>OX276456.1:33712963-35017963 GCA_946251905.1 Cryptocephalus moraei | reverse complement strand
TTTAGCATCAATTTTTTTTAGGAGTCCTGTCTTCTGAAACTGAAAAACGTATTAAGACCGTTTGATAAGCCAGAAACTGATAGATAACCTTTTAGTAATTTCTACCTTTTTAATGTAAATGTGTGAATTAACACAGGTGCTTCATGAAATGTTCTAAAGCGCACCAACAATTCTTTTATTTCTTCTAACAACTTTTTGGATTTCTTGACATTTTGAGAATAAAGTATAGTTAGTCCAGAGATAACTTGAAAATCCATCAGAGTTTTTCAGGACATTTCAGATACTCCCTGGAAGCGTTACAAAAATGTTCAGCCAATATTCCGCTCCTTATATTTATATTTAGATCCTTTAGCATCAATTTTTTTTAGGAGTCCTGTCTTCTGAAACTGAAAAACGTATTAAGACCGTTTGATAAGCCAGAAACTGATAGATAACCTTTTAGTAATTTCTACCTTTTTAATGTAAATGTGTGAATTAACACAGGTGCTTCATGAAATGTTTTAAAGCGCACCAACAATTCTTTTATTTCTTCTAACAACTTTTTGGATTTCTTGACATTTTGAGAATAAAGTATAGTTAGTCCAGAGATAACTTGAAAATCCATCACAGTTTTTCAGGACATTTCAGATACTCCCTGGAAGCGTTACAAAAATGTTCAGCCAATATTCCGCTCCTTATATTTATATTTAGATCCTTTAGCATCAATTTTTTTTAGGAGTCCTGTCTTCTGAAACTGAAAAACGTATTAAGACCGTTTGATAAGCCAGAAACTGATAGATAACCTTTTAGTAATTTCTACCTTTTTAATGTAAATGTGTGAATTAACACAGGTGCTTCATGAAATGTTCTAAAGCGCACCAACAATTCTTTTATTTCTTCTAACAACTTTTTGGATTTCTTGACATTTTGAGAATAAAGTATAGTTAGTCCAGAGATAACTTGAAAATCCATCAGAGTTTTTCAGGACATTTCAGATACTCCCTGGAAGCGTTACAAAAATGTTCAGCCAATATTCCGCTCCTTATATTTATATTTAGATCCTTTAGAATCAATTTTTTTTAGGAGTCCTGTCTTCTGAAACTGAAAAACGTATTAAGACCGTTTGATAAGCCAGAAACTGATAGATAACCTTTTAGTAATTTCTACCTTTTTAATGTAAATGTGTGAATTAACACAGGTGCTTCATGAAATGTTTTAAAGCGCACCAACAATTCTTTTATTTCTTCTAACAACTTTTTGGATTTCTTGACATTTTGAGAATAAAGTATAGTTAGTCCAGAGATAACTTGAAAATCCATCAGAGTTTTTCAGGACATTTCAGATACTCCCTGGAAGCGTTACAAAAATGTTCAGCCAATATTCCGCTCCTTATATTTATATTTAGATCCTTTAGCATCAATTTTTTTTAGGAGTCCTGTCTTCTGAAACTGAAAAACGTATTAAGACCGTTTGATAAGCCAGAAACTGATAGATAACCTTTTAGTAATTTCTACCTTTTTAATGTAAATGTGTGAATTAACACAGGTGCTTCATGAAATGTTCTAAAGCGCACCAACAATTCTTTTATTTCTTCTAACAACTTTTTGGATTTCTTGACATTTTGAGAATAAAGTATAGTTAGTCCAGAGATAACTTGAAAATCCATCAGAGTTTTTCAGGACATTTCAGATACTCCCTGGAAGCGTTACAAAAATGTTCAGCCAATATTCCGCTCCTTATATTTATATTTAGATCCTTTAGCATCAATTTTTTTTAGGAGTCCTGTCTTCTGAAACTGAAAAACGTATTAAGACCGTTTGATAAGCCAGAAACTGATAGATAACCTTTTAGTAATTTCTACCTTTTTAATGTAAATGTGTGAATTAACACAGGTGCTTCATGAAATGTTCTAAAGCGCACCAACAATTCTTTTATTTCTTCTAACAACTTTTTGGATTTCTTGACATTTTGAGAATAAAGTATAGTTAGTCCAGAGATAACTTGAAAATCCATCAGAGTTTTTCAGGACATTTCAGATACTCCCTGGAAGCGTTACAAAAATGTTCAGCCAATATTCCGCTCCTTATATTTATATTTAGATCCTTTAGCATCAATTTTTTTTAGGAGTCCTGTCTTCTGAAACTGAAAAACGTATTAAGACCGTTTGATAAGCCAGAAACTGATAGATAACCTTTTAGTAATTTCTACCTTTTTAATGTAAATGTGTGAATTAACACAGGTGCTTCATGAAATGTTCTAAAGCGCACCAACAATTCTTTTATTTCTTCTAACAACTTTTTGGATTTCTTGACATTTTGAGAATAAAGTATAGTTAGTCCAGAGATAACTTGAAAATCCATCAGAGTTTTTCAGGACATTTCAGATACTCCCTGGAAGCGTTACAAAAATGTTCAGCCAATATTCCGCTCCTTATATTTATATTTAGATCCTTTAGAATCAATTTTTTTTAGGAGTCCTGTCTTCTGAAACTGAAAAACGTATTAAGACCGTTTGATAAGCCAGAAACTGATAGATAACCTTTTAGTAATTTCTACCTTTTTAATGTAAATGTGTGAATTAACACAGGTGCTTCATGAAATGTTTTAAAGCGCACCAACAATTCTTTTATTTCTTCTAACAACTTTTTGGATTTCTTGACATTTTGAGAATAAAGTATAGTTAGTCCAGAGATAACTTGAAAATCCATCACAGTTTTTCAGGACATTTCAGATACTCCCTGGAAGCGTTACAAAAATGTTCAGCCAATATTCCGCTCCTTATATTTATATTTAGATCCTTTAGCATCAATTTTTTTTAGGAGTCCTGTCTTCTGAAACTGAAAAACGTATTAAGACCGTTTGATAAGCCAGAAACTGATAGATAACCTTTTAGTAATTTCTACCTTTTTAATGTAAATGTGTGAATTAACACAGGTGCTTCATGAAATGTTCTAAAGCGCACCAACAATTCTTTTATTTCTTCTAACAACTTTTTGGATTTCTTGACATTTTGAGAATAAAGTATAGTTAGTCCAGAGATAACTTGAAAATCCATCAGAGTTTTTCAGGACATTTCAGATACTCCCTGGAAGCGTTACAAAAATGTTCAGCCAATATTCCGCTCCTTATATTTATATTTAGATCCTTTAGAATCAATTTTTTTTAGGAGTCCTGTCTTCTGAAACTGAAAAACGTATTAAGACCGTTTGATAAGCCAGAAACTGATAGATAACCTTTTAGTAATTTCTACCTTTTTAATGTAAATGTGTGAATTAACACAGGTCCTTCATGAAATGTTCTAAAGCGCACCAATGATTCTTTCATTTCTTTCAAAAATTTTTTGGATTTCTGACAACATTTTGAGATGAAAGTATGGTTACGTCAAGAGGTAACTTGAAAATCCATCAGAGTTTTTCAGGACATTTCAGATTTATCCTGGGAAAGCCTTCCAAAAATATTCGGCCATTATTCAGCTCCTTATATTTATATTTAGATCCTTTAGGATTCTATCAACTATTTAAAAGAACCGACCGCTTAATTGTCCTAATAGTACTAAAAATATTTAAAGGACCTTCAAGTCCTTTAAGAATTTATACGTTGTGAAAAACAAACTTGTCCATTAATTATATGTAGTTTCTACAAGAAAAGTTCGATATTATTGAAATTCTATGAGGAGCGCTCAGAATATTAATTTTTTTTTTAAGTTTGCGAATATATTGAGACTTCTAAGGAAAACTCTGGGATGTAATTCTCTTAAAAAAAATTCTGGGTAGTCTGATATTTTCTAGGTGATTTATTGTAGTAGATTTCTAGTAAAAATCTAGTGATCGTTAGTTAACCGTTTTAAGAGAAATTAAATTATTAAAACTTAACCCAAAGCATTGCCTTCTGTAATCATAAGTTTGAATTATTTAAATAAGCGTTCTATTTGATGTTCTATTCAAGAGCTGAAATGAGTTTAAAACATCTGGCGTTAAAGTTGAAGCAAAATATTATTAATGTCTTCTATACAATTACCTACCTCTGCATGTTGAGAATATTTCAGTGAAAAGAGTTTTTTGAAAGCTGTACAGAACTGCTTGCGTTAAAGTCATAAACGTTCTGCATGATTTCTGGCTAGTGGGTGTCCCTTCATAAGACTCAAGTTTGGAAAATGTTAAATTCCAAGTCGGCTCCCACTTCTTGTCACTTCTGCCTCGGTCTACCGGAGCGAACGCGTTGATACGTCTGCCCTTTAAACGGTCCCTCTCGAAATATCCGTGGAATTCCGGCGAGAGGCCTGGAAATGAAGTGAAAACTGCGTGAAAGGAACGCAACGTATTTTTTTCCGTCACGCCTCGCGTCGCAAATGAACGAAAAGGACGCTCGCACACACACGCACACACGAGCGATTGTTTCCCTTTCTCGGTCTGGGCGTAGGTCGAAATCGATTACTTTGTTTTCAATTTTCTCACCATAAATCTCTCTTTAAGCGATAGGACCTTTTATTATGTTCCAAATGTCTCCCGAGGAATATGTTACGATGGGGAGACGTCTAAGCTCGCCGGGAAAGTTAATGAACGGTATCGATCAGGTGCTCGTAAAATGTCGCGGAGGAAATGGGAGAGAAAGCGCCCCCTTTCTCCTACCCTTTCGGTCGAGAGTCGGAAAGGGCCACTTCTTTAGAAAAAGTGAACTTATATCAATTTGGGTGATGTTTGTGGAAAATCCACGGTTCGCATGAGACTCGGGCCTCCATTTAACACCGCAGGAAATCAGGAAGTGTGAAATGTTTAACGGTATTTTATAGGAGTTATGGTATTCGGCTACATTACAGGCAATGCTGCTGCTTTGAAATCATGACTAATGAACGTCACGATGAGGATCAAAACGAAGACGTAATATGGCTCTAGAGTAAAATTTTTTTTATATTTAATTTTGCGTATATCATATTTAATATATTAGTAATTTAATTATAAAGTGGTTGTCCTCACAATAGGCAAACCAACAGAGATTCTTGTAACCTATACTACCGTTTAAATGACAGTTCATAGATGAACATACACCTGTTTACAAATTAAATTGTAAAAATTCATATCTTTCAACTTTTGCGAATATTGCGAAAAACAATGAAAGGATTGTTGTACGACCCATGGGACTTTGGTAAATAAATAGAAAACCTACAAAATGGTTTTTTTTGTACAACCCAATCTGACTATTTTTTACCGAGGAAATCTGCAAAAACCTCAAAAAATTAATATTTTTTTAAAAATTCATAACTTCCCCAAATTTAAAGCTGGAAAAACTGTCTTGCGGGAAATGATAGGTAATGATGTTTAATTTAAGTGTGCGGAAAATGGTTTCTGTATAACGCGTCGTTTTTGCAGAACCACGTTATAAACACGTTTTTCTCACATTTTCTGTAAGTTCGCGAATTTATGGAAAATTAATTTTTCCCAATTCTGCAAGCGGCATTTTAGAATATAAATGAAAATCTTTGAAATCTTAAGAAGTGGGAAATGTACAAAAAAGGCCCCGAATTTTTTTCGAAACGCTCAAAACCTATGAACTTTCTTTTAAACGGTAGTACAAGTTTTGACCGCCTAAATTTTAGTGTGAAAATGCAGTCTTCTTTAGCTCTATTGGCTGGCCTATAAGTTGAGAGAGTCCGCCACGTCGACAACTTCAAATTCCAGCAGCACCTCAAGGCGCGTATTATTCCCGCCGCCACGAGCATATGGGGCCGTCTCATAAATCTCCATCAATAAAACTTAAGTCGAGAAGTTTTGCAATAAAATACTAAAGTCGATTATCCTAATGGTGCCCAAACAATAGATGGTCGGAAAGTTCGCGTAAAGTTGACGTATTTTCGTTAGGATATACGTCTAATAATGGTTTATGAACTTTCCGGAACTAATCTAACTAACGAAATGTAAAGTTGTAATGTGCAGAAGTTTTTGCGATGGAGTGCCCTCCGGAGGTGCTAATTGAAGTCGGCCCGAGAAGAATTTATGAGGGGTAATTCGAACGTGACTGGTAATTTCGGCGAATGCTGATTCACTCCCGCTCCGAAGTAAAGCGTTTATAACGTCATAAGACGGGGAGACGGTTTCTCCTAGACGCGGCCGAATTACACTATACACACGTTTATATCTCCAAACGGGGACACATTTTAGGTTCGGATAAAATTCCGAGGACCTAAATAAATAATCCGTCTCGACGCTTCGTCAAATTGAATTTACTTATTGGGAAAGTCGACGGACGTGATATTCGAGTGGCGCGTTTGTTTGGATGTTTGCCTAAGGGCCTTCGAGTCTAAAACTTAGAGGGGCGAGGTTAAGCGGGGGTTTCGTGCCATCTCCGGACGCGAAAAGAGTGCAAATAAGACGAGGATCCCAACATTTCTATGGATACTATCTCGTCTGTCGAAGATATCCTAAAAAGAAACTACGAACGGGGCGAAAGTCACAATGGGTGCAGATGTTGGTGTTTTGGCGGTTTTCCTGGATTTCATGGAAAATGTTGTTATTTTTTGGTGGGTCCATATAAGAACACCATACTAATGATGTGTTTAACAAATTTATTTAACATTAGTTACCTTACTTAAGATCCTTAACAATCTCGAAAAGCACAGATGCCCTCGCTCCTGGAAAGGTGCCTCGATCATGTCCATGAAGTTAGCCCCGCCATTTTCGATTTTTTGAAATTTTTTTACTGTGCTGACTTGTGCTACGTTTGTGCTTCATTGTGCCGTAATTGATTTTTACATATGTCAAAAATTCTCGAAGTTGTAGAAACTCGTTTTTGGAATAAGGAAGTTAGCCCCGCCATATTTTTTTTCGAAAAATTTTTGTTGTGCTGAGTTGTGCCGCTTTCTTTTTTACTGTAAATTTATAAAAAAAAGTAAGAAATGAAAAAATTCGAACAAAAAATATGACGGGGCTAAAACTTCCCAATGAGCACATGAAGAGCTCATATCTTTGTTAATTTTTGGAAGTTTTGAAAAAAAAAATAGCGGCGCAATGCAGCACAAATGACCCCCGATGTAATTCCATTCTTTTTAAATTGTTAGCAAAAAAATGTACTTTGTTACAAACTTTTTTTAAAAATCTACAGTAAAACAAAGAAAAGCGGCACAACGCAGCACAAACCGAGCACAACTCAGCACAATAAAATTTTTTCGAAAAAAAAAACATATGGGGGGGGGCTAACGTCCTATTGTTGAAAAAAACAAACTGTCATATCTTCGTTAATTTTTAGAAACATTGAAAAAACTAACGGCACAACGCAGCACAAATGTCCCCCGATGTAATTCCATAGTTTTTTTTTCAAATTGTTAACAAAAATTTTTATTTGTGATTAACTTTTTTTAAATTTACAGTAAAAAAAAAGAAAAGCGGCACAACGCAGCACAAACCGAGCATAACTCAGGACAATAAAAAGAATTCGAAAAAAAAATATGGCGGGGCTAACTTCTTTTTTCCAAAAACCAGTTTCTACAACTCCGAGAATTTTTGACATATGTAAAAATCAATTACGGCATAACACAGCACAAACGTGGCAAAAGTCAGCACAGCTAAAAAAATTCAAAAAATCGAAAATGGCGGGGCTAACTTCATGGACATGCATCGATCCTCGGAACTAACTACCTACCATTTCATTTCGATCTCCGTTATAATATGTATACCTATGGCCCGGATATAATCCTAGCTTATAATTTATAAGCTATATTGTCGCGATGCGGCCCCAATTAGCGAAAATAGGTCGCCGTCTAAGCTTATTCAGCACCGAGGCGACCTTAAACCGAAGGACGATACGACTCTCGGACAGGTACGACATCACGTTCGTAAACATCCCGCTTGTATTTATACAGCTCGATCATAACGATCAGGGAGTTAGTCAGTCACCGAGTATCACGTCACGCTGCCCGTCTGAGAGCCCGTCCTTTCGGCATGCCGCTAATTGGAGGAGCCTCGCGCCTGCTGCCCTTCGTCATCCGACAGTAAGCAACCACCTCCCTTTGACCTTTTTCTCACTTCTTGCCATTTGCTCACTTGCCTTAATTTTGTTTTATGATGTTCTCTCCCCTATATTTAATGCTCCAATAAATATTGTCTGTTTCACCACTTCTTCTTTTTAGTCTCCACCGAGCTATACCCCCAACCCGAGCACCCCCTTTGGGCCCCAGGCCCTCTGGCGTGCGACAATATTTGTCATATAATATAACTTATATCTAAAAGTTATAAATTACAGAGATTGGACGGGTATACATCCCGGGGATTTAATAGAAACGTCTGCAGAATTCATCGCCACCTTCCATTAAGAAGATTGCATAGAAATACTAATGAGCAGTTCAGATTAGCGCTTTTACTCAATTTCCCCCCTAAATCTACTAAATATGTCGTTAATTACACAACAACAGAATTAACTATTATACCATTCCCTTATGTCTAAAACAACAACAACAACAACAACGACGTTATTCCCTTGACGCACCGACGACGTCCTCATCCGACACAACATTGACGTCGTAATGAATGCCTGAATACGTTTCCCTGTTTGTTTTAAACCTGTGCACGTCAACAGTCTCGGCTTAATTAATACATTGATCTGAATAGTCAGCCGACAATAATATCGAAACGCTTTGATCGCAACCGGAGGCTTCTCGTGTAACAACAAAGTACTCCGAAGACTTTGAGCGTCGAATTCCTGCAACGGCGGCACATATTGTAATCCAATTATCGCGAACAAAAGCGGGCAATCCCGGCAACTATCAAACGTTATCGGAGGTGGTATCGAAGTTGGAAGTAGTCGAAAAGTTAGGAGCGAAGCGTCCGGAGTATCGGGAAGTAGTTTAGTCGTCTTCCACGGCGAAATCGATTAGTTTGCTGTTTAAGTTAGATAAATCGAATTCGAATGTGTAAATGGTTGACGGGAATCTTAAATTAACGTTATGCGTATTTTCTTGAAAATGTGCCCAAAGCTAGTGTAGTGTAAGATCAATTAATTAACGCTTAACATCGTTCGAAAACGAAGTAAGGCACTCCTGGAATGACCGAGACGGGAAGCTGAGCTTTCTTAAAGCACTGCACTACAAGTGGATCGAATAGATATGTAAGAAATAGCATGACGTAATGTAAATTTACTAAATTTAATGATTACTTTAAATTAAATTAAATAAATATTTAAAGTTTAAAAACGTAAATGATGAAGAATGTAATTACTCTGTTGATTTTTGAGTCTGCCTTATTTTTTACGTTTTCTGTATTCTTTGCATCATTGAGTCGCTGTCTTTGAACAATTCTACACAAAATGTATAGGACTTTTTTTGCGTAGCATTAGTTGTTCTATCGATTTCTGTGCTCAGAATACAAAAATAAATCTCCATCTAGAAGGGCTTGCAACTACCCCCAGGGTGCAAGCACCCTTTGGCACCACATAGAATTTGATCCTTGGTCTATCACCTTTCTACCGTCAAAATTTCAAGTTAATCGATGTTGTACGACTGCAAGGTCAAAAGCTTCACTTCCTGGACTAAATGGGCTGGACTATATGGACTCTCCTCTGTTTCCAGAGCCACAGAGTCGGGATCCCCGTGTGACGAGCCAAGATCGGGAGTGATGCTCGACCGGCGGCTCCCTCTCATCATCTCCAGACCATGCTTCCCAGACGCTCGACGGGGCATCGTCGTCTAGGGCTCCTCGTCTTGGTCTTCCTCACGGCTGAGGTCGCCTCCGGGCCGCGTTACAGCTCGAGGATCGTCGAGATCCAGACCGGAGCGATCCGAGGCGTCATCTTGGAGCTCAACTCGAGGCATCTGGAACCCGTCGAGGTGAGTGGGGAGTCTCGTTTGGAAGCGGAAGCTTGGAGATAAGTAGATTAAGGAAGCGTTTTGAGCAAGGCTGTAAGGTGATCCAATGGAAAGGTTCCTTGGGCGGGAATCATAAGGAATTATTGATCTCTACTTCCAACTCATCGTAGAAAACAACCTTGTCGTCTTCATCCCTTTCATTGCTTGGTGCATACGCTGACATGATGGAATGGCTGTACCAATTACCTTTAAAATGGTTATAGCATATGCTTATTGGTTGGAATGTTATGAGAGAATTCACTAGACGCTCCGTCACTACTAAAGCCGTGCTGCGCTCATGATGCTTCTGTTGGCTGCTACTGAAGTAGACTATGGACCTACTAATACGCTTCCAGATTCGGGTCACCTTCTCGTATAGCTGTAGTGGCCATTTTGCTCATTTCCAGTTGTTCCATGGTTGTTTTCCAGTTTTCATACCAATGGTTTTACAATTACAATGACTCATTTCACCTATTTCTCCTTCTGGAGTTCTGCATGGTATTACCTTCCAGAGACTGCTGCAGCTGTTAATACCAAGATTGGCATCTTTGATAAGATTTCATGCATAGCTTAACCTAACCCAGATGATTTTATTGCCCCGTAGGTGTTCAGGGGCGTCCCTTACGCCGCACCCCCGGTCGGCCCGCTGCGTTTCCTGCCGCCCAAGCCGCCCCTGCCGTGGCCTGGCACCCGCCTGGCGGACTCCTTCGGCGCTGTCTGCCCCCAGAAGTACCCGGACATCTCCAACAGGACGGCTGCACTGCAGTCGATGCCGAAGGGACGTTACCAACACCTCAGGAAGCTGATACCATTGCTGGCGAACCAATCGGAGGACTGCCTCTTCCTCAACATCTACGTGCCAGGAAGTGGTGAGTACCTATCATCTTTGTTACTTACGTAATCGTCACCTCCAAATATGTTGTGTTGAATTGTATTCTCCTCCACCTTGAGGTCTCTTGCTAGTCGCCTGATCACCATATGCTGTGTCTTCTCTAAATTGATCTCTAAGCGCCATTCCATGTCTTGGTCTATTAATTTTCTGATCAAGTAGTGTATCCACTTACTTAAGGCTTATTCTATATGCACTTTGAATAGAGTTGGGGAGATGGGACAACCTTCAGAAGGAAGAAAAAGGAAAAGAAGGAATGGAAAAGAAAAGAAAATAATTCTGCTCATCATGGCCAACTGTGAGAACTTGGACAATCTCCTTGTGTTGGACAACCTTGTTTTGGCCCTTTACCAGTTTTGAATGGTTTTGATGACCAGTTGCAATTTTCACTGGACTCGTTGCTTCTCTATACATTTGCTTTGTAATTTTTATATTATTTTTACTAATGCTAGTCTTCTCCATTGCTTTCCATAGTTTAGTTCGAGGTACCTAGTCATAGGTTTTCCTCGGGTCAATACGTATCACGTGTAATTTCCCTCGAGTAATACATTTTTCCAAAATCTACCTAAGATTGGATGGATTTTCTAGGTATGATCTCTTTGGTCTGAATCACCTTGGTTCCTCAATTTCTAGTTCTAGTTTGGTCAGCAGCACACTTAAGTAATTCAATAAGAACAGCTCCAAGACCTGAAGATGTATTGCTTGTCATCATTCTGAGTGCTTGTTTAATACCTTCTACTGTGATATCTGCGCTTGTTCTATTTCTGTCATCGCTTTTAATGTCTCCTGTTGTTGGTCCCCTGAATTCAACTTCAATTTAAGTTTGAAGTTTCTTATGTTTCCCATGTATTCATACCTAGTTGTTCTTTGTTGTTTTGTCTTTGTTATAAGTTGGCTTCGTAATAGTTGCTTGTTATTCTTCTTCTTGTTCTTCTGAAATTGGATCATTTTTGAGTGATCAGATAATATGGCTGAAGTCATTTGTCATTTATAATGCTATTAGCATTTTTAAGATCAGAGGCGCACTTTGCTCCTCTGAAAACTCTTACATCCAAGGGTTGCATACATGAATTTTGTTTGCTTATTATGTAATCTATTATAGAATTTTGTCCCAAACTCGATCTGGACCAGGTATAAGCATGACCTTTGTGTTGAAAGTACAGTCCCAAAACCAACAAAGTATTAACTAACTGTTACCTAATTACTTACCGATGTTAATTTGGGGAGGCACCTCTCTTCTCTACTAAACAACAAATTTCTGCGTTTAAATGTACAAAAAGCGTTCCTCTAACGAGGAACAAACCGCCTCGAAGATCGCCGAAGTTTTCCGTAGGAGTCGTAATTACGTTCCGCGAACACCATCAAAAAATTCCTCCTTACCCCAGAAGTGAAATGAACAACTCTCCGAGGGGAAGGGACGCAGGAACAATAAAAGTATTTCCATTTTGAGCGAGGCGAACAGAAGGGTGTGTGTGTGTGTGTGTGTTGCGTCTAGTTTACTGCCTCCCCAACAACTTTGATGGCTGGAATGGACGTAAAAATGTTTTCAGCAATTATTTCCCAGGAGGAGAGTAAACATCCCTTATTCGCTCTCTAGATGCTCCCGCCTCCTTTCATCCCTCTCTCTCTCTCTCTCTCTCTCTCTCTCTGTGTCTCTAGTAAAATGTCTCATTGTTGCCTCTGCTCCTGCCTATTCTTTTAGGTGGTGGTGATGATGATGACACATTTTTGACCCAGCGCGTAATTAATCAAATTAATTAAAGTTCATAATGAGGGTGTACTTTTAATAAACTACCCTTTCGCAACAGTTTTTGGTCCGACGTGACAAAGCGTCGCTATTCACGACAATATTTAATCTGCCCTGCCTATGATACTACACCAAAAGCTTTTTTTTTAATAAACTTTATTCGTTCATGTGCAATACAATATATTTTTCCATAAAGGCGTCACAATTTGATGAATTTAACGAATGGAAATGGAAATGTCATACTTCATACGTTGAAGTAACTTGGTGTGAATAGTTAAAAGCGTAGATGTCAACTTCTGGAATTTATATTAACTTGTTGGATTAAAAATACCTGGAACTATTTTGATAACTATGTATGGTGGAGATACCGCTTATGCAATAAAACATTTTTGATGTTATTTTAGAAAATTGAAACGAAGAATCGTATAGGGAACTTTTTAATATGATTGGTACGTCTTCTAGTCTGATATTTAAACATACAGGGTGATTCGTGTTGCGATAGCATATTGATGAGTTTTCGTAAATGGATTACCCTATGTACTGTTACATTCAAGATTTAGTTTTGAATTCAATGTTTATGTTTCCAGTGATCAAAATGATGCTTTTTAAGACATTTCATGAAAATGCAGAATTAGGTAAAATGTACAATTTATAACAAAAAATATTTTTCTACAGAGCTTCATCATCTTTGTGGCATATTGAATTTCTGAACGCTTTCCATTCACTTGGCAAAATCCCAGTCTGTAGTAAAAGCCGTTATAACCTTCTCCAAAGCTTAGGATGAAATATTTGGTATTCCTTTGACAATTCTGTTTTTTACATTATCAATGTTTTCTGGCTTGTTTCAATACATTTATCCTTGAGACAACAGCACTACAAGGAATTTAAAGGTATGATAATCTAGCTGGCTAGATAGCTAACTTGCTAATGATACCTCCTCTTCCATTCTATCTAATTGTTAAAATTTTGTTTAGATATTATTGTACAGCTCAACCATAGGGAGGCCTTATTATTACAAAACATTTTCAACTACATCATATCTTCACTTTAGCTATAAGAAGCTTCTGAGCAAGCTTGTAACTCTAAATGACACTGAGATATTGAAATGAGAGATATTCTGATCCTTGATAATTCAGAGTGATCCACATCCTTTAAATTCGTCCTGATCATATTAGATGATTCATAATTAGTTTGAAAGCCAATATCCTTCAAACCTAAAATTAAGTCCTGAACAGATTCTGATGTTTAACGATACAGGAATAATGAACTAAACAATACTCAGCTTCTAGATTATCTAGGCAGATTTGAAGTGCTAGCATCCTTTAAAATTGTTTATTACAATAAGGTCCTTGATCCAGGAACACTGAACCGTACAATATTTTGATCCTGGATGATCCATGGTGATCTAATCACTCAACATTTTATTAAATTGTTGATTACGAGAAGGTCCTTGGATCCTGGATAATATTTGGATCTGTTAACTCTGAATCAATTCAGAGTTAACGATATTATTTAAAATAAATGCAAATAGATGGTTTCAAATCTCAACTTCTTGTAATCTGATTATATTGAAGAAGGTCCTGAACAAGATTTTCAGCCTTAATTATCCTTAAATATTGAATTGAACAAGCATTAAATGTATTTACTTTCAGAAGATGTTAAATAGATACTATTCTACAATAACTAATTTAGAGTGTCAATATTTATTTAATTAGTCAATCAAAAGCAGTCCTGAACGGAATTCTGATCCTAGATGATCCTTAAATCATAAGGGGAACAATATACTGATCCTAAATGATTCAGGGTGGTTTCAAAAGTCTTAAAAGTTGTTATACTAAATGTACTACTTAATATCCTACTCCTAGATGTTTGACAGTAATTTTAAAGCCAACACTCTTCAAAATTGATTACTGTATCGAGGTCTTCAACAAGATCCCGATCCTAGATAATCCAGGAGCGTTAAACTGAACGATACTTTGATTCTAGTTGAGTTATGTGATTTCAAGCGTCAACAGACATTGTAATTGTCACCTATAAGCAGGTCCTGAACAATGTTGTGATCCTAGATGATCCTGGATTAATTGATCCTGGAAATTCCGCATTGTTAATTATTAATAAAGTAAATTTCAGGATGAAAATCAGCATTAACATGTATTTATACTAACTGACGCCGTAACTAATGGAAACATACAGGGTGATCCACTTAAGAAAATTCGCCAATCTACTAATCCAAATACATGGGTAAATCAAAAAATATTCTATAAAATGTATATTAGCACTATACAGGGTGTTAGGGGTTTGACTGCCTTTATTTTAACAGGCGATAGTATACATCAAATTAAACAAAAAAACCTTATATAACGGGGGTCCTAAAACAAAGTGTTTTCGAGAAAAAAATTACTAAGCTTCTGATTTTAAGATGTAAAAATTCAGTTTTATAAAATAATCTCACATAATTTTGTACATGAAATGACCATAAGATGTATTCTTTTAATGTATTTATGTCTAATTTTTAATTTTTTCTTTAAAGAATAAAAATAAAATCCAAATAATACAACTCGATAAAGTGGCTATGATGTGGTGTAGCCACACCGCGAATTTATCGCATGCGTAGTGAAACATTAACCCCGTACAGCTGTTTACATGTATACGTATCCTTTCTTGTCGGTGTTGCCAGCTTGTCGTGAAATGCCTTGATAAAATAACTCGACTTTTCTCGAACACGGTTGGTTTTAGGGCCCTGTTATATAAGGTTTTTTAGTTTGTTATGATAAATACTATCACCTATTAAAATAAAGGCAGTCAAACCCCTATCACCCTGTATATTAGAATATATTAAAGAGATACATAAGCACCACGTGAGGGTATTTATTGATTTGATTTAGAGCGAGGCTTGTGAAATCGAAGCCACGTAAGAATTTTACGTAAGAGCGACGTGCTTCAATATTTCATTGTCATCAATAACTAATTGGCTTTCGTATAACCTAGCAATTCACTTCCCGGAGTAAACTAATCCTATCTGACATCCGATACCTACCTTCGAACGGATAAAACAGTAAGTAGGTCAAACGTTAAATGGACCGGAACCAACAAAGTACAGTCTCATATTATTCCATCTCTCCCCGGAAAGAAATTTACGGACTCGCGGAATTTCTTTCCTGAAATTTAACGTCCCCTATACGAGCGCAAAAAGCTTCAGATTAATGCGTGACCGTTAAATTACGGCAGCAAAAACCTTTTACTTAGATAACGGTCATAATTTTCATGGGAGCAATTCGTTTCAAGAGAGAGAGAGAGAGAGAAAAAAACGAGTACACACGATATATTATATAACCGCACGGTGGCTTTCCAACACAAAACATAGATAAATGTAGAATCATTACTCTCCGCGGCGGGTTCGAACGAAATCAGTCTTTAAATACCCCGACGCCTGGAACTAGTCCGAATGGGGGTTCCTATTATGCATTCAGGGCGGCTCGGCTTTAGCCTTTAATGATGCCAGCTTTTAAATTGAAAAGCGCTAAGGAATTATATTTATTTCCATTCCTCTCGCAGTTCTACACTCCTCCTCCTCTTCCTCTTCGAGCGTGGAAAAGGCGCTTTGACTTTGCGGGGGACGCGCAATTACATTAATCAAATAGGATTATGACGCCGGATTAATAGTGCGGAAAGTGGAGACCGAGAGAAAGGAGCAGGATCGTAATAGAAAACGTATAAAATAATACAACAACATCCGATTTCATTTGCTTTACATTCGGTCGGTTGAGCCTGATTAAAGGGCTCAGCATAAACGGGACTTGCTGTTTGGAGATCAGCGGCGCAGAGTAGTGCAGTTCATCCGAGAGTAATCGGAAACGATCCCAGTTCATTCTTGAATAATATGGGTGCAGCCATTTGTCATTTATAATGCTATTAGCATTTTTATTTTAATAAACATCGTAGTGATATTACAATTCAACATTTTGATCAATATTGTAACGCGAAATATAAACAGCAGCGCGAAATGTGTTTACCCTTATCGGACGGCGGCTTTCCTCAAAGGAACGCCGCTACGCTTAATTGAGTCCCGGCTACATCTTATTAAGGAAGAATGATTTATGACCTTCTGGGCGTTTCTACATAAAAAAAGGAGGTTCGAGTTATTTCAGGAACTATCGCGAATACAATTGAGGTGTATATATAAGCGGGCTTGCGGTCGGAGAGATTAGATTGGACGTGAAGCCGCGAGTGAATAAACAAGGCGAAATATTATTAGTTAGGAAATAGTTAAAATAAATTAAGTAGTGTGTAGTGTATAATTAGGACAGTGTAAATAAATTAGAAATAAACGTTGCAATATCATCTCAAATTAATCACTACTACTCAGGTTGTGATTGTCACTGTGAACAACTTAACGAAAATTATTTTTTCAGGTCAACGTTACCGATTACCATTAAGCTGATTGATTTAAATTTGAAAACCAGTCAGTAAGGAATTTTATATTTGAAAGTCAGAAAAATTTAAATCATAAGGCTCTTTTAAGTTATGGGAAGTACAGAGGTTGTTTCCAGACGATAGCCAGATTGACATCATCTTAATCATCAAGTTAATATATCAGGAACATTTTGATTCTTATACATGAAACAATCTCATGTTGGCCTATATAGACCACAGAAATAAGGAAAAAATTATCCTGTTGGGGACACTCACCCAACCAGGTAACCAAGCAGTCTGTCATGTAAAATGGGTTTATGGGAGTAAAACCTATACGTTATCGACCAAAAGTTTTGTGCTATTGTTGAATTATTAACAATTAAAATTCGAAAAACGTGATTTTTTGCATTTTGGTTTCCCTGAAAAAAAATCTTAGAATCCTATAAATAATTCAAAGGTAGCATCCTGTAGGGAATAGCAAAATCTTCAAAATGACGGTTTATTAATATTTTGTTGCTTAGATAATTATAAATAAAGGTAAAATATGCATTATATTTAATCAACAATAGCTATTGTAAAAATCAACATACAACTTTGAAATTACGTAGAATTTTGTGTCTTATGATACTTAATATGTGATAAAAATTTCAAAAGGATTCTTTGAATACTTTTTGCAAAATTGTAATTGTTTATCCCAGAAGACATTTTTTTGCGTTACCATTATGCGCACAATAATGACGATACAATAATTCTACGGGTACCGAAAGAAAGAACAAGAGTTATTTCATCAAACTTAATTATTTAATATCGGAAAAATTAATTACCGCTATTGTTAAAAATCATCACAAAAACATGGTCATTGTTCGTGTATAAACAAATAGAATAACTTTATTGGTGTTATTTACAGCGAAATTATTTTTACATATTTGAATAGATGGCATTTTTGCCTTTATTTTAAAACAAAAAAAAATGTCCTAAATCATTTACCAATTTACCCTCATCAAAGACACAACATAAACGTTACGGCACTCTTAGTCGGAACCGATTGCGTTGCAATTGAGCGGACAAGAGACAGCTAAATCTATTGTTATCATTCCGGGACGCGATTGTTCAGTTTTATGTCGTCTCTCTTGTTAATCAAAATATGATGTGGCGAATCTCACAATATCGATTCCAAAACGGATATAACTCTGACTAACGACGTGAAAGAGGATTCATTCCGTACGCATGGTTCACCATCATCCACATTAATGTATGATGGACGTTAATTTCATTTTGGCGAACACCTACTCCATCAAATAAAAATTGAGGTGCTTTTAAAACTACTTCTGAACCTCCTTTAAAATATCAATATGTCCCGTTAATGAGGCGTAGAAATATTTCACATATTCAACAAGTCTCTAAATTATAAAAATGTTTTGTAAGATAAGACACAAAATTTCACGCAGAACAATTCAGGAAAACATTTAATTCGTAATTATACTCTTTGAACGAAGTGTGAAGTGGCCTCTGTAGATAGTGGACTGTATAGTTCTCTCTCGTAGCTCGTGGGTGGCTGCGGAGATGAATCTTGTCCCCAGGTTGTAAGGCTGGAGATTGTAGTAGTAGTTGGAGACCTGAGGGCGTAACGTGCAGGTCTGGAGTTGAAGTTCTAGTCGTGTGGAGAGAGGACGTGACGTACTTCTCCGGGTTTGGACCTGAGGGCGTATCGTGCAGATCCGGGGTTGAAGTTCTCGAAGGTTGAAGTTGTCGTATCTTGAAGATCTCGTAGAACTCTCAGGTCGTAACGTGAGAGCTTGTAGGTTGGGGTGACGTAAATCAAGACCACAAACACACGTCGTTTTAGAGCATACAAGTATACTGATTTATTGTCAACTTTAGGGATCTTTTATACACATTAGATCAATGGTACATCAGTTTGTTTTTCTACGACGACCTAGCCTTGCATAGATTGACCTTAACCGGAGCGCGTTATTCTCACGTTACGACGACACCTTGTTGTACTTACGCCAGCAATTTCGTTCACCTATACACGTTCCGTTCAATGCTATTTTCCGTTTGTAAAACAACGCGTGTTAATTTCAATGATAAAATTATGTTTTAAAATAAAATCGTTTTACAATAAATTATAATTTCTTCACTTAAAATTCCCTTAAATAATGTTGACGCTAGCGTCAACACTCTTATATATCCAGATACAAATGTTTTTTTTACAAATAAAACCAAACGAGTGATCAAAAAAAGATTCATATTTTTATAACTAATTGGTTTGATATTAATTTTTTTGTCCATTAAAATCCTTTTTTGCACCACACTGGTCTTGCTTCCTTTTTGGAACTTTTAGTGCCTTCAAACTTAGTAACAAGACAGTTCGTACGTCTTGTATGAAGATCGGAATCGTAATTACTTGGTGCTTTTGATTACTATTTGAAAATATGGCATTTTTGCCTTTATTTTAAAACAAAAAAAATTGTCCTAAATCAATTTGGGGCAAAGTTAGCCATTTTTTTCCTAAAATTCACAGCTAATCTGTTTATAATAATTAAGAAACCTAACTAACGCCATTTTAAAGATATACAGTGAAACTATTTGTTAAACAAATTTGGAAAGTATTGAACTTCAACATCGAGTTTGCTGAAGCTTCAAATATACAGCTCGACTGAAGACGAGCTGGGGAAACTTGAAAATTGCGAGCTCAATGAATGAAAATGTAACTTCAAATCGAAGCAGAAAGTAATTAATATTTAATTTAATTTAATTTAATTTAATTTAATAAAATTATAATTAATAAGAAAAATCATAAATTTATGAGTTAGGTGTTTAATTTGATTTAATTCGAGAGATTCTTAGAAAATAATAAGATTGATTGATTCGTCGCTTTTCATGAAGGCTAAATTTAGTTTAAAAGTTAGATTCATAAATCAGGGCTTGCTGAAATTTTAACTAGAATTAGCTGGAACATTAATAGGAGAAAAAGTACATGAATTTCTGAGTAGGGTAACTAGAATTAAATACATTTTTTCTTATAACTTTTAATTACGTTCTAAATAATTTCTAATTTTAATAATTTTTAAAATAATAATAATATCTTTGGAAAGCCACCAAATTTCATTCAAAACTTACTTTTTTGCTTAAATAAATAAAATAAGTAAAAATCTCAGTTTCTAAAAATCCATGTGAATTTGTCTGGATATCCTGTCTCTGGATTTCTGGAGAATGTACCGAAACGAGCTTAACCTATCAATAACGGATTGATTGCTTGGTTAACAGTTCAATTTCAGGAAAATTGATTACCAACAAAGTTGACAAGGTCGATTTAGAAATGAGTTTGAGAAATAGGAAAGTGTATTATACAAAATAAAATGTCATGTCTCCATTTTCGGTTTTTGTTATCTTCAAATATTTCATAGTATTTAATAGCGACTGAAATGCATTACTAATAATACATCTCGAAACTATTTGAATTGTTTCTCATTTTCTTAAACACTTTATGATACATTTCTCGGATCTTCCGTCGACTTGTAACCTCAAACAAAAGTCACCACATAACCGTAGATATTTCACAGTAAAACCTTACTGGTAATAATTTTGACCCGTATATCTCTACAATCGGTACGGTACAATTGGTACAATATGGTACGGTCATGTGATGCGAATGAAGAGCGAAAGATGGCCAAGAAAAATTATATCCTATATCCCAATCAACAGAAGGAAAAAAGGCAGACCAAGAACATCGTGGAAAAAGGGAATAGAGGAAAATATGAGAAAAAGGAATATGAATAAAGGAGACTGGGAAAATAGAAGAGATTGGAGATTGAAGTGCGGGAAGCGGCAGTAGACGTAGGACCCCCGCTATATATATATATCTCTACAATTAATTTCGTATTGCAAAGCTAAACATCTTAACGAGTCTCCTCATTGCTCATCCAGCCATAACTCTGGTATCCTCCCGCGTTAGATTGCTCCTCAATCTTTTAATCTCTCGGTTTATTTCGTCCGCTCTTATTACGACGTCGACTTAAATGATATCCGAGTGGGCTTCTTTGGAAAATTTCTGTTTAGACTGTACCAGTTCCACTTAGTGCGTAGTGAGGAAATTTCCTCCTAAGAGTTGATTTTGCATATTGTCACGAATGGGAGCAGTGTATGCACCAAGTAATTACGAGACGTACGAACTGTCTTGTTACTAAGTTTGAAGGCACTGAAAGTTCAAAAAAGGAAGTGTGATGCAAAAAAAAGATTTTAATGGACATAATTTTATAACCAATTGGTTATAAAAAAATGAATCTTTTTTTGATTACTTGTTACGTTTTGTTACGTCTTGTTACTTGAACTTTTTACGTAATTTTATTATTGAAATTAACACGCGTTGTTTTACAAACGGAAAATAGCATTGAACGGAACGTGTATAGGTGAACGAAATTGCTGGCGTAAGCACAACAAGGTATCGTCGTAACGTGAGAATAACGCGCTCCAGTTAAGGTCAGTCTATGCAAGGCTAGGTCGTTGTAGAAAAACAAACAGATGTACCATTGATCTAATGTAACTGAATGTGTATAAAAGATCCCTAAAGTTGACAATATATCAGTATACTTGTATGCTCAAAAACGACGTGTGTTGTTGGTCTTGATTTACGTCACCCCAACCTACAAGCTCTCACGTTACGCCCTGAGAGTTCTACGATATCTTCAAGATACTACAACTTCAACCCCGGATCTGCACAATACGCCCTCAGATCCAAACCCGGAGAAGTACGTTACGCCCTCTCTCCACACGACTAGAATTTAAAATCCAGACCTGCACGTTACGCCCTCAGGTCTTCAACTACTACTACAATCTCCAGCCTTACAACCTGGAGACAATTCATCTCCGCAGCCACCCACGAGCTACGAGAGAGATCTATACAGTCCACTCTCTACAGAGGCCAATTCACACTTCGTTCAAAGAGTATAATTACGAATTAAATGTTTTCCTGAATTGTTCTGCGTGAAATTTTGTGTCGTATCTTACAAAACATTTTTATAATTTAGAGACTTGTTGAATATGTGAAATATTTCTACGCCTCGTTAACGGGACATATTCATATTTTAATGGACGATTAGAAGTAATTTTAAAAGCACCTCAATTTTTATTTGATGGAGTAGGTGTTCGCCAAAATGAAATTAACGTCCATCATACATTAATGTGGATGATGGTGAACCATGCGCACGGAATGAATCCTCTTTCACGTCGTTAGTCGGAGTTATATCCGTTTTGGAATCGATACTGTGAGATTCGCCACATCATATTTTGATTAACGAGAGAGACAACATAAAACTGAACAATCGCGTCCCGGAATGATAACAATAGATTTAGCTGTCTCTCGTCCGCTCAATTGCAACGCAATCGGTTCCGACTAAGAGTGCCGTAACGTTTATGTTGTGTCTTTGATGAGGGTAAATTGGTATTTCCGGACGTCTGGAGATCTGGAAAAAAATTGATATAAATAAAGGATCGACGGTTCACGAATCAAAATGCGCGAAGCTAAAAGTCCCGGAACGAACGAACGACCCGGACGAGGAGAAAATACCGTCAGGGCATTAAGTCGGGCAAACAACCGGTCATTCTGGGGACGTCAGTAAATTACGCCGATTCACGGAGTGCCACCTCCATTATTTATGTGTGTGTGTCACTTCCCGTCGGAGTCCCCAGTCTTGTCCTGTTAATTGCGGAGCGCTTCCCTTACGCTCCCCTTTTCCTCTCTCTCTCTCGCCGTCCCTCCGACGTCGAATTGCCTTTTTCGATAAAATACGCTCCCGTTCTCCTCAACAAAAATACTATTAAACTAAAAGCATGTAAAAGCTCCGCTCCCGTAAACGCGTTCGCTTCGAGATGTAGATTTTTATTCGCGGTGACTAAAGTGGATGACGGGATATAGGCTTTGAAAATATTTTTTCATTTCCGACGTGGGGGTGGGTGCGAAGGCGAAGGCGCCACTTTCCGTGTTAATGCACCTTCGCCACAATCGCGACAGGGGACGTGAGAAATTCGCCAGTCATCGCTCATCAGCACTCCTTCTGGTGCAAGACGAATTGGAAGTGCGAAGGTATTAACTGCAATCTGAAGTTTGTTGTAGAACTAGACAGAAAAGTATATGTGGGAATTACAGAAGGATAAGACGAATTAAGCTGGGGTATCGAGAGGTAGAAGAACACATTGGCTTCCTGGCAGGAAGGTTCAGTATGGACAATAATTATACTCTCCAACAAATAATACAAAAACGCGTGGCTCGAAACGTTTCTACTCATCTTGTCTTCGTTGTCTGGGAAAAACCTACGAAGTGGTACCTTTGAAGTTTTATTCAACATTTTTACAAAATCAACAGAGAGTAGTTAAGACACAAAATACGTTTCCAGAACCATTTCTAGTAACAAAAGGCCTAAAACAAGGACGCTGCTACTTTGTTTAAAACTTATATTCAAGAAGTACTACAGCAATGGAGACAAAAATTCTAAGACATGGGAATTAAGGTTGGTGACATCTACTTGTCAACATTATTCTTCGCTGACCATCAGGTGATAACTGCGAACTGTAAAGAAGATATAAACTATATGTTAAAAAAAATTAAGATGAGTATAATCTGGCCGGAATGAAAATGAATACTTAAGAGTAGACGAAGAACCAGTTCTGCAACTAAGACAGATAAGGAAATGTGAAAAATATATAGAGCAAAACTGACAATCTGAAAACCAATATTAACATACGGATCAAAATGTTGACAATTGACGGAATCAAGAAGGCGCAAAATAGACGCTGTAGAAATGGATTCCCTGGACTCCCATGTCGGATATACAGACTAAAACACATATTAAATATTGCAATTAAACGACGTACAAATAGAATACACAGAACAACTAGAAAGCATAGAAACAAGAAAGCTGATATGGTATGAATATGTGAGGCGTCTGGAGTAACACACATAGCCAAGAAGATCTTTACATCTACAGTAACCTTTACAATCTAAGTATATAAAATTTGCAGAAATAGATAGGACATAAGTACTCATTACAAAATTCAAACCATTTTCTTAACACGAAAGAAATTTAACGAGATAGATTGGGGATCGATATAATAATCTTTAAATAATAACACAATAAAAAAAGACAATAATAAAAAAGTATTATAAAAAACCCCACGGCATGCCAGGCTGAAAGGTAGATTTATGGGTAGGATATAGAGTAATATAACAGACACGATGTGTCAAAAAATGTATATACGAAGTGTTAAAAAAATACAAACGTCAAAATTTATAAATTTTGCATATAACTTTTTTATGTAAATTTCTCAAAGATATGATGTTTTATGCAAAAGTCGTTAACCTCTATAAGGGCAACAAAAAAGCTAAGTAACATTTTTCTCTCAGACGCGAAATAATTTTTTTTTGTATTTTTTTTTTGAAAAAAATAACTTTTTTTCTGTACATTTCTCGAAAAAATATTTTATACAAAAGTCGTTCGCCTCTATGAGATCAACAAAAAACCTAAGTAACATTTTTCTCTCAGACGCGAAATTAAAGTTTTTTGTTTTTTTTTAAATAACAAGCCGCCATTTTGAAACCGCTGGACCTATATAGAACTTTTGGGAAATGATTAAATATGATCTCTAGAGACCAAAAAACTGAAAACGCATTTTAATTCCTCTTTTTTCGACTTCGTTAACGAATGCAATACTAGATAAATCTACCAAAATTTTAATAAAAAAAAATTAAAGAAGGTTTGTTAAATTTCCACCAGCAAGACGTTTTCTAGCGAAAACCAAGTACGAAGCTATTACAAATTTCCTCTGATGGCAGTGAGAAGAAGTTTTAGACGAATTTCCCGGTAACCTATGTATATCAAATGTTCGATATTTTATATTTATAGTGACTACAATTTTATTGTAAATAACAGATCCTAATATAATAATGGCTGCCCAAATATTGCAGATTTTTATGAATCAATGAGTCAATCACTTTTTGCCTTTTCTAAACTTCATTTGGCTTTTTTAACATTTCAGTTCGCCTTTTCTGAATAATTCCAAGTTCAAACTCCAGTAATTACTGATTTAACTTGTACGAAGCTCCATACAAGATATAGTTAAAATGTTCAAATACGATAGAGGACTTTTAAACCTACCATTTTTCTCTAAAACAAATCAAGATATTAAAGGGAATGAGTATGAGAGCAGGAATATTTTTTTTCAAATTTGTTACCAGTACAACAATGTTGAAAACACAAAAAAACTGATTTTTGAATCGTTGTTAGATTTTCTCTGTGCTGAACCGAATTAACATAACTTTTACTAAGTCCGTTTATTACATCATTCAATTTTCCAACATTTTCCCCCCAAAACAGTCCATATTGAGCCAACAACAATTTCCAAAATTTCTCCAAAAATGAGCTATTTCAATTCCTTCGGTGCTCTTTTAAATACAATAGAGTTACTTGGTAGAGCAAAACTCCGTTATTACATCATTCAATTCGGCAACATTGTTCCCGCAAAACAGTCCATAGCAAGCCAACAATAATTTTAATTGGAAAAGTAACTGGAAGTAACTCAAGAAGCGAAGAAGTGAAATAGATATGATACTTATGATGTATGATATATGATATGGAATAGATAGGTACTTACCTTCTGTTTTCTAATGCTCCTCATTCATGTAGTGCGAGCCTGAGGATGGCTTCCATGAAGCCGAAACCGGTCGCTCATCTTTAGGTAAAGCAGTTGGTTCGTTAGATATACGGGAAGAACTGGAAGAAGTATGGAGTAAGAGGAAGACCAGAAGAAGTCTTGAAGAAGGCACTATGAGGTTGGAAATGTACCGTAGCATATCGCAACATCCACAGGGAACCATTATTCCGGAAAAGGGAAGAAATATGATATCCGGCAACGAAGAAAACCTTGCCTAACACCCCTTTCCGCCACGATTTAGATTTTTGATTGAGAACAGAACATGTATAATTTCGAAGGAGTACTTGCGTCTGTCAGTTTCTCATAAGATTGAATGCAATTTAAGCGTCTCGAACGCGAATCATTTCCCGACATTTCAACCGAGATTACCGTCACGGGGGTTAAATAAACTGCGAGAAATAACCGTCCGACGCGACGCCTTGCATTCAATCCGCATCCTGATTGACGATTCGAACGGATGCAGCATATTTTCCGCCTCGCAGGAAATCCTCCGCTCGAGTTTAATAAAGCCGCAAGCGTACGCGTCTAATTTACGACGGCTCGAAAGTTGGGAATAATTTTTAAGGCCACAAATAACTTTGTCGTCGTCGTCGTCTCTTCTTTTTAATAACCCATGTAACATTATATGTCTTTCGGCGGGAGGAGAAAAATCTCTCCATCTCCCCTACGCGATTGATTCCTTTGACTTTATCCGACGCAATCGACACAAAGCCTTATCAAGTACGCGATTAGGGATCAGACCCCCGGACGTTGTGAACTCGGGACGCTAATCTCCCCTCCTCGCTCTCTCTCTCTCTCCTCTTTTTTTTTTTCTCGATCCGGATGATTTGGATACTTTCTATCAACGTTTATTTACGTTATTATGTTGCCTTCTCTTCGCGATCCTTCTTGCTTTCTATCGGACGGGCCCTCGGGGTTGAAATTTCGTAGAGGAGACGTCATTAAATTTTGCTCGAGGCCGAAGGCACTGAGAGTTTTGAATCTTTAATGGGAGAAATGCAATTTTTGTGCATCGGGTGGTTTGTGTATTGCACTGAAGTCGACGTCGACGGATCACAAAAGATCTTTTGTTCAGAAGTTTTTGGAAGCATAGCTTTCTTATCGCGGGCTTCGCTCGAAGCGCTGGATCGGTGAGAGGTATTAACATCGAGAAACCGAACGATCCGGACTGCTAATTATCGCTCCTCGCAAGATGTTTGGTGGCAACTCGTGTTACAATTGTTTGTATTGTCGGTTGCCTGCTCCAGGGGGGTGGCGATTGCAGGCTGGATCTGTGAGAGGTGTTTACATCGGAAAACCGAATGAGCCGAATATATCACTAGTAACTAATGATACATATAAAGCTATGGCTCTCCTCTCGGTCATTGCCAGAATGTCTCATTTAGTTATTTTTTATGTACTTCACTTTACGACGTTTTGGTCCGTGAAATTATCTCCATGTGTAACCGCAGGAAATGTTTGATGCTACAAATCACAACGAAGATTGTTTCGATTTTTCTCAAATTTAACTCTACGGGACTACTGTTAATAGTAATTTTAAAAACTAACCCCAACACCATCTTTCAGTCTCATTACGATTAGTTTTTCTTAAAAAATTTTTGGGGTTGGCAACAGTATTATTTATAGGATTTGTATTAGTCTTTAGTAGTACAAATTTTTAGTACAGTCGATTTCCTTCTTCTGCATCAAACACTCTATTTAATAATCTACTTAGCCACTGCAATTCAATTTGGCATTCCACCATTAATAATTAATTTGTTAAACTGTAACAAATTTAAACCCCAATTGTGAAAGATTTCTTATATTTCTTACCAGGGAGCAACGAGGACTGGTCACATCTCGAAGAAAAATTATGTTGAACTTGACCGTCGACTGATCTATCCTTTCTTGGCCGTCTTGGTTGTTATTGATAGTACTCAAATTGTAACTCAAGTAACTCAAACCTTCTATTATTTATAACAGGAACTATACTGTTAATAGGCATGATGACAGTAACAAAGAATTACTGAAATAATGTTATTATAATATATAGTAAATAATGAAATAATTTTAAAAAAAATATATCAATGTCAATATTTTAAGCGGGATAAACTGTATTTTGTTAAAATTCAAACATGATTTATAGCAACCCGCCATGCAAAGAGAAACGGCGAATGACGTCACTCCTATGTAAACATCATTTTGTTTCATTCGAATTTCTTGTGTTAGCGCTTTTACCGATTATTTCTGTTCGGTATTTATTATTATTATACTGAACATTGAAGTTACTGAACGTTGACATGCACTTTACAAGTTGAGGTCAATGCTGTGGTCATAGGCGTGACGTCACATCTATGTAAAGCGACGCCATGACACCTACAGTGTTTTGGCACGAAATTTGAAAATGTTCATAAAAGTCTTATTTTAGCTACTAAATATTTGTGTTATGCAGAGATTAGTATTTTTTTGGGAATAGTACATACATAAGAACACAACACGGTGGTTTTTGAAAATTGGTCATCATGCTTATTATTTGTTCATGCGTAATTCTATTTACCATGTATATATATTATATATACAATCACTCCCTGCCTAATTCTTTAATGTTTTCGTTGTAAAGAGTCTTTTTCTAGCCCATTTTACATTATACCAACACATGTTCTTGGTTGTTGTTCACATGTTCTTACTCTCGTGGTACTTTCATTAAGACGGGTATTCATCATTATAAGCGAAAATCACATTACTTTGCCGGATACATTTTTTCTTTCTAAAAGTTCCTTCTGGGTCTTATAATTCCGGGCGAGGGATCACGGAACGTCGCGTAAGTTCCCGAAGGATAAATAGTCGTCCTGAAGGCGCAAAGGGATTTTCCGAGCGCCCGAAAGAAACATTAAGGGCTAAGTCGTGCATGAATGTGAGAAAATCCTTTACAGATAAACCAATCGAGGGGAATAATTCCTGTTTCTGCCGTGATATATTCCAATTTGGCACAGTGCGAACTGCAGATAAGTCTTATAATCGGGTCACTCCGTTGCTGAAAATGACACACGGCGGTATTCTTTCTCGGAAAGTGGAAGGAAGGGTCGATCGATCTCCATCCGACCCTCCCGTCTCGTCGGTTATGTTTTAATTCCGGGAGATATATTATAGATGTAGGGGAGGAGGTGGGGGGTTCGACGTACAAAATCCTAATTAATTTTACATTTAGGATATCAGCAGTAAATCTGGGCGGATTTGTCCGGTTGGAAGGCTTCCCGATCCTTAACGAATTTTATCGCCCCGAAAATACCGCGAGAAAATAGATTACCGCGGGAATTTCCACTCTTTCGCAACGATTTCGTCCCAAATTAACTTTTCACCATTTTCTGGTTCGATTCGCTTTTCGCGAGGTTTCGTTATGATCGGCGTTTTCGGCCTCCTAGGTCCCCTCGGGGTTTATCCCGAGATATATGTCGCCTTTGCGGCTAGGTCATGTGGTCCATATTCCGAAACTTCGCCTTTAATATTATAATACTTTGCGGTCGTAAAAGGGCCCTAATGATAGTTCCTCCCCTAAACTTGATACATTTCGCAAACTTGAAACGTCGAGACGTAAGATGTATCGCCAAATTCAACTAGAGCGTGAAGGAAACTATACACACGACATTAACAACTACAGGAAAAATGTTACTAAATTCCGGGATCCACCGTGCTATTCAAACAGATTTTACAAAAGTTACTCACTTCACCTTATCTGGATTATGACGTCTGAGGAAAATTATCGAAGGTTTCAACAGTTGACAGGAACAATAAAACGGACCAGTTTTATTAAGAAAGTTGGGAAGGAAATAATAATAAAATTTTATATCGTAACGGCTGTATCAACTTTATTATGTGGGTCATAAATCAGGACCTTAACGGCTAACCAAATAAAAACAATGCACCTTAACAGCGATAGTTTGTTATAAATTATGAAATAGGAACGTGGACCCCGGAATTAGGAGGAAATTGAGCGTTAAAATAATAGCAGAGAGAAAATGATGGTTTAGTAGGTTTTTTGTAGAGGTTGAAAAATCTTCAAAAGACACCAACAAAGTTGAAAATGAAGATTATGTTGGTAGTGTGGGATTTTTCCCACTAAAAACAAACCTCTTTCTGCAAATGGTTTAGTAGTATGTACTTATAGTACATACTACTACTATGTACTATAAGTACATACTACTAAACCATTAATACATAATTGGAACAAAGTGAGCAAAATTGTTTGGTTGATAAACGGAGATACTAGCAACTGAAAATTTTTGGAAATGTTCAAAGGAAGAGGGACACTTTTCTGGAAAATTTCTTAATTACAACTTCCAGTTTATTACTTGCATTTGTAGATTAAACGTCGCTGTTTACAACAAACTTAGCTTCGCGACGATAGGACGAGTAATTGAGGAGATACGAGCTTAATACATTTTTAATTAACAAGTCACCACAACAACTATTTGTCGCAACACTTAATATGATGATTTTTACGTAATGTTAGAATTTGTTGGTTTATTCAAAAACAATAATTCTATTAGAATATTTGGCTTAGCTCTAAAGGAAAGACTTGTAATAATTATCAAATCGTTGAAATGTTTTTATCTAAGTAGCCTGATTTTGATATAAGGAGGCTTAAGTAATGATTAAGTAATCCTGAGGATCAAGTAATACATGACTAATATTTTTGCCAAAATGTAACCATTCGCAACTTTCGAATTCACTTATAAATTTCCATAATAGTCCATCCTTGAAGGTAAAATACGGTGTAACTCTATAATTTTTTTTTGTTATAAATTCCATTTACCATCTACCTCAAAGTTGATCCTGCGCCATAGGTTGATTTTTATTTTTTTAGGGGAGAAAATTACCACTATTGTGAAATAATTTTAAAATTATAGATTAGAACGTGTAATAGGTTCAAATCATCAATAAATTAGTGGATTGAATTTCAGTTGATACTAAGGTACATAACTCATGAATTGTTAAGCAGAATCGACCCCTAAAAGCCACCCCCTAGTATAATATATCTTGAAAACGTTCTGTCGCAACTTGCCGATTAAATATCTGGGATTTGCAGCAATATTTGGATTCAAGTTCTACTTACTATAAAGTCAACTATAAACTATAAAGTTAACTCTACTTTACTATATACTATATATTCTACTACATACACTACTACAAATTCTAATATAAAGTTAACTCTGTGCCGGGCGTGATTATAGTTCAAAAAAATATCTTGAAAAGGTTCTGTAGCAACTTGCAATGATTAAATAAATCAGATTTGCACCAACATTTGGATTCAAGTTCTACTTACTATAAAGTCAACTATGAACTATAAAGTTAACTCTACTTTACTATATACTATATATTCTACTACATACACTACTACAAATTCTAATATAAAGTTAACTCTGTGCCGGGCGTGATTATAGTTCAAAAAAATATCTTGAAAAGGTTCTGTAGCAACTTGCAATGATTAAATAAATCAGATTTGCACCAACATTTGGATTCAAGTTCTACTTACTATAAAGTCAACTATGAACTATAAAGTTAACTCTACTTTACTATATACTATATATTCTACTACATACACTACTACAAATTCTAATATAAAGTTAACTCTGTGCCGGGCGTGATTATAGTTCAAAAAAATATCTTGAAAAGGTTCTGTAGCAACTTGCAATGATTAAATAAATCAGATTTGCACCAACATTTGGATTCAAGTTCTACTTACTATAAAGTCAACTATGAACTATAAAGTTAACTCTACTTTACTATATACTAAAAATTCTACTACATAAACTACTACAAACTCTACTATAAATTCTACTATAAAGTTAACTCTGTGCCGGGCGTGATTATAGTTCAAAAAAATATCATGAAACGGTTCTGTAGCAACTTGCAATGATTAAATAACTCAGATTTGCACCAACATTTGGATTCAAGTTCTACTTACTATAAAGTCAACTATGAACTATACAGTTAACTCTACTTTACTATATACTATAAACTCTACTAAATGTACTACTACAAACTCTATTATAAATTCTACTATAAAGTTAACTCTGTGCCGGGCGTGGTTACAGTTCAAAAAAATATCTTGAAACGGTTCTGTAGCAACTTGCAATGATTAAATATCTCAGATTTGCACCAACATTTGGATTCAAGTTCTACTTACTATAAAGTTCAACTATAAACTATAAAGTTAACTCTACTTTACTATATACTATAAACTCTACTACATACACTACTACAAACTCTACTATAAATTCTACTATAAAGTTAACTCTGTGCCGGGCGTGGTTATAGTTCCAAAAAATATCTTGAAAAGGTTCTGTAGCAACTTGCAATGATTAAATATCTCCGATTTGCACCAACATTTGGATTCAAGTTCTACTTACTATAAAGTCAACTATGAACTATACAGTTAACTCTACTTTACTATATACTATAAACTCTACTAAATGTACTACTACAAACTCTACTATAAATTCTAATATAAAGTTAACTCTGTGCTGGTCGTGGTTTTTTAGATTTAGGGGTGAAAACTACCCCTATTCAAAAATTATTGTATAATTTTTCATTCGAGCTTGTAATAGGTTAAAATCATTTTTAAATATGCAAAAATGCAATTATGTCATACTTTTAAAGATTACATTCTGGGATATGAGTTTTTGAAAAATATTGTTTTCTTTAGCAAAATCGTTAAGGGAATTTATTGGGCCTTTCTGCTTTCGAAGAGCATCCAAATAATTTACTTGGCGAGTTTCGTCCCGAATTAGACAGTTCATTTATTGGCCCGAATTCAAACATTTGCCCAAAAATATCATCAAAAGTGGGAGCAAACAAATTTCGCTAAATCGATTAAAGGAACGCCTCCGGGTTTTACGGCACATCAAGTCATTTCTTAAGTATGGCCTCGCCGTATGGATAGGTATTTTTCTTGGGTATTAATAAAGTAATAAATTGGATTTTTCCCGGGCCACCGTCAATTTCGGGTTTATTTCCGAGAGCGCCTCCTCCTCCTCAAAAATTCAACCAAACAATCTCAAACTTTCGCCCTTAAACTCCCCCCCCCCCCGTTCGAATGGGTCCTTAGCAATCTTCTCGCCGTCGAAACTTTCCCCAACACAATGAAATCCCGGCACCAGGGCGGAATACTTCGCCCTTGGTCCGTACCGAAAGAATCCGATATGTCTGCTCATTAGCCTCTGCGAAACTTCGTAATCTAATTTGAATTTTTACTGGGACTAATGAGGGGGAGGGCGGTCGTACTCCCGCCCGCTCCCGAATATATTCCGGGACTTCGGCCAAGAGGTGAGTTTTCTTCGCCAACGGGGGTAAATTGGTTTATTTTACGTTTCCTGGAGGCGTGCTCCTCGAGAGCTCTCACTCCAACTCGTTACTCGTATACAGAGGAATGGAAGTTTAATTATTCGCTTTTCTTGAGAAGAAGACACAAAACGACCTAAACAATAATCACTCTACATATACACACCGTTTCTACAGAGTCGCAGTATGGTATAAACATAAGAGCGAAAGAAAGGCCATATGTTTCTAATTGGCTAAACAGAGAAAGAACTTTTGCGACGTTGCTAGCTCGCGAAACACTCTACCGGATCATTCGCTGTATAGCCTCCGACGGGAATATTTGGAACGGGTTACGGCCGGCAACGTTGCAAAACTTCCTTCTCTGTCATACTATCGAACTGCTATTAGTTTCTCTTTCGCTCCTGTTGATTTCGGACCCTGCATTTCAATAGAATAGGTCCGTATATGTATCTTAAGAGTGACGTATTCAATTGTGACTCCTCCGAGGGCGTTATTAATGTTGGAGGATCTCAATAAAAATAATTACGATCTCCCTCCCTCTCTCACTCGTATTCCGCCGGCTGCATAAACGATGAACGCGGAGTTCTTTCGCCTTATACGGACGGGAAGCTCCGAGGGAAGATAAATGGCTTCGCACATGAATTCACTAGTATATAGGGGGAGGTTAAGAGCCGGGAAGTCTACACGAAAAATCGTAGATAGGCGAAGAAAGGTTTGAGAAAACGTTCGTTCTTTGATTTTACCGAGGGTCACTGTGGGGGAGAGAATGAATCTCGGAGTTTCGGTGGGATGGCACTGAGTGCAAAAGGATGTTAATTTTAACTTTCCAAAATGAAACTGTCTAAAGGTCAGTTATGACACGGCTCCACGGAGTTCCAAAGAAGTTAAAACAAGCGTCCCATGAAATTCCAAGTAGAATAATATCTTTAAGTTTCGGAAATATCGAAGCTACCAATATTTTTTACTGTATGGTTAAATCTATATAGATGGCTCTATGAAAAATATGCGGGAAAATATATGCAGCACTTATTTGCAATGATGCACTGTTGTATGCAAAAGTTTGGAAGAATGCAAGAGAAATATTATCACTTTTATTAACTTAAATTGATATTGAATAAAGTTAATGAAAGTAATTTATTAATTGTTGAAAGAAAATGTATTGGTAACTAGTAACTATACATTCCTCAAAATTATGCAAGTTCAAAACCAAAACATGCAACAGTTTACCTCCACATAATTTATAGAAGTTACATTCGACATGAATTTGTGGATCATATATAACATGCTCAATTTTACTTCAACCTATTTTTAACCTTCCTAACAGAATTAACGAGTCTTGTAGGATATATTAATGAGAATTTAGTACTTTCAAAAATGGTTTCAACGAATATTGACAAATTTCCAGAAACTCAACAAAAAAATCAAATTCACAACTCACTTTGAACGAAATTGGTGTAGAATATAATTGGACTTTAGATTGTAGCACACCGCAATAGAATTTCTCCAAGTATATTATTATGTAAATATATACAAATATATAATATGTTATGATCAGGGGGCGGATTATATGCATAAGAGAATCACGATGCACATATATATATATATATATATATATATATATATATATATATATATATATATGCTACCGTTTGATGTAAAATATGCATAAAATATGCATTAAAATCAAAATATATGCAAAACATTAATGAAAGTCAATAACGATTTTTAACAGTTTTTCTGGGTTTATTTATGAAGTTCCTACAACAAATATTAAAATTTACGCTACGAGCAATAAGTTTTTGTAATTTGAATCTTTTGTAGTTTTAAATTAAAACTGAATATCACATTACAGTAGGTTTTATTACATGAGATCAGACGTTCTTGTAGATTGAAGATCAGTGCGTGACGTGATCTCTTTGAAGTTCTTGTAGTCGGAGATCAGGGCGTGACGTGATCTCTTGAAGTTCTTGACGTTCTTGTAGTTTGGAGAGAGGGCGTGACGTACTTCTCCGGATTTGGATCTGAGGGCGTATCGTGCAGATCCGGGGTTTGAGGTTCTAGTAGTTTGGAGAGAGGGCGTGACGTACTCTCCGGGTTGAAGTTTGTTAGGTTTTAGGTTGTCGGGTTAAGTGGCGTGAAGAAAGATCACAACACACTGTCGTTTTGAGCATACTAGGGTATACTAAATTTATTGTACCAAAATTCAGGGTTTTTATACAGATTGATTTTACATAGGTTAAATGCGATTTTATTGTTTCGTTACCTTGCACCCAGCTGACCTTCCGTTATCACGTTACCGAGATGTTGTGTTATGCTTAGTCAGCTGAGTTGAACTTGACCGCTTCACGTTTAATCGTAATTGTTTTCCTCTAGTAACGTGAAATGGTCGCTAGTGTTATTGATTCGTGTGCGAACGTTAAAACAATCCAATAATATTGTTCACACTTATCCTCGTTCTTAATTATGAATGATTTTTCTGTTTTGTAAAACAACGCGCATTAATTTCAATGATTAAATTATGTAAATAGTTCCCTGAATTCGGTTACAACAAATTATAATTTCTTCACCTAAAATTCCCTTAAATAATGGTGACGCTAGCGTCAACACGAGTGCCTCCTATCATCTAAAATATATTTATGTATAGAAAACGTTCTCTCTCCATCAACCGATGTTACGGGACCATATTTCAATTTGAGAATCAAACTATAATTTAAATCAATATCATGTAACATTGTTTCCCCTTCAAAAAGAGTTTTTTATAATCCACATTTTTTTCCAAAACATATTCTAATTTATCACAATTTTTTTCCAATTGTTCCCTTAACACTCCTACATTTCTCTCTGAATTTTGTAATTATCTGCAAAGTATCTACAAGTGGCTCAGATGTTTTTGTAAAGCAATTAGCGTTTCCAGAACAAATCTATAATTAACAAGCCGTACCCGGCATGCGTCGCAATGCCACGTAAAGTTTAAAGAAAAAAGATAAATAAAAATTATAGATGACTTGGGTTTTCCCCCATATTGCTTCTAGGTGATCAATCCTTTTTTGTAAAGTATTCCTTGGTTTTTCTTGCACTTCCGTTTTTCTTGCAATTATTTTGTAGTTATATGATTTCTTGGGCTATTTTTTCTGGTTCTTGAATCAACTCATCTGCTTGTTATATCTTGTCGTAGTTGAAATTGTGAATTTTTTAACTTAATTCTCTGGAAAAGGTGGTTGTGACTTACTCAGGACTTTGCTTGTCTTCTTGAGTTCCCGACGTTGTGTTGGTGTCGAAGTTCTTGAAGTTTTGGACTTGTAATCACTGGCGGCTTTTTCTCCGGCTGCAGTGACTGGATATGTCCGTCGTATCAAATTTGTAGAATTTGTAGACTTGGTGTCCTGGTGAAGTTGCTTTGACTTACTTAGCAAAATCCGTCCAGCCGTTCTCGAGTTCAGGCTAGCCAAACGAACAGCAATCCATTATATATATATATATATATATATATATATATATATATATATATATATAGATTTTTATAAAAAGTAATTGCTGGTGTACAATATTATTTTGGAATAATGCTTGTGACGTTAAAACACATTGAGACCAATATCAATTTTTTTTAATTCATTAAAATATTCTGCATAAAAAAGAGCGGCGTTTATCCATGTTCCCTATCCTGTGATAATCGGTTGTGGTGGTAAAGAAATGTTGGTAAGAGATCTTTATGTAAAAAAATTTTACCAGAAATTTTAAAGAAAATTACCCGGGACCGAAACTACCCGAGTAAGGATAAACACAAGTATTTGTGAACATTCAGCACACGTTTTACGTTCTGTAAATTCTGACAATTTCTTTATTTGAAGCAATACATATGAAATATATGGGAAAATATGACGATTTTGTTAAAGTATGTAAAATTTATTTGCATATACAGGGTGTTAGGAGTTTGACTGCCTTTATTTTAATAAGGTATAGTATTCATCAAAACAAACAAAAAAAACCTTATATAACGGGGGTCCTAAAACCTACCATTTTCGAGAAAAGTCGAGTTATATTATCAAGGTATTTCACCACAACTTGGCAACACCGACAAGAAATGATCCGTATACATGTAAACAACTGTATAACAGTTGTCAACTGTATAACTGCGATAAGTTCGCGGTGTTGCCACACCACGTCATAGCCATTTTATCGAGTTGTATTGATTAGATTTTTATTACTCTTTAAAGAAAAAGCTGTTTTGTTAAAAATTAAACATAAATACATTAAAAGAATACATCTTATGGTCATTTCATGTACAAAATTATGTGAGATTCTTTAATAAAACTGAATTTTTACACCTTAAATTTAGAAGGTTGCTAATTTTTTTCTCGAACACGGTTAGTTTTAGGACCCCTGTTATATAGGGTTTTTTTGTTTATTTTGGTGAATACTATCGCTAGTTAAAATAAAGGCAGTCAAACCCCTAACACCCTGAATATATGTATTTCGCATATAATCCGTCCCCTGCTTATGATATATGTAAGATTTTACAAGTATAATTGCAGTAATACAAGTTTACATAAAATTTGTCCCTCTTTGATCCATGATTTCAAGAATGAACAATTCCCCAAATTGATGATTAATAAAACTATACAATTCCATAAGTAACTAATTAATTCCTTAACTTGAAGTCTGCTAGTTAAACGACTAATTATACGATAGTTGAAATATTTAAAAGTTCCATTAATAACGTGAACATCAACACACATTGTAACAGGTGGCAGGTAAATAATTTTTGAATTTTTGAGCTCAAATCTTTTGATCTTACCTTCGATTCTAAATTTTTAACAGTTTTTCAAGTATAACAAAATTAGCTAAATTTTAGTTAAACATCGTAGCTGAATCACATCAAACTTAAGTTCGATTCAAACACTGCAACTTTGCATATATTTAACGAAAATATATTTTTGCACTTAGACGTCAGTCCTCAATATGATTGAAATTTCCCAAATTGAGAATTAATAAAACTATACAATTCCTTAAGTAACCAATTAATTCCTTAACTTGAAGTCTGCTAGTTAAAGGACTAATTATACGATAGTTGAGAGATTTTAAAGTTCCATTAATATTGTTAACAACAACACACATTGTAACAGGTGGCAGGTATATAATTTATGATCTTTTGAGCTCACATCTTTTGATCGTATCTTGGATTCTGAAGTTTTAACCGGTTTTCAAGTTTATTAAAATTAGCTGTAGTCAAACATAACGGCTAAATGTTATCAAACTTACGCCCGGTTTCGTAATGCAGTTAAAGTCCACTTTAACTTAAAGGTGACTTTGACTGTGACGTTAGAAGTAGTAAAAGTCATGATAGCATCACAATCAAAGTCAACGTTAAGTTAAAGTCCACTTTAACTTAACGTCACAGTCAAAGTCAACTTTAAGTTAAATTGGACTTTAACTGCATTATGAAACCGGGCGTTAAACTCGATTCCCGCACGGTAACTTAGATAGCTATTCTATAGCTTGCATGATTTCATCTATACATGTCCTTGGCGTCCTTGCCGACTGGACGGATCGAAGTCCTGTCGCAATCCTCCGCCCTTTTTCATTCCCACTTTCGGCATCGGAAAATTTTCGGATGGCGGCCGTAAAAGCGCCTGCCGGACGGCAATAATGACGTTCGATTCTCGCCATATCGACAACTTTCCCGTGTACAGGTTATTCTTGAGGAAGTTTCTACACGAGAACTCCATTCCCCGCATAATAATTCAAGGAGGAGGAGTGAGAGAAAGGGAGATAGAGAGATCGGAACGCGGAGCTCGGTTCGTTTCTTCGACAGGAAATTAACAACAACTCCCGTACTTCTTTTTCGACGCCTCAGAAACAACGCTGCGGATTAACGCCTTAACTCTATAAACTAACGGAACGAGGTTAGAGCCGGCGGTCCGTTTCATTAACCCCGAAGCGCCGTAAATCGCGCCAAATTAGGGAGGCTTTTTACATTCGAAAGGGTAATTTGTTATGATGAGTTGTGGGCAATTTGGATCTGCGAAGGGATAAATTTGTTTTGGTTTTCATATTATGGACGGCAATTATATTTTAATATGTTGGGGTGTTTGTGCCGCAGTAAATAACCATTTTCGGGGCAGAAAGCATCGCCCGATTAATGTGTGTGTTCATCAAACTCTTTGATCCTCGTCGATGGAAATTTCGCTTAAATTAAACTGGGATTAAAACAAGGAATAGTGGCGGGGCCCTCGAGGGCGAGAATGGCGGATCAGATTTCGAATTTGGTACAATGAAAACTCGCGGTAAAGCATCGGTTTAAGTGAAGGTTTTGAAAGTGTGTCAGATTTTAAGTTATTTTGCTGGTATTTTTCAATTTTGTCTAACGTGTTTATGGGTTGTGGAGTCTTCTGGTATTGGAGAAGGTGTTTGGTTTAAATCTCCCAACGAGCTGTCTTTCAAACGATTAGAGGCTTAAACTGATTTGTAAGATGGTGAATATTCTCTTCTTCCAACAATTTCAGAAGTTAGAAGGACTTCCTTCTTCTAGAAGCTTTTCCATCTTTTATGGTCCGTATAGCATTGATGGATAGAACGCCTCTTCAGATTTAAATTATTGCTCAAACAGTGCTAAACAGATTTTGGTGAAATTTCATATTTAATTCGCAGGATTTAAAATTGCGCAAGTCGCAGGATTTGAACTACTCGTCACTAATAGATTTTTCACGCTGCTGCTATCGTAAATCGCTCTTATATGCATAGATACGTAGCATCAAAATGGCAAATTACATTACATTACATAACTTGCGATATAAGCTACGAATATGACAAAGATGTTACTAACAAACTACATAAATACCAAATGATGTGTGACACCATACAGAGAACACTACAAAAGAAGACAAGCAAAGAAACAAAAATAAATTTCTATAAAGTGATGACAACACCTATATTAACATATGGAAGTGAAACCTGGGCACTTCGAAAACAAGATAGACAACGAATACAGTCTGCCGAAATGAAATTTCTAAAAATGACAAAAGGTTGCACACTGAGGGACCATATAAAAAATGAAGATATAAGGACCGAATTGAACATATTTTCAATGAACGGAAGAATACACCAAAACTCATTAAAATGGAGACATCACATTGAAAGAATGAACGAAGACAGATTGGTCAAACAAGTAAACTACAGACCACACGGAAGAAGAGACATTGGTAGACCCAGAAGAAGATGAAGACGGAACAGGCTGCAAGCCTAGTCCTTGAAGCGCAGAAGAAGAAGAAGACTAAGATCTAGACAAACTAGGACAAGATCTGTCCATTTTAGAGAGCATTACAACCTATAAGGCCATAGTCTTGGAAATGACTTAACTTTACAAAAGAAGTGGAAACTGGTTATTTCAGACGCTGTTGTATACTGACACTGCAAGACAAAATGAGTATCGATGAGATACAGAAAAGGACGAAGATAGACACCACTATCATCGATACTGTTGGTGCTAAATGTTTGAGATGGTATGGCCACGTATGCCGTATGACGGATGTCCAAAGAAAGTATTGGCATGGGTTTTCTCTCTGAGAGGAAGAAAAGGGGACGTCCTAGAAAAACATGAAGAGATGGTATTAGAAGCGCAATGAGTCAAAGCTGGAGAGACAGAAAGGCGATTGAGATGCGAGAAAAGACTAAGTTGTGCATATGTATTGTCACACGCCTGAGGGCCTAGGGCCCAAAGGGAGTGCTCTAGTTGGGGGTGTAGTCGGGAAGAGACAATACAACAGACAGGGTAACACTAATGGTTACTGGGTACAAAACATCTAGGGAAGAGAGCATTAAAAAGGGCAAAATTGGTGAATATAAAATAAAACGAGAGAGGTGGTTGGTTACGGTAATTTGTGAAAGAGTAGCTGCCCCAATGTGCGACATGGCCAACAGGACGGACTCTCGGACGGGCAGCGTGACGGAGTCTGGAAGACTGTTTCCTTGATCGATCTGATCGTTTTTGAACGTGCTGTGTTACCTGTCCGAGAGTCACGTATTGCTCTTGTGTCTAGGTCACCTCCGTGCTGACTTAGCTTAAGTGGTGACCTAGTTGCGCTAGTTGGGGCCGTATCGCGACAATATATATAATCTCGTCTCGTCTAGTTTAGCCAGACAAGTCAAGATCGAGACAAGTCTTGTGTCCACCAGCACTCTCGAGGATTTCCCTTAAATTTCCCATTTTAAAGTAAATTTTACCCATTTTCTTCTATATTATTTCGCCTAGAAATCGGACCTCCTTTGGAAAGCTGCTCTATAACCCCCTCATAAACTTGTATTTCATTAGATCTTAACGTCCACATTTCCAACGATACGTCCGCAAGTATAAAACCGCCCGTCCTGTCCGTTCTCGAGCCAACAATTTCCGCGACGCTGCGTCCAGTTTTTTCGAAGTTTCGAATCCGCCCAGCAGCGTTCATTAGGAAACTTCTGCTCTGATTGTCCGTCGACGATCCATAAAGTTCCCGTAATAAATTCGGGACGCGTCCGTTGCGGGCTCGTCCGATATTAAAACAAAAACCGCCGCTTAATGTCCCGAACCCGCAAAGGTCTCGTGATCGATACCGCACCTCCTCCGCACGGAGAGAAAATGGCAGCGATGTGCTCGTAAATATCTGCACATTTGCATGCATAAATCGCAGATATGGGACATTCATCTTTCGGATGCGTTCAGCGCCCGAGAGAGAGATGGTCGATATTATTCATAGTATGGATTTTATTGCAAGTTGTCCTTTTTATAGTGTTTGTAAAGTGGCTTGTTTGTAAACAGGACCGTGTTGGCACAGTGAAAAATTAAATGAAATGATTTACGGCGACACTTTAATGTGTAAAATTTTTGCAGTTATATTCGTTGTCCATAAAGTTCGATAATAGATAATAAAGAATCGCATTGTGATTTTTACGTGCCCAGCTTTATAGACCGTTTCCAGGGTTTATTGCCGGGGTACAACATCACAAAATCTCTGTCAGCTTAATTGCCTTCGTACCAAACAAACCGAATCTGTTCTCATCAACTACATCTTCCTTCTTCGATGTTAAAACGAAATCTCGACCGAATTCCGCTAATAATCCACCTTCCCCCGATAATCAATAAAGCTACGTTCACCCCATATCTGAATTTGTGTCAAGTGGGTGTGAAAATCGAATTAGGGAACGCTTCAGGGGTAATGGGCTTGTCAACGTTAACAATATATTTTTGTTGGTCGCGCTGGTATTCTTTGTCGGAAGATTTATAGTTGAGGAGGGCGTTATCGGAGGGGTTAGTTTTTGAAAGTCCCGATTAGGTCCGCGTAATTTCCAACAAAGGGGCTTATTAACCTTATAACCTTCCTTAGTTAGGGAAAAATCGGTCCCGGCTCTTTCGCCGGCTCGCCCATTAGAGTTACGAACGCCTTTACCGAAACACTTACGTCCGACCCAGTGCGGATTCCGTCGGCCTTTCATCACATACTTTGGAAGTTTTTAGCATTTAATTTTCTCGTCTCTCTCTTTCTCTACTTCTCTCCTTCTCTCTCGTTCGGGAGAGTTTAAGTTCTGAGCGCAAATTTTCCGGGAATGAGTTTATTAAATTCCGCTGCAGCCTTTCAGATTTATGCTTCTAATACGAACTACGAGATTTATAACGGAGCTAATCGTTTTTTTGTCGCTCTTGATGTTTACAAGACGGCCGGAAGTGAACAATGGACTCTTATGGGGAATTATGCAGCGGCTTATTGGGAAGCTGGTGATTTTTCATGTTGTGTTGACATGGCTATTTTTGTTAATGGAAGAGATACAACGTCGGTTAAACGAATCAATCCATCCTGAAAACGAACTAATTTCCAATCTCAAGTTACTGGGGAAAAAATGAAAATCATTAGTTTCGAAATTTCGTTGTAACTCTCTTATTTATTGAAAATTTAATGTTCTCTTTTATTTATTTCTGAGAAAATTATGGATACAAATGGTAACTTCATAATTGATATTGGAACAATTGCTAATGAGCTTATAATATTATTGTCTCAAATTTGAAGTAGATATATTGCATAGTGCTCAATTTTAAAACAACTAGGCTACATTTTTAACAATTAGCTCTCCTTGTCAATTTATATGTCAGTAAAATATGACAATATGACGCATCGCTAGTGGTGTGACATCTTCAGGATCTTAAAGAATACTTCAAATTTTACGAAACTATACAATGGTGAATGCTCCCTTTATGTGCCCATGTTAATTTTGGCATATTGTATGGACACTAAGGTACCTTTTTAGGACCAAAAGAGGGTCGACCATTATCTTCTACCTGGTATATACAACACGACTAAACCAGTAAGAATGTAACGTATTTCTCCAAATTTTATCCAGTTTTGATATAATCCGATAATCCGGCCGGTAATGGCATGGCATGGCAAAGTTCTTAATACCAAATGGCAAAATTAGTAAAACTAGCTGGTTTAACTAATACATGACCTTCCCATATATTTCCGAAAAATATATTCCATTTAAGATCCTCATGAAACCTGTTACAACATGAGTAGGCACTTCAAATCTTGCGACGCCCGATAGAAGCTTAAACATAAAATTTCATCGAAATCTGCTTAGTCGTTTTTAAGGAAATTTGGCCCTGGACGGTTTACACGCTCGGACAGAAATAATTCCCAAAAATGGCTCTTCAGATTTTTATAAGGGCTTAATTAGTGCCTTTTAATCTTATTTCGAAAAATTAAATTAAGATTAATGAAAATTATAATGATAATTCTATAAAATTAGGTTGAATTCACATAGTAGTTATAGTAGTGTGACATCTTCAGGATCTTAAAGAATACTCCCAATTTTACGAAACTATACAATGGCGAATGCTCCCTTCATGTACCGATTCTTTCCGCCATGTTAAATTTGGCATATTGTATGGACACTAAGGTACCTTTTTAGGAACAAAAGAGGGTCGACCACTATCTTACACCTGGTATATACAAGACGATTAAACCGGTAAGGATGTAACCAGATTCATTAGTAGCGTATTTTTTCAAATTTTATCCACTTTTGATATAATCAGATAATCCGACCGGTAATGGCATGGCATGGCAAGGTTCTTAGTACTAAATGGTAAATAAGTAAAACTAGCTGGTTTAACTAATACATGACTGTCCCATATAATTTTGAAAAATATATTCCTTTTGAGATCCTCATGAAACCTGTTACAACATGAGTAGGTACTACTTAAACATAAAATTTCATCAAAATCTACTTAGTCGTTTTTGAAGAAATTTGCCCCTGGACGATTTACACGATCGGACAGAAATAATTCCCAAAAATGGTTCTTCACATTTTTATAAGGGCTTAATAATTAGTGCCTGTTAATCTCATTTCGAAAAAAATTTGATTTTCTGTAAAGTCGGTTTGCGGACTATAATTTTACGTGATAACGTCATAAGAAAACATTGATGAAAAATTGCATACGTTTATGAATTACATGAAACTTAAGGCGGAAACAGACTATTGTCACCTCACGTGAACTCACGTGCTGTCACGTTAACTCACGTCATTTTGAGGTTAGCTCAGTCTGGTTCTAATATATTTAAATACCATGTGAAATGATACTCCGCAGTTTTTACCCGTGACGTGAGTTAACGTGACAGCACGTGAGCTCACGTGAGGTGACAATAGTCTGTTTCCGCCTTTACATGAATTGCTACACAGGATAATTGCTCTCATTGAATACTAAATGAAAGCAGTTGACTTTTTATACGATCATTTATATCATTCATAACAATTTTTTAGTCGAAATCGTAACATAACCTATTATTACTGCACACGTTGATCGATGCTACTTTGTTTTAATTATCCAAGAACAAATATATGAGATTATATAACTAATCAATCTCTTAGAATGCAAGAATTAATTACCTCATTGCCGCAATAATTATTGTAATAGTAATAAGCAATGGTATGCACAGTAAATATTCAAATTCAGATAACTTTATCTAACGTCCTGTCGCCTACCACATCCATCGCGCTCGCTAACCGAGCCGATCGCCAAATCGAGCTTTCACTCGGACGCTGTCGTGTAAAAGAGATGGATGCGTCGCATGGCAACCGCTAAAGTCGATCTCTGACTATTGTTCTCGCTCTCACTTTAGCTCGCACTCATGGGTCTGGCGTAACGTTACAATGTTTTCTGGAAAGCGCAGGTAGCTCCACACATCGATTTATAAGACGTTTATCGCGTCAAAAAGTAAATTTAGATTAATAAAAATTAGAACGATAATTCTATAAAATTATGTTGAATTCACATATAACTATAGTTCATGTTAACTTACTATTTGTCCTTATAATTAAAATCATTTCAAGAGTCGTTGGCGGTGTCTTAATAAACATATTTATTATTAACATTGATTTACAATTCGGTGCCTTTTTCGTGATCTAATTTCTTCACTGTAATATTTTCAAAAAATTTAGAAGCATGCACCAAAGTATGAAATTTATAGGACAGATTTCTGTATGCTCAACTTTACCACACTTCAAGAGAGACATTCATTTATTTAGAGATATCTGAGACCAAGACAAGACGAGACCAGATTTAGATCGAGACGAGGCGTAGTTTTAGGGATTTTTCGAGACCATGCCATTTCTTATCTCTCGAGTTCACCAATGAGAACAATCCCACATTGCCACCAAATTGGGTTAGGGACACCACTTTTACGGTAAATAACAGTTCTTGATGTTTTGCGTGTTATTACGTGGTTGATTAGTATTTACATGAGACTTTTTGGATTTGCAACCAAAATGAGTCTGTTGAGGGGAGAAACTTTGTATTTCGTTAGTTTCAAGAAAAATGTATTCAACAGAGTCAAATTCGGTCAAAAGTCATTATCCAGCTTTGACCAACTCACGGCATTAATTTCATTAGTGGACCCCACTGCCGAGCCCCTTCATCACCCAAAGTGTACGTGCCCTCTTCGGGACCACTTCAATTCGTCGATAGCGGATATCTTTGCGTTTCACTTTCCGTGTATCTTACACAAAAGTCCCCGAAAATCTATCCCTCTTTCTCGAGTCCGACGGGGCTTAAGCGAACCTCGGTCGAGGAGGTCCCCGGAAAGGAAACCGATCCGTTATTTACGACGACGGGACTCGGAGATTTATTCCTTTAATCACGCCCGAAGATAACTGTATTACCGATATTTGTTTTACGCCCAATAAAATTACGTTCCCGTTATGTTTTACGAGCGTGGTCCTCGAGCGTTTGATTAGCTCGATGAAAGAGGGATTAGGTACTCTATAGAAGGAGAAAGGGAGAATGTTTCCTTAACCCAAGTACCTACTTACCTTCATATACAGATTTTAGAAATTTATACTAACTACAGATGGTAAAATATTTAATATTGCTTCCTGTATTTCAGCCACTAATAAAGCAGGCGACATTCAAATTCGATCAAAGAAGTGTCCCAACTATATACTTAGATCTGTAAACTGTAAAGGAACGACAATAAAATTTAAAAAAAAACACACCAAACAGCTTGTACAATATCTCGCAATCTTTCTAAGAAGAATAGTTTTAACTTTATGATCATCAGCTAATATAAACCTTAGTTTTGGCCCGTGATTTAGGATCAGTTCCTTGTGGATTTGATGATCTGATGAATTCAAGCATTGTTGCGACTTTTGTTGTCGTCTTAGCTCCTCTCATCTTTTTTCCGTAAACTCTGGATGCATTCTATGTGGATTTTTTTCTCAATTATTTCTAGAACAATTCTGTCGTAACAATTTTCCAGAAACAATTCAGTTCGGTACTTTAGAGAGAGCAGCGATATATATACTTTGTAGCTTATCTCGAGTTCGCCCGGATTGCCTCGAAGGATTCCCGCCGAGGCGATTTCATCATGCACGTCAGGCGTACACATACACACACAGTCCGGAACGGTGATAAAGTTCTTGGATATTTCGACGAGAAGTTACTACGCGAAGTTGAATTTGGGGTATTTTCTCTTTTTGTCATTCCACGTACACGCCATAGAATATCCTGACGTGATTTCCTGCGCTTTTTACTCTCTCTCTCTCTCTGTCTCTTTCTCTCTCGCTTCCTTCGTTGAGCCCGCAAGGTCTCTCTTTTATTCCTGTGTTGGTTTTTTCGAAGTGTGATTTTTCCCGAGCGACTCCAACGTGGAGCAATTAATAATGAGTTGTGGCGGTTCGGCCGTGCAAAGGCCTTTACATCATTTATGCCGCACAACTCGAACGGGCCAAAAAGCGGAGATCTTAACGCGAAACCATTTAAAACGCAGGCGGACAAAGGAGAGAGAAACAGAGAGAGAAAGAGAGAAAGGGTTTTAAAACGTTTAAACCTCTCGACGTGTTGTACGTCTGCTGGTGGAATATTATTTTTTTTATTTAATTTCGGAAAAATTCTAAACTTGAGCTATTGGTTGTGCCTTGTTAATTTTGACGAATTCTCCCCTTTTATACAATTTTAGTTGTTTCGAAATAACTCGAAAACTATTTGGTAGAAGTGTGAGTAGTTGCTTTGGATACCATAGTTATAAGGGATTTAAAAAACAGTACTCGAAACAGTCTCGAAAAGTCTAGAGTCGATCTTACATGGGTTTTGTTTTAAATTTCGAGACTAGATCGAGACTTTTCCAGTCTATATTGAATTTGTAAATGGTTCTAATACTTTTTTCCCATTTTCCTTAAGTATCGTTTTAGTCTTCCAATTTCTAAGTCATGCCTCCAGATCTTGCAATTCAAAATTTGAGACAGTTTGAATCAAGTCTGGTCTTAAAAAGTGTAGAGTCGATCTCACCTCGGTTTAGTTTCGAATTTCGAGACTAAGTCGAGACTTTTCCAGTCTTTAGTTAATTTGTATAAGGTTGCAATACTTCTTTCCCATTTTCCTTATGTATCGTTTTAGTCTTCCAATTTCTTAGTCTTGCCTCTAGATCTTGCAGTTTAAAATTTGAGACTGTTTGAATCCAGTCTCGTCTCGAAATGTGTAGAGTCGATCTTACATGGGTTTTGTTTCAAATTTCTAGACTAGATCGAGACTTTTTCAGTCTTTATTGATTTTCTAAATGGCTGCAATACTTCTTTCCCATTTTCCTTAAGTATCGTTTTAGTCTTCCAATTTCCAAGTCTTGCCTCTAGATCTTGCAATTCAAAATTTGAGACTGTTTGAATCTAGTCTCGTCTCGAAAAGTGTAGAGTCGATCTTACACGGGTTTTGTTTCAAATTTCGAGACTAGATCGAGACTTTTCCAGTCTTTATTGAATTTGTAAATTGCTGCAATACTTCTTTCCCATTTTCCTTAAGTATCGTTTTAGTCTTCCAATTTCTAAGTCTTGCCTCTAGATCTTGCAATTCAAAATTTGAGACTGTTTGAATCCAGTCTCGTCTCGAAAAGTGTAAAGTCGATCTTACCTCGGTTTTGTTTTGAATTCGAGACTTTTCCAGCCTTTAATGAATTTATAAATGATTTCAATACTTTTCTCCCAGTTTCCTTAAGTATCGTTTTAGTTTTCCGATTTCTAAGTCTTGCCTCTAGATCTTGCAATTCAAAATTTAAGACTGTTTGAATCCAGTCTCGTCTCGAAAAGTGTAGAGGCGATCTTACCTCGGTTTTGTTTTAAATTTCGAGACTAGATCGAGACTTATCCAGTCTTTATTGAATTTGTAAATGGTTGCAATACTTCTTTCCCATTTTCCTTAAGTATCGTTTTAGTCTTCCAATTTCTATGTCTTGCTTCTAGATCTTGCAATTCACAATTTGAGACTGTTTGAATCCAGTTTCGCTTCTAAAAGTGTAAAGGCGATCTTACCTCGGTTTTGTTTTAAATTTCGAGACTAGGTCGAGACTTTCCAGTCTTTAGTTAGATTGTATAAGGTTGTAATACTTCTTTCCCATTTTCCTTAAGTATCGTTTTAGTCTTCCAATTTCTGACTCTTGCCTCTAGATCTTGCAATTCAAAATTTGAAACTATTTGAACCCAGTCTCGTCTCGAAGAGTGTAGAGTCGATCTAACCTCGGTTTTGTTTTAAATTTCGAGACTAGGTCGAGACTTTCCAGTCTTTAGTTAGTTTGTATAAGGTTGTAATACTTCTTTCCCATTTTCCTTAAGTATCGTTTTAGTCTTCCAATTTCTGACTCTTGCCTCTAGATCTTGCAATTCAAAATTTGCAACTATTTGAACCCAGTCTCGTCTCGAAGAGTGTAGAGTCGATCTTACCTCGGTTTTGTTTTGAATTCCGAGACTTTTCCAGCCTTTAATGAATTTGTAAATGATTTCAATACTTTTCTCCCAGTTTCCTTAAGTATCGTTTTAGTTTTCCGATTTCTAAGTCTTGCCTCTAGATCTTGCAATTCAAAATTTGAGACTGTTTGAATCCAGTCTCGTCTCGAAAAGTGTAGAGTCGATCTTACCTCGGTTTTGTTTTGAATTTCGAGACTTTTCTAGTCTTTAATGAATCTGTAAATGGTTGCAATACTTCTTTCCCATTTTCCTTAAGTATCGTTTTAGTCTTCCAATTTCTATGTCTTGCTTCTAGATCTTGCAATTCACAATTTGAAACTATTTGAACCCAGTCTCGTCTCGAAGAGTGTAGAGTCGATCTAACCTCGGTTTTGTTTTAAATTTCGAGACTAGGTCGAGACTTTCCAGTCTTTAGTTAGTTTGTATAAGGTTGTAATACTTCTTTCCCATTTTCCTTAAGTATCGTTTTAGTCTTCCAATTTCTGACTCTTGCCTCTAGATCTTGCAATTCAAAATTTGAAACTATTTGAACCCAGTCTCGTCTCGAAGAGTGTAGAGTCGATCTAACCTCGGTTTTGTTTTAAATTTCGAGACTAGGTCGAGACTTTCCAGTCTTTAGTTAGTTTGTATAAGGTTGTAATACTTCTTTCCCATTTTCCTTAAGTATCGTTTTAGTCTTCCAATTTCTGACTCTTGCCTCTAGATCTTGCAATTCAAAATTTGAAACTATTTGAACCCAGTCTCGTCTCGAAGAGTGTAGAGTCGATCTTACCTCGGTTTTGTTTTGAATTTAGAGACTAGGTCGAGACTTTCCCAGTCTTTATTGAATTTGTCAATGGTTGCAAACTTCTTTACCATTTTCCTTAAGTATCGATTTAGTCTTCCAATTTCTATGTCTTGCCTCTAGATCTTGCAATTCAAAATTTGAGACTGTTTGAATCCAGTCTCGTCCCGAAAAGTGTAGAGTCGGTCTTACCTGGGTTTTGTTTCAAATTTGGAGACTAGGTCAAGACTTTCCCAGTCGTTTGTATAAGGTTTCAATACTTCTTTCCCATTTTCCTTAAGTAACGTTTTAGTCTTTCAATTTCTATGTCTTGCCTCTAGATCTTACGATTAAAAATTTGAGACTGTTTGAATCCAGTCTCGTCTCGAGAAGTGTAGAGTCAGTCTTACCTGGGTTTTGTTTTAAATTTAGAGACTAGGTCGAGACTTTCCCAGTCTTTAGTTAGTTTGTATAAGGTTGCAATACTTCTTTCCCATTTTCCTTAAGTATCGTTTTAGTCTTCCAATTTCTAAGTCTTACCTCTAGATCTTGCAATTCAAAATTTGAGACTGTTTGAATTCAGTCTCGTCTCGAAAATTGTAGAGTCGATTTTACCTCGGTTTTGTTTTAAATTTGAAGACTAGGTCAAGACTTTCTCAGTCGTTTGTATAAGGTTTCAAAACTTCTTTCCCATTTTCCTTAAGTATCGATTTAGTCTTCCAATTTCTAAGTCTTGCCTCTATATCTTGCAATTCAAAATTTGAGACTGTTTGAATCCAGTCTCGTCCTGAAAAGTGTAGAGTCGGTCTTACCTGGGTTTTGTTTCAAATTTGGAGACTAGGTCAAGACTTTCCCAGTCGTTTGTATAAGGTTTCAATACTTCTTTCCCATTTTCCTTAAGTATCGTTTTAGGCTTTCAATTTCTAAGCCTTGCCTCTAGATCTTACGATTCAAAATTTGAGACTGTTTGAATCCAGTCTCCTCTCGAGAAGTGTAGAGTCAGTCTTACCTCGGTTTTGTTTTAAATTTAGAGACTAGGTAGTGACTTTCCCAGTCTTTAGTTAGTTTGTATAAGGTTGCAATATTTCTTTCCCATTTTCCTTAAGTATCATTTTAGTCTTCCAATTTCTAATTATGTATGTATGTATGTAAATGTAAATGTTCTTTTTGAAATTTCATGAAAAGTCATTTTGTCGTTAAATTGTTCACATCATGATGCGCTGCATCTCTTTCTTCTTGTGTCACCAAATTCTTCTTTCTGAGATCTCCTGGCCGCTTTGTCGCAGTACTTTACTTTCTCCTGTAGGCATCTCTTATATTCTTCCTAAAAATATCTTCTGGTTGTTTCTTCCGCTGGGGTAGGTTTCATAAAACCAGTAATAATTCTGCACGTGTCGTCCAGTTTGTTGCAGTGGTCGATAGTTGGGCATATCCTGGCACGTTTTTATTTCCCGAAACGGGCTTTGAAGTGGGAATCAATTCCTCTTGGCGACGCTGCTTAGTATTCCGACGGGCCCGCGATAAAATTCAGGTGGTATTATACGCTGACGGGATATATCGAGCGAGATTTCCTCGTCCTCATGAAATTTTCATAATCCCCGTGTATGGCTCAGGTTTTTCAAGAAATCCATGTCACTCAGGACGGTAACGTAATCATTTATTATGGAACGAGGCTGCGTCGAGGGGCCTGTAAAACATCGCTTCGCTCTCCATATCGGGACCGACGCCGACGCCCCCGCCTCCCTTGTAATCTTTCCGCTAAAGGATTACCCGACGAGGGTGCAATCCCGGTTAGAAATTAAAATAATTAAATTACAATCACAATTAATCACGACCCCCGGGTTAATCCAGAGATGGGGGGATTATTTGCATATTTTCGCAAAAATGTTCGTGAAACAATGGGAGGACGTGTGGGGTGTGTCTGGAAACCAATTCCCGCTTTTGTGAGCAACTTATTGAATCAGTTTTACAGTGTCATATTTTTGTTAAAAACTGTATTATCATTCCTTCTTTCAACGACAGCTTCTAAAAGTGAGGAATGATGCAATGAAATTCCGTATCCATCTGGTACATCAAATATGAGTTAAGTTAAAGATTAAAATCCCAGGTTAGAGTCTTGCAACTCTATAGTATCATTGCAGAAGAATCTAGAAACCAGTTTATAGCTTGAATATGTCAAAATAAACGATCCATATGTGCCTGGAATATGATATTTCTGGAGGAACAGTAATCTACAAGAGAAATTATATACGAGACTTATAAAAGGACAGTCTGTTATGAATCATCTCGATTACAAACGGGCGCACTCGAATTGCGGTACGAGGACCTACAGGTACATCAGTTCTGAAAATGGGGTATAATCCCTAACCCGAATTGCGGTCCAGCAAGTTAGGCGATACCTCTATATACTAGTGAGTGATAATTGAACGATAATTTTACATAATTGCGGTGTACCTCCCAAGATAGGTAAATTCCTCGGTAAAATCGTACCTGTGTGATTTTATAAAAAATAATGTATCGAACTATTTTCGTTCTATTCGCTATCGCTTGTTGGGGCAAGGATAAACAATTGAGATTTAGTAAAACGACCAGGACCGATGACAGAGTTTAAAAATGTGGGATCCGGACCGCAATTCGGGTGCACCCTTACAAACACCCATTTATTGAACGTATCTCCTATCCTCTTCAATCACTGAACATATTCATGAAGTCATTACGTTACGTTTTTATGCGACGTTCACAATTTTTTTATAGATAGTTCCAACAACATCTAACAACGCCGTTAAACAAGTTTCTCGTATTTTACGAGTCGCCGGGGACGTGAATAAAATTTTCAATTTTTATCCGAGTATATATGCTTACCCTTTTTCGATCTTTTTATTAAACGACGGGACCTAAAAAATATATATTAACCAAAACAGTTTTATGCGTCGTAAACGTTATGGCTCGCGTCGAAGACGTTCCGGGACAATGTGTACATAAACAGGATGGGATTTCGTGAATAAGTAAGAGGAGGGGAATAAGGTGGTCTCGGGACGTAGATATTTTCAGCTTTTGTTGCAGTTATTTTCTGTCTGAAAGTGTGTACAGAGAAGTCCAAAGTTGTATGATTAGACACATATTTAGATAAGTTTGGTCAAAAAGAGTCAAAGATATGTAATAAGTGGATAAAGTGATGAACGATATTTTCCATGTCTTTGTGTTTTATCACTAGTATTCATACCTAACGTCTTCGTTCCTTGCCATTTTTTGAAACACGACGCATGATTGAAAAATTGTATAAACCGCTTCGTTCTATACAAACATACTCACTCCCAGGCGAATTGTAGCAAAAAATATAATCTAATTTCCCGTAAGGTAAACTTTAACATCCCCGTTCCCTAATCTCACCTTCCATAAAAAATATTATTTTTTAAAATATTCCTATCCCACCTTCCGATTAAAATAAAAATGAAATTACCGCAAGCGCCTGCCTACCTACATATTTACCCCTAGGATAATAACCGGGGCCCTAAAAAAACATTTTTGAATTATTAAAGGTTCCCCCTGTTTAATTGATTACTCGGACATCCTAAGTAAATAGGAGCCTCCGACCTGTTAAAGCACTTCACCCTTGAGTTATTAATGAATTCGCGAAAAGTGCAAATGTGTACGATTCGAGTGTTTGCCTAACGTTCTATTAAGGGATCGAGTTAATTATTGACGCTTTGAAATACACCTTAGCTCCGCTAAATAATCGTATTAGAAACGAGACACTCCGGATATGCATAACGATCGAGGACGTTAAATTGTACGTTGTATTATAATACAAATTACATTCGTTCAAACGACACAAGTAGTTTGGGAAAATTTCATTCGGTCTTACCTTCGCTATTATTAAGCCACTAAATTAGCGGGATGATTGGCTCGGTATCACGCTCGATTAAAGCACAAAGCGCGATAATTAACGACGCGATAAGCCAATTTCATATTAATTAGTACTGTACGCGTGGAGGATTTATTTTTATTAATCGCCGGTTAGAATTTATCCGACGCCATCGAAAAAAAATTCGTAATTAAATTCGGAGTCCCGAATTCTCGCTCGAGTTATCGAAATTTGAACTGGGACTTATCGAGACGTTACAAAGGGCCAGGGCTTAACTCCCGTCAAAATTTATCCCGTAGGATTGGGGCGGGAGGGACGGAAGAAGTGACGAAGCTCTGACAGATAATTCTTCAGTGAAAGATTAATCATTCGAAAAGTTTTGATTGAACGAACGCAAAGTTTGAAATATGATGAAATGCTACTTAATTAGAAGCTCCTCGCGGGGATATCCTCCGGTTCGACGTGAAGTAATGATGATTTTAATTATGGGAACGTCAAGTCCGGGCGAATTCCGGGCAAGAGAAAAAAGGAGTGGGGGTTACTCAGGCGGGGGATGAAGGGTGTGGGGTATAGCGCGGGAAGCAATTATAAAGTGTTTGCGATTGTTCTGGAATTCACAAAAGATCTAATTAGGAAAACATTGCTCGAAGTAAACATGTTTTGAATATATCAAATATGTTAATAGATATGTATAGCGCTATCTAATCAAAGTTAGATTCTGGTATATTCCGGGTCTGGTTCTACAATGTACGACGAATGCTATGATCTATCTGATGCTGCTGTGATCGTAGCATATTCTAGTTACGGACCAGAATGCAGGTCTTTATGTTAGGATATTTTAGAATACAACACACCGTTAAAATATTGAAATATGCCCAGTAACAGGCAACTGTCGCCTCTAAGCTCTTTTCAGGTTGGGTTAGAATCTTGCCATTCTAGAATATCATAGCAGAAGGATCTCGACACCAGTTTGTAATATATTAAAGAGTTTAGATGCGAGAGGTACGTACTATGGACTTGGTATATGAACTGTAATATACTTACTGTACCACCAGGACTCGCATATCCCAAGCCAACATTAATTCTAGATTTTAGCTTACTTAGTACAAATTTAAGACTAGATTATTCTCTTGAGATATTCTAGAATGATATGATGCAAGGTTATAACCTTAAAATAGAGTAATCATATAGAACAGAAAATTCAGGACATATAGTACAGTCCTATCAATCTTAGATTCTGGCATATTCCAGGCCCAAGTGAGTACTGTCTATCCTACTACGTTCTAGATACTGACGAGAGCCCAGGTCTATCTACTACGATATTTAAGAATATAATACATTTCACATACCAAGTCCCATAGTACGTAATTGTCACAGGTGTCTTGATTCTTCTGATGTGATATTCTAGAATTGCAAGATTCTAACCAAACCTAATCAAATCTAATTCATATTTGTTGGAGTTTCCAGGATATACCGTACGTTCATATCGAAGTTAGACACGTATATTTTGGGCCTGGTGCTACAATGTGTTACGAATGTACTATGATCGTAACATATTCTAGTTACCGACCAGAATTCATATCTTTGCAGATTTTAGAATACAACACACCGTTAAAATATTGAAATATGCCTAGTCACAAGCAAGTGTCGCCTCTAAGCTCTTGTCTAGATTAGATGACTGTCCTACCAGGGTTAACATATCCCAAGCCTACATTAATTCTAGATTTTAGGACACCAATTGCAAATTGAAGGCTGGATTATTCCGTTGGGATATTCTAGAATGATGTGATGCAATGTTATAACCTTAAAATAGAGTAATCATATAGAACAGTTGATTCAGGACATATAGTACTGTTCTATCAATCTTAGATTCTGGCATATTCCAGTCCCGAGTGAGTACTGTCTATCCTAGTACGTTCTAGTTACTGACGAGAGCCCAGGTCTATCTACTACGATATTTTAGAATATAATACATTTCACATACCAAGTCCCATAGTACGTAATTGTCGCAGGTGTCTAGATTCTTCTGCTGTGATATTCTAGAATTGCAAGATTGTAACCTAACCCAACCTTTAATCTAACTCATATTTGATAGACTTTCCAAGATGTGCAGTACGTTCCTATTGAAGTCAGACTCGTAAATTTCGGGCCTGGTGCTACAATGTGTTACGAATGTGCTGTGATCGTAGCATATTCTAGTTACAGACTAGAATTTAGATCTTTACAATAGGATAGTCTAGACTACAGCACATACCGTTCAAATCTTTAAATATGCCAAGTCACAAGCAACTGTCCCCCCTAAGCTCTTTTCTAGATTAGATTACTGTCCCACCAGGGCTAGCATATCCCAAGCCCACTGTAATTCTTTAATTCTAGATTTTAGCTCACTAACTACAAATTGAATACTGTATTATTCTGTTGGGATATCCTAGAATGATACGATGCAAGTTTATAGCCTTAAAATAACGTAGTTACGTAGAACAGTTAATTCAGGATATACAGTACTGTCCTATCAACGTTAGATTCTGGCATATTGCAGGCCCGAGTGAATACTGTCTATCCTAGCATGTTCTAGTTACTGACGAGATCCCAGGTCTTTCTATTACGATATTTTAGAACATATTACATTTCATATATCAAGTTCATAGTACGTAATTGCCGCATCTTTATAGTATATTACAAACTGGTGTCTAGATTTTTCTACTGTGATATTCTAGAATTGCAAGATTCTAACCTAACCTAACCTTTAATCTAACTCATATTTGATAGACTTTCCAAGATATACAGCACTGTCTTATCAAAGTTAGACTCGTATATTTCGGGCCTGGTGCTACAGTGTGTTACGAATGTGCTGTCATCGTAGCATATTCTAGTCACGGACTAGAATTCAGATCTTTACATTAGGATGTTTTAAAGTACAACACACACCGTTCAAATTTTTAAATATGCCCAGTCACAACCAACTGTGTAAGCTCTTTTCCAGATTAGATTACTGTCCCACCAGGACCAACATATCCCAAGCCAACATTAATTCCAGATTTTAGCACACCAACTACGAATTAAAAACTAGATTATTCTGCTGGGATATCCTAGAATGATACGATGAAAGGTTATAACCTTAAAATAAGGTAATCATATAAAACAGTTGATTCAGGATCTATAGTACTGTCCTATCAACGTTAGATTCTGGCATATTCCAGGCCCGAGTGAATACTGTCTATCCCAGCACGTTCTAGTTAATGGTGAGATCCTACATCTTGCTACCAGGATATTTTAGAATATTTTACAGTTCATACCTTCTAATATACCAAGTCCGTAGTACGTAATTGTACCTTCTAAGCTCTATAGTATATTACAAACTGGTGTCTAGATTCTTCTGCTAAGATCCTCTATATTAACAAGATTTGACATTCTAACCTTCGATTAAAGTGGTATCTAGCACCTTTTATATAGGTATTATGGAGGTCCCAGAATATACAATACTATATCTAGTTAAAGTTAGATTCTGATACATTCCAAGCCTGATTGAATTATATTGATTCTAGTACATTCTTGTTACAGACTAAAATCCAAGGATATTGTAAAGTTCAACACAGTTCATGTCTTAAAATGTACCTAGTCATTAACAAGTGACGCATCACAGCTCTTTCCTAAACACAGTACTTCTCGGTCGTAGTTGGCATAGGTATAAAAGAATTCTGGAGTCCATTAGACTAGCAATAAACTAGTATCTAGACCGCTCTGGAATAAGCTAGTTCCATATCTGATAGACGATCCAGTTATTACAGTACCCTCCTCTCAAAGTTAGATTCTGGCTCCCCCCAGTAAACAGTGTATATCCTAGCACATTCTAGTTACATTTTAGTTACTAAATTGATCTGAAACATCAATGCTAGAAATTTGTCACTTCTCTCTTACCCTGTATATCCTTCAGTTCGTACAGATAAATAGTGACCGTAAGAGAGAGGCAATCGTGATACTGTGGGATAAGCTGGTTCGATATTTGACAGACGATCTAGTTATTCAGTACTCTTATGTGAAAGTTAGATTCAGGTTCCCCCAATATACACTGTATATCTAAGCAGTTCCTAGTTAACTTTCAGTTAGTAAATTGTTCTGAAACATCATTCCTAGAAATTTGTCAATTCCATCTTACCCTGTATATCCTTCAGATCGTATAGATAAATAGTAACTAAGACAGAGGCAATCATGATACTGTGGAATAAGCTAGTTTGATATCTGACAGATGATCCAGTTATGCAGTACATGTCAAAGTTAGATTCAGGCTCCCCGATATCTTAGCAGTTCCTAGTTACCTTTCAGTTAGTAAATTGATCTGAAACTTCAACCCTCGAAATTTGTCAATTCTATCTTACCCTGCATATCCTGCAGTTCAGATAGTATAGATAAATAGTGACCGTAAGACAGTGGTGCCCTTAAAGGGACGTTTCAGAGCCGGTCTTACAGTGTAATCAATCTCGAGGCCGTCGCGGTCTGTTTGCGCCGTTTCCCGTTATCCCCCCGGAATTTATTCCCGCTTACCAGAAGACGTCAGCTTTCCATCTGTTTCCCAAATTGTCCCTTCCGCCCTCACGTCATAAAAAGGGTCTGTACATTTTTTTGCACTCGATGTTTTACTGCCCATTTGTCAAATGAGCTCTCCCTGACGCGCGGGGACGTGCCCTTTTGTGCCGGCGCAGAAGACGGACGATATGGAATAAGAGGGCGGTTTCACCTTACTCGAGATTTTCATAAATAAAAATTCCCTTTCGAGACGATAAGATTTACCGTCTTTGGTCGTAAATTCGTGTGTCCGAGCGACGAGGAGGTCGTTATGTGAAATTAGGATAACAGACGAAGAAAACTTATCGCGATACGTCGTCGTCGGGATGGGGATACAATTTTATTTTCCTTGCCCCCTTTTTCGAATTAGGGATTAATGAAACTCTCGCTTTATTCCTTCAGACGGTCGCGTAAAAAAGAGGGACGCGAAGGGATTGTTTGTTCTCCGGCGCAAAAATGGCGCTTGGGCGTATTAAAAGCGGCTCTTTTTGACGCATGACTCGAGTAAATAACGTAAATTTCTGATGAAAATTGCATTTTCGGGTCGGCAAACGTTGGGTTTTAAATTTGGAAACAAAAGTTACGAACGAGGAACTCGGATCGACCGTATGTCTATATACTTTTGGGGTTTGTTTGCTTTAAATTAAGGATTTTTAATAAATTTTGGGCTCGTTATGTAACAAAAAATGGTTGCGAGGGGTGATAACGATGTTATGTCTACAGCGGCAGAATAAAATTTTGGGACGTCTCTGTGAGCTAATAGAAACGGTTCGGGAATTTTTCCAAAAAGTTGCTTTCGTGCTATGCACAGCGTACATAATAATACCTAAAATGCCTAGAAAAACGAAAATATATCATATTAACAATTCTGTACGAAGTGCTCATTTGGTAAAGTGTTCCATCCTTGAAAATTATCCCCGGAACATTATGTTTTTCCTTATGTCTTTGAACACTTCTGGTTGTGTTCTGAGAATAAACTTGACGTCAGCATGAGATCTGTTACGCTGTGAGTCACCGTATACCCAAACGCATGTTATACTTATGTTACAATATACCTATATACTTAGTATAAGCGATTGAATGTATAGTTGTATATACAGATATGAATGTATACCTACAGGTATAGGTATAGGTAGCATGTAAGTGTTATACTGTTATTTTTCTGATAGAGAGAAAGAGGGAGGGGGTATAGAGGAAACGTTAAATAGACAGCGACATATACATGGTGTCCCATTAATGTACCACCCCTAATATCTCTTTAGACATGCAATTTATCGGAAAATGGTTCAGACAAAAGTTCTAGGACTCGAAGGGGGCCATCCAAAAATGACCTTGCCGCTGACCTTTAAATGCATTTTCAAGGTCAAATCAAGGTTAACTTTAGTTTTTTAATGGAAATACATATGTTTTATGTCACATTTGGATTCTACATTTAAAAATACGTATCTTTTGTACGACACATTTTTTTCGTAAGTGCTTTGATTTCTCGCTAGAAGACACTTTTCAGCTTTGACCCCAACTAAGGCAAGACCCCAAGGTCCAGCCAGCTTGACCCTGATCTTGACATGGTTAAGCCAAGGTTACATAAAGGTCAAAGCTGGAAAGTGTCTTCTAGCGAGAAATCTAAGCATTTACGAAAAAAATGTTTCATACAAAAGATACGTATTTTGTATTGTAGAATCCAGATATGACATAAAAAATACATGTTTCCATTAAAAAACTAAAGTTGGCCTTCATTTGACCTTGAAAATGCATTTAATGGTCATTTTTGAATGGCCCAAGAGAGATATCATCATCATAAAGAGATATCAAGGGTGGTACATTAAAATGGGGCACCCAGTATAGAAAAAGAAAAGGAAAGCGCGTGTTACATGAGATACGATAGTCGAACACGTGGAGTACTTAAATATGTCCAATGATATAAATGTCGGTACAACAAGATATGGGACAACAATAGATAAGATACTTAGACAATACAACATGATAACACTTTTCTATCTTTTAAGTTTTTCTTGTCTTTGTTTCCAGGTAACCGGGGCCTCGAGGCGCCCTATGCGGTGTTGGTGTTTGTGCACGGGGAAAGTTTCGAGTGGGGCGCCGGTCACCCCTACGACGGTAGTGTGCTCGCCTCTTACGGACACGTGATAGTTGTGACGCTCAATTACAGGCTGGGAATACTAGGTGAGTACAACAAATTCTAATAATTACAAAGGAAAAATTCTCCTCATTTGCGAATTGAGATATGTCCTGCATCAGACAGGACAGTTTATAACGGAATGCAATCGATTGTTTGCTTCAAATAATAATTTGGCTCGTCTATATGTAATACGAATCTAGGAAAAGAAGTCCCCGGAAAAAAAGTACCTGCCGGAAAAAAAGTCCCCTGAAAAAAAATCCCCGGAAGAAAAGTCCCTAAGAAGGAAAGTCCTGGGAAAAAGTCCCTAAGAAGGAAAGTCCCAGGAAAAAGTACCAAAGAAAAAATCGCGAAAAAAAATCCTCTGAAAAAAGTACCAAAGAAACGAATTTCCTAGAAAAAAGTTACAAAGTAAAACGTTTTTTTTTCCTAGGTACTTTTTTCCGGAGACTAATTTTCCGGGGACTTTTTTTCCGGTACTTTTTTCCGGTTACCATTCGCTGTGATGGCATTATCCTCACTGTCCTCGTTCACAAGTATACCGCAGACCGCAGTATTCCATCGGCTAAAGTTACCTAATTAAGTAATGCAGTATCGTAAAGTTGTTACGTTAAGAACGAAATTACTTGTGGAACAATTTGAAATATTTTAACGCTCGTTTAACATCGACATAACTGCCGTAACGTGGAATTCATATGTAAATATAATTCTGATCATACGAATAGTTCGATAATCACATGGAAATGCCAAAAATGTTCGGTGCAATGGACAAAATTATGGCGCTCGATGAATACCGTGATTTGAGTCTGTATACGCAACTTCCTCATTTAATTACGTATTTAAAATGTATGAAATGTTTCATTCACGCGAGATGTTGGGAATGACAGTCTTAACGTTGGAATTGGTTCGTTGAATTGACCAAAAGGGTCTTACATCTTGTGAGTTCATTATTTTGGTGAAAGAAACGATGGAAATATATATATACAAAATATAAAAGTGTGAAAGATGAAGTAGCATCTAGTGAGACGCTTGAAATTAATGACTTATTCAAAATGGCGTTATTAAAATAACTTTTCCTATTAAAGGAGCTAAAATCATTTTTCCATTAGATCGCATGGCTCTTTATACCAAACGAACTGGTTCAATAAAAACTTCTAAACTTACTTCATAAAACTGATTGAATATAAGTTGCATTTCATCATAAACCCATTCGAAGCGATGTTGCCGATCGTTGCCTTAAAACCCTAAACCTCAGAATTCGTCACTACGATTCTGTATCCATCGTTATCCCTTTATTAATCGCTTTTTTTAAAGGGGCCCATCCCGCCGCTTCTTACTTATTAATCGTCGGAGCTCCGACGCCGTGGGAGGGCCGGGACGTCTCCTCGAATGGAATTATAAATTAGTTTGTAGTGCCTGGGAAACATGCTAGATAAGTTAACATAAGCTCCCTCGAGTATACACAAGTTGCATTAATAGCCTCCTTGTTCCATTTGATTCACAACATGTTTCAATTCCGCATGCACGTCGCTTTGTTATCTCTCAACCGGACGACCGCAGAGAGCGAGCTAGAGAGTGAGAGAGAGAGAGAGAGAGAAAACAAGTCGAAGAAGCTGGGTACGTGTAAGGATGAATTTATCGATTGGTGGAAGGTTGTATTTTGCCACGCGTCAGATGGTCCGAGTGATCCAATTTTCTTTCCAACCGAGGCGAGCCATCAATTTCCTATTTTTAAAAATTAGGTTTTAATATTGTGTTTGCCTCGTGAGGGTAAAAGCTGGATGGGAAGGATTCTCCACATGTGCGCACACGCACACCTGAGCGACGAATCCGTTATAAATCTCCGCTATATCTCGCCTTCTGGAAGTTTACAGGTGAGATATATTTAAAAAGGTTGTTTCAAATGATGTTCAAGTTACGTTGTTAAAAACAGAGAAAATGACGTTTTGAAGCATCGCCAAATGTTCGAAAATTGTACGTTCTGCTTAGATCAAGTGGTGTACATCTAATTATCTTATATTTAAAGTTTATCTAACAGCAATTTGAACGTTATGAATTTTTAAACGTTGATTTCTACTACTTACTTACATTAGGATTCCCATTGGGTTGTACCAATGAACGTACACTTTAATTTTCTGTCTCTTGCTGTCTGCCAAAAAAATAAATTATTTTCAAATCATATGGAATAACAATTACATGTCCCATATCATTTCTAATAAAATTGACTAAAAGACTGAATAAAGAAAATTCACCAATTTTCCGAATATTTGGCGAATGCGCCACATTTTCCGGTAACTGATATGGTGGTGTACCGAGATTACCTAATACCAATGAAGATAAAGCTGCTATTATTGAAAGAAATTAACGGAAATTAAGGCATAAGGACCGAATCCGAGAACGTAAAAAACATAAATAACTTTCCTTATAAAATAATATGCCTTGTCGCTCCTTCGCGCTTATAAATCTCAAATCGCTGATATCTCCCTCGCATAAAAATTAAAAATCACGTCACTCCCCTCTAACCATCCGTTTCGTATAAAAACCTGCACGCTCATTAAAGCTGGGAATTCCGCAGCCTGTAAAAATAATTACTTTTTTTGAAAAATTCACTTCCGTTCCCTTTCCGATGCTCGTTTATCAGCGAATTTATTGTACCTCCAACTATTCTTTCGCCGTCGCGTCGGTCCTTTTCAGTTGTAATTTTTATTGCGTCGGTACTTCATTACCGCCCTGGACTTTAATTGCGAGACTTTAATTCGCGACCCGGACGTTATTTATACGACGGCGGTGAGAGACGATGATATAATGAAAAGTAACAGTTTTATAAAAATCGCTGAGGTGAAGGTCTCGGTCGGAAAGACTTAATTATCGGTAGTTGGTGATTGATTTAACTCGCTGTGAAATTAATTAGAATATCGTTCTTTAGCTCTAGTCTCAACATATACACAACGCTAGTAATCTTCCTTTTGTAAAAACCTTCATGAATTTCACATCTGAATAATTCCGCTTACGCCTCATTCGATATGTAGATTTCCACGTAGTTTTCCAAGGTTCGCTCGTTCGTAACGAGCGCTCGTAAAGGGGCGCGAGGTAATTTGGGAGTTCCTGCCTCATACACAGTTCGCACACTCGGTAATTTTGGAAAGGCGACATTTTTTTCTTCTAAGACGGTCGATATAATATGAATTTACGTCTGAGTTTGTCGGATGAAATCGTCTAATTTCTAATCAAGTGTTTCGTGGTGAAATCATGGATTTATGAGTAACGAATTTGGAATGTATGTAAATTTCTAACAGAAATATTTTGTTGTAATACCTCTACTCCTCGTCGTGAACCGTATACCGTCAAATACCATCACCAAAATTAGTGTGTTGCTACCTGTAAAAAGTTTCAGTTTACAACACAATTCATCCATCCCCTTTAAACCATTAAACTCACCCCCGAAATATCAGAAAAAAATGTGTTTCCGTTAAATTCAGCCTGGGATGTTTATTACTAGTATTTAATTGCTCAATTTTCAAGCATTTTTCTAATATTTCGAGGGTGAGTTCTAAGGGTTGAAGGGGTCGTTATGGGATTGCGCTGCTAGTCCCTATCATCAACAATAAATTAGCAATAAAATATGCCACTTGGTTTATGTATAGTATATCTCCTGCGGTTCTGGAGATACAGGTGTGGATAATGTGGCTTAAGTCTTAAGTCAGGTTATCCCTTTTTTACTTTCTCATATGGGATACCCATATAATAAGAGAAAGTATTGTAATCGTGATGATTTTCAAATTTGATATATTGACATTTCTGAAAGTTTTGAGGTCCCCTGAATTCGAAAAACATGTTTCTGAAAAATGTCTGTGTATGTGGCCAACGCTTTCTCAGAAACTATAAATAGTGGAGAGTTGAAATTTTGTATGTAGGTTTGGTCTCGTGAAAACTCGAGACCATATAAATTTTATCAGAATCAGATAAGTGCAAAGGGCATTTTACTTGTAATTTTTAGGTTTTTTAGGTTTTTTTGGATTATCTCAAAAACTGGTCCAACGTTGTTTTTTTAAACTTCGTACGTTTACTTTACTATTCAATCCTTATCGACTGCCGTTATCGTTATCTTGACTGATCTTCGGCGAAGGGCCCTTTATTTCTGTAAATTTTCAGTTTATCTCAATTTTCTCCAAAACTGCTATACCGATTCTCACCAAGTTTTAGACTTTAACTGAACTAACTAATAGCGACAACTTTTATTCGAAACATTTTTGTCTAAAACCTCCCTAAAGAGCACTTATGAATATTTTCAATTTTTCATTTTTTTTTAACAATTCTTTTAATGTTTTCATAAACTTTATACCTGAATTAACATATTAAACGCGTGTAATTTTATTTCAGAAACATTTCCCATATAATATAATTTGAAGTTATGCAAAAAAATTCGATACATCAAATTATCGATGATACAATGTCAAATATTGTCAATTTTCTTCTTAATTAATATCAAATTGGAAATTATCAATATATCAATATCAAATTCTTTTGGAATCAATAAGAGTCAATAATAAATTAATTTTATGAAAGGGTGATAATGTCGCCATGAATAATTTGTCCAGCCATATGAGAAAGTCTTATGATGTTACACACTGCCATTTTTTGTAAATGCACCCCATGTATCAACCCCCAAGGACACCTAGGGTGGTAAATCGTAACGGAGACATTTGTTTAGTAATAAACAACCTCTCCGAGAACGTTTTTTTGGCTATCTTCACACCCGTACTATTTCGTGCATTTCGCTAACAAAAGAACTGTATCGTTTACATTTGAATCATCGCCGTTTATCAGCACAATTACGTGTCGAGATTTATCTCTCCCTCCGAACCTTAATTAATGTCAGTTTAACGTATCGTTCGATCGAGAACGGACGTATCGGTCTCCCCGCTCGTGCGAGTGTGTGAGTTTGTGAGTTGTGGCGCGAGTTTTGTGAGTTAGAATTGTGACGTGTCGTTCCTGGACTCCCGAATGCCTTGAAATTATAACTCTGGCGGGTGAATTGCGCACTTGAATGTTTTCTGAGTGTCATAACGTCTACCCTGTGGAATTCGGAGGAGAAAAGGGCGAACTAAGAGGAGAGAACGCCCTGCAAAATCGCGAGGAAGTGGCAAGTACTAGAGGATAGACATATTTTCAAGTTTTTTCACATTTAATGGAAATTGACGTTGAATTTAAGTTTTTAATAATTTCTAACCGCCTGATACCCAAAAAATAAATAAACTAAATCTAAACCCTAAAATCCAAAAAACCTAAAATAATTGTTAATAAATTTTCTAAAATTAGTTCGTGGAGGGAAAATTATGCAAGTAACATATTTAAACAATAAAGGGACTCGTTTATTATTTTTAACAAAAAGATTATAAAAAGTCATTGCTTCATTTAATAGAAATGGACATAGCGCAATTAGAAACTTTCAATAAGTTTATTTTTAGATATCAATATGCATAAGTTTTTCAGATTATTCTAAATTTTCGCTGCTTATAAGTATAAACTGTTGCTTTCAATTTACTGCAAACAATTTTTTTTGTTAAAAACGTTTCATTCTTAGGAACAAAATGAAGTACATGTACCTACTTGTACATAATAAGGTAAAATTAAATGTTCGACGAAAAATTGTGTTATATTACACACGTTAAATCTTTCAAAGGTTCGATGACGATTATGCGGATATAGAGAAATTAGCGAAACTTGCGGTGCACGTCATCAAAATTTATGACGTCAGCACGTCGCCATGTTGCCACATCAAATTTTTTTACTTGACATGACTGTTGGTTTGGCTAGTACATTTATAACTGAAAAGTATACATTTTCTTCGTCTTTCATGAATTTTGCTCTGAGATTGTGAAATTCTTAAATAATTAAAAATATATAGGTATTAGTATACACCAATAATTAGAAATGAAATAAAATCATAATGTGTTAGGATGAGTTAGTAGGTACATGGAATTTACTCATTTAGTCAGTGTGATTTTATTAGTATTATTATACATTTACATTACCTATACATATTACATTATACACTATTATGCTATTATACAATTATTTACAAACAAAATAGATATTAATAGATTAATTTTATATTAGAAATTATGAAATTCTTAATTACAAACACATTTATATACACTAATTACAATTGAAATAGGATCATATGTTCTAGGATGAGTAAGGTATATGAAATTTACTCATTTAGTCAGTGTCATTTTATAAGTTTTTCTAATTTGCCATTATGCATTCTTGTTAATTGAATTACATATCTGCAAGTGCTTTGACTTAATGCATTACTTTGTTATAAAAACTCAATGTCCAGCAAAGACCACAGGGAGGTGTGAGTATCCTTTGCCAGGAAAGGAGTGGAACAGGAAGTGTACACTTTCATATAACGAGAAACCCAGTAGAGAATGGACTTGGCACAGCACAGAAAATACAAGATTGAAATTGAATTGTTGACCAAAATGACCTACAATGTAATATTAGGTAATACAAATACAGATGAGAAAGAATAGAGGGCAATATGGAACAAATTAATATGTGAGAAACAAACAACAATAAATAAGTAAAGTATCTGCTGCCAGAATATATGTGGCCATCAATTGAAACAAAGAAACCCAAATTAAGCCTACAATTAAAAAAGAATAAATAGAGAAATTTCAAATATAACTGAACTTTTGAGCTATAAAGGATATATATTTCGGGATTAAAAGTGCATTTTTCTTCATAATAAATAGAGAAGTATGGAGGTCTGTACTGACATTGTTGTGAAAACCATAAGTATAGAGCCAAAAATATCAAGGAATACAGTAGCAAATAGAAGAAAACAAATAACATTAATAGATGACAAATCCAAAACAGAAAAGAAATATTTACACCTATGGAAATTAAATGGAAACACTGCTCTGAAGATAAGCTACAAAATACAAGTATGATATAATAACTGATCTGCAACATTTGGATCAAGAAAGTGTACACTAAATTGGCAGGTGTAATTGGATCGAGGAGCATAGAGACATTGTAGGGAGGTGCATGTCCAACGGCCTAGAATCTGGAATTCAAGCAGAATATTGTAGTTATGAAAGTCGCGGAAAGAAACACACCGGTCAACCCGTCGGAAGTGCTGTCTCTTATCAACTCTCTATTGGCAGCTTTACATGTGTCCATCGAGCCTTCATTTTATGTTTACCTAAAAAAAAGTTTTACTATATAAATATTCATGCACTACAGTTACAATATAATAATATTCTAATAATACATTATGTGCACATACCTAGAGTAAGATGTATTTACTTTAGTCAGAATCTGATATAGGTAAAAGTGAGATACCAGACATATCAGGCTCGATTTTAGATTCACAGTCACTACAGATGACATGTTCGTGTAGATGTTAAATATTTCCTAAAAATCACTATCACTCTCTGAGTCACTGTTCAAGTCAATCACTAAGTTGTTAACTTCCATTCTATCAAACATTCGTTCATGATTACACCATTTCTCAATTACTTGTTCTGTATGCTTGATGGAGTTCATCCAGACCACAGATGTAATGGTAGACAATGCTTCTTTCCACATGTCCAAACAGTTATCGTTTGCATTTCCATCTCGACCTACGTGTTGGTTATAATAATTTTTCGCCACGCCCCATATCAACTCGATTGGATTGAATATACAATGATAGGGAGGAAGACGTAACACTCTATGGCCATATTGTTCAGCCATCTGATCCGTTAGGTGTATCTTTTCTGGTTTATTTCTAGGAAAAAAAAAACAATCACAAATGTTTATATTTCATTTCTACTTACTGATTAACAATTTGAAGTAGTTCACTCTTTAACATTGTATGTTCAAATTGAAAGTTATGTTTTGTAAGCCAATCCTTTATAACAGGCTTTGTCGATCCACTTGTCGGAGCTTTATTTGCCAATGTACTGTGGTACGGTGCGTTGTCCATAATAATAACTGACGGTTCCTCCAAGTTTTTCAAAAGTTGATTCTCAAACCACAGCAAAAAGTTGTTTTGGTTCATTTCCCCATGATAGTCACCTTTGGATTTAGAGGAAAACACTAATTCAGCCCCAGGAATAAAACCATTCTTGTTACCAGCATGAAGAATGATATGTCTGCAATAATAAATCACTATTAATACTTAAATCTTTCATACCAATTCTGCGATGAGTTACTAACAAATAATATGACTTTAACAAAACCTAATCAAATGGCATTCTAAAGTTTACCTTTTCCCATCAACTTTTGTGGTCTTTACACTCTTTCTGTTATCATCTTGCCACGAGTGAGCCAATGTTCCATTTTGGAATATCCAAGTTTCATCCAAATAAACAAAATTGAATGTGGATTCCTCTTTAATTTGTTGACACATTCTCAAAAATTGTATTCTTTTAAATGTAATATCTGGAAGTTCCATTAGCCCGCTCCGTGGATTATCCTTACTCCATTTGAAACCAATATCTCTTAAAAGGATATGAAGTGATGATTTACATCTCTCAAAGAGCCTCATATTCTCAAGTTTTTGATGAATACTTTCAAGAGTAACAGTTTTCTCTGAAATAATTACATTAAATTATCACTCATTTTAGTATATTGTATATGGTGAATACAATCAAGAATACAATGTAAAAAAACTTTCTTACTTCTTTTATACAGTTCGTAAATTTGATTGCGAATAGAACCAATATCAAGGTGATCTTGATTCGTGACTCGCTTCACATGTGGACGGTTTTTCTTCGGCGACTTTAACACCATATCACTCTTCACTTTTTGCGAGATTCTACTCACAGTACACACACTGATCTTCAGTGCAGCTGAAACACGCTAAAAATATTTCCAATAAGGGCCATAGAAGCTTAATAACCAATGGTATCAATACTTTACCTCTCTAACGCAGTTTAACGGGAGTAAGGGGCCCCCATTATTTCGTTCCAGTTCAAAGTAACTGATTAGAGACGAGACCAACTGCTGACACCGACTATTCAATGGTTTAGGCATTTTATTGCAATTCCTTACACTCGAAAACACGCAAACACGTATTTAATTTACAATTTACCGAAGCGAGCAAATATTTCGAAGTATAACCTCAAATTCTCAAAATCATAACAAAACTTTCGTGCCAATACGTGAATCGTCCGGCATCACTGTCCACGGCTACCAACTTATATTTTATCGGCTAACATCCGACAGTGTGCTATCTCTTTTTAACTGGGATAACAGTGCGCTCTGTTTAAAGCAAATTTTTATCTTACACCAAGGGCAATTGGCAATAAATGTGACGTCATTGATGACGGCACCGCAAGTTTCACTAATTTCTCTATAGGTACAGTATGCCGTTACATGTACTTACATAACGAATTTGAGATAATGAGATGATGACTATTCGACAGACCGATAACCAAATGGAAACGTATGGAAACGCTGCTTTCGTGAATTTTCAGTTTTTCTCAATTTTCTTCAAACCGGCTTTATCAATTCTCATCAAATTTTAGATTTGAACTGATCTTACTATTGACTACAAGTTGTATTTGAAATATTTTTTTGTAAAACGTCCCTAAAGGGCACATTGAACATTTTCATTTTCTCAATTTTTTCTTAAATGCTTTGAATGAATCAAATCCTGAAGTCCGGTTGCGGAGATTCCTATTTATAGTTTCTCTAGGTGCTGATCTAAGGGATCCTATTCTTCTAAATGGTGCCGTTGTTTGGGGCTGACATTACTAGTTATGTCTTTCGACGTTCAAAAGATTTTTTTAAAAACAGTTTAAAAACTTTAATTACACACTTTAAATTAGGTAAAATACAATATAAATGAAATGATAACATGTTACATGATACGATGAACATGATAAGATGTTACGCGCCCGACGTCTGATGATCTAATCCTTTCGTCCCGTTGCGGAGATTCTTATTTATAGTTTCTCTAGGTGCTGATCTAAGGGATCCTATTCTTCTAAATGGTGCCTTCGTTTGGGGCTGGCATTACTCGTGTGTCTTTGTGTGTTGTAATCATTATTTCACTCGAGTACGGGATACAGTGAGTGATTGCGATTCAAACACGTAAGAAACATGTTTACTTTCGATTACTCTGCAAGTACCAACATTATGTTCAACACCAGCTGTGCACGCTACATATTACACTTGTACCAACAATTTTCCTCTGTTTATTCATCGATTCTCACGTGGAACGCTCGATCGGTTAGCAGGGTGAAGGGAATCATCCCCCGTGGTGATCCTCGGATGCGACGGATCTGTTGCAGCGTCTCCGGGACGCAAACAAAACGACCGTCCGGATTTCGGGAATCCGTTTTTGAGCGAGGAACACGGATTCAACGATTTTCCGACGGTCGGGCGTTATAACAATTTTATGACAAATTATTCGAGCGAAATTCAATCAGGGCGTTCATTTCTGGAAACGGACGGCTTTGTTGGGCCATAAATTCTTCCGATACAAAAGAAACAACAACAACAACAACGAGGAGGAGGAGGAGGAGGAGAGAAAGACGAAAGAGGGAGGGATGGGGCATCCCGCAGCAAAGCTAAAACAAATTATACCCCGGGCTCAACTCCGCGTCTGCCGCGGCACGTACTGCATAACTGATTCCGTTTGAATTTCGGAGTAAGTTGCGGTTGACATTGATTTGAAGACTATTGAAAATGTCGCGAAATAACAAATGGGTCGTCGCTCGGAAAGTATTTACGGACCTCGGGACGGGCGTATCATTCGTTATCGTTGCGCGATGTCTCTTTACGCGAATAATTTCCATACTCTCCAGACGTCGATTAGCGTCGTCGTTGTCCGACTCGCCCCCTGCGAAATTAACGACTCCATTCCGGTAAATCTATTATTTATGTATTTACTTCGAGGGGGCGAGATTTAATCAATTGTAATTCGGCGTCAGGCGAACGATCCTAATTAACTTCCCTTAATTCTCTAACGAATTTATAAAGGGGGGTCCATTCCGACTTATTAGTCCTCTTTAAAGTGAACGCACAAGTACTACAGCGAGAGGATCTCGGAAAATGGATTTAATTATTAGGACCTGGGAGGAGGAAAGATTAGCTGCAGGTTTGTGTAGTTAAGATTTAAAAATACCTTTAGATAATTTGACTCGTTTGACCTCGTGTCCTTATGGCAAACTAAATTTACAACAAAAATTGGTGGTTAAAGGCCACACCAGGACATTGCGGCCACAAGTAGACTACAAACAGGAACTTCAGAAACAATCTTCGACTAACAAGAAAATTGAAAATTACAATTTGGCGTTAGTTTCTGAGCTCTATCGATTAATTACCGATACGTCGTATTAACGCATGTTTTACTCAATCGTACCTTCTATATGATCTCATTTACTTTTCCTAACACTACACGCATAGCACATAGTTCTGTTTTTCAATTTGAATCAATGAGCTACTAAATCTAACCTCAAATTTATAGTGATTTAGTACAACCAGATCTAACGTAACGAAAAAGACACGTATTCGTCTCTTTCTCCCACTCCACCTCTACTCAGTTAAGTAACATTGAAAAATAACAATTAAGTATTAGTTTCTTACCGCTACCAATCAACGATGGATACGTCATATTAACGCACCAATGATACGTGCCATTTCTATGCACGCCAATAGTATGATATTAACTTTCGAACAGCATAGTGGTAGGGGAATTGTTAATACACTCATCAATAAATTACCATTCGAGCTTCATATTCCGGGCTATGTATTTTGTGGTCCTGGTACGAAGTTAGAAAAGCGTTTGGCTAGAGGTCGTCCCACCTCACGCCGATTACAATATATTCGATAATTATTTGTAATTGAAATTACACTTTATTGAGAGCCACTGTCACACTCTAAGTAATGCTGGAATGTGAAATCAATCCGTGGTATATTATTGGAGTTGTTGACGAAAAACCAAACAGATGGTAATTAGACCGTCGACTGCTTGCCGCAGAAGTAGTGTAAATGTCGCTTTTTGAAATCTCCAGATTTAGGGAAAATCCCATCACAGCCATACATAAGCCTTTGAGACCTATTCATACTCAACACCGGTCAAATATTAGATATATTGCGCAAAACGATGGTAGACGTATAATTTTCGTTTTGAACTATTTGAACCATGTTCTTTGATTTTGAGGGTCAAATGAGTATCCCGATATCGAATTCTCCGGATATAATGTGGTGTAAGTCCATTTTAACAAACTGTCCAAAGAAACACTAAAGAACGTAATATCGCATGTCCTTCGATTACTTGCGGCAGAACAAATTCACTATGTTGTTTGTGTCGGTCTCCTCGATGATTTCATTTTGTTTGCAAATTAGGTTAGTTCATCTGGACGGATTCCCCCGATTCGTTCATGATGTTTCTGGGTAATTTCTCGAAGTGAAAAACGGCGTATTTTTCTATTTCCGTCCGCGTCGACGGCGGCAGCGGTTTCGCCGTCCGTCGATGGATTTTATTTACGTTTCCCGACGATATTAGCGAAGAAAATAAGGAGAGCCTCATATCGAAGCTCGAATATTGTCTTTCGTTCGATTTCGTTTTCTAAACATATTATTAGGGTAAACGGGGTAGAAAGAACGGGGGAAACGTTTCCACGTCGCTTACCCAATTAAGGAAGTCATAAATTGGATTAAGGATCGTAATCCGGGGAAGTGTTCTACGATATTTTATACGCATATGTTTCCGATTCCGTTAGTACCGTGCTCGAACCACGAGAGAGAGAGATTATTCATCGTTATTTAACCAACCGTAGTTGATCACGTTTTAACTTCTTTAAATTTGCAACTTGATGAGATTTTCCATTCGAATTCTCGAATTTAATTAATTCGGTACACAGAGATGCGAGCTGGGAGTCAAGAACTGACTTTGTGAGCGGATCCTGTTGCTTGCTGTTTGAATTTCCCATTTCGTATAGCGGTGTTGATTTTGTGTTTGTCGAGAATTTAGTGGAGCAGTTTTACCGCATCCAATACGGATTTCAACGCATTAATTAAAGATGAGCCCCCGTCTCCCCCCTCTCAGACTCCGGGCGATTTCTTAAGACTCCGGGTAAATGTACGTCGCAGTTCCGTGAACCGAACGGGTCTGTTAATGAATTAACGTGCGGGAGCTCGATCTTCAATCGGAGCCGCGGTTAAGTTCGATAAGTCAGGTATGATATTTCGAATGCGACGCTGTTCGGACGAGGAGGGAGGGGGGGGGGCTCATTAACAAGTTGTAATTAGTTCCGGGACGATGTGCTCGTACCACCTGAATAATTCGCGTAGACGTGTATACGTGCCCCCGGGGTACGAATCCTGGGAAATACCTTAGGCGCGTTACGATGAATCGAACTGGAAACTTGTTGTGTACGTTACATTACGAACATTCACGGGGATTAAACGGCGTAATTATTCCACAATTATGAATTTTCGAGTTTATAACGTCCTGAGTTTTCCTGATCCTGATCAAAGAGCCTCCTTTACAATTACATACATGCAGAGCCATATTGCATATATATGAAGGCATTATGTAATTCATAATAATACAATAACTTCAAAAGTAAGCAATGATTCTTATGGCCAAAATTTACTTATTTATTCAGATACATTGGTTTGGTTTATACTAATATGTAAGCCAGGCTTTGCTCGGAGGTCGTTCTAACATGGTGGGGCTTGAAATGCACCAAGCCGATTATAGACCTCCCGTGGCGTTAGGGATCGTACCTGTCGGCCGTTCGCAGGTAGTGGTCAGGTAGTCCGCACTACCAAACAGTATTAAGTTGACTATAATTCAATATTATGTTCCCGCGAATTTTGATTAACGCGAATATATTTTTATTAAGATCGTTGTTTCTTCCTCTACAAATCGATACCAAACTTTAATAATTTCCAAGAAAATCAAATTGTTTTATGGTTTGTGGTCTATATTCAGTGAAAATAATTATTATATTAGGAGTATATTTCTCAACATATACGAAATTATAAATGTGTACCTACTCCCTGATATAAAGACGAAATTGTTATATGTTTGAGAAAGAGAAATCTTGACCTGTAATCTTTATCTCGTTAAAAAGGGAGCTTGTTATACCTCTTTAATGTCGTTTACCACATAAGTAGTGTAAAGTTCCAGGCATGTGCTCTGGTTTGATTACAGTCTATGATATATCTCCCTCTATGATATATCTAAACTGTGGTTTGATCCTTGAAACAAGTAGGTGATTGGTCGGCCTTTATGATTGTATTAAATATTAGCAATATATTATGGTCAACTATATAAAAGGTTTGTTTTAACCGATAGTTACGTGCCTTGGTACGGTTATTGGTGCCTGGTTCTGTTTCTCAAATATGTAACAATTTCGTCTGTATATTAGTGAGTAGATACACACTTAAAACCATAACAGAATTTGATTTTTTTGGAAATATTTTGAGTTTGGTATCGATTTGTAGAGGAAAAAACAACGATCTTAATAAAAATATATTCACGTTAATCACAATTAGATGGAACATAACATTGAATTATAATCAATTTATTATATTGTTTGGTAGTGCGGATTACCTGACCACTACCTGCGAACGGCCGACAGGTACGATCCCTAACGCCACGGGGTATTTAGAATCCCGCTGGTGCATTTCGAGCACCACCTTCTAACATCACATTCTTGTTTCAAGATTTTTATAATGCCGACAAAAGTTTTTAAGCCAATACGTTGCCGCAAGCTGTGGTTAAATTCACTAATATTAAATGAATTTTCCATTTCTGTCGCCTCTTGTTTTCCATTTAACAACGCTAAGCTGAAAGCGTGAGCAACGCTGTTGCAACAATGTCTACTAACATTAGGGAAGCAGAATTTGCCATAACAACATGTAAACAGATATGTCAATCAGGTTTTTGAATTCGACAGGCTAGAAAAATAAAGAATATAAAAACACAACGAGAACTCCGTCATTTCGAAGATTGGATCCATCACCAACTTGGTGTCAGCAGTGGGATATTGTAGTATTGATTCTGAGCAAAGAAATGATTTTAATTCTTTAAAGGCTTTTTGTTGAGAACTTGTTCATAGGAATTCTAGATTTTTTCGTAATACATAGTTTTTTTATAGGATGAGTAGTCATGCTAATAGTTTTAATAAATCTTTTATAATATCCAGTTAATCGTAGGAAGCTTTTAATGTGTTCTTAAGTACAGCATGAAGGAATTTAAGCAATCTTATTAGTTATCTTATTAAAAATGGCAAAATTCAAAAATTTCCAGTGAAAAAGCTACGACTAGGTATGATAAAATATAGCAAAAACCTTCCACCTTTTGTTTTATTTCTGGACTAGATGTCTTCTAGCTTTATTATATCTTTAATATTTTCTAATAGAGTACTTAAATAGTACCTCACAGTACTTCTCCCTTTTCCACCTCCCCCACTCGTACATCTCTCTATAATCCATTATAACGTTATCGTCTTGCGAGTAATCCCATTTAGTGCTCGTCCAGGCTCCCGAAATCCTGGACGTGACAATAGAAAATAGCTAATAAATAATGAAAGATTTCATCTGGTCCTGTCAGTTTTATGTGCGTCCTTTTAACTAGTCTCCGTCGCGGCGATCCGAACGTCGTCGGAAAGATAAACCGAATTACGGAGTTGAAAACTATATACGGCGTCGATGCTCCTCGTTCCGTTGCATTAATGAATAATTCAAATGTTAACGAGAGTTTCGATGCTCCGGAATTCTTCTTCTAGACTTTCCTCCGGGATGACTTATCCCACCGAAATTGTCACACATGAAAAATTCACACGCGGAAAGCCGAGAAATGGAGGGCTGAGAGGAAAGAGAGAGGAACGGTGATTATACGTAGTGGAGGGTTGTCATTTCCATTTAAGTGAAGTTTCGGTTTACGAACGGATTTCAAATGGAAACGATAGAGGTAAATTAAATATTCCCGTCTTATATACTACCATTAAGATTAAGATGATTATTTCGGTAACGTGGAAACTTGAATACACGTATACAGCTTCTGTCCAGAATTGGTCCAGGAAATCCTGAATTTGACTAGAATTGGACGGGGCACATCGCAAGAATGCATCATGATAGATAGACCAAGCGGATTATGGGCCCAGGTAAGAAGCATACAGAAACAGAGGACGACCCCCAACTAAATTGGTTGATGATGATGATGATGATGATGTTTTCCAAATGGATTGATTGGTATGGTATTAATTGCCATTTTCAGTAAATCCCCTATAAATCCACCAACACATAATAATCTCCAATACATTACCATCCCGGTACCAACGTATCGCGAGGATCCAACTCAATGGGACCACCACGGTCTATCCCGGGATAATCCTAAATTATATTTTTATCGCAGCCGACTCCCTAGGGAAATAGAGCGGTCGCGACGCCTCGTCTCAATCCTAGGAATATAGCGTCGCCGTATCAGATACAGACACCGACTTTATTGCGAATTAAATCCGTCGTCGTCCGTCGAAGGCGACGAAAGACCAGGAGAGATACGTAATTTAATAGTGTTCCCGTCGTGACGTGTAATAGACGTCCAGACGTACGTCAAACACGCGTTCCGTTCGACGTTCCCTCGGGCGGAACTTCAAGCACCGGCTAATGGTGATGTATATATATATGTATTTTTGGAGGAGCTTCTCTTGTGTGCTAAACGGCGTCTTCCCTCGGGAACTACACGGGGGAGGAGACGTGTGTTGTTTTTTGTTTCCTCCCGGGACGTTATCGCGTCGTCCTCGGTGCGGAAAATTGAATTAATCGTAATATTTTGACGCTAAACACGTGTGTATATCGCATTTGGTTAGTGAACAGCGAAGTATGCTATTGGGGTGCGGATAAGTACATAGGTGCACTCATTTTTTCTCGAAATTTTCAGGAAATGCCCGAAAAAGGGCCCTAATCGCGCAGGAGATAGTTTTAGGTGAGGAAAATGGCTAGTTTTTGCGAAAAAAAATGCTTCTAAGGAGATGGTGCGTGCGTCACTTAATTCGCACAATATACTTTATTTTTGACAAATTTGCCACAAGAGCAAACTATTTTGAGGCGTGAAAACAGTAGATATGAGATTTGTTTTATCCTGTAAAGCATGAATTACTTGCGAGAGGGCAAGGAAAATCAAAGTACTCATTATTACTATTACTTACTATTACTATTACTATTATTACGTTAGAACATCGAATGTGCGTCAATATTTTGAAATGTAACGTTCCATACTTTTCTCGTACACGCTTTTCCTGTTCCATGTCGACTGTCATTCAATATGAATGCCGTCTGTTTACATTTTAGAGCAATTATAGTGATTAAATTTCTCGGTTGTTTAATGGAATACGACAATTTCTGCTACGAGGTAAGGTCTGCGTTGCATGTAATCTCCACTGATATATCTCTTTTAGCAAATGGTATAAAGGATTTTGGACCCGGAAATAATATTGACATCACCAATTCTTTTTCAAAAATAGTGATTAAACTTATGGGGCGTAAATATTTTCAAAACTCTTGGTTTATGGTATTAACGTGTCATTGCATTGCTGTTATCTCATAAGACACATAAATTCTTTTAATAGTGTCCGATTCAGTAGTAAATTAACATTTTTAAATATTTTGAAATTCTATATTTTGAGGATTTACATGACTGTCTTGCCGAAACTAAATTAATTTTGTTCTTTTTGTGTTAAGTCGCCACCTCAGATTTTTGTAAGTGGTGCAACAAAGCCCAAGAACCTCTCATCTCGTTTTCTTTTGTCCATTTCGAAGCCCATTCTCTGAAGAACTACTTGTTAATAGCTCAAGGAGAACACACTATATATATTCTGGTGAAAACTTAATCCTCAATATAAAAATATCGAGTTTTAAAACTATATTAAAGCTATTTAAGAAAATTTGCGTCTAGTTTCTTCACGTCACTTCAAGTCCAAGTTAAGTTAAGTCACGTTACGACCATCGTAATCCCGCCTTTACGCACGGTTTCATAATGCAGTTAAAGTCCACTTTAACTTAAAGTTGATTTTGACTGTGACGTTAGAAGTAGTAAAAGTCGTGAAAGCATCACATTAAGTTAAAGTGGACTTTAACTGCATTATGAAACCGGGCGTTAGTGTTGTCGGCGAATAGGACCTTAGTTTCAAAACAACATACAAATATATGGTAATCTCACCAGAATCCTGCACTTAAACCCTCTGTGTGCTTAATAGAATAACTATTTTAATTAGAAGCTCTGACATCTGTTCGCCCCTGAACAGATTTCCCTTTTTTCCCGATTTTCGCCCGCCGTTCGCAAATTAAAAACAGATTCCCTACGAACGAACGGTCGGAACTAATCGACGTAATGAGAGGGACTATGTGCCCGGTTTTAATGAAAAATCGCACTAATTTCGATCGAGCCCGTTATGGCTAATAACTTTCGATTCGCCAACGAATCTCTTAGTCGAAGGAATCTGGAGTCTGGAATTTTTCTCTGTGTTACCCTTCGTGTCGTCCTCGTCAAACTCTGCTCCCTTTTTGTTCTCCTGAAGAGTCCTCAGACAAACACGCAATTACAAAAAAGTTCTTTCCTCTCCTCCGCCACTCGTCTCCTTTCAGGACGAGGAGTAAGCGCTGTTAAGGATGCCCTCGCACGGAACTTATAATTGTGTTTTGCGACGTGCCGGGATGGTAGAATAGGAGCAATTTGTCTCGCAGCCAGACATTCGGGATTATTAATTTGATGAAATCGTTGGTACCGGCGAGTCGTTTGCTTTTCAGTTTCGAGATTTGTTCGGTATAATTCGAACGGGAACGCTTTAAGGCTGTGATCCTAATATAGACGTTATGCCGGTGTGAGAGCTTCACACTCCATCCGGTAGGAAATATAATTTACTCGCTTGTCACTATCACAACACGAATTCACCACACAGATTTACAAAGGATAATTTTTACACATGGGTCCCTCAAATTTTGGGGTTCTCCTCCCGAAAGTTTGTCAAAATTTTGATCTGAATGCTTTCAAAGTTCCAGACCGACCCCTAAGTGACTTGAATTTTTAAACTAATACGAAAACTTGTTAACTGGGCCAAGGTGGCCCAGCCATCCGAGACTAGTTCTCTTTCAAACCCATCTGCTCTCTCGACTATCCCTTCCCTATGACGCGTCAGCCAATCACTGAACTTGAGCTCTCCCTCTTTCTAGACTTTTAACCTATCCGGGCTTTCTGAACACCCCACTTTTGCAATTTTGATTCTTCCACCATAAGATGACGTCAGTCACGTACGCATCTCTTCTTCTTCCTCAGTTATTCCCACAAACGAAAGTAGGTAATAAAAGATCTCAATGCCGAGGTGAGACAGATTTTAGCGTTTAGCATTTTATGTACGGTGGGATAGTGGCTAAACTAACTGGAGAATCTCGTGCAAATTTACACAACTTATGATCAAATAGTACTACATTAAACTGCCAAAATCTCAGGTTTCTACCTATTGTAGTTTTTGTCATAGTCCGATGGCGACACCGTGTCGCTAGCATCCACGTAAAAGTTACCACACGTACTCGTAAGTAAACAAAACATTCGACTCATTTCACACACAATTTCGGATCGGGTTTTTAACCAAGCTAATTGGGATGGAGAGTATTGCACAACGTTGCATTAATATCCGGACTTAGTTAAAATAACGACCGAGGAATCTTATTTAATTAAAATATGTGTTTAATAATTTGATGTCTCTGTGACGGTGTCTCTTGTAACGTGCTGAGTATTATTGACATCGTAAAATACTAAGCACAAAATGGAATTAAGAAAAGAATTCTACAATCTTTTTGTAGTTTTTTTTTCTCAATTGATTTGTATTTATTTTTTTAATAATTAAGACCTACTAAAAAAAATTAAAACAGTCAGTTTGTTTGGCAACATTGAATTCATTTGTTACTAAAAAATCAGCAAGATTGGATAATAGCCAACAGAGATATTAGGGAAACGGTAATAGGATACACTGGGAGAACAGCCTTAATATCTAGTTGACCGTTATTTGTTTGTGTTTGTAAATTCCTGGGCGAATCTCTGATTACAACAAACTGTTTCCTTACCGAAACATCGTCGGTTGGAAATCGTGGAAACATCGAGGATCGTTATTTTTTAAATCTACCTCAAAACTGAAAATTTCCAATTTCCCAAACGTAAGTCTCCGATTAAACCAGACTTAATTCCACAGTCCCCTAAATTTTTGGAGGTCGACCTCGCACCTTTCATTTCCCCTGAAAGGAAGCATACCTGAAACCAATTTTATTTATGTCGGATGTGAGAGATTCGAAAACGATTCCCCCGAAAATACCTTCCAGAGACCCGTTTTCGGGAATTATGTAGCATCGGGCGCGCGGCGCAAAAATAAACCAATTATTCCGGCAGGATTCCCTGCAAATGAGGCAAAGGCCCTGGAAAGCCAGGATAAAGAGAACCTAATCGGCTTAGTTACAAAGAGGCAGGACAGCGTTAACCACAGAACAATTCGTACGGAAAGCACGGAGTGCAGGATATTGCGGTTCTTTACATTATTAAGCCCAAGTGAACCGGAATGGAAGTTATTTGTGTTTTTGTTTAAGTCGGCTTACGAGGTTGCTGAAATGAGACCCATTACATTAAATTCAATTGTTGTTTTTTCTCGTTTTCCCTTCTTCCCTCCTTCCGACTTATTTTTCCTTTACCTTCTCCGCTCTGCACGTTTAGAATTTTCTTTTCGCGATGAAATTAACTGTTTAATCGGTACATACGAGATAGTTTCGTACAATTTAATTTTCATCCAGAAACTTGTAGCTGAATAGCTGTACGCCCAAGTGGAGAGATTAATTACCATTGCTTCTAAATGTAAACTAGCTTCGCCCGATTAAATATTCTTCAGAGATTTATATCCCGGACGTCAGGTACACAATCTGGCTTTTCGAATTAAAGGCTGCACACGCCGCTAATGTGTCCTAATGTGCGTTCCGGGTTGGGAAATACGCCGAATGGATAAATTGCCTGTTGCGATACGTTCCCCATTAACCCATTCACGAAACTTGATCGAAGCGTACATTTCAGGGCTTCTCCCTATGCGACAGTCTGAATTTTGATTAATTTGTCCCCGAACTGGGAAAGTACACCAAAGGGTTCGCCAGTGGTGGTCGCCAGAATTTTTGTAAAATATGACTACTATTGGGTGTTTTTAGTAGCGAGTAACTTTAGTAACGATAGACTGCAATACAGCTAAGAATTGAACACTATTATTCACCAAGCAGTCAGCAATGGGTTTCATTCGGAATTAATATAATTACCCACATTTTCCATAAATATAAAATTTGCTTCGACTGATAACGAAAATAGTGATATTAATTATTGAAACCTTAAGATTAATGCTACATAGAGTAGTAAACCAATTTCCAAAACGCAAATCTAACCGTCAATCTCCATTCCAAATGGTTTCACTTTTATAATTGAAGGATTCGGATTTGATTTACCCGAACTTTTCGAAATAAAAAATAGCAGAGAGAATTTCCACCCTTAATTAGCTAATTAAGAAAATCGAGCTTACGGGTAATTCCATTATAAATTATTTTCCGTTATCCCATCATTCTCTGTCACCTCGGCCTAATTAGTTATTATTTCACTCGGGAATCTTATTAGGGATTTTATTTGTGCGACTCATTAACTAAATGTAACGATGGGTTCACAATGAACATTGAGCATATACAAAATACGAGTTTGTTAACTTGCTTGTCTCATCTCAAAACTATTCTTGAGGCGTGTAAAATATTACAAAGTCGAAGTAAAGGATAACAAATAATGTGGATTTAGAAGATTACTGCATCATGTTCTCGTTGATCCAAATAATTCCATTACATTAATTGTGTACCTAATTAATTTATTTTCTATGTTCCGACACTAAAATGACAGCTATTCTAGCACTAAAATCGCCGAAAACAGTGCTTTAATGAGGCTTATTAAAGTATTGTTTTTGGTAATTTTTTTGTTGGGTTGGTAACAAGATATTCCCTAATGCTGTCTGATGTCTGTCAAAACAAAATTAAAAATAAATATGGCCGCCGCGTCAAACACCCTCTTGTACTTGATGCGATTCGGATTCTTGAGACATGATTTCGATTTTATTTAAATCCATTAAATTAAATTTGAAAATGGTGTGAAAATTGACAGATGTCTAGGAAACAGCAGAAATACCAACTTAATTGTCACGGAAAAAAAAACCTCTCGAGTTCACCCAGCTAGTCCCTTTTCTCCAACTCATCCGCTCTCGACTGACCCCTTCCTACGCGACCGAAAGTGACGTATCACCAATAACTGAGTCTCAACTCACCTTCTTCCTAGATTTCGGACCTATCCGAGCCTTCTAAACTTCCTACTTGGGAACTACCGATCTCCCACCATCTGATAACGTCAGTCACGTAGGCCTTGCTTCTTCTTCCTCCTTAGGTATTTATCAAACCGGAAGTCGGTCGTAAATGGTTTCCGTCCAAAGTGAGACAGATTTGTAGTTTCCGTCATAGGGCTTTGGCGACATAGTGTCGCGAGCATTCACATAAAAGTTTCTACACGTACTCATAAGCAAATAAAGAGTTGACTCGTCGCGAGCACAATTTCGGATCGTTTTTCTGACCAGGCTACATGGGATGGGGTGTATGACGTAGCGCTGCGTTATTCAGGCTTAGTTAGAATAACGAACTGGCTAATTCGTGATATTTAAAAAGCCTAACGTAAGACTTTCTACTTCCGTTTGTTTTCTGTCTTCTGTTAGAATCAAAGTGTAATTCGGAGACACATTTGCTTGATCCGGGCTAAGTTGGCATCTTCAGCGGTCTCAAATATGTCACTTTCCAACGACGTGACCATTAGGACTTAAGTAGCTCGTCGTGTTTGCGTCCGATAATTTCGAAACACGGCCCCACGCTTATAATTTATTCATCTGCTTAATGAAAACAACTCTTGAGGTTCCAACTACAATCAAACTCGTATTATAACTTCGTTCCCACCGATTCGACATTTAAAACCGTCTCTCTCTTATCTCCCTTTCCCCTCGACTCCGTCGTAAGCCGAAAAGGAATAACATTATCGCCCATCGGTGTGTTGAAATTTGAATACCCTCCCACGGCCCTCCGGGCCCTTTTTACGTATGCTCCCTCTCTCCCGTATCGAACCGAAACTAACTTCTAAATCTCCTAATACAGACGCTTCCCTTAATGACAGTTGCAACAACTCCCAGACAGTCCCTAATCTTTCACCCCATTACCATACATCGTCGTCTTGGGGGAGGGAGGCTCGACCCTCCTACATCGCTAAAATATTCAGTTTGCGTGGAAACAATAGCAACTCTACAAACACATATACTCACTAGCACACAGGAAGTATAATTTGCGGCGTTCGGAATTATGAGGGAAGATGCGGCTTGATAAAGGGCAGAACAACGGGGTGACAATTAATTTCGGTGCCGCGGGGGCTTAATGAATTTCTCGAGAGTGCCGCGGCATGGTTCTGCTAGTTTCGCTTTGATGTGATACTCGTCGCGGTTGCCGATGACGATTCGTTCCATCGAAATGTTCGATCGATGTTCAATTAAGGACAAAACATTGACAGTATGACTCAATTGGGTCAATGTATGATCAGTTACCATAATGGTGTTGACTCAATGACTACCGTGAGTATTGAACAAAGTGCTTCATAATCGCCTCATTCCTCTGCTCAAAGAAACTAGATATGACAATAGCAACATTGACAACTTGTCAAAGGAGTTATGAAGGATCTTTACCACTTAGTCTATTATGTAAGGGAACAATAATGCTGGAAGACTCATCAATGCCTCAATTCCTCAATGACTCAACAGCTGAGTAAATAGCTCTAAGAAGACTGATTGCTTGAACTACTGAAATTTCGCTGAAACTTTAAAAATCTGTTCCATGAGGTGAAACAAGAAAAAACGTGCCAATGACGCCCCTGGTCTTTGCGCTCAATTCAAATTTCGGACGAAGCGTTTTTTTCTGTAAACAATATTTACTAAAACCAGTTTTTTGCGTGATATACGTGGTCCGCACGTCCCAGGAAACATTGTAACGTTACGCCAGGCCCATGCGTGCGAGCGAGAGCGAGAGCAAGTGACAGAGATCGACTTTAGCGTTTGCCTTGCGACGCATCTATCTCCCTTCCACTCCGTCGTCGGCACACAGCTGGGCGTTAGCGGTATTGCCGACTATTATTTATAAAGTTATCTGAATATTTACTGTGCATACCATTTCGTATTACTATTGCAATAACAATTGCGGCAATAGGGTAATTAGTTCTTGGACCAACATTGAAAAGGCACAGCTAACAATTTCAACCAATTTTAAAAGGAACTTTCTGGAAGTTTCTCCCTTGTGAATTTAGGCCTTCCAACGAAAAGTCCGAAAATTGAAGAATTGTTACATTTTCAGTTAGAAATAGTTTTAAGAGGCCGCATAAAGAAACCTCAAGATACCGGAATCTTCGACAAAGGCCCAAGTGGATAATATACACTTTAAATCATCGCACCTAATTTGGAGGGGCTAAAGGAAAAATCTTTAAGATCTTGGAATCTTCAGCAAAACACCAAAATTGAAAAGGCAGCTAACATATCCAGACAAACTGAACGACACATTTTTGAAGTTTCAGGACAAAATCTTGGGATGAATAGTGGCGTCCTGAATTGTAAATTTTAAGAAGCACCATTTAATCTCTAAATCTTAAATCCTCCAACAAAGGACGAAAATACAATCACTACTTTACAGCTAGAAAATTGCAGCTAACTTTCAGATGGCGCAACATACATCATAATACAAACTACAAAGTTTAAAAAATCGCAGCTGATTTGGAAATTTCAGAGTTCAACCTCGGGAGTTTAGCCTTTCCAACAAAAGATATGAATAGAAAATACGTTCAAAATTAAATCAGAAAATTCTATAAATCTTACAATACCAAAGATCACAATAATACCTACTCGTCCCAGAAAATATAGTAACGTTACGCCAGACCCATGCGTGCGAGCGAGAGCGAGAGCAAGTGACAGAGATCGACCTTAGCGTTTGCCTTGCGACGCATCTATCTCTCTTTCACTACAGCGTCCGAGTGAAAGAGAGACCGGCACCACACGACCAATGTGAGCCATGCGGGAGTGAGATGACGCATCTATCTCCCTTCCACTCCGTCGTCGGCACACAGCTGGCGTTAGCGGTATTGCCGACTATTATTTATAAAGTTATCTAAATATGTACTGTGCATACCATTGCTTATTACTATTACAATAACAATTGCGGCAATATGGTAATTAGTTCTTTCATTCCAAGAATTTGATTAGCTTTATAATCTCATATACTTGTTCTCTGATTATTAACAAAAAGTCGCATCGGTCAGGGAGTGCAGTAATAATAAGTTATGTTACGATTTTCACTAAAAAATGATTATGAATTATACAAATGATCGTATAATAAGTAAACTGCTCTTATTTAGTATTGAATGGATACAACATGTTAATAAATTGTCAATAGCGCATTGTTACTTTTGTAATTAATCTGTATAATTTAAGTAAAAAATATTTTTAATTAACGAGTGAAAATTAATTTTAATTTATCGAAAAAAATGTATTTGCCATACAACCATATTTTTTCAATTTAGAAATTTCTATGGATTCAGCACTTTAATATATTATTATGGTATCTGTTTTACTCAGCTTTTCGATAAATATATTTCTGATATCATGAAAAAAGACACAATTAGCAAAGAACATATTTTATTAGTTTGCCGAAAAAGCTAAAAACCTTATGGTCTTTTTTCAGAAATCAGAAATATTTTTGTCGGAAAACTAAGAAAATTCTAAATGAATTTGAGAGGTGAAAAAGTTCTTATTTCTAAAAAGGAATTAAAAGGAAAACGTCATTGTTGAATTGTCAAAAATTTTAATTGCGCCACAAAACCAGTAGCGTCTCTTCCGAGATCCAATTATCATGTTTTGTATCTTATTTTACTCCATGTAACAAATTCTCAAACTTTCAGCAAAACCACATATCTCCAGGAACAAAAGTGAACGTTATAGAATGACTTAAAAATATAACTCTGCTTAAATTAGGATAACTTGCACGATCCTATTTTAATTAAGAAAGTTTTGTTACAAAGTGAAAACAACCCACACTAATTTATTCACATTACTACATTACATAACGCTTAAGCACTAATTTAACTCATTTCCATGCTCATTTATATTCCAAATCGTCGCTTGTCTCTTGAGGTCTTTTTTAGGAATCGGAAATATTTTTAACGAAAAACTAAGAAAATTCTACATAAATTTGAGAGGTGAAAAAAATTTCTGATCCTTGAAAAATAATTAAAGAAAAACGGCATTATTGAATTATCAAAAATTTACGACACGACCTGTAGCATTCATATATTATTTTACTCCTTGGAACAAATCCTTAATGTCCCTGATATCCAGATACAAAAGTGTATGTTATTTAAAGAATGACTCATAAATATAATTCTGCTTAAACTAAGACAACTTGCACGATCCAGTTTTAATTAAGAAAGTTTGGTTACGAAATACAAACAGCCCACACTAATTTATTCATATTACTACATTACATAACACTTAAGCACTAATTTAACTCACTTCCATGCTCATTTATATTCAAAGTCGTCGCTCGTGTATTCGATCAGTCGCTTGTTGATTACAGTTATGGTACAGTTGTAGTTAAGTTATGTAGTTTATTATGTAGTTACCAAGAATATTCTCCCGCCATATCCACGTTTTTTAAAATGTCTTTTCAGATATTTCAGAAAGAAATTAATATATGTCGAGGTTCTTTTGTCCTTATTGTGTGAATTTGGGAAATATCGATTTAATTAGAAAGGGACTGTTTTTAGAACACCGTTTCCTTGTAATTTTCCTTAGTTTGCGATGTGATTAAAACTGCACTAAATGCTACTAAGTAGGTACTCTAGGCCTCACCTAACCTAGAATATTTGGGTTGTTGGAGCTGTAGGAGGAAACGTAGAATCATATTTTGAATTTGTGGTTAATAACAATGCTGGAATCAAAATTCATAGGCAAACAGTTGCTTTAAAGCATGGATCCTCTGTAAGGTAGATTTTTGTAAGGTAGAAAAATTTTCGAAATATCAAATCATGCAGTATTTTCCTCTGACAAGATATAGGAAAATTATAATTCATAGGTTATATATTTAACCTGTATTAAATACAAGAAAGCTACTTGTCTTTTGCTAACATGTTTCTTATATTTTGTAATCCCTAATAGAATTGGTCTTTGACTTAAAGGATCTACATCTGTTTTATAGGCTATCAAAAGGCATTTGATAATGTAAGACACGATCTCTTACTTCCGATAGTGGTTAACTTTGACCTTGATGGATAAGATATTCTCCTCATACAGAACCTATACTGGAACCAAGAAGCTAAACTCAAACTTAACAACACGCTATACACAGACACCATATCAGCAATGAAGAAGTCTTACGAAGAGCGAATGGAGATAGAGAATTGCTGGATATTATCGAGAAAAGAGAGGTAGCTTACTTGGGACATATTTTAAGAGGATCTGGGTATTAGTTTTTAATGGGTAAAATAGAAGGTCGGAAACAGCATTCAGGGCTCAGTGATGTTAGTAACTGGTGTAGTGTCACTGGTGTAGAGATGTTGAGGAAATATTCAGAAAAACCAAATAACACTCACTCCACATTATCAACCAATTGACTTCCCTATAATTATACAATATGAACAGTGACTCGCCTACACGCTGCATTACATATGGGATCTAAACAAGAAGAAGGTCTTTGCCATGAGACTTATTTCCCAGTTCCTCACAACTTAGAATCCTCAACTTTCAAAATTGCCCTTTTCCCGCCATTTCGATCCCTGGATCCACCAATTAAAGATTGTCGAGAAATCGTCGACCTCTTGCCTCACGTACCGAGTAATTTACGAGGAGGGCCGAGCCTTTTGCGATTTAATTTTGATCAATTCTCCCTTCCCTGTATCCCTTCAGATATATACGTTGTATTTTAATAAATCCTCCAGAGCGGGTCCTTCCTGTCTCTCCCAGAGATAAGAATAGGATATTCGTTTTAAATGAATAGAGTGTCCATCTGCCATGCCGGATTTTAATTATTTTCCACTACAGGCTTGCATTAAAAGTTTCGGGACCCAAAATTGAATTCGACGCGTTGGTCGACATCGCGGTCTAACAGTATCGAAGCAATTATGTAATATTAAAATTAATTACGGCGCTCGTACCGCGAAATTAGCGATTATAAACGAATTATCGATCGGTGAACTGAAACAGTTAGTTTCCACGTAATGTTGTTTCACGTGTAATCGGATTGTCCTGGGGTTTTTCCACCCTTTCTGTCGCCGCCTCGAGTTTCCCGGGTAATTTTCTCCTCGGTTGCACTCGTCAAATAACGTGTTAAAATCTGCTTAAAGTGGAGGCAATTCGCTTTATCTGTCCGCGAAAGTCATATTTTCGTCAGGAGCGGAGGGAGACCTTATTTCGGGGTACACTCCCTCGTTGTCATCTGAAATTTCCTAGCACGAAACTACTTCCTGGGAATGGCGACGAATGAAATTTATTAGCGGCGAGATAAGAGCTTTTCTTCGTAAAACTTGAATTATGCTTTTATTAAACGGACCTGATAAACGAGGCTCTCTTTTTCGTGTTGTTGTTGTTGTTGTTTCCGTAAGGGCCGAACGAGGAATTAACTAGAGGGGAGATGTACGATACGGTTTTTTTCAATCGGGAAGCGTTAACTGGACGAAGGAACCAACTCCAAATTTAAGTTTTCCCATTCGAACTTCCTGCTGTTATTATCATCCACTTTCGGTCTATTTGCGGTTCGCATACTTGACATTCGCGAGTTTTAGTTAATCTTGGAGGGGTTGATTTGCACCAGACGTTGCACATTGCTGAGATAACATACTTGAGGGAATTGTTCGATGCAGCGTGCATAAATTACTGCGGGATGGGATTTTGCATATTTCGGGACGTGAGCGCGTGCAAAGCAACCGGCTTATTAGAATAATTTACAATTCCATTAGTATAATTAGGCATTTATTGAAGGATATGTATGGATTCAATTGAAACGGCAAGCTGTAATTCGAAATTAGAGTTCGAGTAGCTCGTTTAATGTAAAGGTGCAAAGTATACCGTCTTGTCTTTTTTGCATATTTGGACTAAATGTCCTACTTTTATTCAGTTTTGAGAAATTTTTTAATAAGCTCTTTAGAAAAAAAAACGAAAAAGTTGCACCGATAGAAGTGGCAATTTTTACACATATGCCCAGAAAACATTTTTTATATTAGGAATAATATGAAATTTTGCTAAATCTCAAAATACATTTAAAATCAATTATAGTTATGTGACTCATCAGTTCCACATTGCTTTTTATGTGTTTATGTTTTATGCATTATTAAAATCTGATAAATTATTAACACTACTATCAACATTATCTATTTCTATATTTCAATTATTAACATCATATTCTAAAAATGATACAGTCGGTTCATGGTAACTAGAATAAGAAACGAATACTTTTGAATTCAACTTATTTTGTAAATACCGCATCTACTGTTGTCCCATATCTTGTTATACCGACATTTCTATCATAAGATATATTTCCGAATATCGTATCTCATGTAACACGCTCTTACATTCCTGTTTTTCTCGCTAATATTCCGCATATGTATATAGATATATCGTATATACTTATAACACGCGTTTGGAGATACGATTACTCGCAGCGTAACAGATTTCATGCTGACTCTAAGTCGAATACAAATTTTCACTTTAATAATTTTCGTTCCTTACTTGAAAAGTGAGCAGAATATGGCCAGTCATCGGCCAGTTTTTCCGCAGCTGAAGTGGTAAGGAATTCTGACCAGAACTTTCAGTCAGAATCTTAACAGATGTTATAATTCATTAATAATGTGGCTAGAGTTCTACTGAGATTCTAGTCAGCAGTACTGTCCGGAGAAATGTAACAGAATCTGCCGTTTAATGGGAAACTGCTCAGTACTGCCGAGTAGTTCATAGCCATCTTTTCTAACAGAAATTTGGCCGTTTTGACTGGCAAAAGCGACCAGAATCTAGCCATATTTGGGACATTGTCTATTTAGCGTTTCTATCAGGATTTCTCCATCTCATACTTAAATCCTTATTAGAAAGCTAGCTTTCTTTATGCGAGGTTCTTCTACTGCTAAAACACAAGGGTGAATACGCAAAATTTCCGACCGTCAGATGACCGATGTATACATAATATACCTATATATATTGCGACGTTCTTGCCACAGTGGTCAGCACTGGCTATAATTTTATGTTGGTATTATATTTAGCACTGTCATTATGTCTTGCAATAAAAGTGTAATGGCGAATGCTTAGAGTACGACTTGCGTTGTCTTTTTTTTGTATTTTCAATTTTAGATATATTTTCTTATTCGATTTCTTATTATATTTTAAATTATTCAATTTTATTACAACTACAATAACATTACAAATTGAATTTATAGACTGGAATAATAATACTAAGATATACTTCAAGTAAAACGTTGGCGAGCCATTCATTTACATAAATTATTCATAACCTCACAATAATTTTTAACCTTCTATAAAGTTAAACAAAACAAAGCCAACTTTCGATTATCGGCACTTAAAATTTTATTATTATTTTGTATTTTCCAAATACTTAATTTTAATAACTTCAGTTTGTAAGAGATATATACTGATAGCCACACGTACTGAATGTGATTTACGTTTGGACAAAATTAGTATTGGCGTTTTTAGTTATTCATTTCAGGCACTTTTGGTACTGGTTACCTCTTATCCTATTTCATGAATTCCCCTATTTCTTTTTGCTTTGTGGTATGTATTTACGGTATTTATGTGGGTATATTACGATGTACTTCTTCCATAAACACTTATGACGAAATCCATATTTGCTTTCTTAAAATGTACAATTTCGCTTTTGCCACGTTTACTATATTTTCACGTTATTGTGCCTTTGTGAAAATGTTGCATTTTGCGTAATTTGGTGGCTCCCGTTTTCGTCATGATTACGGCCGAGTTGATTAATCCCAATTGTAGTTATAATAAATGCAGGCGAAAATTCGTATTTATCGTTGACAATACGGTAATTTCGACGTTGGTAACGTCGTCGTAACTCACAATTCCGGCACGCAGTTTATGGTTAAAGTTGCATGCATTTTTTCCGGGGGGCGGTTTTATTGTAGTTATTCCCCTCGGCGTTTTATACGCCGTTTTTATGATAAAAACCGTAAATGCTGAAACTTTCGACCTTCCCGACTACGTACGACTTAAACACATCGAGGATCCAATAAAAGCCCCAGATGAAGTCCGAAAGCAATAAAATATATCTTTCCCGCATATGGCCGCGGTTATAGTGGACGATAAATAAAACCACAAGTGACACAAGTTGACAGATTATAAATCAGGACGCGTACCGCAAATGAAATGTGTATTCTTCCCGTCAAACTATGCCATTTCTCTCTTTCTCTCTGTTTTGTGTGTATACGCTACGGGGTTTGTTTTTGTTCTGGCCGAATAGGCCGGAAAATGGGAAAATATTACGGTGAGGAGACGCGGGAATGCAAAACTGACCGGAGTTTTTCGCGGCGTTCGACGGGAAAGTTTCGTAATTTACGGAATTGCGAGCTTTTCGCATTTTTAACTGCCGCCAATTGTTTCGGATAGTTCTCCCTTATTCGTACCTTGTTAGCACCGAAACGGAGTTTTGCCGCTTCCGTCCGATTCGATTACGGCCTAATCGAAATGGAATTTTCTGTCTTCGTGTAATTTCGTCGTCATTGTGTTTTCTCCGAAGCGCCTATAGTTCCTGAGTGGAAAAGGGTTAACACTGTCGTGTTATTAACGTTACTGGAAAATCTGCCTGTAAGGATTATTGACAAATTGACAAAATTCTCTTGAAACGTCTACTTGGAGATTTCTAATATATCCAGAATATTTATTTCTTTCTCCGTTGACCAAGGTTGCTCCTGTTTGTCCGCGTCTATTAGGTTTCTGTAGTGGTTTTTTGCCAGCTCTTTGTCATCTTTGGGGTCTTTTGCTGTATGCTTTGTTGTCCCGACGTATCTTTGGTAGTCTCTCCAGACACATTCTCTCTACATATTGGTACATCTTTCTTTCCACCGTCATATATAATATGTTCTTCCACATTACTCCATAAAAGCATCCGCTCACTCTCGCTGCTTTAATAATTATCCTACTGCTTGTCACCTTTACTCCCAGGTAATCGAATGTCCTAATTTGTTCTATTATTCTTAGTCTTCTAATATTTTTAAGAAGATGTCGGTCCATGTTGCTCTGTCGAAGGCATTCTTTAGGTCAACGTAGCATATTGTCGCGATACGGCCCCAATTAGCGCAACTAGGTCACCACCCAAGCTAAATCAGCACGGAGGTGACCTAAAACCGAAGGACGATACGTGACTCGCGGATAGGCGGCTGGCACGTTTGTCAACAAACCGAAAGTGTTTATACGGATCGATTAGATCGATCAAAAAATCAGTCTTCTAGCACCCCGTCACGCTGCCCGTCCGAGAATCCGGTCCTGCTCGACGTGTCGCTGATTGGAGGAGCCTCGTGCCTACTGCCACGTTACACCACAGTAAGCAACCACTTCTTCCACTTTTATATTCTCTTTTCACCCTTTAATTATTATTTTTGCCCTTTGTCAATGTTCTCTCCCCCCCCCCCCCCCCTATAATATTTAATGTTTGAATAAATATTGTCCGTGTTGCCATGTCTTCTTTTCAGGCTCTACCTAGCTACACCCCCAACCAGAGCACTTCCTTTGGGCCGTGGCCCTCAGGCGTCTGACAATATATTTCATGCTTCTAAACTGATTGCTTGTGTAGATATCCTCAACTGAGCTTTTCATGACCCATGACACTTCTTGACTAAAAGTGTCATAACAATTTTCCACTTTATTTTATTGAGACAACACATTGTTAGTAAGTTTGCCCAGAATATTTCTCAAATAACCGTACACCTTAATCGATGGGTCATACAATTATAGTCAACTGATATTTGCATAACTCATCCAGGAGTGACTTTTCTTAATAACATGAGTCAGAGCGAGTTCCTACTTTGTTTAATTGAGCCAAAGCGCTGTTTAGACATTTAGTGGAATATTTTTCATATCGATACAATGTTTTGTGTATCTAAATTATCAATTGACCTCTTCGTTACTCATCCAGGAGTGAATTTTTATGAGTTCTTATAACGAATTCCCACTTTATTAGGCCAAAGCACTGTTAGGATGTTTACTAGGCTGTCTCTCACAAACCTTAATGTTTCGTGCGGCTAAATCAATGGGTCATATAGTTGTTGTCAACTGATCTCTTCATTACTTATTCAGGAATCACTGTTCTTCAGTGACTGAGTCATAACAAGTGTTATAATAAAATCTATTCAAGTGGTTTCGAAATATTGTGATTTATTTGAAAAAATTTGGTTTTACGATTCTGGTATTTCAGGTATGTTCAAATTCGCGCAATTTTATATGGCGCAGTTATAATATTTCAAAGTAGCTATTCACGTAAAACCGTCACTTTGCTTTTTGTTGGTTTTCGTATCAGAATTTATTATGTGTGCGTACACTTATATTTATTTGACTACTGTTTATGATACAAAACGAACTACTATAGAAACTATCCAAAGCTAGCTAGTTATTCCCGGCAAACGGTAGTGCTGCCAACTTTAACGTAGAGAATAACCCTACAATCCCCCCCCACGGAAAGATATCTACTACAATACAATGATCGTTTCGTCGGTTTGCTAACTTCTTCGATGGGGTTACTGCAGCATCGGGCGCGATGTTGTTCTCCCTCTTCTCAAATTTGACTCCTAGCATGTGAGAAATCTCTCCAACATGCTTAACCTCAAAACATCTGCCATGTTTGTTTGCACCTGAATTTGTTCTACCAAAGTACGGCTGGCGATGTCGACCTAATGCCCTCTTGTGGACACACACACCACGCCTATTGCGTACCTGGGCCCATAACCATTGTTGGTTTCGTATCAGAATTTATTATGTGTGCATAAAACTTATATTTATTTGACAACTACTGTTTATGAAACTAAACGAACTACTATAGAAGCTATCCAAAGCTAACTAATTATTCCCGGCAAACGGCAGTGCTACCAACTTTAACGTAGAAAGTACCCTACACTTTCATAAAAAACACATTTCAAATTTTAATTCGCGTGTCGATTCCGCGTTTCCCTTTGTCGGTCTCGTTAAATTTAAATCGTCGCTATTTATTCGGTAATCTCTCTCTCTCTCTCCCCCGTTCGGTGTTATTAAAAATAATTAAAGCTCCCCGATCGGAGACGACGGGACGGAACTTGTGGTGCGAGTGCGTTACATCTGCCGTAATTAAACAAACATTAGCAGGATATCTGCATGCAAACTCTAGAAAGTTGCAACCCCCGCGAAAGTTCCCTCCTCCCTGCGGGATGTGCGCCCGAACTAACTCCGCTGACCGGCGAACTGTGCGAACTTGTCGGGGGAATTACTTAAACCGACAAGCGGAAATCGGATATCATACAAGTTGTGTCGTTACGTGTTGTCGTCGGAGGGAAAAGCCGTTGGGAGAAAAGGTGGATTTCAGTGGTGGGAATAGACGAAATTGCGTGCCGCCACGTTTCGAAATTGAAAAGTGTCGCTGCTTTAATATCTCTGAAATAACATTTCTTCTTGTGTTGATGACGTACATAGTGGCTATACGGACTTTATCCACTGCTGCACGGAATAAGCCAACACTTGATGTGTTAAACCACACTCGGTTATTTTTTAGCCATGAGATTCTTTTCCTGCCTAAACTCCTTCTGCCTTGGGTTTTGTCTTAGAGTACAAACTGCAAATCCGGTATCTTTTAGGATTTCTCCTCATTTGGCCAAGAGGTATTCAAGTTTACGCTTCTTCATTTGATACAGGATTTCTTTTTCTTATTTCATTCTATGAAGCACCTCCTCACTGGTAATATGATCCACCCATGAAATTTTTAGAATTCGATGGTAGAGCCAGAATTCAAAGCCTTCCAATTTTTTAGAGGATGTTTCAGATAACGTCCATGACTCAACGACGTATAGGAGAGTTGAAAAGATATAGCACCTCAATATTCGCAATTTGGTGGTTAATCACAGGTCCTCATTTTGAACAATTTTGCTACTTTCAGGAATCTGGTGAGTGTCTATTCCATTTTGCATCTCATCTCAACAGAGTGGTCTCATTCTTCTTTAATATTTGTTCCCAAACTGCTATTTTTGTTAACTTTTTGGATGAGTCTGTTATGTATCCATAGTGGAGTAGTGGTCGCAGGATGCTTCCCTGGGGAATGCCCATGATAACATTATTCCAGTCACTATATCTAATTTCTAATATCACCCTTTGGTGCATGTTTGTCAAGCATGAAGAGCCATACCTCTGATACCACATCTATAGAGTTCTAACAACTGGATTGCAAACTTTGCGGTGTGGAAAGCTTTAGCCTAGTCAATAAAGACAGCAATAGACATAAAAGTTGCAATAGCCTGCTTGCACACAACACTCTTCTGAAATCCAAGTTGTTGTGGAGATATTAGCTTATGTTTAAGAAAAAAATCAACGTATTCAATGTATTATTTTTTCAAAGAGTATGGCCAGATTGGATATCAGGGATATTGGCCTCTTGTTTGTTACAATAGATTTAGATCCTTCTTGATACAAATATTGATATAATTTTTGAAGTGGTGGGAAGAATTCTTAGATCTTGTTCTCCTAATCCAGCTGATTCGTAGGTTTCACCATCTTATTATGCTGAACCTTCTTAAACGATTTTTGATAACGAATAAAGCATGCAAAAATGTCATGATTAACATCTCGAGCTCTTTGAAATAAGACTTGAATACTACAAAGTGCCTCCTTAGTACTTAGGGCATTTCTAAACCAGAACTCGTTAGAACTAATTTGTTCTTTGCAAATCATATATATTCGTTGATGAATTAGTTTCAGAAAGAGTATAAGAGACTGACTCATTAGACTAATCATATGAAAGTCTTCACAACTCTTCGCACTTGTTTCTGTTGGTAGCGTTATGAATTATCACACTTCAGGTATGATTCAAGTGGAGTATATTTCATTGAATATATCTGTAAACCATCTGATATCTTCTTCTTTCAATAGTTTTAGGAACTCATTCATTGGTGCTTTCCCATTCTTGAGCCCTACTATAGTTCGAGTACCTTCTTCAACTGTAATTGGTGAGAAATTTGGTACTTAGTGAGTGGAAGGATTTTCTGATCTCTTTTGTAGTACATGATCCCACTTTTAATTAATTAGTAGTATAATAGTATATAATAATAGTAATGAAAGTAAATGGTGTAGGCACTTGACTAATTTTAACATTGTCTGTGTGGGCCAGATGGCGAGAACTGAGTCTTAGGTTCGAGGCGACTGCACTTGTGGAACAAAGAAATGAAAACGACTTTGAGCAACTCATTCTCTCTGTTAATTTATAGACAATAATAACTTCTATTACTTTAGACTTGGTGAAATTGTAGAATCAAGTAACCAGAACAAATATCAAATCAGACAGTATAATAGTTCATCGTCTTTCTCTCTATTTTGGTCTGGCTTGTGCAATGGGTATTAGGGGAGTAACGCGCAAAATACCCACCATACTTCAAACACACTAATACTAAGCGTGCAGGGGGTACTGAGTGAGAAACGCGCGAAGTACCCGCCCCAGCTACTAGGAAACAACAATATCATAAACATCTAGGGTCGAGTGTGCAATGGTACTAAGGGAGAGACGTGCGAAGTACCACCCGAGATCCTAGGAAAACGCAATATACTAGTACTGATCGTGCAATGGTACCAGGGGAGGGACGCGCGAGGTACCCGTCACCTACTAGTGGCAATTACCCCAAGAACGTGCAATGAGTACTAAGGGAGAAACGCGCGAAGTACCCTGTCATGAGATAAAAGGCGGCACCGTGTTAACAGTGACTGACTAATGTTTGGAATACCAAATAGAGACAACTACGAATATTTCTCATTTCTAAATATCGATGGTTAATTAATTAAGGAGTTAGTTAGTTAATCAACAGTAGAAGAATGAATGGCTCATTGATAAACTCACCAATTAGTGGCTTCTTCTTCCAATTACCCTGCTCAATATGAATGTTTTTGGCACAGTTAAATAAATATCACGAAACAACACAATCTCTCATGAACGATGATATAAGACTAACACGTCTTTTTAAAACTGTAACGTACTCATAATCTTCCCTTCTCCCGTTCTTCGGGACGGACCAACCACTTGAGTTGTGTTTAGATAGTATTCCACTTTAAGAACGGAATTTCGAGCTTAGTTCATATAAGGCGAAAAACGTGTTACAATTTATATATTTTTAGAGTGTTGTTTCTTCAGGCGAAATATAAATAAAAATTCAAAAAGCAGAAGGAATGGAAGGCAAAGAGATAGAAAGTAATAGATAATTAAAATCAGTCTTACACTTTGGGTCTTCAAACGACTCGTTTATGTAATCTTTCCAGACTTTTACTTTTCCTAATCGGTCTACATACTCTACTTTAATACTCTCGGGAGTAAATTTGTAACAAATTGATTCGCTTCGAAATGGATTTTAATTTTCCAAGTATATCCATGAGAAAACTGTAAAAAAACGTTGTTTTTTTGCAAAAACGCAAATATTAATAATTTTTACAATTTTCGCCACAAATTCTTCGATTTCCCAGCGGCTCTCGGCCCACGTGGAAACGACCCATTCAACCTTGTGTCGTGTCGAGATTCAATCTTGCCGTGTCGGTATAATTACTTGCTTTTCGCCCTACGTTCCGTCACGTTGATGAGGTCTCATTTGTTGCGCCGAATGGATGTAATGAATTTAATACCTGGCGAATCGTTGCCAGTCGCGACCTCGCGAAAATTGTATTAGGGTCGAAGTTCTGGATTCGGCGATTGTGCGACGATACACCCCGCGGGTTGCGACACAAAGCCTAGTGCAGCTCAATTAAAATTCTGTCAATTCGCAATCGCCGAATTTGTGTGTTTCTAAATTCCCTCGGCGAAATTAATAGTGTGGTGAGGTGAAAATTGAATGTTCGCCAACGGGTTTTGAATATATATCATGAATGGTTTACCTCTTTTCAAGTATTTTGTGTATTTAAACACGTGAAAGCAAAATAACTGTTTTTCGTGAATAGCTAATTTGAAATTTTGTAACTGCGCCATTTCCTCGAATTTGAACATAACTGAGAAACTAGAATTGCAAATGCAAACACAGGAATAGTTTTAGTCCTAAATAATAGGTAAAGTCAAAATAGACATGAAGGTCTATACCCTGGAAAATTCATGTAGAGCTGAAAATCGCCGAAGGCCTCATAAACATCATTACAAATAAAACTCAAAAGCCCCCATTGATGCTGGTTGTATCACACATTTTGTTCAGATTTTATTGCCTATTTTTACTAAATCCACCATACCACTAATTGGGATTAATTAAAGAAGAATGTGAATTTTAACATTTAATAGTTATTCACATGAAGGTCAGGAAAATCTCACACTACTGAAGAGGAGCTAAATTGAAGTACGCGGCACTTTGTGCCAAGTGTTTTAAAGCTCCGGGTCATGTAAGAGATCCACTCGTTTTGTATTAAATTTTCTCGGAAATCGTAAAAAAGGGGAAATTTACAAATTTTAGAAGAATTTTTTAAAAATTCCACAAAAATCAATTATGTCAATGTTGTTGGCAACTATAATTACAAAGTAAATAACATCATAAAATGTCATTTTCCGTCTTGTAAAGTCTTTACAGTACTAGTCCGGAAAATTCAATTTTCCTGCTCTTAAATAAGCAGAAAAATTTTCCAAGACAATTTCTGGAAAATTTTATTATCCGAAGTATCTGTTATATCCGACATCGTGCATTTTATAGTCGAATATAACGCATCTCATCCTATTAAAATTATATCTTCTGCATTACCAAACTAATGTTGTATTATAATCACAACAGATTGGTCACCGTCTAGAGGAATATTTGACTGTTTTCCTCATCACCTTTTACATACTATACCTACATATGAAGAAAATCGTCGACCCTTTACAATTCTTGATTAAAGCCTCGACTAAACCCCGAAATAGTTTTCCTTCATCCCACGAAACGTGTTTTAAAACTTATTTAGACGCCTCCCGTTTTTCCCATTATCCCCGCTCCTAGGTATCCCGGACCCTACCTGCGAGCCACACAATCCCGAAACCGAATCCTTGTAACAATACCTCAAACGGGTCGGTATTGATTTTGCATTAGGGCGCCCCGGGATAACGTTCTTTATCGACGCCACTTCATATTCCATAATTCGTTACCGAATTGTTTCCCGACATGGAAGGTCCCTCTCGCATGCACGCCACTCATCGTCCGTATAGGATCTGGTTCTAGACTTTCCGGTATATAGGTAACGTTCTCCTATTGTGCGCTCAGATATGGGGAGAGCGTTTTAATAACGTCGGAGGGGGTTCCAGATTTTTCCCGGATGCGAGGAGTTTATCTTTCGGGAGGGGGGATAAAATATGTACGCGTTTTGTTTTGTTTCTAGTTGTCTCGGAAGACAAATTTCGACGAGGAACGTGTCGGTAGTTCTCGAGGCGGGGAAAAGTAACTATATCGTGTCGTTCGCGTCGCGGGTTATCCCGGATTTTTTATCGTTCCCGTGTAACGCTACGATTCCGCAATTTTATAGATTATTCTAGAAATCTCCAGAAATTTGATTAGTTGGGAGTTGCGGATAGTGAATCCCGTGAATGGAAAATAACTAGAGCCGATATTATATTTGTGTTTGCTTTTAGGGAAGGTAGGAATTAGGAAAAATACAGGTAAACCAATGTAGCTTGAGGGAGCGAGAGAGTAGACTTTGGGGTGAGATAAAAATAACTCTCATGAAGGTCTATTCTGTAAGTAAATGGTTAATTTTTGACTGGTGTTAAAAAAATATCAAATCTAATAAAATACATTACATATATTATATTTATATAAGACAATAAAGACTGTGCTCGCCACATCTTTCCTACTAACTGCAACACTTGCAGTTGCCTCCATAAACACTTCTTGGGCACGATTCAGTTCTTCTTCGTACTTTTCATTATTCTCTATTATGCCTGCCCCGGGATTTTGTGGCATACCGCTTGTTACAATTTTTGATAAAAGCCCCAAAACCCTTTCTTCTACGGGAGTCAAATTTGGGACGGTTTTAGGCCTGTTCCCATTGTTGCACAATGAAGTATAAGGCCTACAATAAATTTCAGCTGAGTAATGGCTAATTGTATTCCAGTTTCAGTACTTACGTCTTTCCACTGTTCCACAGATTTCCACAACGTCCTTTAAACTGTATCTAGGAGTATCTGTGAACATTTTGGAAAGTCTGTAAGGCTCCAGATGATTTTTGGAGACTTTTTGGGTTAACCACAGCAATGATTGAAGTCGCTTCTTGAGTTACGTCCATGAAACTGTATCTAGGAGTATCTGTGAAGATTTTGGAAAGTCTGTAAGGCTCCAGATGATTTTTGGAGACTTTTTGAGTTAACCACAGGAGTGATTGAAGTAGCTTCTTGAGTTTCGTTCTTGAAACTGTATCTAGGAGTATCTGTGAAGATTTTGGAAAGTCTGTAAGGCTCTTGATGATTCTTGGAGACTTTTTGGGGTTAACCACAGGAGTGATTGAAGTAGCTTCTTGAGTTACGTCCTTGAAACTGTATCTAGGAGTATCTGTGAAGATTTTGGAAAGTCTGTAAGGCTCCAGATGATTTTAAGAGACTTTTTTGGGCTAACCACAGGAGTGATTGAAGTAGCTTCTTGAGTTCCGTCCATGAAATTGTATCTAGGAGTATCTGTGAAGATTTTGGAAAGTCTGTAAGGCTCCAGATGATTTTTGGAGAATTTTTGGATTAACCACAGGAATGACTGAAGTCGCTTCTTGAGTTACGTCCTTCAAACTGTATCTAGGAGCATCCATGAAGTTTTTGGAAAGTCTGTAAAGCTCCAGATGGTTTTTGGAGACTTTTTGGGTAAACCACAGGAATGATTGAAGTCTCTTCTTGAGTTACGTCCTTCAAACTGTATCTAGGAGTATTTATGAAGTTTTTGGAAAGTCTGTAAGACTCCAGATGATTTTTGGAGACTTTTTGGGTTAACCACAGGAATGACTGAAGTCGCTTCTTGAGTTACGTCCATAAAACTGTATCTAGGAGTATCTGTGAACATTTTGGAAAGTCTGTAAGGCTCTTGATGATTTTTGGAGACTTTTTGGGGTTAACCACAGGAGTGATTGAAGTAGCTTCTTGAGTTACGTCCTTGAAACTGTATCTAGGAGTATCTGTGAAGATTTTGGAAAGTCTGTAAGGCTCCAGATGATTTTAAGAGACTTTTTTGGGCTAACCACAGGAGTGATTGAAGTAGCTTCTTGAGTTCCGTCCATGAAATTGTATCTAGGAGTATCTGTGAAGATTTTGGAAAGTCTGTAAGGCTCCAGATGATTTTTGGAGAATTTTTGGATTAACCACAGGAATGACTGAAGTCGCTTCTTGAGTTACGTCCTTCAAACTGTATCTAGGAGCATCCATGAAGTTTTTGGAAAGTCTGTAAAGCTCCAGATGGTTTTTGGAGACTTTTTGGGTAAACCACAGGAATGATTGAAGTCTCTTCTTGAGTTACGTCCTTCAAACTGTATCTAGGAGTATTTATGAAGTTTTTGGAAAGTCTGTAAGACTCCAGATGATTTTTGGAGACTTTTTGGGTTAACCACAGGAATGACTGAAGTCGCTTCTTGAGTTACGTCCATGAAACTGTATCTAGGAGTATCTGTGAACATTTTGGAAAGTCTGTAAGGCTCCAGATGGTTTTTGGAGACTTTTTGTGTTAACCACAGAAATGATTGACGTCGTTTCTTGAGTTACGTCCTTGAAACTGTATCTAGGAGTATCTGTGAAAATTTTGAAAAGTCTGTAACGCTCCAGATGATTTTTGGAGACTTTTTGGGTTAACCACAGAAATGATTGAAGTCGCTTCTTGAGTTACGTCTTTCAAACTGTATCTAGGAGTACAATGAAGTTTTTGGAAAGTCTGTAAGGCTCCAGATGGTTTTTGGAGACATTTTGGGTTAACCACAGGAATGATTGATGTCGCATCTTGAGTTACGTCCTTGAAACTGTATCTAACAGTATCTGTGAAGATTTTGGAAAGTCTGTAAGGCTCCAGATGATTTTTGGAGAATTTTTGGATTAACCACAGGAATGACTGAAGTCGCTTCTTGAGTTACGTCCTTCAAACTGTATCTAGGAGTATCCATGAAGTTTTTGGAAAGTCTGTAAAGCTCCAGATGGTTTATGGAGACTTTTTGGGTTAACCACAGGAATGATTGAAGTCGCTTCTTGAGTTACGTCCTTGAAACTGTATTTAATAGTATCTGTGAAGATTTTGGAAAATCTGTAAGGCTCCAGATGGTTTTTTGAGACTTTTTTGGGTTAACCACAGAAATGATTGAAGTCGCTTCTTGAGTTACGTCCTTGAAACTGTATCTAGGAGTATCTGTGAAGTTTTTGGAAAGTCTGTAAAGCTCCAGATGGTTTTTGGAGACTTTTTGGGTTAACCACAGGAATGATTGAAGTCGCTTCTTGAGTTACGTCCTTGAAACTGTATTTAATAGTATCTGTGAAGATTTTGGAAAGTCTGTAAGGCTCCAGATGATTTTAAGAGACTTTTTTGGGCTAACCACAGGAGTGATTGAAGTAGCTTCTTGAGTTCCGTCCATGAAATTGTATCTAGGAGTATCTGTGAAGATTTTGGAAAGTCTGTAAGGCTCCAGATGATTTTTGGAGAATTTTTGGATTAACCACAGGAATGACTGAAGTCGCTTCTTGAGTTACGTCCTTCAAACTGTATCTAGGAGCATCCATGAAGTTTTTGGAAAGTCTGTAAAGCTCCAGATGGTTTTTGGAGACTTTTTGGGTTAACCACAGGAATGATTGAAGTCGCTTCTTGAGTTACGTCCTTCAAACTGTATCTAGGAGTATTTATGAAGATTTTTCGAAAGTCTGTAAGGCTCCAGATGATTTTTGGAGACTTTTTGGGTTAACCACAGGAATGACTGAAGTCGCTTCTTGAGTTACGTCCTTCAAACTGTATCTAGGAGCATCCATGAAGTTTTTGGAAAGTCTGTAAAGCTCCAGATGGTTTTTGGAGACTTTTTGGGTTAACCACAGGAATGATTGAAGTCGCTTCTTGAGTTACGTCCTTCAAACTGTATCTAGGAGTATTTATGAAGATTTTTCGAAAGTCTGTAAGGCTCCAGATGATTTTTGGAGACTTTTTGGGTTAACCACAGGAATGACTGAAGTCGCTTCTTGAGTTACGTCCTTCAAACTGTATCTATGAGTATCCATGAAGATTTTGGAAAGTCTGTAAAGCTCCAGATGGTTTTTGGAGACTTTTTGGGTTAACCACAGGAATGATTGAAGTCGCTTCTTGAGTTACGTCCTTCAAACTGTATCTAGGAGTATTTATGAAGATTTTTCGAAAGTCTGTAAGGCTCCAGATGATTTTTGGAGACTTTTTGGGTTAACCACAGGAATGACTGAAGTCGCTTCTTGAGTTACGTCCTTCAAACTGTATCTATGAGTATCCATGAAGTTTTTGGAAAGTCTGTAAAGCTCCAGATGGTTTTTGGGGACTTTTTGGGTTAACCACAGGAATGATTGAAGTCGCTTCTTGAGTTACGTCCTTGAAGCTGTATCTAATAGTATCTGTGAAGATTTTGAAATATCTGTAAGGCTTTAGATGGTTTTTGGAGACTTTTTGGTTTAACCACAGGAATGACTGAAGTCGCTTCTTGAGTTACGTCCTTTAAACTGTATCTAGGAGTATTCATGAAGTTTTTGGAGAGTCTGTAAGGCTCCAGATGGTTTTTGAGACCTTTGACCTTTTGGGTTAACCACAGAAATGATTGACGTCAGGTCTTGAGTTACGTCCATGAAACTGTATCTAGGAGTATCTGTGAAGATTTTGGAAAGTCTGTAAGGCTTTAGATGATTTTTTGAGACTTTTTGGGTTAACCACGGGAATGGCTGAAGTCGCTTCTTGAGTTACGTCCTTCAAACTGTATCTATGAGTATCCATGAAGTTTTTGGAAAGTCTGTAAAGCTCCAGATGGTTTTTGGAGACTTTTTGGGTTAACCACAGGAATGATTGAAGTCGTTTCTTGAGTTGCGTCCTTCAAACTGTATCTAGGAGTATTTATGAAGTTTTTGGAAAGTCTGTAAGGCTCCAGATGATTTTTGGAGACTTTTTGGGTTAACCACAGAAAAGACTGAAGTCTCTTCTTGAGTTACGTCCATGAAACTGTATCTAGGAGTATCTGTGAACATTTTGAAAAGTCTGTAAGGCTCCACATGGTTTTTGGAGACTTTTTATGGTAACCACAGAAATGATTGACGTCGTTTCTTGAGTTACGGCCTTAAAATTGTATCTAGGAGTATCTGTGAAAATTTTGAAAAGTCTGTAAGGCTCCAGATGATTTTTGGAGATTTTTTGAGTTAACCACAGGAATGACTGAATTCGCTTCTTGAGTTACGTCCATGAAACTGTATCTAGGAGTATCTGTGAAGATTATGGAAAGTCTATAAGGCTTTAGATGATTTTTAGAAACTTTTTTGGGTTATCCACAGGAATGTTTGACGTCGCTTCTTGAGTTGCGTCCTTGAAACTGTATCTAACATCTGTGAAGATTTTGGAATGTCTGTAAGGCTCCAGATGATTTTTGGAGACTTTTTGGGTTAACCACAGAAATGATTGACGTCGCATCTTGAGTTGCGTCCTTGAAACTGTACCTAACAGTATCTGTGAAAATTTTGGAAAGTCTGTAATGCTCCAGATGATTTTTAGAGACTTTTTGAGTTAACCACAGGAGTGATTGAAGTAGCTTCTTGAGTTACGTCCTTGAAACCGTATCTACGAGTATCTGTGAAGATTTTGGAAAGTCTGTAAGGCTCCAGATGGTTTTTGGAAACTTTTTTGGGTTAATCACAGGAGTGATTGAAGTAGCTTGTTGAATTACGTCCTTCAAACTGTATCTAGGAGTATCTATGAAGTTTTTGGAAAGTCTGTATGGCTCCAGATGGTTTTTGAGACTTTTTGGGTTAACCACAGAAATGATTGAAGTCGCTTCTTGAGTTACGTCCTTCAAACTGTATCTAGGAGTATTTATAAAGTTTTTGGAAAGTCTGTAAGATTCCAGATGATTTTTGGAGACTTTTTGGGGTTAACCACAGGAGTGATTGAAGTAGCTTCTTGAGTTACGTCCATGAAACTGTATCTAGGAGTATCTGTGAAGATTATGGAAAGTCTGTAAGGCTTTAAATGATTTTTGGAAACTTTTTTGGGTTAACCACAGGAATGATTGAAGTCCCTTCTTGAGTTACGTCCTTCAAGCTGTATCTTGGAGTATCTATGAAGTTTTTGGAAAGTCTGTAAGGCTCCAGATGGTTTTTGGAGACATTTTGGGTTAACCACAGGAATGATTGATGTCGCATCTTGAGTTACGTCCTTGAAACTGTATCTAACAGTATCTGTGAAGATTTTGGAAAGTCTGTAAGGCTCCAGATGATTTTTGGAGAATTTTTGGATTAACCACAGGAATGACTGAAGTCGCTTCTTGAGTTACGTCCTTCAAACTGTATCTAGGAGTATCCATGAAGTTTTTGGAAAGTCTGTAAAGCTCCAGATGGTTTATGGAGACTTTTTGGGTTAACCACAGGAATGATTGAAGTCGCTTCTTGAGTTACGTCCTTGAAACTGTATTTAATAGTATCTGTGAAGATTTTGGAAAATCTGTAAGGCTCCAGATGGTTTTTTGAGACTTTTTTGGGTTAACCACAGAAATGATTGAAGTCGCTTCTTGAGTTACGTCCTTGAAACTGTATCTAGGAGTATCTGTGAAGTTTTTGGAAAGTCTGTAAAGCTCCAGATGGTTTTTGGAGACTTTTTGGGTTAACCACAGGAATGATTGAAGTCGCTTCTTGAGTTACGTCCTTGAAACTGTATTTAATAGTATCTGTGAAGATTTTGGAAAGTCTGTAAGGCTCCAGATGATTTTAAGAGACTTTTTTGGGCTAACCACAGGAGTGATTGAAGTAGCTTCTTGAGTTCCGTCCATGAAATTGTATCTAGGAGTATCTGTGAAGATTTTGGAAAGTCTGTAAGGCTCCAGATGATTTTTGGAGAATTTTTGGATTAACCACAGGAATGACTGAAGTCGCTTCTTGAGTTACGTCCTTCAAACTGTATCTAGGAGCATCCATGAAGTTTTTGGAAAGTCTGTAAAGCTCCAGATGGTTTTTGGAGACTTTTTGGGTTAACCACAGGAATGATTGAAGTCGCTTCTTGAGTTACGTCCTTCAAACTGTATCTAGGAGTATTTATGAAGATTTTTCGAAAGTCTGTAAGGCTCCAGATGATTTTTGGAGACTTTTTGGGTTAACCACAGGAATGACTGAAGTCGCTTCTTGAGTTACGTCCTTCAAACTGTATCTAGGAGCATCCATGAAGTTTTTGGAAAGTCTGTAAAGCTCCAGATGGTTTTTGGAGACTTTTTGGGTTAACCACAGGAATGATTGAAGTCGCTTCTTGAGTTACGTCCTTCAAACTGTATCTAGGAGTATTTATGAAGATTTTTCGAAAGTCTGTAAGGCTCCAGATGATTTTTGGAGACTTTTTGGGTTAACCACAGGAATGACTGAAGTCGCTTCTTGAGTTACGTCCTTCAAACTGTATCTATGAGTATCCATGAAGATTTTGGAAAGTCTGTAAAGCTCCAGATGGTTTTTGGAGACTTTTTGGGTTAACCACAGGAATGATTGAAGTCGCTTCTTGAGTTACGTCCTTCAAACTGTATCTAGGAGTATTTATGAAGATTTTTCGAAAGTCTGTAAGGCTCCAGATGATTTTTGGAGACTTTTTGGGTTAACCACAGGAATGACTGAAGTCGCTTCTTGAGTTACGTCCTTCAAACTGTATCTATGAGTATCCATGAAGTTTTTGGAAAGTCTGTAAAGCTCCAGATGGTTTTTGGGGACTTTTTGGGTTAACCACAGGAATGATTGAAGTCGCTTCTTGAGTTACGTCCTTGAAGCTGTATCTAATAGTATCTGTGAAGATTTTGAAATATCTGTAAGGCTTTAGATGGTTTTTGGAGACTTTTTGGTTTAACCACAGGAATGACTGAAGTCGCTTCTTGAGTTACGTCCTTTAAACTGTATCTAGGAGTATTCATGAAGTTTTTGGAGAGTCTGTAAGGCTCCAGATGGTTTTTGAGACCTTTGACCTTTTGGGTTAACCACAGAAATGATTGACGTCAGGTCTTGAGTTACGTCCATGAAACTGTATCTAGGAGTATCTGTGAAGATTTTGGAAAGTCTGTAAGGCTTTAGATGATTTTTTGAGACTTTTTGGGTTAACCACGGGAATGGCTGAAGTCGCTTCTTGAGTTACGTCCTTCAAACTGTATCTATGAGTATCCATGAAGTTTTTGGAAAGTCTGTAAAGCTCCAGATGGTTTTTGGAGACTTTTTGGGTTAACCACAGGAATGATTGAAGTCGTTTCTTGAGTTGCGTCCTTCAAACTGTATCTAGGAGTATTTATGAAGTTTTTGGAAAGTCTGTAAGGCTCCAGATGATTTTTGGAGACTTTTTGGGTTAACCACAGAAAAGACTGAAGTCTCTTCTTGAGTTACGTCCATGAAACTGTATCTAGGAGTATCTGTGAACATTTTGAAAAGTCTGTAAGGCTCCACATGGTTTTTGGAGACTTTTTATGGTAACCACAGAACTGATTGACGTCGTTTCTTGAGTTACGGCCTTAAAATTGTATCTAGGAGTATCTGTGAAAATTTTGAAAAGTCTGTAAGGCTCCAGATGATTTTTGGAGATTTTTTGAGTTAACCACAGGAATGACTGAATTCGCTTCTTGAGTTACGTCCATGAAACTGTATCTAGGAGTATCTGTGAAGATTATGGAAAGTCTATAAGGCTTTAGATGATTTTTAGAAACTTTTTTGGGTTATCCACAGGAATGTTTGACGTCGCTTCTTGAGTTGCGTCCTTGAAACTGTATCTAACATCTGTGAAGATTTTGGAATGTCTGTAAGGCTCCAGATGATTTTTGGAGACTTTTTGGGTTAACCACAGAAATGATTGACGTCGCATCTTGAGTTGCGTCCTTGAAACTGTACCTAACAGTATCTGTGAAAATTTTGGAAAGTCTGTAATGCTCCAGATGATTTTTAGAGACTTTTTGAGTTAACCACAGGAGTGATTGAAGTAGCTTCTTGAGTTACGTCCTTGAAACCGTATCTACGAGTATCTGTGAAGATTTTGGAAAGTCTGTAAGGCTCCAGATGGTTTTTGGAAACTTTTTTGGGTTAATCACAGGAGTGATTGAAGTAGCTTGTTGAATTACGTCCTTCAAACTGTATCTAGGAGTATCTATGAAGTTTTTGGAAAGTCTGTATGGCTCCAGATGGTTTTTGAGACTTTTTGGGTTAACCACAGAAATGATTGAAGTCGCTTCTTGAGTTACGTCCTTCAAACTGTATCTAGGAGTATTTATAAAGTTTTTGGAAAGTCTGTAAGATTCCAGATGATTTTTGGAGACTTTTTGGGGTTAACCACAGGAGTGATTGAAGTAGCTTCTTGAGTTACGTCCATGAAACTGTATCTAGGAGTATCTGTGAAGATTATGGAAAGTCTGTAAGGCTTTAAATGATTTTTGGAAACTTTTTTGGGTTAACCACAGGAATGATTGAAGTCCCTTCTTGAGTTACGTCCTTCAAGCTGTATCTTGGAGTATCTATGAAGTTTTTGGAAAGTCTGTAAGGCTCCAGATGGTTTTTGGAGACATTTTGGGTTAACCACAGGAATGATTGATGTCGCATCTTGAGTTACGTCCTTGAAACTGTATCTAACAGTATCTGTGAAGATTTTGGAAAGTCTGTAAGGCTCCAGATGATTTTTGGAGAATTTTTGGATTAACCACAGGAATGACTGAAGTCGCTTCTTGAGTTACGTCCTTCAAACTGTATCTAGGAGTATCCATGAAGTTTTTGGAAAGTCTGTAAAGCTCCAGATGGTTTATGGAGACTTTTTGGGTTAACCACAGGAATGATTGAAGTCGCTTCTTGAGTTACGTCCTTGAAACTGTATTTAATAGTATCTGTGAAGATTTTGGAAAATCTGTAAGGCTCCAGATGGTTTTTTGAGACTTTTTTGGGTTAACCACAGAAATGATTGAAGTCGCTTCTTGAGTTACGTCCTTGAAACTGTATCTAGGAGTATCTGTGAAGTTTTTGGAAAGTCTGTAAAGCTCCAGATGGTTTTTGGAGACTTTTTGGGTTAACCACAGGAATGATTGAAGTCGCTTCTTGAGTTACGTCCTTGAAACTGTATTTAATAGTATCTGTGAAGATTTTGGAAAGTCTGTAAGGCTCCAGATGATTTTAAGAGACTTTTTTGGGCTAACCACAGGAGTGATTGAAGTAGCTTCTTGAGTTCCGTCCATGAAATTGTATCTAGGAGTATCTGTGAAGATTTTGGAAAGTCTGTAAGGCTCCAGATGATTTTTGGAGAATTTTTGGATTAACCACAGGAATGACTGAAGTCGCTTCTTGAGTTACGTCCTTCAAACTGTATCTAGGAGCATCCATGAAGTTTTTGGAAAGTCTGTAAAGCTCCAGATGGTTTTTGGAGACTTTTTGGGTTAACCACAGGAATGATTGAAGTCGCTTCTTGAGTTACGTCCTTCAAACTGTATCTAGGAGTATTTATGAAGATTTTTCGAAAGTCTGTAAGGCTCCAGATGATTTTTGGAGACTTTTTGGGTTAACCACAGGAATGACTGAAGTCGCTTCTTGAGTTACGTCCTTCAAACTGTATCTAGGAGCATCCATGAAGTTTTTGGAAAGTCTGTAAAGCTCCAGATGGTTTTTGGAGACTTTTTGGGTTAACCACAGGAATGATTGAAGTCGCTTCTTGAGTTACGTCCTTCAAACTGTATCTAGGAGTATTTATGAAGATTTTTCGAAAGTCTGTAAGGCTCCAGATGATTTTTGGAGACTTTTTGGGTTAACCACAGGAATGACTGAAGTCGCTTCTTGAGTTACGTCCTTCAAACTGTATCTATGAGTATCCATGAAGATTTTGGAAAGTCTGTAAAGCTCCAGATGGTTTTTGGAGACTTTTTGGGTTAACCACAGGAATGATTGAAGTCGCTTCTTGAGTTACGTCCTTCAAACTGTATCTAGGAGTATTTATGAAGATTTTTCGAAAGTCTGTAAGGCTCCAGATGATTTTTGGAGACTTTTTGGGTTAACCACAGGAATGACTGAAGTCGCTTCTTGAGTTACGTCCTTCAAACTGTATCTATGAGTATCCATGAAGTTTTTGGAAAGTCTGTAAAGCTCCAGATGGTTTTTGGGGACTTTTTGGGTTAACCACAGGAATGATTGAAGTCGCTTCTTGAGTTACGTCCTTGAAGCTGTATCTAATAGTATCTGTGAAGATTTTGAAATATCTGTAAGGCTTTAGATGGTTTTTGGAGACTTTTTGGTTTAACCACAGGAATGACTGAAGTCGCTTCTTGAGTTACGTCCTTTAAACTGTATCTAGGAGTATTCATGAAGTTTTTGGAGAGTCTGTAAGGCTCCAGATGGTTTTTGAGACCTTTGACCTTTTGGGTTAACCACAGAAATGATTGACGTCAGGTCTTGAGTTACGTCCATGAAACTGTATCTAGGAGTATCTGTGAAGATTTTGGAAAGTCTGTAAGGCTTTAGATGATTTTTTGAGACTTTTTGGGTTAACCACGGGAATGGCTGAAGTCGCTTCTTGAGTTACGTCCTTCAAACTGTATCTATGAGTATCCATGAAGTTTTTGGAAAGTCTGTAAAGCTCCAGATGGTTTTTGGAGACTTTTTGGGTTAACCACAGGAATGATTGAAGTCGTTTCTTGAGTTGCGTCCTTCAAACTGTATCTAGGAGTATTTATGAAGTTTTTGGAAAGTCTGTAAGGCTCCAGATGATTTTTGGAGACTTTTTGGGTTAACCACAGAAAAGACTGAAGTCTCTTCTTGAGTTACGTCCATGAAACTGTATCTAGGAGTATCTGTGAACATTTTGAAAAGTCTGTAAGGCTCCACATGGTTTTTGGAGACTTTTTATGGTAACCACAGAAATGATTGACGTCGTTTCTTGAGTTACGGCCTTAAAATTGTATCTAGGAGTATCTGTGAAAATTTTGAAAAGTCTGTAAGGCTCCAGATGATTTTTGGAGATTTTTTGAGTTAACCACAGGAATGACTGAATTCGCTTCTTGAGTTACGTCCATGAAACTGTATCTAGGAGTATCTGTGAAGATTATGGAAAGTCTATAAGGCTTTAGATGATTTTTAGAAACTTTTTTGGGTTATCCACAGGAATGTTTGACGTCGCTTCTTGAGTTGCGTCCTTGAAACTGTATCTAACATCTGTGAAGATTTTGGAATGTCTGTAAGGCTCCAGATGATTTTTGGAGACTTTTTGGGTTAACCACAGAAATGATTGACGTCGCATCTTGAGTTGCGTCCTTGAAACTGTACCTAACAGTATCTGTGAAAATTTTGGAAAGTCTGTAATGCTCCAGATGATTTTTAGAGACTTTTTGAGTTAACCACAGGAGTGATTGAAGTAGCTTCTTGAGTTACGTCCTTGAAACCGTATCTACGAGTATCTGTGAAGATTTTGGAAAGTCTGTAAGGCTCCAGATGGTTTTTGGAAACTTTTTTGGGTTAATCACAGGAGTGATTGAAGTAGCTTGTTGAATTACGTCCTTCAAACTGTATCTAGGAGTATCTATGAAGTTTTTGGAAAGTCTGTATGGCTCCAGATGGTTTTTGAGACTTTTTGGGTTAACCACAGAAATGATTGAAGTCGCTTCTTGAGTTACGTCCTTCAAACTGTATCTAGGAGTATTTATAAAGTTTTTGGAAAGTCTGTAAGATTCCAGATGATTTTTGGAGACTTTTTGGGGTTAACCACAGGAGTGATTGAAGTAGCTTCTTGAGTTACGTCCATGAAACTGTATCTAGGAGTATCTGTGAAGATTATGGAAAGTCTGTAAGGCTTTAAATGATTTTTGGAAACTTTTTTGGGTTAACCACAGGAATGATTGAAGTCCCTTCTTGAGTTACGTCCTTCAAGCTGTATCTTGGAGTATCTATGAAGTTTTTGGAAAGTCTGTAAAGCTCCAGATGGTTTTTGGAGACTTTTTGGGTTAACCACAGAAATGATTGAAGTCGTTTCTTGAGTTAGGTCCTTGAAACTGTATCTAACAGTATCTGTGAAAATTTTGGAAAGTCTATAAGGCTCTAGATGATTTTTGGAAACTTTTTGGGGTTAACCACATGAGTGATTGAAGTAGCTTCTTGAGTTACGTCCTTGAAACTGTATCTAAGAGTATCTGTGAAGTTTTTGGAAAGTCTGTAAGGCTCCAGATGGTTTTTGGAAACTTTTTTGGGTTAATCACAAGAATGATTGAAGTAGCTTGTTGAGTTACGTCCTTGAAACTGTATCTAATAGTATCTGTGAAGATTTTGGAAAGTCTGTAAGGCTCCAGATGGTTTTTGGAGACTTTTTGGGTTAACTACAGGAATGATTGACGTCGCTTCTTGAGTTACGTCTTTCAAACTGTATCTAGGAGTACCTGTGAACATTTTGGAAACTCTGTAAGGCTCCATATGATTTATGTATCCTAGCTCCTGGCTTTGAATTGGGGAGATTTGCCACCTCTTTCCACTTGTTTTTACAATCTCCAATCTGAGCAGGTTTTGTTTTAGTCACTACTAAAATTTTATTTCGTTCCAGGAACGTCATTTGAAATTATTTTTGGAAATATAGTGGATTTGAGACCCCATTTTTGTTATTATTTTAGCTGTAAAAAATGTTCCTTACAGTTCACCATTTATTTGTATTTTTAAATTGAAATTCAAAATTTTTAGTATGACGTCACAAGCGCCCGCCAATATGACAGAATTATCACAGTGATTAACGCAGAACATCTACATCACAGATCACCCTAGGTTAGGGTAAGCTACATTACTGAATATTGGGCGTAAAATATAAACTAAAACCACAAATTACAATGTCTTACAGTCACAGAATAGCACAAACTGTCATTTGGCATCTTTTTTGAAATGGGCGCTTAGTGACATCACACGAAGTTCAAAGCTGTTTTTGGCGTTTAAACGCAAAAATAGGAAAACCACGTCTTTTTAACCACGTTTTACTAACTAGTTCTTTATTCCGAAATAAAAAAAAGTGGAAACTACCTCATTCATCTGTAATTGCCGCATTCATTTCTGTTGACATACATGAGAATCAAAATACTGTTAAAAATGGGAGAGTGTTCTCGGGTAGCGTTCTATTTTGATAATATCGCCATGAGTATGTTCATATACATGAACGAAACGTCGGCAATTTGAAGAATCTGAACAATTAGTTGTTATTATTTGGGGATTATCAAGAACATTCCTGATTTCAAAATGCTGTTAATTTTTTTACCAGGTTGCTGGACTCTGCTTTAATACCATCACTATCGGTACCTTTCTCGTATTTTCACCCAGATTGATCGGATGCTTACTACGAATACGTAGTGCTTCCCTCTTAAATTACAGTTCTTTACCGTCGTAACTCCAGCTTTAGACCTCCATTCAATTTATTAGGGCTTTCATAACGGCAACGTTCAAAAATCCCACTTTAACTGCAACTGAATGGAATATATACGCGACGAATGGACGATTAGGGCACATAAAATTAATCCAATTCCCCCTACACCAGATTTCTTAAAAAAAAACTTCCCAAACTGCGATACCAAACTGTCCGCGTTTAACTTCGGCTAATGGAGTTAAGGGAAGAAAGACACTTACTAACGAACGATTCGTTTCCTTTTCGCTCCCTCGACTTCGATATTATCTCCGCACTTGTTCCGAACAAGTTTTATTGTTATTATTCGAGAGGGGGCGAAGTTTTTCGGGGGACGGTACACGATATACACCGAAGTTCGTAATCGAGACCCGCGCCTACTGTTTTGTTGGGAATTTAAATCGCGTTAAGGGAACAGAAAGTTTTCTGTAGGTGATTCAAGAGTTTTTGGAAATTCGAAACGTCGACAGTGTGTACATTTTCTATCTATAAATTCCTCTCATCAGCTAATGGGGTTTCGACTGAGCGAACTCGTGGGAGTGGTTATTACTCGAATAAATGGTTAACATGTATCTGAGTTACATTAACTACTTAGGCACATCAAAGGCCCATTCACGAGCATTAAACCAATCACTGGTAACGTAAAAATAAATACCCGCGCTGGGGACATCAAAGCGCCGTACGTACCTGAATCTGAAATTCATTAACCTCGAATTATCGATGTTTAAATGGTTCGATCCGGGCACAACTAAAATTTTACCTTCGGCCATACTTTCGGAGTTCGCCAATAAGTTCAAATGCGGCCCCCTGTAAATCATCCCCTAACAAAATAATTAAATTTCGCGCTCCCCGCATTATCGATCTCGTCGGGGACTGTTTAATTAATTATGAATTATCTAATAAATTCGATTTTATCGCCGGGAATTACGGCAGAAAGTCGAATTATAGTCGACCTATAACGTTAATTTGCCGTCAATAAATTTTATAATTATTTCAATCAAGTTGTTATAAATGAAAATATATATCTTTGACGATTTTCATAACTTCTCTCGCTCCTTCCACCCGGAATCAAACGTCCCTGCAATAAAGAGGGAGAAGTATGGTAACGAGCCGAACGATTAGAGCTATCGGAAAGTTTTTATGGGAAACGTTAGAGAAAATGGCAGAATGTGGAGATTTTTCAGAGAGATTATTACGATTATCCCGGGACACTTTTCACGGCGAAAAACCACGCGATTAAACTATCGTTGTAACATCGATCTTTATCTTGTTACAATGAAATCTCTCGTTAAGGACTAATATACGCATGTAGTCCTTAACGATGTAATATGGCACTTCGTTATACCCCTCGTCAGAAACGATAGGATTATAGGTATACTGTAAAAGTATTTACGAAACATTGTTTTATTATTAAATTGCTTTTAAGGATTTTTTTACGATAACTTACTGTAATATCGGCCCCTATGTATTATGATGAGGGTTTTATATAGAAGATCTACTTACTGGTAAAAGTATAGGTACCGATATTACGTTTGGGTGGGATTGATTGAGGAGATTAATTATCTTTAGAAATTAACTGGTCCCTTAGTGAAGCATGGGCGCGGGGCTTCGCAAATGCCCGCTTTAATCGTGCTCAAAAAAAATTTAACGATTGCATAAAACAGAAAATTATATTAACAAAATTATTAGGTCAAAATAACACAAAGAATTCATTTATCCCGCCAAGTCAATCAAATTATAAAAGTTAACAAACCCCAAGTTTAAAATTCAACAAAACGAAATGAAATCTAATTTAATTAGTTACCAGACAAACCCCTACAAGAATACTAAACCCAAGTGACAAGGTAAAATCTCCCTTAAAACCCTTAATGCCCCTGTATATGAAATGCTTGTACCTACGTGATATGAGGACAATGACTATTCCAAAATTCCAATAACCAAATTTATCGAGATTGCACAACTGTCGGTATATCGGTGTCGGTTAATTTGATCTCGGCCCAGTACTCGGCCCTCCGTTGCTCGGCGTACAAACCCTAACTCTCTCAAAGTGTTAAGGCCCTAGCGTAAGACAATAACTCACCAACCACGCCTCTCGCGTACAAAGTCTAGTTCAGCCCTCGGACAATAACTAACCGCTTCGTAATAACTCCAAGCTCCTCGCTTCGCCCTCGCGAATTAACCTTTGACTTTCTTCACGGTCCCAGACCTTAGAACCAACTCCTAACTCGCGACTTCGCCCTTGCGAATTCAACTCTAATAGTCCTCAAGGTCCCCGACCTGAAATAGCTCCTTCTCTTGACTTCGCCCTTGCGAGTCAAACTCTAATAGTCCTCAAGGTCCCCGACCTGAAATAGCTCCTTCTCTTGACTTTGCCCTTGCGAATTCAACTCTAATAGTCCTCAAAGTCCCCGACCTGAAATAGCTCCTTCTCTTGACTTCACCCTTGCGAGTCAAACTTCAATAGTCCTCAAAGGTCCCCGACCTGAAATTGCTCCTTCTCTGTAACCCACGACCGGACGGGGTACGGTCCCCGACCGTCTCTTGGTTCGGCCTTTGACCGACTCTCGGCTCGGCCTTTCGCTGACCCTGGTTCAACCTCTGACCGACTCCGGGCTCGGCCTTTCACCGACTCCCCTACTCCGAGTACCAAAATTCGATCAAAATTTACCTCCCAAATTGTAATTGGTCGAAATTCCTCTACTGAACCTTTATCCGCTTTTGCTTATTTGACAGAAGTACGAAGCAGAGTCCGATTTTCGACCTCAGATATTATTACCTATTCGGCGCTTCCAAGTCAGCTGTTCCCGCGTCATTTTACGAAATAATAATATTAGTATGTTCTAATTACCGACTTATTGTGTTACGAAATGAGGATAAATCACGTAGCGCTTTTAGTCAATTCATATACAGGGTCCTTCTTTCCTAACGTTACAAAATCTAATAAATAAAAGAAAAATTTAAAAAAAACCCTTAAACACCCGCAGGGTGTTACATTACGCAAGGTAAGACATTCATCTACAAAAGATGCAAAAAACATTTCCTGATGCCAAAATTACAAGAATTCCATTCGTAAGGCAGTGTCTTTCAGATTTATCAATTTTTGAAAATAGATTTTCCATTTCTTTGGAAAAACCGTTGGACCTAACGAGCTCAAACGAGGCTACATCTCTTATAAACGTCTCGTTGAATTACCCTGCGAGTTTCTTAGTGAAATTCAAAAATTTGTTTTGAATTTGCTTGAAGAAAAATGTTAATCTCTTGCTCCAAAAACTGTTTAAAATTAGATTTTCGATTTTTCGGTTAGGGACACAAAGAGGGCAATTTCCTGATGCCAAAAATGCCAGAGTTTCATTCTCAAGGCATATTCGTAACGAGTCACTATTTTTTGAAAATTTTTCATCTCTTTTTGAAAAAAATTTTATATTTCAAGAAACGTTGAAGCATGCTGAAACTTACCCACAAATCTTATAATTGGCTCGTTGGCCTAACATTTGAGTTTCACACCGAGATTCAAAAATTTACTTTTTAAAACCCCTTGAGAGACTCATTCATAAGGCAGTTTCTTTCAGAATTATCAATTTTTGAAAATTGATTTTCCATTTCTTCGGAAAAATCGATATTTTAAAAACTGTTGGATCTAACGAGCTCAAACGAGGCTACGACTCTTATAAACGTCTCGTTTAACTACCCTGCGAATTTCTTAGCGAAATTCAAATATTTATTTTGCATTTGCTCGAAGAAAAATGTTAGTCTTGCGTTTTGTTTTCCAAAAACGGTATAAAAGTAGATTTTCAATTTTTAGGTTAAGGACATAAAGAGGACATGTTTCTTCTTTTTTGAAAAAAAAAAATTATATTTCAAGAACCGTTGAAACAAGCTGAAACTTATCCATAAATCTTATAATTGCCTCGTTGGCCTAATATGTGAGTTTTGGATAGAGATTAAAAAATTTAGTTTTTCGGCTGAAGAATGGAAGAGACTTTTCTCCAAAACTGTTCGAAATTGGATTTTAGATTTTCCGGTAAAGATGCAAGGAAAACAATTTCCTGATGCCAAAAGTACAAGAGAGTCACTCGTAAGGCACTTTCTTTCAGTCATTAATTCTTGAAAGTTTGTTTTCTATTTTTGAAAAAGTTCGACAGTTTAAAAACTATTGAAGCTGTAGGTCTCATAATAATCTCGTTAATTTAACTTGCGAGTTTTATACTGAAATTCAAAAATTCAAAAATCTCTAAATCTCACCTAATGCCCAGCGAGCTGGAATTCGGCCACAGGTCTTGCAACCCTGTTAATGATCATAGCGAAATTGGAAGTTAGTATTTTTGAAACTACAAAAAGGAAATTTGTGTAGTTATAATTGAATTTTTTTTTTCGAAAATCGGTCTAAAATTAGATGTACCATTTTTTTCGGTACAGGCCATCTCGACACTTTACCTTTAAGGTAATAAATGTTAATACGCCAACTCATCACTACAGAAAACAGGTAGCTGCAACTAATGGCCTTAACTGACAGGCCAAGGGCTTAAATGCTTTAAACCGAATAACACAATTTTCTAGATACAATGTACAATACATAATATACTTTCTACACATTCTACAGCAAATTCTGATGACGCCTATTAGGCTCAAGTGAGTACATGTTTGATCCTTGCCCCCCCTTACATGTTTCATCCTTACCCCCTTGCGTTTCCAACGTACTTTCGAGCGTATCACATGAAATTTCCCGAAATTTGTCTGACCCACCTGAAATAATCCCCCGGATCGACAGGTAGCCTTCTGATACAATTAGGTGTGGAGATTATGATGGAGATCGTCCTACCTAAGGATAATAAAGTGCCGAGGAGCCCCATTTTTTGGTAGCAAACAAGAGAGAACCATGTCTTTATTCAAAAACTATAGGGTATATATCAAAAAGTAGTACTAGGGTATCGAAATTAGGGTAGAAGTACCGAATTCAGAACTAAACTCCCGGAAATTCATTCCCGTCCAACTGTTTCATATCGCAGTCCCCTCTTCCTCCCTTTGAAAAACCGCTTAAAACCGATCCATCGCCCTATATCGTGAATTATGCAAGAGCCGACCGATACACGCCCGGAGAAATTTTTTTACGGCCTCCGGGAATCGATACCAGAAACTCCGGGCGTATCATTTCCGGGACGTTAACTCCGCCACAACACATTCGAACGCGTTCGTTTCGAAATTAGGTTTTTTTACGGCTCCCGCGGTTTATTGAGATATTGTTTACGCGAGTAACATACACCTTTAATGGCATCGAATAGGGAGGGGAAGGTTAAACGCTTTATACGACGTCGTTTCAGACAACTTGTTTGACAACAAACAAAGGTGAGATGCGTCGAGGGCAGATTGGAAGTCTCGAAAGGGGGAGATGATGCAATAAAAAGGGAACGGTGGATATTTTAACCGTTTCATCCCTTAGTTTCGAGCGAATAAACGCGGTTGTTACAAATTTTTACCCTCGCGAAAGGGTAGAAGGAACTTTTCCTAAGAACTTTAAGGAGCTACCCCCGACTTTACAACCCTTCTTCTTTCACCTCCCGTTCGACTAAATCGCTCTATTTCAAAACTACCCCTCGGCATATCTGTCCCTCTACGGAATAAACGAATGCTGTACCCGAGTATTTTCAAATATATACGAAATTGTGCGTGTGTATCCGCCGAATAAAATGCATAAAGCGGAATATGTTTTAATGTCGAACGTTTAGCAGGTTTGCGGAATTTTCCATGTAAAACAAAAGTTTGTAACCGGCGGCTCGGAAATAAATTTGTTTTATTCGCGTCGTTCTCTGTATGTATTTTTTTAACGCGACGATGGGGAAACGTATAGGCCAAATAACTAGAATGGAAATAAATAAATGTGGAAACGCGCAATGAGATGATAGAACTCGTGGAAATAATGGAAAAAGGGTTAATAGGAACGCGTGACGGAAAGCTCACAGTTTCCAGTTGAAAGTTGAGAAACGTGTTTTTTGAAATATTGTATAGTGTAACTCGTCTGAAGTTCCGTATGTCGTAGGTATATCAAATTTCTGGTTAGCTGTAAATTAATTATGATTTGTTTAGTTCCAATGAGGAGGCACGTAATTCTTGGTTTCCGCTTAAAACTTTGGAAATATAACGATATTTTGAACTCCTTTTGGAATTTGACTACATTTCTTTAATGACGCCTCAATATAATACTGTTTCCAAGAGATACATACATGAACATGTACATATTAGTAGAAGTCGAAAAAAACTTTTTATCTAAACGAATTTTTGGGTAACTTCATTTCAAACTAGGCCAGATCAACCTTTCTAATGTTACTTTGAGAGAAGAGGAATTTTTAATAAATAATAATTAGTGGTGGACACGAGACGAGACATGTCTCGTTCTCGTCTCGTCTCGTCTCGCATTTAGAGACAAGACGAGATGAGACCAGTACTGGTTCGAGACGAGACATGATTTCGTCTCGTCTCGAAAAGTCTCGAAGTCTCGAATTTTTTTTAAGAAATTGCAATTTAAAAATTCTCTTCGCTTAAAGCGATAGATTAAGATTAAAGCTTGATAAAGTCTATTTATTAATGATATTTATTTTCGATTTTATACCTGTTCTCTATATTCTAATTTCTTTAATTCAGTATTTTCTAAAAATGAAATATTCTTTATCAAAACATAACATCAATAAAATACAACTGTACATTCAACTTTACCACATCTGTATAAGGTACTTCAAGAAAATCAGTAAATGTTATCAAAAAAGTATACATTTATAAAAGTACCAATATACCAAAGTACCAAAGACGTAATAAACGTCTATTTATTTCGAGACTTTTCGAGACACGAGACGAGACGAGACGAGACCAGTACCAGATCGAGACGAGACGAGACATAATTTTTGGGAATTTTTCGAGACGAGACGAGACCATGTCGTTTCTCGTCTCGTCTCGTCTCGTGTCCACCACTAATAATAATAAAATAAATAATTAAATTAATAATAAATATGAGTCGGTTCAATTGCTAACAGACTGTCTGTCTGCAAACAACAATCTCTAATGATTGATAACCACTTCGACATTGTAGGTATTTCCTTCGTCGCCTGGTACTGCTTAAAACCGTATTACCCTTTTGGGATATGTCGAATATGAGTTGTTCGAATCTATTTAAAAATGGACATAATCCTCAAGCTGTCGTATAACACTCTCGTAAAATAAGAACTATAAATATGTAAAAATAAGGAATTAATCACATAACACTCTCGGAGTTAGATCCTGTAACGTCGTATTATTTTCCAGGCCTGAATCAACTGTAAGATTTTTTAACCTTTTCAAGCGGCAGTTAAATTGCATTATGTGCCTATTTCCCGTTTAATAATTATCTCATCTGAACTATAACCTAGATATGCTAAAGCACCTACTTATATGAACTAAGTACCCAAGTACTACTAGATTATATAAGTGTATTTGTATTATTTTATATCCATTAAGCTAAATAAATCAAAATTATTTATAATTATATATATATTCTTCAGGGTAGTCGTGACTAACACAATAGAAAAGATAACTTCGAAACTTCAAACAAGGGTGTATCTGATCGTGAGGATGTTGTCAAATAAGAAGGCCACAATTATGAATAAGACTATTGTATAAATGTCGAGCTTTGGGGACAAATTCCAGGACAAAATTTAGTTTGTCCTTCTTCAAGACAAACTAAAACCATACGTGGAAAGTTAGAAAAATAAGTTAGTTTTGTCCCGAAAGCTCGACATTTATACAATAGAGTCGTACTCATAATTGTGGCTTCCTTATTTGACTACATCCTCAAGATCAGATACTTCTTGTTTGAAGTTTCGAAGTTATCATTCTTATATATATATATAACTTAGTTTATAATTTTCGTCTATTCATTTTGAAACATGAAACTTCTTGTTTGGCAATGGGAACTATTTCAAGTACTAAAATTCTTTTAAAAAAATGTTTTTATGAGTGCATCAGTCTGAGATCCAATTACGCATTTGTTAATGTGGCGAATTATTAGTTCCATGAATATCCATTTCAGGAATCCTACTCAGACGGAATTGCTAAGGATGATATTACGAATTAAGGTTTTCAGACAATTTCGGCATTGTTACGTTAGTCGTTTTGGTGGCCAGTAACTTCTGACCCTTTCCGGATATTTAATCGTTAGAAGTGTTTGTTGGTGCATCGATGATGAATATCCATTTCAGGAATCCTAATCAAACAGAATTGCCAAGGCTGATATTATGAATTGGGATTTTCAGACAATTTACTCGTTGTTATGTTAGTCTTATTTGGTGGCCGGTAACTTCTGACCCTTTCCAGGATATTTTCTGGAATTCCCACGACTCTCGTTGTAAACAATCGACCTGCTTTAATTCGCCTAAAATCCGGAAATTATCTCTCCCGTTTATCAACCCGACGGGTTCCTGTACAAAAACTGGGACTCCCTCTCTCTCTCTCTCTCGCTCTCTCCCTCTCACCCTTGGCTCGTACGCAATTTCGCGTTTTCAGCGTTTCTTGCCCGTTACGCAGAAAACGGGGAAGGGGTGGGGGGGTCGGGGCGGAAGGTGGAGTCGGTGAAATTGCCGCAATTAATTCAGAGAACTACTATCCCGGAGCTAATTACAATTACCTCCCCGGCCGCCCCGTTATAACGTAGCGCGTTTCGTTCTATGTGCCCGAGCTTGATGGGGTCAATACAACGGCGGTTGTTAGTTTGAAATGCCTGCGTCACGTACGTCACGTACGTCTCGGGGTTCGAAAGTTACACCCCGGGTACGGTTATTTGTTTAAGGGCGAGTGCGACGGGAAGAGCGGGATAATCGGGAGGCTCCGCAGAGGGCAGAATTGCGACGATCACTCAGCAAACGTAGCCTAGGAGAGGTTCTAAATATATCAGTAGAAAGAAGGCTAACATGGCAAAAATAATACGTAGCCTAAATACCAACAACGTAACGAAGGTTAAAACAGGAACTCAATTAACTGATATCATGCCAGTACTGGGAGCAATTAGACAGGTTGACAGCCTAACTCTCTTCGTATTTAATTTCCTGATGGTCGTACTTACATCTCTTTACCTCGAATATGGAGTGCAGATGCAGCAATTATTGGGTCGGACTTGAAACGCACCAGGCCGAATATAGACCCCCCGTGGCGTTAGGGATCGTAACTGTCGTCCTTTCCCAGGTAGTCTGCATTACGAAACAATATAAAATTGATTATAATTCAATATTATCTTCCAGGGAATTTTGATTAACGCGAATATATTTTGATTAAGATCGTTGTTTTTTCCTCTACAAATCGATACCAAACTCAAAATATTTCCAATAAAATCAAATTAATCCCCATTAATAACTTAAGGTCGACAGGGAGCCATTGCGTCACAAATCAAACGGTTATTCCTCGTCTATTTCGACGTGATCCTTTCATCTTTCCCCCGATACATACATACACACTCACTTCACCATTTCAGACATCTGTCCACTTTCCTTGGTAATCGACCTACATTTCTTTTCCCTTTCGCCCCGTAAACCGAGAATATCCATTATTATCGTCCTGTCATCCATCCCCCCCTCGACGTTCTCCAACACATATACGCCACAGATATTCGTACCGTAATCGGAGGTCTGGTGTTATTATCTTATACTTTGGCTCTATGCATATATAAACGCTTTTCGAGGATCGAGATACGTACGTATGTGTGGTAGATAGATGTGTGCTTTGTTGGGTTTCACGGGGCTGTAGCTGAATGGGAAGATTGTCGGGACCCGTCCTAAATCTGGAATCAATTAATGCGTTACGTGGAAACTTAAAATTCTACATGATACGTTCCGCGAATCTCCGGAGTGTATCCGTCTTCTGTTCTTTGTTTTGCGTTAGCGTAGATTTGTTAGGGTGATTTAGGGCCGTATCTACGAAACGAAACGGCCATCCATCTTGTTTTTCTATCCGACGCAATCGCGTCGTGACGTATCAGACGTTTAAGCGAATGTACTAAGTAGATTTAAAGTAAGTTGGATAGTTGCGTATATTGTTTCTTCTGGAAGAGAAAACTTGGCGCTATTGAATAAACAGGAAAAGTTGTAATGGAATCTGATCGAGGAAACGAAACAAGAGCGGGAATAGCGATTCCGTGCCCACTTTACTTTTATTTTCAGTTCGAGGTAAGATCGAAATTCGAGACATGACGAAATTGAATTAGAAATTTTCAATCTGGAATTTTTTGATAATTGTAAAAATGTTCGCCCTGAGTTGGGTAGTTTCTTATCTTTTCTTTTCGAAAAATAATTGAAAAATGAAATTCTCAAGAATTAAATAAAAAGAAATTGTTGTATATGAAACGTAGAAGAAATGAATGCAAAGATAGAAATAGGCTTGATCGAAATTCAAAACTGGAGTCTATCATCTTAGCGAAATTTAAATGTTAAGACGCTATCCATGTGAAAATGTACTCTCTAAATTTCCCAAGAATTTTCATTTCGATCTCTGCTGAATACCTACTTCCTTCCAATTCAGAATTATCTTCTTTCCCATTTCAGGTATTAGGTTTTGCCTGTTATGGCACCTTGTGCTCATATGGCCATATGGCACTTACTTTAATTGACTTTAATTAAATTTACCTTAATTCTTTACCAAACTGAAGTTTATGAAGCTCTTAAGTAAGTTTTTGGTTAGGAATAACGTCATCCCCGATAACTTCCTCTTTCTCTCGTCGTACGTTATTATCGAGCCGGAGATATCGTTTTGCTGGAAAGAAATTCCGGGAGAGAGCAAAAGGTGTGTGTGTGTGTGTGTGTGTGTGTGTGTGTGTGTGTGTGTGTGTGTGTGTGTGTGTGTGTGTGTGTGTGTGTGTGTGTGTGTGTGTGTGTGTGTGTGTGTGTGTGTGTGTGTGTGTGTGTGTGTGTGTGTGTGTGTGTGTGTGTGTGTGTGTGTGTGTGTGTGTGTGTGTGTGTGTGTGTGTGTGTGTGTGTGTGTGTGTGTGTGTGTGTGTGTGTGTGTGTGTGTGTGTGTGTGTGTGTGTGTGTGTGTGTGTGTGTGTGTCATGCGAAGGAGGTGGCGTGTACGAGTGCCCTCGAGAGGGAATTGCCGCAGAAAAATTGGGCACATTCACCGGATAATAATGCCGCTGCCTAGGATCATCTCTCCGGAGCGAATTAGCGATCGATCCGTATATCGATTCCATTGCACGCCAATGGGAACAGCCCCCGTAAATTGGAGAATTGGTTAGTATTTGGCACACATACTCGCACACCTCGAGGATCAGGCGGAAATATAACGATATAAGTTTCCCGTCGAGAGGGAGGAAAAGGGTCCGCTCCGGCATCATCGAAAAATAAGCAGACAATCTCATATTATCTTATAATATCGTCTATGTTTATCTCTGTAAATTCCGTATAAACGTGGAAAGACGGATGGGTACAATATTTGCAACTCCTGAGAGATTGGTTGCCGTTCGGGGCCCTCCTTATGCATTTTTAAATTGGACGTGTTCCCGGATGAAGTTATTTGTCTCGAGATTTCGTCGCTTTCGTAACTGAGTTGTTTACGTAGGTACGTACTACGACTGGAATGCATTGTATTAAGAAGTAATTGAATCACGTTGAACCCCCAAAGAAGTACAAATATTGGCTTCAAAATCTTAAAAACCTACTATTTACATGCTGAGGAAGTTACAAGAATCATACGAAGCGAGGTTTAACAATAAATCCAGCTAAGCCGAATATATGGTAGTAGATGAACAGGGTAAGAACTTGAACTTAGGATCAGTGGCTATAAGGAATACTAAAGAGTATCGACATTTAGGGGTTTAACTATCAGAAAAAGAGTGAACATTGATGAAATCTTAAACAGGATGACACAAGCAAGAGTGGCACAAGGCAATTAAACCCACTATATATCTATAGTGGGAATCATAGCAAGCTATGGTTGACTATGACTATGACAACTATGAGAACTGAAAAAGGCTGATAAGTCACTAGCCATGAAAATGAACTATTGGAGAAGGTGCTGTAGACTAACAAGACAAAATCAGATAAGAAACCCTCGAAATAGGAGCGAAAATGGGCATTGATGTGGATATTCTAGATACAAAGAGACATCTGAGACGTATGTCAGATGAAAGATGGCCAAAGAAGATGTGAGATTAGCTTCCACTACAAAGACTGAACGAAGTGTGAAGTGGCCTCTGTAGAGAGTGAGTATGTAGATATCTCTCGTGGCTCGTGGGTGGCTACGGAGATCAATCTTGTCTCCAGGTTGTAAGGCTGGAGACTGTAGCAGTAGTTGGAGATCAGGGCGTGACGTGATCTTTTGAAGTTCTTGAAGTTCTCGTTGTGTGGAGAGAGGGCGTATCGTGCTCTCTGGTGTGGACCTGAGGGCGTAACGTGCAGGTCCGGGTTGAAGTTCTTGTCGTTTGGAGAGAGGGCGTATCGTGCTCTCCGGTGTGGACCTGAGGGCGTAACGTGCAGGTCCGGGTTGAAGTTCTTGGAGTTAAAGGTCGTAGTATCTTGAAGATCCCGTAGAACTATCAGGGCGTAACGTGAGAGCTTGTAGGTTAGGGTGAAGTAATTCAAGACCACAACACACTGTCGTTTTGAGCATACTACGTATACTGGTTTATTGTCCCAAATTTCAGAGCTTTTATACATCTTGCTTTACATTGGTTAAATGAGATATTATTTGTTTTCTTACAATGACCTAGCATTGCAGAAACTGACCTTAATAAACCGCTCGTTATCACGTTCCGTAAACGCCTTTGTTATGCTGACTTGGTTAATTATTGTGATTTGAACTTGACTTGTTGACGTTCGTTCGGCGTTCTTATTCTTCGTAATAAAACAAGACGTGCTTTTAGTTGAATTAGATATCGCAAAACCTTGTTACCTAAGCTGCGTCAGTGATTATTATCTGTTTGTAAATCAAAACGTGTTGAAAAGTTCCCAAAATTAGTTCATCATAAATTACAATTTCTTAACCTAAAATAATGTTGACGTTAGCGTCAACAAAGACGATATTTAGGAAAATCTCGAAGATTATGGAGAGAGGAGGTCGACCAAGCCATGGAAAGCGGAAATTCAAGAGAAGGTGACTGAACGGACCGAAAGAAATGGAAACTAGAATGCTGGAAACCGCGACAGCTGTAGTCCAACTATATACATACTTACTATTTTCGAAAAGAAACGTATGTAGAATTCTGTTAACTGAGCAACGATTATGCTTGATAAAATAGGTATGTCTACCAGTACGCTTTTAGACCTTCAGGTATTACCCTTGCACAGATATTCAATGCCAAATTAACAAATTCAACATATCCCAATTTTGGTACTTTTTGGCAAATTTCTCTAGGTCTCATAAAAGCGTAAGATGAGCATCCCTGACATCAACCAATACAACAATTCATTGGGTTAATGGGTTGTTTCGAGCAAAATGAGTCTACCTCCCCATTAGTTCCACTTCCAAAAATAACTGCTTCCAGAACTTCCTCCATTGATGATTATCGTGATTAGAACGTTCCTAATGTACCAATATGTACTTCGGATGACTGCAATCTATTAAAAAGGACTTTAAAAATACTGAATACTAGAACTTCGCATCTTACCCATTGACTGGGTTTCTAGGTTATTCGGTTATGTTGTCTTGTCATTGCAATGTAGATCCGTACTCTGCAATATCTCTGTTTTAAAGTAAAGATAAATGCTAAGCACTATTTAATTAAGATCGATATAACTACTGATGGACATACCATGGAGCTAAAAGAATAGTATTTTGCAAAATTTTCAATGCTTCAAATTTCATATTGATACCAATACCAATATTTATGTTATCATAAGCAACTATGTATATTAAAATGTTACATTTTTAGATGGTTTCAATATATAATCACAGTACTAGTTTAAAAAAAGCAATAACTCACATCTCAGTTAATCCTTGTTGTCTCAAGTCGTAACATGAATTTCGAAATTCTCCTACGCGAATTTTTTAAATTTCTGTAATCGAAGCAACGTTTTTACTGTTTTTGATGATTTTTTTTGTGTGGGTTCTGATGAGAGTAATTCAAAAAAAGTTGATGTAATACGTATGCTGAGCGGTTTTTTTCAGTAAATATTTTCTGAGCGATTTTCGAGAGACTTAATGAAATTTCATCCGTCTGGTTCGATAATTTGAAAAAAGTCTCTACGTCAAAGATTACCTTGGTCGCTAAGTTACGAGCTTAAATTATTAGTAGCAGAGAAGGTGCTCCTTGAACGAAGTTTCGTCGAGTAAAATAATTTAACTTTCTTACAAAGGGAAGTGCTTAGCAGTACACGAAATTAAGTCTGTTTCGGTCGTGTTTTTCCCTCGAAACATAGTAAATAAGGGCAAATCCCTGATATAAAGTGGAGGCAATCCCGTTCCCATTTCGCGCCGCCTTCATAAAAGTACCATTACAAATTAATCTCGGGACGAAATTTATCGCCGGGACCATATTAAAACGCACCTACGGATACACACACGAGGAAATCCCAAACGTAACGGCATTCTCACGGCTTTATTGTTTTATTTCCAGGTTTCCTGAGGACGAGGGGGAGCAGTGCCGCCAAAGGGGGGGAGCCCTCTGGGGGCAATCTGGGGATCAAGGATATCGCGGCGGCTCTACGTTGGATTAAGAGCAACGTCGCGGCGTTCGGAGGCGACCCGACGCGCGTCACCCTCGTCGGCCACGACACCGGCGCCGCCCTCGTCAATTTGCTCTTCGTCTCGCCGAATTCGAAAGGTGAGTAGGTTTTCTTGAAAATTTTCAAAATAGAAAATAAACCAAGATGGTACAGTCGTCTGTATTTAAGTGGACTCCATATAGAATCTTGCAGCTTTGTTGGCAACAGTGCTGAACCTTATCTACAGGTTGTAAGGCTGTAGGTGGTCTTGTAGATTGGGGACAGGGCGTGACGTAACCTCCTGCGTAGATTTAGGGGCAGGTCTTAGGTGTTTTACTTGTAGATTGGAGACAGGGCGTGACGTAATCTCCGACGTAGATCTGGGAGCAAATCTTAGGTGTGTTACTTGTAGATTGGAGACAGGACGTGACGTAATCTCCGTTGAGATCTGAGGGCATAACGTTCAGATCCTAGTTAAAGTGCTTGTAGATTGGAGACAGTGCGTGACGTAACCTTCGACGTAGATCTGGGGCAGATCTTAGGTGTGTTACTTGTAGATTGGAGACAGGACGTGACGAGATCGAAGACAGGGCGTGACGTAATCTCCTGCGTAGACCTGGAGGCAGATCTTAGGTGTGTTACTTGTAGATTGGAGACAGGACGTGACGTAATCTCCGGAGTAGATCTGAGGACGTAACGTACAAATCCTAGTTGCAGTTCATGTAGATTGGAGACAGGGCGTGACGTAACCTCCGGCGTAGATCTGGGGGCAGATCTTAGGTGTGTTACCTGTAGATTGGAGACAGGACGTGACGTAATCTCCGGTGTAGATCTGAGGGCATAACGTGCAGATCCTAGTTGAAGGTCTTGTAGATTGGAGACAGGATGTGACGTAACCTCCTGCGTAGATCAGGGAGCAGATCTTAGGTGTGCTACTTGTAGATTGGAGACAGGCCGTGACGTAGCCTCCAGCGTAGATCTGAGGACGTAACCTGCAAATCCTAGTTGAAGTTCTTACAGATTGAATACAGGGCGTGACGTAATCTCCGGCATATATCTGGGGGCAGATTTAAAGTGTTTTACTTGTAGACTGGAGACAGGACGTGACGTAATCTCCGGTGTAGATCTGAGGGCGTAACGTGCAAATCCTAGTTGAAGTTCTTGTAGATTGGAGACAAGTCGTGACGTAACCTCCGACGTAGATCTGGGGGCAGATCTTAGGTGTTTAACTTGCAGATTGGAGACAGGACGTGACGTAATCTCCAGTGTAGATCTGAGGGCGTAACGTGCAAATCCTAGTTGAAGTTCTTGTAGATTGGAGACAGTGCGTGACATAATCTCCGGTGTAAACTCTCAGGGCGTATCGTGAGAACTTGTAGTTCAAGTGAAGTAAGGGCCTCCCTAAATGCTGTCTCACAAGACGGTCGGAGACTTAGATCAAGACCAAACTATACGAAACTTCGTTTTAACGACCATACTAGGTATACTAATTTATTGCCATAATTTCGGGAACTTTTTTACAAATTCATTTTAGATGACATCAATAGTACATTACCTTTTGTCTAAAATTATCTGATTACGTAGTCAAGTGTTTCACTGTTTTCACTAGCAAGATATATTATGCTGACATCACCACTCCTCACTATAACTGTACAGTACTGACTTTATTACGTTGGGTTAGTGTTATTCTTCGTTTTGCAAAACAAAGCGTGTTTAGTCAGTTGGTTGATCTAAGTTTCCTAAATTAGTTTACAATAAATTACATTTCCTAATCTAAAGATTCCCTTAAATAAGTGTGACATTATCGTCAACAGAACTGCTCGTACGGCCGAAAGATATATTGGATGAGGAAATAATACTTGTACAAGAATTTTGCTCCCATTATCTACAAGGAGTATAATTTCTAGTAATATCTCAACTAAGTTGTTAGCTGGGGTGAATATAGTTGTCAACTCTATGAGCAGCTAAAACTTCCTAAGAACTCATTAGATTAAAAATCTAACAATTCCTTCTGATAGACCGTATTGTAACGGATCTTAATTGCACGGATCTCAGTTCCTCCTCAATAAGGTTTTGAACTGCCAAGGATCGCTCCCATCGCACGAATTAAATCCAATCTCCCCGACGTTATTAAAAACTCGTCACATAGTCTAGTCACTTTAAATTAAAAATCCTCTCCTCTTCCATTGTCACTCCGTCTTTCCCTCTCGACTTGCCGCGTAATACATTTTGCATGAGCTCCTCTAAAACTAGATATCTGCCCATTTTCTATCGACTACAAAGAGATACAACAAAGACATTCTTTGATTAAATCTCTTAGTTCTCCATCGCACAAAGGGGAAAAGTGGAAACTGGAATTAGATTCGAAGGAAAAACGGGCACGTATTGGATCCGCACTCAATTTGCCGTATGCAACCGATAAAGACGTTTTACTTTATTTATTTTGGACGGGATTTACATGAGGAGCGGCGAATAAAAATATCGAGGAGGTGGTTCAAAGGTGGAGTTTTGTCTGTGATCAAGCGGACCGTCAATGAAACGGTTTTAGTTTTTTATTAGTAATTTGATAGCAATTACTCTTGCAAATGTTGGTACGCATGCGTAATCCACTACATATAAACAGGCAGTAAATTGGAATAAATTATGTATTCTGACCAAATTTCATGTGTTTTTTTAAGGCTAAAAAACTCGGCTAGTGGGTTTACGGTACAATCACAACACGAAACAAATTATCATAACGGAGGATAAAGTGGCAGTTAATTACTTTTAATTTTTTTGTATTAAAATCTGCCTCGCTAGTTATTATTAGTTAGTTATTATTATTAACTATTACTTGTTTTTGAGATCGGATTTTCTTTGCTTGAATTGTTTTGCCTGGTTTAGTTAAAAGCTTCCTATTTGTTGTTAATGTGAAATTTTTGTCACTTGGAGTGTCTCTCTGAAGCGTGTGGTGGTTTTCAGATTCTCGTTGATTTCGTTTTTGATTTCTTGTCTCGTTTATTATTAGTTTTCCAGCGTTTATGCTGTTTTTATACCGATCATTTATTAGGATGTTATCTATCTGGTTTCTGACAAGCTTATTAGACTCATCTTGTAGACATTTCCATGTGTAAAGTCGTCGATTTGGCAGCTTATAGAAAGTGATTATTATAATTAGATCGCATTCTTGACTACATTGAAGTAATCTATCTCCCCCCGCATTTCCTACTCCAAGTCTCCATTCTGTAACGTATTTACCAACTTTACCTTTTCCGATTTTGGCATTAAAGTCACCTAACACCAGAGTGATATCATCGTCTGCAAAATGTTGCTGCGCTCTGTAACGTACTATTTTTACTTACTGATCATTCTTATCAAGATGCCGGCTAGCCAAAGAATATCTCGAGTGTGGTCGAGAGAAACTCAAATTCATGATTATAGCAGTTTAATTAGGTACGTCCAATAAAAAAACATCGAAATACCGATCCTATTTACACATAAAACTTAATTTACATATTATTTGGTCACAATTTATTCACAATTAAATTGTGAAAATATTTAACTAATACACAAAATGACATAAACCTAAAACTGAAACTTAATTATCCGGATTTTGACTAATTGACTTAATGAAAGTATTTAGATTACCAACATAGGATTTACAAAGGAGTATTTTAATCCAACGCACAGGTTTATTGACTCAAATTGAACAATGGGGCCCCTCAAATTTTGGGGTTCACTTTTCAAAAGTTAGGAAGTGTTAGGAAGAAATGAATAAATATTTATTGTTATGAAAAGGCAAGTATACATGAAATATACCAAAGTTTGCGCTGTACTTTAGCCTCCTTTTACAACCCAATATAACGTTATTACTTTTTGAGTAATCTTCCTCGACTCCTCATCTGAACGAAAGCACTATGCGCTCTATCCGGGCTCCTTTAATCTTGAACGTGACGAGATATATTTAAGCCATGTACCTTGTTTACGTTTCCCTTTGTTAGGAATTTTCCACTGAAAGCATCCCTTCGTCGGCGAAGGATATTTCACGGACGATCCCAGCTTCCTCCTCTTTCTGTCAGCCAGAGATCTCCTCCTCACGTTTGAGTTGAATTAAATCCGACTTTTTAATTTTCACAACTTCACGTCGGTCTTATCCCGTCGATCCCTGCGACATACACTCCAGGACGGAAACAGATTTGTCAGACAGTTTCGTCTGTCTGAAATTAAATATAACTTCGATCGATACCGGAGGGGAGTCGACCCCCCCTCCGCCGATCCTCTGGACCGAGAGGGGAAGTTTTTAAGTTGCTGAGGGATAGTTGGGAAAGTTAATGTTCTAAGTAGCCGTATTCTCCGGGTCGAAGTTTCGGCTAAGGAGGTCTCCCGAAGAATAATGAATCGGCGCGTCGAGGAACGGTACCGACCGGTAAGAAGGCGAGGGCGAATTCTCGAAAGTTGCGAGGGTTGATGAATTTTAAATGGGGGGGGATGGTCTCTTGACGTCTTATTCTACCATTTACGGTACGATCAGAGGCTAAGTTAAATTAGTTTCTGTTTGGACGAGTTAATGGCAAATAGTGGCAAAGTTGGGGATGGCAAATTGACGACACGTTCTCGAATCACACAAATTGGCGCAGTTGTTAATCAACTAGCCACTAACAATCGTGTGCTGTTCAAATTTAAACTCACGCGCTAACAGCCTCTCAAGTTGACGAGCTAACAAGGAATACAAATACGGTTTAATACCCTAACTTCGTTTTTATTTTAAACTCCTAACTGAAACTTTAAAATTTCTAATAGTATATTTTACAGGAAATTAACAGAGCTTAATCATAATTAAAAACGTGTCAACCGACCTCTCACGATGTGCAATTTTTAAACCTACTTTTCGACTGACTATAATCGATACTGATTTTATATCTTAAATTCTTAATTCTTCAGGCACTGAAATCCTGGTAAGTTTGCCGAAAAATCCTTGAGGAAACCTGAAATTACTAGTTTTATTGGCAATATTCACTAATGACAAATTAAGAATTTTTTGTCTTATCTTCCTTTCAATTTTCCGCCTTATAGATGCATGGTTTGGTTATATTTGTATAAACGCTTTTTTAAAAAAGAGGCTTTTATTAAAATAACCATATTAAATACACTGCACAATGAAAAAGTGACGTCATTATTAAGTTAATAAAAATAAAAGCATGGGACGTAAGTGCTTTGCAACGACATATTGTAAAGATGGGGTTTTTCCGGGTATCTAGGGATCATTGCAATGTCAATTTGGTACCATTATTAAGTAGCTTAACTTTTGACCAAAATTTAAGTTACTGAAGTTAAGTAAAAGTTAAGTTATCTGCAATAAAACCAACTTTAGTGCTTTTCCCGAAAATAAAATGAAATGGAGGCTACTTACATAGAAATATTCATGTTGCTCTTGTCCAATGAACATTTTACAATGCTGATCTGTCTGTAATTAAATAATTTGAAACAAAAGTTTACAAACTCACAAGTATCCAAAAATGAATTTGACTTTCAACTGAAAATGTGATTTTAGTATCTAATTCAGTAGTTTGCACAAAATTTGGTGTATGATATTATTATTATTATTATTATTATTATTATTATTAATTAATCAGTTAGTCAGTTTTCCGCAAACAATATTATTTAAATAGATAGTGATCCACAAATCTAGAGTTTAGACCAATTTCCAGTATTTTTCGCAGTCAGATGAAATATAATAAAATATGTATAATGTATAAATATACAAATATTTCACATTGTCTTTCTCCAAGAAACTATTGAAATTGGATCGTAAATCAAATTTAACTTTTAACGAAAATTGTGATTTTTAAGTCTAATAATTTCAAAAAAATACTATGGGCTGGTTTATTCCTCTCACTCTTTCAGAAATTTGTATAACTTTTTTGCTTTAAGTAATCTTCAAGTCAATTTCCCAGAAATAGAAATTTGACTAAGCACATTACCATAAATCTGAAATTTCGATTAATTTTGGTATTTTTCTCCACAATCAAATGAAATTTAGTCATATATCCAGAAACATTCACATTGTTTTATCCAAGAATTAATATTTCAATCAACTTTCTGGAACTCAAATTTTAACTTAGTAGTAATTCCATAAATCCGTTTCTTAAATCAAATTAAGGAGGGTTTTCCAAAATCTAATGAAATTTAATCAAATATCCAAAAATCAATTGGACGTTCCCACGAAAAATATTACTACTCACCAAATTACAAAAAAGTTTATGTTCGTCAATTTTTCAGAAATTTGTGTATCTAACTTTTGTCGCATTAACTAATTTTTCAGTAAATTTTCCAGAAACAAAACTTTACGAAGCAATTTATCCACAAATCTGGTTTTTAAACCAATTTTCAGTATTTTTCCGAACAATCGGATATAATGTAATAAAATATGTACGAACTTTCACGTTGTTTTTATTCAAGAAACTAATAATCTAAGCAACTTTCTGAACTTTAGATTTTAACTATGTAATACATCCACAAATTGGTTTTTTGTACCCAATTAAGGACATTTTCCAAAAATGTTACGAATTTTAATCAATAATCCAAAAATCAAATTTAACTTATAACGAAAACTGTGATTTTTGAATTTAGTAATTTGCAAAACAATGTGGGCTTATTTATTCTCCTCGCTCTTTCATAAATATGTATAACTTTTGTCGCATTCAATTAGTCTTAAAGTCGATTTCCCAGATATATAACTTTCACCAAGCACATTACTATAAATCTGGAGCTTAGATTAATTTCGGTATTTTTCTCAACAATCAGATGAAATTTAGTCAAATATTCTGAAACATTACTTTGATTTATACAAAAATTAATATTTCTTTCAACTTCCTGGAACTGAAATTTTAACTAAGTAAGAATTGGAATAATAAAATCTTATGAACTTTAATCAAATATCCAAAAAAGCAAAATTTGAAGTTTCAACGAGAAATGTTACTACTCAACAAATTACAAAAAAGTTTATGTTCGTCAATTTTCCAGAAATTTGTGTATCTAACTTTTGTCGCATTAACTAATTTTTCGGTCAATTTTCCAGAAACAAAACTTTACGAAGCAATTTATCCACAAATCTGGAGTTTTAACCAATTTTCAGTATTTTTCCCAACAATCAGATAAAATGTAATAAAATATGCACGTACTTTCACGTTGTTTTTAATCAAGAAACTAATAATCTAAGCCACATTCTGAAATTTAGATTTTAACAAAGTAATATATCCACAAATTGGTTTTTTGGAACTTTAGTTCCTTTTGCCAGGGATTGGGGAGCGAGGGTGGTCGCGCCGCAAAAAATCTGACCGTTAAATGGAATGCGTTACCAGAAAGCGTTACCTCGGCAGCGTTCGTAGCGGCTCGGAGGCGTTCGTAGTGGCTCGGAGGGGGGGAGAGAGGGAGAGTGGGAGTGAGTGGAGGGGTGAGGAAGAGAGTGGAGGGGAGAGGAAGAGAGTGGAGGGGTGAGGGAGAGAGTGGGAGAGAGAGAAAGAGAGAGTGGGAGAGAGAGAGAGAGAAAGTTAGAGAGAGAGAGACCGACCACGCGCTTGACGCACCGAGGAACGAGGAACGATATTCCATTGCTTTACTTATAGAACCAATGCTGTGTATTATTAGACGGCAATGCCCGTCTTACTGTCGCTGTTTTGGAACTTTAGTTCCTGACGCCAGGGGTTGTGGAGCGAGGGTGGTCGCGCAGCAAAAAATCTGACCGTTAAATGGAATGCGTTACCGGAATGCGTTACCGGAGCGAACGCTGCCGAGCCACTACGAACGCTGCCGAGCCGCTCGCTATCTCTGTCTCTCACTCTCTCGTTGAGTCGTTAGTCGTTCGCTGTCTTTGCTCTCATATAGGAAGCCTCGTGTACCAAGCAGTGACTCATACGCATAGGCTTCAGACTTATGCTGCGATTCTGAATACACATATGTATCTGCGATACACATATGTAGCGATGGTAGTCAAATCTGTAAGCCTCGTAAGCATAAATGCAATTTTGAACATTATCGTAAGTTACGGTTTCTCGTAACTTCTTACGATATATCGTAAATAGTTACAAGAAGCCTTCTGTGTGTCTGTAAACACTCGAAAAACCGTAGTGGAAGAAAACGAGAAGAGGTAGTTCATGTAAAACGTTGCAATATAAATAAAAACATGAATTGTGTAGACAGTTTTTGAGTTATCAGACAATTGGATACGTTCTCACGAAAATGTTAGGTTTTATAATTTATATGTGTTTATTTATTTCTTGATTCAACACATTGAGAACGATATTCCATTGCCTTACTTTTAGAGCCAATGCTGTGTATTATATGCCCGTCTTACTGTCGCTGTTTCACGTTAAATATTACAAAGTTTTATTCAGAAATAATTTAGAAAACAATTGGTTATTAATTAAAAGGAACTAAAGTTCCTAACTCGTGTCCCGTGACACGTTTTTTAATCCCAATTAAGGAGATTTCCCAACAATCTTATGAATTTTAATTAATAATCCAGAAATCAAATTTAACTTTTAACCAAAACTGTGATTTTTTAATTTAGTAATTTGCGAATAAATCTAGGCTGATTTGTTCTCCTCGCTCGTTCAAAAATATGTATAACTTTTGCCGCAGTAATTAGTCTTAAAGTCAATTTCCCAGAAATAGAAGTATCACCAAGCATATTTAGAGCTTAGGTTCATTTCAGTATTTTTCTCGACAATCAGATGAAATTTAGTCAAATATCTAGAAACATTCACATTGGTTTATCCAAAAATTAATATTTCAATCAACTTCCTGCAACTGAAATCTTAACTAAGTGCTAATTCTAATAGTAAACTCTAATAAACTTTAATCAAATATAAAAAAAACGAATTTGAAGTTTCAACGAGAAATGTTACTACTCAACAAATTCCAAAAAATTTATGTTCGTCAATTTTTCAGAAATTTGTATAACTTTTGTCGCATTAACTAATTTTTCAGTCAATTTTCCAGAAACAAATCTTTACGAAGCAAATTATCCATAAATGTTGAGTTAAAACCAACTTCGGTATTTTTAATTTACAATCAGATTAATTTTAATTAAATATCCAGGAACATTCACATCACTTGTATCCAAGAAACTACTACTCTAATCAACTTCTTGAAGCTGAGATTTAAACTAAGTAACAGTTTGATAAATTTGTTTTTTTGAACCAAATTGAGTAGTTTTTGCTTAGAACAGTGGCGAATTTTCCATAAATCAGTTTTAGTTGTAACTAAAAATGTGACTTTGGCATCTATAAATGTGCAAAACTGTTGTCCTTATTACTATTTTTCCAGAAACTGGATCTTTAACTGAGTAAATGGTCCATAAGTCGGGGTTTTAAACGAAACAATACTGAAAAATTTAGCTTCATATTGGCACATCTGGTAAAGAAATTCTAAATTGCATTCATTACCGTGCAAAATTTGATTTATTTATTTATCTTTTGTCATAATTAACCTTAATGATAATAGATGAATGCAGTCTCCAACCATGTGGTGTAAAATGTATGTTTTTTGTAAGGTTTCGACCACAGCCATCATCAGTTCCTTTTGGTAAAGAAAATGGATCTGATTACCGTTTCCCAAGCTTAACGTTACAATAACGTTACAAACTACAAAACCTCTCTTGAGGTTAACTGTGGAAAGAGACCTCTTCCTCATCGACACCACATTATCACCCTTACTCCTCCATCAATAAATGAGCAAATTGTAAATAACCTCAGACGATAACGGCCACTCCCATCCCCGATTCCTCACGTCAAATAACTTTTAGGTAAATCCCGAATCTCCCGTTTCCCCACTCTGCTCGACGTACCGCCACTAATCTCAATTTCGATGTTTCCAGGACTGTTCAGGCGAGTGGTGCTTTTAAGCGGCTCCGCTCTCAGTCCTTGGGCGACGATCCATAACCCGGAGAGTTTGAGGATCAACGTCGGGAGACAGACTGGCTGTTTACCGGCCGATTCCGAGGACGACACGTCCGACATAGCGCACTGCTTAAGGTCCAGGTAAGAGGAAGGGAGATTCATGGTGGTCTCGGTGGAGGATAGTAAATCTTGGGGGCGTTCCATTAGGATAGAGTATAGTTTCGTTTCGTGGATAGGGCGTCGTCGCCACGATATATCCTCGAGAAATCGGCGGGCGAATTTGGGACGCACTGTATACCCAATAATGGATACAACCACAGAAATATAATAAACTCTAGAACGCCAGTCAGTTCTGAACAATTTGGTACCCCATAGAACAAATTGACCTACTTCTGAGTTTGCGCAGTAAGTAGTGTATCAAGCTGGATATGTCACCGTGTCATCAGGACAGGACTATTGTAAATCCACTGAGAAGAAAACACCCACGAAACGAGAAAAGGTAGAAAGTTAGACAACACCTAATACACGTCGCTTGCTATTGGTGGAAAAGTCATAAAACTTTTGGCGGGGATTGTTGATGTACAGAGTCGGTTCAGTAAAATTAACAAGTTTAGTTGTCTGATCTATAGTTGTCTGTTTACAAGCGTTCAGGAAAGTCGTTGACGCTGACTTTTAGTTGATGGATTATTTTAACGTATCGCTATTGTTATTCAGGTTTTTGATATAAATTTGTATAACCATATTTCTGTGATCTATTGCAATTATGGAAAGACACCTTCCCTGCTCGCCTCCCAAAAAGAGACCTGGAACATATTTAAGCTGTGGGGAAAAAACATTATTTTAAATGTATACAGAAAAGAAAGAAATGAACATCCTTAGTAAACTCTTAGTAAAAGATAAATTATATTCAAGGCGATCATTCTTAATGCGACCCTGTATTTATTCGCTAGCTGGTCGCGCGTTTTGAATTTCGACGTTTGTGTTTCATGGAAGTTTTCTTCTCAGTGGATTTACTTTAGAACGCCAGTCAGTTCTGAACAATTTGGCACCCCATTGGGCAAATTGACCTATTTCTGAGTTTGCGCAGTAAGTAGTGTATCAAGCTGGATGTGTCACCGTGTCATCAGGGCAGGACTAAGGATTTTTCACTTCTCCTTAGTGAATCTGGTATAAACAATTGTTCAAAATTTTTTATACAAAATTGATTACAATTTTGGTTTTAACTGAGATTGTTATCATCTTGGTAATTCAAGGTTACTATCTCTATACGCAGTAATTTTGAATGACTACAATATGCACTTTATTTTTTGTAAATTTAAGTCCGAAACTAAACTCACAGTAGTACACAATGAAAGACAGTATCAGATATACATAATGTTCATAAAAACAATGAGGAAGCACACAAAGGGCAAACGATTTGCATGTTGCCAAATTTACTCGATTTTCTCCAATCGTCTGCGTTAGTTTCATTTGATCTGTTACGAACTTCATTTAAAAAATACCAAAAAACCGTTGCAACGGTGTAGCAAGAATAGACGTTCTGCGCATGTACAAGTAGTAGGTGTTTGTTCGGTATGCATAGGCATTTAACTAAATCACGGACGTACCTATTGGCGTTCTAGAGTTTATATACGCCTTACATTTGGGACACAGTGTATACCATATATAAAATTCATCCATTTTTACATCGTACAAGAGAGTGTCATAGAAACGTAACTTTTATGATCCTCTCAGTTTATGACCTTTTGTGACTAATTTTCAATTCCTGCAACAATACCATTGTACACTCTACACTGTCGCCGTGTAATTTCCACGCAATAAATTCCCGTTGCCTTGAGCATCTGCGTGCTTAAACTAGAATAAACGTTTTTCTCCTTGGCAGCCATTATTGATAACAACGTCGGATAATTCGATTCATCTCAGAGACGTCACCCGAGACGAGACAGTAATATTCCATTTTCAATTATCTAATAAATGATATTGGTAATATCAAACTTCAGATAATGTATCGGTAATATTCCACGTCTGGGAATATTTCCGTCGCTTCCATTAAATTTCTAAGGGGAAACCTTTAATATCATTTATACGGCCGCCATCGAAATTATCAAAACAAATTTTCACCCGAGGGACCGTCAAAAATCTTTCTCGCTTATTAAACTTTTAACGTCGCCATCAAATCGATGTTGTGTACTTTGAAACTTTGTTACTCCCATCGCGAACTATAAATATTTACAACGCTCCAAATGAAGATTTTAACTATAAACTTGAATAACGCACTGCGCCCTCGTGTATTTCACTGATAAAGATTATAAAACCCACGTGAAGTATCTATTAAAACAGACCTATTTTCGACATTGTCTGGAGCAGCGTTCTCCAGGAAATTATTTGCCATTACTTTCAGGTTGTAGGGACTCTTAGAGTTACTTTTCAGGCTCAGAATAGAAAAAGGGGAACGAGATACCGACGAGATTTATAGCTTTAAGTTTACGATTACAAGGGTTATGCGTATTTTTTAATAACACTGGATCGGGAAAATTTTATTTCACCGTTATTTCACCAACGAGTTAATTAAAGGTGTTTCAAAAATGGTGGAGTTGCTGACAGAGACATCTGGCATGTAGAGGGAAGTTGAAAATATTGTAAACAAGGGGATAATTTAATGGAAGTCTATTTGAAGAGGCAAAGTGGGCGGTAGAACAACTGAAGCAAGGAATGGGAGCAGAACTGTGGACAGAAGAATTATATAAAGTAATGGAATAAAAGGAACTTTCATGGAAAAACTATATGAGATTTAAAGGACTGGATGAATTTAAAATTTCTAGAGAGAAAATGATATGAAATATTTTGACAATGAGTTAAATATAATTCCAGAAAATAGTTCGACAGGACACCTTATCTTCGAAAATACAAGAATAAATTTGGTACGTACATACGAAGTACCTTAATATACAAATATGGGACACTCGGACATTAGAGACAGTAAAGACTTCAATAAGCTTACAGGAAGCAGGCACCTGTAATTACTGAATCTATCATCTACTTCTAGAGCAAACCATTGCAAACTTTAAAGCTTTTTGGGAAAAACCCAAAATATATTAATGCTTCTTCAGAACCTTTTCAAACTTCGTAGTTTCCTTTAGCAATGTTCAGTAATTTCTGCAGATTTTTTTGAGCTATTTAAAACCTTATTGCTTACCTTCGAAGGCTACCAGCCTCTTAGGAACCATTATAAATATTTCCTAAGGTTAGCTCATTACATAACCACTTTTAAAACAGTTTAAATATTTCATCTACTTTGGATGATACTGTTCAAGATTCTCCCAAATTTTTTGATTCCATTGCAAACCTTACAACTTCTTTGGAAAAACCTCAAGAAACATTAAAGCTCTTATGACACCTCTTTTAGGCAAACTTTAAAAGTTCCTCCAATGTTTTTTAAACTATTAAAAGTTTAAGAGTCCCGAGACTGTTAGGGATCATTTGAAACCTTACAACTTCTTTTAGTGCAAATCTCAGTAATTCCGCTGACATTTTTGTAAACAGTTTGAACCTTCCAGGTCCTTCGGGTGGTATTCAGGAGTCCCTCAACCTTTATGAAACCATTTCGAACCTTACAAAAACTTAAAATTTGCGATTTTATCGGTGGGTCGAGAATTAAATTGATAGTGCTCCTACTAACGTCGGAAAATGTGAGTTCGTAAGTCGTGAAGGTCGGAAAATGCTCTGTTTTATCGGTGAATCGCGAATTCAATTGACAGTGCTCCTACTAACGTAGGAAAATGTCAATTCGTAAGTCGTGAAGGTCGGAAAATGCTTCCGTTTCTTTGGAAAAACCTCAAGAAACATTAAAGCTCTTATGACACCTCTTTTAGGCAAACTTTAAAAGTTCCTCCAACGTTTTTTAAACTATTAAAAGTTTAAGAGTCCCGAGACCATTAGGAATCATTTGAAACCTTACAACTTCTTTTAGTGCAAATCTCAGTAATTCCGCTGACATTTTTGTAAACAGTTTGAACCTTCCAGGTCCTTCGGGTGGTATTCAGGAGTCCCTCAACGCTTATGAAACCATTTCGAACCTTACAAAAACTTAAAATTCGCGATTTTATCGGTGGGTCGAGAATTAAATTGATAGTGCTCCTACTAACATTGGAACATTTGAATTCGTAAGATGCGACGTTCGGAAAATGCTCGGTTTTATCGGTGGATCGCGAGTTCAAATGACAGTGCTCCTACTAACGTCGGAAAATGTGAGTTCGTAAGTCGTGAAGGTCGGAAAATGCTCGGTTTTATCGGTGAATCGCGAATTCAATTGACAGTGCTCCTACTAACGTAGGAAAATGTCAGTTCGTAAGTCGTGAAGGTCGGAAAATGCTTCCGTTTCTTTGGGAAAACCTCAAGAAACATTAAATCTCTTATGACACCTCTTTTAGGCAAACTTTAAAAGTTCCTCCAACCTTTTTTGAGCCATTAAAATTTTAAGAGTCCCGAGACCATTAGGAATCATTTGAAACCTTACAACATCTTTTAGTACAAATATCAAGAATTTCGCTGACATTTTTGAAAACAGTTTAAACCTTCCAGCTCCTTCGGGTGGTATTCAGGAGTCCCTCAACCTTTATGAAACCATTTCGAACCATACAAAAACTTAAAATTCGCGGTTTTATCGGTGGATCGCGAGTTCAATTGACAGTGCTCCTACTAACATTGGAAAATGTGAGTTCGTGAGTCGTGAAGGTCGGAAAATGCTCGGTTTTATCGGTGAATCGCGAATTCAATTGACAGTGCTCCTACTAACATTGGAAAATGTGAGTTCGTGAGTCGTGAGGGTCGAAAAATGCTCGGTTTTATCGGTGAATCGCGAATTCAATTGACAGTGCTCCTACTAACATTGGAAAATGTGAGTTCGTGATTCGTGAAGGTCGGAAAATGCTCGGTTTTATCGGTGAATCGCGAATTCAATTGACAGTGCTCCTACTAACGTCGGAAAATGTGAGTTCGTAAGTCGCGAAGGTCGGAAAATGCTCGGTTTTATCGGTGAATCGCGAATTCAATTGACAGTGCCCCTATTAACGTCTGAAAATGTGAGTTCGTAAGTCGTGAAGGTCGGAAAATGCTTCCGTTTCTTTGGGAAAACCTCAAGAAACATTAAAGTTCTATAAAGAGCCTCTTTTAGGCAAACTTTAGAAGTTGAAGAAGTCTAAGAGTCCCGAGATTCGGGATGATGGTATCCAGGAGTCCCTCAACCTTTATGAAATCAGTTCGGACCTTACAACTTGTTTGGGAGAGCCTTACTAGATCTTATAGCTCTTTTGGAACCTACACAAACCACATACCAGAGGTGGTAAAATGGGAAAGCAAAATGGTTGTTTCATTGCTCTGGAAATCGCAAATGAGAGAGGATTTTAATCTAAATAGTCGCCTATTGAGTGCAAGTAGGGCAGAATGAAGTGAATTTGCAAATCTGGATGAGATTAACAAGTTCCCAATTATGATATTTGTCAAGAAGAAAATGAAATTATGGTCATACTGTAAATATGTCTGATGTCAGAGGAAACAATATCAAAAATCTTTTGAAAATTGAATATACCGATAAAAAGGTTAATGAATGGTAAATATAAACATTACCTTCGGTAATTTATTCCTAACGCGCCGCGCCGTCACATTCGCCAATTCCGCGAATCACAATCGAGATGTGTCTCATTTCCTTCGCAGTTGATTACGATTGCAAATTTAATTTCGGCCCGGTGAATGTAAGGAATGCGAATCGGCTACATCGCATAATATTTCAGTTTAATTTAATTTTGTAACATAATTAGTTGGACGATTTTTAATGAAATTCCTCCCGTAATTAGTTTCGTTACAATTAAATTATCCGGACGAGGATTTTTCGCAATTTCTCGTTTTTCATTAAAATTTTCACCTGGCGATGAGGAGGAGGCAGGAAGGCAGGAAGGAAGGGAAGAGAGAAGAGGGATAGAGGTGCGGAGTTATATTCGCTCAGTGAATGCCTTTTGAATGTGAGGAGTAGGGGAGAGATTTTAATTTGTTGCCCTCCGTCGAGAACAGATCGAACGATAACTCCGGCCGCATTTACATTCATACCTCGAGACGCGGCTCGTAATGAATTAAACGCCTCTCCGTCTACAAGTCGACTTCTAGCGACTCGAGATGAAAAGGCACACATTGTAACGTCCCATCATAAAATATTTATCTCCCGTTTCGGAGAGTCTGCAAACCAAACGAGGATCGGGCTGCGTGCCCTTTTTTCTCTTCCGTCCTTTTATTGCATTATTTATTGCGTCAGTAAACCCCTATCCCGTGGGGGCCGTCTCGGGACGTGTAGATTAGGGGCGGGCGCCCTCGCCGTAAAAAGTAAGCGTCACTCAACGCCCGGACCGGAACTTATATCGAAAATTGACGAGCTACGATTCGGGGCGAGATTCCGAAACGTTGTTAACACCTAAGGGTGGGAATCCTTGGAGACGGCTTTCGGGGGGAGGGAGTTTCAGCGAGGAATTTTCTCTTTCAAAAGATGATTTTAAGTAATCGGAGATTAAATGGTTGCAGCGACTTTATATCGATTTTAGGGTTAATAGTTGGGAGGAATTCGTGATACAAATGTCTAGCGGAGAAATACTACTTTAGCGTGCGCTCTACCTGAATTACATGGCATATTTTCGCCCTATGAAACATCCCCTATGATCCCCCAAAAGCAGTGTCCTTGCCTCTTTTCCCTTGCCCGCTTGAAAAATATCGAATATAATTCTATATAGAATATAGTGTAATCTGTATTCCATACTCCACTTCTCCACTTCTGAGTTAAGAATACATAGCTGATCCGTTTGTCTGGTCCACTTTTACCTCATTTGGTTCTGCTGTAAGTAAGTGTTTTATATAGTTTTCCCAAGTCTACTTTTGCTCCGCGGTGGTTTCCTGTGATAGTTGGTATTATTTTTCTTGTATTTCCAGTTAGTGCTTTCAATTTCCCACGTAAGCTAAAATAATCGTGCTTATTATTCATTTCTTCCATTTCTCTACATTTTCCATCTTCCTTTTACTCTTTTTATATGATGTTCTACTTGGTTTTTGAGTTGTATGTACTTTCCTATGAGCTTCATGTTTATTACCTGACCTTGTCCGCGCGCTCGTATCTCACGTTGCAATTCGAGTGTTATTTTGTTGAAACCAAATGTTTATCAACGTAGTTATTATGTTTTTGGCCAAGCATTAAGTTTCCCCGTTAACACAGTTGTTAATTTAACAAAGCCTTATCTAGTAACCTAAGTAACTTGAAATATTCCCTAAATTATTCCCTTAATTAAAAATTCCCCGAATATCTGATTAGGTATTTACGAGATCCAATAATGGAAGTACGAAAGGGAGAAGGTTATTGTGATTGTTTCATCACTCTGCACAATCCCACAGCGCTTTGAACTCCATTTGCCCGTATCGACTCTGGAGATCTGAAAGTTTTGTGGAGTTTTTCCTCCCCGTCATCATTTTTTTTTTTCATCACTTCATTGCCGTGTAACGACCAACGTTCATCCAATTTCACATGCATTACGATCGTATCGTTACAGCGAACGAACATTAGCTCCGGATCGGCGGTCTGACGTTGTACACGAGGCCGTTGCATATTCATTGGAGCGCCATCAGCTACATACATGCATATCTTGAAAATTACTGCTACCCATAAATCGGCTACGATGAGAAACGATCGTGCCGCTGATGTATTTATCGGTCTTGGGGGCGAATTCCGACTTAGGCACTTTCGCGACGTAATTTCGACTCGCGGACGAGGAGCGAAGCCCTATGGGGCGATTCCAATTTCTCGCCGATAACGTTTACAATGTGCGATTGTTAAATTTATAGTTTTGCTCGGGAGGGAGGAATTTTAAACGCCCGTCGCCGATCTGGTAATAAATTTCGCGAACTATTATGCGGGAAAGTTTAAGATGAATTTGTATTTTGTTTAAAGCGCGCGTAGTTCTCGAACAGGGATAAATCAAGATTCGAGGGTAAGTTATAGTGATGGAATTTTGTTTTCGACGTATTTAAAATTATTGAAGTTTCCGCGTTCTATACGAAGTTTTTCACGTTAGACCAGTTAGAGGCAGCACAGTAGTGATAGTTTAATTCGCGGCCAAGAGTCCCGGAATGTATTCAACCCATTGTGCGCGATCGTAAGTCGCCAAGGACGGAAAATTAGCGGTTTTGTGAGTGGGTCGCGAATTAACTTGACAGTGCTCCTACTAACGTCGGAAAATGTGAGTTAGTAAGTCGTGAAGGTCGGAAAATGCTCGGTTTTATCAGTGCGTCGCGAATTCAATCGACAGCATTCCTACTAACGTCGGAAAATGTGAGTTCGTAAGTCGTGAAGGTCGGGAAATGCTCAGTTTTATTGATGGGTCGCGAATTCAATTGACGATGCTCCTACTAACGTCGGAAAATGTGAGTTAGTAAGTCGCGAAGGTCGGAAAATGCTCGGTTTTATAGGTGGGTCGCGAATTCAATTGACAATGCTCTTACTAACATCGGAAAATGTGAGTTCGTAAGTCGTGAAGGTCGGAAAATGCTCGGTTTTATAGGTGAGTCGCGAATTCAATTGACGTTGCTCCTACTAACATTGGAAAATGTGAGTTCGTAGGTCGTGAAGGTCGGAAAATGCTCAGCCACCGTAAAAAGAAGATAGTTTCTAAAACTGGCTGCCGACCAGAAACTCCCTTGCCTCAATAATTTTCACTAACATCACCGATATGCTTCCCCTCCGAGATCGAGCCGGAGTTATCCTAATTTCCTGCAGTCGATAATTACTCCCTTGTGTGCATCACCTCTAGAATTGTCATTACGGCCGTTTCCCCTTAATCGGACCGTTGTCACTTACATAATCATCGTCCATTAACCTTGCGACCGCTCAAATGATGCGGGCTGGATACCATTCGACTGTACACGCAAAGGCATCGATCAATCTCAGACATGTAAGGTTTTCATTATCAGTTCGTTTGCTCGTGTAATGACAATCAATTGGAGAATTCGGGAATTGATGTATTTTTGAATTGAGCAAGCGTGTTTTGGGTGTTGGAAAATATTGTGATGCGTCTTTATAATTTTAGAAATAATCACCCAAAATTGAAAAATATTATATTTCAGGAATTTGATATTTAGTTACTATTACAATCTTTTACTTACTTTTATACAATCCAATACAATCATGCTTACTGTTTGAAAAATAATTACTTCAAACTGAATAACTCTTTCAGTTTCAGGACCTTAGTTTTTAATCAATTTAATTAATAAATTAATTTTTTTAACGTATTTATATAGTTGTACAGTCTCTTAGATTCGTGCTTATAATTTTGAAAATAATTTCCTGAAAGTAAAGTTCGGAACTACCTTATGTTTTATAAATTCTGAAAGCCTGGTAATTGTTCTTCAAAGCAACCAATACTGCTAAAATTTACCTACAAGTATTATTTCAAAACAAATTTAGCGTGCAAACAGTATAATTTTTTCGGATTTTTGAAATTAACACGGACACGTGGTAATACTTGTGAAGGTGACGTCTCTGCGTCGCTTGGTGGGGGAAACATTTCTCCTCGATTTGGCGATCTGCTCGGTCCGCGAGCGCGATGGAACGGGTACGCGCTACACGCGTTCTGGCTGCACTTGTAGTTTTGAGGAAAAATTTCCCGGACTTTTACAGGTCCGGGGTACTTATTGGCGTTCTAAAGTTTATCACATTTGTATGGTGTGTCCCCAGGCCGCTCCAGGCGCTGCTCGACGTCCGCCTCGAGACCGTCCGCTTCATGCCGCGCGTCGCCCCCTCCCTGCCCGTCGATCCGGAGTCGAGCGAGCCCGGATTCGCGATGGAGCACGCGAGCGAGAACTTCATCACGTGCGAGGTGATGCTCGGCACGACGACGACCGAGAGCTACGGCGACTTCAACGCGAACGACATCCAGTACGGCTTCGAGGAGGACCAGAGGAACCGAGTGCTCAGGACGTACATCAGGAACGCGTACGTCTACCACCTCAACGAGATCTTCTCGGCGGTACGCAACGAGTACACCGACTGGGACAAGTCGATACAGCACCCGATCAACATCAGGGACTCGACGATGGAGGCGCTCAGCGACGGCCACACCGTCTCGCCGCTCGTCAGGGTCGCCTATCTGCACGCGAGGCGAGGCGCCAAGACCTACTTCTTCCACTTCGGCTATCAGACCAAGGAGAGCGACTATCCACAGGTGAGACACTTAGGTACTCTACTCCTTCCTCAAACTTGGAGAAGGATCCTTCCTCTTCTTCTTTACGTGCTGTGCCCATACTCGTTGGCGATTTCCATGAGTAGGTATGGCGGCACTTGAGGTAACCCCCTCGACGTTTTAGGCTTTCGCCTCGTGGCCGCCGTGGTGGATCAACAATATGGCGCACGCACGGAACAATAGTAATTTATTAATACTACAATAATCTGCTAGTACTACTAGTACCAGTAGTAGTACAAGTAGTGGTAGTAGTGCTAGTAGTGGTAGTAATTTACTAGTTTACTACAAGTAGTAGTACTACTACTAGTAGTGGTAGTAGTTTACTAGTTTACTACATGTAGTACAGTGTATAGTCAGGAACGTTCTTGATAATCCCCAAATATAAAAGCAACTAATGTTTGATATATCAAATTGCCGACGTTTCGTTCATTATTATGAACATAATCATGGCTCTAAAAATGTCATCAAGATAAAAAATTTGACATGACAGTACAGTGTTTAGTTATGTAATATTGTAATTCATTTACGAAACTTTTTACCTTTTCTTGATCTAATCAAAACACCTGTTTAAAATTCTGGTCTGTAGTTTCAAACGACTCAACATGTCTCACAGATTTTTTCCAACAATTTTTGTCTTATTTCTAAAATAAACCATTTGTAGAGCAATAAAAAGAAGACAAAAATGTATGCAATTTTCGAGCACATTGGACAATATTGGAGATATCTCTTACATTTTGATAACGGATAATTTTTATATATAGGCCACGTATAGGCTTTCATAATTTCATGTGGCAATGCGGAGTTTCGACTTTACTATGTTGAGTACAAAATCTGGAGTAGTGGCCATGTTCTCCATAATCTCAGATTCCAGTCTCTACTTCACCCAAAAAATCCCTGTGTTTCGTTCCTTTGAAAACCCCTGTTCTCCACGTTCTATACAGTTTTTGTACCTAGTTAAGCACCCCTTCAAACCTCGGTAACTCCTACCACACCTACATACTCATAACTTCACGCCGGCGGAGGCTGAAGATACGTAACCAAAACGATCGGCCGTGATTGATTACCGTCGTAAATATGTCTTTAAAGGAAATATACTCACAATTACTCAGGGAGCGATTAACTCGCCCATCAGGACACGAATCAGCCTCGATTGATCCGTGGTAATTAATTTAAAGTCGTGTCTGTTTTGAAATTTGGGTCGCTCAGACAAAGCGAATGTGCCTAATCCTCCCTCGACGAATTATTTGAATGCCATAAAACGTGTCTGCCACGCCGAGGAGGGGAAGGTGAAATGGGGAGGTGTGCGTACTAAAGTGGCTAGGGAGGTTAGGGAGTGTCGAAAGTTAAAATTTAAGAAAGGTTCGTTGAAACAATTAGAGTGTATAAGTAAAATTCGTGACACATAACTCCTTTAAATCCGTTTGGTTGAAAACTACTTACCTACTCAACCTACCTTCACTAATTTCCATGCATTTCCTCAGCGGTTGGGTAGCGTACGGGGCGAGGACCTCACCTACATCCTGGGGCTGCCCCTGGTCGGCGGCCAGCCGAACTTCCCGCAGAACTTCACGCGTCAGGACATGGGAGTCGCCGAGGCGGTGCTGAACTTCTTCGCGAACTTCGCGAAGAGCGGCGATCCGAACGTGGGCGCTGGGCTCGCCGCGAAGGACATACCCGACTACGGTACGCCGAGGGAGAAGACGAGGTACAAGGGGCTGACGTGGGAGCCGTACGAAATAGGGACGCAGTACTACCTCAGCATAAGTGAGTAGAAATTTGTCTCGAAATTTGTGGGGAGTTTGAAACTGCGATTTTAAAAATTTCTGTAAAATTTGTTTCCTGCGTACGATTTTAACGAAATTCCCTGAATTTGTTGATTGATGTATGCACTGGGAGTACGTGGTGTTTGAACTTCTTACTCAAAGAAGTTTCAGATTTGTGGTCATTTTCGTAATTGATGCACACGTATGGAGCGAGGTTAAATGTGCAAAGATTCATAAAAACATCCTTCATCCTTCATCCGATTTTAATAAAATACCCCCAATTTATTGCTTGAAGTGTCCTCTGGAACTTTGATAAGGTTGAGCTCATTTTTCAAAGCAGTTTTATTGTGGACATTTTTGAAGTTATATGTAAGACATGCATGAAGAGAGTTTAAATCTGCAATTTCAAAAATTTGTGAAAAATTATCCCTTCTTCCAATTTTAGCCAAATTTCCTAAATTTGTTGCTTGAAGTATGCTCTGGGAGTTCATCAAGCTTAAACTCCGCACTCGAAGAAGTTTCGGAGTTGTGGTCGTTTTCGTAATTACACACGTATAAAGCGAGTTTAAATGTTCAAAAATTCGTAAAACATTTTCTCCTTCATCCTTCATCCGACTTTAATTCTTTACTTCTGAGACTTGAATAAAGTTGAACTTATTTTTCAAAGGAGTTTTAGAGTTGTAGATATTTTTACATATATGACATGCGTGAAGAGAGTTTAAATCTGCAATTTCAAAAATTGCAAAAAAAAATAATTGTAAATAATTATCCCTTCTTACAATTTCAACGAAATTTCCTAAGATTGTTTGCTTGAAGTATGCCCTGGGAGTTCATCGAACTTGAACTTCATACTCAAAGAAGTTTTAAAGTTGTGGTCATTTTCATAATTGCACATGTATGAAGCGCGTTTAATTGTGCAAAAATTCGTAAAACATTATCTCCTTCATCCGATTTTAATGAAGTTCCCCAAGTTTATTGCTTGAAGTGTCCTCTGGAACTCCAATAAAGTTGAACTTATTTTCCAAAGGGGTTTTAGAGTTGTAGATATTTTTACATATATCACATGCGTGAAGAGACTTTAAATCTGCAATTTCAAAAATTTGTAAAAAATTATCCCTTCTACCAATTTTAACGAAATTTCCTAAATTTGTTGCTAGAAGTGTGCTTTGGGAGCTCATCGATCTTGAACTCCGTAATCGTAGAAGTTTCAGAATTGTGGCCATTAGTATAATTGCACACGTATGAAGCGAGTTTAAATGTGCACAAATATTATCTCCTTCATCCGACTTTAATAAAATTCCCGAAATTTATTGATTGAAGTGTCCTCTGGAATTTCAATAAAGTCGAACTCATTGTCCAAAGGAGTTTCAGAGTTGTGGACATTTTTGCAGATATATATGAAAGGAATTTAAATCTGCAATTTCAAAAATTTGTAAAAAAATATTGCTTATACCAATTTTAACGAAATTTCCTAGATTTGTTGCTTGAAGTGTGCTCTGGGAGTTTATCTAGCTTGCACTCCGTGCTCGAAAAAGTTTCGGAGTTGTGGTCATTTTCGTAATTGCAAACCTATGAAGCGAATTGAAATGTGCAAAAATTCGTAAAACATCCCCTTCGTCCGATTTTAATAAAATTCTCCCAATTTATTGCTTGAAGTCTTCTCTGGAACTTCGATAAAGTTGACTTTTTGAAGGGAGTTTTAGAGTTGTTAACATTTTTGAAGATATATATATCACATGCATGAAGAGAGTTGAAATCTGCATTTTCAAAATTTTGTAAAGAATTATCCCTTCTTCCAATTTTAACGAAATTTCCAAAATTGTTGCTTGAAGTATTCTGTGGGAGTTCATCGAGCTTGAACTCCGTACTTGAAGAAGTTTCAGAGTTGTGGTCATTTTCGTATTTGCACACGTATGAAGCGAGTTTAAATGTGCTAACATTAATAAAATATTATCCCATTCTTAGGATTTTTACAAAACTCCACAAGTATTTTGCTTGAAGTATCCTTTGTGATATTATTAATTTTTAACTCGTTATTCTAAAAAGTTTTAGAGTTGTGGCCATTTTTGCAACTATAGCTATAAAACGAGTGAAGCGAGTTTGATCTTCCATTTCAAAATTCGTAAAAAATTACTCCCTCATTTAATATTAAGAAAGCTGTATAAATTTGTTATATAAAATATTCTTTGGGAGATTATTAATTTTTAACTCGCCACCCAAAGGAATTTTAGAGTTGTAGCAAATTTTTTCAACTACCTATAGAACATGTGTAAACCGAGTTTGAAAGTATTATTTCAGATATTCCAAGCAGAATTACCCCTTAATCAGCTTTCAACGAAACTTTAAAAATATATTCTGTAGTATCTCTTCTGAAGGCTCGATAAGTTTGAATTTGTTACTTAAAGGAGTTCCGGAGTTGTGATCCTTTCTGCAACTGTATGTTTAATACGTATGAAGCAAATTTAAAAAAAATAGTGCGCTCATCGAACTTTAATAAAACTTCATCAATTTGTTGCCCGGACTGTCTTCTGGGAGTTTTATTACTATGAGCTTGTCATTCAAAAGAGTTCCTGAGTTGTGGCCATTTTCGTAATAATGATATAATGTGACTGAATAAGTTGTTAAAAAATCACTGAGAAATGCTAGGGAGAATTTACCTAAAAACCTAAACAATTTCACAATGTTGCCATAACTCCTCTTGAACTTAAAAACCCTCAAATTTCTACTACTAACAAAGTAGTTTATTTTCAAACATTAAAACGAATTTGTATTAAACATTTTTTAACCAATCTCTTAGTTAATTCATACAGACAGGCACTAAACATTTTTCCAAATTTCGTATTACCTGTTTTAGTAATTAACTACCCAAACGCATGTTCCTATACCACAAACAGTTTATATTTATACGCCGACGGGTGTTTCGCAAAACGGCGAGTGTATTATTTTGCATTAACATCACCTGTTTTTCCTATTGCGTTCGTCGGTCCTCGTGATTTATGCCGTCGCTCTCATTTCCATTATCCATCGTTTCGAAATTTGATATAGAAATGGACATGGAGAAAAATGTAATTTTCTTACTTTTTAACTCTATTTAACAACGTTATCGACGGAATGCCTAGGCTTCGTTGAGTAAAGGGTTCGTCCAAGATTAAATACCAATTTTAATGAACATGGCAATTCAAAACTGAAATCACGAAAAATGTTGTAAAGGCATACCGCACTCGATAAACTTGTTAAGTGTGATCACTGAGTAACAGTTAAGCAACTAAGTTAATGATATACAGAACTAGAGAACGATAGCAGTAAGGTGGGGAACAAAACTAATTGTCATTGTTCAATAAAGAAGGGCTGGCCATATAATCTGAATGGCAAGCATTAGATGGAGTCGGACTCTATGGGTTGTCTATGAGGGCCTCCCTCGCAGGATTAAAAAAGATGCAACAGTCCACCAACTAAATTAAGTAAGAGAGACGAAATTGATGATTCTGACGACACAACCGACAGGAATGACGATGATAAAAATTAATACATCTACAAAGGAAAAACCGTAATCGTCAGCACCTTTCCTACCGGTGAAGAATGTTAATGGGGATTTTCGTCGTGAATAAACGCTGAAAATTCACTCGGTTATCAGAATACGCTCTCCTGATACCCATCTGAAGACCATGTGATTTATACGGAGGTCGTCCAAACAGAGAGAGCGTCTCCTGCACCTTTCGCCGTGAAATGTTTAATATTTGTTCGTTCCTCTAAACTAATTTCCCGCGCTCCTCCATCATACGTAACGCGCGAGAGACCGAAATGCGGAGGGAGAGCGCACGCTGAGTACTTTATTCGGAAAATATGTCACGTCCTCCTCGTTTCAGAAAAATCTGCTGACACAGTATAACAAATGAAATACGTTCGGGTTTTTCGCTGTATATTTTACTGAGCGCGAGTACAAGATGAATGTGTTGCAGCATTAGAATGTTAGTCACTCAAAAAAGAGTGAGAGAGAGTGAGAGAGGGAGAGAGAGAGAGAGAGGCGAGTCTGCCCGGATTAACGTTTCCCGAATTGATGGTGACATTTGCTGTGGGGCGATTGTTTTTCGGTTGTTCCCCTTTTCATTTTTATTCGTTCGACAAAGCCGCAAACAATCCGAATTTATTTCCCACATAAATCGACGCGCCATATTCGGGCCCGTCGAGAAGGAACGATCTCATAAGACCGCAACGCACTGTTTATTTCAACGCAACGGGGGTATGCTGACCTGATTTTTCTGAAGTCGAGCGCCTAGTTCCTTACTTCTCCCTCTTGGTTCTTCTTTCCTCCGCGTGATGATGGTATTTCCTGGGTCGTCCTGGTGGTCCCCTCATATTTCTGGTTGGTATGTCCTTCGTGGTTAGTCTTCCTTCATTGCCGTCTTGGGTCTTTTCCTCTTTGACCTTGCGTCTTCGTCGTAGTCCGCTGCCTTCCTTATTAGTGGGTTCGTGTGCTTCATTGCCTTGATTATCGCCTATCTCGTCCTCTTCTTGATGGTCTTCTTTAGCTCTTCGATGCGTAGGTCCCGTCATTCCTCATATACCATGGTGCGTCCGTCATCCTTCTCTTCGCTGGTTCTGTATCCTCTCCAGTTTCTCCAGGTGCGTCCTTGCTGCTTGTACCCACGCTGCTGTTCCGTATGTCATTATTGGTCTTATTCCTGCCAGGTAGATCTTCCTCTTGGTTTCCAGTCTCAGCCTGCTCTGTCGTCCTATTAGTGGTCCCAATCTGTTTAATCGGTCTTTCGACTTCTTCCCCGTTTCCTCTATGTGCCTCCTCCATGTCAGTCCTCGGTCTATGTGGATTTCTAGATATTGCCACACGCCTGAGGGCTTAGGGCCCAAATGGAGTGCTCTGGTTGGGGGTGTAGCTAGGTAGAGACTAAAAAGAAGACATGACAACACGAACAATATTTATTCAAACATTAAATATTATAGGGGAGAGAACATGGACAAAGGGCAAAAAATAATGATTAGAGGGTGAAAAGAGAATATAAAAGTGGAAGAAGTGGTTGCTTACCGTGGTGTGACGAGGGACAGGAGGCGCGAGGCTTTAGCGAGGCCAATTAAGGCGGAAACAGACTATCGTCACGTCACGTGAGCTCACGTGCTGTCACGTTAACTCACGTCACGGATAAAAAGTGCGGAGTAATATTTCACATGGTATTTAAATGTATTAGAACCAGACTGAGGTTACGTCAAAGTGACGTGAGTTAACGTGACAGCACGTGAACTCACGTGACGTGACGATAGTCTGTTTCCGCCTTTAGCGTCATGTCGAAGGGCGGACTCTCAGACGGCCAGCGTGACGGGGTGCTCGATGACCGCTCTCTCGATCGATCTGATTGATCCGTATAAATACTTACTGTTTGTTGACAAACGTGCCCGCTGCCTGTCCGCGAGTCACGTATCGTCCTTCGGTTTTAGGTCACATCCGTGCTGATTTAGCTTGGGTGGTGACCCAGTTGCGCTAATTGGGGCCGTATCGCGACAATATCGTACTTCTTCCTTCCATTCCAGTTTCTTTTGTCCTATTGTGATGTTGGTCGTCGGTCGTCTCGTCTTCGATCCTATGTATATTGCTTGTCTTCTCCGCGTTGAGTTTGATCTTCCATTTCTTACGCAACGGGGGTGCTGGTTGTCCTTGTTTTGGCTTTTTACGTTTTGGCTCCAATAATGGGCCATCGCCTGTAATCTACAAGATGAAATGGGTGGTTTTTACGGGCTAACATTAGTTGACTTCTCTTGAATAAAGAGTTGTTAAGACGACAAATACATAAGATTGAATAATTGCTCCCGCTGATTCTAAAATTTATAATAAAATTTGAGTAATAAGTAGATTAAGAATAATTAATGAAAGAGAATTACATGTTCTGCCGAGAAGAGTTATTAAGAAATGTCCAGCAATTATATTTGCTGAAAGCCGAATAGCAAGAGTCCCAGGTCGAATTAAATTAAAGTTATTGGAATTAGCCTTATTCTTATTATTAGTAAAAGACAGAAATTAGGGTTAATAAAATTATGAATAAGGCAATTAATTGATTATTTAAATAAATCAATTTCTCAATTTTTAGTCATTTAGGGAGGAATCCTAGAAATGGGGGTAATCCCCCTAATGATAATTTTTTTTTTTTGAAAAAAGTAAGGACTGGTAAAGTAAGAAACTGGTAAGGACGAGGTGATCAGGCAGGCCGAGTTTTACTGAAAATGCGTTCGTATGAAATTTCATGAAGTTTGTTATTAATCTTATAGTAATAATGTCTAGTAATAATGTAATGAATCGAAGAGTGAAAAAAAAATTAAACAATTTTGAGAATTTTCAATATTTTTCGATTTTTCTGGATTGCAAAATTATTGTGCAAAATTTAATAAACCGATCGAAACTAAATTTACAGGATTCTTTGATTATGACCTCGAGATTTTCCAGCTGTGATATGGAACTCCTAACTCTATTTTAAAGTGCCTAAAATAATAAATTAAGAAACAACTTTTTTTGTTTATTGTTATTTTGCAAAACGGCTAATAAATTTTTGAATTTCTAACCTATGCCATATGTAAAAGGCGATTCTGCAACTTTTTTCTCTCTTAAACTTTCTTCTAAATTCAATACTTAAAAAGTTAAAAGCAAAACAAGTTGGAAAAAAACTTTTTTTTTTTTCATTTTTTTTTAAATTTGTTGCATTTGTTACCTCTTACGTCCATCTAAAACAAATTTCTGACAGATGGGTTTTGGACTATTAAGAGTTTGAAAAGTATTATTACCACGCTCATTGTTGAAGAAATCTACCACAATTCTACTCAATTTTCTTGCATGTATCACAACTTCGATATTTGGATGCGATTTCCCGATTGTCCAAATATCCGGAACGGATTTTCGCCGATTTGTATGCATTCGAAACTCAGCACACGTACGAATAAGGAGCGGGATTATAGAATTTTCTAATATTCGAGGTCCTCCTCGATTCCGGGACCCCACTCGAGAGACGAATCAGCATATCTTTCCCCTCGCGAGCTACGTAGGTACCGTCAGGAGAGGAACGCCTGTAGGTACAAGATAATATTATTCTACGAGTCGTCCCACAAACATCCCTATATATTTTCTCCTCGGCGTTTATCTCCTCCGGAGATCGCCAACCGCCAACTGGTAACAAGCACTTACCGAAATCTCTCCCGACGACTTTTATAAGAAAACAAAATCGTTTCGATGTAGATCCCGGCATGTCGACTTATTTCGAATTCCGACCGGCACTCTCCTTTTGACCCACGACGTCTATCTCCAGACGAGCGACTTCTTCTCTCCCTCTTTTTCTTTCTCCGTCTCTCGTAAATTAACTTCTCCTCCGGATTTCGGGATCGAGATAACTCTTTCTTTTTCGTTTGACTTTACGGCGTAATTTTCCCGTCTCTCTGTTATTAATAATTAGGGAAATGGATATTCCCTGTTGTGGGGCTCGTGTTATTTTTCTGGAGAGAGAGCGAGACTGGTAAGAAATATGGAGCGTCCCCGCGGGATACGTAAGACGTCAGACGTGATATAAATGGATTGGAAAATTATGTGTCACGCGAGACGTCCCATATATAAATTTCTCGAGGAGACGTTACGTCACTAATCGATATCAATTATACGTTCGGTATTTTTACAACGCGGAATATCAAGGCGAGGAACAATATTGTCGTAACGACTTTAACCGTACGGCGGACGAGATAGAACCGAATAACTTATTCGCCCCCCTTATAAATTCTCAAACAATTTTTTCTTCCGTTTCACTCAACCGATTCCGAATTAAATTCTCCGGAGGGTAAAAATGCTAAAACCTTTCCGAGTTTTCACATTCAATTTACATATCTCAGACGATGCGGCCTTCTCCTGGGAAATGGGAAGATTAGCGGATTCCCAACAACAAACCCGACTCGTTTACATAAGTATGTACTGCGTGCAATTTTATATCGGAAAATGGAAGCTTCATTTAATTATTTCATTCCTAAAGGACTCTCGATCTGCTTGTGCTGGCAGACATTAACTAAAACGGAGTGTTTGAAACTATACCGACAAACAAAGTTAATAGAGCTTATCAGTAATAATATTAATTCTCTAATTAGAATGTATATACTTCCCATTTCCAGCTTGAGAGCCCCGAATGTCATCGACCTTTAGAACCACGTGAAAAAAGATTTCTGGACGTATACGAATTTAATGTGATTGAAATATGGACTCCCAATGCCAAACCTGGGCAATTTAAAGTCAAAAAATGCTAAAATTTGAAGTAGGTGTTTGGCGTTCATCTTAAGCTAAAAGGGAGTGTTGGAGATAATCAATCTTACTTTACTAATTACCAATTACTAATTACTAATCTTCATCTTCTTCTTCTTCTTTCTTTTGACTTTACAACATTACCTGTGTCATCGATTTGTAAATATTAGGGTCATTGTCCAGATCTACCACTTCCAAAACCTTACCAAACTCTCACAGTCCGCTTCTCGCCTACCCCTCAATACATTCCGCGTACCTCCGGCATGATTTTCCGAAACAAAATTTGTCAATGTCAGTCACCTAATACGAGAAGTTTTCGTACGCTCCCGTCTCCTGCCGCCATTTCGAACGCTTGCATGTGTCTTTAAGTTCGTACATCGTTGCCGGTGAAGCGTCGGGTTCCGTCACACATGTCGCGATAACTACGCGCATATCTTTTCGTCAGACACGTCACGGTTAGTACACGGATATCGTTCGTGCGCTTGCGCCACACTTCTCAAGATACTCATCCATCCCGTTTGCGACGATGCCGTTCTATTCAAACACGACCTCGGCTCCGTCTCTCTATATCTCTTGTTACTATAGTTCCATTCAAATCGCATATCCTACCGATTACGATATCGTACGCGTTGTATCTACTTCGCCTCTCCCGGCCCACGACTCCAAGCGCGTCCCAGTACTTGAACAACTCTATTATCTTCCTCACTTCAGCTTCCGCACAATGTACATTCATCCGCGATGCTCTCTTCACAATATTTGGTGCGATACCATTTTGGTAGCAGAAGGCTGCAATATAACACCGATCACCGTAGCTCAAAACGAAGGACATTACTATCTTTCGCATCAGGCAGTTCAATTTCACTGATATACCGCTGATAACGTCACAAAATTCGTTCCACGTCTTCACCGCTTCTTTGTTCGTCTTCGCACGTCCAGGAAATTCAGCGGGTACACGTGGCAACCCTGCGCTCCTCTTCGCAAACGGCACCCTTCTCAGATCACCTGTTCACCTGTTGATTCCTCACGGTTACAGGTAACCATCCTTCTTGCCACTTGATGTTTACCGCTAATATCGCGCGAAACAGCGTTTTTTCGGAATGCCAATCTTAAACAAAACTTCTATCTAGGGTGTCAATGGATAACGCCTTAGCGGGCGTTCTTAATTGGTCCGATAACATAAACAATGCCACCCTGCGCGCTTGGACCGTCGTCCCTTAAGCGCACCACGTGTGTGTGTGTGAGCCACTTGTTCTCTTCGCTTCGGGACGCGCGCTTACTTTACGTTCGAAATGTCGTAACCAACGCCTTCCAGGTCGCGTCAAAGCAGCGAGTACGAACTCGAAGCCTCCGGATTGCGTCGGAACATCCCCTCGTGCAGTGTAAGTCGGGTCGACGTCCGCAATTATTTCAACGACGTCGCCATAAACATGAACGCGTTGTTAGACTTCCTATGCCGCCATGGTGCTTTGTCACCATCTTCCGCGCAATACCCAAGTGACACTCTACGCCTGGATCAGTTCTGGACGCTACCTGGGGAACTATTTCCACCCGCCTACTAGATTTCGTAAGTACAAGGATTTTCCTTGCCCCCTTGAATGCATTTCCCCTTTTGGGCTTACTCGTGTAATTCCCCTTTCTCGGTCACTTCTCCGTTCGTTCGTCATCCTCCATTACGTCATTCATTTTCGAAATACACCCCCCCCCCCCACCTACTGAGCCCGATTCCCGGCTAATCATACTTGGAGCGACCCTTGGCAACGTCGCATCCATTTTATAAGGGTGACACTTTTGTAGTCAGAAACATTATTACAATATAGTTAGTACTAAACGCGTCTTGTTGAACTTTTCTTTCTCAACTCTCTTATCGTAAGGTAAGAATATCAAAAAATAAAAAATTAACGATAATCTACCGCGATATCAAACATGGAGCTTAAATTGGAAACCAAAATACTAACCAAACAGGTCGATAAAATTAAGTATACTTAAGCCAAGTCGAATTAGGCTCGAGGTTATTTTAGTCTACTATAGTTAATTAGTAAAATGACTCATTAATAATGAATAAACTTAGGCATGTGGAGATGCCCACGAGAATCCCATTTTCGAGAATTTTCGGTTCGTCGACAAGCATGATTATGTTCTTTCAATCGTTAATAAAATTAAAATTAATTATATGACTACGGGACTAAAGCAAACTACTTAAAATGAATTTTGAAATATTTTCGAAAAAACAGATACATATCTAAAATATAATCAACATTATATACGGTTCTATCCACGTTTCTCATTCTTAGTGTTGCTTACTTTAGTGTAACTAAGGGTCAACTCAACTGCCTCAACATTAATTCAGGGATTCTACACTAACAGCCTTAATTAGGGGAAAAAAGAGAGAGATGGATAGAGAGAGAGATTTTTAACACTTCAAGGAAACACAACATAATTGATTAACAGAGCCAAAGTTAAAAATTATAAATTAATTATTCCGTCGCATAGCTTACGTGAGGCTGGAGTACATCACGGCAGGGCATTTCGTGGGCATCCTTCGGCGGCAACAACGGAAGTCGTTATAATTAAATACATAACACCGTCTCTCGTCGGCGATAACTCCCATCAGAAGTTCAACGTGGATCCGACTCTTACGACTTCGGAAATGTAATTTGGCTCTTGCGGAACGTCACTTCGGTTGCATTGGGCTAGGACGTTAAGAGGTGTTAAATTAAATCCGTTCGAGAGGGACGGAGATACGGACGTTCGTTAGGGGGACCTTCGAGAATTCAACCGAACGGACGGACGATTAGTAATGCAAGAGTTGGGAGAGAGAGAGAGAGGTGTTGTGTTTCGGGAGGGAGATCGAACCGGTCCGTGCGGAGTTTTGTTGAAAATGTGTGATATGGAAATTATCTTCTGGACGAAGTCCATGCTAAAACATGGAATGGTGTATATTGGAAATTAGTATTACAAATGGACTCGATCATTTTTCATCTTGTCTCGTCATATATTGGAGTGATTAAAAAATTTATTCCACGATTTTTTGAAATTTTAAATATGTTAAAATTAGATTTCTAAAATTAGAAAAAAAAACGATTTAGAAATTTTTAAAATAAAAAATTAAATAAATAAAAATATGAAACAGTACCTAATATAAAATAAAGTAAAAAATTTAAAAAAAAATCAAATTTTAAGCTATTAAATCACAAATTAAAATGAATGAATCTCTTGTGTCAACAGTGAAAATTTTTCGTGAAAAAGACATTCTCTTTCCGCCTTTATGAACTACTCACTTTTTTTAAATAATCTCAGCGGTGGTTCCAAAATTGTTAATGATTTCAAAGTTACTTAAAAAACTCAAAAGCATCTCATCAAAGACAATAATATAGTATTTGATCTTATTGACCCATCCTGGCGAGTTTCTAAAATTCTAAAGTTTGAGCTCAAAAAAAGGAAAGTTTTATATTGATTTATAAAAATGTAACATATAAAACATAACTTTTCAAGTAGTTTTAGGCACGTTTTACATGGGTCAAAGAATCACAATTGTGTTTATTACTTATTTATTAACTTATTTATTACACCACTTCACATAAATTGTATTCACTTTAGAAGTAATTGTTACACTAGTGAGTTATGGATTGTAACTCACGTTCATATTTAAAGTAGTAGTCTATATATTTATTACTATTACAAGCAGAATTCACATTGATATTGAAATTAAAGGAAAACGCTAACGGTTTATTCGAATTTGAAGTAATTTTTAAATTGAATTTAATTAGTTTGCTTTATAATTAATTATACTTTAATCAAAATGTAAAAAAGTCACTGTCAAGTCATTCTGACATTTATAGGGTACTGAGACGCAAGTAGCTTTGATTTGATCACAACGCTTATTAATTATTATCTCATAAAAAACGATTTCTTCCACTTGTTGGATAAAACATTGTATGCCACTCACATGTTATGTTTCCTAAGTCACTTGAGAATTTATAATTCATAAATGTTCTCGTGTGACATGTTTCCAACATAACACACTAGTACGTTATAACTATCCACTGCAGCTCGTGGATTTTACCAAACCACGTTGTAAGGTTTTTCAGCCAAGGTGCTGTCCTTCTACCCACACTACTTTTCAAAGTCTATAAACTTTGTTTTTGTTTAGTTACTTATTCACCTTATATTCACTTTGTCTTTGCTACTCCTTACCATGGGCTCTCTCTCTCTCTCTCTCTCTCTCTCTCTCTCTCTCTCTCTCTCTCTCCCCTGAATTGTACCACTATTTGCAATAAGTTTGGTTTTTAAGTTTATTTACGCTTTTCCCTTCTTCGGAGCCCTAGGCCCTTAGGACCGTGACAATATGTACTCTTGCCATCTCGCGAGTTGTTTCTCTGTGTCTAAAATTAAACAAGAAAATTTAAATAAATAAACATAATAACAAATTACATATTATTATATAATACTGTAATAATAATAAATAATATAGTATAAAAAATAAGTAGATAAAATAAAGTGTCCATGTTTATCTTCGAGGTGTTTGGGGGGTCGATTTTAGTTCTTCATGTGAGTTAAACGTATCATATTTTCTCTCGTCTTGCTCTATTTCGCCTCATTCCTCGACTCGTTAACTCCTGCTAAATTTCCATTCCCGATTTTTCTTCCATTGCTTTCGTCCCGCTCCGCTCCATTGGCCAAACGGCTTATTATCCGCTCTCCTCCCTATCCATCAGACGCAATTAAAAGCCGAAACGTTCCCAAAGTACGAGCGAGATGGGAGAACAGATTAATCATCGCCCATCTCGCCGTATCGGCCGCCGCTTCCGATCAAAACGTGATCGGCGTTTACGGCGACAGCCGTTAAAGTATTTAAAGTATAACGACGGGTCCGGTGATTAATATCGCCGGGACCGTCCCGGATCGGGAAAAAGATCGGGATCACTTTATTATTCATGAGCGGCTCGAGCATCGTCGCACCGAAAGTTACCTCTCTCCTCATCACGCACGCACAGAGCGAATAGCAAATGAAGCGGGCGTAGTAGTTCCGTAATAATACCTTAATTTACATGAAAATTAGGCCGACACATCGGATAACATAACTCCCGAAGTACTTATCCGCGGAGGCGAGAGAGAGAGTATAGAGGAGGAGCACCTAAAATGTTATCCAAGTTACTCGAACATCAACTCGGATTTAAACAAAGACGGTCTTGATTTATTTTCGGGGCGGAAAAGTTTTCGGCTCTCGACATCCACGCCGTGGAAAGAGAGGAACGACGCACAAAAAGAGAGAGAGAGGGAGAGGGAGAAAGACGGGGGCGCTTTAATTCCAGTCTTTTCATCCTCTCCGTTCGACAAACAGATTTCGTTCCTTTCGTTGTGTTCCGCGACCTTACACTCGTACGTGGGGCACGTTTCCACCTGCTAATCTTCTTCTTCTTCTTCACTTCATGTGTTAGGCCGCTCTTCCTGTTACGATCCCCAAGCATTCGTGGTCTTCTTATACTCCTTCCTGTGCTTCTATAATGCATAGCTTTTAAAGGCAACCGGTTACTATTCATGCTTTCCACATGATTTTACCATTCCACTCTGTATTAAGTTAAAAATCGTTAATTAATTTCTAATGTCGTCATTTCTCTAAGTAGATATACTAGGCCGCTTACAGAACCCACCTAACCCACGGAATACAACTTTTCGCCACTACTACTAACACTACTAGTAGTAGTAGTAGTAATAGTAGCAGTAGTAGTAGTTTAGTATACTCTAACCAGTAGCAATTGGAACACGCAATAAAATCTGAATTTACCGAAGACATTCGAAAAGAGCCCGTTGTCTCTATACAAAACCATCGGACTTATCTTTTCCGCAAAATTTTTTTTACGACAGCGGCACTTCGTTTGCATTTTCTTCTTCTTCTAAGGTGCAGGTGTACAGTCGATCAGTGAAATCGTGTACGAGGAAGTACGCGAGACTACAGATACTAGATAGAGTTATCATCCGTAATGATACGCCCATGGAGGACGAGGCGGCATCGCTCTTCACTACTTAAAAAACCATTAAGTGTTTTTTGAGTGTTCCAATTGTGGTTGGACATAGTATAGTATTACTAGTAGTACTACTACCAGTAGTACTAGCAGTAGTGGTTTACTCGTTTACTAGCAGTAGTAGTACTACATGGGGCCCCCTGGAACAAGTTGTGTTCCGTGTGTTAGGTGGGTTCTATGGGGGCAGAAGCGGCCTAGTATATCTACTTCTATATCTGTCTCATCTTGTGTAACCTTTTGTATCGTCTAAGGAAGTTCATTTCTTGTGCTTGTACTCTACTCTCTTGTTTCTTGTTTGTTGTTAATAATTGGTCCTCCTAGTGTTTTGTACAATTTGAGTTGTGTTTCTTTCCGTGTTTTAATTTTTAGTGTTAGTGTTTTAACGCCATTGCTATACGCGTAGGTCAAGTCGCAGCCCAAAAGTGTTTGACCTGTTCCAACATTTTATCCTTAACACACCTTTTGTTCTCTTTTGGATGGGTACCCCTGAAAGCCATTGTTTTCGTCTTTTCCGCTGATATTTTCATGTCGTATTGTTTACACTAACTCGCTAATAAAATGTAATATTTTCAAAGCGAAAAAATAAATATTATGAGAGAGAGAGGAATGAATTCTATTACTGAGGTTTTGTTTTTCGACGGGCTGCAGATGTAATTATACGGACCAGTTATTCGTTTCGTAATCACAACTGAAAACAAAGGCGGTAGATGCTTGTAAGCGCAATAATAACGCGTTCCTTCGCCAAAGGCGCCTGATACATAATAGTTGGGTGGATGCCCAGTGGAAAATCCAATACCTGAAATACATTTTACAAGTACAATTCATGCAGATTATGCAAATTTAAACATGTATATTTATGATATAGAAATCCAAAAAACAATACAACAAAATTTCTTTATCACTTACATTTACAGTTTATCAAATTACACCAGTGTCTTTCCCATTGAAAATTTCGTTATACATTTTTAAAATTATGTACCCCTATTTTTATTTAATGTCTACTAACTTTAATTTTCCAAAAATTCTTCTTCATTTTCGTTCTCACTTTCTTTAATTCATTTTTCCCTTTCTTTACGATGACAATTTAAGATGTCATAAATGTGGTTATTCAAAATCAATACTTCTCTTCAAAAAATCCAAAATGTTCAATATGAAATCAATGAAATCTCAAAATCCCTTGATTCGTATTGCTCTGGTAGAAATCCATATCATGTATTCGATAAACATTAACTATTTTAATTAATTCACTGTAACGTTTATTTCTAATTTATTTACACTGTCCTACTTTTACACTACATACTACTTAATTTATCCTAACTACTTCCTAACTAATTAATTTATATCACACTCTTAATCGTTAATTTATTTCACTTCAATCGCTCTCGCTTGTCCGTTTTTCGGCTTGTTTATTCATTCGCGGCTTCACGTCTAATCTCCTTTCCGACCGCAAGCACGCTTATATACATATCTCCATTGTATTCGCGACGATTCCAGGTCATTCCTTTCTCAAATAATGTTTATTCTAGAGAGGTCGGGAAGGTAATAAATCATTCTTCTTTTATGGCCCAATTACGGAGCGCTTTTAAGTGGCCGTCGAGGTCCGGTAAGAGTAAACACGTCTCGCGCTGCTGTTTACATTTCGCGTTACATCACTCTATTAGCCAACCATCTGTTAAGTTGAATAAAATCTTGAAAAGCCAAAACCCAGAGTTTTATCAAAACCAAAAGTTTTACCACAGTGAACCAGAAGTTCAAAACAGTATTAGTTCTACCTATGTGTTTACGCATCAGGTCTAAAACTTCAGTGATTTTACGAGTTTAATTTTACCTAACTACTAGGAATCTTCTAATGCTGTACATTGTGTCATACATTAAAAATATAACTCTTACACTGTTTACAGAGAGCTATAAATTTTAGCTACTAATTTAGCTACTTACTATTTCTGCACTTTTATTTCCTAAGAATTATAAAGCTACATAAATTATTTAGAAGGATTTCTATACAACTTCTACAAATAGAATTCTAGAAACGACAAGAGCGAGACTTGTTGTTCATTTCTAATAAGAATTTTCCGTTTTTTTTTTAAATTCCAGTTCGATAATAGGGAAAGATAGAATTTTGGAATTTGACTCTATTCCGAAAATTGAGAAATATCTGTAAATTAAATCTCGACGAGATCTTTAGAATGACAACTCCTATGGCGAAATAATGTTTAAATCGTAAAAAAAATGAATTTTCAAACTTTAAACGTGGCAAAATTTTGGAAAATTCGTTTTTTGTTCTCTCTTTCTCTCTAGAAATATATTATTCTCTAACTAAAGTTCCATTAGTTCCATCCATTCAAAATCACAAAATCAGCTAATACCCGACCAATCTGTGGAACAAAGGTCAAAAAAATACTTTGATTTATAAACTATTATTAAGACGATAATTAAAGGGAAAAGGGGAAAAGTAACACATTCTTAAGAAATATTGATTAAGAAACGAAAATTCTAAGGTTTCTCTGGAAAAGGGCGGGGTTTACTTTTGCCGAACTAATAAATTTATTCAATTAATCAATTCAATTTATAAGATATGGATATCAAATTTGTAAAATCAATACCTTCTTGATCAGTGAACGGTTATATTTCAAAGCTACCATCATTACAAAACTTACATCATTACAAAATATTACAAGATCGACAGGCTTGATTTGTAAATTGATAGAGTAGTTATCTTCATTATATCTTTGTAGTTCCTAGTTTGGTTTCGTAAATTTAATACTACACACCATCCTTTAGTAAAACCCTTCATCACTTATAAATACGTAAATTGTAAATTGTTAATTGAATACTGTTAAAATCATTTATCTTACTAAGGGCGAGTGAGTACCAATTAATTGGATCTGCCTACCATTTTCGGCTTCGCCTGTTATATTAATAAATAAATAATATGTAGGTATTCGACAATTTGGTGAATTGTTGGCGCGACCACCAATTTATACAGTGTAGAAAGTTTGATTAAAATCCTCTACTGTGAATTAACGACAAGTGTAATGTACTACTCAAATACGCCCTGTGAAAACCATAATTGACCCGCCTGAGGAATTTTTACAGGAACATTTTTCATAATGTATGTATTCCATGTTTTCGTGAGCATTCGCCAATTTATCTATTTGCCATTCCGTCGTCTCCTTTTAATTTTGATTCCGACGTTTCATCTACATAAAAAGATCATTTTCCGAGCCATCTGCTTAAGCGGAGAGGCGGTCGTTACGACGACCCGAAAAAAGATTTAACTTTCGGTCTCGAAAAGTGTCTTTTGAAAATTTTGAAAGAAGGGTAGTTTGATATTTTTTAAGGGATGCTTCCCTTCCCTCGACTAGTAAAAGAGTAGAAGTAATCGCGCCTCTACGGCACAGCTCCCATCAGTGTAATTTAATTAAGAACGGTAAAGTTGTGTATAGGGGTGGGGGGGTTCCGGTCCTTTCGCTTTGATAAATCGGCGACCTCGAGATTGCCCGTCCGTTCTTGTTTTCCAGTTAAGCCGATTAACTCGTTACCTTCATTATCCTTACTTCTTCGTCGGGTGGAAAAACGGGGAAGGGGGGAAGCGGTCGTATTTCAACGGGCGATTAATTCCGCAGATGAAAATTAAAAATTACACAAACAATTTGTCGGGGGTCGCAACGCGACTGGTAAGAGGCTTTGGTCTTAATTAATTACGGGAACGCCGAGAGGGAAAAGTTGGAGAATCGACGTCTGGCGCGAGAAAGTCTAATGAACTAGAGGAGCTGCGTGAATTATGTAAAACCCTGTACGGAATGTTTTGCTACGGAATAACAGACTCGTTATATTAAAGTGGCTGTTTTTAAGGTGGTGACTTTTATCAAGAGGTATCCATTTTCCTAATTTAACTTTTTTACCTTTATTCATTATGCGAGTAATTTTTGTAAAAGTTTGCTGTCTCTAAAGAGACGAGAGGTCTTGTAAAAAAACCGTCGTTTGTCATTACACAACGTGACGGTAATGTTTATTAAAAATGTAGGTTTTTTATAATACAAATCTTGTTTCAAAGCGAAACCAGCCAAATTGGCCATTTGTACGCTTGGATATGGTATTACAGTGAAACCATCCCTTATCTGTCTGTAGATATTAATGGTGTCAATGCTGTCAATGTAATTTGAAAATGTAATACACACTGTTTTATTAACATTCAGAGATAATATGTTGGCGTCATATTTATAAATAATTGTATTTTTTTGCACAATATCCCAAGATTTACCCTGATGAGTAATTACAGTATCACCCGCAAAGGAGTGTATTGCACCACCCTTTTCTTGTATTTCAAATAGATCGTTCATATATGTAACAAATAATAGGGGGCCGAGTATACTACCCTGTGGTACGCCTAAGGTTAGAGGTCACTCTTTCTTTCGCCGATTTTAACTAACTGTTTTCTATTGTAACGTTTATTTTTAATTTATTTACACTGTCCTAATTATACACTACACACTACTTAATTTATCTTAACTAATTAATTTATATCACTCTTAAATGTAATTTGTTTCCCTGGTCCGTTTTTCACCTTATTCATTCACTCGCGGCTTCACGACTGATCTCCTCTCCGACCGCAAGCCCGCTTATATACACCTCAATTGTATTCGCGATAGTTCCTGAAATAACTCGAACCATCTTTGTTATGTAGAAAGGTCTAGGAGGTAATAAATCATTCTTCCTTAATTAGATGTTGCCGGGACTCAATTAAGCGTAGCGGCGTTCCTTTGAGGTAAGCCGCCGAGGTCCGATAAGAGTAAACACATTTCGCGCTGCTGTTTACATTTCGCGTTACACTATTTTTCAAGTAGTCTTTTAAGGTGTTAGTCATCTTACACCTATAGCATCCAGTTTTTTAAATAGTGTCAGTTTACCTTTCTCATATTTGTCTACCGAATAATTCAATAACTAAGTAAGTTTAGCAATACCATCCTTTGTACTTATACTTTTCCTTAAACCAAATTGCGATTTAGACAGTATTCTGTATAGTTTGTTAGTAAGCTTATTAATTAACTATCATTAATAACCATAATTAGTTATCAAAATCTACAATTTTAAAACTAAGCGTTCGGCAGATTTAAGAAGGAAAATGTATGGAAACGGAAATAGGGAATTATAACAGATGTATGGAAATGTGGAAAAATATATTTTTATAAACATTTAGTAGTAAGTATCTAAGATTTCTGTCACCGATATTGTTACTACGTATTGCAATATATTATATTACGTACAATGAGAAATATTAGGTATGTATGTATTTGTATCGACGTAGGGGGTAAAATCTGCCCCTGCAATTCACCTCTGCAAATCTGTTTTTGGAATGTAGTGAAACCAAATTTTGGTTGTTTAAGAGATTTTTGACTACATCCACTTTAGTACGTTGTGTACATATATTTCTTAACTTTATTCTATTTGAAAATATAGTTAATGAACCTAAGGGTTTGCTATTCTTGAAATGATCATTCCTTAATAAACCTCGAATTACGTCAGCATGCCAAATGTGGGGAAAATTGGAAAAAAGTGCTCCATACTCATTTGTTTAAATGGAAAGTCGTTTAAAAAATAGGGGTTGAAATGATTAAAAGTGGTGTAGTTTCATGCCCCTTTTATTCTAAATAGTTATGCGTCGGTTTTGTTACAATAGTTGTATCAGTTTGAAAAATATTCCAAAAAAAAATTATTTTCAGGGGTGAATATCAGGGGCGGATTTACCCCTTAAATTTAAAATCGAACGATAAAAATACTGATCTCTTATTTTTCAAAGTAGATATTAACACTTATTGCAACATTAGCAAAATTACTGATTACCCTTTAGTGCAGGACTCATCTGTTTTCACGGGGATGTAATAGGTGACCGCAATGATTTTACATGAATACCTCGGGAATAATGCCTAAAATAAGGATTGACTTATCCTCCAAAGCGGAGAGGTCGGGAACATTGTTCAAAATGCAACAATTTAAAAAAAATGCGTTTTTCCGACTTGTTTTGCTTATAACTTTTTAAGTATTGAATTTAGAAGAAAGTTGAAAATAGTGAAAAGTTGCAGAATCGCTTTTTACACAAAATGGCATAGGTTAGAAATTTAAAAATTTATTATCGGTTTTGCAAAATAGTAATAAACAAAAAAAAGGGCCCAAAAAAGTGTTTTTTTTAATTTATTATTTTAGGCACTTTAAAGTGTAGTTAGGACTTCCATATCACAGGTAGAAAATCTTGAAGTTACAATAAAAGAATCCTGGAAATTTCGTTTCGATCGGTTTATTACATTTTGCACAATAATTTTGCAATCCAGAAAAATCGAAATATATTGAAAATTTTCAAAATTGTTTAAATATTTTTTCTACAATTCGATTTCAGCAAAACAGGCTGGGGATATATAAGAGGAAAGAAGTTTTCATGTGCTTTTTTCAGAATTAAAAAATATTTATTAGAACGATCACAGTCATTGTTTAAATTTGGTGTCTAATTTATAAATTTGTCAAAATTCGAAGTGAGATTTTTTTTTGTGTAAATTGCAACCATTTTAATGTAATTTTCAACAAAAATATTATACTGGTTACTGTGAGAAACAATTATTTCTTAAAATATGAGAAAAATAGTAATTTTATTAACCATTATTAACCATTCTATTAAATACTATCAACTTTGGGGAGTTATATCTCAGAAACTGATGAACAAAATAGCAACTTATTATATATAGAAAGAAGCATCTTTCAAAGTACTTTCCGGCTATGTTTTCAAAATTTGATTTAACAAAAATTTCGCCGAGATAATCTATTTGTTTATAAGCAAAAACACGACACCAACTTTAAACATTGACTGTGACCGTTCTAATAAATATTTTTTAATTCTGAAAAAAGCACATGAAAGCTTGTTTTATATGTGCTCAACCTGGTCTGTTAAAATCGAATGACTGGAAAAAAAAATTTAACAATTTTGAAAATTTTCAAGATTTTTCGATTTTTCTGAATTGCAAAATTATTGTGCTAAATCTAATAAACCGATCGAAACGAAATTTACGGGATTCCTTTATTGTGACTTCAAGATTTTCCACCTGTGATATGGAAGTCCTAACTCCATTTTAAAGCGCCTAAAATAATAAATTTCAAAAACCACTTTTTTGGGCCGATCATTTTTTTATTTCTATTTTGCAAAAACCGCTAACAAATTTTTCAATTTCTAACCTATGCTATATTATGTAAAAAGCAATTCTGCAACTTTTTTCTCTCTTCAACTTTCTTCTAAATTCAACACTTAAAAAGTTAGAAGAAAAATAAATCGAAAAATCGCTTTTTCCATTTTTTTTAAATTTGTTGCATTTGTTACCTCTTACGTCCATCTAAAGCAAATTTCTGACAGATGGGTCTTGGACTACTTCCCTTTGAGTTATCTTAATAATCTTACGTTAATACGCTTGAAACCGGACAATTTCTGTAGAAATCTAATAAAAAAGTCTGTAAGAGAGATATTTCATGGTATAATTCAATTAATATTATGCGTCTCTTGTTCCTTAATTTACTGCTCTCGTTATTCTTCGCGTCAAATTTATAACGATACTATGAAGTAGCGAGAGACGAGGTCGCAACCGGAAATCCATTGTTGTAACAGCGAACTTAATTTTAGTACGGTTAAAACTCCCCTGGCCTATGTATAATTCCCTTAAAGCTAACAAAGAAAAATGAAGAACTCCAAAATTAATTTCCGAGCTCCCGACAAAGGTTTACTCCGGCTAATCCGAAAGGATTCAAATTTTCCAACGGGACGAGGGAAAAAACTCATCTTAATATAAATTGCACTCGACTAGAGTTGTTTTTGCAATTAACTTTTAACGCAAACGGGAGAATACCTACGTGCGAATTTCGCTTCGGAGTTTGTTTGGAAACTTCGGCGGCATGCTAATTACTATGCATTATGCAGATTCATTACGGGGATTACCGCAGCGGTCGTACGTTAGTTTTCTTCGTGGCGAGTTATGTGGGCAGAAATCTCTCTGTGGACTTCCCTTCGATCGCCTCGTAACCAACTTCGTAATTAGGTATTTTCACATTTTTTGAAAACTGGCGAGAGATTATTTGCCAGTATTAAAAAAAATAATTAAAAACATTCAAGCAAAAAAAGTCTTTTGAAATTCAACCGCTAGGAATTGGCGCCAAAACGCCGTCTGACGTCACACCGCATATAAACAGTGTAGCGAAAACACTATTTTACGACGCGAATAATACAAATTACTAGATTTGGTCGCAATTTAAATCCCACACTCCAGCGGAAACAACAATAAAGTCCAGAATACTCGAAAAAATTATTTGTGGATTGCAGAACTGACCCATGTTTATATGCGGAATGACGTCACGATGAGCAGTCGTTTCGCTGGTCCTCGCCCATTTACTGCTTTTTATACCTGAAATTCGTGGTGTTGGGCCTATTACACGATTTTTTATGATTATAAAATTTGTCTGAGGGTTCGCCCCTATGAATTTAGATATATTTCGTTTAATTTAAAATATATGGCAAATACCTAATTGAGGCGAGAAGATGTTTCGAGTTCCTCGAGGTGATATTAAAATGTATCCACTTTGTCGAAACGACAAGCGGCTTGTCTCGACGGGAACGATAACCTAATTCGGGGAGCGCCGCCGTGTTTTCCCGCTAAAAGCACTTCCGATGTCAAATAAAGGTAACCTTCTTAAAAAACGAAGGGGGAGAAAGAGAAGAGAGAGTTTTATGTAAAATTCATCGATTCCGCCCGTCTACTCGGAAATCCTGTCGATATGATGGAACGATAACCTTTAGGAAGTATGAGGAATTGCCTTTCAATCTTCAAACGACGCGTTCGCCTTAAGATCAATAGCGTGGAGTTTCCGCCCGTCATTTCACGTTTCCCGTACGAATTTTGTCACGAATGCAGGTATTCGCACGTGCAGTTCGACTTATCGATTCGATGCGGACGAGGCGATGGGGCTCGGCGGAATTCCTCAGATGTGTTTGGGTAATTCGAGACGTCATCGTAAAAACTAGACGAAAACCATGGCGAAATTCTCAATGAGAGTAGGTAATGCAATTCGAGCTAGGGGTATTACGTTTAAAGTGGCGGAGCCGAGGACAATTCCACTTTAGGTATAACTCTGAATCCCACTTTAGGTATAATTCTGACATGAGAAAACTTTCGTGCGGGTGGAGCGTTTAAAATGAATTTCGAACAATAATTTGGACGAGCCGTGGTCATTCATCCAATATGTCCGGAGAATGTTCGCAAAATGGAAAGTCGAGGCTTAATGCCTCCGTGGAATAATGTCGCCATGATTGTAACGATTATTTATTAATGTGAAATCAGTCTCTAAGCAGATTTTATTGCACTTTATACTACAGGAAAATATGGTTATAGTTTATATAGTTTACTTAGAACATTACATTTTCATTGTAAAATTGAAGTTACTCGTTAAATACTTCAAAAATCTAATTTTCCTTAGTATCTTCAATACCATGCCCTCCTATAAGCTATTTAAGTATAAAAATACAATTACATAAGTAATTCAAATAATTAATAATCAAAAATAACTTTTTAAATGATTGATCGACAATTTTAACTTTAACATCACCCCAGCTTAATAGTCCAGTCATTATAGGTGGTTCACTTTGGAAACTCGACATACCCAGTATATTACCACTGAAACTTATATTTTGGCATCCTAAAACTTTTCTCAAAATTCACATATAATTGCATGGTCGGAAGTTTTAAAGTCAGTGGTCAAAATTCACAAAAATCGAGTTGTTCTACATTTTTTGCAAATATCTCGTTTTCTATGGCTTTTACGCTATTTGTATTTACTACCGATATTGTAGAGAATCAAATTCTCTACAACTTTTGTATTTAGCATTTCTTCATACCTCGAACTGTTTTCGAGATAGAGGGCGGAGAGCGCTGGTCAGAGAATGATGTGAGGTCAACTGGTAGTCCCGATCAAAAACTCGTACTATTAAGGTTATAAATTATTGCTAAATATTTAACTAACATTTGTTATTAACTTTTACATTAAATTCATTTTTTTGGTTACTTATCTATTTTTAATTAAGTGTCAATTTATTTAATAACACTTACCTGGCCATGTAATTAAAAATTTGTTGAGGAAAATACTTAAACTAATGTTTTTATTAAAAGTGTCATTTGATAAATTTAATATTTAAGAGTTTATGGATTTTAAACAATATATACTTAATAATTTTTCTTCAAATGCAATTGGTGTTAATGAGAATATAATTAAAATATAATTCAAGTATGTCCCTTAATAATTTTTCAATTACAGAAAGGGATTATTAGTGTTACTGAGGTGATAAATTTTAGAATAACTAGAAAGTAAGATTGACTTTAACAATAAAATTAATAATAAATGATAATTACATATTTTGCGATAATTTATTTTTTGACATTTGACCACTGACTTTAAAACACCATCCACCATATGTGAATTTTGAGAAAACATTCAGGGTGCCAAAATGTAAGTTTTCACGTGGTAATATACTGGGTATGTCCATTTTTCAAGATATTCACCAAATTTGGCCTAAGATGGCTGGACTATAAATTATTAACCCAGAAACAGGAATATAAATTATGGTAATAATTGTGGTAATATACTGGGTATGTCCATTTTTCAAGATATTCACCAAATTTAGCCTAAAATGACTGGACTATAAATTATTGACCCAGAAACAGGAATATAAATTTTGGTAATAATTGTGGTAATATACTGGGTATGTCCATTTTTCAAGATATTCACCAAATTTGGCCTAAGATGGCTGGACTATAAATTATTGACCCAGAAATAGGAATATAAATTATGGTAATAATTGTGGTAATATACTGGGTATGTCCATTTTTCAAGATATTCACCAAATTTGGCCTAAGATGGCTGGACTATAAATTATTGACCCAGAAACAGTAATATAAATTTTGGTAATAATTGTGGTAATATACTGGGTATGTCCATTTTTCAAGATATTCACCAAATTTGGCCTAAGATGGCTGGACTATAAATTATTGACCCAGAAACAGGAATATAAATGTTGGTAATAATTATGGTAATATACTGGGTATGTCCATTTTTCAAGATATTCACCAAATTTGGCCTAAGATGGCTGGACTATAAATTATTGACCCAGAAACAGGAATATAAATTATGGTAATAATTGTGGTAATATACTGGGTATGTCCATTTTTCAAGATATTCACCAAATTTGGCCGAAGATGGCTGGACTATAAATTATTGACCCAGAAACAGGAATATAAATTATGGTAATAATTGTGGTAATATACTGGGTATGTCCATTTTTCAAGATATTCACCAAATTTGGCCTAAGATGGCTGGACTATAAATTATTGACCCAGAAACAGTAATATAAATTTTGGTAATAATTGTGGTAATATACTGGGTATGTCCATTTTTCAAGATATTCACCAAATTTGGCCTAAGATGGCTGGACTATAAATTATTGACCCAGAAACAGGAATATAAATTTTGGTAATAATTGTGGTAATATACTGGGTATGTCCATTTTTCAAGATATTCACCAAATTTGGCCTAAGATGGCTGGACTATAAATTATTGACCCAGAAACAGGAATATAAATTATGGTAATAATTGTGGTAATATACTGGGTATGTCCATTTTTCAAGATATTCACCAAATTTGGCCTAAGATGGCTGGACTATAAATTATTGACCCAGAAACAGGAATATAAATTTTGGTAATAATTGTGGTAATATACTGGGTATGTCCATTTTTCAAGATATTCACCAAATTTGGCCTAAGATGGCTGGACTATAAATTATTGACCCAGAAACAGGAATATAAATTTTGGTAATAATTGTGGTAATATACTGGGTATGTCCATTTTTCAAGATATTCACCAAATTTGGCCTAAGATGGCTGGACTATAAATTATTGACCCAGAAACAGGAATATAAATTTTGGTAATAATTGTGGTAATATACTGGGTATGTCCATTTTTCAAGATATTCACCAAATTTGGCCTAAGATGGCTGGACTATAAATTATTGACCCAGAAACAGGAATATAAATTATGGTAATAATTGTGGTAATATACTGGGTATGTCCATTTTTCAAGATATTCACCAAATTTGGCCTAAGATGGCTGGACTATAAATTATTGACCCAGAAACAGGAATATAAATTTTGGTAATAATTGTGGTAATATACTGGGTATGTCCATTTTTCAAGATATTCACCAAATTTGGCCTAAGATGACTGGACTATAAATTATTGACCCAGAAACCGGATCGTAAATGTAAAACACAGAAAGGAATTTTTACAAAAAAAATACATATTTATACAAACAAAACAATAAAAATTCAACTGTAAATCAAGTTTGTAATAATCTAATAATTTCCAACAAAAAAGTATTTTTGTAAAATTCCGCTTATTTTTCGAGATATATTGGAATAACTTAAACGTTCGCCTTTGTCTTGAAAACGCACTTCTAAATTTATCAGCACTGTGTGTTTCTATCTTCTATTTAAGAAAAAATTATTCTTATTCATATTAGTTCTTAGTTTATAGTTTATGACGTTTTTTTGTTGGTACACCCGAATTGCGGTTCGGATAGCCCTGCCCGCTAATACCCCACCCGAATTGCGGTCAAGAAATATTTTCTACCTGATGCTGTAACCCGAATTGCGGTACGGTACGAACGAAAAACGTATAGCCCACTTCGGGGGGTAATAGGTACTACCACTTCCACCTCAATTGTTTATCCTTGCCCCAACAAGCGATAGCGAATAGAACGGAAATAGTCTAGCCCACTTCGGTAGAGGTATCGCCTAACTTGCTGGACCGCAATTCGGGTTAGGGATTATATCCCTTTTTCAGAACGGATATACTTGTATGTCCTCGGACCGCAATTCGAGTGCGCCCTTTTTTCGTGTGTTCGAAATTAAGAGATTCCTTGAGGAAGTTTTCTTTCTACATAAGTAAATGTAATATTTTTTTCCAGTTAAACTTTGTTTTTCAGGTACATTGGAACAACTTAAAAACGACCCTTTTCGCCCTTATTTTTTAAAACGCATCCCTTAATTTAACGGCACGTTATATTTCTGTCATAGTAAACAGCGTCTTTGATCCTCTTTAAATTACAATTAGACCATTAGTACTTCCAAGGTTTTTAGACGCAACTTCTAATAAATCTATGGAACTTATATATAAAACCCTATTAAAAGTAGTCTACATCCCAAATCCTTGTGAAAAAGACCAGTTCTTCAGCCAAACGGTCCAATGTAAAATAGCAATTTCCTGACGGGACGTCATGCGGGCTCGCAACTCCTTTTTCGCGCCGGAACGTACGCAAATCATAGCGGTTCGTCGTAAATCCGGACCGCTTCAATTTTCTAATGGATCGTTTTATTGCAGCGTTAAAACCCAAGATGAAGAGCCATTATCGCGGCCACAAGATGGCCGTATGGCTCAATTTAATCCCGCAACTCCACCAGCCCGGCGACGAGGACGTCAGCATGAGGCACCACCATTTCCACGAGAGGGAGCCCCATTTCTACGCTGGTAAGTGAAAATATATATATATGAGACCGAAAATATTACGTTTACGGGTTTATTGCCTGGTTGGTAGTTTTATCGCCGTATGCGGACGTAAGGAAAAATATCCCCCTTCGAAATGGAAGCACCTGTTGTGCTTCTGCGGGAAATGTTAATTCAAGCGCGAAATGTTCATTGCGCTCATCGTAATTGGGTAAATCAAAAGTGAAATGAAAAGCTCAGTTTCGTATTATGAAACGCAAACTCTGGTTTTAAGGATTAACTTCTTATTTTCCTCAATTCCTTCCTTATTCTTCATGGAAGTTTTGAGCAATGTATTGTTTCATCTTGATCAAAACTCTCTTCTTTCTCTGACGAGCGAATTTTTTTACGACATTAGACAGAACGAAAGATCAGCCATTTTATATCTTAAACTCTCTACTCAATTTCGGATTTTATTGACCCCCTTCCCTCCACATTGACGTTTTGGCGGAAAATGTGAGGGGCGATAAAATTTTACAATTTCCCCCCTTTTCCGTTTCATTTTTACCGACTTACTTACCACCGTTGCCTTTTAACCTGTCACATATATTTCGAATTTTCTTACCTGTCAAATTGAAGTTTCACGAAAATATAGTGAAAACGTTTAGTTTTGAGTTATTAGACTTTCAAACTTGAAATTTCCAGCCATTTCAACCTAACAACTTAACCTTGTATTTTCTTTAGCTGTCTAATTGATAGTCAAGATATTTTTGGATTTATTTATCTGTCAATCTGACGTTTGCAGAAAAGATACTAATAGACAAATTAGAAAAATAGAAGTAAATTCTGTTACCTCAAAGAACCTCATATTTCCAGCGGTTCCAGAGTTACCTACGGCTACTGAGGGTTAAGATCAAAGTGCCATTAAAGCTTAATAGACATGTAGTCCAATCATCTTAGTTTGAATTGGGTGAATATCTCGAAAAATCGACATACGCAGTATATTAACACGTAAAAACTTCTATTTTGGCATCCTAAAACTTTCCATGAAATTCACATATAATTGGATGGCCGCAAGTTTTAAAGTCGGAGGTCAAAAGTCACAAAAATCGACTTTTTCTATACTTTTGCAAATATCTCGTTTTCTATGGGTTTTACGCTATATGTACTTATTATCAATATTGTACAGAATTAAATTCTCTCCAACTTTTGTCTTTAACATTTCTTCATAGCTCTAACTGTTATTGAGATAGAGGGCGGAGAGCGCGGTCAGAGAATCATGTGAGGTTATGGTAGTCCCGATCGAAAACTCGTAATATTGAGATTATAAACAGGGGCGGCGGTGGTCGTGTGGTTTAGGCGCTGGCTTTGAGTCAGGCGATCACTGTCGTCGTGGGTTCGAATCCCACGTAATCCATGGATGTTGTGATTGTTGCGGGAAGTGTGTAAAATGTATCCAAAATCCCGTTCCTATTCACGCCGGTAACCAGGCCGGATAGGATCGGATATCCTGTAGGAGGGCGGGACTAGGATACACACACCCTGAGTCGGTAGAGCACGAAGTGAATCAACTGGGGTGAGAGCCTTAAGGGGTACAACCGTGCTCGAGGACCGTGGTTCGGAGCCCACGTTAAACTGTAGGTCCCGTGCAAAATGGCCACAGCAGCGAAAAAGAGACGTTAACTTAATAAGACAAGACAAGACAAGAGATTATAAATTATTGCTAAATATTGAATTAGCATCTATTATTAACTTTTACATTAAATTCAATTTTTTGGTTACTTATCTATTTTTAATGAAGTGTCAATTTATTTAATTACACTTACCTGGCCATGTAATTAAAAAATTGTTGAGGAGAATACTTTAATTATATTTTAATTATAATCTAATTTATACCAATGTAATGACTTTCTAAATAAATAAAGAAGAAAAGAAATAAATTTTTATATAATATTTTTATTAAAAGTGTCATTTGATAGATTTCATATTTAAGAGTTTACGGATTTTAAACAAGATGTACTTAATTATTTTTTACTTCAAATGCAATTAGTGTAAATGAGAATATAATTAAAATGTAATTAAAGTATGTCCCTTAATTTATTTTAAAATTTAGTAATAAATGATAATTATATATTTATCAATAATTTATAACCTTAATATTACGAGTTTTTGATCGGGACTACCATGACCTCACATGATTCTCTGATCGCGCGCTCTCCGCCCTCTATCTCGAAAACAGTTAGAGGTATGAAGAAATGTTAAAGACAAAAGTTGTAGAGAATTTAATTTTGTACAATATTGATAATAAATACAAATAGCGTAAAACCCATAGAAAACGAGATATCGACGAAAAATCGATTTTTGTGACTTTTGACCCCCGACTTTAAAACTTGCGGCATCCAATTATATGTGAATTTTGAGGAAAGTTTTAGGATGCCAAAATAGAAGTATTTACGTTTTAATGTACTGTGTATGTCAATTTTCCTAGGTGAACACCCTATAATGACTGGACTACTGCTTAACATATTTGCATCTTTGTCAGTAAACGAGTTTTGTGTTGGTCTTAGTAGTGAATACCCTGAAATAACCCAAACTTACCTTCAGCCATGACGTGTCGTTGTGAAATAGGCTTTTTATAGTACCTAGTTGTCGTACATTTGTAAGCCGGACAAACCTACACTTTAAAACAATTATCAATAAAACAGTTCATTCTTCGCATTACATTGTAACATTTCAGTTCTCTTTAATGCAACACAGCATTCAAGACGCCCGAGTTGCACATGCTGCAACTAGTTTGTCCCTTACACTAAACTTAATTGCAATTACATTATTACATTCTAATTACTTAAATGACTGCTTCTGTGTTTCTCGGAATTCCGAGAATATTCCAGATTTTCGGTATCCTGGGATTCCATCCGTTTGTCGTCTGATATCCACATGCGTAGAGGGATTTTCGTAATTTCATTACAATATAAATATTTCTCAGTCCCCTAACCACGAATGTCCGATGATCAAATACGTTACCCGCACAACTGACCTTTGATATTAGACCGTATTCGTAATGAGAAATTAGTAGAAGAAAATTTATTTTAGCGAGCATTGTTTGTATTTGAGGAAGATTTAAAGCTCGTACGGTTTATAAGCTTTTATCCAACATATGACAATTATGACTGCCATTATTAATGTCATTTTAGACAAGTAAACTATTAAATAACTCACTAGTGAGTTATGGATTATAACTCACATTCATATTTAAAGTAGTAATCTATTTATTTATTTATTTCCCGTGGCAACCAAACAAACAACCTACTTTAACCAAAATGTAAAAAAGCCACTGTCAAGTCATTCTGACATTTATAGGGTACTGAGACGCAAGTAGCTTTGATTTGATCACAAATCTTATTAATTATTATCTCGTAAAAAACGATTTCTTCCACTTGTTGGATAAAACATTGTATGCCACTCGCGTGTTATGTTTCCTAAGGGACTTGAGAATTATTTTATTTTATAAATTTCTCGCGTGACTTATTTTCACCATAACACACTAGTACCATAAATAACTATTAAGTCTCGTATGCAAACGACATTATAATTTTAATAACACGCTTGTTTAGCGTAAAGATTAATTGCCATTTACATCCAGATACCAGTCGTGTCTCTGTAATCTCAATAATTATTTTTATTGGTTCCAACTGATGTCTCTACGAGACGCGATCCTGCCGTACGTTAACGAATTTCCTCTTTTTGATCCCGTTTCTCGTTTCGCGAAAATCACGCATATTTCCACGGTTCCTCCTCTACGGGAATCGATACCGAAACAATTAACGGGACGCGGGCCTCGTATCCGATCATTCAAACTGGTGCACGTATTGAGGAAAAAACCATTTCGGAGCTGCGTATTGGTGTTTGATAGATGTATATAACTTTATTGGGATTGATGGATTAATCAACGGCGTTTACTCGGCATTAGATGGAAATGCACTAAAATTCGTGCGTACGATGGGGTTGGAAGGGCGCGATTAATTGTAATTAAGGGTAGGGTTTTATCGCGGACGATAATTGGCGCAGTCGAATAGGATGCCTATCCGTGTGATGACGTACGAGAACTGTACTGATTCGCGGTTAAGTAATTGAAATATATGTGGATAGATATAAAGTTAGTAATATCTAATGCAAATTAACAAAAATGTGGAAGTCGCGAGATTGACCGACAAAAGTGTCTACTTCCTGTCACGTGTTATGAATATATATATTTTTTTTTAACAAATCTCATATATGTATATTGGGATTTGATACATATATTAAAAGGAGTTTATATTAAATGCGCTTATGATAACGAAACACACAAATGTTATAGACACATTTTTTATTACTATGTAATAATAATAACACGTAATTATAACTTCGGATTTACTAAACTATTTAAATGCAACAAACTTAAAATACAACGGAATAGGTACAAAGATAGAAACTGGACTCTCTCGCAGTCAGACGAAGAGTGTTTCTTAAAATGAAATCCTCAAAAGGTAGAGACGGGAAACGCGATCTCCGCTTATTGGTCAGATTGATTTCAGTCCCCTTTACTCGCCACCCATTGGTTGGAAATCACCCCGGTAGTGAATAAAGGGCGTTTTGACCATCGCCGAAAATCAGTACCTTACTTCTTCGAAATACGGTTAAACTTAGTCTGTAAAAATACTCGATGACTTTACCGGAAGGGTCGTTGTTACCCTTACGGTTTATTGTTCACTTGACTTGTGTTTTATAGGAAATAAATCTCGAAGAAATATTGGGTACTCGAGGGTGACAGCAGCATCGACCTCTTGTAAATCATCCTCGGTGCAACAATAAATTAAACATGTCACTTATCTTAGACGACGAAACATGCCGCCCCCCTTGAACGATCGTCGTTCAAAATAATAGCAAATAATGACTTATAAAAATAAATGAATTATAAAAAATAAAATTATTCATCTTCATTGTATATAGTCAGAGGACATAAAAGCTTAACTTAGGAAAGTTCTATATGGGGATTTTCACCATTTTCCCTGACTGCCTTACTTTCACAGAATTCTGTGAAAAGTCACCTCTCGGTGAACCACTGACTGATCGCACGGTCCGGAATATTCCTCCATCGCGTCCCATCTCTCCCCGTCGCTGAATTAATTCCGGCACATTACGGATATGCGACCTTTAATGAATTTACTTCCCCTCTCATCAGTATGCCAGATGCAGCGACCAGGAATTACCCGAGAAGTGTGTGTAACAAATTTAAAAGAGGCGGCAGCTTGAGGAGCGTCCCGAATGAATAAGGAATCTGTTCCGTACAGTCGTCGTCGTCGCGACAATCGTATCCAGGTTTCGTATAAACGGGACGTCTCCACTTTTTGAATACAAATCGTACTTCCCGCGAATACCTCTCGCAAGTTGTAATAACGTTGCGTCGACCTTCGGTCTAGATAACACTTGAGAAGATTAGTGGCGTTTATCGTGATTCGAGATAAGTTTAGTTGGTTGTGGAACGTGCGCTTGAAATGAAGGTCTTGTCTATTCAGAGCCATGTCGTGTCTGGATATGTCGGGAATAAGAGCGCCATCTTCCCCATGCAGGTAAGTCCTCTTTCGAGAATTCGAAAAAACATTTTTCTACGCCAAGTGAATAAGCATTCTAATAGGAAATTCAATTACGGAATGACAACTACATTTGAATATTCTGTGCTTGAAATCCAAAAGTACTTGTAGTGTTGTACGAATATAGCTTATATTCGAATTGTATATAGTACCAGAATGTTAACATGCAAAATCATATGACATGCGAGATTTGTAAGATAAATGGTACCACTTATCGTTTGGAATCACTGCAAAATAAGGACTAAAGGGTACACTGAGGTAAGGAGAACCACATCTTTCCTTAGTTCATATCTACCTTCCATTATTCCAGAAATTTATGTACATATTGTTACGACAAAAATGGAAACTCAACTGGGATGCATAAAAAATATTTGTTAATCCGTTTTTCCAATTTTTTCAAAATTTTCCACATTATTAATTTACCTATTAAAATCTCAATAAGGCCAACTGGGGTAATTGGAAAATAACTTTATTTAACAAAGAGCGAGCATTATATTATTTGTTACTTTCCAAAAATACATAATCAGGCAATTTCCAGTGGATTTATGATTGGCATCTCTTCAACTGTGGACCAATGGGATATTAATGTCGTATGAAGCCTCCAAGCAAATTTTTAACAATTCTTAAATTATCTTTTTGAATTGCAATTTCACTATTGTCCAATGGCAAAGTATTATTGTTGCATCCTTGGTAACATGTTATATCTCCTTCAAAATCTCCAACCTCATGTAAATCTTAGCCTCCAATGGAATCCCTGGCAAAATCTTCGCAATGGACGTCTTCATCAGCGTCCTCATCTTCTTCTGTCCTTCTATCTTACCTGTTTTGGTTTTATGTTCTCTTTGCAAAAGTAGGGAAAGTAGCAGTAAAAGTAAGAAGTAGGGAAGACCAAATGGCGAAGAATACCTTATTCTGGAAAGAACACGTTTACCTTATGTATAATAAAAATGTCGAAATGTTGCCAGACAGCACCCATCAAGATGGACCAAAAGAATGATTCAATGGCGACCAACAGATACCAAGAGAAAAACAGGAAGACCCCAAATGCGATGGCGAGATGACATCCAACTAGTAAAACTGGTTACAAACTGCTCAAGATAGAACGACATGGAAGACAATGGAAGAGGCCTACATTCAGGAGTGGATGGATACGGGCCAAAGAAGAAGAAGAATATAAAAAACTATCTTCTAAAGAGTGGATCCATAGAATGAAATGTGTGTTGAAGGTGTGCAAGTAGTGGTATTGCTACCATGAATGTTAACAGTTGAGAGTAGAGAATGTAATGTGGACTGCAGTGATTCTGGAGTGATTGGTTGCATTTTCCTTACATTTTCGCTTATCTCGGTGTACCTTACATTAAGTTAGTAGTTAACGTATTGCAAACACAAGCACGTTTCATAAATTGAAGGAAAGTAATTCATTATTAGAAGCAATTAAAGGCAGTACTAATGAAAGGGCACAATTAATAATTGCATGTCCCTAGAATTCGTTCTATCCAGAGTGAAGTACCTATTTTTGCGTAATGCAATTATACTCTTTTTCCCAACAAGACACATATTAATGAGCTGGTCGTCAACAGAGGCATTTTTTGTGTACCTGAGGGAAAAAAATCGCAGTTATTGTAAGCAGTATACCTGCATTTTTACCTCTTTTGTATAATTTTGAAGGGGCCACCCTGTTTCATGATGTCAGTACAAAAGGTCCGAAGGCGAAGAAGCAGAAGAAGAAGGTAAGAGATAAGCAGAAATCCGGCGGGCGAATATTGAGATGTCAGTGGCGTTTCGCGTTTTCGACAGAAAGTTCGAAATAATATGCATATTGCATCAAAAGAAATTGCTAGGTATTCAACAAATATGAGTACCATATTAGTCGTAATAATTCGTTACTATTAACCCTACTCCTAAATAACCTTATTTCAACGAAAAATACCGTAATTATTGGTACTCCATTATCCTAAATACTATTGTTACCTACACGTCTAAGACTTTGACGGTCAGCTCATTAATATGCTTCTATCTTGTTGGGAAAAAGAGTATATAATAAAACACATTCATCACACTTCCGCCACCATAAGAGAATAGGCGATATTCACGTCGAAGTCAGTTATTAGGATTGGACGTCGACGTCATAAACACCGTCCAATTCTCCAACCATCCGAAATACGGGACGATCAAAGCTAAACCGCTGGAACCGGACGACTTCGCCGATTTAATCGAAGCCCTCAGATCGAACGGCATCGACGACCATTCCCACCTCTTGACCGGCTACGTCCGTTCGCCGGCCCTCTTGCGGCTGATCTGCTCGTTAGTGCGATCGTCGAGGGAGAAGGATCCGGCGATGGTTTACGGTACGACCGTCGCGCCCCGACCGACCGACCGTCAGGACGTTTAACGGTTCCGTTACAGTTTGCGATCCGGTCATGGGCGACGACGGTAAGCTGTACGTGCCCGAGGAGCTCGTCACGGTCTACAGGGAGGAGGTGCTACCGCTGGCGAGTATCATAACGCCGAACGTGTTCGAGGCGGAACTGTTGACGGGGGTGGAAATTCGAGACGAGGAGACCGCCTGGAGGGCCGTCGACGTGTTGCACGGGAAGGGTTGTAAAGTCGTTGTGATCACCTCCGTCGCCTTTTTAGGTAACGAGAATATAATGGTCTTCGCCAGCTCCAGAGAAGGTGAGAGTAATGAGTTAGGTCAGATTTGGTTTCCAAAACGTTACAACAGAGCTATACGTCTACGTCCAAACATACGTACGTTGCAAAGTTGAATTCAAAAATAATATGTTCCATGGATCAACCACCCTCTCTGTCCATTGCTTGATTGCAAAATATTCTCCCACCGCCTCTCTAACCAAACTGTCAAATAACTATTTTCGTATAGACAACACTACCATTTTCGGAACTTCCCTGGTTGATCCAATCTTGTTTCTCCAGCACAAATGAACCATGGTGCTGACTTAACTTGGAACACACCACCTACCCTCCTTGCCCACTAGAACCATTCACATCGACCTTCATTCGCTACCACATATCTTTTAGGTGGATCGCAACAAAAGTTATACATTGAAACGAAAAAGTTCCCTGTCTCCTGCGGTGGAACCGGCGACCTCTTCACGGCGCTCTTCCTCGCTTGGATGTACAAAACTTCCAACGACCTGAAAGAGTCTCTGGAGAGATCAGTGGCGACTGTCCAGGCAGTGCTGGAAACGACAATGGCACACTTAGAAGGTAGAAGTTGTTTCCTAACTTCCACGTATCTCACTTTAGGTTCGATTTCAGGCAAAGAACCCAACGCTAGGAACAAGGAGCTGAGGTTGATACAAAGCAAACATGATATAGAAGATCCCAAGGTGGTCTACAGGGCGAAATGGGTGAAATAATGTAGTACGCGCAGTAATATAAATCAGTTTCGTGATTGGTCATTTCGATTGTGGAATGTTTGAAACGAATCGAGCGATAAGTAAAGCAACTGGTTACATTATATTAATGATATTAATAATGACCTTATTATAAATACGTTTTCAATAATTTTAATATTAGAAAGTGATTTATAAGTGGAATTTTACAGGTATTTTACATAGCATCTATTTTGGGTAGATTTTCACTGCCTGCTGTCACAAAATGTCTCTTCATGATATATTTCTTTGATTAAATACAATGAATTTGATAACTAATTACCAATTGACACTAAAAATCAGAAATTGCTTGATATTTGTCGCCAAATTGGTTATCTCAATTTGAAACCCCTCCATTGTTTACAGGAATATGACGTCACCAGAGACAACCAATTTTTGCGTAATTTTAACTAAACCTCAATTTCAGACAAATTTGAGTTCAGTTTTAATTACGTTAATTATGTTTTCGGAAAATTTTTACAACATACATTAATTTTTTAGAGAAGCAACAATTGGAACCATATTTTTAATACTGTCAAATACCAATTCTTACAAAAATTTAACAACAAATTAGTACACGGCTTAAAAAATTTATTTTTTGATTATTAATTATTTGAATTGTTTATATAATTATGTTTTTATACTTAGATAGCTTATACAAGAGCATAGTATTGAAGATACTAAAGAAAATTAGATTTTTTAAGTATTTAAAGAGAATTCTCAATTAAACTTATTACTAAGTACATTAAAACAAATATGCAAAAAAATGCGAAAATAAGTAAACTTCATTATTGTCTATTCTTATTGAAATTTTCCAACAAATTAATGCACTACTACATCTACTCAGAATTATATTAATAGATAATTATTATTTGGTGTAAAATACTTGTTACTAAGTACATATTTTTAGAACAATTTACTATTAAATTTTGTTCAAAATCATGGAAAATTTCATCACCTTTCAAAATTTCGTCAATTTTGTTTATTTTAAGAGGACAGTCTCTTTCAAAATTGGAAAAACACTTTTTGGGATTTTTTTTAAAAAGGCAATTGTATTTAGTCAAAATTTTGTTTTAAGATAATGCTCTATTATTATTGAATAATACAACAAAAAACTTTTTAAATTCGTAATGATGTTTGGCGGTGGAAGAGTGCGTTTTCTTGGAAAAAATAAAGACCAAATTCTAAATGATTTCTGTACTTTATACTCTTTTCTGGGACGTAGACCTATAAAAATGCATATAGATACCCTCCATTTTTCTCTATGCACGTACTTTTCCCAATAAAACGCCCGATTTTTTACATATTAAGAAAACCAGTCGTAAAACAATTTAAAACAGTTCCCAAAAAATTTTTTTAAGGTCTTTGTCCTAAAAAAAAGTATAAAGAACAGAATTAATTTTGAATTTTGTCTATAATTTTCCAGGAAAACCACAGTAACTGGTACCAATTATTACAAGACAGCTTCTCCCAGCGCCAAGCGTTATTAAATAGTAAAAAAAATTTTTTTGGATTCTTTAATAAATTTAGAGCAATATCTAAGAAAAAATAGACCTATAGAAATGCATATAAGTACCCTCCATTTTTTTTCTATGCACGTACTTTTCCCAATGAAATGCCCGATTTTTTACATATTAAGAAAAACAGGCGTAAAACAATTTAAAAAATTTCCCAGAAAATTTTTTAAGGTCTTTGCCCTAAAAAAGTATATAGAACAAAATTAATTTTGAATTTTGTCTATAATTTTCCAGGAAAACCACAGTAACTGGTACCAATTATTACAAGACAGCTTCTCCCAGCGCCAAGCGTTATTAAATAGTAAAAAAAGTTTTTTTTTGATTCTTTAATAAATTTAGAGCAATATCTAAGAAAAAATAGACCTATAAAAATACATATAAGTACCCTCCATTTTTTTCTATGCACGTACTTTTCCCAATGAAATGCCCGATTTTTTACATATTAAGAAAAACAGGCGTAAAACAATTTAAAAAATTTCCCAGAAAATTTTTTAAGGTCTTTGCCCTAAAAAAGTATATAGAACAGAATTAATTTTGAATTTTGTCTATAATTTTCCAGGAAAACCACAGTAACTGGTACCAATTATTACAAGACAGCTTCTCCCAGCGCCAAGCGTTATTAAATAGTAAAAAAAGTTTTTTTTTGATTCTTTAATAAATTTAGAGCAATATCTAAGAAAAAATAGACCTATAAAAATACATATAAGTACCCTCCATTTTTTTCTATGCACGTACTTTTCCCAATGAAATGCCCGATTTTTTACATATTAAGAAAAACAGGCGTAAAACAATTTAAAAAATTTCCCAGAAAATTTTTTAAGGTCTTTGCCCTAAAAAAGTATAAAGAACAGAATTAATTTTGAATTTTGTCTATAATTTTCCAGGAAAACCACAGTAATTGGTACCAATTTTTACAAGACAGCTTCTCCCAGCGCCGTGTTATTAAATAGTAAAAAAAGTTTTTTTTTTGATTCTTTAATAAATTTAGAGCAATATCTAAGAAAAAATAGACCTATAAAAATACATATAAGTACCCTCCATTTTTTTCTATGCACGTACTTTTCCCAATAAAACGCCCGATTTTTTACATATTAAGAAAACCAGTCGTAAAACAATTTAAAAAATTTCCCAAAAAAATTTTTTAAGGTCTTTGTCCTAAAAAAAAGTATAAAGAACAGAATTAGTTTTGAATTTTGTCTATAATTTTCCAGGAAAACCACAGTAATTGGTACCAATTTTTACTAGACAGCTTCTCCCAGCGCCAAGCGTTATTAAAGAGTAAAAAAAAATTTTTGGATTCTTTAATAAATTTAGAGCAATATCTAAGATAAAATGGACCAAATACAATAGTTTTTTTAAAAAATAAATTCTAAAACAATGTTTTTTTAAATTTTAAATAGGCTGCCCCCATAAACAACCATATTTTTTATTTAATTCCTTTTCTAGCTTTTGGTATACAAAATCACCTATTTTATCTTTAACCTTCTGACCTAAGTTTTAAACTTAACCTTAGTGAATTGAATTCGTCTACTATTTCAAATGATTGTGATAGTTGTGATTGTGATGATTGTAATTTATGTGTAAAATCGTAAGTATACGCCACTTTTGAAAGAATATGCACAATAATAATACCTTATCCAACATATGAGAGTTATGACTGTCATTATTAATGTCATTTTAGACAAGTAAACTATCAAATAACACACTAGTGTGTTATGATCCATAACTCACTAGTGAGTTACGGATTATAACTCGCGTTCATATTTAAAGCAGTATTCTATGTAGCATGCTTGTGGCAACCAAACAAACAACCTACTTTAACCAAAATGTAAAAAAGTCACTGTCAAGTCATTCTGACATTTATAGGGTACTGAGACGCAAGTAGCTTTGATTTGATCACAAAACTCATTAATGATTATCTCATAAAAAACGATTTCTTCCACCTGTTGGATAAAACATTGTATGCCACTCGCGTGTTATGTTTCCTATGTCATTTGAAAATTTTTGCCACTCGGCCTGACGGCCTCGTGGTATAAATCTTCTCGCGTGACTTATTTTCAACATAACACAGTAGTACCATAAATAACTATAACGGTGTAATATATGCAATTATTAATTAGCGATAATTCACTTAAATAAATATAATTTGTCTACACAGAGACTATATTAGTTATTCAAGGAATGAAATATATGCACCTTACATCTAATCCACTCTCTAGTGACGAGAAATCGCTATCTCACAACACTAAGGATTTACCAAAATCCTTCTTAAATTGAGTTTGAATGGAGAGTCCCGTTAACGACGAGATTTTAATCCAGATCATTTTCGGAACATTTCGATCGTACGTTCCCCCAGAACAACCTCACCTAATTAATCGCCGCGTCGCGTCTCTCCCCCGGGACTTATCAGTTATTTTCCCGTCCGGCGAAAGAAGTCCCGGAAAAACGTCCCGGCCGGATGCGAAAACACATTTTAACAAAAATTCCTGCAGGACGCAAAAAAGTCGCTCGCTTGATTCGAACTTAATGACTCGATCGATTTGACTAAGAGGTTGTTTTTGCCGGAGGCGCGGAGAGAGGTGATAGATGTTTATCCCGGGACGCGGCGGATAAGGGGCGATTTGTCACCGGGAAGATCCGGGAAAAAAACGTTGTCATAGATTTGAGGGACGTCCAAAGCTACTACGCCTATCTCAGGACGAAGGGAGTTACGAGGAATCTTGGGCTGAAGATGGATTTGTGGTGCGAGAATAAAGAGGTAATCAGAAGGGTGAAACAGAGAGAGGTGTGTAGTTCGTGCATTGAGAACTTGGGATATCGGCCGGGATACTGTCGCAGTGCAGTGCGGTGTCATATCTATTCGTTTGTGTCACTGCTATTAACAAGTGGCGTAAGGTTGATATAGTTAAAGTTTTAAGTCCACCTTCAAATTACTGAAAGAAAAATAAAGATCCTGTAGCTTATATCCTTCATTGAAATTTAACTTTTACCCCATTTTAATAAGAGCAAGTACCTGTAAGATTTTTGAGATTACTTAATTAATCAATTACAGTTTTCAGTTCGTAGATTGAATACAAAAAACTAGAGGAAAAACGAAGATTTTGATTTTCAGTAACTTTCTTCAATAATTGTGCATTCACTTAATTTAGTTTCTATCTGTGAGTTGTCGAACTGAACTTAATTTGTTCAATTAATATTTGAGTTCACCATGATATTACTAAAGCAAATTGAAAACCACATAGTCTCTACTTTTCCCTAATAAATTTCCATGTCTGTAAGTTTTCTAAATTAACTTAATTCGTTGACATAAGTTTTAAGTTTCTGTTCAAATTAGATTCACTCAATTCGGACTTGAGCAAAACTCTATAATATTTTTAAGTTTATTTAATTAATCAATTAAAGTGTTAAGTTCGTTGCTCAAATAAAAAATCTTTTTGAATAGGCACCTGTAAATTTTTGAATTTACTCAGTTAAGTTTGAAATTCATAATAAAATTACTGAAAGAAATCTTTATCTGAAAATCTGTACCTGTACGTTTTTGAATTTGCTCAGTTAAGATTTAAGTTCATAATAAAATTACTGAAAGAAATATGAAATTTTTCAACAATTGGACATTTACTTAATTTAGCTTTGAATGGATGCCAGTAAGTTTTCGAAGTGAACTTAATTTGCTCCCTAAGATTTAAGTTCATCATGAAATTACTGAAAGAAATTAAAAATCCGGTAAGCGCCTGTAAGATTTCAAAATAAACTTAATTTGTTCATTTAAGATTTAAGTTCATCATGAAATTACAGAAAGACTGAAAAACCAGTAGCATTTACTCTTAAGTACGTTTCCTCAATTTAGTCTCCGCTGGGTGCCTGTAAGTTTTTGAAATTAACTTAATCAGTTCATTCAAGTTTTAAGTTCTCTTCCAAAGCAACATAGAGGAAAAATGGAGATTATGTAGTTTATACCCTTCTTAAAGCAATAACTTTTACTCAATTTTAACTTGAGCAGGTACTTGTAAGGTTTTTGAGTTTACGTAACTAATTAATAGAAGCTTTAACTTCGCTATTAAGTTAAAAAAGCCAATTTGGATGACAAGTGAAAGTTTTGTATTGTCGCGATGCGGCCCCAATCAGCGAAAATAGGTCGCCGTCTAAGCTTATTCAGCACCGAGGCGACCTTAAACCGAAATACGATACGACTCTCGGACAGGTACGACATCACGTTCGTAAACATCCCGCTTGTATTTATACAGCTCGATCATAACGATCAGGGAGTCAGTCGGTCACCTAGTATCACGTCACGCTGCCCGTCTGAGAGCCCGTCCTTTCGGCATGCCGCTAATTGGAGGAGCCTTGCGCCTGCTGCCCTTCGTCATCCGACAGTAAGCAACCACCTCACCTTACAAGATTTTTGAAGATTTTGTCACAAGAAGATTTTTGTAAGATTTCTGAAATTCACTTAATTAGTTAGTTTCATTTTAAAGTAAGTAAATTGCGCAAAAGAATCTAAAGGAAAATAATGGTTAATATAGCCTTGTACTTAGATAGATGGTTGGTTTAATTATTTCAGGTACTTTAAGTAACTTTTAAGACACTTTTGTGTAAAGTACCTAAAATAAATTCCAGAACAAAAGCTCGATATACATGTTCGTCCAAAAACTACAATTAAATGTTTACAGCAATGCTATGAGATGCTCGACAAAATCAAGGTTTTCAAATGAGATATACAGTAAAATGAAACGTTTAAATTGCCTTACAATACCCATAAATGGTGATTTTTACTTAAGGGACTAAATGGTTTCTATATATGTTTACACCCCCTTTAATCCAAGATTACTTAGGAAACTTTTTGGGTTCCACAAAGCAACAGAGTGAGAACTGCCCTTTGCTGATACAATTTCAAAGAAAAATATTGTGCCTCAATTTAATTCATTCATAGACATAGAACTCTGAGGAAGACGGTGACAAAATATTACTAAAAATTACTTTTTCTTCTTCCGCTACTGTCTCCTTCAATGGAGGTTAGCGATTACACTGACAAATCTATTTCTGTCCATTGCAGAATCATATTAGATCAATGATGCTTCGCAGCCATGATATCTGCCTTCGGCACACACCTCGTTTTCCCTCAGTTTTGCCCTGTATAATTAACTACACTAGCTGATACTTTTCGTTTCGCATTATGTGTCCCAGGTAGCTGACTTCTCTATACTTAATAGTGTTACGCGAAATATAAACATCAGCGTGAAGCGTGCTCCTTCTTATCTGACGCAGGCGGCGCAGATCAAAAAGGACCATAAAAATCTTCTGGAACTTCCCGGAAACGTCCAATTAGAGAAAGAATCATATGGTCCGTTCTGGAAATAAAAAACATTATTAGAGGACATAAAATTACGGGCCTGCGGTCGAAGAAAGAGGAGACGAAGGAGCCATCGTGAGTGAAAAGTGCGATAAACCGATTAGTGACAAGTGTACAAATAAATTAGCGCGTTAAGTGTGCAATATAAAATAATTGGTTAAGGGATAAGAACTGTGTAAATAAATTAGGATAAACGTTACAATAGTATTTGGAAATTCTCTGTCTGTACCTATTATTCTTCTGAGAATATATTTTCTCTCTGTCTCTCTCTGCTGGTGTGAGCATCCTTACAGTAAGCGCTGTCATAACCTTCTGCTCCTTCTCAATTCTTGTGTTTGTGGTTGGTGGAGTGAAATGGGACATATGAACTATCTGCAATTACTACGCTTTCCGGGCTCAGTTTAAGAAGTACCTTACATCGACATTCACGTCCTGTGACCGTTCGACGTTTCGTACCTCCTCAGGAATTCAATCACGAAACCCGGAAAGCTCCTCTCCTCTCACACACCTCGTGTGGGTTTTATGCGGCTCCCTCATTTTTATCGACCACCTGAACGAGGGGTCGTAATAAGGGAACGTGAGGTAGTTAACGGGATGGATCGTAAGCACGAAATTGCTATATATATACGAGCGATCCTGGTGGTGTGTATGTGTCTCTCCTCTTTTCGTTGCATCTGCATGGGAGCAGAATAATCCCGATTAAATTTTCCCGAACCGAAGTGTACCACTTACGTCCTCATGCAGCAATTAGCAATTGGGGTAATGCTCTTACGTTAGATGATCCTGTTATTGTATCAAAGTTTCCATGCCGGTTCGTTAATGGATAAATTACGATCGTCTTAATCCGTCTACGTTCCTAATGCGAGCACAACGACACGCAACGGAAATACTGTATATGTGTTAAATATTCGTAATTACCCAATCAGATTAGTTCAATTCACTCATGACTCGCATATATGGACCTACCATGGATCGGGATCATGAGGAAAAATATGTTTACGCAATACGTATTCACATCAATTCCATTGCTAAAAATGCATGTCCCTATTGACTTTATTGGCTGCTTTCAAAATATCTTAAATTTAAACCTACAGAGTGGAAATCAAAATATTTTGGGTGTTTACTCTTATCGGACGGCCGTGTACCTCAAAGGAATGCCGCTACGCTTAATAGGCGCAGCGGAGAGCAAAAAAAAACCTCCCGAGCGTTCCCGCAACATCTCATTAAGGAAAGAATGATTTATGACCTTTCTGGACGTTTCTAAGTAAACATTATTTGAGAAAGGAATGACCTGGAACTATCGCGAATACCATTGAGGTGTGTATAAGCGGGCTTGCGGTCGGAGAGATGATTAGACGTGAAGCCGCGAGTGAATGAACAAGGCGAAAAACGGACCAGTGAAATAAATTAACATTAAGAGTAATATAAATTAAGTAGTGTGGAGTGTATAATTAGGACAGTGTAAATAAATTAGAAAATAAACGTTACAGTATAGAAAATATTATTGCTTTTATTAAATTAGAAGGAATTTCTTGTGTACTTAACACGAGTATGAATTACGATTTTTACACCCTTGCCAAATTTCCTTAGTTTTGTGAATTTTTTTGGGATCTCTCTAAAGTGGTGAATGGTGCAATAGAAGTTTTGTATTTGAATCATTGCTCTTTTTAAAGGATAGTAACGAAGTCGAGTAAAACAATTGAGAAATAGACAAACATTTATTTGCTATCTTGAAATGTACATATATTTACATGAGCGCATATTTAATATGGGCCTCTCATAATTGTTTAAACTTACATGGTGTCATAGTTACATTCATAAGTAATTCTTGGGGCGCACTTGCCTCTCCCTCTCCAGACCAACTTATTGCAGTCTTTTCCATCCTTTCGCCACCTACCAAAGTTCCACATCACGCCATCCCTCTTCCCTCCTTGGTAGTTTTTGCACGTCTGGTTCCGTACGGATCTTACCAGTTCGGCCTGGAACTCTCCCATTGTTACGCGAACGTTAAACTCCCTTAATTCCCCCGCAATCCCCGTCGCTCCCTCCAACGGCTCTCCCATTCGAAAAACCGCACAGAGGGGGTATTATCACCGCAGTCTACATAAACATCTCGGTATGTTTGTATTTAAGCGTACCCCGTATCGAATTAACTGTGAACGGCGTTCTGTGGAAGTTTACTTTAGACGCCAACTCCGCGGGACGGTTTGTTCAGGCGAAGGGGAAGTTCGCGGCGAGCGCTAAGAAAAAAGTCGATTCTCCAGATATGAGGATTTAGAAATATCATATAAATCGACGTTGAGGTTTTAGTTCTGGGGAAAAGTGGGCTGCGGTAGATGCCGATAATGTCTTTTCGATTACATGCTTCCCTTATTAATGAATTACCGCTACACGTGATGTGTAGTAATCCTGTATCCTGTATCCTGTATGATACTCCTTTAGAAAGTCATGAGCCATTTTCGCGGACAATTTTGGGAATCAACATCGATTTTCTTGAAAATGTAATTTAGGTAGTATTTATATACTTTTTCATGATCTACCGTGTATCGAAGCGGGCTTTTACCGTAGGGGTGGAAACCACCCCTTCTAGGGGATGAAATATTTTTATCCAAATAGTCTCAGAAATCGATAGATTCACTAATTCTAAGCAATTTTTGTTCTACCAAGTTTTTTTGTAACGTTAATACTTTCCGAGTTATTCACGATTGAAATTGTACTTTTTTCATTGAAAAAACGCGTTTTTCACGAATTACTTAAAAAGTTTTCATTTCATCGAGAAAATTATTTAAAACAAAAATGTAGGTAATAAAAAACCAAAGAGATTTGTTTTTCTGTAACTTCTGTAAACCCAATATGAATCGAGTAATAGCTCGTTGAAAGACGGTTATTTTTCGAAAAAACCCGAAATTTGGAACTTTCAACCTTAAATAACTTGGAAATGGTGTAACTTTTGAAGAGCACTCAAGAGACCTTTTTTAAAGTACATAAAAAAATATTTCAAATGAGCTCTGGTAAAAGACTTTTGCATGAAAATTGACTGAGTTATAACAAAAATAAAGTCACTTCTTTCTTTATGAAAAACTAACAATAAAACCCTCGGCATTACCACCCTAATTGAAATCAATCGTAATCCACTTGCAATCTACTTCGTTTGGGTAGTACTGATATGATTCAAGTAATTAGACCCGTTTGGATTGCTTATTTTAGAAAAAATAATTGATTAAAATAAAAATTGCATTTTTGTAATTTTGAAAAAAAAAATAGTTTTTTTGTAAATAAACCAAAAACTATTCTTGAAACGTAAAAATTTTTTCAACCAAAATTGCAGGTATCTTTTACTGAAATTGTGGATTTTTTTTAATTTCTTATCATAAAAATTAAATGAGATATGGAGGTTCAAAATTGGAATTCGCGTACTATTTGTAGATCGTCCAAGCCCTTTGAACTCAACCCTTGTTCAAAAATAAGAGTTGAATTTTTTTAACTAAGATGACGTTGAAGCGCTTGAAATTCTCTACAAAATACTTTTTTTTAAGTTTATAGCTCAAAAAGGAAGGGAATTATCGTCGAAAAAACAATTATATTTTTTTATTTTGGAGCATGCATTTTGGGGTATAGTAGAAGTGTTTAAAAAAATAAGACATTTTATTTCAATAGCGAAATGTTCTTCATTTTATACAAAATCACTTTTAAATCATTTCTAATTGTAAAAAATTCGTTAAAATTAGTTTTTAATAATTAATATTCTCAGGGGATGATTTATAAGGGTTCAACAAGCGGTTAATCAAATAATAATTTTATTTTACTATTACAGTAATATACGTTTAGTATAAATACACTTTTAAATCATTTCAAATTGTAAAAAGCCTTTATAAAAATATTTTTTAATATTCATAACTCATAGGGGGTCATTTATAAGGGTTAAAGCGTTTCAGCGAGTAATATATTACATTCAACTAGGTTAAAATAATTTAAATTTAATATGACGCACGTTTAAATTATATCAAGTTATCTTTAAAGCTAGTTTTGAAAATTACAACCTTTAGGGGATGATTTACAGGGGTTCAATTTTCCCGATTGATGATAAGTCTTGTTCAAACATGTCAAATAATTCATTTATACATTATTTTAACCAATTACTTGCTAGAATCTACGATTTTTTAATTTTTTGCGATAAGGGGTAGTTTTCACCCCTAAAAAATAAAAAGCCCGGCCCGGCAAATGGTAGATTTTCAAGTGGAGGGTGAGTAGAGCTCAAACCAAAATTTTTTATGAAAATCGGTGTCGATTCCCAAAACTGTACCCTTGATGACCGGACTATAAAGGGAGATCCAATCGCGACGAGAGATTTCAATCCAGATAAGAGACGCCTCCCGGAAGGAACTCGGAAAAACTATTCCTTTTTAATCAGACCGCACCCCTGGCTCCAGTCGAAGCTCCCGGAATAGTCCCGCAACTGAAATAAGTGCAAAACTGTCCGATAATTACTTCCGTGTCCCGACATAGAGCTATTCCATTTCCCGAAATTGTTCGTCGGTCCGTTTTCCATTTTCACTTTGTCGACGGCGGACGTAATTTCAATCCTCGACCGTCTGAAATTTAAATTTCATTCCGTCCGGTTTGAGTTTCAATTTATCCGAGGATAATGAGACGCTGTATAAGGAGGGAAGCTGCCTCGTTGTGATGTTTTACTTGTCCGTCTTTAATTCCTGATTGTCGTCTTCAGGTGCCGTCAGGGCGGAATCGTTCACCAGGCTGCCCTCTCCCCTTCATCCAGCCTCGATGACGGACTCGCACTTGAACGCCGGAGGAGTCAGCACGGAGTGCATCCCGGAAACGACGGCCGGGAACGACCAAAAAGGGGAATCCGACGACGAAGGTAAAACTTAAAAATTAATTATTGGTTTCTGGTAAAGGGAGACAATAATGACGATAATATGGTGAGGATCATTAATCATCATATTGAGATCGAAAGGTATCACACTACACTCATCATTCTCCTTACAAAAATTTGGGGGATCCAAATCTGGACTAACTAGATTTGAAAAATCCCAAATTGAAATTTAGGAGCTATATTTTTGGAATATGTTAAGCAGTAACCGAAAAGTTCCAAAACACAAAAAAGTTTAAAAAACCCTTTGATTTCATAGAGCTTCTAGAATTCACATTTGCAATAGTAAAGTTTGTAAAATCTAAGGCAGTTTTCACAATATTTTCTTAAACAAACTGCTCCTTGGAAAATTAGGATATCTTCACTAAGGACGACTTTTGTTATGACACTCAATGCACGTCAGAGTCGTCATTTAAGGCGGCCTTTATAAAGGAAAGGTAATTGATGCGGCAACACCGCCTGATTGGCCATATTACTTAATCAACAGAGTTGGACTAGCTGTCATCATGTCGTACATTTCATTTTAACGTCACCAATTTTTTGCTAATCCTGAAATGTAAACTAACTGAATTTGAAAAATGCTTCGGCTTGTAAAAGGCACTAATATTGAAATAGGTTAAATAAAGTTCAAAAAACATCCTGGATTAACAAGAGTTTCCAAAATATAAACTTAGATACACTAAATTTAACCAAAATTTATAGGGAAGTTATAAACCATCTTGTTTCAAAATATTTTCCAAAACTTTTTGGATTAGGTACTTTGATTAAAACTACCAAAAATTTGAAAAACATTTTGGACCTAAATAGAGTTTCAAAAGTACAAACTTAAGTGACTAATTCGGAAAATCTCTTGAGTCACAAATACCTCCAAAGATTTAAGTGCGAAGGCACTAATTTTGGAATGGTTTAAATGAAGGAACCAAACACAACAAAATATCCTGCATCAGTTATAGTTTTCTTAATACGCATTTAAAGACTCTAATAAAATCCTTTGTATCGACAAGAGCTTCCTCGATTTAAATTGATTATTTTTGAATAGGTTAACCACCGACAAATTCAAAAAATATTTTGGATCAACAAGACTTTCCAATATTAAAACTTCAATAATCTAGATTTTGCCAAAAACGACCAAAAATGTAAAAATGGTACAAGGCAGATTTAAAATTGGAGTAATTGGATCCAAAACAAATGAACAATTGAAAAAACATTTCGAAACAATAGTCCCAAAAGCAGTTTCCAAAATACAAACTAGACAGGCTCTAAATTTTACTAAAAATGATAAAAAATTTACAAAACCTTCTAGAAATCAAACTAATTTACCTAATTCCAAACTACCAAACTAATTCAATACTACAGTAGGATATTTGGTGGAGTCCGCGTTATTTATCCGAGTTATTAATCCGCCTCTTATTGGTTAATTTGGTTAAATGTATAACAAGATTTAGGGACTAGTGAATAATTGTAGTAACAAATTTTGGACGTTATACAGTTTCCCAACAAAAAATTTACGAGAAAAAATATAACACAACTTAATTTTTGTGGTGAAAACCTTTTCTAACATATTTTTATCTTGGCATAGTCACTGCTATTTTAAAAAAGTGCTGTAATCTGATTAAATTTTTGATCTCACACAGTATACTAACTAATCTAAATACCCTTTTTATTCATTTCGAGGATAGTATTATTTCTAAGTTAGTAAGGTTATGTTAATTTAAAGTACACAAGTAATGGCACAGAATATTTTCAACATCGTCATCAGTGGTGTAGTTTTAAAGCTTGTTTGGTGCTAGATGTTCCATTTAATTAATCCTTGTACTATTAGTACTTAGTAATATTCATATTGCCGTACATCCCCAACTTAAGTTGTTCTTTAAGTTAATCACAGTCTCAAGATTAATTAAAATCTTTTCTTCTTTCAGCATGAAAAGATATGAAAGGTTCGGTAACTGAAATAATGTCTGTCTTCAGTTCCTCTATAACAGGAAGGAACCTCGTGTTAATAAAATTCGAAAATCCCATTGAAAAACAATTGACTTATCCCGATCCGACATGATGTTACTCCCATCCTCCATCCTCGGCTCTACATCAGTCTCATCAATTTTAACGGCCCACTTTACCACCGGGCAGAAAAAAGGGTTAATTCTAATCACGTATTATCGATCTAGATGCTGTGATAAAATTTATACTTGGGGCACGTACGCCTCGAGGTATTAAAAATACAAAGTCTTCGAGCTGGATTGTAAGCGATCCATAAAATTTAAAGATGGGGATTTTTTGACGAGGAATGATTTATCGCCTCCGCTTAAAGAGTCTCAATAGTTCGCTAAAGTTGCCAATGAGGCGTACTCTTAATCCTCGAATGGGGAGGGGAGGGTCACGAAAGCACTTCGCTATGTATTTATTCATGGATAAGTGACCGTGAACGTCGAGAATTTTGGCGAAATTGTTTAGGCGTAAATTTAATAATTCTCTAATTAGGCTACGGGGTTGTTACGCATATTCTGCGCTGATCAATCTCGGAACGGATCCCGTAAACAAGTTTGATACTAGTGAAACCGATGTAAATAACTGTAAGGTGCCAATCTTTGCATGCTAAGAAAATTACGATATAGTCCAGTCAACTTTCTTCAAAATCTATCCTGTGCCGAAGCGGGCGTTTACCTTAGGGGTGGAAGCCACCCAGCCACCCCTTCTAGGGTATGAAACATTTTTTTAATCAAAAGACACTCTGAAGTCGATAAATTTACCAGTTCTAAGCAAGTTTTGTTCCATAAAGTTTTTGTGTAAGATACTTTCCGAGTTATTCATGACTGAAATGGTTCATTTTGTGTTTCATCCCCTAGAAGGGTGGCTTCCACCCCTAGTGTAAAAGCCCACTTGGGAACATGGTAGATTTTGATGTAGAGGGTAAGTAGAGCTTGAACCCAAATTTTTATGAAACTTGGGGTAGATCCCAAAATTGCACAGTAATACGGTATTGTACCGTTGATGACTGGACTACTATATTTGGACCTGGATCCATTTGAAACAGTTTATTCAAGTGTCTATCTACTGAGTTTCTGTTGTGCATGATTCAATATTATGCAAACGCCAAATCATTGATGGTCAATTAGTGAGTATTGCCAATTCTATCGCGTAATTATTCTAGATACTAATAATCTTAGTAATATCTCAGAAAGTCTCGATCGCATAGTGTTAAGGTCGTAAAAAGGAACCACAGAAAACGGAGCACAAATGGCAAGCGATTTTCTGACAAATATAGAAACATGACAGCAATCAGAAATTAACAACTCCTAAACGCCGACTCTGTTCTGCAGTATGTATTGTTATTGCCACATGCGCCTCTGAGGCGGTGTTGCCAAAATTACTACATTTTCTCCAATTACCTGCCCGAATCCAATATGATCTATTTCGAATTTCATTCGAAAAATGCCAACAAAAAACCGTGTAATGGTGTGTCAAGAAAAGACGTTAGGCGCAGGTACAAATAATAACTGTTCGTGGCAACATCTCGGGCGTACCTATTGGCATTCTAGAGTTTATTATATGTATTTCTATGGCTAAGACGAACATTACCCAAAATAATGACCGCCGCCCATACGGCAATGGGCGTAAAAGGGCAAAGGAAGTTTTGACACCGACCAGGTGGGGACGATGGTTTGATGGGAATTTTTGACACCATGACCGAAAAGGTGGTTTTATTGTACAGGTATTTTTGACACTAAAGAAATTTTAAAGGACATCCAAAACTGGACGTCCTAAAGAGGCCCACTTCAGGCATAAAAGGGCAGGCCTATAATAGACGAAAATTAAATGTCATTGAGGCATTCCACTCTGGACATCTTAGATACATCCAGAAATGGACGTCCTAAAGACGTCCACTTCAGGCATAAAAAGGTCAGGCTTAAAATCAATGTAAATTAGACTTCTTTAGGACGTCCGGCCTTGGACGTCTTAGAGAAGTCCGAATATGGACATCTTATCCATGTACTTTTTATGTCTTAAGGCGTCCAGCCATAAAAAAGGCGTAAAATGGATGTCTTTAAGACGTTATGTGCTGTCTGGGGAAAGTATTAAAAGGCAAGGGAATACGAAAATTACGGGAAATCCCATCTTTATCACGAAAATATTAAAAGGGCTTGAACTTGAACCATTCCTACCGATACACTTCCTACCTATCTGCCGGCCTCATTATTTGATGCCAAATTTCGCCCCCCAAACAAATCTGTGGGGTCCCTTAGAGGTCTCTTCAAACTGTTATTCAAGGTACCATTAAACCTTAACCTCTCTCACCTTCCAGTGCTGGACGAGGAAAGCGAGGAGCTACTCCAGCGCCTGGCGACGAGGCACTACTACAGCTACACGGCCGCCCTCGGCGTGACCGTCGGCGTCGGCTGCCTCCTCCTCGTCCTCAACATGCTCATATTCGCGGGCATCTACTACCAGCGGGAGCGAGACAGGAAGCGCCAGGAGGAGCACCACCGGAATAACCGGCACTCCCGCTCGAACTCGACGCCCTCGACGGAGACGATCCCGATGTCGCAGCGGCCGTCGACGCCGGGCAGCTCAGCCCGCCAGTCGCCCGTCAACGGGACGAAGCGGGAGCGGCTCGACCCGCCGCCCTCGTACGCCGTCGTGGGCGGCCACGAGCAAAATCTGCCGCCGCAGGGCGGCACGCTCAAGAGGGAGCGGCCGCCGCCGCCGGTACGCACGTCGAGCAACCCCTCGGCGGCGGGCGGCACCGTCAAGAAGAGGGTCCAGATACAGGAAATCTCCGTATAGCACTCGCTAAGTGAGGGCGGCTGCGAGGCGGACGCCCTCGACCACTGCGATCTAGTGTCGGTGCAGTTATAACGGGGCGACTTTGACTGCGTCGTTATAGTCCTCGACGAATAGACGTTTTTTCGACTTTTCCACAATATTGTACAAAGGTAGTCAAGGTGTATCTGTTTTGCATAACGTACTGTAGATGAATTTGTATATACAAGGGACAAACCCAAAAAAATACGATCCTCGATGTTGAATGGAACTGTCTGGAAGAGATTAGTTCTTCTCGTTGTGAACGTCTCATTTCGAAAACGTGATGCGGCAGATGTGACTGAATTAGATGAAACCACTTTAAAAACAACGATAAAAGTACTGAACAACTTACTTACTCACTTACTCCATGGCTTACACCCCTACTTCACAATAAGCCTCCATTGCAGCCTACCTACCTTCAATATTTACCACCCGCAGATATTTGGCATTATTGCCTTTCCACCAGACGCTTGGACAACCTAATGATCTTTTGTCAATCGGTGCTTCTTCCCATGCGAATTGACTGCGCGACTATCTGATAGTCTCCTTACATATCCCTCCTTACATATATGTCCTGAACAACTTGCTTACTCCATGGCTTACAACCCAAGGTAGGTCTTCGCCGACTTTACCATAAGCCTCCATTGCTGCCTACCTACCTTCTAACAGGTTTTCAATATGCATCACCCACAGATATTTGGCATTACTGTCTGTCCATCGGAGGCGTGGGCAGCCTAATGTCTTTTATCAACCGATGCTTCTTCCCATGCGAATTTAACTGTGCGACTATCTGGTAGTCTCCATACGTGTCCCTCCTTACATACAAGTCCTGAACAACTTACTTGCTCCATAGCTTACAACCCTAGGTAAATCTTAGCCGACTTCACAATAAGCCTCCATTGCAGCCTACCTACCTTCTAACGGGTTTTCAATATTCACACCAACAGGTGTTTGGTATTATTTTCTTTCCATGGAAGGCGTGGGCAGCCTAATGATATTTTTCCAACTGGTGCTTCCTCCCATGCGAATTTGACTGTGCGACTATCTGGCAGTTTCCTTACATGTCCCTCCTTACATATAAGTGCTGAAAAACTTACTTGCTCCGTAGCTTACAACCCTAGGTAGGTCTTCGCCGACTTCACAATAATCCTTCATTGCAGCCTACTTACCTTCTAACAGGTTTTCAATATGCATCACCCAGAGTTATTTGGCATATTTGGGCAGCTCAATGATCTCTTCCCAACCGGTGCTTCTTCCCATGCGAATTGACTGTGCGACTATCTGGTAATCTCCTTACATGTCCCGCACACTGCAGTCGTATAAATTTTATTTCTCCCACAATCTCCATAAAGATCCTCCAGTTCCTTGTTGCTAGGATCGTCCTATTGATTCATCCACATATATTTCCCTAAGTATTCGTCTTTCGAAGACACGAAGACGTTCTTCATTTGATACCGTTAGCCTCCAAGCTCCACAACCATACATCACTACCTACAGGTCTTATTGCTGTTGATTTTGGTGCACCTTGATGTTATTTTGGATTCTAGGTCTTGCATTGCATAAAGACACTTATTATCTACTTGTATTCTGCAGTCGTTCCCACATATTTGAACTTCTTAATGTGTTCAGAGTTATAGACATCCATTGTGACGTTTTGGCCTACTCTGTCTCTGGGTTGATTATTTCTCATTGAATACATGTAGGTACTTATTTAGTTTGGTCTTCGTTAATTATATGGGTCCGATGCTTTTCGCACTTTGTTCCAAGTCATTGAAGGTGGTCTTCACTTTCAATGACCTTGGTGTTGGAAACGCCAAGAGTAAATTGGGGCCATTATTATGGTACATGGCTGCAGGGGGATGGATTTTCGTCTCTCTACTGACATATTCAAGAACAACAGGTAGAGGACATCGCCTTGTTTGAGTTCATCCATTATATCAAACACCTTCTGAAAATATTGTCCCATTCTCACCTTGTTGTTTAAGTCACCAACACATGCCAGAATTAGTTTGACTAACTTTTTGGGAAGCCAAATTCTTCCATTGCTTGCCATAGTTTAACCCACTGAATGGTATCCTGTTTGAAATCTACGAATAGTTGGTGCAGGTCTCCATTCCATTCCATTAGTTAGAACATGTTGGTAACTCATATGGCAAGAAGCCCAGTACTAATCCTAGAGTTGTTCCTATTAAACATGTTCCATGGAATGTAATGCCTTGTTTGATCTGACACGTTACATTGTCTTCAGTACTGTTGAACCAGTTCTAAAGGTTGTCCAACGACCACATTCTACTTGTTCGATCCAATGTTCTGGCTCCTGGCACATGACTAAGCTCCAACACCCCATCATCTAATAGGTACATATTTGAAGTTGGAACTCAGTCTTTAGTGTTGTCCGTAAACATGTTCTATGCAGTGGGATGCTTTACTCTCAAACAGGTTCGTAATTTCTATTGGAAGACACCAATACTAAATTTATATACGTTAGATTAACTGGAACATTTTTAAACTTTTTCAGAACTACTTTGGGAACCCATGGGGTCCAGCTACATTTGGCGTATTTGTGCATTCATTCTATTGGCTATATGTTCATAACAATTGTTGGAAAAGACTACGTTTAGCATTGTCCAGTAAATCAACTAAACTTTTTCCGTGGAATGGAATGTGTCGTTTTCAGTCAGGTGATTATAAGATGAACATGTATGGAACTTATTTATACCTTTCCTTGGAACACACTAACTGATACGTTGTTCAGAAAATATCTTTCTTTTTCAACACGTCTACTTGTAAGTGGCTGTATCTTGTTGATTTGGAACATTTGGAACTTGTGACCTTAATATTACCTTTTGGATTGTCCTGCGAATTCTTGCAGTGTAATACTTCTTTTTCTACATGTGATTCTGATAATGTGTAGAAATTCTGTTGGACCGCAACCAATACTAATTTAGTTCTTTAAATTTTTTAAAAAATCATACCTTGTCACAGTGAAGATGTTAAATATTCCACAGTTAGACATTCCAGGTGCTCTTGTACCTGAATCAATTCTTGCTGCCTACATACACAAACGTGACAACATACGGAGTATCTTTCTATATTTCTATAATTCAGTCACGTCCCTCGCTAATTTAACCGATTAACCATTTAATATTTTCGTCCGTTTAACATGAAGCGACTAATTTGTTTCATCCTATAGTAGATTACTAAGGTAACGTTTTACCTAATCCCACCACTTCCTTTTAACCTAAACCAAGGTACTGTGAATTTTGTACAAACCGTTTGTTATCTCCAGAATTTATAATTTTGTTGAAATCTGCGTAAGGGAATAAAGACTTTTCTCCTTCGATGCGAACTTTGATTACCGTAGTTTATCGTGTATTAATTTCTTTTATTTGTTTATTCATTTATTTCCCTTATTATGTTTCTGCAAGATTATATTATGACGTTTTTAAGTTCCCCTTTAAAACAGATCAGGTTAAGTTTGACCGTCCCAGGAAGTTTTGTTTATATTTACTACACGTTGTTTTTCCAGGACGATTAATGTTTTGTTTTCATTTTCTGTTTTGTTTTGAAAAGAACCGTATGTGTAACCTAGTGCTCGAGGGATGAAAAAAGATTTTCACTGGAGGGAAGGTCTGCCGTTTATATTAACCAAGGAACAAGATTGTCCCGAGGAAATGAGACGGCAAATATAAAAATGGAACAAATATTTTATTAATAATCTCACTAAATGTGTATTCTCGACGATTGGAATCGAGAAAACCCAGAAACATGAAATTGGGTCGAGAGTAAAGTGGTAGCTACGTTCATTTTCAAGAAATAACAGACGTAATCCGAGAAAATTGATTAGAAACTTAAATTGATCTCATAACGCTCTACCTTCAAAACGTTCTTTAATGATAATTTAAGTAACCAATTGATGAAATGACGAAATTAGCTACAATTAATGGTTTATTGTGACAGTCCCCTTCGTCGACATTTTTAAAGAATTTTGGTGAAAATAGTGATTTATTTCGCAGGTGACATTTCACTGTAATTCAAATTTGGTGTCACCTGTCCAAAGCATGACATTGACAATTTGGTAACCAATCAGAAGTGAGTACGACACAACAGCTGAGTGTCGCTCCCCTCCTTCTCTCATGCTTCACGCCCATACCTCTTATTCTTGTGCTTCTGATTGGTTCACAAATTTTTATTGTCACCAAATTTGAAATACAGCGAAACATCACCTCCAAAATAAATCACTTTTTTCTTCCTTTCTCCATAACGTATCATGTATTTTTTTATATACAAGAAAACTACATTCTTCAATGTTTCTTATTTTTCACAGCTGATAGTTGAGAAATTTCGTTTATGTAGATTATCAGCTGCTTGAAACTGTTCCCAATGTTGATTCCCATAAGAAAACGATTGGTGTAAAAACAGTTGCCATAGGTTATATGGCCTATATTCTCTCCCTCTCGCCAATATTGCATATACTTTCTTATGAAAACGTTAAGTCTCGTTATATCATCTTCAAAAATACCAATCCACCCTGTATAACACGCGTAGGACAACCCCATAGTGACACACCCCGTATCTTCTTCTTTGCAGCGCCATCTACGATGTAGAGTCCCAACGAACGACGCCGGCATAAGTTCAACTAAGTAGTTGTTCCGTGGAAGTGATAAGAATTCTACCGCACGGGTAATCAATAGAGTGGACTATTCGCAAGTCTTGTTACAAGTTACAATACAAGTGAAAAGTTGGCGGTGTGATATAACCTCAGGTATACCTTTAATCGAGTTTAGTAATGATATAATGAAGTTCGTGGATATGAGATATGAGTTATGTAAGTGGAAGGGTTGATGTGGTCGAGAGAATTCAAGCGTTGCGCCTATTGTTAGTCAGTAAAACCCTTAGTAAAACTGAAACTGTTTGAAAACGTTGGTTTTAACTAAATAGTGTTCCGTGCGTACCTTCTTCCAGCCAACTTGCATATAGGGTTGCTAGCCATTCTGCTGTCACACATAAAACTCAACCATGAAACACAAACTGCTGGTTGTTTTTTATCCAATTTATTATTTTTATTTCCACTGCCATATGCATTGGAATGCAAAAAATGGCGATCATTTATCCATTTTTCCAGATTCAAGCTGATTTCGTAGCGATCTGTGAATTACAGGGATTCTAGATACGTTCAATGATTTCCCATGAGGTAGGACGGAAGTAGGATATTAGGTTATGGTGATAATTACTGTAATAATCTATACCACGTTTGGAAATAATAGGAGTAATGACATTTGGCGATGGATCCCTTTTTTGAAGAAACTGTATAGCGTTTCGTGTGGAACAAAAGCATAAATTGATGTGCCGCACATACAGATCGTGAACTTAACGCACAAGCCATCAGGCGTTGTCAAATGCCAACCTTTCGTTTTCTTGAATCATAAAGTGGTTCGAAACATTTAAAAATCATCTTTTGAAACAAGGGCGTACCCAGGATCAAAACTAGGGGGGGGGGCAAGCCATGGTCGTTCAGGTTGAAACATTTTTAACTATAAATTTCATAATTTTCAATAGTCTTTGATTATTAAAATAGTTACGATTTATTTTTTTGCTTCCAGGGGGGCAGCTGCCCCCCCTGCGCCTCGCTGGGTACGCCTATGTTTTGAAATGCATTTTCCAGTCGGTTAACTGAGCCTTACATTTTAATAAAACTAAAGAAAAACTATAATAGTTCAATGTGTGCTTTTAAGCGAGCCACGATGAGAGTATTGTTGATGATGGCGGCAACCAGAAATACACCATGGAAGTATATTGCTGAAGATTGCTTACAACGGCAACAATGCACCAATCTTTTGGCCAAGGTTCGTTCCATGAACGTAGATGCTGTATTTCCCAGAATCAAACATATTTTTTGTAGTAAACACGAGTGACCTATTTCCAAAGACTTTTTGGCGTGGATACCTTGACAAAACATGAATATGTATTATTCTTATTGATTTGTATTTGTATCTTCTTATTTGTAAAAATGTTTTAGTAATTTTTTAAAAAATTCTTTTATTTTTACGCACGCCTATCTATATAAGTACCCACGAAACATCAAAATCGGACTGTCTGTCACTCCTATTATTTCCAAACGTGGTATAGTTATTGAAGTTTAAAACTCGTGAATAAATTCGGTAAGTACATTTTGATGCAATATATGAATTGCTAAATATGCCATAAATGTTATAGCTTAATATTATTTTAGGAACAACTTGGGGTTTCTCTTTGGAAAATTGAGTTTATTTATTTATTTAGTAAGTACCTACTTATAATAGTATAGTACATTGAATCATTAATTAAACACCCGTAGCAGGTCAATGACATATGTGGACTTTTTGATTTAATTTTGTTGATAATTTTCTTTTTGTATTATACATATTATTAATTAATTGTTACATCAGATAACACTAAAAAGTATTAAATAACATTCCGAAGATCATTACATTCATGCAAGTTTCCATATGCCATATTCCATATTTCCATCCTGTAGTTCCCCCTATAGATCCGTCACTGTACAATTCAGCAATAACAATCGTAAACACGCGTTCGAAAAGTGGCTTCTCAATATGGCCGGTTCCGTTTACAAAATGTATTACCCCCTCTCCCTAATTGTTCCCTCCTCTCTCTTTTATCTCTATGACTAAAGTAAATTCACTAGTCAATACATCTAGTGACTTTAATAAAGTACTATAAACATGGCGGCGAATGTCATCGGTGTCTTCTTGGCCGTACTTCTTTTCACGTTTATTTGGCTTCCGATCCAGCTATTGACTTAATCATATTTTCGCATAAAACACACGTTATTTACAAATTAATATTCTGTTTTTTGTTCTGTGCTTCTAGTGACAGACGGCAACGGCAGCCGCGGCGGCGCCATCTGCTGGCGTACGTCGCGACCGCGCCGCATTACCGAGAACGCTGCGACCGTATCCGCTCAGTATCGCCCCCACCGTCCGACGGAGTCAACTATCGCGCGGTCAGAGCGTCGTCGTAAACAAAAATCGATAAACATGGTGGTCCGTGCGTTCGTGTGCTGAGAGAGTGTCAATTGTATTTTCGAAATTACGGTGAGTAAGCGACGCCTTTCGACGAGGTACGCCCGACGTGGGGACGCCGGCGGCGGCACGGCGAGCCCCGCGTCGTCCGTCCCGACCTGTTAACCAGTCCTTCGTCCGGGAGACCAGTCGTGTGGGCGTATTTGCTGTCAAAATACCGATATTGTTTTGGCTGGTTAAATTTTGATCGGGGCAAGAGGTATTCCGGCCCGTACGACCCTCCGACTGGTCCGCCCCGCTAGACACTTAACGGAGCCGTTAAATTCTCGGGATGTCCTGTCCCGCCAGCGGTCAATTCCATATGTTTGATTCGAACCTAGGCGAGTCGGTTAATTAGTTCTTAACTATCTCGAAGTACGTACTTACCACCGAATACTGTACTAATCATCCATCGAACTGTCCACAGTAACGCGTCTAGTAACGCAGTTAACTTGTTTTTTTCAAATGTCAATCACTATACCTAACTTTGTTTGGGAATGAAAGGTTGTTATGATTACTAGGTGGACACTATTAGGGTCCTTAAGTATGTTATATCAAACTTAGTTCATGTGTTCCAAATCCACTCAAATATGCGAGTGAGTTACTTTTGCATATTATTTTTCCTACGAAAGCAACTTCAATTATTTCATTTACCTACTTGGTTACCCGGCATTTTTTATCTCTACAAAATTCTGTTTTACAGAACCTTTCACAAAACTCTATACAAAGTCCACTGCTACAATTCAGGTTGTTTATAGATAAGAAGTATATTTTAATAGATTAAGGATTAGATGTGATAGACACCAACGTCCATTAGAACGTATGTTCTAATGTAGAAACCATCTAATATTCGAATGGGATTAATCTCATTAGCGCCATTTTAGACAAATTTTAGAATCTTCTAGATGATTCTACAAAGTTCTAGTCAATTCCACAATCTTCTAGAATGTTCTTATGTACTTGTCTCTAAATGCTTCCAGAAAGTTCTACAGAGTTCAGTTGTGTACTGATTCTACAAAGTTCTAGTCAATTCCACAATCTTCTAAAATGTTCTTTCTAAATGTTTCCAGAAAGTTCTACAAAATTCAGTTAGTATATACTTGTACACGGCACAATGACCCAACATTTTTATCAGACATTGGCCAAAATATTTGAGTTTTTGTGACAGAAAACTGCGGCCTGTACCTTTCTTTCGAATTTCACATTTTATTACTGTTTTGTTCAAATTTGATAATCAACTCATTCCCATTTTGAGTACTTTGGGGAACATCACTTTTAAATGTTTATATTTTGTAAGGTATTTTCGATAAAATTAAACATTAAAATTTGAACAAAATAAAGGACCGCCAAAACGTTCACCTCCGGTCAAACGTGAGTCACGTGACTGGGTGACGTCACATGCTAGTAAATCTTCAAAATGAGATTGATGAAACGGACTAACACAAAGTTATTATTCACATTCATCACATCACATTCAGAATCATCCAATACTACCAACTTAATATAGTCACAGGACATCGCAATTTATGTGTTCCGTGTATATTTTAGGTTGACAATATATATGGTTATGTGTATTCTCAACGTAAAATATACACGGAACACATAAATTGCGATGTCCTGGGACTATATTAAGTTGGTAGTATTGGATGTTTGATGACGTCATCAAAATGACGTGCATCGGGATTTGTTTTGAATAGAGTATACATATTTATGTGAAAACTTTCCATTAATGACAGACATGTGACGTGACCAATTTTAGAGCATTTTGATCACATGGCCGAACTTCAATTTCAGACAATTACAAATAATCGATCCATTTTTGGAAAATTTGTAGAATATAACAATTAGACATCTTAATCTTTTAGGACAACAGTACAGTTCCCCATTCACAATTAAGTATACCTAGTTGTTTTTAAGCGAATTATGAATGCATTCGACTTTTAACGGGCCCGTTAAATTATAATCGAACCACGCACCTTAGGTTCCGTATGTTTGCCTTCATCTTCAGCATGTCAAATTAAAGTTTAATTTTGTACTTGATACAGACAGTTGCTGGTGAATGCCATCAAACTCTCGTTAAAAACCTTCAAGTACTAAATACCCTTGATCATTTGTAGATAGTAAAATTGCAATTAAATTTGCATTTTCGGGATGTTTATTTACTACAACTTGATCGAGGAATGGGAAGGTTATTCTGCCATATTCAGGCTGTTCCATATTAAGTAGTCTCCATTCATAACTTTTTAATTACTCGGAGCCGCGAGGTTGATAAACAAACTTAGCGTTTCGTGGAAAATTCAGTCTGTAATGTCACTTTGTGTGTTATTAATAAGGAACTTAAAATGTAAGTAAAGTTTGTTGAGTGTATTTGACTTTACCGGACCTCTTAAATTAATTGCAACACGATCCATTGATTAGTCATGTTGCGTACGTTTGATTTAATCAACGGCCAATCGGTTAATGAGTCAGTTGAAGGTATTGACAGTCAATCCATATAGTTACGTGTGTGTTTGCTTACCTCGAGACTTTTGTTCTTTACTTTGAGTAGGTAATGCGAATAACGAGCGTTCAAGTACTGTACGAATCCCATTAAATTCTCATCAATAACATATTCAAGTATTGAGTCGTTTTAAGATAATTGGGCATTCGCGTGTTCTAAAAATGCAGTTAGGGTAAATTAGTACCACTTCGGTTAATAAAAGTTTGTGTAAATTATTAAAGTATTTGGTTGATGTTACTCGGTTTTGTGTATATTACACACCGAAATCGGCTGTTTAAATATTTTTACTCATTATTTACAAAATTGTATTATACACCAAATACCATATTGACGTTTTATGAAAAATTTGCTTTTCTGGCAAATTTGTTAAAAGTTCTGTAGGTCTTCATTCGACTCTTGGATACTTTTTCAAAAACTCGAAATCACCTTCTACTACTCAATTATTTATGTGGATATTTAAAAAAATCGTGTTAACCAGCATTTCTCACTGCGAACTGTCCACTCAATTTCGGAATTTTAGGCTCTTTTGAAATTTTGAAAAAAGGTTTCCGTGTGATTTTTGAAGGTTTCTTTGGGTCAGCCTCAGAAACCCAGATTGCTGATAAAATCTTTTCTCGATCATTTTTTGTCTGGATATTTCAAATAATAACCAAGTTAACTGTCCTTTTCCTCTCTAACCTCAATTTTGAATTTTTTTTGGTCTGTTCAATGGACGTTTTACGAAAAATCTGCCAGGGAAAAATTTTGAAATTTATACGTACTCAATGATCGTGGAAAATGTGTAGCTGTCCATGGGGCTTCTTGGGGTCGACCCTAGAATCCCAGAAATCGTTTTTTATTACTCAGTTATTTGCGAGGATATTTCAAAAGATGTATCGTTTTTTTCTCTAATCTGTATACTAAGTTTCGGAATTTTTTCGCCTGGTAAGTTGAAGTTTTACGAAAAATCGGCGAAGATAGGAAATATTTTCAAATTTCTCCTGAAGGTTCGAAGAAACTGGGTTTCCATGTAATTTTTGGAGGTTTCTTTGGATTGACCCCAGAAACCCAGATTGCTGATAAAATCGTTATTTGTGAGGATATTTTAAAAAAATAACTTACCTGTCGTTTTTCCTCTAATCTGTTCACTGAATTTCGAAATATTTTGATCTACTCAATTGACGTTTTACGAAAAATTTGTAACTTGACTATTGAACAGTTGTGGGTTGAAATTCTCGTTTGGGGGAAATTTAAAACTCTGCTTTGGGTTTTTTGACAACCCACACAATGGGGCGTGGGGTTTTTAATGACGAAGATTTCTAAAATCCAATTTTTGTATCCAGATATTGTAAAAAATAATAATGTTTTTGCTTTTGCTTTTCCCGCAATTTTTTTGAAAGTTTCTATGTCTCCATTTGACTCTTGGATATTTTTTCCAAAACTGGAATTGTTGATGAAATGACTTTCTACTACTTTCTACACTGTGTAGATATTTCAAAAAATCGTGTTATCCAGCATTTCTCACTGCGAACTGTCCACTCAATTTCGGAATTTTAGGCTCTTTTGAAATTTTGAAAAAAGGTTTCCGTGTGACTGTTGAAGGTTTCTTCGGGTCAGCCTCAGAAACCCAGATTGCTGATGAAATCTTTTCTCGATTATTTGTCTGGGTATTTCAAATAATAACCAAGTTAGCTGTCGTTTTCCTTTCTAACCTCAATTTTGAATTTTTTGGGCCTCTTCAATGGACGTTTTACGAAATATCTGCCAGGGAAAATTTTTGAAATTCATAGGTACTCAATGATCGTGGAAAATGTGTAGCTGTCCATGGGGCTTCTTTGGGTCGACCCCAGAAACCCAGAAATCGTTTTTTATTACTCAATTATTTGTGAGGATATTTCAAAAGATGATCGGTTTTTTTTCTCTAATCTGTACCACTAAGTTTCGGAATTTTTTCGCCTGGTAAGTGAAGTTTTACGAAAAATCTGCGAAGATAGGAAATATTTTCAAATTTCTCCTGAAGGTTCGTAGAAACTGGGTTTCCATGTGATTTTTGGAGGCTTCTTTGGATTGACCCCAGACACCCAGATTGCTGATAACATCGTTATTTGTGAGGATATTTCAGAAAAATAACTTACCTGTCGCTTTTCCTCTAATCTGTTCACTGAATTTCGGAATATTTTGATCTTCTCAATTGACGTTTTTCGAAAAATTTGTGAGGAAAGGAGAAATTGTGATTGGCCTTAAAAACAAACTTGACTATTGAACAGTTAGTTGTGGATTGAAATTCTCGTTTGGGAGAAATTTAAAACTGTGCTTTGGGTTTTTGGAAAACCCATACAATGGAGCGTGGGGTTTTTGATGATGAAGATTTCTAAAATCCAATTTTTGTGTCCGGATATTTTAAAAAATAACGATGTTTTTGCTTTTGCTTTTCCCGCAATTTTTTTTTTTGAAAGTTTCTAGGTCTTCATTTGACTCTTGGATACTTTTTCAAAAACTGGAATTGTTGATGAAGTCACTTTCTACTACTCAATTATTTATGTGGATATTTAAAAAAATCGTGTTATCCAGCATTTCTCACTGCGAACTGTCTACTCAATTTCGGAATTTTAGGCTCTTTTGAAATTTTGAAAAAAGGTTTCCGTGTGACTTTTGAAGGTTTCTTTGGGTCAGCCTCAGAAACCCAGATTGCTGATAAAATCTTTTCTCGATCATTTTTTGTCTGGATATTTCAAATAATAACCAAGTTAACTGTCCTTTTCCTCTCTAACCTCAATTTTGAATTTTTTTTGGTCTGTTCAATGGACGTTTTACGAAAAATCTGCCAGGGAAAAATTTTGAAATTTATACGTACTCAATGATCGTGGAAAATGTGTAGCTGTCCATGGGGCTTCTTGGGGTCGACCCTAGAATCCCAGAAATCGTTTTTTATTACTCAGTTATTTGCGAGGATATTTCAAAAGATGTATCGTTTTTTTCTCTAATCTGTATACTAAGTTTCGGAATTTTTTCGCCTGGTAAGTTGAAGTTTTACGAAAAATCTGCGAAGATAGGAAATATTTTCAAATTTCTCCTGAAGGTTCGAAGAAACTGGGTTTCCATGTAATTTTTGGAGGTTTCTTTGGATTGACCCCAGAAACCCAGATTGCTGATAAAATCGTTATTTGTGAGGATATTTTAAAAAAATAACTTACCTGTCGTTTTTCCTCTAATCTGTTCACTGAATTTCGAAATATTTTGATCTACTCAATTGACGTTTTACGAAAAATTTGTAACTTGACTATTGAACAGTTGTGGGTTGAAATTCTCGTTTGGGGGAAATTTAAAACTCTGCTTTGGGTTTTTTGACAACCCACACAATGGGGCGTGTGGTTTTTAATGACGAAGATTTCTAAAATCCAATTTTTGTATCCAGATATTGTAAAAAATAATAATGTTTTTGCTTTTGCTTTTCCCGCAATTTTTTTGAAAGTTTCTATGTCTCCATTTGACTCTTGGATATTTTTTCCAAAACTGGAATTGTTGATGAAATGACTTTCTACTACTTTCTACACTGTGTAGATATTTCAAAAAATCGTGTTATCCAGCATTTCTCACTGCGAACTGTCCACTCAATTTCGGAATTTTAGGCTCTTTTGAAATTTTGAAAAAAGGTTTCCGTGTGACTTTTGAAGGTTTCTTTGGGTCAGCCTCAGAAACCCAGATTGCTGATGAAATCTTTTCTCGATTATTTGTCTGGGTATTTCAAATGATAACCAAGTTAGCTGTCGTTTTCCTCTCTAACCGCTCCGCTCAATTTTGAATTTTTTTGGTCTGTTCAATGGACGTTTTACGAAAAATCTGTCAGGGAAAAATTTTGAAATTTGTAGGTACTCAATGATCTTGGAAAATCTGTAGCTGTCCATGGGGCTTCTTTGGGTCGACCCCAGAAACCCAGAAATCGTTTTTTATTACTCAATTATTTGTGAGGATATGTCAAAAGATGTATCGTTTTTTTCTCTAATCTGTACACTAAGTTTTGGAATTTTTTCGCCTGGTAAGTTGAAGTTTTACGAAAAGTCTGCGAAGGTAGGAAATATTTTCAAATTTCTCTTGAAGGTTCGTAGAAACTGGGTTTCTATGTGATTTTTTGAGGTTTCTTTGGATTGACCCCAGACACCCAGATTGCTGATAAAATCGTTATTTGTGAGGATATTTTAAAAAAATAACTTACCTGTCGTTTTCCCTCTAATCTGTTCACTGAATTTCGAAATATTTTGATCTTCTCAATTGACGTTTTCCGGAAAATTTGTGAGGAAAGGAGAAAAAAACAAACTTGACTATTGAACAGTTGTGGATTGAAATTGTCGTTTGGGGGAAATTTAAAACTGTGCTTTGGGTTTTTTGAAAACCCACAAAATGAAGATTTCTGAAATCCAATTTTTGTGTCCGGATATTTTAAAATATAATGAAGTTGAATGCAAATTCTCAATTCAATTTTGAAATTGTTTAACTAGCAACGTTTCTAAGAAGAATCCTGTGTCAGTTTTGAAAACTCATTTTACCAGCTCAATACAAAATATTTCACAATCCATTGTCATTAAGAACTCCATAAAACTGCAGTGTGCTGGTACGTCCAATTAAAAGTCACTTCTGTTCAATACCGGAAACCTTAGAATTACATAAAACTACCTTCATGCGATTTTACTAAATCGTAAAATATCGAACAGCATTTTAACGATATTTAAACTCCGCGTCCCTCTAATCGTCCGTTTTAAATTTAGCTCGCTTATCTAAGCGAATTATGCGCTTTTCGGAACGCACACCCGTTACATATTGCTGGCGATAAGTTTTATCGGTAATAATAAGTAACGTTTGCAATTTGCCAAGTGATGTTCTCAGGGCAGCTCAAACACAGAAGGAAGGTTGTCTCAAAAAAGCCCTTTTTATAAAAGATTTATTATGTCGACGTTTCGCCTACAATCTGAGGCATCATCAGGACAACACAGTATGTACGTTGTGATATTATTAAAACGGATAATTACACTAAAATCTTCATCTTTGAGAATGTATCACAGTGATTATTAATTGATCTTTTCACATGCTATCATTCAGCTGTAATCACGTTCAAAAATGAACGTGATTTCACATGAAAATGAACGTAATCACGTTCATTTTTGAACGTGATTACAGCTGAATGATAGCATGTGAAAAGATCAATTAATAATCACTGTGATACATTCTCAAAGATGAAGATTTTAGTGTAATTATCCGTTTTAATAATATCACAACGTACATACTGTGTTGTCCTGATGATGCCTCAGATTGTAGGCGAAACGTCGACATAATAAATCTTTTATAAAAAGGGCTTTTTTGAGACAACCTTCCTTCTGTGTTTGCAATTTGCATTGCTGAGCATTAAACAAATTGGAACAATATATCTTATCGGGTTTTTCGGCTACGTGTTACAAAAAAATACCCATTGCGGAATGTTCGGTGTTTTTCTGTAACGATAATGGAAAGTTGGAAAAAAAAAAACGGTTACGATTTCGAACGTTGTATTAACGATATCTCGACTAATAAGTCTCCTGCAATTGACAATCGAAGATTTTCCCATCGGGCGCAATGGACTAACTTCAAGACGGTAAATTTCCGTTACAATACAATAATGTCTGCGATTGAAAACTTTCTCGACGCTGGGTGAATCGAACTATTTTTAATTCCGAGACTAAGCTCTAAGAGTTTCCGGAGACTATTCACCGGGTTTCGGCGATAAATCACCTGAACTCCTTCGCCGCCCCCGCGCTCACATTTCCCCCTAACGTTCCTCGGGAATTACCGGGGAATGATTAATAACCCGGTTAATTTTATTTTGAAAACTCGCCGCATCCAGCTAATCCAGCTTATTCATAGCGCCCATCTTCCGCTAATCCGTCGCTCCTTAGTTCCTACCCCCGAAGATGACGTCTTCTTTTTCTTCTTCAGGTGCCATCCCCTATTCGAAGCTTGGCAATCATCATTGGTATGCGAGATGCTGGAAATGCGTCTTCGACCAATATGCTTCTTTTGCCCTGGATCTTCCCTTGCTTTATAAGTTGTAATAGTTGACTTAGATACTCATAGTCTTCATAGTTTCATTAGTCAAAGAATTCCTCGTTCTTTGTTCATTTTTCGTGGGACTTCCACATTTGTAACTTTATCAACCCATTGGATCCTCAGTATCCTTCTATATGCCCACATCTCAAATGCCTCTAGTCTAAACTCCGAGGCGACTTATGACAGTTTTGGGTCTGAGGCAAATTGCAATTTACGGTATATAACTATTATTACAATTTGTTGGCATTCATAACAATAATTATGAGGCTATTCTGAGAGGCTGTCGAGACAACTTCCTGTCTTAAGCATACACTCTGAGATGATTTTTGGGTTTAGAACATGACTGAGACAACTTATTGGAGACACGTTTCACACGACTTGTAATTTTCAGGATACGTTTCTGAGACAATTTATTATTTTCAAAATAGTTCTTCCAGGGGATTTTTTGGCTTTAGGGGATGACTCTGAAACAACTTATTGAGAGAATCGTCTAAGACAATGCTAACACGAATTTTTAGCTTCAGGAGGCAATTCTGAGACGCTCTTGAGACAACGTGCTGTCTTAAGCTTACAATCTGAGATGATTTTTGGCTTTGGAACATGACTTTAAGGCAGATTATTGGACACAAGTTTAACACGACTTGTAATTTTCAGGATACGTTTCTGAGACAATTTATTATTTTCAAAATAGTTCTTCCAGGGGATTTTTTGGCTTTAGGGGATGACTCTGAAACAACTTATTGAGAGAATCGTCTAAGACAATGCTAACACGAATTTTTAGCTTCAGGAGGCAATTCTGAGACGCTCTTGAGACAACGTGCTGTCTTAAGCTTACAATCTGAGATGATTTTTGGCTTTGGAACATGACTTTAAGGCAGATTATTGGACACAAGTTTAACACGACTTGTAATTTTCAGGATACGTTTCTGAGACAATTTATTATTTTCAAAATAGTTCTTCCAGGGGATTTTTTGGCTTTAGGGGATGACTCTGAAACAACTTATTGAGGCAATTGTCTAACACAATTCTGACACGATTTTTTATCTTCAGGAGGCAATTCTGAGACTCTTGAGACAACTTCCTGTCTTAAGCATACAATCTGAAATGATTTTAGGCTTTAGAACATGAATTTGAGACACATTATTGGAGACAAGTTTAACACGACTTGTAATTTTCAGGATACGTTTCTGAGACAACTTATTATTTTCAAAACAATCCTTCGAGAGGATTTTTTGGCTTTAGGGGATGAGTCTGAAACAGCTTATAGAGAGAATTATGTAAACCAATTCTGACACGGTTTGTTACTTTCAGGAGGCAATTCTGAGACTCTCTTGAGACAACGTGCTGTCTTAAGCTTACAATCTGAGATGATTTTTGGCTTTAGAACATGACTTTAAGGCAGATTATTGGACACAAGTTTAACACGACTTGTAATTTTCCGGATACGTTTCAGAGCCAATTCATTATTTTCAAAATAGTTCTTCCAGAGGATTTTTTGGCTTTAGGGGATGACTCTGAAACAACTTATTGAGAGAAATGTCTAAGACAATGCTGACACGAATTTTTAGCTTCAGGAGGCAATTCTGAGACGCTCTTGAGAAAACTTCCTGTTTTAAGCATACAATCTGAGATGATTTTTGGCTTTAGAAGATGACTTTGAGACACATTATTGGAGACCAGTTCAACACAACTTTCAGGATACCATTCTGAGACAACTTATTATTTTCAAAACAATCCTTCTAGAGGATTTTTTGGTTTAGGGGATGAGTCTGAAACAGCTTATAGAGAGAATTATCTAAGCCAATTCTGACACGATTTGTTAGCTTCAGAAGGCAATTCTGAGATGCTCTTGAGACAACTTCCTGTCTTAAGCATACAATCTGAGATGATTTTTGGCTTTAGAACATAACAGAGACATTATTGGAGACAAGGTTAACACGACTTGTAATTTTCAGGATACGATTGTGAGGCAACTTGTTATCTTCAAATCGAACCTTTGAGGTGATTTTTTGGCTTTAGGAGAATATGAAACAACTTATAGAAGAGAAGTCTGAGACAATTCTGACACAATTTGTGGACTTCAGGAAGTAATTATGAGGAGCTAAGACACTTGAGATAATTTTGTATCTTGAGGATACACTCTGAGATGATTTCTTGGCGTTAGAAGATGACTTTAAGGCAAATTATTAGAGACCACTTCAACACCACTTGTAATTTTCAGGATACCATTCTGAGACAACTTCTTATCTTCAAAACAAACCTTTGACAGGATTTTTTTGGCTTTAAGAGATGACTCTTAAACAACTTATTGAGACAATCGTCTGAGAGAATTTGTTAGCTTCAGGAGGCAATTCTGAGACGCTCTTGAGTCAACTTGCTATCTTAAGCATACAATCTGAGATGATTTTTGGTTGTAGAAAATGACTTTAAGACAAATTATTGGGGACAAGTTTAACGCGACTTCTAATTTTCAGGATACTATTCTGAGACAACTTATTATTTTCAAATATAATCCTTCTAGAGGATTTTTTTCTTTAGGGGATGAGTCTGAAACAGCTTATAGAGAGAATTATCTAAGCCAATTCTGACACGGTTTGTTACTTTCAGGAGGCAATTCTGAGACTCTCTTGAGAAAACTTCCTGTTTTAAGCATACAATCTGAGATGATTTTTGGCTTTAGAAGATGACTTTGAGACACATTATTGGAGACCAGTTCAACACAACTTGTAATTTTCAGGATACCATTCTGAGACAACTTATTATTTTCAAAACAATCCTTCTAGAGGATATTTTGCTTTAGGGGATGAGTCTGAAACAGCTTATAGAGAGAATTATCTAAGTCAATTGTGACACGATTTGTTAGCTTCAGAAGGCAATTCTGAGACGCTCTTGAGACAACTTCCTGTCTTAAGCATACAATCTTAGGTGATTTTTGGCTTTAGAACATGACAGAGACAAATTATTGGAGACAAGGTTAACACGACTTGTAATTTTCAGGATTCGATTGTGAGGCAACTTGTTATCTTCAAATCGAACCTTTGAGGTGATTTTTTGGCTTTAGGAGAATATGAAACAACTTATAGAAGAGAAGTCTGAGACAATTCTGACACAATTTGTGGACTTCAGGAGGTAATTATGAGGAGCTAAGACACTTGAGATAATTTTGTATCTTGAGGATACACTCTGAGATGATTTCTTGGCGTTAGAAGATGACTTTAAGGCAAATTATTAGAGACCACTTCAACACCACTTGTAATTTTCAGGATACCATTCTGAGACAACTTCTTATCTTCAAAACAAACCTTTGACAGAATTTTTTTGGCTTTAAGAGATGACTCTTAAACAACTTATTGAGACAATCGTCTGAGAGAATTTGTTAGCTTCAGGAGGCAATTCTGAGACGCTCTTGAGTCAACTTGCTATCTTAAGCATACAATCTGAGATGATTTTTGGTTGTAGAAAATGACTTTAAGACAAATTATTGGGGACAAGTTTAACGCGACTTCTAATTTTCAGGATACTATTCTGAGACAACTTATTATTTTCAAATATAATCCTTCTAGAGGATTTTTTTCTTTAGGGGATGAGTCTGAAACAGCTTATAGAGAGAATTATCTAAGCCAATTCTGACACGGTTTGTTAGCTTCAGAAGGCAATTCTGAGACGCTCTTGAGACAACTTCCTGTCTTAAGCATACAATCTGAGGTGATTTTTGGCTTTAGAACATGACAGAGACAAATTATTGGAGACAAGGTTAACACGACTTGTAATTTTCAGGACACGATTGTGAGGCAACTTGTTATCTTCAAATCGAACCTTTGAGGTGTTTTTTGGCTTTAGGAGAATATGAAACAACTTATAGAAGAGAAGTCTGAGACAATTCTGACACAATTTGTGGACTTCAGGAGGTAATTATGAGGAGCTAAGACACTTGAGATAATTTGGTATCTTGAGGATACACTCTGAGATGATTTCTTGGCTTTAGAAGATGACTTTAAGGCAAATTATTGGAGACCAGTTCAACACCACTTGTAATTTTCAGGATACCATTCTGAGAACTTCTTATCTTCAAAACAAACCTTAGACAGGATTTTTTTGGTTTGAAGAGATGACTCTTAAACAACTTATTGAGACAATCGTCTGAGAGAATTTGTTAGCTTCAGGAGGCAATTCTGAGACTCTCTTGAGTCAATTTGCTATCTTAAGCATACAATCTGAGATGATTTTTGGCTTTAGAAGATGACTTTGAGACACATTATTAGAGACCAGTTCAACACAACTTATAATTTTCAGGATACCATTCTGAGAACTTCTTATCTTCAAAACAAACCTTTGACAGGATTTTTTTGGCTTTAAGAGATGACTCTTAAACAACTTATTGAAACAATCGTCTGAGAGAATTTGTTAGCTTCAGGAGGCAATTCTGAGACTCTCTTGAGTCAATTTGTTATCTTAAGCATACAATCTGAGATGATTTTTGGCTTTAGAAGATGACCTTGAGACACATTATTAGAGACCAGTTCAACACAACTTGTAATTTTCAGGATACCATTCTGAGAACTTCTTATCTTCAAAACAAACCTTTGACAGGATTTTTTTGGCATTAAGAGATGACTCTTAAACAACTTATTGAGACAATCGTCTGAGAGAATTTGTTAGCTTCAGGAGGCAATTCTGAGACGGTCTTGAGACAACTTGCTATCTTAAGCATACAATCTGATTTCATGGTGATGGTCCTGGTGATTTGTTATTCTTTGCTGCCATACTGCTTGCATTTCTTCTTCTGTTATTTCCGGTCTAGTTTCTCTATGTAAATCTTCGATGTAAATGTTCTGTTGTTCATCTTTAAATGGTACTTCTATGTATGATTGCCGTGTCTACAGTCCATCTTTTAGATCAACAATATTATTCCGCTGCTCATCTATTGCCGACTAGTCATTTCCTTGACTCTTTTATGAAGATTAAGTGAGTCTTATTTGGCTTCCAGCTTTTCTATTTCGTTGCATTTTTCTTCAAGCCATTTCGTTTTCTCTTTACGATTTTGTTCTTCACTTGTCTGTCTGTATTTTTGCTCATCCTTGTTCTTAAGCGTTCATCGTGTGGTCATGAGTTCAAGAATTTCATTAGTCATCCATTCGTTTCGCTTTGTTGATTTCTCCTTCTCCAACTGTTTGGCTGGTTTTTGTAGTGCTTGTTCGATCCATGTTCCTGTCTAGCTCTCCGTTAGCTTCAATTTCCAATAGGTGATGTTCAAAGTTCTTTCCTTTCTGTTGTTTGGTAGCTTGATCTATCTTTCAGTTGATTTACGGGTGTCTTTTTGGTGACTTAAATCCGGTTTATAAATACGTTTCGTTGAACGTAGCGCCTTCAAAATAAATCCCGATTTACGATCGATCCGAAGGACTCCTCGTCCTTGTCAATTTTCCACGCCGACGTTCATCTGTCGAGGAGGGCGTCTTGTACGGGCGAATAAAGTCAAATAAATGGTGTGTATTATTCCCCCGTCAAGATTTGTTCAGTCTGTTTGCCCCTTAATCGAAAGAGGGGGAGCTCGAGAGATAATCTAAATACAAATAAGTCGATTGCCGACGGAATTTTTGGACGAGTTTGAACTAACGGAGAAGTCGTAACCCTTCGATGAAGTTAACAACTCTAATTACGAGATGCTATTACATTTGTCTACTGTATTTTTGTGTTGGATATGTCGCATCGAACTTAATATGGTGTTTTGAAGCGAACTTTAATACAACTTCGTTAACATATGGGCGGTGCAGGGGAGCCGACTATCGATTTTTGTTCAGACGAGCGCGTCTGGTGTATGTGTGTGTGTGTGTGCATGTGACGGGAAACTAATAGTAAAATTATCCTGCTGGATAGCTGGGAAATAATTGGAATTTAGGTTTTGGCCACAGCGTTCCGGGTGATCTTACACGAAATACTCGGAATTGAGAAGTTGATGTGAGGTAACTCCGGGAATTTGTAAGTTTCTGGATGTCTCGAAGTTACTGAGGTGTTCAGGTTTCAAAAGTCGCCAAAGATTAGCACAAATCTCGATACCTAATATGAGGATCCTTCAACTATTTCCCTGGGTGATGTATCGAGCTCTTGTGTCCCAACTATCTCAGATTAAGTTTAGAACTTCTGTTTGAAGTAGAGCTTCTCAGGTTTCCATTTCTGTCTAAGGCTACATTTGACAATTACAGTTCCATTAGAAATCTTCAGGTTTATTAATAATTATCTCAGGTTGCTGTATTAGCTACTTGTATCTGTGATACTTCTCTAAGGGTGCAGATTTCTTGAAGTTGCTTCAGGTGGTCTTGAAGCTACTATGGTTTCCTCAGGTTTTTCAGCTTCGGAGAATTGCCAAAAGTTAAAACAAATCTTGGAATTGAAAGCTAGTCTAGCAAATATCTTGATAAACTGAGGATCCTTTAATTGTCTCTATGGAGTATTGAGCTCTTGGGACCAACTGTATCAAAAGAAGATCAACACTTTTATGTTTATAGTATAGGTTCTTTAGTTTCCATTTAAGTCTAAGGCTACAATTGATAGGTTGCAGAAACTGGTTATGGCGTCCTAGAAATCTTGCAGGTGTACTAGAAATCGAAATTGATTACATTTGATACAAATGGTCTTTAAGACCCAATCGTACCAAATAGAATTGAAAACTCCTGTAACTGATTCTATGATACTTCTCTAAGAGTGCAGATTTCTTGAAGTTGCTTCAGGTGGTCTTGAAGGTACTGTAGCTTTCTCAGGTTTTTCAGCTTCAGAGAATTGCCAAAAGTTAAAACAACTCGTGGAATAATTGAAAGTTAGTCTAGCAAATATCTTGATCAACTGAGGGTCCTTTAATTGTCTCTACAGCGTATTGAGCTCTTGGGACCAACTGTATCAAATAAAGATCAACACTTTTGTGTTTAAAAGAGAGGTTCTTTAGTTTCCATTTAAGTCTAAGGCTACAATTGATAGATTGCAGAAACTGGTTAAGGCGTCCTAAAAATCTTGCAGGTGTACTAGAAATCGAAATTGACTACATTTGATACAAATGGTCTTTAAGACCCAATCGTACCAAATAAAATTGAAAACTTATGTAACTGATTCTGTGATACTTCTCTAAGGATGCAGATTTCTTGAAGTTGCTTCAGGTGGTCTTGAAGCTACTATGGTTTCCTCAGGTTTTTCAGCTTCGGAGAATTGCCAAAAGTTAGCAAGTCTAGCAAATATCTTGATCAACTGAGGGTCCTTTAATTATCTCTATGGCGTATTGAGCTCTTGACACCAACTGTATCAAATGAAGATCAAAACTTTTATGTTTAAAGTAGAGGTTGTTTAGTTTCCATTTAAGTCTAAGGCTACAGTTGATAGATTGTAGGAACTGATTAAGGCATCCGAGAAATCTTGCTAGTGTACTAGAACTCGAAATTGATTACATTTGATACAAATGGTCTTTAAGACCCAATCGTACCAAATAGAATTGAAAACTCCTGTAACTGATTCTATGATACTTCTCTAAGAGTGCAGATTTCTTGAAGTTGCTTCAGGTGGTCTTGAAGCTACTGTGGTTTCCTCAGGTTTTTCAGCTTCAGAGAATTGCCAAAAGTTAAAAGAACTCTTGGAATTGAAAGCTAGTCTAGCAAATATCTTGATCAACTGAGGATCCTTTAATTGTCTCTATGGCGTATTGAGCTGTTGGGTCCAACTGTATCAAATGAAGATCAAAATTTTTATGTTTAAAATAGAGGTGCTTTAGTTTCCATTTAAGTCTAAGGCTACAGTTGATAGATTGTAGAAACTGGTTAAGGCGTCCTAGAAATCTTGCTGGTGTACTGGAAAACGTTAATCCTTTGAAATTGATCACGAGGAATACAAATGTAATTTCTGTAATTCTGTAATTTTCGTCTAAAAGTTTGTAGATTTACATGCTCAAAAGTTGCTAAACTTGCTTTAACTTCCTCAGGTTTCCCAGGTTTTTTACTGCGAAAGGCTACCACAAATCTTGAAGGCCTAATGTAAATTGAGGTTCCTCCAACTTTGTCCCCGTATGATTGAAATGGGCTCCAGAATCCAAACGAAGTTAAAAGCATTCCTAAGGCTGCCTCAAAGTCCACATAAAATTTCCACATGTTACTTTCAATAGCTCAAAGTGTCTTTAGATTTACCAGATATTGAGATCTAGACCTAGAATCTCATAAGTTTATGAGAAAGTGGGCATCCTCAAACTTTTATCTCGTTTAGTAGAAATTGGTTTTCAGGTCCAAATAAAGTTGGTAGAACGATGTGTAAGGTTTAAATAATTGATTCTGTAAGGTCTTCTTTCTCTGTAAGGATTCTGAAAACTTACTAACTGGTTACTTCAGTGGCGTCACAAGTTGGTAAATTGTGGTTGTTTAAAGTGTTAAATCAAGCTTTGACTCGAGATAACTCAGTAATTCTAACTGAGAGATTTCAAAAAAGGTGTATATTAGCTGTAGTTATTAATTCTTATTTGTTGTTAAGTTTCCCTTTATTACATCACCATGACGGACCAGATTGTACTGAAACATGACGGAGCAGTGTTCAAATTGAAACAATACTGAATTAGTTTAATTAGTTATCTTTAGTGAGTTACCAATTCGCTTTTTGTCATTTGAGGTATAACGCGTTATATAATCCTCTCATTACTCCACGTTGGATATTAAATTAGTCTTCGTTTCTCCATTTTTGTGAGTCACACTGATAACGTATAGATTTCGATGGAAAGAACGTTCCACTGTGGCTCAAGGTGATCTTAAGGATAAGCCGGGTTGACTCGAGGAACTTTCCAATTTAATGCGAATTCAGACGGAAAACCGTTGTTCGCATACACGTTTCGCCGGTCCGGAATTCATAAGTGAGGAATTTCATTTATGTAGACCTCTTTTCGAACGAACGTTATAATGTTATGGCGCAATTTAGAACGTATTGTGGCTTGGTGCATAAAAAAATACAGTGGAAGTAGAGGAATCCGAATTGCAATTTGGGGTTGATTATTTCAACCCCAAAATCCCGGATGGTGGATTTTTGCTTTTTTGTGTTTCATTGAATATCGGTGGTGTATCTTTATTAGAACCTTACAGAGTTAGACAAACCGTCTCTTATCAGATAGCTATAGCAGTTATAGTAGGGGAGCCCATGATGCTAAATGTGGATTTACTCGAGCGTCGCGGAAACTTATTAGAATTGGTAGATTAGATTATAGGAAGAGTAAATGGTCCTATAATGCTTTCACTTTTGGCGGTGGGGGAAGTGTCTACAGATTTTCAAAATTGTAAAAAAAAAAACAATGACATGGAAATACCGAATCGCGTCAGATTATAATATTTTTCGTGCCTCACCATGTCTCTGATATGAAATATATAATACTCTGACGATCTGAGATCTGAGAGCTGAGACTCTGATTGCTCGAGCGACCCTGGGTGCGAGACAGACAGATATAGAAGAAAAGCGAAAGGGACATAGTGGCGTGGAGTGGGAAATACATGTTTTACCATACATGCACGTTCTTAATGAACGATTTTGATTACTTTCGGCTTGCGGAAATCGTCATTATATTTTTTCTGTTATTCTGGTATAATTACCTCTAGAACAAAAAAATAAAACGGCCGCGCTCGAGTAAATCCACACATCGTTTTTTTTTGCAACTTTGTTACCCTCCCACTCCGTTAGGTTACGCTCATATCGTCAGATTAGCAAAATGGACACTTGTTAGTTAGTAAATAACCCCTCCCTTATCTTAATCTGACGCGCTCGAGTATTTCAGATGATCGATTTTTTTTACTAATCTGACGAACCCCCCCATATTGAGGGCTCATACTGGCTGGAGGTACTTATCAATATATAAGGTATCCTCCCTTATATTAATCTGACGCGCTCGAGTAAATCCAAAAATGCCCTCTTGGGCTCCCTTACTATTAATCACCACCCAGACAAAATACACCTTCATGTTTTGTACTTATTTTAGTAAATGATCACCATTCAGGCAAAATATTCCTTCATGTTTGTGTACATATTTTAGTGAATGGACTTTCCGGTGTAACAAATAACGCGCCTTCATTACGGAAGAGCTTATTTACCGAAATATATATCCCTCGCTTTACATTCTGGCGCTGTAGCACGAAAATTGCCTCGCACAAGCAGGGAAGAGTAATTAATCAAAGGCGTGCAAGATTCCGAAGGGAATTCTTCTTGATACCACCGCCAGATTGACGATACATCATCGGAATTTACCTAAATGCATCCGAGGAGTGCACCTCGGTGACATAGATTGCTTGGAATGCTGCCGGCCGGAACCAGTTACAAGTTGTTATTTCTCAACGGGTTCCATGTCGTATTAGCTTTTTACTATAGTGTTAAGTCCGCTACATGTGTTTAAAAGAAAAGTGCTTTTTGGAATTTCCTTCAACCACACCGGAAAGTAGATTAATGGATTTTTCATCGGGGCTAGGCTAACGCGGACCGTGATACTTAAAGACGGTTAGATGGAGGTTTTATTTTGATTCACAGCACGACACTCGTAAAACTTGTACATACATCCAATTTCATAATGTGTCGTTAAATTTAATATTAATTACAGATCCAGAGAGAGAAAGTAAGAGAAAATATCTATCGGAGCCTAATCGTGGATGTAGTCGAAAAAAATTCAATATTAATTATACTTGATATAAATACTTACGCAATGAGGATTTGGGATATTAGATACGGGCACGTAAGATACATTAATTCACTTGTTAACACAATTTTAGGTGTTGAAAGGGGATTTCACGTCGTCAATATCTCTTTTATATGTAATGTCGATTTTGCTACAAAAGAAAATATTTCCTATTGACGTAGTTCATACGTCATTGAACGTAGCTCCTCTTCCCTTCTCTTGCTTTTTGCGACTTCGTTTAAGAAACCATTGGCAACATACTTGTAAGTCATCACACCTCCTCTCATCTTGTATCTTCTTTCCCTCTTGTTTCCTGTAACAGGTTGGTTCTCTACACGTGAAAATATCAAATTCGTAATTAATACACCTATGCTTTTATTTGAAAACCTGTACCATGATGTTTTGTAGTTAGAACATTCCAACTGACTAAAACTGGCAAGCTGTAATCTAAGCACTTTAAGGTTTTGTAAGAATGTAAATCCTATGTACTAAAAATTAAATCTATATAGATTTCCAACCAGGCTTTTCAGGAAAGTCGTAAGCTTATTAGAAACCTTTTGAGACCATTAAAATATCTTCTCGCAATAACAATTTTTGGCATTCGATTTTTAGGATTTTTTTCAGATTTTATTGGATTGGGCGCTTTATGAAAATTTGAACCAATCTGCTTTCTTGAAACTAACTTGCACATTTCAAGCAAGCAAAACTAGGCAAGCTTAGTTCCTGAGGCATTCTCGGCAAGGTCGTACAAGGGTTCAGTTTAATATGAACTATTTAGGTTTACATTGATTTTTCCAAAATTTATTCAGCCGTTTTTAAACCATTTTCAAGCATTTCCAAGCGATACCTGAACCCCAGAAACTAAACCGGTTCTCTGTGTAAAATGCCAACCTTACTTTTAACCTTCTTAGGGAGATTTTGAAAGTAGTTATTAGAGAACAGTTGGGAAAATTCAAGCAAGAAGCTTACAGGTGGTTGTGTTCAAAAAAAAATATTTCCAAGTTGTTCATTGCGTTACAAAAGCACATGTTATGCTTAACAGACGTTGCGACGTTGCTGCGGATTTGAAGGTAATCTAGTAGTTCAGCACCAAATCTGAACACATTTTACGACTTCTTGTTCAAAATAAAAAATGGATTCAGGTATTCCTTGGAAAATTGTATGAGGTTAGATACTGCATCCCTTCTTGGCTATTTTTGTTCTCTTGTTGTAAATAATAGACTTTATTATAAGTGAAAATCTTAAATTTGGGAAATGTATAAGCGACTTAGTATAATCAAGGTTGAGTCGTTGGATACTTTTCCATTTTGAGATCTTTGGAGTCATTTTTTGACCTTTCTCGATAGCAAGCTACATCATTTTCGTCAAGTTTTCCATTTCACTATAAGTGTGGATGTTGCTATGAGATTTACAAATTGCATGTATAAAATTTTTAGGAAAACCAATCGACCGAAACAGTCATTTCCAAGCCATCAGATCTCCTTTCTCTCACTTTTCCGACGGATGGATCCGCCCTTTACTCGCGGAAAATGTATAAAATCTCGAGGCCGTAACGTTCTCTTTTTTTTGCCGCCGTTAATTTTCCGTCACAACACAGACGCCGGCGACGCTCCCCCCGGCGCGTCGCGACGCTCTGCGGCAAGGCGTGAAAAGCCTCCTCCGCCTCCTCCAGTCTGCCCTTTTTGCGAGATCGCAGGGCTCGCCTAGCAACAGCGATGAGCAGGTCGAAGTTCGCGTGTCTGGAGGGGAAACGCGGAAAATTCTTAGGAAAAGTGAGGTATCCGAGTTACGTGTGCGGAGGGTAATTTTTTGGGAAAGTTTTTGGGATTGTTTTTCCTCTGTGTTGTCTGCTGTTTCGAACCTTGTAATGACCGGAGGAGGTGTGATTGGTATGGGATCTAGCCGTATTGTTATTTAAGAGAAATTGTACGTTAGTAATCATTGAATTAGTAAGTAGTGGCGTTGAGTGTGTGAGTTGAAGAGGAATTATTGCGGTGTTAGCAACGCTGGGCTACTTAAAGTGTTTTTAACTTTAACAGCAACTCCAATTATCCCTTTAGGTATAATGCTTACAACATGTTGGTACTCTTCAAAAGAAATCTCATTCAACTCTTGCTGAAGGATGTGTTTAAGGTCAATACGATTATCTCACTCCTTCCGCTTCAGTATGCCTCAAATGTGTTCAATGGGGTTGAGATCTGGCGATTGTGCCGATCACTCCACTAGGAAAATGTGGCATTTGTGCAAATACTATTTATTACCTTCCTGTAATTTTGGTGTCTTCGTAAATTTTTGTCTCAAATACGGTGGTGCTCGAAATGCACCAGCGGGATTATAGTCACCCCGTGGCATTAGGGATCGTACCTGTCGGTACAATGTCCAACAATTTGATTTTGTTTGAAATATTTCGAGTTTGGTATCGATTTATAGAGAAATAAACAACGATCTTAATAAAAATATATTCGCGTTAATCAAAATTCGCAGGAACATAATATTGAATTATAATCAATTTTATATTGTTTGGTAGCGCGGACTACCTCACCCACTACCTGCGAACGCCCTACAGGTACGATCCATAACGCCACGGTGGGTCTATAATCGGCTTGGTGCATTTCAAGCCCGACCCTCAAATGTCGGTATTGCAAGGTATTTGCATATCCTTCGTAACCATTCCACTTGCTCCAAGGGACAGCATGCAACACCAGATCATGGCATTCTGAAAGGTATTCATCATACAGTAGGAAAAAGGTATAATTGACAAGTTATCGTCATTTTCAACAAAAGTTTTCCCTGTCGTCTTGTCCAATGCTGATGTTTTAAGATCCACTCAAGGCAGTCTTCTTTGTTTCTTTCGAAGCTCTGAAACTAAACTTGGAAATATAGTGTGGATTTCCTGAAAAATAAAGAGCGCCTGATACTTTTTGGCCAAATCTGTAACGTTATGTCTTAATATGATTTTCCTCTCTCCTGAGACCAATTTCGTGTTTAGATTGTGAACGTGTAAGGTTTGGTAGAAAGTTGCTGGTTAAATTTAATACGTAATTACTTGCAACTTTCGGAATCCTGTTTCGCCAACGTTGCCGTGTAGACACAACTTCACGATAATCCTCCACCACCACGCCTGACACATTACATATTTTTATCAGCTCCGTTTATTTTGAAACCTGACCGCAAATAGAGGTGCAGTTAGTCGTTGTGTTCGCCCTCTCGTCTCGAAAACGCTATCGGTAAACACTTTCCATAAATTCAGTTAATGGGGATTTTATAGCGGCCGCAAGAAGAGCTCCTCCGGAGCTATTTCTTAGGTATTTGCGAAACCTGTTTCAGCTTCGATTCTTTTCCTCTTTTTCTCTTCATTTCTGTTTATTCCATTAGAGAAGACGACCTTCGCTAACATCTCAACCGATCGGGAGCGATCGATGCATTGGCGGAACGTCGAGAGTCTCGAGGATCCAAAAATCGAATCGCCTTCAAGTCTCTGGACGTCTAAAAATACACTCTCATTACCGATTTGAGTATATACGCGCCCGAGCCTCGAACCTCTCGATTACGATGAAAATATTTGGAGGATAAGTTAAATTTATCTGAGTATAATTTCGACGATAAATCCACGAGTCGAAGGGGGTCGTTGACTCCGGCCCGATAGCGTTAATTCATATTAAAAATTCTGTGATTTCGTTCGTGTACTTATGTATATTTCGGTAACGCGACGAGATCTTGACCTCGATGAACGTAAATTGCGCGATAAGGTGACATGTATCGATACTTGCATCGGAATGTATCGCCAGGTTCAAATTAACAAGTTCAAAGGGTGCTTGAAGTCTTGCCCAACAGTCTTGGTTTGTGTTGCGTTTAAGGCAGGTAAAGGTAAAAACAGTACTGTCATTATCCATAAAGGTTTATATTTATCTCGATATTATTAATAATGGCCCCGTTCACAACGTTCTTCCTAATCAACTACCAGATGCAACATTACTTTTACTGCACATTACCATTTTGTCTTCCTTAATGAATTCTTGAGTCCCACTTTCGCATCTCAATCTAAAAACTTGATATTCCCATCTGACCACTTCGCTCAACGAAACTCTAAAGCTCCTAACGGATTGTCTTAATGCTAAATTGATTTCTGAACTTAAGACTACCACGTTATCTCAGAGATCAAAGGACCTTCCAACTTATTTCCAATCATACCTGCAGATGACTGCATCCCTTTAGTTGGAGATTTGCTTTTAAATACACATTCTTTTAGATTTATGGAGACTGCTCAGTTTGCTTTTGCAGCAAAACCCAGGAACCAAAACCTTTAGAACTCACAAGTAAATTACCTATAAATAGGCAAGGGGTCAGGTGTAATTGCCCTTATATACTGAGCTTTTCTGTTGTAATGCATGGCCCGAAATCGACAAGAGCAAAAGAGAAACTAATAGTAGTTCGTTAGTATGACAGAGAAGGAAGTTTTGCAACGTTGCCGGCCGGCCGGTCCGTCACCCATTCCAAATATTCCCGTCGGAGGCTATACAGCGAATGATCCGGTAGAGTGTGGCGATGACTGTGATGTTTCGCGAGCTAGCAACGTCGCAAAAGTTCTTTCTCGGTTTATCCAACGAGAAATATATGGCCTTTCTTTCGCTCTTATGTTTATACCATACTGCGACTCTTTAGAAACGGTCTGTATATACCTTGAAATGTCAGCAACTCGAATCTCAGAACCTTAAAGTAATGTTTTAAAAAACGTCAATCTCCCTTTAGTTAGAGTTCCCAGTTGCCATGTTCTCAACCGCCACCAGCACCCTAATCCACTTCCTGTCATCTTGGAATATCAAGTTCTCCGTTATCAAACGAAGAGAGCTAATTGACTTTACTTGGATGTATTCTGTGATAGTTAATGCCCTTAAATATCCTTACCTTATCCTCCTTAATGGCCAAACCCAGTTTAATTTAATAATAATTTAATAAGATTTCGTTGCAAAAGCATGATATAGTATTGGCTCCAGAACAAACAGACGCAACTATCTTAAGAGGAGATAGGATAAGAGATTTTAATGAAGTTTATAACTCTTGATATGGAAATTATTTACAGAAAAACTATTGGACAGACACAGCAAAAAAATAATGGAATGTAATTTCCAATAAGGCACAATGGACCAAGAAATTAATACCAAATACATGTTTTCATCATTTTTGTGCCCTTACTGTAATCGTATTTTAGATAATGCCGAACACTTTTTGATCGCCCTCGATAATCTACATATTAATTTACGATTAAACACAATTATTTTGGCAACCAACTTTATAAATCGATTATGAATATGTGAAATTACATTGGTTTTCAGGAAATGTCAAAGAAATATCCTGAATATAGAAAATTCATAAGAATAATCTAGTATTCTACTATTGAGTAATTGAAATCATATAAATTTTCACAATTGATCCAATGTCCAAGATATACTCTTCTTCTAATGAAATAAAGAAGAAGAAATGAAGAATATGAAATAAAGCATTTCCACTCCTTAAGAAACAGTTTAGAAAAAGGATAAAATAGATAGATAGTCTGAGTCATGAGTGATTTCTCAACTGATTTTCAAGGCAATATATTTCTCGTTGGCTAAACAGAGAAAGAACTTTTGCGACGTTGCTAGCTCGCGAAACATCACAGTCATCACATACTCTACCGGCTGGCAATATGATATGTATGTTTTCATTCGCTGTATAGCCTCCTACGGGAATATTTGGAATGGATCCTGGACTTGGACTGCGGCCGGCAACGTTGCAAAACTTCCTTCTCTGTCATACTAACGAACTACTATTAGTTTCTCTTTTGCTCTTGTCGATTTCGGGCCATGCATTTCAATAGAAAAGCTCCGTATATACATAGGAGAAAAACTGGTAGATCCTTTACACTAAGAATTAAAGGACACTGAGCACAAATGTAGAAGTGCTGCATTTATGTGATAAAGTTAGAAGATTAAAGCGGTTAAAGACAATAACTTGATCTACGGTAATAACATGACTTATCTCATCAAGAACTCATTATTACACTCGTTTTAGTTAAAGAAGCGACTCGAGTACCTTTGTTACATTTTTTGACTTTTTCTCTATATTCCATTTTTAAATTTGAATTACATTGTGATTGCTACTCCACGATAGTTTCCTAACAATGTTCAACTTCGTTGCAAAATTAGTTATTTGTTCTTGATTCTACTATACATTCGCATGTACCTCTCTCAGAAAATTCAGGATACCAGTAAACATGTAGGGACTAGTCAGAGCGGAAAACACTCTATTCCTGCTCATTCAGGGACAACTTTATGAAAGTTGTCCCTCGGATACATTAACTGCAGTTGCGAACTACCTTCTAATTAACGCGATGTGACCGGGTAAAGTTCTAAACGAGCAAGGGAGATCTCGTATCTACATTCTGCGACATCATGTCCGAATGTCCCTTCCCCGAAGTATAACGATCGGATTTAATCTCCTGCGTCGATAAGTGGCCGAAGAGGTTCTAACTAATTGCGTAGGTCGAGTCGATGTTTGAAATTACCGTCCGTGAAATTTTCGCGTATTTTCGTCGCCGTCGAAATTACATACATTTCGCGAAACCTAAACATACGAGATATTATTTTCCAATACGGAAATCGCGTTTGTTACGCTTCCCGGCCTCGCAGAATGCACATTCGAGCACGCAGTCGTGTACTGATATACAAGTGAGTTACGTGCGTGGTTCTTTATAACCTGAATCTTTTCAGAATTATTGTAAGTGTGATTTACCTAAGCTGCGTTAAAAGTAACGTTCGTGAAAGGTACGGTGGACTTAATCTTCTTAAAGAGAGTTCGTCTGAGATAATCAAGCAGGTATAAAAGTAAGTGGAATGTGATGTGTTGTGTTTGTCGGGTTTTCGGAATGTGTACCTGGTGGTTTAATCGCCTGTTTGGTTTTGGTCCTTGGGTCGTTTCGAAATTCTTGTTTCAAAGACAAAACACAGAACTGTTCAAAATATTAGACTACTACTGACCAATGTGGTCAGTATCTGGTGTGAGAATGGTAGTACAATATCTGCAAAGCTGTGGTTGCGACGTTGGAAGATGTTTTTCAAAATAACCTGGTGTAACAACTGAGTCATATCTAGGTTATCTAAGATTTGCTGATGATATGCACTAGCAAACATGATTTACAGGGTACCAACATGTAGTCGAAGTGGTTCAAGAATGAATTAACAGATCATAGAAAAGTAGAGTATCTTTATGTAATTTGGTTTTGGTCGTAATGCATTTTGAAAACCTCTTGAACATATTTCCTAAGTTTTGCATTAATTTTTTCTGAAGAAAAGGTCTGAAGTTTGGGTCAAACTTTTGGATTCTTTTGCGCTCTTCAATTCATCTTCATAATTTCCGACTTAGGAGCGAAGCTCTCCCGTAATTTACCCCTCGTAGAGCTCATCTGCATCAGAGCGCTTAGCGAGAAAGTATTTTTGTCCCGTCTTTGTCTTGTCGTTTCTTCCCGTTGCGCGATTATTATTCCGCTCGTCCCGGAAAAACATTGCGTCGGTGTGTGCGATTACGTTAGAAGTCCGCCCACTTGTCGCCCCTGCTTATCAGAGCTCTAATTTTCTCTCATCCCTTGCGGCCCACGGGCTGGATTCCGACGTCACCCTCCGCTATTAATATTGCCCTATATGTACATTATATTTGTTTTCACTTCGTCCGTGCCGCAAGTGTTTACGTACATCGGTGGAGTGTTATCGACGCGCGAAGGTGGATTGTGGAAGTAGGTCGGTGATAAGGGGAAATGGAGGTCCCACACGAGAGATGCGTCTCGGCGTACCGAGGAAAAGAGGCTGCGACGTGGATTTTTGGGTTTAAGCTAGAGTTATAAACTTTGAGGTTGAGGTAGGCAACATGAAACATGTGGCGATGGGTATCCTCTTTTATTTTCCAAAGCCGGGCTGTGTGCCCCTTGCTTCTTGTTTCTTGCTGTTTCTCCTGTTCTTCTTCTTATCTTGTCCTCTTCTGTTTCTTCTTCCTTATTCGTCGTCACCCGATGGTAGTAGCGCTAGTCTTGGTCTCTTCACTTTTGACTTTTCCTCTTCGTCGTAGTCGATGGCCTTCCTTATTAGCGGGTTTTTGGTACGTCTCCATTATTCTTATTGTCTTCCTCGTCCTGTCCTTATGGTTTTCATCCCTAAGTCCCTCCGTAGTTGCTCGTTCCTCATGTACCATGGTGCGTCCGCCATCTTCCTCATTGCCTGGTTCTGTATCACTTCTAGCTTCTTGATGTTGGTGTCCGCTGTTTGTCCCCATGCTGCTGCTCCGTATAATATAATTGGATTGATGCTTGCTTCATAGATCCTCTTCTTTATTCTTAGTTGCAGCTTGCTTCCTTGTCCTATCATTGGTCCCAGTTGGTTTAGTCTCTGCTTTGCCTTCTTCGCTGTCTCTTTGATATGTTTCCTCATGTTAGTCTCTAAACATGTGGATAGGACGCTGTCACTTATAAACTTTTGGTGGGGAGGTTCTAAGTTCAGTTGAGGTTCGTTTACGGTACAGATATGACAAAGTTTTATGTTGGAGGTTCAGCGATGAATCTCTAACCAGTGCAATGAACCTATAAGATCGTGTCACAATGAAGCATTAGAGATGTGGATACATAGGCGAATGCTTAAAATACCATGGACCACCATAAATTTCTTAGTGCTTCTCAATTTCGCTTCATTTTGATGCGCCCATGGATAACTGTTTTGTTACCTATCACAATTCGCCAAAGGCGGCGATAATTGCTTCCCCCTTTGCATCGCGACCATCGTCTATGTTGGTATGTTAACAAATACCTATTGCTTTCTTATGAGAACGCAGGGTCTAGTTATATCGGGTGTCCCAGAATTGGCTCCCTAGAGAAAAAAGGAGAAATCGAAAGACAAAAATTCCCAAAGAAAAAAAAAATGTAGCTTGAACGGTATTCAAAATGAGAACGTTTTTAATCGACAAATCAGAGCGTTGTAAGCCATCCAAGTGTAGTTCTCAACATTGTCGCTAGGTGGTTGATTTTATTGGTCGGCTATGAAACCTTTGAGAAACGTCAGTGTCAAGATTTCGTTCGAATTCCTTCACATCGATTTAGTACCACTTGCGCTGTTTAAATTTTGTTGCGGATTATGTGAAAATGTTGTTAATTTCTTATTTATTTAGTTAATAAAATCAAACTAACATGTCATTCTGACATTATTTAATTGTAACTAAAGTTCCCTTTCTGGAATTGGTGGATCTTAGATGTCACACAACTTTCTTATCCAAACCATTAACTGTTCTTCGTTTGCATTTTAAGAATCGAGATTGTCGTCGGAATTTGTCTGTTTTATCTGGGACTCAGTGTATTAATCGTCTGTGAGGCGCACGCTTCGTTTATTGAGCAAAAGTGTCGCAAATATAAGTAGATCATGAGCTGGAATAAGTGGTAAATTTCAAGGAGCATCGTCCTGCGCGCTACGGAGAAAACCGTACCAGCAATCTGCGTGGTGAGAGTACTGCTCATGTTTCGGCGAGGTTTGCTAGATGGCACTGTAACCTAACGTCATTTAAAGTCACTATATCTATATGGAGATATAGTGACTTTAACGTCATTAGACGTTTCCCATCAAATCTCGTGCGTTGTCAATGAGTCTCACGAGTTTCCTCTGCTTCGTTGCAGGTAACCGACGAGCGAAGCCGAACCCCATCCGTACCATATGGTGAAGGTAAAAGACGAGCCGGCGATGGCAGAGCCGAACCCCGCTGCGTCACCGAAACCGTCGAATAATAATAACAATAATAACGCGTCGTCGCCTTCGCCAGCCTCGACGTCGTCGTCGTACGTGCCCCGCAAGCCGAGGCCCCACACCCATACCCATCACCATCACCATCCGCCCTTCCAGCACTACACCTACTACCATCACTGCAGCTACCCGACGGAGGCGGGCGACGGCGGTACCGGGAACGGGGCGGCCGCCTCGCCGGCGAAGTTCTACTTCGGTCCCGGATTCGAGCCGCAGCAGCAGCAGCAGCAACAGCAGCAGCAGCAGGGCGGCGGCGGCTACGGGGCCCCCGGGCCCAGCCAGAACCAGGGCAACGAGTACGTGGTGTTCTTCCACGTCAATCCCGGCGTGACCATCAGCTTCCAGATGGGGGACAACCTGGAGGTGTTAAGAGGTGAGTGCGATGGTGTCATGTGTGGGGCTGGTTTGTGTGAGCAAAGTTGTAGTAAGTGGAGGTTGGAAGTTCGTAAAGTTTCGTCGACTTGAATGACTCCACCCAGTTCTACTACTCACCTTGTTGAATACTATCTTTAATAACAGAAGGTTGTCCAGGTTCTCAAAGTTGGCCATAGTAATGTGGACCATGAGAAAAACACGAAGTCTTCGCTAACCGATTTATTAAAAGAGTGTTCGTCCTGCCCAATACGTAAAAAGACATTTGCAGAGCAACCTTTAATGATGAGGACGTTAAACCCGATAATTGCGATAAAATGAAAGATTTTCAAGTTAAAAAACATTAAAAATGTGTAATTTCAATCGTAACTCAAAAAATATCAACTTTCCAAAAAAACTTTATAGAACAGTTAAGCTTAGAATTAGTTAATCTATCGATATCCGGGCTTTTGATTGAAAATCTTTTACCCCTTAGATGGGGTTGTTTCCACCCCTAAAGAAAAAGTACACTTCGGCACAAGTCCAACTTTGAAGAAGGTTATAAATACTACCCACACTTTTAAGGTTTTTTACCGCTGATGACTGGACTACATGGCGAAAGTCAGAAAATGTATTTTTTAATCTGTTTTTGAGGTTCACAGTTATTCAGTGAAATTTATCACAGTTTTTTATTATCGCTAAATTCATTAGAATAACTTACTGGAACTTTGAAAAAATGAACGTCAAAAGTGACCAATCTCAGAAAAAGTCATAGATTTTTTAAAGTTAATATTACTTTTCCCAGTATATTGATCGCGTTCTCTTTCACAAAAAAAATCTTTAAAACCTGTTGTGTCCGATAAGACGAACTTTTACCTTGTTTTCAATTCGTCCAAGTCTGACGGGTGTGAAGTTAGCCACGTCTACAAATTTTATAGTCCAGGAAAAAATTCTTAAAACTGAAAATTTTTCTCAGAAAGATTGTTAATTAATAAACAATTGTATCCGATACAACTTACCACATTAGATATCGTCTGGGGGTTGATACATGGGGTGTATTTTCAAAAAATCGAACAATAAATAAATGCAATAAAACATTTTATTGGGAAATACTCGATTACCTACACAATGTCCCCTTAAACAGTTTTAGTTGAAATATCAGGAAATGGGATTAGGGAATAGCGAATGAATCTCCGAGTTTCCACTTCATTCGTTGATATTTGACCTGAAACTGTTTGAGGGGGATACTTTATGGATAATCGAATATTACCCAATCAAGAATTTTCTTGCATCATGTTATATTGTTTTCCTTCAATTATTTGTAAATGCACCATATTTATCAACCCCTAGACGATAGCTGGGGTGGTAAATCGTATCGCCTATAATTGTTTGTTAATAAATGAGAAAAAAGTTGAAATTAAAAAAGAAAATATTTCCCTAGGCTATGAAATTTGTGGATGTGGCTAACTTCACGCCCGTCAAGTCCGCCATTCTACTTTCGGTTAATTGGTAATCAGCAGCGCTCTCTTCAAAACACCAATAACCATCCCACCCCGAGGGATCACACTTTAACGCCCCGGGCATTATTCAATTCAACACGTCTCGTCTCCCTTAAAACTCCCCGTTTTCTCCGGCTGTTTAACATGTAAAACGTCATTTCCTCGTGCTCCCTCCCGGGTCCCTTCCGGGGAATTAGCCCCCCCACCTTCCTTCCTCCCGTCCGGGAATTATTCAGGAGCGCACGCTCCTCCCGAAAAAGATACTTTAATTAACGCGTAAACTTTCGGTCCGAAATATTCATCATACATGAAATATGTCGGACACGGACCTATTAAAAATTCCAAGAGCGATTCCGCCGTTAAAGTTTCATGCCCGCTTCATTTGTCAGCCCTTAGCGTCGCGGGGTCCTTTCTGGTTCTGAAAGATTAGTTGCATAATTGCATTCGGAGGCACGAGAACTGGGGCGAAACTTTTGATACCGAAACGGAATAACAGTCGTCCTGCTGGAATGGGATTGGTATCTCGACGGCCCAGTTATGACGATAGTTCGGTTGCTGGAATGGCGAAGGCATTTTTGTAAAACAAGCGTTATTGTCGTAACTTCTCTCCGCCAAATCCAGTCCTTGAAAACCGACAATGTCCCCGAGTCTATTGTTAGTTACCTAATTCCATAAGTACGAGGTGATTCAAATGTCGCATCACGGAGTCTCAAGAATAATTTACTTGCCGAATTGTTGATAAACGGACGTCCTAGAACGCTACAGAGACGCAGGATGTTCGAAATTATGTAAAGTCGTTTTTGGGAGGCGACGCGTTCCTCCCGCTGTTAATTTCATAGGAGCTTAAAGACTGGCGTTTAATTAACTTTTTTCCTCATTTCACAAGAATAGTGCTCGTTACTTGTCAGTCATGCTGTGGTGATTGGTTGGATGTTGACTGTCTCGCCATGTTTTTGGGTGCCTCCCAACAGTCCCAACTGATCTTCTTCCTAGTGAATTGCTATTTACCTTGGCGATACGGTCGTCGGCCATCTTGGACACGTGCTGGTTCCACTCTTGTCTGCGCTTTCTTATCCATCTTGCTATATCTTCCGTATTACATTTGGCTCTGATATCGGAGTTTCTCTATCTATCTCTTAGTGTAAAAGAGACTCCTAAGGAGTATCTTTGATCTTACTGTTTCACTGGTCTTGTAAATTCGCGATTTGCAGCTTTGGCTTATGTGTTTGTTGTTCCATAAGGATTGCCTAAGGTGTCCGGCTACAACTACCGATTTGTTTGTTCGCTGCCTGGCTTCTTCGTTGAAGTATCATGAGCTGGTGATTCTGTACCCTAGATATTACAATCCCATGACTTGTTCTGTACATGTATGTCTAATCAATAGCGTAGGGGTTTTTTGGGTGTTATTGTTATTGTTTTGCTCACTGAAATGGCCATATTTAGTAGTGTGGATCATGCTGTGTAGGGTATCTTCCGAATCGGTTACTAAAGCTGCATCGTCTTGATGTTGCTCCATACGATACGCCAGTCCTGTTTGCTTTACTGTTTCTATTAGTTGATCCATTATTAGGTAGAAAAGAAGTGGGCTAAGACTGTCAGCTTGTCTTGTGCTTGCTATAGTTTTGATTTGTCGTGTTAGAATTTTGTTGGATCTTATGTGGGTTTTGTTGTTTTTGTTTAGATCTCTTATCAACCTTACATATTCTCTTGGTAGAAAACATTGTGGTCCATTTTTTGATGATTTGTAGTTTACGAGATATACCTATTGCAAGAAAGTGATTTTTGATTACACTACTTACGAGGCACTAAAACAACGTATTTTCTGAATTGTCTGTCACAGTTTCTCAAAAACGGCTAAACCGATTTTGATGAAACTTGCTATTTAACTTCTACCCGGAATTTCAATATCTTCAATCTCCATCAAAGCAGCTAGTTTCGTTTTATTCCATCGACCATTTCGCACTGGGAACCAATCATGCCATTCCTGCCGGATTATCGGATCATAACAACTTGTTAAAATTTTGGAAACTACGCTACTATTTTCTAATTACTATTCACCTAATAGGAGCAATTCGTTTATCGCGAATAATGAATTAACTCGCACGAAGTAAATTATTTCCGAACTGCAAGGACTAATTGTGCGCGTGTAACGTGAAGTAATAGCAGAAAAGTACAAAATTCGCGTGAGAGATTTTTCCTCGGAAGAAGAATAAATCCCATTACGTAGCTCCGTCGGGTGGGGCGATAAATCAATCCCACGTTGTTGGGATGGGAATTTTTTTTATTGCCGGGAAAAATTTCCTATTATAGTTCGACAATCGGCTGGTGGGTAACAATAAACGGGAATGATTGATAATGCGATGCCTCTCGAAAAGAAAATAAGCAGAGAGGATTAAACGTTTGCTATTAAATTTATTAAGTGTTAGGTGTACCTCGTTTACGCTATAAAAGTCAGCTTGTGTCTCTGCGCCCTCACGCGATTTTAAGAGCTCACGTTAAACACTTGAAATATGAATTAACTTCCTGTGAGCGTTATTTTGATGACGTCAAGATTATCCAATACTACCAACTTAATATGGTCACAGAACATCGCAATTTATGTGTTCCGTGTATATTTTAGGTATGGTTATGTGTATTCCATAGAGATAAAAGAGAGAGGAGGGGAAACGGCCATATTGAGAAGCCACTTTTCGAACGCGTGCTTGCCATTGTTATTGCTGAATTGTGCAGTAGCGGATCTATGGGGGTAGCTGCAGTCTACCATTGGGAACCAAAGTTTATCAATTAATAATAAATACATATATATTTTTAATATAATATACCCACTACATAACTGAATCAGCTCTTCCGCTCCTTCCTGGTTTCCTGCTCGTTCTTTGTCTTCCTGGTATACCTGGAGCACATTTCTTTTTTGGTAATTTTTCTTCTATTAACTGATTAATCCCAAAATCGGAAATTTTTTGTTTGTTTCCGTTTTCCAAAGAATGAACAACAGCGTAAGGTTTTAAAAACTGATGTAGGTAATTTTGTTATGAACTATTAGTATAAATATGCGTTAAATTAATCAAGAAATTTAAAAATAAAACATTCTTTACTTAATTCGTATTGAGCAACCTTCGTTTTGTTTCATATGTTAGCATTTTGTGACATTTTATGGAAAATAAAACTGCTTCATACAAATTACTATTTCATAATTTTAGTTAATGTAATGCTACGACATTGGAGAGAAAGATTTCTTACAGGAAGTCGGCCATATGCAGAAGCCACTTTGGTCTGTGCTTTGGTCTATTTGTTCCAACCACATTTGTTACCTCCTCTATCTTTTATCTCTATGGTGTATTCTCAACCTAAAATATACACGGAACACATAAATTGCGATGTCCTGGGACTATATTAAGTTGGTAGTATTGGATGTTTGGTGACGTCATCAGAATGACTTGCATCGGGATTTGTTTTGAACAGAGTATAGATCAGTAACTAATGGATTTCCTTATGATTCAATTGGTGTTCTTTGCACCAAAGATTTCCAGGGATTCAGGAAGTAAAATTGGTTTGTGTAATGACTGGGCAGTATGCTTAACTGAGTCCTAAAGAACTAAAATAATATCTTGGCAAATGAAATCGTAATAGAAATATCAAAAGTGTTACTTTTAAGTTATGTGATTGAAAATTATTCTGTGGATTTTAAGAAATAGGTTAACTCTTCCATTATTGTCTGCAGTAAACTAAAGATGAAAGACACAATAACCTGTCAATTGCACATTTGGTACAAGTGTAATTTTTCAATTATTAGCCAGTAAACTCGAGTCAATACATCTGAAAAAAATATGTATCCATAATTTGTCTAGAAAGTTTGGAGTTTGTTTAGAAACTTTGTGGGAGACTCCAAAGCGAACTTGAAGGATGAGCCGCGTTCAATTGGAACACCAAACATTTTTGTTTACTTCTACGCATTATCTCGCCTCACAATAAAACCTGGGTGACGAAGTTATCTACGTTTCATTCATAATACCGTCACTCACAGAAACTACTACGCAACGAAAACACACTCTTATCTCCTAATTAAAAGCGACATAAAAGTAATCCAGTACACGGGGTCAACTCCACATCTAAATTGTTCAATTAGGAAGTTATGCGGGCCTTCACGAAAGGTGGGTCGTTCACTTTTGTTTTATCGCCAGAAGCGTACCCAGATAAGATTTCTCCGGGATAAGATAGCGGGAGGTTCCGAGCTCTCAGATTCATCGGAGTTCGAAATTTAAAAATACGGTTTAATGGCGCTCTTGATCCTATAAACGGACTGGATAATGCCGCCGTAAAGTTAATTGTTACGTGTAACGCAACTATTTCCAGTAGTCCACTCGAGAATGAGAGGCTTAAGTAGTTTTATGGCCAGTAAAAGTTGTAAGTGGGGCATGTGGTTGGGTGAAGTAAGGGTGAGCTGGATTTTTCGCTGACAGATCTGGCCACGTAATCTTACTTTGGTTTTCTTACGCAGAAATAAATCTTTATTTCATCCTGAAAAAGTGTGTATTGACAAGCACAAAAGGAGAACTATGTGATTGATATATAACGTCGCATTTAGTGGCGACAGTTTCAGGATTACCATTGTTTAAGTGAGTCACAAGATATAAGAATCTCTTGGCGTCATTAAATTCCCAAGTGTACTGTGGTTTGCATTTTTACGTGCTTTTAAACGGTAAATAATATTGATGTATCATCCACTTCTGTATATTCCTTGAGATAGGCCTACAAATCAAATTGCAATAGAGTCAAAAGTAAATAGTCGACGACTCTATCGCAAAGGGTCAGTCCAGCAATGTACAAAATGACATACTAATAATTTTTTGAAGAATTTTTGGAGAAAAACTGATTTTTTTATTTTCTTTTAATTTTTCCATACTGCTAATTATCCGATGGAGTCGATTTAAATTACATTTCGATTTTGTTTTGATAGCTTACAATCCGTCCGCTCAGAGCGCCAAATTACTTTTGATTTTTCTATGTAAAATTGCTCCAGGCGTTCCAGAATTCTCATCTTCTTCAAGTGTCTTCTTCGTTACGAAGGTTGGCAATCATTAGGGCTATTTTCATCTTCGAAACTACTGCTGTGAGTAGGCTATTATCATTACAGTTGTACCAATCACCCAGATTGTTCAGCCATGAATATCTTCTTCCTATCGAACGTTTTCCGGATATTCTTCCCTGCATTATGTTCTGCAGTAGCTGATATTTCTTGCCTCTCATTATCTGGCCTAAATATAGTAGTTTCGTTACCCTTTCCGTCCAAGAAATTTTTAATATTCTGCGGTATACTCACATTTCAAAGTTTTCCTGTTTTTTTTGAGTCCTAGTTTGTGTTTGAGTCCTAGGCTTTTATCTTTACTGCAAAATACTTTCCTCGTTCTGATAAATACACACCAGGCCTTTCCAATTCTTATTGAGGCGAAGCTTCTATATCTGGCGTTATGTTATGTTTTCTGTAGTGTAAAATGCTGGAGCGAGCGTCACGACAATGTGGAACGCTGTAGGACCTGTTCTACAGAGTCGCAGTATGGTATAAACATAAGAGCGAAAGAAAGGCCATATATTTCTCGTTGGCTAAACAGAGAAAGAACTTTTGCGACGTTGCTAGCTCGCGAAACATTACACTCATCGCACACTCTACCGGCCGGCAATTATGAAATGTATGAGGAACACACGTACGAACGTTAGGTGCCTGGACTTGGACTGCGGCCGGCAACGTTGCAAAACTTCCTTCTCTGTCATACTAACGAACTACTATTAGTTTCTCTTTTGCTCTTGTTGATATCGGGACATGCATTTCAATAGAAAAGCTCCGTATATAGTATTGTATACATGCTCTGTGTATACCAGGTCTATAATATGATACATACGATTCTGAGCATGGAGGGGAGAGAATGTAGGTTCTCTCTCTCCCTCTTCTCTATCTTCTCTTTCTCTTTCTCGAGAGACATCTTTTTCTGTCTTGTTTTCTGGGTACGCAACGGTGATTCGACAGCCGGTTATCAGCTTCACATTGGCCCTGAGCACGACGTTACATATTTCTCAATATAGTCTTTCCATGTTTTCAGTTTTTTGGTACGTCTGTTATTATTTTGTCATTTTTGTCGTAGTGTACATTGACTTGTCTCTATTTGAATGTTCCAGTCACTTGATTTACCTTTAGGTGCAAGTTGAGATAATCATACTCTCTGTTTCTTCATTCTCCGGTATAAAATGTTTCTATTGCAGCTCTGCACTTTTATTCTATCTATGTTCCAGAATTCCCTGGAACCTACCGTTTTAAATATGTATCGCCACGGTGATTCGACAGCCGGTTATCACCTTCACGTTGGCTCTAAGCACGACGTTACATATTTCTCGAAATGTTCTTACCATGTTTTCAGTTTCTTTAGTCCGTCTGTTATTATTTTGTTATTTTTGTCATAGTGTACATTGACTAGTCTCTGAATGTTCCAGTCAATTGCTTTACCTTTAGGTGCAAGTTGGGATAATCATGCTCTCTTGTTTCTTCACATTCTCCGGTATAAAATGTTTCTATTGCAGCTCTGCACTTTCGTCTTATCCCATCTATGTTCCATGGTTCCCTGGAACCTACCGTTTTAAATATGTATCGCCACGGTGATTCGACAGCCGGTTATCACCTTCACGTTGGCTCTAAGCACGACGTTACATATTTCTCGAAATGTTCTTACCATGTTTTCAGTTTCTTTAGTCCGTCTGTTATTATTTTGTTATTTTTGTCATAGTGTACATTGACTAGTCTCTGAATGTTCCAGTCAATTGCTTTACCTTTAGGTGCAAGTTGGGATAATCATGCTCTCTTGTTTCTTCACATTCTCCGGTATAAAATGTTTCTATTGCAGCTCTGCACTTTCGTCTTATCCCATCTATGTTCCATGGTTCCCTGGAACCTACCGTTTTAAATAGGTATCGCCACGGTGATTCGACAGCCGTTTATCAGCTTCGCGTTGGCCCTGAGCACGATGTTACATATTTCTCAATATAGTCTTTCCATGTTTTCAGTTACTTTGGTACGTCTGTTATTATTTTGTCATTTTTGTCATAGTGTACATTGACTTGTCTCTATTTGAATGTTCCAGTCACTTGATTTACCTTTAGGTGCAAGTTGAGATAATCATACTCTCTGTTTCTTCATTCTCCGGTATAAAATGTTTCTATTGCAGCTCTGCACTTTTATTCTATCTATGTTCCAGAATTCCCTGGAACCTACCGTTTTAAATATATATCGCCACGGTGATTCGACAGCCGGTTATCAGCTTCACATTGGCCCTGAGCACGACGTTACATATTTCTCATTATAGTCTTTCCATGTTTTCAGTTACTTTGGTACGTCTGTTATTATTTTGTCATTTTTGTCATAGTGTACATTGACTTGTCTCTATTTGAATGTTCCAGTCACTTGCTTTACCTTTAGGTGCAAGTTGAGATAATCATACTCTCTGTTTCTTCATTCTCCGGTATAAAATGTTTCTATTGCAGCTCTGCATTTTTATTCTATCTATGTTCCAGAATTCCCTGGAACCTACCGTTTTAAATATGTATCGCCACGGTGATTCGACAGCCGGTTATCAGCTTCACGTTGGCTCTGAGCACGACGTTACATATTTCTCGAAATGTTCTTACCATGTTTTCAGTTTCTTTGGTACGTCTGGTATTATTTTGTTATTTTTGTCATAGTGTACATTGACTAGTCTCTGAATGTTCCAGTCAATTGCTTTACCTTTAGGTGCAAGTTGGGATAATCATGCTCTCTTGTTTCTTCACATTCTCCGGTATGAAATGTTTCTATTGCAGCTCCGCACTTCCGTCTTATCTTATCTGTGTTGGAGGATTCCCTGGAACCTACCGTTTTAAATATATATCGCCACGGTGATTCGACAGCCGGTTATCAGCTTCACCGCATCTCTGCACTTCCGTCTTATCCTATCTATGTTTCAGGATTCCCTGGAACCTACCGTTTTAAATATGTATATCTGGAAGCAATTTACGCGTAATGAAAACACACTTGAAGTGCATATCAGTGGAACAAAGGGGCTCACGCCCACGTTTTCGTACCCGCGGGTGAAAGCGAGATTTTTATGCAAGTCGCGTTCGATTTGAGCATTTCGCGAAATGTCAAGGAATCGCGAGAACGTTCGTTCTCTCGTGGGAAGTATAAATTACCGGTGTTCTTATTTTTAATTGCTTATTGTCATGATACGTATAAATCGTAAGTTGGAAGCGGACGACGACTGCGTACATATGATAAAACGGTCTTCCGAGCTATCCGGTAACAGTGCGATCGTCAGTTTAGCGTCGCAGTTAAATTGGCGGGATTTAATCAGTTTCACGTAATAAAGTCAATAATAAAACTTTTAGTGCTCAAAACTCGGGGACCCTATCGCGAATTACGGCGCCGTTACAACAACGTAAATCGACACGGCTATTGTAATTAAACGCGGGATAATTTGATGGTTTAGTACTCCTTGCGCGATAGAATTAATATTCGTTATCGATCCTTGGGTCGATTTAAAGGCGACACAATCGACGAGGGTCCTTTAAAAACTGATTCATTGTGTGAAATTTACGGCAAATGAAATATCCGACGATCGGATGATGGATAAGGCACGGATTGTTTTCATTCGTCACGCCCGACGAGCCGTTTTTCGCGTAATAACAACTTCACCGATCGAGGGCTAATTTTACATCCCGTAATTAAAACGCGAATAATAACAATAACGACGTTCATTACAATAATAAAACCCGTCGAATGTGATGTCGATGTTGTTTTTTTTTCGGGTCTAATTTACGTACATATCTCGTCATTTCACGGCCGGGAATGACCGAAGGACGTAAATCGCGCAGGCCGATCTCGTTCTCGCTATAATTTACGGGCGGACGTCTGATTTTCATTGTTACAGGCAATTAACGGGCGGGTACACGCCCGATTCTTGGCGTGTTTTACCGCTGACTCGGAGTTTTATCGTTGCACGCGTTCTCTCCTTCCTTCGACAGTTCATAAAAATGCAAATATTCCGCATTTCGAGCCACGTTCGCAGTACACACACATATACGTCGCGTTACATTTCAAAATTGACACGTTCGAAGTGTGAATGAAGTCTGTAAAAAGTTTGAAACCGACGGTGTCGGGGATGTTCGTACGAGCCGAAGGCGACGACAGATCGATGGACGTTCCTGTAGATCAGCTTTTCCCACAATTTTGCCATATGTGTCCACTTCTATGATTTTCCTAACGCTCAGTATTTCTCGCCAAAAAAATGGATGTATTTTAATAACAATCAATAGTAGCTTAAAGTACAAGTTGCAGAAGACGTCATATTCCAAGCGGCGAGTTTTAGAACGGACGAAGGCTTGGAATGTCTTCTGCAACGCAACGAGTACTTACAACATTTTCTATAACAGGGTGTTAGGGCTTTGACTGCCATTATTTTAACAGACGATAGTATTCACCAAACTAAACAAAAAAACCTTATATAACAGGGGTGCTAAAACCAACCGTTTTCGAGAAAAAAATTAGCAAACTTCTAATTTTAAGGTGTAAAAATTCAGTTTTATTAAAGAATCTAAAATAATTTTGTACATGAAATGACCATGAGATATATTGTGTTAATGTATTTATGTTTAATTTTTAACAAAACAATTTTTTCTTTAAAGAATAAAAAAATATTTCCAATCAATAAAACTCGATAAAATGGCTATGATGTGGCAACACCGCGAATTTATCGCACGCGTTGCGAAACATCGACCCCGCACAGCTGTTTACATGTATACGTATCTTTTCTTGTCGGTGTTGCCAAGTTGTGGCGAAATGCCTTGATAAAATAACTCGACTTTTCTCGAAAACGGTTGGTTTTAGGACCCCCGTTATATAAGGTTTTTGTTTGTTTTGATGAATACTATCACCTATTAAAATAAAGGCAGTCTGTACCCTAACACCCTGTATACCAGCTTCCATTTCATTTTTATTTATGTTTAAATAATTTAAAATTGTTTTATCGTGACATTTAAGTTAATTACCACATTTAATTTGGCTGAAATTTCATTTACAGGGAAATTTTGAATTTAGCGGAAAGTGTGAGTTCGTGAATTACAAACAGATCGGACCTCTAAAACTGTTAGAGTTAGTAAAATAAAACTTTGTCGGATTAATAACAATTACCACGCCGAATTTCACCGGAATTTCAGTTTTTTCAACTTTTTCTATGAATTTTTAAATTTAGATATTATGGCTATATTAATAGCCTTAAACAGACAGTCACATCTCTAAAAGTTCCTAAAATAATATATTGAAACTTTGTTATTATAGTCAACACTTGCATACTTGCGTCCCTATCCCCTCGACGCGTCGGCCATATTTATTTTCAGTTTTGTTTTGACCATAGAGATAAAAGATAGAGGAGGTAACAAATGTGGTTGGAACAAATAGACCAAAGCACAGACCAAAGTGGTTCTGCATATGGCCGACTTCCTGTAAGAAATCTTTCTCTCCAATGGCGTAGCATTACATTAACTAAAATTATAAAATAATAATTTGTACGAAGCAGTTTTATTTTCCATAAAATGTTACAAAATGCTAACATATGAAACAATACGAAGGTTGCTCAGTACGAATTAAATGAAGAATTTCATTTTTAATTTTTTTTGATTAATTTAACTCATATTTATACTAGTAGTTCATAACAAAATTACCTACATCAGTTTTTAAAACCTTACGCTGTTGTTCATTCTTTGGAAAACGGAAACAAACAAAAAATTTCCGATTTTGGGATTAATCAGTTAATAGAAGAAAAATTACCAAAAAAGAAATGTGCTCCAGGTATACCAGAAAGACAAAGAACGAGCAGGAAACCAGGAAGAGCTGATTCAGTTATGTAGTGGGTATATTATATTAAAAATATGTATGTATTTATTATTAATTGTTAAACTTTGGTTCCCAGTGGTAGACTGTGGCTCTCCCCATAGATCCGCCACTGCACAATTCAGCAATGACAATCGCAAGCACGAGTTCGAAGAGTGGCTTCTCAATATGGCCGTTTCCGTCTACAAAAGTTATTACCCCCCCTCCCTATTTGTTACCTCCTCTGTCTTTTATCTCTATGGTTTTGACAGACATCAGACAGCATTAGGGAATAATATCTTGTTACCAACCCAACAAAAAGATTTACCAAAAACAATGTATTAATAAATCACTGTTTTCGGCCGTTTTAGTGCTAGAATAGCTGTCATTTTAATGCCGTAACATAGGAAATATATATATATATATATTTTTTTTTTTTTTGAAGTGACTAGTTCTTATGGCGCAGTATGTTTTGCACGGGGAAAAAGGTTCAGTTCAGAAAATTTGGTCATTGATATTTTGTTGTAATTTCTAGTTTTGACATTTTTCTTAAGAAATACATACAAATTTTCAATATTCAACTAGTCTTCATTACTATTTGGAAGTTACCAAAATTCCCCTCAAAGTCCAGTTGGACGTTTATCTTGGTCAAGTTGGTCGTACTAATCGAGTCTAATACTCCACTAAAGCAATTGGATAAGCGAGTCATAGATTTGGTTTTGAACATTGGTTTATGAGGTTGTTCATCAGTATCATTTTCGTATACTTCGTATTGTAACAAAATTTTAAAATAGAATGTTACGAAAGCGACCAGAGTCTCACCAAAAAGCAAAACGGCGCCATTAAGAATTCCTGGAGAACCTCTCTGGAAAATTTGTCCTACATTTTCTCAAATTTACTAGAATCGTTAAACGCAAGGTAGGCAACACCAATACGAAGAAAGGAAAGGGTTCTCTTTGAAATTGAAATAGTTTAAAAAGTGACAAATCCCAGAAGACTCGAGCATACAATTGGAACCACTTGGTCAATGTGGCAATTTCGTTTTCTTGAAATATCCGGTACTTTCATAAGAAACATTCCCATGAGGTTAATATCGGTCACGAGTGACACTTCCAAAGTTAGATTAATCGATTTTTTATTTATTTGTATTTAGTTGATTAATTATTGCTCCCACTGATGTCATTAAAAAACGTCCATTACGTTCTAGAAATTCCATATCTTCAACTTTTCTCTTCCTCTAGAATATTCACTTTAATTGTAGTTCTTCTATCGTGATTTGTTGCTACTTTGTTGCTAATTTCGACGTCACAAATTAACAACAAATTATAGAGAAAATTAATATTCCAGTGTAATAGATGTCATGTCTTGGCACTTTCTTTGAGAAAACTTAGGAACGAGTCGAAAGGTCAATATGGCTTAATTACAAGAATAATAATTTCGAAACGTAGTATGTTGCCTATTCAAAAAAAAAACCTTGAATTTTATATTACACACATTTTGCACTACACAAGAGGCTAAATATCGTCAACTCATCTTACAATCTCAACTAGTTTTTATCTTTATTACCGACCCATTTAATATTATACACTTGTTTTTTGGTGATTATTGGAAACATAGCGTATACTCCACGCTTAAAACGATTTCAAAATGACCGCAAAAGAGGAGTTTAACTGCAGCTTCCTCTTTGATACCACCAATTCTGTTAAAGCTTGCCTCGACTGCCAATTTCGCAAAGTGACGGTTGAAATGTTTCAGAGACTTCCCAGCGCGAAGTTGGCGCTTTAAAACTTTCCAAAAGCGGAAACAACACACGTCAACGTCTCACTAATTAAGTCCGGTCTGCGAGAAGTACGCTAATTACCCGTTCCGACCTTCCTTTCCTGGCTCGCACACACATACAAAATAAGTGATATTATTACGGACGTTTCCTGCATTTATCCCTATCTCTTCTATTCTCCTCTTTTTACCATTTTTCACTTTCACGAAAACGCCGTCGGACCGATCTAATTAAATCGATCTATCGTCAATTAACGAGACGGGTCCCTCGGCCGGAAAAGCGTTACGTAAGGGAATATTTAATAATAATAAGCAACATCGTGTTCCGTAACTGACGAAGTGAAGTGGAAAAGTGTCGGCTCACGTGAAGCGCGGAATTTGTGAGGAGAGCCGTTGCGAAATTCGTAACACACGTTAAAGGGAATGGGGAATTTATGGAGATTTTCGTTTGTATTCGCCGCATCGTTTAATTCTGTCGTTTAGGTTCAGTTTTGCAGCCAAAGAACAGTTACGTCGTTAAACGTTATTAATAAAATTTGGTCCCATTTTGTTAAAGTGGGTAGTCGATTTAGGTACCAGGTTTCGCTCACCCCGCAGTAAGTGAAATGTGGGTTATTTTGAATTTTTGCCAACAATTACAAAAATGAAGGAGTTTAATGAAAATTCAATGTAGCCTTATTTAAAAACATCAAAAATGGCGTTTAGTTAAGGGCAAAGGCTACTTTACTCTTGTTATTTTTAGGTTTTTTTGGGTTATCTTAAAAACTAGTCCAGCGTTTTTTAACTATATTTATTTTGCCATTCAATTCTTATTGATTGCCGTTATCGTTATCTTGACTGATCTTCTGCGAAGGACCCTTTACTCTTGTGAATTTTCAGATTTTCTCAATTTTCTCCAAAACGGCGTAGTCGATTCTTACCAAATTTTAGATTTGAACTGACCTACCTAATGGTTACAACTTTTATTTGAAACATTTTTGTCTAAAACATCCCTAAAGGGCACTTTAATAATGTTGCCATGAATATTTAATCCGGCCATATGGGCCAAGCAAATAAGGATTTCACCATGACATCGAATACTCGAGCAGGAGACCCGGATTTTTAGGTAATATAGGCCAACAGAAACAAAACGTATAGGAAGACCCCACGAGACTTTGAACATAGGCCAATGCCAATTGTTATTAACAATTAACGTCAAAAAACGTACTTTTTGACTATTTTTGATCTCAATTAAATACTTTTGGGTAAATTGGGCTTACCATCCTCTAGGGAATTAAAAGACCTTTAAAATGACTCTAAACCGACCTCGATATCTTCATTTGTTGCTGAGAATAATGGTATAGAATGTCAAAATGGACAAATTCTTTGTTTAACAATTGTTATTGCGAAATTGTACCTGCGGCATTGTTATTTTGTAAAAAGTCGGGAATTATAGTGCTTAATATGTGGTAAAAATTTCAGATCGATTCATCAAATAGTTTATTGCAAAATTCAATTTGTTTATATTTTTGCAATTTTTTTGCAATAACCGTCTACGCACAATTAAAAAAAAAGCGATTCTTAGATTATGGTGCCCTAGAGAAACATTTTCTCTATCGATATCAATTGTTGAATATGGTAAAAATCAATTTTAAGATTGTTTAAACAATTAAAGAAGAATTTTTTTTTTATTTTGGCACCTTATGTCATAAGCAATATCTCTGGAAATTGTTGACGAATTTTGATGTTCCTTCTTTTGATTTGGGGTACCGTTCTGAGCACATTACGAAGATGCAATTTGTTTATTAATTTATTCATTAATATACCACCTAATTTGTTGAAACAATTTTTGGAAAAAAAAAATTCGCTAAAAATCAAATTTTTTTGGTGCGGTTTTCATTGTTAAACATGGAAATTACTTGTTTAACTATAATAAATGAATTATTGTCATTAAAAAAATAAATTTTAAATTTATTTTTTTACAAAAATATGATAAACAACATACTATGTTCATACCATTTCCTATAACAATAAAACAAAATATTTTAATAATATTATAATGTACGTTTTATTCAATCCTTTTCCATGTTTAACAATGAAAACCGCACAAAAAAAAAAGATTTTTCGCAAAAAATTTTTTTTACAAAATATTGTTTCAACAAATTAGGTGGTAAATTAATGAATAAATTAATAAACAAATCGCATCTTGGTAATGTGCTCAGAACGGTACCCCGAATTAAAAGAAGAAATATCAAAATTCGTCAACAATTTCCAGAGATATTGCTTATGACATAAAGTGCCAAAATAAAAAAAAATGTTTTTCTTCTTTAATTTTTTAAACAATCTTAAAATTGCTTTTTATCATATTTAACAATTGATATCGATAAAGAAAATGTTTTCCTAGGGCACCCTGATCTTAGAATCGCGATTTTTTTAGTTGTGCGTAGACCGTTATTGCAAAAATATAAACAAATTGAATTTTGCTATAAACTATTTGATTAATCGATCTGAAATTTTTACCACTTAAGCACTATAATCCCCGACTTTTTACAAAATAACAATGCCGCAGGTTCAATTTTGCAATAACAATTGTTGGACAAAGAATTTGTCCATTTTGACTTTCTATACCATTTTTCTCGGCAACAAATGAAGATATCGAGGTCGGTTTAGAGTCATTTTAAAGGTCCTTTAATTCTCTAGAGGATGGTAAGGCCAGTTTACCCAAAAGTAACTTAGTTTTTAATTGAGATCAAAAATAGTAAAAAAAGTGCATTTTTTGACGTTTAATTTTTAATAAAAATGCCTAACGTTCATAGTCTCGTGGGGTCTTCCTATACGTTTTGTTGGCCTATATTACCTAAAAATCCGGGTCTTCTGCTCGAGGATTCGATGTCAAAAACAGGGTATTTTTTTGCTTATTGCTTGTAGTCCAGTAAATGAAAGCCGATAAACTCCCAAACCTGGTATAAATTCTCCAAAAGAATGAAACTGGGGGCAATTGTAGGTCTCAACAGGTCTTTCTAAATACGGAAAGTTGTAGATTCTCCGGGTCCCGGAACATGGTAAAAAATGGTCCTCAAGTTCCAAAAATCCGTTTTCAGCCAATATCTCCGATAATATCGCATTTAGAGAATTTGTGTTTAGATACAAAAGGAAGATCAGTTCATTAGCTACAAAAATGGTCCTTATGACTTTTTCCGAAACCTCGACAGTTTTCGAGATAACGGCTCCGAAACAGCCGATAACAGCCCTTTACTTGTTGCTCCTGCCCTGAATCCAGGAGAGCAAATTCGAGAAATGGAGACAAAAGCGGGCGGACAAATTTTCCAATAACTCGAGTAAAAATGGATATTTTTTGATGATTCAAAATTCACGTGAAAGAGAAAACCCATAGCTATGATATCCTGGGTCTCGGGTCTCATTTTTATTTTTCTTGAATGTTGAAACCCAGGCTAAATTTTTTCTTCTTCGAGATTTCTCGACTTTTAGAAAATTCATCCATATTTTAATAAATAATAATAATTTAGTCGGGTATTTCTTGATAATGGGTCTCCAAAACCTATCGATGCAGCCCATAAAGGTTGCTTCATTTTCTTTCTTTTTCATCCCAATAAAAAGTAACTTTGAATATGTTGGTTTTTTCACATTTCTGGAGTTTTGAAAGTTGGTTGGCAAGAATGTTGAAGTTGGCACAAAAACGAAGAAACCATTGGAAAGAGGGCAATTCAAGCATTCGAGTGATGTGCATTGCGAACCGATACGATGATTCATAATTTTTTAATACCCGATTGATGCCACATAATATGTGAAAAAATCAACATATTCAAAGTTACTTTTTATCGGGATGCAAAAGAAAGGAAATGAAACAACTTTTATGGGCTCATTCGATAAGTTTTGGAGACCCGTTATCAAGAAAGACCCGACTAAATTACTATTATTCATTAAAATATGGATGAATTTTCGAAAACTCGAGAAATATCGAAGAAGAAAAAATATAGCCTGGGTTTCCAATATTCAAGAAAAATAAAAATGAGGCTCGAGACCCAGTATACCATAACTACGGGTTTTCTCTTTCTCGTGAATTTTGAATCATCAAAAAATATTCATTTTAACTCGAGTTATTGGAAAATTTGTCCGCCCGCTTATGTCTCCATTTCTCGAATTTGTTCTCCTGGATTTAGAGCAGGAGCAACAAGTAAAGGGCTGTTATCGGCTGTTTCGGAGCCGTTATCTCGAAAACTGTAGAATTTAGGGAAAAAGTCATAAGGACCATTTTTGTAGCCAATGAACTGGTTTTCCTTTTGTATCTAAACAAAAATTCTCTAAGTGCCATATTCTCGGAGATATAGGCTGAAAACGGATTTTTGGAACTTGAGGACCATTTTTTACCATGTTCCGGGACCCGGAGAATCTACAACTTTCCGTATTTCGAAAGACCCAGTTGAGAACTACAATTGCCCCCGGTTTCATCCCATTGCAGAATTTAACCTAGGTTTTTTCCTTCATTTACTGGACTATTGGCCTAATATGAGAAAATTTTACGTGGCTACACGTCGCCATTTTTTTTTGCTTATTTCCCTTGACTAAAAGCGTGTCAGGTTTAAGGTTTCTATCTATTCGGGCACTTCGATAAATTTCATCTCCTTTGTAATATTTTGAAGTTTGTGGCACACTTTCAGCTTAGATATAAACGAAAATAGGACGAGACAAGTGTGCTCGTATTACTCCCGTGTTATAGTTGAAGTTCTTGTTTCTCATAAATTTCATAAAATCCACTCGAAGCTTGTGAAAATTGAACGGGACAGACTCCCATTTCCCTAACTTCATTAAATTTTTCGGTCCCCCAGTGATCATATCTGATTATGCTTTCGGTCTTATTACCTCCCAGTCGGTTTAAGTACTGGGAATCGTTACATTTCATTCCCCGGGAGAGAATCAAATGTGTAGATAACGTTGGGAATGGGACAATTATCGAGATAACGACTCCTTCTTAATTAACAATTCGGCGATTTTAATTAGACCCGTGATCTATATAGTGCTGTTCTCGAGTCGGGGAAATTGTGATAGGCGTCTGGAAAGATGGTTATGGTCCTCGATTAAAATTATTGTGAAAGATCGTGGAACGATCCCGTAAGTCCGATCTTACACCAGATTTAATTGATACGAGATTATGCGCTGCGCCGACGTTACGATCCCGATAAATCCGGTCGAAACAAATGGCCGTCCGATCGGCTATTAACCGCCCGCCTGAAATATAGATACATATCAGTGAGTTATTGCGCTCGACGATCTAAAGTAACTAGTCCACAGCGACCACAATGGCCGGACAAATGAGCAAGTGAAAGGGCAAACAAGAGTAGTTTGGGCCCCGTAACAGTTTCGAATGACTTACACGGTTTTATTCGCTCTTGATTCGATACCTTTCGACGGAACCGTTGCAATTTTCAACGTTATGAAATGCTGTTTTGTCATAGCTGGTGCAATTCGATCGGTAAAAGTGATGAAGTGGCTCTCTCTCCCTCTCACACACACTTTTTCAGATTTTTGCATCCTCCTCCTCCTTCTCCTTAATCGAATCTTGTTCGACGCTTTCACGTTCGGTTTTAAGTGTATGTTTAAATTTCGATTTGGATCTCCCGATTCGATCGTTAGATATGCGGAGTGGTGAAATGCGCGATTGATTTATGGATGGTTTTTCGCTTTAGATTCCCGAATGTACGGTAGTCGAGTTAAAACGAACCAATTTGATACGTGTTCGCGTCGATGGAGGCAATTGTGATTTTGGGAAGAGTTGTCCAAATTTCGAAGTTTCTAGTTTTCCTAGGTCGTTATGTATCCGGTGCCTACGAAGAGTATGATTCCCAATAAATTGTCAACGAGAAAAATTGTTTTCGGATAAGAGTCGTCGAAAAACAATATTTTTCTCTACATTCCCGCGAAGAGTATAACTCGTGAAAGATTTGTAGCGAAAAACATTATTTCCCAATGTGGGACTGCAGAAAATGGAATTCATGTTAATGTGTCAACGAAGACTATAATTTACAAAAGTTTGCAGCGAAAAAAATTATTTCTTAAATTATTATATTGTAACGTTTATTTTAATTTATTTACACTGTTCTTAATTATACACTACACACTACTTAATTTATCTTAACTACTTCCTAACTACTTAATCCATATCACACTCTTAATTATTAAGTTATTTATACGCTCTCGCTTGTCCGTTTTTCGCACTGTTTACTCTTTCGCGGCTTCACGTCTAATCCCCTCTCTCCGACCGCAAGCCCGCTTAATTGTACTCGCGATGATTCCTGAAAGAACTCGATCCTTCTTTTCCCTAATAATGTTTATCTAGAAACGCCCAGAAGGTAATAAATCATTCATTCCTTAATAAGATGTTCACGGAAGGTTGGGGACGGTTTCCCACTTAACGGAGCGCTTTGAAGTAGCCGCCGAGATCCACTAAGAGTAAACACGTTGCGCGCTGCGGTTTACATTTCGTGTTACAATGTGGCACGTTCCACGCTGAATTTGGATTTTTTTTAGATGTGGCCCAAAATGAAGCATAATGGCCCTTTTGGGCCCCCGAAACTCCCCCTAAATTTTTAGGGCCCCAAGTGGAATAGAACTCAAGTTATGGACAATTGAAAATTGAAATTTTCAGGTTCGGCTCCAAAACCAAAAATTTTCAACTATCCATAACTTGTAAAAATACCCATTTTTATGAAAAAAGTTTCAAACAAAGGTTGTTTGCAATGCTTTAAACTTTTGGAAACTGCTAAAAGAAAGTTCATCCGACGTGGTTCACTGTTGTGGGTTCTAGCCCCCATTAGTCGTCAGGCCGCCAAAAAAGCGTCATCGGCGTTTCTGACCAAAAAAAATCAGGAGCGTAGCTGGATTCGATACAAAACTTTTGAGTCCAAACAGAAGTTAGCTAGACCTAAGGGCTCGGAGAAAAAAAATGGTTTTCAGGTTCGGCTCCAAAACCAAAAATTTTCAACCATCCATAACTTGTAAAAATACCCATTTTTATGAAAAAAGTTTCAAACAAAGGTTGTTTGCAATGCTTTAAACTTTTGGAAACTGCTAAAAGAAAGTTCATCCGACGTGGTTCACTGTTGTGGGTTCTAGGCCCCATTAGTCGTCAGGCCGCCAAAAAAGCGTCATCGGCGTTTCTGACCAAAAAAAATCAGGAGCGTAGCTGGATTCGATACAAAACTTTTGAGTCCAAACAGAAGTTAGCTAGACCTAAGGGCTCGGAGAAAAAAAATGGTTTTCAGGTTCGGCTCCAAAACCAAAAATTTTCAACCATCCATAACTTGTAAAAATACCCATTTTTATGAAAAAAGTTTCAAACAAAGGTTGTTTGCAATGCTTTAAACTTTTGGAAACTGCTAAAAGAAAGTTCATCCGACGTGGTTCACTGTTGTGGGTTCTAGGCCCCATTAGTCGTCAGGCCGCCAAAAAAGCGTCATCGGCGTTTCTGACCAAAAAAAATCAGGAGCGTAGCTGGATTCGATACAAAACTTTTGAGTCCAAACAGAAGTTAGCTAGACCTAAGGGCTCGGAGAAAAAAAATGGTTTTCAGGTTCGGCTCCAAAACCAAAAATTTTCAACCATCCATAACTTGTAAAAATACCCATTTTTATGAAAAAAGTTTCAAACAAAGGTTGTTTGCAATGCTTTAAACTTTTGGAAACTGCTAAAAGAAAGTTCATCCGACGTGGTTCACTGTTGTGGGTTCTAGGCCCCATTAGTCGTCAGGCCGCCAAAAAAGCGTCATCGGCGTTTCTGACCAAAAAAAATCAGGAGCGTAGCTGGATTCGATACAAAACTTTTGAGTCCAAACAGAAGTTAGCTAGACCTAAGGGCTCGGAGAAAAAAAATGGTTTTCAGGTTCGGCTCCAAAACCAAAAATTTTCAACCATCCATAACTTGTAAAAATACCCAGTTTTATGAAAAAAGTTTCAAACAAAGGTTGTTTGCAATGCTTTAAACTTTTGGAAACTGCTAAAAGAAAGTTCATCCGACGTGGTTCACTGTTGTGGGTTCTAGCCCCCATTAGTCGTCAGGCCGCCAAAAAAGCGTCATCGGCGTTTCTGACCAAAAAAAATCAGGAGCGTAGCTGGATTCGATACAAAACTTTTGAGTCCAAACAGAAGTTAGCTAGACCTAAGGGCTCGGAGAAAAAAAATGGTTTTCAGGTTCGGCTCCAAAACCAAAAATTTTCAACCATCCATAACTTGTAAAAATACCCATTTTTATGAAAAAAGTTTCAAACAAAGGTTGTTTGCAATGCTTTAAACTTTTGGAAACTGCTAAAAGAAAGTTCATCCGACGTGGTTCACTGTTGTGGGTTCTAGGCCCCATTAGTCGTCAGGCCGCCAAAAAAGCGTCATCGGCGTTTCTGACCAAAAAAAATCAGGAGCGTAGCTGGATTCGATACAAAACTTTTGAGTCCAAACAGAAGTTAGCTAGACCTAAGGGCTCGGAGAAAAAAAAATGGTTTTCAGGTTCGGCTCCAAAACCAAAAATTTTCAACCATCCATAACTTGTAAAAATACCCATTTTTATGAAAAAAGTTTCAAGCAAAAGTTGTTTGTAATGCTTTAAACTTTTGGAAACTGCTAAAAGAAAGTTCATCCAACGTGGTTCACTGTTGACTGGTCTGGGCCCCATTAGTCGTCAGGCCGCCAAAAAAAGCGTCATCAGCGTTTCTGACCAAAAAAAATCAGGAGCGTAGCTGGATTCGATACAAAACTTTTAAGCCCAAACAGAAGTTAAACAGACCTAAGGGCTCTGAGAAAAAAAAAGGTAAATTCCGGCAAAAATCCCTTGATACCAAAAAAATTTCGTTGAGCTCCCAGAAATTCATTATTTGCTAGTCAATATCCAACCATGAGCGACATGTCTTCTTGAAGTTGACTGGGGATCAATGCCACTAAGGTTGGCATTCTATTTTCATATAAGTAGAGCATTTTGCAAGTCCCCGGCGGTTCAAAAACTCAAAATTCCTCAAAATACTTGAAGTTTGAGCCCAGACGACTTCGCTTGACACACATTTTTTATCCAAGAAGCGACTCTCACCCAAATTGTTGCTTTTGTTGATGTTTTTGAAGGTCCACAACGGTTAAAGGCAACGCTGAAGGAAAAATGGGTATTTGTTATGAATGGTTGAAAATTTTTGGTTTTGGAGCCGAACCTGAAAATTTGCATTTTCAATTGTCCATAACTTGAGTTCTATTCAACTTGTAGCGCTAAAAATTTAGGGGGAGTTTCGGGGGCCCAAAAGGACCAGTGTCCTTCATTTTGGGCCACATCTAAAAAAAAATCCAAATTCGGCATGGAACATATTCTTTTTTTCGCCGCCTATTATGAGTAGTTGTACTCTTCGCACACTCAGAATCAGAAATTGTAATTATTTTCGCGGACACTTATCGAATAGTAATTTTTTTCACCGGATACTTTTTAATAATAATTGTTTTCGTGGACGCATGAATAGGAATAACTTTATTCGCTGAGGAAACCCGGAAAAACCTCCAAAAATTAACCCTTTTTAAAAAATTCATGACTACAAATTTAACGCTGAAAAAACTATGTTGTGTAATTTAAGTGTGCGGAAGATGGTTTCTATCCAATTCGTAGTTTTTGGACGTTACAAACAATTTTCGCAGTTTTTTTTGCAAATTGCGAGAATTTATGGAAAATTAATTTTTTTTTCAATTCCGCAGGCGACATTTTAAAGTAGAAATCAAATCTTTAAAACGTATACATTGGATTTTCGCGTAGGGCGTGGAAAATGTACAGATGGGTGGGTATCCCAGACCCACCCCTTCAACCCTTAGCAATAAACTCACCCCCGAAATATCAGAAAAATTGAAACAAAAAATGTATGTCCGTTAAATGCAGCCTGGGATACTACTGTATAATTTCTCATGTTTTTGGAAAGCATAATTTTACTGCTCCACCCCTTAGCGAGAAAAAGGGGTTAATCTGACTTAAGACACAACCTCAACACCTGTATCTCCGAAACTGCAACAGATATATACATACACCAAGCGTCATATTTTATTGCTGACGATCGCGACTAGTAGCGAGATCCCAGACCCACCCCTTCAACCCTCAGCAATAAACTCACTCCCGAATTATCAGAAAAATTTTAATAAAAAATGTATGTCCGTTAAATGCAGCCTGGGATCTTTATTACTAGTTAATTTCTCCTCTTCCAAGGAAAGCATGATCAGGCAGAAAGCCTGAAAGTTGCTCCAAACGCGAGAAATTAGATACGAAGCAGCATTGTTCCCCCACCACAGCTTCTCGAGACTGCCTGAGCCTCAAATTTGTGGAAATTCTGAATTTTTGCGCATGTCTCGATTGTTGGTGCCCGGAAAATTTTGTTCCGGATCGTTTTCACTCATTTTAAGCAGTCTATTTAGCTAGTTCTGAATTTGATGCTCGAACGAAGCTAATTGGTTCACGTATGGGCCAAACTTATACTCTTTTGCAACTTTTCACACGCCAAAGTTGTAAAACTTCGTGCCCGACGTTAACCTCTGAAAGTTGATGGCTTCCCGAAAATGTATTTTCCCAAATTACTCCGGCTAGACTGGCGGGTAACTCGACTCGACCGTTTACCTCCTTACATTTTCTCTCTCGTCGAAAACCCTTCTCCTCCTCGAGGCGTCCGTTCATTGGTGGAAAATTTCGACCGGCATGCCGTTGACCCCGACCCGCCGCGACTTTCACCACCTGTATTCTCGATTGCGGTGCAATAATTGCACTTGCGAAAACCGAGATTATATGTACTTTTTCCCCGAGAGAAGTTGCCGTGTTTAATTCCTCAATTAAGTCGGCGGAGAAAGCGCCTACGTGCCGCCGCCTTTTGAAAAATGGTTTACGACGTGACGAAGGTTTTCCTCAAAACGTCGAAAATAGTAACCACTTGAACAAAGAGTGAACTGGAAAAACCAAAAACAATTGACATGTTTGAAAAAACGGCATGAGAATATCTGTTATGCATTTTCAAAATGTTTATAAAAAACCCAAATTTTCATAGTTTTCTTCCATTTTGGTTTTACGAATCGCGAACACGCGACGTATAATTGCCCATGCGCGAAACAGGGAAACTCCAAGTTGATTCCGCAAAATGTCCTTGTATCTGAAATTGTATATTATCTTTTTAAATTTTTAATAAACAATTTATCAATAACTACCTTCAAAGTGGGCATGAAATTTTCCTGTACAATATGCGTTGCACCAAACGTCATTTGAAAGCAATTATATTTTTGGATGTTAGTCGCGAAATGTTTAGAGTCATTTCCCACCCCAGAAACTAATGAGCGTAATGGATCTGGTGGTGGGAACAATTGTGGCAATTTTACTTTACCACCAGCGCAACATAATTCAGTAGATTCACCGCTGTATTTTAACGCTTTACAATATTGACAAATGATTGTCATTTCGTTACGGATTGGTCGGCACAATAATCTATTTCCTGGTCGTAATGGAATGCTACTCGTTCTGGGTTTACAGGAACACTGCGACTGCGGAATCGCTCTATTTCATTGTGTCGTGCTCGCTGCTGTTGTATTTGATGTGCCCGAAGTCTATCTACTTCATAATTATTTACTGTTGAACGCAATTCTGTCATTACCAATACGAATGTTATCATGATCTGTCTCTCGCTGGTCGTCAGTGCGATTTGCACGTGAGGTAGCTCGTCGCACGTTTGATTGACTTCGACGATCTAAGTCAGGTCGTCTTCTCCTTGGCTTTTTAAAGTCAATAAAGTTCTCGCACACTGTCAAACTGATGATAGATTTTAATAATCGTCTGGATATTTATTTATTTTATAACCAACTGACACTATACTTTCATTTGTTTGATTATAAATGTCAAATTACAAAACGTACCTTTTTCAGTACTTCCGTTACTTATTATTTATGTTTTTCGCCGCTTAAACCTTCCCTGCACTTCCACAAATATTTCAAGATCAAAATTAGCAAAATCGGTCCAGCCATTCTCGAGTTTAAGCGAGACGAACAGACGAACAGCAATTCATTTTTATATAAAATTGAATAGGAATAATCCTAAAATTGTATTTTTCTGTGATGTCATTGGCGTTCTTTTTGGAAACTGCCATTTTCGCCTAAATTTAGATTTATCATCGAAACGAATACAAAAATTTACCAGTAAATTTTAAAACCCTGGGGATGTACCGGCTAGAGAATACTGACATTATACGTGACCAAAATTTGCTTTGCTTATTTTAACTCTCCTTTTCTCCACGACAGCGTGGTGCGCATTATTCACAAGTGTAGCGTTAATACTGCATTCATTTTTACGTCTCATACATATGAGAAGTATGTATCGTATGAAGTAAATATGTATGTGTCTAGACGTTTTAAGGTTCTCTAGTCCACAAACATGTTTTTGAAAAAATCTGTGTAAAACCAAAAACGGATCCCACTTTGAAGAGTTAGAATTTGTCCTTCACCAATATCTCTACATATATAAAAATGAATTGCTGTTCGTTTGTCTCGCTTAAACTCGAGAATGGCATGACCGATTTTGCTAATTTTGATCTTGAAATATTTGTGGAAGTTCAGGGAAGGTTTAAACGGCGAGAAACATAAATAATAATTAACGGAAATACTTAAAAGGTTCGTTTTGTAATTTGACATTTATAATCAAACAAATGAAAGTATAGTGTCAGTTGGTTGTCAAATAAATAAATATCAAAACGATTATTAAAATCTATCATCAGTTTGACAGTGCGCGAGAGCTTTATTGATTTTAAAATGCCTGACTTAGATCGTCGAAGTCAATCAAATGTGCGACGAGCTACCTCACGTGCAAATCCCACTGACGACCAGCGAGAGACAGATAATGATAACATTCGTATTGGTATGACAGAATTGCGTTCAACAGTGAATAATTATGAAGTAAATAGGCTTAGAATAGAACGACTTCGGGCACATCAAATACAACAGCAGCGAGCACGACACAATGAAATAGAGCGATTCCGCAGACGCAGTGTTCCTGTAAATCTAGAACGAGTAGCATTCCACTACGACCCGGAAATATAATAATTGCTTTCAAATAACGTCGTTTGGTGAAACGCATATTGTACAGGAAAATTTCATGCCCACTTTGAAGGTAGTTTTTGATAAATTATTTATTAAAAATTTAAAAAGATAATATACAATTGCAGATACAAGGACAGTTTGCGGAATCAACTTGGAGTTTCCCTGTTTCGCGCATTGGCAATTATACATCGCGTGTTCGCGTGTCGTAAAACCATGATCTGTATATATTTACGTACCACAAAAAAGACAAAAAATATAGTATCTCTCAAATCTCTTGCTTTTCTGATGCCCAAGGCAACAGGTGCCCAACGGATAAAACTTCGCACGTTCCATCAAAAGTTTCTTTTGGATTTTTTTGAATTAGGATCTTTATGACGACTTGGTACGAAAAATCGATTACTTAAACTTAGTTATTTTACGTACTCGTCAGATGTTGCCAAATTAGTAGCAAATTACCATAGTTTGTGTATTTTTTAACCTCCCCTTGTAGCTTTGAGAAGCTTATTCGGATAACTGATAAGCGCAAAAAAATGGCATGTATCAAGTTTTAACATGTTGTCAGGACTTTTCGCTCTAACTCGTTTCAGTGTCCTTTGCAGTGGATTGCAACAGGATTGCAGTGAACAAGAGCTGGTAACGTTGATCTTTACTCGTTCCCATGACCATCTCGAAGATCTTTCCGTGCTGGAATTCGCTTATCCTCCTATCAGTCGAACTTATAGTCATTCATCGGTCACTTTTACTCGAAGGTCCTTCCGCCATTTCCCTTGAAAATTCCGATTATAGCGCGTCGTTTATCCGTTCGGCGATCGAAATTTGGCCGCCGAAATTCGAGGAACCGTCTACCGAACAACGTTTTAATAACGAAAAACAGTTTCGAGAATTAACGAACTTATTAGCATAAAAACAGGCGCGTTCACTTTTAAGCGTTTTATTAAAAGGTCACTGAATGCGAATTAGGCGGTCGGATCGTTCGGTCCAACGGACACAGCAGACGATGATGATACTAACTAAACCGTCAATCCTTCGGACAATCGAAACGTGTCCGTTTCCTTCGCCTTCGATCGTTATTGTTAACCTCACCAATTGTTACCCAAAGGTCGCCGCTGGCCAGTCAAAACATCTTCGCTTCTAATTTATTTGTTGATCTCAATATACCCCTCAATGGGATCCATACGAAACGGGAACGACTAATAATTCCATTAATGGACGGAGAAGGGACCACACGGAACGCAGGCACGCATAACGCGCCGATGGCCCGTTACGAATAATTTTTGAATATCCGAAAAGAACATACGATCTTATCGGGGAACAGGTTATTGTGACCCAGTATAAAATTACAGAAGAACGCGTACGCATCCTCTCTTGCAATTAGCCGTCCTAACTGTGGGAACGGGAAACTTCGAAGGCGTACGGTGAAAATTTTAGAATTGCAGTTCACGTTGTAATGAGGAAAGTGATTCCATTGCGTAACGATCACCTCGGTTTAATTACTGCTTCAACAAAGTCTGTTTGGTGATTAAGGCACTATGGATATAGTGGCCTAAAAGAGAACTAGATTGATACATATTGACCACAGCAATTCAAATATCGTACTTTATCCGCGTCGATTTAATTGAGGTGTCCCAATCTAATTGATCCCTTTAACAATTGTTATCTACCCAAACTGGAGCAGCCGATTTCGGCCACGAACCTTTTTCAGCGTAAACGGAGGATTATCGTACGTTGATAAGTACGCCGACTTCGGCCACCGTTCTACCTGAATTGCTCAGGGCATAGCCTAGGATTTCAATAGGTCGGTCGAACCGAAATGCGCCCTGCGGTCAAATTGTAAGCCAATCAATAAACCAATGAAATTGCAATGATTTTGAGAAAAATGGTTCGTTGGAAAATTTGTTGTTGTTTATTGTTTATGTTATCGGACCAATTAGTCCGATAACCGACACCCTAGATAGAAGTATCGTTTAAGATTGGCATTGCGAAAAAACGCTGTTTCGCGCGATATTAGCTGTAAACATCAAGTGGCAAGAAGGATGGTTACCTGTAACCATGAGAAATCAACAGGTGAACTGGTGATCTGAGAAGGGTGCCGTTCGCGAAGAGGAGCGCAGAGTTGCCACGTGTACCCGCTGAATTTCCTGGACGTGCGAAGGCGAACAAAGAAGTGCTGATGGTGTGGAACGAATTTTGCGACCTTATCAGCGGTATATCAATGAAATTGAGCTGCCTGATGCGACAGATGGTAATGTTCTCCGTTTTGACCTACGGTGATCGGTGCTATATTGCAGCCTTCTGCAACCAAAATGGTACCGCACCAAATATTGTGGAGAGAGCATCGCGGATGAATGTACATTGTGCGGAAGCTGAAGTGAGGAAGATAATAGAGTTGTTCAAGTACTGGGACGCGCTTGGAGTCGTGGGCCGGGAGAGGCGAAGCAGATACAACGCGTACGTTATCGTAATCGGTAGGATATGCGATTTGAATGGAACTATAGTAACAAGAGATATAGGGAGATGGAGCCGAGGTCGTGTTTGAATAGAACGGCATCGTCGCAAACGGGATGGATGATTATTTTGAGAAGTGTGGCGCAAGCGCACGAACGATATCCGTGTAGTAACCGTGACGTGTCTGACGAAAAGACATGCGCGTAGTTATCGCGACATGTGTGACGAAACCCGACGCTTCACCGGCAACGATGTACGAACTTAAAGACACATGCAAGCGTTCGAAATGGAGGCAGGAGACGGGAGCGTACGAAAAATTCTCGTATTAGGTAATTGACATTGACAATTTTTTTTCGGAAAATCATGCCGGAGGTACGCGGAATGTATTGAGGGGTAGGCGAGAAGCGGACTGTGAGAGTTTGGTAAGGTTCTGTAACTCACGCACGGAAGTGGCAGATCTGAACAATGACCATAAAGAATTTAAAGTTGTGTGGGTAGATTTGAAGAGGTCTGGCAACGTGTCGGCAGTTCTATTAAGATTGAAAAATGGTTTTAAAAACCGAAACTTGTTTGTTATAGATTGTCATTTGGATTTTCAGTTTGATTTTATTGAACCTTAAATTCAATATACGAATAAGGTCGTTTTTGACTTTGTTGTCCCATAGGTAGTACATAGCCGTGTTGATTGACATGTCGGTTTTGAATTTTACTTTGACCGCAACAAGGGAATCTGTATTGAAATAACTTCCTTTCCTAAACAATTGCCATGTGCATTTTTTGATTTATTTTCGTTACTCACCTTTACGTGGAATGCCTCACCTTCTGACTTACAAATTATAATAGCCATAGTCGATAATGGTAAAACTTCCCAGAAATATAAATAATCAATCACAACTCGCAACATTGTCCATTTTTACAATTCAATGTCGATGTATCTATCTGATTAATCTTGATATAATTCCCAGAAAAAATTCATGCATTGTGTTTAATTCCGTCTAACTTCCCTTGAACATATGCGGATTTGCACTTCTTGTCATTGATGAAACCCATTTAACATTTTTCTAACGATCTATCGACGTTCAGACGGGGAATTTGTCAATTCTTCCCTCGACTCTGCCATCAATTCCGCCGCAACAGCAATATTGAAGTTGAGGAGTTCCGGTCGAATTTTAATGCACGTAAATGCACTCCGCAGGTAAAGGCTGCCGCGATAAATAATCCGGCGATTGAAATTCGAGTCGTATTTCCTGTTTTAAAACTGGGTTAGGAAGTTTCGACAATGCAACGCGGTGCTACGACGGATTTTCATCGATAACGGACGGATTTAAGACTGCGAAAGTCCGGCAACGGCGGACATTAAATTCCATTCGGGTGTTGTTGTTATTAGGCCTCGAAAGAATAATTATGTACGGCGTAAATTACGTTTTCTCACCACCGGTTTATCGGCTGGTAGTGTCGTAACTCGACAATATCGCGTAAACAACATAATCAACGGCCCATCGTCGTCCCGAGAGGTGCGATTAAACGCAACAAATTTTTAATGCGAGGTAATGGGAGCGAGCTGCCTTTACCTAGGTCAGTTTTATTATGAAGTCATTTCCTAAGATGGCGAACGGCCTATGCGTAATCTTGTTAATTAGGCGGGCTTGCATGGGTTATGATGGGGCCTATCGCAATAGAAACGGAGAAGTAACGTTCAGCCCGGTTGCAAGTGTCGTGAGAAACGGCGTTTTGACACCTTCCTGGTGTATGGGAGGTTTTAACTGAGGGTAATTGCGTCAAAAGATACGACTAATTTTGCGTCCTAGAGGAATCAGCAATGTTTGTAAGTGGGAAATTCAGTTTTCCGCTTTCATCCTAGCTGAAAGAGTTAAATATGGAAGTTGTAGGCCTCTGACGGGTCTTCATTTTGAGTTACTGTTAATCAAAATGGAGATACTCATGAAAAACCCTTAATTTGTGCAATTATGTAAAATGTTAATAAAATTAGAACGAATCAGCTGAAATGATATTTCATGCATTTTCTAAGGGATCTTTCAAGGTCTACAAAATTTCAGCACGATCGATTGACTGGTTTATAAAATATTCTCAATGTTTATCCCATGTTTATTTCCTATGTTTAAACAAATGTGTGGCTTCAGGAAATGGTCGGAGAGGTATCTTATATTGACGAAATGGAATCTACGGAATCTATAATTATAATGATTTAATTCAAAATAACTACTAGAAACTGGTTGTAAATAATGGGCAATTTTTTGACTTATAGACAATTAAAATAACTCTGCGACCTTCATTTTATTAAATATTCGCCTATTTGATATTTTTTCGGTAAGTTTTCATGCCAGTCCCGTCATTCTTAAGTGCATAGGAAGAAAATATAATTGTATTTAATTCAGATAATCATTACATCTTGATTTATTTGTATTGAGACTTGAAATTTACACACAATTTAAAGAATACTTATGTTCTATGAAAATATATGTAGCTCGGTGGTAAAGTGATTCATTGTCAAAATGCAGTTAAACTTTTTTTTTTATTCAAAGTGTATCTATTTCTTCCTGGCCACTGGGCTATAGTGACATAACACTTAATCAGTTCATTACGTAAGTTAAATTAACTAGCTTCTCTTTCTAAAGCAATTGATAAGACGCACTTAATAACTGGAGTAGGAAAATAGCTGGAATGGAAATGCAAATCTCACGATATTGTGTGACGACACTATTTGCGGATGATCAAGTGATAGTTGCTAATTATCAGTGTTGGAATTCCAACAATATCTCTCCATCTTTTTCATTATTTATTATCCTAATAGCCCCTCATATTTCAATCTCCCGTCAATCTCTTCCGACTAGCAAAGTTATTTTTACACGCTGTATAAATCACTTGAAAATCGTAAATTAGGCACCCGAGGGAACAAAGGCACTTCAAGTACGTTCTATTTTCTCTTTAACTATTTTTGCATCCCTTCATAACTTTAGTCACGGTATCATTCGTCCAATGTCATAGCCGCTCTCTTCATATCTTCCCTTCCTTGTCCCACTGTCACTCAAAAAGAGCACATGTTCGTTATCTTACAGCCTTCTCGGAAGGGCGACATTACCGAGACGAACAATTTTTCTCTCATTGTTCTTTCACTCTCCAAATTTCGCGCCACTTACCCCTATAGTCCGAGGGTAAATTTTCTCTTTTATTACCAACACATCTGGTGTACTGAGCGCTTAACTTACCCACACAATCAGTACTCAGTAAGAAATCTCGGGTCCTCCAATCGCGAATCGAGATGAGGGGCGATGGGCGGAGCAATCACATTTACCCGATGGACACACGCTTGAGACGAGAGAAACATCACAACACCTCACTCACAACGCCTCAATAGACTCTCACTCGCAAAGATATTCGTATTGTATATAAAATTAATGTAGTGTACTTGTCAGTGGAACTACTTTCCAAATATAAGTCAATATAAGTCGTAAATTTAAACGCACCCGCGTTTCAATCCTCATAGCCTGGGTCCAGCGGAAACACACCACTCAGTTGCATTGGCAAGCTGCAACAGCTTTACGAAGAAACAACGTCTTGCCTGGTCCTTCGCGTCAGACTTACATGACGTAAGTTCTTAAAGAGTTGCAAACCGCAACAATGAGTTAGACGCAGATCATATGTTAAGGAAACTAATAGAAGAATACCAGCAATGGGGGTTAAATATGAACAAAGGGAAAACGGTGTACATTGAAATAGAAGACGCCAAACTGAAAATTCATGAATTGAAAAGGTGTAATGAATTCAAATACCTAGGAACCATAATTTAGGTAGAGGGTATAACAAACAAAGACGTCTATAACAGAGCACTACAAGGGAGAGAGGCTATTCGATCACTAAACTTACTATTGTGGTCAAATAAAATCTGATTAGCAACGAACAAGCTATTGTAGAAACGATTCTGACATATTGGAGTGAGTGTTGGCAGTTCTCGAGAGAAGACAAAAGGAGAATAGAAGCAGTCGAAATAGATTATTAGCAGAAGAAATCATACAGACTGGCATCAGTGAAGAACAACAGGGGTTTCGACAAAACAGATCCACCATAGATACAATATCGATTTTAAGACAAATAGTGGAAAAAGCCATTGATTATAACAAAATTGCCTTTATGTGCTTTATTGACCTTACGCAAGCCTTTAATAGGGTTAGACTCTGCGATGTCCTGAAATTATTAAAGGAGAGGAACTTGAATTCCATAACAATTGATATCATTAAATAAATCAACATCGGAAGTAACCCCTTTATAAAAGCAGATAATAAGCTTTCCAACAAGATACCCAGTCTCAACGGGAATCAGGCAAGGGGATAGTTTTAGCCCAATACTCTTTAATCTTTTAATCGATAGGATCATCGTGGAAGTAAAATCTGCAGGAAAGGATATAAACTGGGCAAAAAGGAATTTAAAATAATTTGCTATGCTGACGACGCGGTGATAATATCGGAAGATGAGGACAATCTGCAGAAACTACTTTATAAATTCGAAAGTGTAGCAAAGGAATTAAACATGCTGATCTTTGTCCAGAAAACGAAGTCTCTGTTCAAGAGAACCGAGAAGGTGTAAGTTAGCGATCTACAATAAAAGTGTAGAACAGGTCATACCATTCAAATACCTAGGCGTTAATATCACAAGTAACAGAAACCTTAAAGAAGAAGTCCGAATACAAACAATAGCGGCAGCTAGGGTATCAGGATACCTACGTGAGGTAATATGGAGAAACAAACACATGAGTATTGAAGGCCTATTGTGACCACAGAAACACGAGCAGAAACAGCCTCTACTAAGCAACTGCTAAGAACAACCGAAATGAAGACGCTGAGATCATTCACGGGCAAAACGCTTAGAGACAGAGTGAGAATCAGCGATATAAGAACCCAATGTGACATTCCAGACATTGTAAGATGGTCCAGAATAAGAAGACGAGCATGGAGAGACCACGTCGACAGAAGGGCTGATAATCGACTACCCAAAATTGCAAAAGAGGAGAAACCAACCAACCGTAGACCTCCAGGAAGACCCTCCAAACGATGGCACGAAAGCTGGTCATCGGAGTCACAACTTAAGTTACAGTTTTGAAAAAACAAGACTTTGTCTTAAAAATAAGAAGAAGAAGAGAAATAGATTATTTACGAAGAGCGTGTAGAATGCCAAGAACAGAACATATACCTAATGAAATATGAAGACGAACAAGGAGTGTATTGACAAGCACAGACAGAAGCATAGCATTGACTAAGGAGACAAAGACCAGGAACGAAATGGATAGACGGAATTAGGGAAACCATGACAGATAGAGCGATGACAGAAGAAGACTGGAAGGGTAGGGAAAAATGGTGGTTGAAATGCTGGAAGACTGCATATTACATTATTGTTGCGTCGCTGTTTGGTATTTCGAAATTTTGTCGCCCACATACGTGCCAAAAACCGTCCATCCTCTTCCACGTTTCCGACAGAGAATTTTCGGTGCCGCTCCGTGGAGCGCTCTAATCAGACGCGCACCATCATCGGCGGAGCCCATAAAATCACAAAAATGGGTTGGCGCTTCACTTTCACTCCAACAATAATTATTCCTTTCCCATCGCTAGAGGCCGGAAGCGCGAAACGGGGTCCCATCGTCCGGAATCGAGATCGGAATTGAATCTTATCGGGAGATAGGCGAGGCGGCGGCTTCCTCGCTGGAAACAATGGCTCCGTCGGATTTGCGAAATACGATCGAAGCACTTTTACTTCCACTTTATTTCTTCTCGAGATCGCCGAGGTGGATTGCTTCCGAAGGGAACTTCTTCGGATTGTGACGCAGTGTGTTCAAAGAGACTGCTAGGCTGTTCGAAGAGTTAATACTCTGTGAGGCAAAATGGGTTTCCGACAGACTAATTTACTCTTCTACCTAGACTGACGGTGATCCAGACTGAGAATGATTAGTCGTTATTCATTTACGTTGCTAATGATATGAAGCAGCCTTCAAGCCGTATAAACCCATGGGTTCTATTTGTCTTACTACATTTTCTATTCTCTTCCATTTCCAAGTTTTTCTATTTTCAGTTCTTCTTCTTTTACAACTTCCAGCGATATATTCTTTGATTTTCATCTTCTCCCCATAGGAGCTCCTTTTTTCCCACTTTCCTCCATTTTTTACCTTCTCTGCAACTCTGGGTTTATGATAGATATCCATCTTGCTCTTCGCAAAACCCTCTTTGTGTCAAATTTCTTTATGTCTTTGGTAAGATTTCCAATCTTTCGTTTATGTTGCCTGGACCACTGTCTTCTCAAGTTTCTGATTAACCTGATAGAGAGAATAGCACAAGAGGTGTGGAACAAGAAAACACATCTAATTACTCTTGTTACGTTTAATGTTGACGTCAGTTTACTCCTGTGACAGTTCCTAAGGAAATGAAAATCTTAGGATTAACACTTACTGTCAGTAGTACATATCACCTTTCACGAGCTTTTGAAGCAAACATCCTTTTGTCTTTCATATTGATTTTGGGAAAAGATACGATTTTCTCAAAATATTTATTTCCTATTTTCTAACCATTACTACTGGTGTCTTTTTTGACCTTAGGGTTATTAGGGTATGTTTACTTTTGTTCCTATTATCTTAAAAATATTTTTTAGGGCTAAATTGATTAAAACCTTGCTTGGTAAAAGGATGTTCGACATCGATGTATTTGGAAAATACAAGGTTCCAAACTCATTTTATGAAATTCGCTGCGAAACTCAGTTTTTTCTGTAGAGTCGGCAACGCTGCTTACACTTCTAACAAAGAACCCCGCGGTGTTGCCGGTACGTGCAAACTTTCTTTAATTCGAGGAATCTCGTTCCGAAGATCCTAACCTCACCTAATCGTGTTTTGGAGCGAATTTCTAAACTCCCTCGCTTGACATTTCTTGACCCCAATACAGCTTCGTAGCTAATAACTGAATCGAAGTGTCGGTGTTAATACCAAATATGCAGAACAAATATAAAGTTTGTACATTTTCTACGCAGTTAATTAACACGCGTTTAATAATAACTTCATTACTTGTCGCTTGTTCGATTCGCGTATTGTTTGGCCTGAATGGTAAAATAAAAATCGACGAGTTCGATTGCATCAGCGAAGGCAATTTAGCAACATCGTAGCCTAATAACATTTTGCGTTTGTTTGATTGGATCAAGTGACATAATAACCAAATGCCACGCAATCACTTCACTTTTGTTGAAAACAATTTTATTGTTAAAAGCATTCTTTGAAGACTCAGTCGGTAGGTACATTAATATAATGTACATGTACATATACGTACGGTATTAGGAGAGGTGTTTAGCGATCTAATTGAACGAGAATTATCGCCTTACGTACCTAATTATAACTGAATAAAAACTTAGGTAACTGACATTTAACAGCGCTAATTTCTGAGAAGCAATAAAAGCTCAATTAAATGAAACTAAGTAATTTATGTCGGTAACAGTACTCTTGGAAGGAGAGAGAGAGAGAGAGAAAAGGTTGTTCTCCCAAGATAGGTAATTTGCGCTTATCCATTTTAAAATATACACTAGACGCTATATAGCAATGTTAATTATCTATTCGAGGTGTCCATGGAAAATAATAGAAACTACATTGGATCGTGGGTAAATTTAGAAACTAGTAGATTGTGGCAATTACTGTAACTGGACCGTGTGGTGGATAGTTTGATAGTTTCTTTGTTTGATGTCCATAAATTCAGTCCACTTGATTTCTCCATATTTACTCCCATGAGAAACATTTTGGAACATTAGCGCTTTAATTTAATGTCCATAAATTCAGTTCTTTTGATTTCTCCATATTTACTCCCATAAGAACCATTTTGGAACATTAACGCCTTAAGTTACACGATTTAGTAAAGCCATGAACGGGACGTCTCCAAACTAGTACTGTAATACCTGAAGTGGGATGACAGTAACTATGCAACTAATTTTAATGCTGTGCTGCGATTGGTTTCGACTAACTAGTGGTCATCTTCAGGCAATACGAATAGTCCAAAAATCTTGGAGATTGTTTTGTGTTTCGACGGATTTTCCAAATTTCGATTACGTTTAACGTCCACATAAGCGTGACGTAATACTCGCAGGAATAATCGTATGGCTCCATGTGGGATTTCTTTATCATCTTCGATTACACATCAGATGCACACGCGTCCCGTCAATTTGTCTTTTGTGGAAACCTCGTTTCCGAAATGCCAACCCACGAACCGAATACTGCCATCAATTATGCATTTGCTCGATTTATCGGACTTGCTCGTGTCGGGTTCAACATCCTAAAATAACATAAAGGGAGATAGAGAGGAGTTTGTGTTATTCGGGACCGTTTAATAATAATAAAACCGCTCGGGGTCAATAAAAGATTGCTTGTATAAAAGATACAGAGCAGTTGTTTCTATTGATTTCGACTGTTTTAATTTCTATCGATTCGAACCGGTCGCCAATTCAGTCGACTTTAATCGCACGTCGGATCGTAAATTAAACAAACATTTTTAATAAACAGAAAGAGAGCTTACGACAAAGAATAAAGATGACACATTCTATATGATAACATATTCTATACGATGCTACAGAGTGGTGAAGAAAGAGGTGGGACTCTAGATGCAGACTGGTCGAAGAAAACATCGCCGGAAGAAAAGCGACTGAAGCATGGCACATACTGAAAGCATTGCGAACTGAAAACAGGGAAACAGCTCCAATAAATTTAATATCCCATAACCAATGGAAAGATTACTACCAATGCTAACCGTGGACAGAGCAGAATTCCTTCCCGAAGATGGCGACGAGAGTAACACCTCTAACATAACAATAGAGGACTAAAATAGCATTAAGAACCATGAAAAATGGACGAGCACCAGGGCCAGGTGGAATCCCTATAATACTGATTAAATACGGCACTGAACGGCTCATGGATTTTCTTGCCTATAATTTTACTTGGTTTTTAAAAAATGACCACCTCCCTTCCAATTGGAAGGATGCGTATACGGACCTATTCTATTGAAATGCAGGGTCCGAAATCAACAAGAGCGAAAGAGAAACTAATAGTAGTTCGTTAGTATGACAGAGAAGGAAGTTTTATAACGTTGCCGGCCGCAGTCCATGTCCAAGACCCATTCCAAATATTCCCGTCGGAGTGTGGCGATGACTGTAATGTTCCGCGAGCTAGCAACGTCGCAAAAGTTCTTTCTCTGTTTAGCCAACGAGAAATATATGACCTTTCTTTCGCTCTTATGTTTGTACCATACTGCGACTCTGTAGAAAGGGTCTGTATATCTAATATACATAAAAAGGGTGACAGGAAGATACCACCAAATTCCAGAGGGGTAAGTGTGACTAATTCTCTTTCAAGACTGTAATAATAAAAACAGAATCGAAAATGAAGCAGAAGATGTCAAGGAACACTGGAGGCCCGCACTAAGAAGAAATAGTATCAGTGAGATTTATATTAAGGCAGTTAAAAGACTTTATACAAACATGTCTAGCAATATCAAAATTTGGTAGCAGAGTATCAGAATCTATCAATAATATGGCAATAGAAGTAGACAGATAGAAACTCTTTAGACTACATTTCGCTAACCGACCAAGTTAGTCTCGCTGAGGACGAAAACGATGTGTAATACAGGCTAAGAAAGCTAGAGGAAGGGTACAACAAACTGGGCTTAACCAAAAACACTGATACAACTATTGTAGCTGGAAATCTCCTTCTAGTGTACAAAGAAATCTCTATTTGCCAAAAGAGAAATATCTTGGTTCAATAATCACTAGTGATGGCTCAAGTACCCAAGAGATAAAGAGCCGAAGAAACCAAGGGAGAGTTGGTAAGTAGTCAATTAATCCAGTTCTGTGGAGTAACCAAATGACAGAAGCCACTAAAATTGAAAGTGATTGCTTGCAATGGAAATAGGATATTGGAGAAAAGGTGCTGTGAACTAGCTTTACTATACAAAGTAAGTAATGAACACATCAAACTTCGCCAAGCATCGAAGCAAAGAAATTAAGATGGTATGGACATGTATGTAAAATAGCGAGTACTGGAGAATTTTGTACTGAAATCCACCTGAACGCAGAAGAAGGGAAGGCCGCGAGGACAAGTTGGCGAGATGGTGTAGAATCCACAATGCGAGATTACAACATTTCCATTAATTTTAATTAATATTCTACATAATAGAAATGGTGCAGTCTAATAAATATAATTAATTTATCGATTCGAAATTAATTGTTTTATTAGATAATTTTAGCAATAAACTCGACGATGGACGCATTTCAAATGGAGTGCTAATGCCATGAAACGTTATTAGATATTAATTGAATAAGTAAATTCGTTTAGATTTATCGACTTACGTATGTTACATGTAACGAAAACAACGTTAATGGCGAACATGTTAATTAACTTTTTTTTGTTTTGTTTCAGGTGAGTTTGAAAGTGGATTTGTAACGTGGTGAGTAGACGTAGTGAATTTCCTCTAAAACATTTAGAGTTTCTTTAGAGTTACTTTTGTGAAACCTCTATATAGCGGACAGTCACGGGAACCACAATTTTGTCCGTTATAAGGAGGTGACCGCTATTGGGAGCAAAGGATTAAATTTAAAAAAAATACATTGATATGTGCACAAATGTAATTCAAAATACTACATTTTCAAATTGCAATTTATTTGTTATTCAAAAGTAGTTTTTTTACCAGAAACCACCGAATCAACAGAAAACCTGTTTATTCTGAATTACACCTGGAATTCCTGAATAGGATGATTGCAAATTTAAACGCCTATTTTTGAGACTTATTTATGGATACAATTATGGAAGGTGTCCGTTATTTAAACTGCTTAGTAAAACGGATTCCAGGTGATGATGATTAAAATTTGAATTCCTATTTAAGGGGTATATTTCTTATACATATTATTTCAAAAGTTACTGTCTGTGGTTAAGAGGTAATTTTATTAACAATTATATAGAAAATGGTAGCTTTGAACTGTCCGTGTCCGATATTTGGAGGGTCCGCTATTGGGAGGTGCTGATTAGGTATAAATCCCTATTAAGAAATTCGAGAAATATAAAACTGTCCGTTATGTAGAGGAGTCCGCTATTGGGAGGTGTCCGTTATTAGAGGTTTTACTGTTACTTTTTCTGTAAAACCCTTAAGATTTCATCAAACTTCTAACGGACATATTCGCGCTTCCTACGCGAGGAGAAAAAATCTCTCGTGCGTGCTTACGGTGTTGAAAATACGGCTTATTTAATACAATATGGACGTGCAATTCCTTTGTTATTCATGCGCCTTAATGAATACATCCTGTTTCAGAATGACAAGTTATTACAATAAGAAAAATCACGCATGTATTTAATATCTCCGCGAGTCGGAGAAGGAGGTACGAGTTTAGGTTGAGAAATATCGGTGCCCGAGAGGCTGCAAGTGGGACGTTTTGGTTTTATCGATATGCCAATACAGAGGTTATCGTTACTACCACCGTTAGTTCTTGAGATAGAAATGAGAATGAAATTGAAGCGCTCTTTTGGGAGAGGTGAAGTCACCATTCCCTCCCTTCGTCAAATCGTGGAAAACGTGTTACGTTAGTTAATTACCTCATGTCATTTAGCTCGCAATGCCGGCTAGCAAATGAGCATCTCAAGGTCGGGTAGAAAGAAAATCAATATTTAGATTATTTCGGTTTAATTAGGCAAGTCTAATAGTTGCAATGGAAGTAACAATGACGCAAATTACTAATATCTAAATTACAGTCTGATAATGAGGAAGTAGTCGATCGATCGATTAAACGTTTTATTTTTTTTAAAGAGGCCTTTTTGTTCAATAAATACCTGTGCACTAGCGCTTATGTTATCTCGGACCAAACCACGAATTCACCAAACAGCTTTACAAAGGACAGTTCTGTTACATGGGCCCCTCAGATTTTGGGGTTCTCTAACCAAAAGTTTGTCAAAATTAACGATCTAAACGCTTTCAAAGTCCCGTACCGAATCTCACTAGCTTAAAACTTTACTAAAATGCCCAAAAAAACTGATAACTGGGCCAAAGTGGCCCAGCCATCCGAACCCACTCGGGTCCCAGAGACTAGTCCGCTCCGTGTCCGTGTCATCTCCTCTCGAGAATAATCCCTTCCCTATTGACCGGAACGTTACTTAAAATAACGACCAAGGAATCTTATTTAATTAAAATTCGTTGGCTAATTTGGTGTTGAAAAAACGTAACGTAACAAACGTTCAATTTTCCATTTTGCCCTCCGTTTCGAGCTCAGTGTCTTCGCTATAGATAAATTCGCGCGACAGATAAGTGCGGATCCGGTGGAGATCTTAACGCGTTAGGACAAAGCGAACGTTGTCAACCCTTAATGACGGACTCTATGTCTCTCGCGGGAAGATAAAGGGCGGCAGACTCGGAGGATCCGGACGTCGTTTGTCGTTCGATCCGGAACGGGAATATTCGCGTGATGAGAAATTGTCGGGATCGCGAACGTTCCATCACGCGGACTTTTAACGTAATGAGGTGTCATCGGGGGCGGAAGGGTGTATGAAATGGTATAATTACGTTCAGATTCTTTTTGATATCCAATTTAGAACTTGGTGTGTTCAGAGGAGACACGTTCATGATGGAAAATGACGAGGCCAATGAGGCCCAAGCGAGTTCTTATACTTTTACAGGGAAATGTGAACGATTGTTACTGTTCACCAGTGGAAAGTAGATATTTTGGAGAAACTTGTAATGAGTTGTGGAAAGTTTGTACTTGAATTTTTCAGGGAATGTCCTAAAGTTTCTAATTTCTTTCCAACAGTAATGAGTTACTTTTTCACATTTTCTTTGTATTAGTTGTGCTTTATAAACTTATACTAAACAACCTTTTTTTGACCAATGTTTGATGAAATCTCCATTTATCGCTGTCTTGACTGAAGGGCCCTTTACTCTTAAATTTGTAGTTTTTCTCACTTTTTTCCAAAACGACTTTACCGATTCTTATCAAATTTTAGATTTATACTGATCTAACTAGTGGTTACAACTTTTATTTGAAACATTTTTTCCTGAAACCTCCCTAAAGGGCACTTTACTAGTAAACATTTTCAGTTTCACAATTTTTTTTTTCAAATTGGCTTTAAATGTTGTCTCTAAACTTCATATTTGAATTAACATATTAAATGTATACAATTTTTATTTGAAATATTTTTTTCTAAAACTGCCCTAAAGGGCACTGTACTCTTGAGGATTTTCATTTTGTTGTAAAATTTTCTTTAAAACTGTTTTGGTGCTTTATACCAAATCTAATGACTTAAGTTTGTTGTTTAATCTTTAATCCCATACATTTTTATTGAAACATGTTGAGTTGCTTCCCAACCTCTCAAATATGAGGAAGCTCACGTCTTTAGGGCTTGATCCATGCCCTAAAAGAACTTTATGTAGTTAATCTTGTTCGATGTGTGTTAATATTTAAGTTTTATTTATTTTAACTGTGTATCTCAACGTATTTGTTTTGTATGTGTGACGCCGCACACTTCGAACAACAGGAGCCCTAAAACAAAACATCTTGTTTGCGAGCCTGAAGCTGGCTTCTATGAAGCCGAAACCGGTCGCTCTACTTTAATAAAGCAGTTGGTTAAGACTTGGTGTATTCCTCTGTTAAAAGTAAAATGTTTATGGACATTACTTCGTAATTACTTTACTTATGTAACATGACAACAACAAATTTTATTTATGTATCGTTTCGATGAAGTTAGTTGTATTCAATAACATTTTTCAGAAACCTTACTAACAACCAAAAGAAATATTTACTAATTAGAGAAGATGTTAATATTCAATACACTAAATTTATTTAATAAAACGGTGCTAATGTTGCCATGAATATTTTGTCCGGCTATATGAGAGCCTTACAATCGCCATTTTTCAGTGTACCACTTGTCATTAGCGCAACTTCTTTTATTCATTTAAATGGCTGTTATTGAGTAGTTTTTTCACTTATTTTTAAAATAAACACCGATCTTCAATATTAAAGCATAAGGCAGAACCGGAACGCCGTCTAACGGTTGTGTAAATTGACAACGACCCACAAACGTACGTCGTCGGATTCTTTCGAGAAAGCGATCATTTCAACGCGGCGTTCGGATTTACTCACGACGTCGGTCGTAGATTCGATCGACGATCGAAATAGTTAATACGTTTCGATATTAACGACTTATGTAAAAGGAAATCACACACGGAAGAATCGCTCAAGTTACGTGCCATAACATAACCACTCGGAATTTTCTTAGGTATTTAAATAATGTGGGCAATGTATTGTTTTACGGGCGTTTTTGTCATTAACTTAACCATTAATTTTTTTAATAACCGATTGTTATTCGATGGTGACGAATGTAACGGTAATCGCTTAACGATTCTTCGAATTCCATTTTTCCTCCATATATTTTAGAATTTAGCTTGCATCGTTATTCATCGGCGTAATCCGATCTTACCGTAGAATTACCGCGGGAGGTTTCATAATTCCTTTGACTGTTAAATCCGTTAAACGGCTTAAAACTCGGAACGTTTTTCTCCCTTTAAAAAGTTCGTTTCCATTCACAGTACACGATTTATGTGGAAGTTTACTTTGATTCGAAGGGCGGGCATGCAGGCAACAAAAGAGAAGAAATCTGACGTTAGACAGGACTTTGTGGGATTTGTACCCTTTGAGTAAAATTAGTGAATTCGTGCATGCTTTGAACTGATCTCTATCTTATTGTAGTACACAAAAATTATGATAATTGTAATGATCCCACTTCTGATTAAATTGTTATAAAATTGATATCTAATAATAATAATAATAATAGTAATGGACGTAAATGAAGTAAGTAATTAATAATGAAATCTTAAGGCAAAAGAAAAGGGTGTAGGCACTTGAGTTGTTTAAAAATTGTCTGTGGGCCATGTGGCGAGAACTGAGTCTTTAGTCTTTAGATCGAGACGACGGCACTTCTGGAACAAAGAAATACAAACGACTTTGAGCAACTCATTCTCTCTGTTAATTTATAGACAATAATAAACTCTATTACTTTATACTTGGTGAAATTGTAGGATCAAATAATCAGAACAAATATCAAATCAGACAGTATCATAGTTCATCGTTCTTCTCTGTATTTTCGTCTGGCTTGTGCAATGGATATTAGGGGAGGTAGCGCGCAAGGTAGTTTGAGATAAAGGGGCGGCACTGTACCAACAGTAACTAACGTTTGGTGTACCCAAATGGGTACAACTACGATTATTACTCAGCTCTAAATATCGTTGGTTAGTTAATCAACAGTCTAAGAATGAATGGCTCAGTGATAAACTCACCAATTAGTGGCTACTTCCAATTACTCAGCTCAATATAAATGGCACAGTTAGATAAATATCAGGACACAACCCGAACTTTCATGAAGGGTGATATGAGACTAAAACGCCTTTTTAAACTATAACGTAGGTACCCATAATATTCCCTTTCCCCGTTCTTCGGGACGGGCCAAACACTTGAGTTGTATTTAGATAAAATTGCACTTTAAGAACGGAATTTCGAGCTTAGCCCATATGAGGCGAACCACGTGTCGTTTTCTCTAGGCGAAATATAAATAAAAATTCAAAAAGCAGGATGAATGGAAGTAGAAGAGGTAGAAAGTAATAGATAAATAAAATCAGTCTTACATTAAGTAGGTACCTACAAGTTCATTACCCCGATGATAATTATATTCTGAAAATTTTTGTTTTAAGCAACTCTGAGAAATCGATCGAACTAAATTAGGTGTGAATAACCCTACACACGCTGCACTCATTGTTCCGCACTTATCGAGGTACAAACAATATTTTTATGTCGTCGAATCCGCGCTACGACACATATGAGCGGAGCCAACGACCATATTTCCTGTTTGGGGAAAAAGTTCACATTGTGGCAAAATTTAACAATCCCATTGTTACTGAGAGGAAAAAAATTGTCGTTTGACGGAAACACGTACATATATCTGCCGTGCGAGATGTGTGTGTGTGTGTGTGTGTGTGTACGTTTACATTTAACTCCTATTGTTGCACTCGACGCATACGTTTCGAGTAAGTAGTCCGAGCGACATTTAAAAGTTTAAAGAGCTTGCGGGTATGATGATTTCATTAGTTCGTACTTGAATTTTTGAGATGTTTCTATTAACAACGACTTTATGTTGTTTTTGTGATTAGTAACGCTTTCTCTTCGCTTATCCGCAGTTATGTGATTAATGACATTCCATGTAAAAAGTAATTAAATCTTCATGCTGGTATTTTTCATAAGCAAACCGCAAAATGAATTCCATTTACCCGTTAATTAATTCTGCTATCGATATCAAAAATAGAAATTGCAGAGACAACGTTACACGAGGTGGTGCTCGAAATGCACCACCGGGATTATGGACACCCCGTGGCGTCAGGGATCGTACCTGTCGGCCGTTCGCAGGTAGTGGTCAGGTAGATATCGATAGGTAGGTAGGTATCGATAAAGGAAATGTTTCTCTAGGGGTTGTTGCAAAAAATTTGCAAAAATATAAACAAATTGAATTTTGCAATAAACTATTTGATGAATCGATCTGAAATTTTTACCACATATTAAGCACTATACTCCCCGACTTTTTACAAAATAACAATGCCGCAGGTTCAATTTCGCAGTAACAATTGTTAAACAAAGAATTTGTTGATTTCGACTTTCTATACCATTTTTCTCAGCAACAAAGGAAAAATATCGAGGTCGGTTTAGAGTCATTTTAAAGGTCTTTTAATTCTCTAGAGGATGGTAAGGCCGTTTTACCCAAAAGTAACTTAGTTTTTGATTGAGTTCGAAAATAGTCAAAAAAGTGCATTTTTTGACGTTTAATTGCTAATAACAATGCCTAATGTTCAAAGTCTCGTGGGGTCTTCCTATACGTTTTGTTTCTGTTGGCCTATATTACCTAAAAATCCGGGCCTCCTGCTCAAGGATTCGATGTCAAAAACGTGGTATTTTTTTGCTTATTTGCTTGGCCTACTAGAGCAGATACAAAAGAAAGTCCAACAAGGTTTAAGACATAAAGGTCTATGTATGACTTTGCAACATACATATAATAATGAAAAGTAACATAAACAGACAAAAAAGAGACCTTGTCAAAGTAACAACAATAGCCATAAAATTACAACTACAAACAGACACCAAAAAAATTGTAATAAATATTAATACTGAATAAAGGAAGAATAAATGCAAATCGAAGTCAAATTTACTCTAAAATATGTCTCAGGTTACCTGGAAACTTTATAGAAGTTCCTCAGGTTTCTTGGGTGTCTTTGTATGTCGGTTTTAAGTTTTTGGACTCATATGAATCCTTTGTTGTTGTTTGTTGGGTAGTTCCATAACCTGCTTTAGGCTATTTGGAAGTAATTTCCTAGGAAGCCTATGGGACTGTTACAGGTTTAATTGAACAATTATTAGAGCTCAAAACTGTTCAGGTATGTGGCATCTATTCCAAACCTGTATAGTGTCCTTACAAGAAGATTTGATTCAAGACTTGCGAAGCTTAAAACAGTATAATCTATTCTAAAAACTGTCTCAAATTTTTAAAATCTCCCAAAACTTTCTAACGTTTCTTTAACTTTATTATGACTCTTAAAAACCCTTTAAGTTTGTTGAGTGTGTACAAACTAAGATCGTCTTTAAGTTTATTGGAAGCTCTTAGAACTACTTTAGTCATTTCCCAAAGCTTCAATTTCTTCAGGTTTGTCGAATTGATTCTAAAAACTGCCTCAGGCTTCCGAGGAAAGTTTGTTCTTGTTTTTCGATTTTATTCATTAACATTAGAAAACCTAGAAAATTGTGTCCATCGAAAATCAATTTATGAAGAAATATTTTGACTAATTCTTGTAAGGCGTGGATATTAGACAAACCAAATAAAACTCAGGTTGGAACCTTAGAAGGTTCTTTGGAGAATATTTGAAGGGCAACAAACAGAACTGTACGTGTTTGAACAAAGCCTGTAGATGACTGCAGAAGATGAACGAATCAGAAGTAAGAGAAGAAAATTTTGAACAAGTTATGCTCGTAAAGTACAGTTTGCGAGTAACTTATGTACATTGATATTATGTGTCTTAGAAATGAGCCTAACGCTTGTAATGAAACTTTCAACAACTGCGTAACACAGTCGATTGAATCAGCCGAAAGGACATAAACCCACTTTCTTTATTTATCCTCCCCTTGAACCGTTTATAGCTCAGTTATTATTTCTCTCGAACCCGACGCCATTCGTTCTAGTTACGCACTATTTCGCCTGCACCAATTAAATTGATTATGTTTTATGGACGTTATGAAAGTTATGCTTCAAAGTGCAATCGGTGGTATTGCTTCACGGAGCGATTAAAGAAATGTGTCAAGAAGACGCGACCGTAAATCTGTTTATCGATCACAGGAACGACTTCGCTATTCTCTCGCGGTAATCTTTTATCTCTGTCCTGGAAATCCATCAGGAAAATGCCTCGTTGTAAAATCCGCCCCCGATAAATGAAAATTTTTATTTATCCCCGAAGAACTATAAAAAGAGGAATAACGAAGCGAGAGACTGAGAGAAAGAAAACGAAACAGTCCTAACAAACCGAACCAGAAATCTCGCTAGAAACATTTAAAGGAATCCCGACGGGATTGAATTTGTTCGGTAAATTGAATCTGCGGTATAAAACCGGGAACGGTGCAAACGAAACCGAAGTGCCAATTATCGTGGTCTTAAAAACGAGGAAAGACAAAGTGGAGGTAAACACGTCTGATACAATGTAAACCCTCCCTGCAAGTCATATTTTTGTTACGCTCGTTTCTTAAGAAATATTTTGAATTTCGTATTGGTTTGGAGGAGATTATGGAAAATGTCGAATTAGGAAGGATTGGAAATTGCGAATTCTGAGGGGGAAATGTAGAGCGTCGCGTCGTAACTACTTCCTGATGGAGCGATTAAGTGTAATTCTATCTTTTTCCTCTGTTATTATCGATGATAGTCCAGGCGTTAGAAATCAATATATGTACGTCAAGTTGGTTGAAACTTAACACTCCTGGCTGTTTGTATATTATGAAGTACCGCAGGTTGATGTTACATATTCGATTTTTACTCGTAATTAAAGGAGATTCACGAACCTGGAAATATTTAAGATTTCCTTGTATTAGGTTGGTAACTAGGTATTTTTGTGTTTAACTAACTTGTTTATAAGTAACAATTAACTATTTTATAAAACTTTCTCGAAAAAAATCTTAACACACCCAGGGAGCACAAAGACGTCTGATAGACTAGGCATGTGCGACATCTCAAAGATGTCCTGTGACGTCCGAAGAACGTCATTAAAGTGTCCATTTTATGTCCATTTCATTGTTACAAAACGGTACGTTTCAAAGATGCTTTCAAGACATTAAAAAGACAACTTTACGACGTTCATTTTTCGTCTTTAAGACGTCATAAGGACGCCTTCTTCACGTCTGTGAGACGTCGTAAAGATGTCCCCTAATTTCTTAGAAACGTCTTTAAAATGTTCATTTTATGTCCATTTCATGTTATTTGCCACAAAACGGTACGTCTCAAAAATGCCTTCAAGGCATTAAAAAGACAACTTTATGATGTTTATTTTTCGTCTCTAAGACGTTATAAGGACGCCTTCTTCACGTCTGTAAGACGTCGTAAAGAAATCCTGTAATTTCTTAGTGACGTGTTTAAAATGTTCGTTTTATGTCCATTTCACGTTATTTGTCACAAAACGGTACGTTTCAAAGATGATGCCTTCAAGGCATTAAAAAGACAACTTTAAGACGTTCATTTTTCGTCTTCAAGACGTCATAAGGACGCTTTCCTGAAACCTGTAAGACGTCTTAAAGATGTTCCCAGATGATGTCCCCTGATTTCTTAGGAACGCCTTTAAAATGTTCATTTTATGTCTATTTCACGTTATTTGTCACAAAACGGTACGTCTCAAAGATGCCTTCAAGGCATTAAAAAGACAACTTTACGACGTCCATTTTTAGTCTTTAAGTCGTCATAAGGACGCCTTCCTCAAGTCTGTAAGACGTCTTGAAGATGTCCCCTAATTTCTTAGTGACGTCTTTAAAATGTTATGTATATTTCATGTTATTTGTTACAAAACGGTACGTTTCAAAGATGCCTTCAAGGCATTGAAAAGACATCTTTACGACGTTCATTTTTCGTCTTCAAGACGTCATAAGGACGTCTTCCTCAAGTCTGTGAGACGTCGTAAAGATATCCTCTAATTTCTTAGTGGCGTCTTTAAAATGTTCATTTTATGTCTATTTCACGTTATTTGTCACAAAACGGTACGTCTCAAAGATGATACCTTCAAGGCATTAAAAAGACAACTTTACGACGTCCATTTTTCGTCTTCAAGACGTCATAAGGACGTCTTCCTGAAGTCTGTAAGACGTCTTAAAGATGTCCCCTAATTTCTTAGGAACGGTCAGGCTTAATATCGACGTAAATTAGACGTCTTTAGGACGTCCGACCTTGGACGTCTTATAGATATACTTTTTATGTCTTAAGGCGTCCAGGCATAAAAAAGGCGTAAAATGGATGTCTTTAAGACGTTATGTGCTTCTTGAGAATACCTCAGAAATCGTAAGACACAATCTAGAACCCAGACAGAATGAGGTCCTGGAATGTAAGTCAAATTGGAGATAGGGGGACTCCTGAGGCAAAGTACTAGGAGGTTTCCGAAATTCCAAGGGAAAGCTATGAGTATCTAACTGACACAATATTCACAAATTTCGTGACATCCAATCTAGAATTCATATAGATGAGATACTGGAATGTGGAGATAGAAAAATTTCAAAGTTGAACTGACCGGACTATTTCAAAGGTGCCAGAGAGAACTTTGAGATTTTAAATGACGCAAGATTCAAAAATATTTGAATACAGTATAGAATCGTCACAAACCAAATTCAGAATCGTTACAAAAACCGTGTGAAGAATTAGTTCATGATGCCAGTTAGCGTTACAAAGTTTTCAAAGACAATTTCGTACTGAATCTCGAGAGATTTGAAATGTAGTTGGGACGAAACTCGAATTGGTAACGTCGTTCCTAAAGTTCAAAAGAGTTATGAAACGTAACAAAGAGGAATGGTTCATGTTGACATGTTTGCATTACAAAGTTTTCGAAGCACCAGAATCTAAATTCATGGTGAATTTCCCTTTAGGAGTTCGAAATATATTTGGAACGAACCTCTAAAATTGATCACATCTGTCCCAAAATTCCAAAATTTGGTGTCACGATACTATGTGATTGTGTTCAAAAATTCGAATACCTATACGTTATTCATCCCAGTAGATGCCTTCAATTGACTTAACTCGTAAGTAATGCAAGTAAAAAAGTCACTTAGGTATTTTGAGAACAATGACTTAAATTTCCAGTAATATCTCACTTAAATTTTTAGTTGGGATGTTTTTCCAACATTTGTTATACTTATGAATTCTGTATGAATCCAAAATTCTTCATTAATTCCGCTCATGTTGCTGTCGTTTTTAAGTTTATGGACCTTGCTCGGTTTGTTCGATTAACCTTAAACGACATAATTTCTTTTTAGCTGTCGGTGCATCCGTACACAGTGTTTTCGACTTTGATTCATTCCGTTAGAAATTCCAGAGAAACGATCGTCGTATTTTCATCGGCGAGCAATACAAATACTAGAAACCTTGGTGAAACCGATTAGAAATCTGCATCATCCTCTCGCATTACGTACGTTGCACGTCCGTCTCTCGTTATTAACTCGTCGATGATTAATTTCTGTTTGTTTGAGCGAGACTACTTTGTTGCCGAGTTAAATTCGTCGATTCCCGACCCGATTCGACCGAACGTCCGTTAAATATTTACGCGTGCTCGTGAAATATGACGCCTGCATCCCGTCAATTGATGGATCGCACACGGCCGTTTAATCGAATCCGTGCGAGGACAAGTCCGACGACTTCTCGTCTTCGCCTGCATATTTAAGTAATAAAATCTATTTCGGATTTTGTTCCGTGAAGTGGGACGCGCCCTGCCTTCGCAAATTGGCAAAGTCCACAATTGTTCTGTGAAAGAGAACGGTGCAATGTGTGGGGTTTACACCGAAATGCTGTGGCTTACCGAACTCGTCTCTATTGTCAAAGACGTTTTGACGTGATATGCGTCTTATAAATCGATGTGCCGGCTACCTGCCGGTTCACAAAACATTGTAACGTTACGCCAGACCCATGCGTGCGAGTTAGAGTGAGTCCGAGTGAAAGCTCGATTTGGCGATCGGCTCGTTTCGCGAGCGCGATGGAAGGGGACGAATGGGTACGCGCTACGCGCGTTCTGATTGCACTGTTTCCACTCCGTCGTCAGCGAATTTTTGTTTTCTAAAAATTACATTTGTTTTGTCATGTTTGACATTTTTCTAGGGGAAGCACTGCTTCCCTTGCTTCTATTAGTTTATTACCCTACTCTCTTTGGGATTTTGAACGTGTATACGTGAATAAATGTGGTTCGAGTCAGCAAAAGCAAATTAGGGAAAATGTATTAATTGTAGAAGATAGAGTTTTAAACGGAAATGAATAATAAAGTAATCGAGAATGGTGGAAAGTTTGAAATAAGAAAGAAATGTAAACATGATCATAAAGTATGGGTATGGGTAGAGGATGATTATATGCAGGTACTAGTTGGTTTGGAAAACCTCTGTGAACATCACAATAATTGCGATCATTTCTAAACCTATCTGCTACATTTTACCACAGCTTTGACTTTGAAACCGCGGAGCTCATTCCATCGTAACAAATCAGGATGGGGCCCCCCTCTCTCCTTTTCTCTCTCTCTCTCTCTCTGTCTATGTTCCTCTCTCCGTCTATCTCGAAGGGTCAATTACGTGGTGGCGAGCATTGAAAAACAAACAAAAATCGACCAACGGAATGTTTTCATGGTGGAACGACTGCTTATTGCATCAAGGACGAATAATGGAGAGTTTGTTGTACTGCACTAAGCCACTTTTATAGAACAGGTCGGAGTGTATTAACCGAAAACGGTTGCGTGTCGGTAACCATGAACGTCGTCAGGGGCTCGGAATAATAACAACAAAGCCAAGAATCCTTCGAGAAAGAACGAGAGAAGCATCGCTAGCGTCCGTCACGGCGGAACGGAAATGAAAATGGAAGAGTATGGGAATGTTGAAGGTGTCTAAATGACGAAATTTAAGTGTCGATTATTGGCGGTTTTCGGTTCACTTCTGATTTCAATTCAGGCTACGGTAACACTAAAGGAGAATCTGGTGCCTACACCTTTCGTTTTTTGACTGAACCAACAACGCACCAATTTTTGACATAACACAAAGCTGAAGTTCGTTTTGTAGGATCACGAATTTTGATATATTTTTGAAGTGAAAACTTCTATACGCGCTCTTAAGGAAAATTAACGTTTTTAGATGGGGAAAAATATTCAACTTGCCGTCAGCATGAAATCTGTTACGCGGTGAGTCATTGTATACCCAAACGCATGTTACAAGCATTTACCCTCTCCGCTGATCTATTCTTTCCTACGGAAAAGGGAGAAATTATACAACGTGATCAAGAATGACTGTTTGAGATGGCAATACTGAATTTCATATTCAAATTTCTGGTATCATTTTCAAATTTATTTATTTAAAATGGTTTTCACGTTACAACACGATATTTTCATTAGAATGGCGTACTTTCGAAGCGGGATTTATAACCCAATTACTGGTTGGCAGTACTCTCTCGAAGCGACATACCAGCAATTTCAGGGAGTTGTTTCCGGAGACTTTGGTCACTTTTGCTGTCTTTCTGCAACATTGTATGCGAGTAGTTGAACGTTATTTAAACGCAGGGAGCGTAAGCAAACAAAAATCAACTGGTAGACCTTCTACTCTAAACGAGGAAGTTGTCGAGGATATCAGAACTCGAACGCAAAGAAGTCCTCCCAAATCCTTAAGAAAGCTCTCCCTTCAAACAGGTTTGGTCCTTATGCCTCCTATTCAACCAATTTTCATTCTTACCCATAAGACTTCCACTTTTCCATGTTGTTCTAATTCACGGTTTTACAGGTTTATCATATGGAAGTTGCTCCACTGTGCTTAAAAAGAAATTAAAGTACCACCCTTACAAAATTTCCACCGTCCAGACATTAACCCCTCCTGATCACCCGCACAGAGTTTTATTTTGCAATTGGTTCCATGACATATTAAATAATAATGATATCCTTGACAATACCTTCTTTTTCGACGAAGAGCCTGGTTTCATCTCAACGGCTATGCGAATAAACAAAATTACAGAATTTGGTCAGGTGAAAATCCTTATGCTATCAGAGAGACACATTTGCACCCGGATAAAGTTGGTGTTTGGTTGGCAGTCTCAAGGACGCGGGTGTATGGGCCGATATTTTTTAATTTTACCGTCAATTCAGAGAGATATATCCAACACCTTTTCGGCCTTTTATAAACCAATTAACAGACGATTAACACACTCCATTACATTTTTCGTTATTTGGGCTCTTGAAGGACAATGTCTTTAGGAACATACTGAAGAAGAGCTGCAAGAGGCAATAGTTCAGGAAGTGGCAAACATTACCCCCAATATGCTGGTGAATATCTTCGAGAGTTAAGGAGAGTTAATTTATGTCTGGACCAAAATGGGGGGCATTTTGAGCATTACCTTTAGCTCTTTAATTAAATCATTGTTCTGTATTTCGAGTTTCATTTTTTAAGCGTTAATTTTTATTCACACAACCTACAATCTTATCGCTGATTGTAATGTCAAATTTTTGTCAAATAAACATATCTGGTTGTAGCGTTGCAAACCCTTAGGCAAAAAAATCCTCCAGGTAGGATTGCCAACTCAAACAGTCATTCTTGATCACCCAGTATATAGATAGAAAAATGCCCGTCATGTCGGTCGTTTACACACAATCATTTCTCCCAATATGACGAAAGATGGAAAATATCTGTTTTAAATCGCGTTTTCAGTTATTTCTATACATATTGTTAGAGTAAAATTTGAATATCGTAACGTGTAATTAGCTAGTGGAGGTACATTATTATTGCTAAATTCATAAAATGAAAAAATATAGGTACGTCGAATGTGGCCAATCTTAGCAAAATTTTTGAGGTTTTTTTGCAAAACCTGCTGATTTCCTAAAGTTAATACTACTTCTTCCAATATACTGATAGTGTCCTCTTTCACTAAAAGCATCGTTAAAATTGTCTTGAACTTCTACCATAATAGTTTTTGAAAACCGTACTGTGTAAGGTAGATTTTCCCTGTTTAGTGCCTACCTCGGTGACGTTCCAACTCATTTCGCAACCCACGCGTTAAAAATGTCACGCAATATCAAAAACGAATTATTTCCCGAGTTGTAATAACAGTTTCCGCGCTTAAAAAAAATGGAAAGTCGTAAAATGCCGTGTTAACGGCGAAGGTATAAAACATCGATACACCTACGATCGTCATGAAACTTTTCAGTATTATTGGGTACCGTTCGAATCGAGATTGCTCTCTTCCTGAAATTTCACAAGTTAGACGACGCACGTAATTAATGCATATCCACTCTTCGCGCTCGGGATGAAACTGTCTAAGCTAATTTTCAGTTTCGGTTAGCAGACATCAAACAAACTCCGTGTGCGTCGAGCGAAAAAGATCGATTCACTCGGCACTCGGCAGTAATGCATCATCGATAATGACGATACCGAAGCTAATTAAATCAGTACGTCGCTGCTGCGGGATCCGCTCGCTTAGCGCCTCTAAAAGGTGGCGGCGGTCGATGGCGAGAAAGGTGAGCGCCGATAAAGGAAACGTCGAAGATTTATTATTTTTGGGGTAAAAGTGGAGGCTATTAACCTAAGGGTTGGAAGTAGGGGAAGGAATCTCCGGGTATTGATTGACTCGGCCGATGAGATGATCGATCTGATGACGTTGTTAATGTGGATCCCGGTGATGGGATCAAATTTGGTTTTCGGAAGTATGATGGTACATTTTTCATTTAAGGGCTCACATCGACCAATCAGTCGCTATCGAAATACAGTCAGTTAAATAGGTTTGTAATTAAAAAGTGAAGGGGTAGTGTCATTTTGGAAAAAAATACCTTATCCAAAATTTTCTTTCCATTGTGTCTTCTAAGACACAATCTATAATCCAGACAGAATGGAGATTGGAGATAAGAGGACTCCTGAGGCGAAGTACTAGGAGGTTTCCGAAATTCCAAGAGAATGCTATCAACTGATACAATATTCGAAAATTTCATGTCATCCAATCTAGAATTTATATAGATGAGATACTAAAATATGGAGGTAGGGATATTCTAAAGATGTCCTGTGGTGTCCGAAGAACGTCATTAAAGTGTCCATTTTATGTCCATTTCACGTTATTTGTCACAAAAGGGTACGTCTTAAAGATGCATTGAAGGCATTAAAAAGACAACTTTACGACGTCCATTTTTCGTCTTCAAGACGTCATAAGGACGCCTTCCTCAAGTCTGTAAGATGGTTTAAAGATGTCCTCTAATTTCTTAGTGACGTCTTTAAAATGTCGGCCAGGCTTAAAACCGAAGTAAATTAGACGTCTTTAGGACGTCCGACCTTGGACGTCTTATAGACGTGTCTTATAGATGTACTTTTTTGTCTTAAAGCGTCCAGGCATAAAAAAGGCGTAAAATGGATGTCTTTAGGACGTTATGTGCTGTCTGGGCATATTCTTGAGAATAACTCAAAAATCGTAAGACACAATCTAGAATCCAGACTGAATGAGGTCCTGAAATGTTAGTCCAATTGGAGGTAAGGGGACTCCTGAGGCGAAGTACTAGGAGGTTTCCGAAATTCCAAAAGAAAGCTATCAGCTGACACAATAATCGAAAATTTCATGTCGTCCAATCTAGAATTTATATAGATGAGATACTAAAATATGGGGGTAGGAAAATTCTAAAGTTGGGCTAACAGAACTCTTTCAAAATTCCTAGAAGCAATTTTGACTACTGACACAAAATTCAAAAACTTCATAGCATCCAATCTAGAACTCAAATAGATTAGATACTGGAATGTGAAGGTAGAAAAATTCCAATATTTGACTAGTAAAACTCTTTCAAAATTCCTAGGTGCAATTTTGGAAGTTTAAATGAAACAAAATTTAAAAATATTGTAAGACAGTATAGAATTAAGACAAATCATCAAAAACCAAATTCAGAATCCTTACAGGAACCGTGTAGAGAGTAAGTTCATGATGCCAAGTTGGCGTTACAAAGTTTTCAGAGACAACAGGATTGTATTTCATACTGAATCTCGCTTCAGAAGTTTGGAATATAGTTATGACGAAACTCGAATTGATCACATCTTTCTCAAAATTCAAAAATGTTTTAAACCGTCACAAGTAGATGGGGAGAGTAAGTTCATGACGCCAAGTTTGCATTGCGAAGTTCTCAAAGCCATCGAATTTCATACTGAATCTCACTATAAAAGTTTGAGATATATTCAGAACAAACCTCAAATTGATCACATCTATCCCAAAATGTTTCGAAAGTTTACAAAAACGACATGAAGAGAAAGTTGTTTATGACAAGTTACCATTTCACAAATCTAAACGAAAACACAATAGAATTTCATATTAAATTTAGCTTTAGCAATTAATGAAGTCTGATTGAAATTTGAAAGTGTAATACGAACAAATTCAAAAACCTTTTGACACTCAATTTAGAATTCAAACAAATTTAACACTCAAATTGGAACGGCGGGCGAACTTTGGGCCGCAAATAATGAAGGTACCTGCTTTAATTGAAGGGTCAAATAATCATTTAAGAAATTTGGGCCGCAACTTAAAGACATGTAGATAGCAAGTGTATCGGTAGGAACTGTCCGCAAGGATATTCCTTGCCCTTTTAAATGTGATTTTCTGTAATATGCGTATTTCCTTGGCCTTACCCCTTTTCCTTGCCCTTTAATATTTTCGTGATAGAGATTCCTATTTCAACGTAAATTTCTTTACTGCCCAAAATACCGGTACAATAAAACCACCTTTTCGGTCGTGCCGCCCAAAAGTCCCATCAGCTTATCGGCCCCATCTGGTCGCGGCCCAAACTTCCTCCGCCCAATTGGAACATTTCAAAAGTGAAGTAAGTACCAGTTTTCCGAAATACCAAGAGAAAACTATGACTATTTAATTGACAAGCTATTCAAAAACTTTACGATACTTAACCTGGAATTTAGATTGATGGGTATGTAATGAATACATTCCGGGATGGGGATTTCAAAGTGTGAATACCAGAACACTTCCAACATTCCTTAGACGCAACTTAAGAACTCATATGACACAAAATTAAACATCTCTTAGAAGACTCCTGTTCAATTCAAATAGTAGAGATAATTAGTAGTACTGGTACCTGAATGACATGGAAGTTAAGTTACCAGAAGGGTCCCAGAAGGAAAATCGAAAATTTTATCCACAATCACCGTATAATTGGACTTTAATTCAGTCTTATGAACCGTATTAACCAATATTTTCTCCAATAGTGGGATAAAAAATTGGTTTATCCAACACATGACAGTTATGACTGTCATTATTAATGTCATTTTGAACAAGTGAACTATCAAATAAAATCCATAATTCACTAGTGAGTTATGGATAATAGCTCACGTTCATATTTAAAGGTTGTCCGTGGCAACCAAACAAACAACCTACTTTAACCAAAATGTAAAAATGCACTGTCAAGTTATTCTGACATTTATAGGGTACCTACTGAGACGCAAGTAGCTTTGACTTGATCATAAAGCTTATTAATCATCATCTCATAAAAGATATCCACTTGTTGGATAAAACATTGTATGCCGGCCGCGTATTATGTTTCCTAAGTCATTTGAGAATTTATACCACTCGGCCTGACGACCTCGTCTTCTCGCGTGACTTATTTTCAACATAACACACTAGTACCATAAATAACTATTATTTCACTGTTTGTGAAACATCACCATAGGTGATTTTTAGTGGATAAATCTTGATATTGCATTCATGTTTTAATCGCGTTTTATTCTCGTAATAATATTAAACGCTGTCTAAAACATTGAATAACTATTAAGACAATCTAGAATAAAATACTACGAGTGCGTAATTGAAACAGTAGTGTAATATCTTGTATTTAGACAGTCCCTGATCAAAATCGCGAGATTTTGGGTCCGGGACCGTTCCTATTGGTCGTTTCCATGGTTCGTTTGAAGCGGATCTTCTCTCTGGTTCGTGTGGAAACCGTCATATTTTCGCGTAGAAATGTCGCAATCCGAAATCACCGCATCCAATTTCATTTTCGTTTCGTACTCCGTCCGTCTCTTTCTATCCGGTAGCGAACACATTCGATAGTTCCTACGTAAACAAGCATTGTGCTCCACATTTTCGTTTTCAGAGAGGTATTGGATAACTCTTTCGACAGCGGCCGGCGAATCGTATCTCATGGGTTCATTTATCTATCTGTATGCGAGTGTGTGTGTGTATGTGGTGGATATGCGATAATTAGAATTACTGGTTTCACGATTATATAAGTAGGTTATGTGTGAGATGTGCTGGTCCGGCCCACGCTGCCGAAACTACGTGAATCACACAATGGGTAAATGTATTTTGATGTGAGTTGCGCCCGGATTTAACTGTAAACTGCGAACTGCCTTTCGAAAAAGTCGTAGGAATTACCCATAATCGTACTAGATGAAATTTAATTTCTAGTGTAAAATCTCGATCTTACGGCCGTACTTTCGTTTTTGTTTTTAAATCGTCCGACGTGGACTCGTAATAACAGATAATAGAGTATAAACAATATAAACATCGACGACGACTTTCTTTTCTAACTAGTTTTCTCGGACGTTCTCGTTTCGAAAAATGGAATTACGGTGCATCAACCTATTTGCATCGCGTTTAAAGGCGATTTGTATCGAGACTGCTCGGGGCAATGAAATTTTATAAACAACTTACCGTCTTATAAGGCAGTAAAAATTTATTGTATTGAATCAAGTTCATGTTCGTTCGACGATTTAGCGTCGTATAATTTAAGGAACAAGGACCCCGGGTTCGGTGACAACATACCAGTAACACAAATGTACGTTTCATGGCGAGAGTTTAATGAGCAATGTTTGTACACGTTGGAAGTGTGAATGTTGAAACAGAAATTAGTATCTGACGTTAAACTTTGATACCTCAATTTTTGATTGGAGTCCGTTAAACCCATCGTTTCCTCGCCGTGTGTCGTTCACCTGAAACGCCTTTAATTATTGTAGTGTGCTTATAATACCTTACTAGGCTTTAAGCATGCATGGCAGTACCTAATAGTGTAACGTTTTACGGGTTCGAAATGACTTACACGAACCGAAGTGTCTTAACTAATTTATTTTCTTTAAAAAAAGTAACACTGTGTGATTTATATCACACTGTTGTTTATTTACATTCAGCGCACGGCCGGCCGAGGAAGTCATCCAATCCTACTGACTGCGCCAATTTTATTTCCGAAACCCCTGAAGTTTTATTTTACAAAATTTAGAAAATACAGGATGTGTTCAAGACAAACCTATAAGTTACACTGGATACTAGATAGTACTGCTCTCTTTGCTCTATTTATATAGGCGAATCAAATTAGAAAGGAAAGAGGTGTTTTTGTAAAAAAAATTGTAGACGAATTTGACAGTTGGAAAAGGTAGTTTGAGTTATTACAAGAAGCCCCTCATCTAGAGATTCGTCAATTTTTTAGTGGAACCATTATCAAATTAATAATTAAAGTGTCAAAATCACTCTTTTATTTATAACTCCAAATGGCTTAGATTTAGACGTTTGTGGTCAACAGTGAACTTTTAGAGAAAACAATTATCTTTAAAATGAGACTTTCTAAATTAAAATTGCACTATAAATAAAAAAGTTATTGCAAAAAAGGAGGCAAAATGGCTGTTTTTAAATATTGTTAATAACATTTTAATTAGTTGTTCGAATTAAGTGAAATGTTTATAATTTGTGAGTTGTAATGTACTTTACAAGTATGCAAAAGATGGGCTCCATCGGTCTAGTAGTTTTTGCAAAATTCTAATTGTTTATCCCGTTTCTTGAAAAAATCAACAATTTATGTCCATTTCACGTTATTTGTCACAAAACGGTACGTCTCAAAGATGTCTTCAAGACATTAAAAAGACAACTTTACGACGTTTATTTTCCGTCTTTAAGACGTCATAAGGACGCCTTTTTCACGTTTGTGAGACGTCGTAAAGATATCCTCTAATTTCTTAGTGACGTCTTTAAAATGTTCATTTTATGTCCAGTTCATGTTATTTGTCACAAAACGATACGTCTCAAAGATGCATTCAAGGCATTAAAAAGACAACTTTACGACGTCCGTTTTTCGTCTTCAAGACGTCATAAGGACGCCTTCCTCAAGTCTGTAAGATGGTTTAAAGATGTCCTCTAATTTCTTAGTGACGTCTTTAAAATCTCGGCCAGGCTTAAAACCGAAGTAAATTAGACGTCTTTAGAACGTCCGACCTTGGACGTCTTATAGACGTGTCTTATAGATGTACTTTTTTGTCTTAAAGCGTCCAGGCATAAAAAAGGCGTAAAATGGATGTCTTTAGGACGTTATGTGCTGTCTGGGCATATTCTTGAGAATAACTCAAAAATCGTAAGACACAATCTAGAATCCAGACAGAATGAGGTCCTGAAATGTTAGTCCAATTGGAGGTAAGGGGACTCCTGAGGCGAAGTACTAGGAGGTTTCCGAAATTCCAAAAGAAAGCTATCAGCTGACACAATAATCGAAAATTTCATGTCATCCAATCTAGAATTTATATAGATGAGGCACTAAAATATGGGGGTAGGAAAATTCTAGGCCGGCCGAGGAAATCATCCAATCCTACTGACTGCGCCAATTTTATTTCCGAAACCCCTGAAGTTTTATTTTACAAAATTTAGAAAATACAGGATGTGTTCAAGACAAACCTATAAGTTACACTGGATACTAGATAGTACTGCTCTCTTTGCTCTAATTATATAGGCGAATCAAATTAGAAAGAAAAGAGGTGTTTTTGTAAAAAACTGTGTAGACGGGATTGACAGTTGGAAAAGGTAGTTTGAGTTATTACAAGAAGCCTCTCATCTAGAGATTCATCAATTTTTTAGTGGAACCATTATCAAATTAACAATAATTAAAGTGCCAAAATCACTTTTTTATTTATAACTCCAAATGGCTTAGATTTAGACGTTTGCGGTCAACAGTGAACTTTTAGAGAAAACAATTATCTTTAAAATGAGACTTTCTAAATTAAAATTGCACTATAAATAAAAAAGTTATTGCAAAAAAAGGAGGCAAAATGGCTGTTTTTAAATATTGTTAATAACATTTTAATTAGTTGTTCGAATTAAGTGAAATGTTTATAATTTGTGAGTTGTAATGTACTTTACAAGTATGCAAAAGATGGGCTCTATCGGTCTAGTAGTTTTTGCAAAATTCTAATTGTTTATCCCGTTTCTTGAAAAAATCAACAATTTATGTCCATTTCACGTTATTTGTCACAAAACGGTACGTCTCAAAGATGTCTTCAAGACATTAAAAAGACAACTTTACGACGTTTATTTTCCGTCTTTAAGACGTCATAAGGACGCCTTTTTCACGTTTGTGAGACGTCGTAAAGATATCCTCTAATTTCTTAGTGACGTCTTTAAAATGTTCATTTTATGTCCAGTTCATGTTATTTGTCACAAAACGATACGTCTCAAAGATGCATTCAAGGCATTAAAAAGACAACTTTACGACGTCCGTTTTTCGTCTTCAAGACGTCATAAGGACGCCTTCCTCAAGTCTGTAAGATGGTTTAAAGATGTCCTCTAATTTCTTAGTGACGTCTTTAAAATCTCGGCCAGGCTTAAAACCGAAGTAAATTAGACGTCTTTAGAACGTCCGACCTTGGACGTCTTATAGACGTGTCTTATAGATGTACTTTTTTGTCTTAAAGCGTCCAGGCATAAAAAAGGCGTAAAATGGATGTCTTTAGGACGTTATGTGCTGTCTGGGCATATTCTTGAGAATAACTCAAAAATCGTAAGACACAATCTAGAATCCAGACAGAATGAGGTCCTGAAATGTTAGTCCAATTGGAGGTAAGGGGACTCCTGAGGCGAAGTACTAGGAGGTTTCCGAAATTCCAAAAGAAAGCTATCAGCTGACACAATAATCGAAAATTTCATGTCATCCAATCTAGAATTTATATAGATGAGGCACTAAAATATGGGGGTAGGAAAATTCTAGGCCGGCCGAGGAAATCATCCAATCCTACTGACTGCGCCAATTTTATTTCCGAAACCCCTGAAGTTTTATTTTACAAAATTTAGAAAATACAGGATGTGTTCAAGACAAACCTATAAGTTACACTGGATACTAGATAGTACTGCTCTCTTTGCTCTAATTATATAGGCGAATCAAATTAGAAAGAAAAGAGATGTTTTTGTAAAAAAACTGTGTAGACGGGTTTGACAGTTGGAAAAGGTAGTTTGAGTTATTACAAGAAGCCCCTCATCTAGAGATTCATCAATTTTTTAGTGAAACCATTATCAAATTAACAATAATTAAAGTGCCAAAATCACTTTTTTATTTATAACTCCAAATGGCTTAGATTTAGACGTTTGCGGTCAACAGTGAACTTTTAGAGAAAACAATTATCTTTAAAATGAGACTTTCTAAATTAAAATTGCACTATAAATAAAAAAGTTATTGCAAAAAAAGGAGGCAAAATGGCTGTTTTTAAATATTGTTAATAACATTTTAATTAGTTGTTCGAATTAAGTGAAATGTTTATAATTTGTGAGTTGTAATGTACTTTACAAGTATGCAAAAGATGGGCTCTATCGGTCTAGTAGTTTTTGCAAAATTCTAATTGTTTATCCCGTTTCTTCAAAAAATCAACAATTTATGTCCATTTCACGTTATTTGTCACAAAACGGTACGTCTCAAAGATGTCTTCAAGACATTAAAAAGACAACTTTACGACGTTTATTTTCCGTCTTTAAGACGTCATAAGGACGCCTTTTTCACGTTTGTGAGACGTCGTAAAGATATCCTCTAATTTCTTAGTGACGTCTTTAAAATGTTCATTTTATGTCCAGTTCATGTTATTTGTCACAAAACGATACGTCTCAAAGATGCATTCAAGGCATTAAAAAGACAACTTTACGACGTCCGTTTTTCGTCTTCAAGACGTCATAAGGACGCCTTCCTCAAGTCTGTAAGATGGTTTAAAGATGTCCTCTAATTTCTTAGTGACGTCTTTAAAATCTCGGCCAGGCTTAAAACCGAAGTAAATTAGACGTCTTTAGAACGTCCGACCTTGGACGTCTTATAGACGTGTCTTATAGATGTACTTTTTTGTCTTAAAGCGTCCAGGCATAAAAAAGGCGTAAAATGGATGTCTTTAGGACGTTATGTGCTGTCTGGGCATATTCTTGAGAATAACTCAAAAATCGTAAGACACAATCTAGAATCCAGACAGAATGAGGTCCTGAAATGTTAGTCCAATTGGAGGTAAGGGGACTCCTGAGGCGAAGTACTAGGAGGTTTCCGAAATTCCAAAAGAAAGCTATCAGCTGACACAATAATCGAAAATTTCATGTCATCCAATCTAGAATTTATATAGATGAGGCACTAAAATATGGGGGTAGGAAAATTCTAGGCCGGCCGAGGAAATCATCCAATCCTACTGACTGCGCCAATTTTATTTCCGAAACCCCTGAAGTTTTATTTTACAAAATTTAGAAAATACAGGATGTGTTCAAGACAAACCTATAAGTTACACTGGATACTAGATAGTACTGCTCTCTTTGCTCTAATTATATAGGCGAATCAAATTAGAAAGAAAAGAGGTGTTTTTGTAAAAAACTGTGTAGACGGGATTGACAGTTGGAAAAGGTAGTTTGAGTTATTACAAGAAGCCTCTCATCTAGAGATTCATCAATTTTTTAGTGGAACCATTATCAAATTAACAATTAAAGTGCCAAAATCACTATTTTCTTTATAACTCCAAATGGTTTAGATTTAGACGTTTGCGGTCAACAGTGAACTTGCCGAGAAAACAATTATCTTTAAAATGAGACTTTCTAAATTAAAATTGCACTATAAATACATAAGTTATTGCAAAAAAGGAGGCAAAATGGCTGTTTTTAAATATTGTTAATAACTTTTTAATTAGTTGTTCGAATTAAGTGAAATGTGTATAATTTGTGAGTTGTATTGTACTTTACAAGTATGCAAAAGATGGGCTCTATCGGTCTAGTAGTTTTTGCAAAATTCTAATTGTTTATCCCGTTTCTTCAAAAAATCAACAATTTCTAAGTCCTGTCCAGTCGATTTTTCTAAATGGATCTTAACAAACTTGGGCTCTTCCTCTTCGTAAAGACTTACGTTAACGTTCTATGTAAACAAAAACAATAAATTTTGTAATGTTTATTTAAAAAAAAGAGGCTTATCAAAAAGTATAGGTTTTTAAGCTTATAAACATTTACAATAACTTGGTTGGTTTTTGTTCAAACTTTATGGCATTGATTTATTCGAAAAGCTGATTCAAAAATACGCATTTAAAAAGAAAAAAAGCCCCAGAACCGTTGTGAGCCAAGATAGCCCCTTTTTTAAAAAAATTCACCGTCGTTACAATCATTAATATTAAAGGTTGAAAATAACAAGGTTTTTAGAAGAAGAGTTGAAGTTTGCAATGGCACTTTCAGCATTAAAAAAAACCGAATATTGTTTAACGGAGAGCATTATAAACAAAGGGTAATTGCGCGTTGATTACTTTCCTGCTCGGAGTCCACGGAGTGGGGGAAGCCGACTGGGCGCTTGACACAGCTCTCGTGAAAAGTGAGCGAGCGGCTTCAAATCGGAACGCTCGAAAAAAAGACTTTATCTCGGGTTACATTTGACCAAAATTGCTCATTCTTTTTTTAAACTGGAATACAAGGAAGAAATACTGACAATTAACATACTTTCTGCGCAACCTACTTGATGTGCGATAAAAGCTCAGAAGATTATAGATTATATAATGAGAATGCATAAATAACGTTTATTTATGGGTGTTATTATTAAACAATAATTAATAAAAATATATACAAATTGATGTAATATAATTAGAGTATATAAAAACATTTAAAGTAATCAGAACCTTTGGCGTCTTTGGATAAAGCGATTTTGTGTCAGAAAGTATGTTAATTGTTATTATTTCTTCATTGTAGCCCAGGTTAAAAAAAGAATGAGCAATTTTGGTCAAGTAGAACACGAGATAAAGTCTTAAACTCTTAAAGTCCGATTTGAAGCCGCGGGCTCACTTTTCAGGAGAGCTGTGCCAAGCGCCCAGTCGGCTTCCCCCACTCTGTGGACTCCGAGCAAGAAAGTAATCAATACGCAATTACTCTTTGTTTATAATGCTCTCCGTTAAACAATATTCGGTTTTTTTTAAATGCTGAAAGTGCCATTGGAAATGTTAAGTCAAATTTCGCTTGGTAAAACCCTTGAGAAAAATACTGCCATAAATCGGTGAAGTTTACAAACGAAATATTATCAATAATATTACTTGTTTATGGCAGACTACCTTTGAAGTTCTTTTCCCACGACGTACCTTTTCTTATGGCCCTCAATAACGCTCGCGATATCTAAATTTCCGAGCAGTCAAAAGAACGTGACCAGAAACGTTGAGAAAAGATTAGGAGCCGTAAGGAAAGGAAATCTGGTGCATTCGGGATTTCCCATCAGCCGTCCGCCAAAACTACCCTCATTGGTTAAGTACTTGCAACTAGCCAATGAGCGGTACGAAAACGGGCCATATTACTTGGCAACGCCCATGATTTTAAGAGGCATTTTAAGTCGTAGTTAAGGATTAGTAGTTGTTCATGTGACTCAACAGAGTACACACAAATCATTGTTAAGTATTTTCTCATATTCTCACTGTTGTGTTGAATTTTTGTACATAACGTTCAGTAATATAAGTGAATTAGTTAGTAGGTACTTATTAGTTCACTATCAAAATCCTTTGGCACCTATTATTAGTTTAACGGGTGTGTTCGGCATAAGATTCTAGTAGAATCGAGTGTCGTACCGAATCACGATACAGGAAACTTCCACTCTTCTTCTAAAAACCTTGTTATTTTCAGCCTTTAATATTAATGATTGTAACGACGGTGAATTTTTTTAAAAAAAGGACTATCTTGGCTCACAAAGGTTGTGGGGCCTTATTTTTTCTTTTTAAATGCGTATTTTTGAATCAGCTTTTCGAATAAATCATTGCCATAAAGTTTGAACAAAAACCAACCAAGTTATTGTAAATGTTTATAAGCGTAAAAACCTATACTTTTTGTAAAGCCTTTTTTTATAAATAAACATTACAAAATTTATTGTTTTTTTTACATAGAACGTTAATATAAGCCTTTACGAAGAGGAAGAGCCCAAGTTTGTTAAGATCCATCGAGAAAAATCGACTGGACAGTACTTAGAAATTGTTGATTTTTTCAAGAAACGGGATAAACAATTAGAATTTTGCAAAAAGTACTAGACCGATCGAGCCCATCTTTTGCATACTTATAAAGTACATTACAACTCACAAATTGTAAATATTTCACTTAATTTGAACAAGTAATTAAAAAGTTATTAACAATATTTAATAATAGCCATTTTGCCTCCTTTTTTGCAAAAACTTTTTTATTTATAGTGCAATTTTAATCTAGAAAGTCTCATTTTAAAGATAATTGTTTCCTCTAAAAGTTCACTGTTGACCGCAAACGTCTAAATCTAAGCGATTTGGAGTTATAAATAAAAGAGTGATTTTGGCACTTTAATTGTTTATTTGATAATGGTTCCACTAAAAAATTGATGAATCCCTAGATGAGAGGCTTCTTATAATAACTCAAACTACCTTTTCCAACTCTCACATCCGTCTACACAGTTTTTTTACAAAAAAAAAATTAATTTGTTTCGCCTAATAATACTTATGCAGTAAATATGCTAACGTTTGTGGTGTTGGATACCTACTATCTTCTTGGGAAGATAACTCGTGGAAATTATTTTAAGCCGTTTGCATCGTTAACCTTCGATTAAATGTGTACAGTTTAAAATTATGTTGTTCGAATTACTGATAAAATGCACGTCGAAATCACGCCATCGACATGTATGAGATGCAAGAATGCGCATGGCCGCAATGCGGGAGTGTAAATAATGATTGTTTGCTTAAGTACTAAAATTCTCTGATAACTCGTTTAAAAACACTTGGACTTGCTGCAATTACAAGTCGAGAGGATGTTTTCAATACAGATTTTCTGTAAAATAATTATAAAAGGATTTTATATTGCATTGTCTTCCCAAGCAATAAAACTGTTATATTTTGTATTAATTGTATTCCATGTACGTATTTTCTGAATTATTTCATCTTGGCACGCTTGACACGCCTGAATTACAAGTAAATCTCCGCATATTCGCCGCGTTTTAACCTTTTTAATCCCGGCTCGTCCGTCTTGAGCCCTTTATTAATTATGACGGTTAGTCGGACGCTATCGCCGCACGTACGTCCCTTGTAAGTCCGTTTTCAACGTAATACCTGCAAGTAATACTTTTGTAACTTTCGTTCGTACGCGACCTTGCCGGTTGTTATGAACAAAATGATTTTTTTTTTCTCAATAAAACACGACCCAATCACTTTTACATGATAATTGTTATGTGACGGGATAAGTGTTTTTTCTTGCGGTTTCTCGTATCTAATTATAAGACTCATTGGATTTAATTCAATAAAGTGGAATGGAAAAAATATCGACCTTCGAAGAGAAAATTCCGAAAAAAAAAATGAGGGGGGGGGTTACGTGTACTTCACATATCTAAGCAAAATTCGTGTAAATAAATTTAATAATGATATAATTGAGATAATAATGTTTTCGCAATTGTCGCATTAAATAAATTGTAGTCCCGGCGATTTGTACGAAAAGATTACAATTGAACGCAATTGCGAGATTTTTTTATACCCACATCGAGTTTTTACGCTTTCTAAATTAATCGAGTGGTATTAAAAACAGATCCGTCCATTAAAGTGCCGTAATTTTGATCAAGCAGTTTATCAGTTCTGTGTAATTTTTATGAGTTGTCTTTTTCAAAATTTCCACGTGTCATTGAGGTTTCCCTCTGTTGGCATTTTATCGGCAGACCTCAATCGACGTATCATTCAACTCGTGTGTCATTGTAATTGGTTTTTTTATCGTCGATTAATATCATGCGAAGAAAGCGATTTTAGCAATCGTTCGAACGGGGTGTGACCGTGACAAGCTGTTTTTTTTCCCTATAACGGAGTAAAGGTGAAGGCGGCCGCGTTCTCCTTTAATTAAATTTACGGTGATTTCGTAAAGTACTTGGATAAGTTCGAGGGGATTTTTGGGGAAAATGTGCCAAAATTTCATTTTCACTGAAACATTACTCTTTTTCAGTTGTACAAAATTAGAAACGTTCATCGATATTTGATACGTCATCTTTCCATTGTTTAAAGTAGTTTTACAAATATTTAAAAAATCGTCAATATTGTTGCTTATATTACCATTGAATCGAAGCAACTTAGGCCGTGTAAAGGAGGCTTTATTAACCTTACGACATTGTAGTTATCTCAAACCAAAGTTGATGTTTCAAAGCAAGTTCAGAAGTTTCTAAAGTATTTACCAAAATTGTAACGAACTGCTACAACTGACGTCTCTAAACTAACATGAAATTTGAATTGTAACTCGTTTTGGCGTTAAATCAAGTTGAAAAGAAGCACAATTGGAGTTTACTTAAGTTTAGTTATCTGGAGTATTTCAAAATCTGAAAATTCTTGTCATTCGTGTAAAATGTGTTCTTTTACGGGAATAATGCGTAGAATAAGGATTGACTTACCCTCCAAAACACAAAGGTCGGGAACATTGTTTAATATGCAACAATTTAGAAAAAATTGAAAAACCGCGTTTTTCCCGACTTGTTTTGCTTCTAACATTTTAAGTATTGAATTGAGAAGAAAGTTGAAGAAAGAAAAAAGATGCAGAATCGCTTTTTACATAATATGGCATAGGTTAGAAATTCAAAAATTTATTAGGGGTTTGGCAAAATAGCAATTAACAAAAAAACTCGGCCCAAAAAAGTGTTTTTTTTAATTTAATATTTTAAGCACTTTAAAATGAAGTTAGGACTTCCATATCACAGGTAGATAATCTTGAAGTTATAATAAAAGAATCCTGTAAATTCCGTCTTGATCGGTTTATTAGATTTTGTACAATAATAATTTTGCAATCCAGAAAATTCGAAAAATATTGAAAATTTTCAAAATTGTTTAATTTTTTTTTCCACCATTCGATTTTAACAAAACTGGCTGAGCATATATAAGAAGATTCAAGCTTTCATGTGCTTTTTTCAGAATTAAAAAATATTTATTAGAACGGTCACAGTCATTGTTTAAAGTTGGTGTCAAATTTATAAATTTGTCAAAATTCATAGCGAGAAATTTTTTTAATGTAAATTTCAATCTTTTTAAAGTTAATTTCAACAAAACTATTAAGTATACTGGTTACTGTGAGAACCAATATTTCTGAACATATGAGAAAAAATAGTAATTTTATTAACCATTATTCACCATTTTATTAAACGGTAATCAACTTTGAGGAGTTATATTTCAGAAGCTAATTAACAAAATAGCAACTTGTTATATATAAAAAGAAGCATCTTTCCGAGTACTTTCCGGCTATGTTTTCAGAATTTCATTTAACAAAAAATCCGCCGTGATAATCTATTTGTTTATATGCAAAAATAACGACACCAACTTTAAACAATGACTGTGATCGTTCTAATAAATATTTTTTAATCCTGAAAAAAGCACATGAAAGCTTGTTCCCTCTTATATATGCTCAGCCAGTTTTGTTGAAATTGAATAGTGGAAAAGAAATTTAAACAATTTTGAAAATTTTCCATATTTTTCGATTTTTCTGGATTGCAAAATTATTGTGCAAAATCTAATTAACCTATCGTAACGAAATTTACAAAATTCTTTTATTAGAACTTTAAGATTTTCTACCTGTGATATGGAAGTCCTAAATACATTTTAAAGTGCCTAAAATAATAAATTAAAAATCCACTTTTTTGGGCCGATTTTTTTTGTTTATTGCTATTTTGCAAAACCGCTAATAAATTTTTGAATTTCTAACCTATGCCATATTATGTAAAAAGCAATTCTGCAACTTTTTTCTCTCTTCAACTTTCTTTCTAAATTCAATACTTAAAAAGTTAGAAGCAAAACAAGTTGGAAAAAACGCCTTTTTCATTTTTTTTTTAATTGTCGCATTTTAAACAATGTTCCCTTTGTAGGATAAGTAACTTGTAAAGGTCGTTTTGACGTTGAATAAAGTTGAGAAGCACAATTATAACGTTTGTCATCGGTCGACAATATTTATAGAATATATTATAAAACTGTCTACGTAAGATACAACTTCAGACGTTTCTAAACTCTTTTTGACGCTATTAAAGAAGTTGCGGAGTTTCCAAGAAAGATGGCAACTGTAGAGACCTGATGACATTTTAAAAGTAGTCATAGTTGTCTTTACGTAAACGTGGAGGTTCCAACATGTTTAAAGGAGTTGCTATTCTTGCAAGCAATTATGTGAAGAGTTCCAATACCGTTAACACCTCGGACACTTTAAGAGAATTTGGGTAGTTTTGTGGGACTAATCTTCATTACATTATTTATTTCAATAGAGTAACTTTATTATCAGTTGGTATTGTTTGCTAATAAACATGGAATTTGAACGCTCCTAAAGGAGAGCTCGTGCTCTGGAGGAGTTTGTTAACTTTCTGAGAAGCTTTTGGGAATTTTAATAAATCTGACTTTTTTGAGGGAGTTATCATTATTTCAAGAAACAAGCTGAATATTATTTTTTCATGTAATGTAACTAATGTTAAATATCATGTAAACTTCTTAAGATGGTCAATGCCGCATCTCCATAAGTCTGACAGTATATTCGTAAATACACTTTACCTGATTTATACTCCTCTAACCACATATATCTCTTGTTTTGGTCACCCAAATTTAAATTACAATTACCTTATATTTCCTACTATAAACGTATGGATAGGTAGTGTTATCAAGAATGCTAATTGGGCTTATGAATAAAATGGGATAGAGTCTTGTAAATTCCATAGAACTTAGGTATTTCCTTTCCAAAAATAGTCTAAAAGTGATTTGGACTATTCTGATAGTTTGTTAATGGAAAAATTATAGAAGAGTTTATTCGTATTGTGACGTTTATTTTCTAATTTATTTACACTAATACTAATTGTACACTGGACACTATTACTAAACTAATTAATTTATATAACACACTTTACTATTTCCAACTAATTAATTTATCTCACTCTTAATTATTAATTTATTTAAACGCTCTCGCTTTCGCTATTTCGCTTGTTTACTATTTACTCTCGCGGCTTCACGTCTAATAGTAATCTCCTTCGTCCGCAGCTTTCACTTTTATAGCCCCCCATAATGTATTCCCGAATTTACTAGTATTTGCTCGATAATTCCAGGTCATTCCTTTCTCAAATTAATGTTTACTTAGATACGTCCAGAAAGGTCTAGGAGGTCGGGTAGGTAATAAATGATTCATCCTTTATTACCTCAATTACGGAACGTTTTAAACTGGCCGCCGAGGTACGACAGGAGTAAACACATTTCGCGTTACAGTATTATCATTATCAAATACTATCTAAGAACAATCGCTTATCTTAACACTTGTGGTATTTTGGTTTAACGTTGCTTAGCTAGTGCCTTAAATGTTGCTGCTTGAACTCCGTCCTGATTATCGTTAACTGGAGTATTTCAAAATTTGAAAATTCTTGTCATTCCTGTAAAATGTGTTCTTTTACGTTTTGTAAAATTTTACATGGGAAATCAATTTTGACGGTTTCGAGCATTTTTCCCCAAAAATTTTTATCCTTTCTCGTGGACGTTGAAAAAGCAAAATATCCCGTTCCATTCATGCGATCTATTTTAAATTTGTTCGTTGCACACACACACATATTGTCTCCATCTTCCCAGATCCCAGACGCTAGATACATTTTTCGTACCCGATCTCTATCTCCGTATGCAGTTTCGAAAGTAATCTGATCGTAGAGAGTGAGTGATCGAAAAATAAGAGAAGAAGGGAAAAAGTTGATATGTATATACGTTATATTACCGAGACAGCACAACACTATTGCCGTAACGATGAATTATACGGCCGGTAATGGCGTAACAAAATGTTTCATGTTTCTAATATGTAATACTGAAACCGAACGTCATGCTTAGAGAATGGGAAAGGACTCGGCTCGACCTAGCCGACGATTCCAGACGTTCACCGTAGTAATGCATAAGGTAATGATTAACAGCGCCGTATTGGATGGTTTTAGCTTGGGAATTAATAGGAATTTAATGATGGTTAAATGTGCCGAAACTTACACAACAGTACGATGAAAATTACTGTGCGAATCTAATCTGTACTTGAATTTATGGGAACTCTCATTGGGGATTCTAATTTAATAATCTAGTCTGATGAGAAAGTCCTTGCTTTTGTCGTAATATGCAATTACAGTTTTTCGCGAAGACGGAGTAAATTTTTACAAATCCACGCACTCGAAGGACGAGATAACGCATTCTGTCAAAAAAAAATGATTGCCAAAAATGCACAATTAAAATGCATATTTATGAAAGTGATATAAGAGAAAAATAGTGTTATTATTAATTAAAGGCAACTCAGGAGAATATTAAAATGAATTGTATAGTCTTCACGAAGCCAGTGTAACAACCAAGCTTATACGGGTATCGATCAACAACAACATATACGGCATGCTCGATACATGATACGTTATTTAGCGAACTCGTCCTGTAGAATCCTCCCATTCCAGTTCCACGCCGAGCAAGTCGCACGCCTAAATATTGTCAATAGTTTACTTTTCTCGCTTGTGCTGCAGTGGATTCATAAACGTTTTGGACGACTGGATCCTTCCTAGAACGTCTCGAACACATGTCTTCAGCCTTTTACCAGTGTTGGCACGGTTTACATCACCGAGACAGGTTATAGAGGTATTTTGTTTGTTTTTAAGTTGATTTCATAATCATATAATTTGCCGTTCGTTTTTATATTTATAATAATAATTAATTGTAATCGGAATGGCGTTTTGGAGACCGTGGGCGACAGAAACAGTGCGAGTTGATGTGGAAAACGTGACCACTCAACCCTCTTGCTCTTCCTCGTCTCCTTCTTGGGAGTTTGCAAATGAGGATCTACATCCTCAATTACAAACAGTAATTTTAAATATGTTTAAGCGCATCCAACAAAGACACCGACGAACAATCGGTTCGCTGCTTAATTTTAGAAATTTCAGACTTGACATTAATTATATATTCTTCAATTTATAAAATAATTCAGCGAGCAATTGTAGGTCATCATCAAAATAGATTATAGATTCATCAGAGAATCATATAATTCTCTGATTTGCTCTTCAAATGCTAAGTGTCTAAGTGAAAAAATTCATTTACACTTAAACAGAGATAATCACGCCATTTTTTAACGTGGTCAAGATTTCAGGAACTCTCATTGAAATCAATAATAAATTTGCTTACTACCTATCTAACTGACTAACTTATTAAGTGACAGTGTGATTATTTATGTAATTGACAATCTAATTAACCAAAGTGGCTCTATTTTTGTGACATCTAGACAATGTAGTATTTCCCCAGTATACAGCTTATTAACTAAATGAACAGATATACAATTCACTAAAACCCTAATGTTTTTCTCTTTGTAATGAACTAACTAACGACTTAAATAACCTATTAAGTGAGCAACTAACTACTTAGAATAACATTATTTTGAGTTTGAATAATGAGTGTCTCCAAGAACTACTCTAGTGTTGTTTGACGAAGAATTTCCAGCCAGCAAAGTACCACCACTTATTACTTCATTAGAATTTCTAAGATCTTTGAGAGTTCTGTTAAGTAGTGCTTCACCTTTATATGCTGTGGGTATTTTAAAACTAGCTAAATTACTACGTTGTCTGACGCCACAAATTTCTCTTTCTCATTCTCTGATAACGTTTACGGTTAATGCAGATTGTGTAGCTACCACAACAAAGTCCTTATAGCTCTCCTTGCCCCATAAGCAAATGATACTAATACGATAAGATTAGAAGATTACAAGGGCATTTCAATTATTTTTTCTGCATTTTATAGGCCAGGAAAATGAGTACAATAAATACTCGGTTTGGGACAGTGTCTGAAACCAATCATTTTGGTGAAAATAGGTGTGTTGGTTTAAAGTTCATACTTGACCTAAGGCTTGCCACCGTTGATATCACGGTACGTTTCCTTGTAAGGCTTTAAATACCCTTTAAAGTGCACGTAGGTACAAGTTATTTCATTATTATTCATCATTCATTTGGTGATAACTCTCTTAATTTCTCTCGAGTCAGTCTGTTGATGCTGAATCCCACACTGCATATCACGATTCCGAAACGTGATTGGAGAGAATGCATCGGTAATTCATCTAAATGTTATAAGTGTTTACAAATATTACATATATCGCATCGATGAAACTGGCACGATATTTTTTCGAATAAACGTTATTATACCAGATCTCGATGTTTCCCGATATGACGAAAGCCCTCCGACGGATTGCGATTTGTTTTTGGGAAAAATTGGTCGAAGACGAAAAATTTCTGAGAAATTCGATAACCCCCGCGCGATAAACGCGGAAACAGTTCAATTTTCGATACGGGATTATCAATGAAATTACATTCGGAGAACGTCGACCGACTGGACGTATCGTTTTTATGTAAACATCGAGGATTGAGAAATGTCATATTATCGGGAAACCCGAGATTGGACACGGTCCAAATCAATAAACATTTCGCTTTAACCGGTTGAGTCATTTGTTTTGTGGAACAGAAATTGAAATTACAACGAGAAAGTTTTATTGAAATTGTCGATTTGACTGGTAATTCCTATTTCTCGACGTGAAGTAAGCGTTTGTTAATGCAGTCAGTCCTACTTAACTTAAGGAAGTCTGAACGTTTGAAGTCTAATCATATTGTAACATTTTACGGGCTCAAAATGACTTACGCTCCGCTAAGTGTCTTAACTAATTTATTTTTCATCAAGAACTATCACTTACTACCTAATTTATATCACACACTTACTTATTTATATTCCGTGCACGGCCGCTCAGGTCAGGTAGTCGACTCGTTTCGCTGTTTATGACTGACTTCTCTCGGTCCGCGGGTTCCATTTTATATTACTGCATGCCGCTTCCCGAACATTCTCATCCTCATCTTGGACCAATTTGGCAATCAATGGTAATGGCATAAGCAATGACTTTTCCTCCAGACGAGATTATAACATTAGAATCGCCAATGAGGGGTTATGAAAAACCACACAAATTAAGGCGAGACACTATCCAACTGTCGGGTTAGAAAAGCATAACAATTTTCCCGTACTATTTATTCCTCAGGTAATTCCTATTTCTTGACATGAAAGCGTAAGCGTTTGTTAAGCTAAAAGAAGCCTTTAACATTATTGATTAATTCTTTCACTTGTTCCAAAAGAAACTCCATGAGTGATCATATTCATATCATATCTATGATCATAAGTGTCTAACTAATTTATTTTTCACTAAGAACTATCACTTACTACCTAATTTATATCACGCACTTACTTATTTATATTCCGTGCACGGCCGCTCAGGTCAGGTAGTCGACTCGTTTCGCTGTTTATGACTGACTTCTCTCGGTCCGCGGGTTCCATTTTATCTTACTGCATGCCGCTTCCCGAACATTCTCATCCTCATCTTGGACCAATTTGGCAATCAATGGTAATGGCATAAGCAACGACTTTTCCTCCAGACGAGATTATAACATTAGAATCGCCAATGAGGGGTTATGAAAAACCACACAAATTAAGGCGAGACAATATCCTACTATCGGGTTAGAAAAGCATAACAATTTGCCCGTACTATTTATTCCTCAGGTAATTCCTATTTCTTGACATGAAAGCGTAAGCGTTTGTTAAGCTAAAAGAAGCCTTTAACATTATTGATTAATTCTTTCACTTGTTCCAAAAGAAACTCCATGAGTGATCATATTCATATCATATCTATGATCATAAGTGTCTAACTAATTTATTTTTCACTAAGAACTATCACTTACTACCTAATTTATATCACACACTTATTTATATTCCGTGCACGGCCGCTCAGGTCAGATAGTCGACTCGTTTCGCTGTTTATGACTGACTTCTCTCGGTCCGGGGGCTCCCTTTTATCTTGCCGCATGCCGCTTCCCGAACATTCTCATCCTCATCTTGGACCAATTTGGCAATCAATGGTAATGGCATATGCAACGACTTTTCCTCCAGACGAGATTATAACATTAGAATCGCCAATGAGGGGTTATGAAAAACCACACAAATTAAGGCGAGACGATATCCAACTGTCGGGTTAGAAAACATAACAATTTGCCCGTACTATTTATTCCTCAGGTAATTCCTATTTCTTGACATGAAAGCGTAAGCGTTTGTTAAGCTAAAAGAAGCCTTTAACATTATTGATTAATTCTTTCACTTGTTCCAAAAGAAACTCCATGAGTGATCATATTCATATCATATCTATGATCATAAGTGTCTAACTAATTTATTTTTCACTAAGAACTATCACTTACTACCTAATTTATATCACGCACTTACTTATTTATATTCCGTGCACGGCCGCTTAGGTCAGGTAGTCGACTCGTTTCGCTGTTTATGACTGACTTCTCTCGGTCCGGGGGCTCCCTTTTATCTTGCGGTATGCCGCTTCCCGAACATTCTCATCCTCATCTTGGACAAATTTGGCAATCAATGGTAATGGCATAAGCAACGACTTTTCCTCCAGACGAGATTATAACCTTAGAATCGCCAATGAGGGGTTATGAAAAACCACACAAATTAAGGCGAGACACTATCCAACTGTCGGGTTAGAAAAGCATAACAATTTTCCCGTACTATTTATTCCTCAGGTAATTCCTATTTCTTGACATGAAAGCGTAAGCGTTTGTTAAGCTAAAAGAAGCCTTTAACATTATTGATTAATTCTTTCACTTGTTCCAAAAGAAACTCCATGAGTGATCATATTCATATCATATCTATGATCATAAGTGTCTAACTAATTTATTTTTCACTAAGAACTATCACTTACTACCTAATTTATATCACGCACTTACTTATTTATATTCCGTGCACGGCCGCTCAGGTCAGGTAGTCGACTCGTTTCGCTGTTTATGACTGACTTCTCTCGGTCCGGGGGCTCCCTTTTATCTTGCCGCATGCCGCTTCCCGAACATTCTCATTCTCATCTTTGACAAAGGCAAAAAAAGAAAGGACTTTTCCACCAGACGGACCAAGAACGCATAGTAATTTTTCCCGTACTATTTGTTCATCTGGTAATTCCAATTTCTTGACATGAAAGCGTAAGCGTTTGTTAAGCTAAAAGAAGCCTTTAACATTATTGATTGCGTCTTTCACTTGTTCCTAAAGGAACTCCAGAAGTTTAAACACAAAGGCGGTGTTATTAATCCTTACGTTAAGTGTAAATAAAAACATATGCTTTACGTTTTAATCTATTAAGCTGTCATTTATCGCTTATCTCAATTGTTATTACGGGAATTAAGTAAGGAATTTATCAAGTCGGAATGTTTACTTAAAAACAAACGGAACGTTACGGTAACGTTCGCACAACGAGCTACGATAATAATTAAAGATCGATTACACGTATTCCAACCGTTTTTTGTTGCTTTGGACATTAGCATAGTTTTATCGCTATCTCGTTAGTTACCTCTGTAACTAATTGACAGAGATAATACTCAAAATAAGACTATTAAGATAGCCTTCGAAAATTTACTGGGACGAAATAAAAACAAGACGTTATCATAACATTCACTAGATATCTACCAAACATCCGGTGTACCTATTGAACGAAATTTTGCCTGTCTTGTGTAAAGATTGTTAAATTCAAATGTAATTGCTTATAACGCACGATTATCACTAAGGCGATGATATTTCAGGCTGACCTATTAAACTACACGATGTAATCAGTTATAATTAATTAAAACGTTGCTGTGTTGTTATCCGGGAATCCCCTGTGCGTGCAGGAACCGGTAAAGTACCGAACGCTGGTGTTTATCTAATAATGAAATAAAGCATAAATGTGTAATTGTAGTAAATATGTAGGTTTTATTCTGTCGATTCTAAGGGTAAATTGGGGTAAATTTTGTACAATGTTTGTACAAACAAAATCATGTTAACATTGACCAAATCAACATGATTTGGTTGGTTTTGGTCATTAGTTATTAAGATACTAAGATTAAAATATTAAGAACTATCAAGATAGTAATACTTAAATTTTTACAGTACTCAAAAAGTCACTTAGATATTTTGCTGCTTGTGTCATAGACCTTTGTGCCTGGATTACTGTTGCTCATGCGGGAAAAGTCACAAAATAATGGTTTTTTCAATTCATTTTGTTGCGTCAATTATGGTTTATTTTATGATTCGCGACTGACTTGATGGCATGAAATTGATCATCAGGAAATGATGATAACATTAAATGTCAATAGTAATGGTATTTTTATTATTATTGATGGAATTATTATCATTATTGTAGCTTCCCATTTCGTTGCTTAGTTTCATGGACCTTTCTTACCTGGACTACTTGTGCTCATTCTGAAACAAATCAGAAATAGAAAATACAATTTTTGACGAAATAGAAAGAATAAAACTGTTGTGGTATGGTCACATGCAACGCATGGAAAAATCAATAACCAAAATTGCCCTTTGAAAGGTAACCTGTAGAACGAAGAAAAGGATGAAGATCCAGATCAGAATGGTTAAGAGAAATGAGAAATGCCATAGAAGCGTAGAAAGTCCCTAGATCTAGGGATTCTAGGGACTTTAAGACGATTAGAAACAGAGACGTTTTGGCGCCTTCGCCATATTCAAATTCTGTTAGCCACGCCGAGAGTAGTTTTGGCAGTGGCTAACCGGCCGACACGACGGATGGTATTTGGAATAAAAGGAATCTAGAGATGTTAAAATGTAGGAGGTTAACGCAAGAGGACAAGGATCAATCATGTACTCACTGAGCCCAATAAAGTATCATCAGAATAAAACTGAAACCTCATTTTTGTTCTTATAAACCGAAAATTCTGTACAACTATTTTTGGATTAAGTTGTTTTGGAATAGAGCCTAAAAGTAGTTTTCTTTGAAGATGAAAGATAATCTGATGAAAGAAAATGAACTTCACAAACAGAAAATTGTTCAATCTATAGAATTATTAGATTTTCTGCCATTTCTCTAAAGTTTCACGATCTGAAGGACAGCGTTGTTATCACAAGAAGGAAAGCGGTAAATGGGTATAGGTTAAAACTCCATGGTCTAAAATCGTTCAGATGGCGCGCACGCTCTGGGAACCCCCGGGATTATACAGTGACCGTAGTTGGGGAGAGGGGGTGTCCACGTTCCACGGAACGGCACTTGCGTGGAACTGACTCTGCACTCTGCACAAGCCCCGTCTAATTTTAACCTAACCTAACCTCCTCCTCCTCCTTCCTCCGACCGACGATATGGGAGAGAGGAGAGCGAATGCGCGCTCAGTTCTCAGTTTCTCAGTTACGCGACGACGGCCCACGACGAGCGAGCTCCACGCCACCGGCCCGACCTACCGACTCCTTTCACGTTGCTCTGCTGCCACGCTACGTCAGAGGTTCAGTCGGATTCGATCGCATCCTCTCGGCGTGCGGACACCCATCGAGTGCACGACAGAAGATATTTTCTCGCGGCGGATAAGGCGGATTCCCCCAGTGGTGACCGAGTGCCGGGCATAGTGTCGTCGTCCCTTGTAAAAGTGTCGCGACGTGGCTCGTTGTACCGCGAGAGACGTGGTGGTGGTGGTCGTCGAGCCGGAGGAATGGTGGCCAGCCAAAGCGTTGAACCCCAACAGAATGCAGATATGTACTGCTCGTCGGTGCACTCCCCTTACGCTGATTACTACCACGAGAACCACTTCTACGTGCCGGCCGGCACGCACCATCCGGAGATGTGCCCGGCGCACGTCTGTACCATACAGGGAGATTTTGGTAAGGCCACCCATACCGTCCCTTTCGACATATGGAAGGTTTGCTTCCCGGAGAGGGAACTCGAAGTAGTGTCTCGGCTATTGACACTTTACACGTATATGGAACCTAACATATGGAGCCCAAAACGTTGGTGTTTGCTGCCTGGCACGCAGAATCGCGGTACCGAGGCCCCAATGGCGATGTGTAACGGCACTAATTGGATTTTAAAGATTTGGCGGTGTATATTTATATCCGGTTTTCTAGTGTTATTCTCCGCTTTCCGGCTTTCCTTCAAATTGCCTTCAGATTTCGGTGAATGTTTACCTAGACCACTCCTACCCCTGGGGCACTTGGTTTACAATGCCTATTTTTCCAATAGGCCCTATCAGGGTGCCCCAAGATTGACCTAAGTATCCCTACGAGGGCCCCCAGGTGGTATATGGACCTAGAGCCCACTTGAACCAAAAATAGGCCCTGTTGGTTTATCCTTGCCCTCTTGCGTTTACGCCTTTTCGAGTTACTCTGCTATTCCCTTGGTGCCTTGGTTATTTCTTGGGGAAATATCTGTATGTCGTTACTTATTACTAGCCTCGGGGAAAAGTTGCAAAATAATGGTGTAAATAAATAAATCGGCGAAATGGCTTAAATAAACATTTACCCAGATTTCTTTCTGAGACATAGCTCTCCTAATTCCTTGCATCCAGGTGCTTTTTTGGTCATTTGGAGTCCGTTTCAGCACCATTTTTGGGATTCTTTCTTCTGGCATTTGTTCCACAGGGCCGTACCATTTTGGTCCTCCTGTTTTCTCCACCACACCCTTTTCGACGTCCATTATTTCCAGAATTCTGTCTAATCGGGATATTCTTGGTGATCTGTGCCAGAAAACAATTTCTACTGTTTGCAGCTTCTCCTTAATTTCTCATATGGGGTACCCATCTATTAAGAGAAAATATTGTAATCGTACTGTTTTTCGGAATTTGAGACAGTGGCATTTCTGCACGTGTTGAGGTGTCCTGAGTTAGAAAAACCTCTTTCTGGAAACATGTCTATGTGTGTACCTATGTATTAACGTTTCCTCAAAAACTATAAATAGTGGAAAGTTGAAATTTTGTATTTAGGTTGGGTCCCCTGAAAACTCGCGACCATATAAATTTCATTATAATCAGTTAAGGGCAAAGGGCATTTTACTCGGTTTTTTTCGAATTATCTGAAAAACTGTACTTTACTATTCAATTCTTATTAGGTAATTGCCGTTATCGTTATTTTGGCTAATCTTCTGCGAAGGGCCCTCTACTGTTATGAATTTTAACTTTTTCTAATTTTTCTCCAAAACTGCTTTACCGATTCTTTCCAAATTTTAAATTTGAAGTGACTTAAGTGACAGCTACAACTTTTATTTGAAACGTTTTTTTCTAAACCCTCCCTAAAGAGCACTTTTAACATTTTCAATTTCTCAAATTTTGAATGTTTTCACTATACTTTATATTTGCTCCTTGCTCCTCGATTTAAGAGGATTAATATTCTTCTATTACATTATTTAATATCTTACCATACAGCCTACTGAATGAGATGCTAACTGAAATACAGCAATAGATTTCTTCTTCCTTTTAGGTGGATTCTGCTTTTCCAGCAGTTTGTAAAGCGTCAATCCAGTTGGTGTACAGTTCTGTTATTGGTATGTTTGTCAAACTGTTGGCGAGGTTTTGGTATAATTGTTTTATTGCATATGCATTGCACCCATTGGATTTTAAACGTTTGGCAATGTATGTGTATATTTATTACAACTCTAAGTCATCTACCGCAACTCAGCTTCCAAAGGGTTTCATCTCGTCTAGATCTCTTTTATCCATAGCTTTCTTTATTACAGTGTTTCAGGATTATATAGGCCTCCCTTGTTTCCTATTTTGTGGAGTTTCCATTCCCATAATTTCTTTGGTATTCTATTTTGGTTCATTCGTCGTAGGTGCCCATACCATAAAAGTTGTCTTTGCTCTATTTTATCCATTAGTGATGTTACTACTGATATAAGAAGCATTAGAAAGTGAACTCATTTATTTTACGACTTGTAAAGTTATTAGTTTTAATCGAAAGATTAAATGGAAATGTTATTATTAATCTGCAATCTAATTAATCTCCAATCTATTAACAATAAAATATAACACATTCTATTTTCACCCTTTACACCGAGGCTCATTTTGTGACTATGTTTTTAACTAAATCCTTTCTAGAAATTATTTTATTTTTGTATTGTTTCAACGTATTTTTAAGAAATACCTTTACTTACCTTACTCAACAACGATGAGGTCATAAACTATTGTTGCATATTACCTTGAATTTCCATACTTGCGTAATATATAAGTACAATACAAGAAAAATGCAATAAAAACAAACCATGAAATACAAAATGGTGAAAATTTAGAAAAAAATACATTTGTAAATGAAACGACTAGGACTAACTTAGGAAACGTTTAAATCATACAAGGCTAAATACCACATAAGACTTTTTACAAGGTCCCTTTAAATTGAAAACAAATAATTAAACTAAAATAAAACAGTTAAGAGGTATCTGTCCAAATTATATTACAATTTCTATTGTGAATCTTAACTTGCAGTAGCTTACTGAAAAACCATCTTATTAACTTCGCATGATAACATTTTTAACAAAACTCCGCCTGTCCTGTTTGCAATTGTGCCAGTTTTGTTTCAATGAACTTTTGTTTATTAAACACATCGTTACAATTTTGTTGTTTTAGCAATATTTGCATAAATATGCAGTCTGCGTATTAAACGCAGTTATTTTTTGATAAAATGTCTCAGAAAGGTATTGCGATTCAAAATTTTCTGTGGCTTTCAGACTAGTATCCTTCTTTAATTTTTGACATTCTGTAACCATGTTTCAGGTATTACACCACTTATTCCAATTCTATACAAGGTGTATTGAAATCAAAGGGACCAGTTCCAGAAGTTAAATACATAAGGCTAGTTGAGTCAAACATAGCTTAGTGCGAAAGATAGAAATTATAAGTGGATTTATTTCAGAAACGAGTCTTTTCGTTATATCAATTATTGTTAAGTTATGGTTATGATACATAAAAGTTATCATTGCTTGACAAAGTGTAAAGTTCGTATCTTTCCCATTTCATTAGTTTAGTGCCGTCTTAGTATAAGATGTCAAAAAGGATCGCATCATCATCAAATATGGTACGTTGGGTTTAACTACAAAGTTCTATTGAACATCTAGACACAAGATGTCAAATAATTATATCATCATCAAATATGGTTTTATGTTACCATTTGCCGCGTTTTCGAATGACAAATAGATACATAACTTTTATATTAAAGTACTTTGGGTTTAACTACATAGTTGTGTATAATAGTTCTAGACAGACACTTTAGTTAAGTGGTAAGGCGCTTTGTATTTTAATTTCTGGGAGGTTTCTAGTGTATGTCCATGAACTTTGGCCAATCCTTTTTGAATTTCAATTTCTCTTTGTGCTATATTTTAAATTAACTACTTTTTGCAAGTACAATTTTTGTTATATTGTACCTTGTATCGGCGAAAAAATTTGTATGGAACAAAAGGTGTCTCAAAAAATATTTTGAGATTTGATCAGATTCGAGATATGACCAAAATCGATCACCAGCAATTTTTTTTATGAATTTTTGAACCTGATGAGTGGTTCACTTGCGACTTACGTTTAGACATTTCGATCATATTTCTAATACCCCTCCATAGAATTTCGTGAATTTTTTTTTGTTGTAGCCAGGGGAGTTTCAGCAAAAACGAAGCACCAGCAATTTTTTTAGGAATTTTTGAACCTGATGAGTGGCTCACTTGTGACTTACCTTTAGACATTTCCGTCATATTTCTAATACCCTTCCATAGATTTTCTTGAAACTTTTTTTCAGTAGCCATTGAAGCTCCATTTAATCATCGAGGAATGTTTCAGTATCATCTAAGCAGCAGTGATTTTTTTATGAATTTTTGAACCTGATGAATGGTTCACTTGCGACTTACGTTTAGACATTTCGATCATATTTCTAATACCTCGAATCTTCATAGAATTTCTTGAAACTTTTTTCTGTAGCTAGTGAAGCTCCATTTAATCGCCGAGGAGAGTTTCAGTAAAATCGAAGCACCAGCAATTTTTTTATGAATTTTTGAACCTGATGAGTGGTTCACTTGCGACTTACCTTTAGACATTTCGATCATATTTCTAATACCTCGAATATTCATAGAATTTCTTGAAACTTTTTTCTGTAGCTAGTGAAGCTCCATTTAATCGCCGAGGAGAGTTTCAGTAAAATCGAAGCACCAGCAATTTTTTTATGAATTTTTAGACCTGATGAGTGGTTCACTTGCGACTTACGTTTAGACATTTCGATCATATTTCTAATACCTCGAATTTTCATAGAATTTCTTGAAACTTTTTTCTGTAGCTAGTGAAGCTCCATTTAATCGCCGAGGAGAGTTTCAGTAAAATCGAAGCACCAGCAATTTTTTTATGAATTTTTGAACCTGATGAGTGGTTCACTTGCGACTTACCTTTAGACATTTCGATCATATTTCTAATACCTCTCCATAGAATTTCTTGAAACTTTTTTCAGAAGCCAGTGAAGCACCATTTAATCGTCGAGGAGAGTTTCAGTAAAATCGAAGCACCATAGATTGTTTTATGAATTTTTTAACCTGATGAGTGGTTCCTTGCGACTTAGTACCTTTAGACATTTCGATCATATTTAATACCTCTCCATAGACTTTCTTAAAACTTTTTTCGGTAGTCAGTGAAACTCCATTTAATCGTCGAGGAGAGTTTCAGTAAAATCGAAGCATCAGTGATTTTTTTATGAATTTTTGAAACTCATGTGGTTCACTTGTGACTTACCTTTAGACATTTCGATCATATTTCTAATACCTCTCCATAGAATTTCTTGAAACTTTTTTTCAGTAGCCAGTAAAGCTCCATTTAATCGTCGAGGAGAGTTTCAGTAAAATCGAAGCACCACAGATTGTTTTATGAATTTTTGAAACTGATGAGTGGTTCCTTGCGACCCAGTACCTTTAGATATTTCGATCATATTTCTAATACCTCTCCATAGACTTTCTTGAAACTTTTTTCAGTAGTCAGTGAAGCTCCATTTAATCGTCGAGGAAAGTTTCAGTAAAATCGAAGCATCAGTGATTTTTTATGAATTTTTGAAACTCATGTGGTTCACTTGTGACTTACCTTTAGACATTTCGATCATATTTCTAATACCTCTCCATAGACTTTCTTGAAACTTTTTTCAGTAGTCAGTGAAGCTCCATTTAATCGTCGAGAAGAGTTTCAGTAAAATCGAAGCACCACAGATTGTTTTATGGATTTTTGAACCTGATGAGTGGTTCCTTGCGACTTAGTACCTTTAGACATTTCGATCATATTTCTAATTCCTCTCCATAGACATTCTTGACACTTTTTTCATTAGTCAGTGAAGCTACATTTAATCGTCGAGGAGAGTTTCAGTAAAATCGAAGCACCACAGATTGTTTTATGAATTTTTGAAACTGATGAGTGGTTCCTTGCGACCCAGTACCTTTAGACATTTCGATCATGTTTCTAATACCTCTCCATAGACTTTCTTGAAACTTTTTTCAGTAGTCAGTGAAGCTCCATTTAATCGTCGAGGAGAGTTTCAGTAAAATCGAAGCCCCACAGATTGTTTTATGAATTTTTGAACCTGATGAGTGGTTCCTTGCGACGTAGTACCTTTAGACATTTCGATCATATTTCTAATACCTCTCCATAGACTTTCTTGAAACTTTTTTCAGTAGTCAGTGAAGCTCCATTTAATCCTCGAGGAGAGTTTCAGTAAAATCGAAACACCAGCAATTTTTTTATCAATTTTTGAACCTGATGTGTGGTTCACTTGTGACTTACTTTGTGACATTTCGATCATATTTCTAATATTTTTCCATAGAATTTCTTGAAACTTTTCTGTAGCTAGTGAAGCTCCATTTAATCATCGAGGAGAGTTTCAGTAAAATCTAAGCATCAGTGATTTTTTTATGAATTTTTGAACCTGATGAGTGGTCCACTTGAGACTTACTTTTAGAGATTTCGATCATATTTCAAATACCTAGGAAAGTATTTGTCAGATTAAAGTTCTTAACAAGCGAGATGGATTCAAGACGACAGTATCTTGGGTAGAGATGTACGATTACACCCCAATTTCAGAACACATTTACGATTTTTCTACGATTTCTGCTCGCAACGTTGAAGAGTTCTTCCCGTCCGTGATGTAGAGAAAGAAGAACGTTTCGAGATTTAGTGAAAGGCCGCGATCGGTGCCGGATCTTGTGCCGTTCCTCACGTACCGGATGCGGTCTTTCGAGCTTGTTAGCCGAGGATGCTGCTCATCATGGCCGTCGTTCTCGAACGAACCTCCAGTGAAAGTAACGAGAGGAGTTCGAAACGGAATCAAATTCTATTGGAATATAAATGTTGATAAATCAATTTGTTGCTTAGAAATTTGCAAATATGGGAAAAAAGTTGATAACAACAAATTTTAAAAATTACCAAGTCCTCCAGTTACAATAGCTATCACTACAAATAAATTATAATGAGTGCATGAGGAGTAACAATTGTATTATGGATTTGGTCATTTCCAATTAGTGACCCTGGGTTGCCTAATTCACTACGAATTTTTGGCCTTAATGATATTCCAACTATACCACATCAAGCCCCAAATAGGAAATATAGTGTTCCAATATGTTCAAGGGTACCAAGTTTCAGCGATATCTGTCGAAAACGTTCAAATATGATGTTTTAAACGCTTGTTAAATGCACATCGCTTCGATTAAAGATGAAAATTACTTGTAATTTGAATGATAAACAAGTTATGGTGTGATCGTATTCGCCGCTCGATGCTCACGACTTCACAACAACTCGATGGTTAAATAACAAATAACATCATAATCGCTATTAAAATATTCCGCGTTAATAAAGTTCAAGTTCAAGCGTCCTCTCTAATAATTATTTCCGTCCGTAAAAGTGAACGTTTGTGGAACCAACCGAACTTTCCTAGAGTAATTCCCCGACTATTTGCTTATGGTGGGTCACTTGACGTAAATCGGAAATAGTGTAAATTTACATTATCGAATTTTGTTGATATCGGGACGGATTCGTAGAAAAGTAGTTATGGTTGTTGTTCCTTGCAAGCAGGTTTTCCCAGCAAATCTCTACGTCGCTGCCTAATATCTAACTATAGGCGCCTATAACTCATAAAAGTCGTAACTATTGATAATTTCTACGCGGTGCTTCGTGATCGGTATCGCACCGTTTAATTCGTTAATTGGCGATTTTACAATCGGTTCGTGTCGGGAAGTCGGACATTAGGTTTTAGAAAGTCGCCAGGTAGGCAACTCATTATAATAACGATTAGGCGAAATGCGCATTCGTAAAAATGATCTCGGAATGAATAGACCGAGTTCTTGGAATTCTTCGTAAGTGCCTAAGGTGATGCCGCAAATTACCTAACGTGTTTCTGTTGCGGCCTTTCACTCCGGCGATTTCTGTTGCCGACAAACTCGACTCTGCGTAGGAAATGTTGCACGTGACGTTTGCAACGCACAGACCGCTCGGCAGAGTTGCCGAGATTCACAGGGAAGCGGCATATGCGCGGTGGCAGCGAATAATCGTCTCTGATTGGTTTACACCGCGATCCGGTCATCACTCGTCCGCCACTGCGCATGCACCACTTCCGCTTAAATCTGGCAACTCTGTGCAGGAAATGCCAGTCGACGACGTTGCACGTGACGTTTGCAACGCATAGGCCGCTCGGCACAGCTGCCGAGATTCACCGGGAAGCGGCACATGTGCAGTGGCAGTGAATAATCGTCTCTGATTGGTGTACACCGCGATCCGACCAATCGGAGCCGGCCATCGCTCGTCCGCCACTGCGCATGCACCACTTCCGCGTAAATCTGGCAACTCTGCTGTGACGATTTCAACCCCCCCCCCCCTACACGCAATTTGCCAACTCGTAAAACTATTCTTATAAGTATTGAGCGCAGCTAGTACACTTATCCATTGAAAATGTGAAAACTATATCAACACCACCGTATTCTCACAATCACAATACGTGCGATTCGGATCAGCGGAACCATTCGGGTTTCCACTAGAAACCAATTTCTCTTCTAAATGCGAGAAATGGGAAACTCGTTTACTTAATAACTGTACGCGAGGAGAAATTAATTGGTTTAAAAGACTGCTTTCCGATATGCTAGTACGTTCAATTAATGCCAAAGTGGGTAATTATACAACGGTACGAATAACTATGTTACACTCGATTCATTATATCATGCGTATGGTGTGTAAGTACAATGGGTCGATATGAGGTGAATGTATGAATAATACTGAATAGACTTGTACTGAACTCGATACTTACAAGTAACGCTCGGATTTCATGCATATCTTAATAAGTATTTAATTACAAGATTAAAAAATCATTTTATACAATGTGTTTCAAAATGATTGTCATCTAGTTGGCGTTGGAATTTCTGTCCCCTTTCTCTCTTTCTTTAGGAATTTTTTCTCCTAACTCGAAAGTTAGTAAATTATTTTCTGAATCCTGAAAATGTAATGATTGTTTCTACAGGAACAAAAAATCAGACACACCTTATGTTTTGCTTATTTGACTGTTCCAAGTGTTGCGTAAGTTTATGGTTTTAAAGACCCAATTCTCCCTGGAATGATTAAGTTTTGTTGCAATAAGCTGATGAGACTTAGGTTCGTTACCGGGGCAGGTAAAAATGTTCTGAAAAGTTATCTTGGATGAATTTTTTTTTCTGAGTGCACCAATGAGTATTTTCGGGAAGATTTCCGCGGTGAGATATACGATTCGGCCTGGGTCGAAGTTGTAGACAATGGGAGAACTTCCACGGTTTTTCATCATTGAAGTAATGGAACCTCCATGAAAAAGAAGGCCCCCTTTTGTGAGTCGTTTACCCGGCAATAAGGGCCGTATTATCTTCGAATTTACAAGCACTAAAATCTCCCTCCGTCCGTTCATCAAGTGTCCCCTTAGAGCTTCCTCTGTTCCTATTTCGACTTTCCGAAATCGTGTTTTTCTCCTCTCCGACGCCCACGTACCATGTCCTTTGGCAGGATTCCAGCGGAGCGCATAATATCCTCGTGAAATAAGCTGAAAGCATTGACCTGCCCAAACCCCAATTTGGGCGGACGTCCCACCCGCGAGATCCCCGCCGGGGCGGACGTCCAAAATGTGCTCCTAAGTGGGCTTATTAACGGCGGCCATTCCGCCATTCCCGTCGAATATACATCTGAGACATGTAGTTCAAGTGCGCGCACTTAACACTAATCCGAACCAGGTTCGCGATTAACTCGCACGCCGGCGTCCCGTTTATTTTCGATTCCTCGAATGTCCGCTCGTGAAAATTCTTGGCTCGCGTCCCCAGGGAGAGGCGCGACTCTCCCCAGGTGAGAACGGAGACCTCGCGACGGAGTCCCGGATTCCCGAAACGCTTTCGGTCGAACAGGCAAGAGAGTCTTTGTGTTGAAGTGAAACTTCTATGGCTTCGTAACGTGAATCTGGATCATTCACAATTCGTAAGTGTCATCGTGTCCTATTCTTCCTACTCGTGAGGGAATTTTGGGATGACTTCTTCTTCTTCTTCTTCTTCTTCTTCTTCTTCACTTTAAGAATTAGGCTTGCAGCCTGTTCCGTCTTCATGTTTGCCATCTTCTTCTGGACCAACCCACGTCTCTTCTTCCTCTTGGTCTGTAGTGTACTACTGTGTGTGTTAACTAACCTGTCGTCGATCATGCTGTCTCCATTTTAATGGTTTCTGATGTATTCTGTCATTCACTGAAAATATGTTCGGGGCCCTTATATCTTCATTTCTTATTTGGTATCTTATTATGCAACCTTTTGCCCTTCTCGAAAATCTCATTTCAACGGACTGTATGCGTTCTCTATCTTGTTTCCTTAGTGCCCAAGTTTCACTTTCGCATGTCAATACTGGTGCTACCATCACATTATAGAACTTATGGTTCCAGACGTCATTTGACATTTATGTAGTTTGTTATATCTTTTTCATATTCGTAGCTTATGTCGCACTCTGGAAAATTAAAATACGATACTTGTTCTATGGTCACTTTGTTCAGTGTAATCTTAGATCATAATTCTTTTAATGATGAATGGTTATTACATTGAATGGGATGACTACTGCTGTCATTAATGCAGAGCCGATGAACCATCCTTTTATATTTTGGTTTTATAATATTGTAACGTTTATTCTAATTTATTTTTACAGTTCTCAAATTCCTTAATTTATATTACACACTCAACGGGCTAATTTATTCGTACAATTATCGCTAGTCTGCTTATCGCACTGTTCACTCACGACGACTCCTTGTCTACTCCGCCTCGGACGGGACCGGCTCGTAATTTATATCCCTAATAATGTTTTTCCAGAAGCTTCCAGAATGTGGTTTATTTCTTTCTCTAATTGAACGTTCTCGATTATTCTAATCGCCTTCGAGAAGAGTTATTATGGTCTCACTCTAGCGAAGTCCTTTGAATCGCGCCGCCTGCGTCAGATAAGAAAAAGCACGCTTCACACTGATGTTTACATTTCGCGTCACAATATTGGCGATACGCGGCTTCATTTGTGTAGTAATGAATTTTCTAAGGCTTCATAAAGTGAATTTGGATGGAGTTTCATCTCGATTATTCACAATTTGTTTTGAAACAAGATGAAGGGTCATTCAATCCTATTCTTATTCGTTGGGGAATTTTGGGATGACTACTGCGGTCGTTAGTGCAGAGCCATCCTTTCGTATTTTGATTTCATAAGATTCTAGTCTGACATGATGTCATATCCATATGAATTGAACCAACTATGAAGTTGCACTAAGGCTTCATTATTAAAATTTAAGTCCCACAGGATATGCAAGATATATTGCAAGATAAGGACTGAATATATTGTGAAAAATATTTTGAAAATTAATTTCCCTTAAATCGGTAAAGCAAGTTTCCATTGCGCGACATGAGGCTATAAATACTAGGTGTCGAACACCCTTAAGGAAGGAAAATCCTTCAGACGGGATAACAAACATCCCACAATAAAGAACGAACTGAATCTATTATAAATATAATATAAAAAATAAAAATATAAAAAAAGTATATAACAATATATACATAATAATAAGTTTTTGACAACTAAAACTGTTATTAATCTAGGTCGGGGAAGTTCCTTATCTTGGAAATCAGATCAAATTTGAGAGTTTAGATAATTTCATAATTATAATGATAATTACATGATATTGGTACACTGAATTATCTACAGTAATTTTATATTTTGTTTCAACAGTATTGTTATATACGGTTCCACTAACAGGATACAGCATTACCCCGATGGGCCCAATATGTTTGGTGTTTTATTGAACAGTCTACGGTCTCAGCTTACATCAGAAGTGGGATACTATTCGACGCCTCGTCTAATAATGAATCCCCCGATCTCGCTTCTTAGGTTTTGCAATTAAGCACCATCATATTTCTATAAACATTGAAATAAGCCGCCCGACGTGCTGTTGCTCACATACCTAATAGTTTGATGAAACTCCACAAGAAGCTCTATTGGAGTTTCATTATATCACTCGGAAAAGTGATTACAACGATAACCAATGAAGTAAAGTAGATGTTTTATAAGTTGTAGAAAATTTGCTGAAACTCCAATTCGAATGAAACTCTCTTGAACTGATTTCGCTTTCGGCTCGTGCTACGAACTTCAGTTGCGGAATGCACTCCACGACGTTGTCTTGCAACGAAGTCGTGTCATTCTCACGGTCAACGTCTATTAGTGACCTCCTTTATAAACGAATACACGAGACGTAACTACGTCTCTCCTCGATTTAACATTGTAAATACGTGAGACCGTCGTTAATACCTACCGGGATTTTACCGATTACGTTACTTTTGTGAAGGAAACATGGATTTCGCGATTTTCACCCCATATTTTTTTTCTCTCTCGGAAAGTAACCGTTCTATATGGATTCGTTTATTTATAGGACTTATGAGAGATTTCTCGGTATACACTTGGCAGCCGTCCACCGCGCCCGGTAATCAAAACTGTGAAAGTGATCCCATTTGCCAATAGTTTATCGAAAATTGTTCCCGAAAGCGCTCTTTTCTCCTTTACAAAATTTATTCTCGTCATTGTGCACGTTTCCGTTTTTCATTCCGAGCGGACCGGAAACGCGGAGTTTTAAGGGTCCTTATTCAATTTGTGACACGTGTTTTTCTTCCATGACTCGATGCAGAATATCATTAGGGTCTCGAATGGCAGTCATCGGATAACGGACATTATGAGAGACTTTTGAAAGGTTTCTTTGATAGATCGCCCATGGTGTCTGAAAAGTAACATTTGTAGGGTGTAGCGAGAGGAGAAGGGGATGATCATTCGTGGAAAGCGGCTAATGGAAGTAGTAGTAAGGCGATACGTTTGATAAGCTGGAAAGTGAGGGGGTCGAAATGAAAAGGCGGGAGGGCGAAATGACTTTCGGCTTAAGAAGTTTTGGCGTGACAGCAGTTTCTTCAATTTCTTCGTTAAAAGTTACTTTGATTTCCAATTTATGTGTCTAAAAGTGCAATCCCCTAGAACGATTTTTATTTTAATAATTCATTGGTTGATTGATATCTAATAGTCATTATCTATTAGTGTCCTTAGAAATGTGAATTTTTCAACAATTTTGTTAAAATCTCTCACTTGCTCATTGAAGTTTTCTGTATTAACTTCAGTTTCACGTTAAAACTTCTAAAATGTGGCCAATTTTATGCTTCTTGGTGCAGATAATGGATTTTAAAAACTGGTTAAAAGTGTATTGAAACTTTGTCTATTGAAGTGTTAATGTAAATTTGAACCGTCTTAGTGTAGATGGTGACTTAAAACTCCATTAAAAGTTTGTCAAAACTTTGAATTGTTTGAAACACTTGTTGAAGTTTTCTTAGCAGTTTGGGAAAGTTTCAAGTTGTAGATAATAGATTAAAAAATCGTGATGTGTTCATCAGAGTACTTTCTGTACTCTGATAAGGACAAGTACCTATAAAGTACAGTAGATTTAGCAAAAAACGTTATAAAACTTTTTTATATATTATATCTAATGTAGAATAGGTACTCAAAATTTTATAAAAATTCTTGGAGCAAATTTCGGGAAAAATTCAAAAAATTTAAGAATGACACAAAGTGCCTTTCACAGAAGATTTTGCAAAAAACGATAGAAAAGTTTATTTTATACAAATTCAATGGCAGAATATATATTCTAAATTTAAAATAAATTCTTGTAGCAAATTTTGAGAAAAATTCAAAAACCGAAAAACCACAAGTATAAAGTGCTCTTCACAGATGATGTAGCAGAAAACGTTACAAACCTTTTTATACATATTTAATTGCACAATGAATTTTCAAAGTTTAAAAAGAATTCTTGGAACGAATTCCGAGAATGATACAAAAAACAAAAAATCGACAAGTATAAAGTGCCCTTCACAGAAGATTTAGCCAAAAACGTTAGAAAACTTTTTTATATATATTCAATAGTACAATAAATATTCAAAGTTTAAAAAAAAATCGGGAAGTGGATTTCGAAAAAAATTGAAAAAACCGAAAATTGACAAGTATAAAGTGCCCTTCGCAGAACATTTAGCCAAAATCGTTAGAAAACTTTTTTATACCTATTTAATCGTACAATAAATATTCAAAGTTTCAAAAAAATTCTTACAGCGAATTTCGAGAAAAATTCAAAAAACCGAAAAATGACAAGAGTAAACTACCCTTCTATCCTGGCCTATTTTAATGAAAAGCTTATTTTCACGTCCTGGTATAGTACAAAGTCTAAATACAACGTTTTCACCGTTTGTGGTTTTTTGTTTTTGAGAAAATCTTACCACAGACATACACACATACACACACACGCATACATACATACAGACGGTTTTCCAAAAACATGTTTTTTGGACTCAGGAGACCTCAAAATGTTCAGAAATGCTAATAACTCAATTTCGAAAAATCGACCCGATTACAATACTCTCTCATATATGAGTACCTCATATGAGAAAGTAAAAACTAGTTAAAAGTGTGTTGAAACGATTTATTAAAGTGTCAATGTCGATTTCCAGCGTCTTTGTGTAGATAGTAATTTTTAAAAATTCATCAAAAGTTTATCAAAACTCTGAATTGTCTGAAACTTCAGTAGTTTACTTATGGAAGTTTCCTTACCAGTACGGGAAAGTTTCAAGTTGTAACCTTCAAAAATATTTGATGTACGGCCAGGCATATAACTCCCAGACTGTCTAGATATGATAACGAGTTTAAAATATTCCAAATATTTTGATCAAAACTTGTCTTTTGCCTATTGAAGTTCCCTTTAATAACTCTAAAAGATCTCTAGTTGTAACCTTTAGAAACTTTGGAGATAGCCTATGGTCACAATTGCAAGCGTCTTAGTTCAGATAATAGTCTCAAAATTAAATTGAGTTTATTGAGACTGAATTATTTGCTTGTTGAAGTTTGCTTGCAGTCATCGGAAGGTTTCAAGTAAACCCCAAACTGTTTAGAAATTATAACGAATTTAATATAAGAATTAATAGCTAATATTTTGATGAAAACCTCGATTTTTTTATAAACTTCTGTCATTGCCAATTAAAGTTCCCTTTAATTCCTTTAGAGCAGTAATGGCTGACTTCATTTTCAGGTCGTTCTGCTGTAGTTTTGTTGCGTTTCTTTATGTTGCATTTGTACTCATTCCAACGTTTAATTAAACAAATTGTAACTGAATTGAAATGTGAAAAAGAGAAATACAATATTTTTTCTAATAATTTCAAGAAATTCATTTAGTGAATTCAACTGTTCTTTAACTTATTTCGGTTTATCGATGTTCTCATAGGCCTAATTAATCCCTGAAGAATCAAGAATTTGATCATTCTTCTCATAATTAATCTATTGTTTCGTTAGTTTGAAGGATTTTGTTGTTTGCTACAATTTTCACCATTATTTCCAACTAACTCTCTATTGCTTGCTGTGCGACATTGTTTTCCCTTTTTGAAACCAATTTTTGGGTTATTAATAATTGCAATATTTCAAATTTACTCACAGAGGAAAGAGATATTTAAGGATATTCGGTACCCAAAAATTTTTTTATCAATTTTCAATTACTTCGGATTTTTCTGCGTAATAGAAAGCGCCAGTACAGAATGCGGTTATTTATATTTATACAGATCTCTTCTATAACTACTGTCATCCATATCAATTATTATGAAGGTAAATGCGAATATCAATTTTGTTCGCAGTTTGGTTACTGTCCAATTTGTTCGTTCTAAAATTATCAATAGCCAATCGGAATCTCAATGGGAATTAAATAGCAAACCTTTTTTTAATTTATTTCAGTTGTCCATTCGCGGCCTTGTCATTTTTTTGGGTAGTCATATATGTCGATTCGTTTCAACCGACAGCAATAAATAATCCGTAACAGTTTCGACGAGTTACCTAGTTGTTATCACAACGCCCGCTTATTGTCAGTATTAATTTATAGTCGATAATAACAGCGCCAGGCCGGGTTATTAATTTCGTTTAGAAAATTGGGATACGCGAGATAGCGTGTGTCTATTTAGTCGCGCTAATACCGAAACAAACACAGACGTCTCGACGTTTTAATATATTTTTCGCGAACCCTTACGCCGACCCTTAATCGATTGTTTTCGACTTCCAACGCAGACGAGATCGACATTCACGACTAATAAAGGGCTCTGACTTATGACCTTTGAAGTAAGCGTTCAACCCCCTCTGCTCTGCGAGTTTATTGTCAACGCAGTGTGGGCGGGTGAGGGTTTATCTGGAATGGGGAGAAAAGCGGGAATTGGGGGTGGATAGGGATTTGGTTTCAAATGTCGAGGGAAGGTTTGGTGGATTTCTTCTTCTTGTGATGCATATCCACTGAATGGATATCCACTATATATCCTTTGGTATGACTCGTCAGACTAATGAGTCTTGTCTTCTTATGCAGGGGAATAAACGTGGAACATAACCATTGTTTGGGGTAGCGACCTGTCTCATATATGATGCTAAACACTGTGCAATGCCTCTTCCATCCAGAAGTTTAAGTATTTCTGAAGGAACTTCATCTGGACCAACCACGTTGTTAGAGTTACGTATAACCTCTTCTATCTCGTCTTTAGTGATCGGTGGTCTAGCTAGAACATCATTGCTTTCAACTGGAGGTCTATCGTCATTCATCAAAGATTTTTCCCAAATATGTTTTTTCTCACTGCTGTCGAAGACTATCTGGTTGTTCTTATTGAGTGTTAGTTTTGGTCTCATTGATTTATATCCTAAGCTGTTCCGCTTAGAGTTTGTTATGGTGTCCATTGTCTTTGCTCATGATGTTGATAGGTCTTCTCCAATATTTGGTGTTATTGTTTGAATTTGTGCGTTTATCTCGTTACACACTTCTGTTTTTATTATTGGATCCCTTATTGTTTCATATATATAACTCATTTCATATAACTCTATACGTCGTTATGTGGTTGTCCTTTCACTTGACAATGCAGTTTTTATAACGGCCACCATTAACTACATGGTCAGTAGGTACATCTCCAAGATATGAACGACCGAAGGTTGTCCAGCTTCTCTAAGTTGGCCATAGCAATGTAAACCAAAGGAAAACACCAAGTCCTCACCAAATGCTTTATTCAAAGTTGAGCTCAACTTTGAATACAGCAGTTGGTGAGGACTTGGTGTTTTCCTTTGGTTTACATCTCCAAGATATGTGTTAGCTCTCTTGAGCTGAATCTTTGGTTGACGAGGATTTGATTTTTTCACACTCTATACGTCGTTATGTGGTTGGCCTTTCACTTGACAATGCAGTTTTTATAACGGCCACCAATAATACATGGTCAGTAGGTACATCTCCAAGATATGAACGACCGAAGGTTGTCCAGCTTCTCTAAGTTGGCCATAGCAATGTAAACCAAAGGAAAACACCAAGTCTTCACCAACTGCTTTATTCAAAGTTGAGCTCAACTTTGAATACAGCAGTTGTTGAGGACTTGGTGTTTTCCTTTGGTTTACATCTCCAAGATATGTGTTGGCTCTCTTGAGCTGAATCTTTGGTTGACGAGGATTTGATTTTTTCACACTCTATACGTCGTTATGTGGTTGGCCTTTCACTTGACAATGCAGTTTTTATAACGGCCACATAGTACATGGTCAGTAGGTACATCTCTAAGATATGAACGACCGAAGGTTGCCAGCTTCTCTAAGTTGGCCACAGCAATGTAAACCAAAGAAAAACACCAAGTCTTCACCAACTGCTTTATTCAAAATTGAGCTCAACTTTGAATAAAGCAGTTGGTGTAGACTTGGTGTTTTCCTTTGGTTTACATCTCCAAGATATGTGTTGGCTCTCTTGAGCTGAATCTTTGGTTGACGAGGATTTGATTTTTTCACACTCTATACGTCGTTATGTGGTTGACCTTTCCCTTGACAATGCAGTTTTTATAACGGCCACCATTAACTACATGGTCAGTAGGTACATCTCCAAGATATGAACGACCGAAGGTTGTCCAGCATCTCTAAGTTGGCCATAGAAATGTAAACCAAAGGAAAACACCAAGTCTTCACCAACTGCTTTATTCAAAATTGAGCTCAACTTTGAATAAAGCAGTTGGTGTAGACTTGGTGTTTTCCTTTGGTTTACATCTCCAAGATATGTGTTATCTCACTTGAGCTGGATCTTTGGTTGATGAGGATTTAGTGGATTTGACAATTAAAAAATCATTGGAATATGTCAAAGAGTTCCTCTATTTATTTTTCCCAAATATGTTTCTCTGATCTGATCTGACGTTTTTAACGACGCGTCTAATGTTTTGCCTTTGCGAAGGTCCAATCCATAATCTCCTAACACGGTCACTATTAAATGGTAAATAAGCGATCGTTCCAATAAGGTGGCGACTAACGATCTCGGTAATTTTCCCCGAGAGGCTTGCATCACATCTCGTTAACGTTTCACGTATTATCAATTTCACTGGAATAAACGCACAATGACGGGGCCACCGCAAGGCACCATTGTTGAATTACACACTCACTTGTGCCACATCAATCCGCTTTGATAAGAATGTTTTCGCCAGCACATTTGGAATTCATTCAGGAAGCGATCGATGGACGGATGCATTCAGCTCGTATCAAGTCAATGCCGAGCTCGGGATGAGCAGTGAATGACGAGGAAGGCGCCGATATCGTAATTATCTCGAGGTTGAAGGTTTTGAAATTTGATGAACTACGCAATCTGGGTAACGTTACGGTATTATGGCGATTCACTGTTTTTGCTTTATTCCCAGTTCGACAGTAACTGACTTTCATTTTATCGTATTGCGGCTGCTAACGAAATTGACGATGACGTCATAGACATAGATTGCGCCTTACAGGTTTTCGGCTGTGCTAACATCTGAGGGAATTTCTTGGACCAACGTTTTTCGACGACCAAAATAATAACATAAAATGTGTGATTGCTTAGAAGTACTAATAAGTATATGGAAGATGTAAAAATCACTACGAAATACGTAGGTAGGTTTTTGTAAAAACTTTTCAATAGACAAAATGACATGAATATGGCCGTCAAGATCTCAAAATGTAAACAGTATGCAGAGTCACATCATTACACGAATTGTAGGGTTTTCATTACATTTGTAGAGTATCAAAAATACAACTTTTTATTTGTGTACAACGTACTTAGGTATAAGTTCAAAAAATCCCATGTAATAGGCCAGGCTACAAAAAACAAAGTTGATACCTATTGTGTTCTACAGATATCTGAAAGTTTTAAATGGCTAGGGGGGACCTATAGAAAGATCACTCTATGATCATATACAGCTAGAATGTCCCTGTTTTTTTTTTATAAACAATGATTTAAGGTGTGAAATTAGATTTTTTCGTCATAGAATTTTTCGGTTGCATTTTAGAGAAAAGTGGTCAACAGAAAAGTTGTAGAGAATAAAAAGACGGTTAATTTGGTCTTTTATAATTTAAAATCGATAAATAAACAATTGAGTTATTAGGAAAAAACCAACAATTTTTTCATTAATTTATAAATGCTAATAACTTTTGCAATAATAGTGATAAGTGAAATTTAATACACGAATTATGAAGCCCTTAGGGGTCTTTATAAGTGTGAAAAATTTCAGCCAGATCGGTTTATTAGTTTACGAGATATCTTATTTGTTTATCCCAGAGACTCAATGTTTAAACAATTGAGCTTGCCCAGGCTACATTCCTAGAGATATTTAATAAGGTGGGGTAGTTTCCTTAAATGCCGAACTGTAAGTTAAGTTTGAAAAACAACTTATTTTTAATGAAATTGTTGTTAAAAAAATCATTTTAAGAATGGGCTAATTTTTTGCTTATAAACAAATTGAATAATTTTTTTATCTATTGTTACACACGTTTTTAATAAATTGCATTGAAAAGGTGGTAAAAAACACTTTAATTTTTTTTTTAAAAAGTTCTACGGACAATAGCAGCCGAGATAGCAAGATTTAAAAAAAATCATATCTTTTTTATTTGTAAATGTTAAAAGCCGAAATTTTCACCAATTTTAAATAGAGACCTAAGTTTTATGATAGGATTTATAGGTTTAATATCTATGCACTTAGAAAAAAGTTATAGCGCTTTAAAGTTAAGGTTTTCGCTGAAGTCCCCCTACCATTTAAAACTTTCAGATATCTGTAGAACAAACTGCCATGAAAACTATGATTATTTTTCAGTATGTAGCCCGGGCTATAACTACTTTCCTGACCATTGATCGGGCGATTTCGAAGTGAATTACGTGCCCCTGGTGGGGGCCCAAGGAATTACCTCAGATGTTAGCACACGGCTTTCTATACAGAAATGTAGGCAAGGCGCAATCTATGTAGTGTAATATGGTTAAAGGGGAAATGGCTTCTATTTCGATTTTAACATTTCGACCCTTGTTGTTGTTGTTGTGACTGCAAACCAGATTATTGATTCGTCTAAAAAACGATCACAAACAACACCGATTTATTATGTTACGAGCTTTCCGTGGTCGAAGATGGGAAATCCCAAGGCGACGACTCTTGACAACTTGACCTGTCCTTGGAAATACTAAGTGAAGCTGAAATATCTCGTGCCCAAACAACAAAACATTTAATTTTAGTACGTAACGTCTATATTCGTCTCGGAATCTGGAACGATACGGAATCATATCTGGTTTTGCCGTTTCCGCTCGTCCCGAAATATAGATCGCATCCTCACTAATCCAGGTAATTAATAATTACAATTGATAACCATTAACCTACTTATGGTTCATTTAAATACAATGCCGACGTTAATTATACATACGGCCTGCTCATTTCTAAATATACTCGATGTGTAACTTTCGCTTAGGACATTAGTCATTTCGCCGTCATAAATTAGGGCAACTATGGGATGATATTATATTATCGGACGCCCGAGCCGGAATGCACAGACACACACATCATATGTACGTATGTACGTACACATGTTCGATGTATACTAGTTACAATCGGTATACTTTCGTCAGTTATAAATAGACCGTTTAGTCTCACTCTTATACGATGTTTACGAGTTATGGGTTCGATTCTATAAACAGATCCAGTTTCTGCTACATAGATTATCCAGACGGTTCCCCAAAACTCCGACCTCGCCGATTATTACTCGCCGAATAGGCAGAAGTCGTCACCTTCGGTCTCGCAGACGCGAAGCGCACTTTGGTCCTTCGAGACGTTAGGCCGGTTTACGCGCGATTTCGATCTTTCGCCTCGGCGTTACGAGCTAAATTTAAACTTCCCGAGTCGCGCCTGGCATTTGAATAAATCTCAGACGCGCAAACCTGACAGGTAACTTTTTTCCTCTTATAAAACGCACTGCTTTATACATGCGCGTCCCCCAGACGGGATCCGATAAACAAACGCTTCGCGAAAGTTGAAGGTTAATGTATGGCGATAAATGCGGCAATAACAGGGTGTTTACCTTTTTCGAGCGAGCCGGCGATGAATTAATTGTGTAATAAAAATTTATTCGGGATCGGACGATGAGCAAGTTTTCTAATGGCGAAATGCCCATAAGTGGAATTATTTCAGATTTAAATCAAACCTTTTTGAGATTTTAATTTTTTTTGTTGATTACTATTGCTCTATTGCTTCGTGTATTGCTTGTGAAATAATTTAAATAAGATTACAGGAAGATGTAAATGCCAACAATAATTGAGACATGCACCACAATCAAAATTGCTTTAATATTGGAAAATGTATGTGGCGAATTCATTAAAAAAAGTACTTTTTCCCAAGAGCCCAGAGCTCCTAGACATACTTTATTTTCTGGAACACAAAATGTAGGGCTTCGTATAGCTAAGTTGGACTACCTAAAACTAAGACTAACTTTACTTAAATTCTAATGGTTGATTTTCACATAATATATTCCATAAAATATTATTAAAAAGTAATATTGAACACTGCCAGTCACTTTAAAGCTTCCAAAAAATTAATTTAACTTATATTAAGACGCCTGATTTGTATATATGTTGTTTAGGGGACTATTTCAAACATATTTGTTCAATGCAACAAAATTACGTTTATGAATTGCATTGAATTATTATCACTATATTATCATTGATGTTTTATATTATAGAAGATTTTTTTCGCACTGCGGTTGGCCGGTCCAACTTGTCATTTTAGACACATTGTTATGACATGTGTGAAGCTGAATATTAATTTTGAACCTTACATGAATTGCTACACAGGATATTTGACATAGGACTTTTTATACGATCATTTATATCATTCATCATAATTTTTTAGTCAAAATCGTGACATAACCTATTATTACAGCGCACGTTGACCGATTCTACTTTGTTTTAATGATCCAAGAATAAATATATGAGATTATATCACTAATCAAACTCTTAGAACGCAAGAATAAATTACCTTATTACCGCAATTGTTATTGTAATAGTAATAAGCAATGGTATGCACAGTAAATATTTCCCGAGCCGATCGCCATAACGAGCCTTCACTCCGGCGCTGTAGTGGAAGAGAGATAGATGCGTTGCAAGGCAAACGCTAAGTAGTCTATTTAAAATAACGGTAAAACGTCGGGAAACGCTGGACTTGGCGAGGCCACTTGTCCCTTATGTATTTTGGGGCGCTGATTACGAAAATGGGGGTTGGAACTTGCAGCAATGGTTGGAACACCCCTAAAGTTGCAAATAACGCCACTAAATAGGGGTGTTTTGTTTTTTGGGTTGCTGATTTCGAAAATGGGGGTGTCGAGACTGGAAAAGTTGTGTAGCATCTCCCACATGCACGGAACACCCCTCCCAAGGGGTGGATTTTGTTGAAAAATGAAATATAAAATTCAAAATCTAAAAATGGAATATATTTTTATTAACAGATATGAATGCACGAAATATAGACGAAACCTGAATCTACGCCCTTGTATTTGCACGCCCTCTGGAGTCCCCTAGTGCTTCCAACGCGGCATATTTAAACAAAACAGGAATTTTAATTCGTAGGAATATTGTTTTTTTTTCCGGGTAATTCTTGTTTTCGGAAAATCACTTTCAATAAAGACTAAAAAAAAATACGAGTATCAGAAAGATCTTGATACTTTTTGTTCAAAAATTAAAGTTAATTTGGAGTGTATCTACTGGAAGGGGTGTTTCTTGAATTTGGGAGTTGTAACTCAAATTTAAGGGGTCGGGAGACCGATTTTAGCTTCCAGCGACCCAAAAAATATATAAGATGGCTTAGTTTGCGAACCGACAAAACTGGTCAATTTTTTCCAAAACGTACCCTTTGGCAGGGGTGTTTTTTGCATGTCGGGGTTGTAACAAAAATGTTCCAGTCTCGACACCCCAATTTTCGGGTCCAGTGACCCGCATATAAGATGGCTTAGTTTGCGAAACGGCATAACTGGTAAATTTTTTCCAAAACCCACCCTTTGGGAGGGGTGTTTCTTGCATGTGGGGGATGTTCCACAAACTTCCAGTCTCGACACCTCGATTTTCGAAATCAGCGACCCAAAAAAAACAAGACACTCCTATTTAGGGGTGTTTTTTTGCAATTTTAGGGGTGTTCCAACAATTGCTGCAAGTTCCAACCCCCATTTTCATAATCAGCGCCCCAAAGTACATAAGGGACAAGTAGTCTCGTCAAGTCCAGCGTTTCCCGACCTTTTACCGTTATTTTAAATGGACTAAAGGTCGATCTCAGTCTATTGTTCTCGCTCTCACTCTAGCTCGCACGCATGGGTCTGGCGTGACGTTAGAATGTTTTCTGGAAGATGCAGGTAGCCCCCACATCCATTTATAAGGCGTTTATCACGTCAAAAATATAAGGATATCGTTTGAGTACGTTGCAGCTTTACCTTTTCCTTTTCGATCCAATGAAGTGTCCATGATTGTCCTTACTGAAAGTGACTGTGGAAATTTTGTAGCAATTTTCTTAGATGTGTCATTTTAGATTGGAATTGGCTCAATGTAATGATTTTGTGCGCTCCGAGAGTTTTGGCCCCATCACAGTAATTGAGTTATTGGTTTTTACATAAAGTGACTTTCGACGAAAATCGAGAATTTCCATCAAAAGTTGTAATTCTTGTATGAACCTAATTGAACTTGGGCCGTTTCGATTCGGCTCGATAAAGAGGGTCAACTTCATTAAACAATCCAGCGACGCGTTCACGAATATTGAAAATTAAAAAGTTGGTTTACAGCAATGCCTACATCGTCCCGCCCGAAATTCAAAGGATAACAAACAGTTCTCGGGGTACGTTCCCGCAAGGTAAATAAACTATATGAAATTAAAATACCTGGACGTACAATATTTTTAAAACAAAGCCGGCGCTAAATTAACGGATTTGTTATTGTTGGATGGGATCGAGAGTCAGACAAGCTCTCGCTGTCGTTTGTATATTTTTTTGTTGGAAAACATGATTTAGTGCACCATGCACGTAAACAGTGGTGATGTAGCGTTTTCCGTACTTACGACGTACGTAAGAGAAATTTTTCGAAGCGATAGACGCCCGCTAGGAAGTCGGCGGGTTTCGCGTTTTCTAGATACGCAAACCGGCGGGTTTCGCGTTTTCTACGTTTCCGCGTTTTTCGAGTTCGAGTCGGTCGTTCGCTCGACGATTCGGGTCCCGTTCCGAATGCCGGCGGACCGTTCTCGACATTCCTCCCGTAAAAACCGTAACGAATCACGTCGAAACCGTCGGATTTTCACATCGGATTCCGACGCGTCGAGGAGAAGGGAAGAAGGAAAGGTAGAATGAGAACGGCTCGTCGTCGAATGGTTGGGCCTCGACGATGATGACGCAGGCATCGCAACACACCGGTCACCTGGAGCCGCTTGACTGCGACGTCCTTGACGATGGCGTTGTCCTCTGTGCGGTTGATCTCTTGTGACCTTCCGATTTCGCACTCGGCCGCAGGGACGCATCCAGCGGCACGGACAGAAATTGAAAAATTTTTGATCCAAGCATACCGACGTTATTTTCAATGGAAGCGAAAGACTCGTCGGCCAAAACATGAGATTCAAGACAGAACTATTGGCATTTGAATGCATGGAAGATTGGAGAATTCTGTCCCTCCTCCCCTTTGGAAGGAAGAATTGTATTTCATCAGATAGAGCATACCTACCAGCATTGTTTTAGTGAGGAAGTTTGGTGATAGTTGACCTTTTTTGTGAGAGACTTTGTTCAGAAATTACACTCAAATGCAACTCATCAAGGACTGCAGCATTAGCTGTTGTGGAATTTTTGGAAGATTCGGTCATTTCCTTCAATGTGAAATGATATGATGAGTGCCATCACTTTAAGAATGGGCATTTTTGAACTGGAGATCAACTTTTCTAAGAAAAATGCACAGTCTAACCGGATTAACTCAATGGTAATCTTTTATCAGCTTCTGCTAAAAATGATCGAGGCTTGCAAATGTAGATAGCTCTGCTAATGGAAGGTTTTTACTCCTCAAAAAGGAGACCATAGGAACTCATAACTTTTCTTTTCTGAGGTGAAACACGTGTGTGTGTATTCCCACATAAGTGTATAGACATAAGAACGTCATTAAAAGTTTCAAAGATTTAATCTTAGTTATATAACACAGTTTTTCTTTTAACGTTCAATTATATACTACTATTTAAGTATATCCGTTTAAACCTATTATGTACGTATTTATGTTGAAGTAAATTCAGCTCATTTTGGTCTGAAAAGAACCATTTCAACAATACTAATTTATTTTGGTAATTTATAAGCAACAATAGTAATGTGATTTTTTAGTACTAGTAATATAAGTAATAGTAGTATAGTAGTATTTTTCATATCTGTTCTCTTTAGCCAAAAATTTCTCTATTAAACTCATTATTAAGCCGTATTATTCAAATTCGATATAAAATAACATCCGAAGTTCTTAAGGCGAATTTTCTGTCCATTTCAAAAAAAAGGAAAAATGAAGAGTGTAGAGATCTCCGCCGATTTTAATGGAAAGTTTATTGGGAGGTAGATACAAACCCTAAATACAAAATTTGCACTACAGACACATCGAGATGTTTTTAAAAAAAACTCGATGGACGTTAAATTGTTTAGAAATATTAATAACTCATTCATATACAGGGTGTTTGGGGTTAGACTGCCTTTATTTTAATAGGTGATAGTATTCATCAAAACAAACCAAAAATCTTATATAACGGGGGTCCTAAAACCAACCGTTTTCGAGAAAAGTCAAGTTATTTTATCCAGGCATTTCACCACAACTTGGCAACGCCGAGAAGAAAAGATACGTATACATGTATACAGCTGTGCGGGTCAACGTTTCGCGACGCGTGCGATAAATTCGCGGTGTTGCCACACCACATCATAGCCACTTTATCGAGTTGTATTGCTTGGAAATATTTTTTATTGTTTAAAGAAAAAATTGTTTTGTTAAAAAATAAACATAAATACATTAAAGCAATACATCTTATGGTCATTTCATGTACAAAATTATGTGAGATTCTCTAATAAAACTGAATTTTTACACCTTAAAATTAGAAGTTTGCTAATTTTTTTCTCGAAAACGGTTGGTTTTAGGACCCCTGTTATAAAAGGTTTTTGGTTTATTTTGGTGAAGACTATCGCCTGTTAAAATAAAGGCAGTCAAACCCCTAACACCCTGTATAATAAGCACCTCGTATGACAAAGTAAAGAGATAATTACCCGGGAACAAGTAGTATTAAGTGGAAGTCAAATTAACAACCATCGTGCCTTGTTAAAAAATGCACCTTACCTTAAAATCTCCAAAATGCACCACGTTTAAAGTATAGAAAGACGTGATCTCTCACGTCTTTTTTATCTACTGCTTTGAAGAAATAAATAGAGTTTCTATTTATCTGCCGGTTAAAAGCATTTTGTACAGGAAGTTAAAAGGAGCATCACGAACAAACCAGAACTGTCGATATCAGCACCCATTCGTCCATCTATCGCAGATAACATACTTGTACATTCCGTTCGGTGTACTTTAATCCATTAATTTATTTCCCTCTGGTTGGTGTTCACGCGGACAGTAACCTCTTTGAATCCCAATAGCGGATTTAAAACTCTGCGCTAATTAATTAGTAAAATAATCATTATTTTCATTTTTTTTTACATTACCACAATTGCGATAAATCTCGTTGCTCGAAGCCATTGTACTGCATCGAATTACTCGTTAATTAAAATATGAAGCGAAGCTGAGCAAACAACCACGTCTCATTGCGAAATATGGAAATAGAATTGATGTACAATTAAATGCAAGTGGTTCGACGTATTGGTTTCTCTTGGTTGGTATGTGATCGTCGACTTCTGGAACACTCTGTATAATACGTTTGTTTTGCCAAAAGTACATTCTTAGTTTGTTATTGAATTCAAAGTGCATAAGTGCCATAAAGATAAAAATAGGAAATGTAAGGTAGAAATCATTTTAAGCGTTCCATGCAGATATAAATCTATTTTTGTCATGTATCCAATGTTACGTGGAATAAGAATATCTTTCCATATTTTTCGGAAAAGCTGTGCTTTTATAACTGTGTTTAATGTGATAATATCAAGGTATTTTCCCAAATAAAAGGCAGTAAATAGCTTAGACACTAAACTTCGGATCTAACACTTAGTTATTTGTTTCGCAAGTTATTTCGAAAAATTTTGTTGTAAAACTTTGTATAGGCACTTAAATAATTTTTGAGAATATTTCCGGTAAAGAATGTTATTGTAAAATTGGATTTAGACAGTTCAATTTTTCCGATTTTTTTTTTTTGAAATGCGCCCCATTTATCCACTCTGACTCACAATAGAATGCAATTGTTTATTCATAAACAATCTATCTAGTAGAAATTTTGAAATGAAAGCAATTTCTCCTGGACTATAAAATTTGTGGCCGTGGCTAACTTCACACCCGTTCGTGTACTATCAATGCGTACGTGTATAGGAACCATAAGAGAATTTCCCATCTAATGCTTATCCATTCAAAGACTCACAATAGAGCACAATAATTGTTTATTAATAATAATTAGCAATCTCTCTAGTAGAAATTTTCAAATGGAAGTAAATTCTCCTGGACTATAAAATTTGTGGATGTGGGTAAGCTCACACCCCCGTTCGTGTAGAGGAACCGTAAGAGAATTCACCTTCCCGTTTTGACATGACATGCATCAATTTTTCGGTTTAAAAATTACGACCTTGATTGAATTGCTTCATGATGTATCTTTCGCCTAACGGCACAGCTGGTGGTTTCGCTATTTCCCTCTGATAACTCGCATTGAATCATCATCATTTTAACCTACTTTCATCTTATTTCGCGGCACACGTCTTCCCTAATCTACGTTAGTGAGTTGCGATAAGACGTGTCGCTTCCTCCTATCCGGGTGATCCGTATCATCTTCTTATCCATCCTGCGTGTGTTATCCATCTCCTCTTTCGCTCTCCATTGATCATCACCGTCATCATCCTTGAACGTTCATCTCTCGCGTGATTATATCGGAATCCGAGCGGTCCCGTTTCCCTTGCATGTTTATTCAATTAAATCCTCTCTCTCTATCTCTCTCTATCTATCTATCTATCTAGACTTCGGTTTGGATCGGGGCCGATGTGCGATGTCAAAGGCATTAATCACTTAAGGTTCCGTCATTTCTGCGTCATCTTTTTTACTGGGTAAATATTAACGTGGGCGTCTCATCTCTCTCTCCCATTGGCTATGCGCGAGACGAAAGGTCAATTATCTTTTGCACATCTGCCTCGCTTCTCCTTCGACAAGGGAGCCTTTGTGTGGAGATCGTGATTTTTCAAAACTGCTCGTCGTCGTTGCGTATTCGTCGGTAAGTTCCACGAGAATGCGCTTAGTCTGTTCATTCATGTGACTAAAACACTCCGGACATATAGACCAGGCACATGAAACATTGACAGGACTGTGAAATATCCAGGTATAGCTGGACTGAGAAGCGTTTTAGGTAATATTGACCTACAGGAAGAGATTATACCACGCTTTAAAATGACATGCTATAAATGTTGATAAACTAACGGTAGCCTAAGCCACCCTCGTAAATTATTACTGAATATAAGTAGGCAATTCTATTATTTTTTCGGTAACGGTAAATTACTGGGTGATCAAGAATGACTGTTTAAGTTGGCAATCCTACCTGGAGGATTGTTTTGCAACGCTACAACCAGATATGTTTATTTGACAAAAATTTGACATAACAATCAGCGATAAGATTGTAGGTTATGTGAATAAAAATTAACGCTTAACAAATGAAACTCGAAATACAGAACAATGATTTAATTAAACAGCTAAAGGTGATGCTCAAAATGCCCCCCATTTTGGTCCAGACATAAATTAACTCTCCTTTTTAGGCTCTCGAAGATATTCACCAGCATATTGGGGGTAATGTTTGCCACTTCTTGAACTATTGCCTCTCGCAGCTCTTCTTCAGTATGCAATATGTTCCTAAAGACATTGTCCTTCAAGAGCCAAAATAACGAAAAATCTAATGGAGTGAGATCTGGTGATCTGCTTGGCCAAATGCCCTGACTAATTACTCTGTCGCCAATATTCTCTCTTAAATATCCCATAGTAGCACGAGCCGTATGTGCTCTTGCAGAGTCTTGTTGGAAATATCCAATTTGACGCTCTTCGTCTGTTAATTGGTTTTACAAGGCCTCAAAAGGTGTTGGATATATCTCTCCGAATTGACGGTAAAATTAAAAAATATCGGCCCATACACCCGCGTCCTTGAGACTGCCAACCAAACACCAACTTTGACCGGGTGCAAATGTGTCTCTCTGATAGCGTAAGGATTTTCACCTCTCCAAGTTCTGTAATTTTGTTTATTCACATAGCCGTTGAGATGAAACCAGGCTTCGTCGGAAACGAAGGTATTGTCGAGGATATCATTATTATTTAATATGTCATTGAACCAATTGCAAAGTAAAACTCTCTGCGGGTGATCAGGAGGGGTTAATGACTGGACGATGGAAATTTTGTAAGGGTGGTACTTTAATTTCTTTTTAAGCACAGTGGAGCAACTTCCATATGATAAACCTGCAAAACCGTGAATGAGAACAACATGGAAAAGTGGAAGTCTTATGGGTAAGAATGAAAATTGGTTGAATAGGAGGCATAAGGACCAAACCTGTTTGAAGGGAGAGCTTTCTTAAGGATTTGCGTGGACTTCTTTGCATTCGAGTTCTGATATCCTCGACAACTTCCTCGTTTAGAGTAGAAGATCTGCCGGTTGATTCTTGTTTGCTTACGCTCCCTGTGTTTAAATAACGTTCAACTACTCGCATGCAATGTTGCTGAAAGACAGCAAAAGTGACCAAAGTCTCCGGAAACAACTCCTGAAATTGCTGATATGTCGCTTCGAGAGAGTACTGCCAACCAGTAATTGGGTTATAAATCCCGCTTCGAAAGTACGCCATTCCAATGAAAACTTCGTGTTGTAACGTGAAAATCATTTTAAATAAATAAATTTTAAAAGAATACCAGAAACTTGAATTTTAAATAGCAAATTCAAATTACCAGTTGTACCATTTAAAAATGAAATTCAGCATTGCCAACTCAAACAGTCATTCTTGATCACGTTGTAATTAGAATCCTCGGAACTGACCATTTAACAGGCCCATCTCCTTTTTATCGACAATAGAAATTTTGGACAAACGAGCCTTCAACAATTTTAGCGTCTTAACACTTAACAACTGTGTCTTGTGGTACTACATAAAGCCTCTAAATTTCAGATAGTTAAAACATTTGTTTGTCCCAGAGAAAAAATGTTTGCAATAACATAAGTCAGACAATAATAAAGTTACAGCAATTGTACTGATACCATAAGAAAGAAAGAGAGCTAAATTATCGGTATGTACCAAAAAAGTAACAAGAATCGTTCTTTCTATTGCAAAATCAGTGCAGAAACATGTTAACGTTTTTTTCCCTCTTGCTTTGGAAACCTGGCCTTTTTACACGAATTTATAAAAATCAAAGTGTTCTAATAGTAATTCCTCGCACCAACTGCATATATTTCGTATATCCTGTTTTAAGCATCGTCGATAGCGTTCGTCAGCAGTAAAACGTCCCTTATGGCTCGTTAAGTCTCGGATTTATATCAGAGGCAATACGTTTTATGTCCCACGATTATTGATGGTGAGCGAGTTGGCAAAAATCCATTTGCCATTACATTTACAAGTCGTACTTATTTTCGATAAGACGGCATTCAAAGGAGCTGCACTATAAAATGCACGAGTCGTAAATATACGCGATAATTGCTGCGGGATTGAGTCCCGGAGGAGGTTGAACTTAGGGGGCATCAAAGTGAATCCAAGTCGGTCGGATCTTTAGATACGCCGAGGCAGAGAGCGTCGGTAATTTGTAGTTTTAACTTGCAATTTATGGAGGAAGCGCAGTGAATGCTCAGAGTCTTCCTGACGTTATTAGAAAATTGCAGGTTTGTAATTAAGAAACTGTTGCTATGGGTTGGATAATAAGGAGGTAGGAAACTGCACCAAAAGGCACCATGGACTCATTTTTGGGTTATGATGATTGGATGGTGCAGTCCCTTAACTGCGTACGATAGGTACAGGTGAATTTTCCAATACACAATTGTTTAGACACTGCACCATCCTCTCCTCATCACAATCCAAGTGAGCCAGTGATGATGGCTTTCCATGCAGTTTTACACCCAAGCTAAAAAACTTGTCCTTGTTCAGTTTTTCGAACAAGGACTTTTACCAGGATCTGCAGTTAACGTAATATCCTTGTATGCGTCTATCGTTACGTCAATCCGCCTGCAATTCAGTTCGTAAACCGTTTACGAAATGTATTTACATATAAAAGCGCGTCGAAGTCGCCTATTCAATACGTCCCTTTGTAACGCTCGATGTTAATCTTCAATTTTTGTTAAATCATTAATAAATTCCCAGCGTTTTTTCGGCGAGCATAAAATATGTAGGATACAATGGGATTGCTGTTGCGATGTAAATCGCGTGTTGCACCTGAACTGAAATAACAAAGAGTATATTTAATAATCTTGGCTTCGTGTCAAAAATGCAACGAAACAATTTGTAATGGTAACGTGTTTGAATATTCATGCGACGCTGCCGACAGGAATCGACATTTTACGCCTATTGCGGAATTATTACGAGCGTTCCGATATCGCTTGACATGTAAATTTGTCGAAACGTCAAAGTGCTCAATATTTCAAATATCATCGGGGTAGCTGGGGGGTTAATTGTAACTTTTTTTTGAGTTTTTGAGTTTAATTACTCGAGTTTCTTACAGTATTTACTCATGGGGTCAATCAATCTAAGGTATACAGTAATTCGTTATGCTTGTAACACAATTGATCAATTCATTCCTCGCCATGATCAGAAATTGCCGTTTCACAACGCAAGAGTGAGATCACTTGGTTTGCAGGAATGAGTCTTTACTGTAAAGATTTATGTGACTTATTGCACCAGTGGAAAATGTCCTAAGGTCTCTGATAAGGTTGACCTGCTTGTAATAAAACCATATTGAGACAAAGTGCAAAGATAGGCCTTTACAATCAATTTTATGTCCTGCGTTGAGATAGTGTTGTTCCATGAATTTTACATTTCGTTGGATTCGTATCCCGCCAACTTTGAGATGCGCATAGGATAAGTATACTCTGTTCAATACAAATCCCGATGCAAGTCATTTTGATGACGTCAGAATCATCCAATACTACCAACTTAATATAGTTACAGGACATCGCAATTTATGTGTTCCGTGTATATTTTAGGTTGAGAATACGCATAACCCTATATATTGCCAACCTAAAATATACACGGAACACATAAATTGCGATGCCTGGTGACTATATTAAGTTGGTAGTACTGGATGATTCTGACGTCATCAAAATGACGTGCACCGGGATTTGTTTTGAACAGAGTATACACATATAGTATGTAACGCGTTTCGTCAGACTACATTCACATCAGTATACAGCTTTAAAGTATCAGTACATGAATGAACCATTAAATGTATTACTAAATCGAGCACTGACATGTTGAATTTCCGCCAAAACCAACTGATGGAGCTGTCAAGTTTACTGCGCAAGCGCGTCCGGCGTTGATTTCAATAGGTTTGTTCCAACAGCGACAGAAACTGGTTTCAAACTGTCAGAGGCATGCGCAGTGGAAAATATTCGCCCTATTAGGTCCAAATTCGTACGAATAATTTCTACTGCGCGTGCCTCTGACAGTTTGAAACCAGTTTCTGTCGCTGTTGGAACAAACCTTCGGCTCACAGATTCTGTCAGAGTCCAGAAATTTCTACTGCCATACTGTGGTCTGAGATACAATATTTGATGGTTTCGTGGGAATCCCACAAGATTTTCAACGTTCTTCTCGTTGGTTTCAGGTCCGGTGACAGTACCTATGGTGTCGACGAATTCGTCGCCGCCCATAGCGATGCCGGTCCAGGTGCCGCCCGGCCACATGGTCCAGCAGATCGTCGACGAGAGCGGCACGCTGAGGCACGTCATCTTGTCGCCGCAACACCCGCCGAACCTCGTGCCGCTACCATCGCACAACCCCCAGCACTACGTGAGTACAGTTTATCTTTTCTTGGGTATGGTAGGTTTGTTCGAGTGTCGAACGACACTACGCGAGTACAGTTGTTATTTGTCCGAGGTGGGTTTGTTCGAGTGTCGAATTCCGGTCATGCGCGGAGACGAAAAGAGCGTTACTGCGCCGGTGTCGAGCGAAGCGTTGCGAATGGTCAGAGGTTCAAAAAATGATCAAAATGACATGGGCGGCGTAATGACCCATTTTACAAGAGTTGGATTCTTGTTTGACGTTTAATCGACTAAGAGTTCATTAGATTTTTGCGAAATCTGATTCAAACGGCGGATTGGTGGATCAGATTTTACAGTAGGGTTGGGCAAATTTCTGGAAAATTGACTAGAGTTCATCAAACTTTTCTGACATGTACTGAATGTATGAATCAGTTGCTTAGTTAAAATCTCATTTTCCGTAGAAATTAGCGCCTTGATTTTTCTGGATAGTCAACTCGGCTCCTTGTAATTTTTTTGGGAAAAGTACTGAAATCGTAAATATGCCAGTTTCGGGAAAATTGAGAAATTTCTGAAAGAGCAGAAAATGTCAGTACGAATCTTAACGAAGCACAGAACAGAAAACTATCATTTTCATTTTTGTGTTAATTGAGCGGCGGTGGCAAAGATTGCAGGTTTTTTTACTGTATAATAAAAAAAATTATATCAACAGAAGCAGCGTATAACGAAGAACCTACCTGAGTGCGGGAATTACTTTATTTCGTCTATTAACCGGGATATTTCATTATGAAATTTGCTCTTAAACGTAAACAGACAGTAGACATCTTGGATTGAGATCTACACAGAACGAGAAAATCCTTCACGGAAACGGTTCTGGGCCTACGACTACGGTCGGGAAGGTTAGGTTTGTTTGGTTTGGCTTGGATAAAAGTATAAAGAAGAAAAATAGTAGGTACATTATATTAAACTAGATTATTAAAATAAAATTTTCTCAGAAAATATCGATCTTCTTTACCGCAACAAAAGGAGGCAAAATTGCCCTTTAAATTGTTTTTCACGCTTCTACTTCGTGTAATTAATTACGACGAAGCTAGATCTGAGACGCACATACACTGCTATTTAAATAACCATTCATAAATGACATAATACGGGCCCGTGTGTGAGAATGGAATCTTTATTGCATTACACAACAACACCGGAAATGGAGGCTTTCTTTTTTCTTCCTCCTCCTTCTCCTCCATGTTAAATACAAGGTACCTCGTTCCTTATCCGATTCCGGAAAAGCACGAGAGTTCATTACGCGCACCCAATGACAGTGATTGTTTTCACCTGTTGATCGAATAACAATAAAACAATGAGAATCGGTTAGACGTCGGTGCAATCTCCATTGTTTCAGAACGTGATGATGTCTTTTATGTCGTTTTGTGGGATGATTGATTAATTTTGATTCCCGATCAGTCGGATCTGTCGGGTGGGACAATGGGTCCATTGCTCACGCGACGCGTGAACCTCACCGCCACATGTAATTTCAATTAACGTTACTTAACATGTTGATACTTCGAGTATGACGAATCGACTATATGATGACTTCCTCTCAATTATGTGTTGATAGGTGCGAGACGTCGTTGTGATATCCGTTAATGGGGAAAACAAGCGATGTATAGGGGAGATAGAGTGTAAACTCCTACTCTTGCTTGTCGAAAAATTACCATTACCTTTTGCCAGGGGAAAAGAGTCGAAGGAACTGAAACACCCACCGCTGTCCGTATGTATTTCGTGTAGGAGGACGCTTTATAAAACTTCGTGTAGGCGCCCCATAAGGCCGTTACAACAACACTTCGAGTTAGGTTCGAGTAGTTTCTTTACGCTCCGAAGTTTGAAAACTATTCAATATGAGGGGCGAAATACATGAAATCCTAGGTTCTCTAGGTGTTTCCATATTTGCTTAACAGAGGGAAGCAGAATTATTCTAGTTACTGGCTGCCTCTGCCCAAGTTATAATAGTTATATAAGTCACAAGGAATGTAAAGGCGTTTTACCAGTCGATACATTCCTTGTAGCTTATTAGATTTTTCACGCTGCCATTGAAAATTTCCTCATAATTCCTCAAAAAATGAAATTTTTGATTTACTTTGGACGTACGTCACTCTGACATAAGTTGACTGACACACGTCAGACTTACATAGGTCAGTCTGACATATGCCTAACTAGGGATAAACCAACTTGATTTACTTTTTTGATTTTCCTAGGAATGTAAATGACAGTATTTACATTCCGTCGTCAAGGAAAAATAATACACGAACGTTATTTGCCATTTTTATGCAACGTATCTATGCACATAAGAGCGATTTACGATTCACGCGGTAGCGTGAAAAGTATATTACACTAACAAGGGATATATTGTCTAATTACAAAGTCTCTGATATTAATTTTTGAGAGTACATACCTACTCATTATCTTTGAGCGGAGCAAAATTTTCAAAAATTGAGAATTTTGTTTTTGCTGTACCTAATAAATTAGTTTTTTTCAAATTTCTCAAGTATTTCTGAGGATCACATTTGATTTTTAAGTTTGGTAATACATTGAAAATTTTAAATTGAGTCAGGCGTGTTTATGTATCATAAAGCCATTCACGAATTACGTGGCGCTGTCTTCATCAATTTTTAAGCAGCTCATGCCACAAAGTGAGGCTTTTATTTCATACGTTTAAAACTAAAAATAACTTTACAATGAAATTACATGGCGTTTGACATGTCTTGATTACGTTTAGTAGTATTTCTGAAACTTGTTTTACCTGTTTCTTTTTGTGCTAAAAATAGTAACGTTGCATACAGGAAATTTGATATAATTCCAATTTATAATTCTATGAAATGAACAAAGTTTACATTATTAAAGAAGTTTGGTTGTCTGTAAAGTCTGTTTACGGACGATAATTTTTACGTGATAACGTCAAGAGAAAACATGATGAAAAATGGAATACGTTTAATTGAATTATTATCACTAAATAAATAATAGTGTGCTGACTGCTGTCGCCGTCGTCCATGACGGCGGAGTGGAAACGGTGCAATCAGAACGCGCGTAGCGCGTACCCCTTCGTCCCCTTCCAACGCGCTCGCGAACCGAGCCGATCGCCAAATCGAGCTTTCACTCGGTCGCCGTCGTGTAAAAGACATAGATGCGTCTCAAGGCAACCGCCGAGGTCGATCTCTGTCTATTGTTGTCGCTCTCACTCTAGCTCGCACGCATGTGTCTGGCGTAACGTTACAATGTTTTGTGAACCGGCAGGTAGCCGGCACATCGATTTATAAGACACATATCACGTCCAAAAAAATGTAAGTCTAGTTTGAGTATTAGACGGTCTTGGTACCGATTGATTGGGTTGTCTCATAGACAAAAACTGTTAAAATTGAAAACGACAAAATACTGAAATAAATATTTTTTATTTATGGATTATAACATACTGGTGTGTTATAATCCATAACTCACTAGCTGCAATAAGTAGGTAATACATTTGTTATTGGTTGATGTCAGTGTAGCTCGACAATGATTTCAAAAGGATGATTTAAGCTAAGACAACCGTTTTATATTCCATGGCAACCCTTGACTAAGATAATTTTTGATATCACGGTATTAATTGTATTTATCCAACGCATGATAGTTATGACTGTCATTATTAATGTCATTTTAGACAAACTATCAAATAACACACTGGTGTGTTATAATCCATAACTCACTAGCTGCAATAAGTAGGTAATACATTTGTTATTGATTGATGTCAGTGTAGCATGACAATGACAGAATTATTTTAAAAGGATGATTTAAGCTAATACAATCGTTTTACATTCTATGGCAACCCTAGACCAAGATCATTTTTGATATCACGGTATTAATTATATTTATCCAACGCATGATAGTTATGACTGTCATTATTAATGTCATTTTAGACAAACTATCAAATAACACACTGGTGTGTTATAATCCATAACTCACTAGCTGCAATAAGTAGGTAATACATTTGTTATTGATTGATGTCAGTGTACCTTGACAATGACAGGATTATTTCAAAAGAATGATTTAAGCTAAGACAATCGTTTTACATTACATGGCAATCCTTGACCGATATAATTTCTGATATCACGGTATTAATTGACTTTATCTAACACATGAGAGTTATGACTGTCATTATTTATGTCATTTTAGACAAACTATCAAATAACACACTGGTGTGTTATAATCCATAACTCACTAGCTGCAATACGTAGGTAATTCATTTGCTATTGATTGATGTCAGTGTACCTTGACAATGACAGGATTATTTCAAAAGAATGATTTAAGCTAAGACAATCGTTTTACATTACATGGCAATCCTTGACCAATATAATTTCTGATATCACGGTATTAATTGACTTTATCTAACACATGAGAGTTATGACTGTCATTATTTATGTCATTTTAGACAAACTATCAAATAACACACTGGTGTGTTATAATCCATAACTCACTAGCTGCAATACGTAGGTAATTCATTTGTTATTGATTGATGTCAGTGTAGCTTGACAATGACAGAATTATTTTAAAAGGATGATTTAAGCTAAGACAACCGTTTTATATTCCATGGCAACCCTTGACTAAGATAATTTTTGATATCACGGTATTCATTGTATTTATCCAACGCATGATAGTTATGACTGTCATTATTAATGTCATTTTAGACAAACTATCAAATAACACACTAGTGTATTAGTGAGTTATGGATTATAACTCACGTTCATATTTAAAGTAGTATTCTATTTATTTATTACTATTACAAGCAGAACTCACATTGATATTGAAATTAAAGGAAAACGCTAACGGTTTATTCGAATTTGAAGTAATTGTTAAATTCGTAGAAATAATTTGGTTTATAATTTATTAATCATACTTTAACCAAAATGTAAAAAAGTCACTGTCAAGTTATTCTAACATTTATAGGGTACTGAGACGCAAGTAGCTTTGATTACTAATTATTATCGCATAAAAAAATTATTTCTTCCACTTGTTGGATAAAACATTGTATGCCACTCGCGTGTTATGTTTCCTAAGTCACCAGGCCGAGTGGTATAAATCTTCTCCCGTGACTTATTTTCAACAGAATACACTAGTACCATAAATAACTATAAATTTATATTTGGACAGTAGAATATTGTATCAAAATAAGATAAATGGATTTAAAAAAGTAGTTTATTAATTACCGTAATATTAATTGTATTAAATTTATATTTAGACAGTAGAATATTGTATGAAAATATGTCAACGCGGATTAAAAAAAAATTATAATACTGTAATACTAGTACTATTAAATTTATATTGGGACAGTATTAAAATCTTGTATCAATGGAATTACTGCCATTAATGAGGGAATTCAATTATTCTTCAACTTTTCCCATCATTTTCGAGATTATTGGCTGTGGGTACTGTATGTGTCGAAAACTTTAGGACGAATTAACGATAACGGTCCGGGCGGCATAGCTAGAAAATTCAATTAGGTAATCGAGCGTCGGAATTAAATGAATCATAGGGACGTGACTCACGTTGTTTGCCTTTGCGCGAATGTCGCGGTCACATGCATTAGGCATCTTAAACACTGTCTTAACGTTTAACTGGATAATAATTATGAATTTCGGTATTGTTATCGTGATTGTTGTGATTGATTGATATCTCGTCCAGATTCCGAGCGAGCGAATCGATGGATGGTGTGGCATTCCGCGGAATCGCGTCTTATTACTCATTTCAACCGTGAAAACACCACGGGACGGATGTGATTATCACTTAAATGGAGTTTTTATTGGTTTTTATTCGTCCTTTCCGTATTAGAAATTCCGTGTGCCACATTCCTCCTCTTTTGCTTCCTTATACTTTTCGTTTAACTGTTACTAATGCGCTCTTGTATGAAACGTTCGGCCTTGTCGGAAAACGTGAAATATTTAAAATATGCACTTGGGAGAGTTGTGCCAGCCCTTCCTCTAGTCGTAAACCGTTCCTTATGCGTGACACACATGCGCGGCTTTCGAATATTTACACTACGGTCTGCGCCGCTCGTGGAATTTCCTCCACGTCTCCCATCGGGACTAGAAAAGTCCTTCGCCACGAGCTCCGCTCGTAAACGTTTTGACACGGATTCGTTCCTCGATGACGTCTTATTAAATATGTACACACCGAGGCATATTTGCATAAATTATATATCGAGAGTGTAGTGACCTTTTGATGCGGAGTTTCTCCACTCCGATTGACAGATGACGTTCACGTTTCCGTAATTGGCGTAATTTAATGCGTGGCGCTGAATAAATTGTAATTTTCCGTTAAACGTGCGATTTCCGGGATTTCCCAAAAATAGTCGTCGGAAAATGCGTGTGTAAATTAACGAACCTAATAGAACGTAACGCAGCGTAACAGGTATCATGCTGACGGCAATTATTTTCTTTTTTAATAAAATATTTACGCTTCGCATATGATCAGTTATTTATCTAAACTCGATTAGAGATAAAAAAACAATAGACGGGATTAACGATGAATAATTTCGTTACTGAGTTATCGAATTGGAATTTAATTGCTTTATCGCGTCGTGTCGCTCGATGATTTTATCAAGTCCATTTATCTGGGCTGAAGGAATAATATTTATCTATCCGAACCCAAACAGTTTGTTTACCGATATCGGTTTTGTGAATAAAAATCGTAATGTCGATTAAATAAACATCGTTATCGGCGACGAGTCCTCATCTCAAGACCGTACGTTTCCTCTTCTTGCGACTTTACGAGATAAGCACTACGTGATCGATAATCGGGAAAATGCGGCGAGGAAAAGTCGTCGAGAGTGTCTGAGAAAAATATATGAAATAGTATAATTGGCCAACGAGACATTTTACTGTATCTTGGTATTGATATTAGAGCACGATTCCAAAAATAGACAGGCTAAAATGTGATTAATTATTAATCCACGTAATTTGTAATTACGTCGTTAAGGAAATTTTACTGAAATTACTTGACGTGATAATTAATTTAATGAAATTACTATGACAATCATCATAACGTAAAGGCACAAGGTTCCTTCCTCATTTAGGAAATATGGAAAGGTACTCCTTGAAGACAAACGTATGTTTAAGTGGCCTGAGTGTCATCACGAAATTCGAAACCTTAAATTTTTTCCTCGACAAAGGCATGTTTTTCAAAAATGACCCAAAATTGGATTTTCAAAATTTTGATTACAAACAAAACGTGCTCATGCCAATACAGAAAGGTGTTCAAGAGTGTTTTCTGAAATGCGAATTACTGAAATTTGTTTTTAGAATCGCAGTATTTTCGAAACTCTTGTAAGTTTTTGAAGAAATTTGAAATTTTTTAAAATTTGAAAAATCTGCGCGACAAAATTCGAAAGTTTAACAGTAATTTTCGAGATAATTTTTGTGTGGTATATCATCAGTCATTTTTCTAGTTTATCGGCAACCAGACATACATGAAACCCTTTGGTATATAAATTTAGGAGTTTCAGAATTCCTTGTGCCAAAGTCGTATTTCAAAGAGTTTTATCTACCTTTCCTGTAGAATTCTTTACGCGAGTTTTCATGTTTGGAGTTTTTTATTGGAGGGTCGAATTTTTGGGAGTTTTAGAGTTCTTTACACGAGAGTCGTAATTTTGTTAAGAGTTTTAGAGTTCTTTACGCAAGAGTCGCAATTTTTGAGATCCTGAGATTTCTTTACGAGTTGTGATTTTTTTAATTTTAGAGTTCTATTTACAAGAACCTTAATTTTTGACAGTTTTACAGTTTATCCCTACAGAGACGTAATTTCTGAAGTTTTAAAGTTCTTTACGCGAGAGGCGTAATTAAGCGAGTTTTAGAGTTTCTTTGGGCTCTTAGAGTTCGTTACTTGAGAAATTTAATTCGTCTTTAGAGACTTATTCCAGGTAGATATTTTCCAATGAAGGTAGTTGAAAAATGAAGTACACACATTTAAATCAATTCCAAATCAGTTATATTATAAGAAAAATAATTATAAGGAAATTTTACTGAAATTCCCAATTTTCAGTAATTTTGTCTTTTTTTCCTTTTATGAGGGAAATTGTATAACAATCATCATAAAGTAAAGGCACAAGGTTCCTTCCTCATTTAGGAAATATAAAAAAGTACTCCTTGAAGACAAACGAGTGTTTAGTGGCCTAAATTTCATCACGAAATTCTAAACCTTAAATTTTGACCTCGGCAAAGGAATGTTTTTCAAAAATGACCCAAAATTGGATTTTCAAAATTTCAATTATAAACAAAAATTGCTCGTGCCAACAGAGAATTATTTTCAAGATTTTCTGAAATGCGAATTACTGAAATTTGTTTTTAGAATAGCAGTATTTTCGAAACTCTTAAAAGTTTTTGAAAAAATTTGAAATTTTTTAAAATTTGAAAAATCTGCCCGACAAAATTCGAAAGTTTAACAGTAATTTTCGAGATAATTTTTGTGTGGTATATCATCAGTCATTTTTCTAGTTTATCGGCAACCAGACATACATGAAACCCTTTGGTATATAAATTTAGGCGTTTCAGAATTCCTTGTGCCAAAGTCGTATTTCAAAGAGTTTTATCTACCTTTCCTGTAGAATTCTTTACGCGAGTTTTCATGTTTGGAGTTTTTTATTGGAGGGTCGAATTTTTGGGAGTTTTAGAGTTCTTTACACGCGAGTCGCAATTTTTTGGAATTCTTAGATTTCTTTACGTGAGAGTTGTGATTTTTTGAATTTTAGAGTTCTATATACAAGAATCTTAATTTTTGACATTTTTACTGTTTTTCACTAGAGAGACGTAATTTTTGAAGTTTTGAAGTGCTTTACGCGAGAGTCGTAATTAAGCGAGTTTTAGAGATTTTTGGGCTCTTAGAGTTCGTTACTTGAGAAATTTAATTCGTCTTTAGAGACTTATTCCAGGTAGATATTTTCCAATGAAGGTAGTTGAAAAATGAAGTACACACATTTAAATCAATTCCAAATCAGTTAAATTACAAGAAAAATAATTATAAGGAAATTTTACTGAAATTCACAATTTTCAGTAATCTTGGCTTTTTTCCTTTTATGAGGGAAATTGTATAACAATCATCATAACGTAAAAGCACAAGGTTCCTTCCTCATTTAGGAAATATGAAAAAGTACTCCTTGAAGACAGACGAGTGTTTAGTGGCCTGAATTTCATCACGAAATTCGAAACCATAAATTTTGACCTCGGCAAAGGCATGTTTTTCAAAAATGACCCAAAATTGGATTTTCAAAATTTCAATTATAAACAAAAATTGCTCGTGCCAACAGAGAATTATTTTCAAGATTTTCTGAAATGCGAATTACTGAAATTTGTTTTTAGAATCGCAGTATTTTCGAAACTCTTAAAAGTTTTTGAAGAAATTTGAAATTTTTTAAAATTTGAAAAATCTGCCCGACAAAATTCGAAAGTTTAACAGTAATTTTCGAGATAATTTTTGTGTGGTATATCATCAGACATTTTTCTAGTTTATCGGCAACCAGACATACATGAAACCCTTTGGTATATAAATTTAGGAGTTTCAGAATTCCTTGTGCCAAAGTCGTATTTCAAAGAGTTTTATCTACCTTTCCTGTAGAATTCTTTACGCGAGTTTTCATGTTTGGAGTTTTTTATTGGAGGGTCGAATTTTTGGGAGTTTTAGAGTTCTTTACACGCGAGTCGCAATTTTTTGGAATTCTTAGATTTCTTTACGTGAGAGTTGTGATTTTTTGAATTTTAGAGTTCTATATACAAGAATCTTAATTTTTGACATTTTTACTGTTTTTCACTAGAGAGACGTAATTTTTGAAGTTTTGAAGTGCTTTACGCGAGAGTCGTAATTAAGCGAGTTTTAGAGATTTTTGGGCTCTTAGAGTTCGTTACTTGAGAAATTTAATTCGTCTTTAGAGACTTATTCCAGGTAGATATTTTCCAATGAAGGTAGTTGAAAAATGAAGTACACACATTTAAATCAATTCCAAATCAGTTAAATTACAAGAAAAATAATTATAAGGAAATTTTACTGAAATTCACAATTTTCAGTAATCTTGGCTTTTTTCCTTTTATGAGGGAAATTGTATAACAATCATCATAACGTAAAAGCACAAGGTTCCTTCCTCATTTAGGAAATATGAAAAAGTACTCCTTGAAGACAGACGAGTGTTTAGTGGCCTGAATTTCATCACGAAATTCGAAACCATAAATTTTGACCTCGGCAAAGGCATGTTTTTCAAAAATGACCCAAAATTGGATTTTCAAAATTTCAATTATAAACAAAAATTGCTCGTGCCAACAGAGAATTATTTTCAAGATTTTCTGAAATGCGAATTACTGAAATTTGTTTTTAGAATCGCAGTATTTTCGAAACTCTTAAAAGTTTTTGAAGAAATTTGAAATTTTTTAAAATTTGAAAAATCTGCCCGACAAAATTCGAAAGTTTAACAGTAATTTTCGAGATAATTTTTGTGTGGTATATCATCAGACATTTTTCTAGTTTATCGGCAACCAGACATACATGAAACCCTTTGGTATATAAATTTAGGAGTTTCAGAATTCCTTGTGCCAAAGTCGTATTTCAAAGAGTTTTATCTACCTTTCCTGTAGAATTCTTTACGCGAGTTTTCATGTTTGGAGTTTTTTATTGGAGGGTCGAATTTTTGGGAGTTTTAGAGTTCTTTACACGAGAGTCGCAATTTTTTGGAATTCTTAAATTTCTTTACGTGAGACTTGTGATTTTTTGAATTTTAGAATTCTATATACAAGAATCTTAATTTTTGACATTTTTACTGTTTTTCACTAGAGAGACGTAATTTTTGAAGTGTTGAAGTGCTTTACGCGAGAGTCGTAATTAAGCGAGTTTTAGAGATTTTTGGGCTCTTAGAGTTCGTTACTTGAGAAATTTAATTCGTCTTTAGAGACTTATTCCAGGTAGATATTTTCCAATGAAGGTAGTTGAAAAATGAAGTACACACATTTAAATCAATTCCAAATCAGTTAAATTACAAGAAAAATAATTATAAGGAAATTTTACTGAAATTCACAATTTTCAGTAATCTTGGCTTTTTTCCTTTTATGAGGGAAATTGTATAACAATCATCATAACGTAAAGGCACAAGGTTCCTTCCTCATTTAGGAAATATGAAAAAGTACTCCTTGAAGACAGACGAGTGTTTAGTGGCCTGAATTTCATCACGAAATTCTAAACCATAAATTTTGACCTCGGCAAAGGCATGTTTTTCAAAAATGACCCAAAATTGGATTTTCAAAATTTTGATTAGAAACAAAAAGTGCTCATACCAATACAGAAAGGTGTTCACGAGTGTTTTCTGAAATGCGAATTACTGAAATTCGTTTTTAGAATCGCAGTATTTCCGAGACTGTTGGAAGTTTTTGATGAAATTTGAAACTTTTTAAATTTTGAAAAATCCTGGTAACAAAATTCGAAAGTTTAACATTTGATCTCAAAAAAGGAAGGCTTTTCGAGGTTTTTGTAAATAATTTTTCGACGTGAAAAATGTACATAACATGTCGACATAACCTCCAGTACCTACTTATCGAATTGGAAGAAATAAAATGTCCTCACTGCGAAACATCAGAAATGGGACAGAGTTACACGATATACAGTTGCTGATCGGAAGGAATCGAGGAGAAATGATAAATATTTTCGCAAACATCCATTAGTGGGACGTTTATCCGCTCTCTCGAAAATAAAACTGAGAGATTCGATCCCTCGCTCACCTTTCGCGACGGAAACTTTTTCGGGACGTTAAATCGCGGAAAGTTTCCCTTGTCCCTCGCGACAAGGGAATTCGATTAGGGCCGAAAATCGGCCGCGGTAAATCTTACCGGGAGCCAATTTTCCGCGGTATCAATTAAAACGTCCGAGCCGACGGGACGTCGGATTCCCACTGGATGTCGTTATCGGTCCTGTTCTTGTTTTGGTATCGATGTGGGAGCGTTATTAACTTTTACCGGATCCCGAGGGAAGGCTCGGAAGTTGAAGAGGTGCGAGAAGGATTAAAGCAGGATAGTGATGCCCACGATATTCTCGTTTGCGAGAGTCTCGTCTCGTTTTCGAGACGAGACTCGAGACCATACTTTAAATTTTCCTTGCGAGACAAGACGAGATTTTCAAAAAGTCTCGCCTCAAATCTCGCACGAGAGTCTCGCAAAAGTCTCGAAGTATCGCAAAAAAAATGGCAAGTATTAATTAATTATAATTATCGCGAATGTTATTGAAACATGTTTTTTAAAGCCGCATAATAGCGAGCAGCCTGTGTTTGCAATAAATGTTACGCAATGTGTATCTTTTTGAGCTTTCCGAGATATTGCCACGTGTACGACTATTATACTAGAGTTGAAGACTTATTCACAACATTTTTATGTTGGATAAAATAGTTTTTTTTTTCTGTGACGAGAAAAAAGTTTGACATTTTTTCCCTGTTGACAGGAATTTTTTGTTAATCTTTTTGATTATTAGTTTTTAATATCTCTACGACAATTTATTTTATATTCGAGAAATTTGCGAGACTTTTGCGAGAATCTCGCGCGAGACATGAGACGAGACGAGACTTTTATTGCGAGACGAGACTTTCCACTTTTTTTGCGAGACAAGACGAGATTTTTCAAAGTCTCGTCTCGTCTCGTCTCGTGGGCAACACTGAAGCAGGATTGGAGAGAACGATGAAGGTCATGGGTAGATCAAACATCATCAAATTATAGTTTTTGTGTGGTATATCATCGTCATTTTTAAAATTTATCGACAATCAGATATACATTAAACCCTTTGGTATGTAAATTTAAGAGTTTCAGAGTTCCTTATGCCGAAGTTATATTCAGGGAGTTTTAGAGTTCCTTACGTGAGAATTGTGATTTTTGGAATTTTAGAGTTCTGTATACAAGAATCTTAATTTTTGGCATTTTTACAGTTCTTTACTAGAGAGACGTAGTTTTTAAAGTTTTAAAGTTCTTTACGCGAGAGGCGTAATTCAGCGAGTTTTAGAGCTTTTTGGGCTCTTAGAGTTCGTTACTTAAGAAATTTAATTCGTCTTTAGATACTTATTCCAGCGAGATACTTTCCAATGAAATAAGTTGAAAAATGAAGTACATACCTTTAAATCAATTCCAAATCAGGTAAATTATAAGAAAAATTAATATTCGTGAAGTGTTTTAGGGTTAGCAAAGGTCGAATTTGAGGAAGAGCATTTTGACAATTATTTAACTGTTATAATATAAATAGTATTAATTATATTATAATTTGTATTTTTCCTATTGATTACAATTGCTATTATCTGTAATTTTAATAGGACAACCCTGATTTAATAGGAAAAATAATGAACCGATGGTCGTTTTGTTCCCGCCAATTTTAGTTGTCCCAAAGAGGGTATCGAAATTATTTCACTATAATGGTGCTTACATTACATTACATTACTTACATTAAGTAGGTAAGTACTTACATAATTTTTGAAAGGAGTATTTGATTGGTTATTTGATGCTTAACTAGTGACAATCAGGAACCTCAGTAAGTGACATCTACAAAGCTGATCCCTCTGGAAAATATTAACACTAACGACATTGTTATAATTATTTAAAGATAAATCCTACTTGTTTATTACGAATACCGAGACCTAATGGACCCTATCATTGTTCGATTTTGTTGAATGTAGTTGTGAAGAATTCGTTCCCAAAATAAATAGTAGATAATAGAAACCATTAAGGATTGCGGGACGACTGGATAGATTTATAACCGTCCCATTGTCAGCGAGAGGCCGTTCCTTGCAGACCTAATAAAATCTAAAATCGGCAGCTAACTGAATTTCCATGAATTTCGTGGGACGTGAGTTTAACACGTATTGCGGGATTTAAATAAGGAAGGGTCCTCGAAGCCTGATCCGAGGGATTCCCACTTTCCAGGTGGCAAAGGGGCGTCGTGCAACGAGCTTACGCTATCAGAATTGAAGAATTTCCTAATTGAAACTGCAATCACTAAAATCAATAGACCAAATGACACAAGGTCTTGCAAGGGAAAATTAAGGACCTATGTTAGGTTAGACGAGGTAAAGAGGTGTAAGTATTATGGATAATAGAATAGGAAATGTACTGTAGATGGTACTAACACCGATAATATCAGGCATACCTTCTTCCCGCTAGCTGCGTACCATATCAGTATATCAGGTGTACCTGCAGCTTTGCACCTTTCAAGCTAGCTACATAAGCTATCTTTTCAAATATCTGCGCTCGTTACATACATTCGCTAACAACACCTCATTGATTCAGTACCAGTGGCTACAGTACCTAGTCTACATCTCTACAGTGAGTTTACCATTGTTATAATTTCATAACAAAACAACAACATAAAACTGGACAAAATGTTACGAAAATTATGTCCTGATTCCGTTTCCCAGATAGAAAAAGGATATACCCAATGGAAAGAAAAGCTACAATTTTGTATTACAAAGTTGCTAAAGTTGAATTAGAATTCTTATGAAACTGCGATAAGTTTCATAAAACAGACTGTTTTACATCCCAAATTGTTTGATATTATTTTGAGACAGTTATTAAGTGAAACAACCCTTTTTTGAAATTACCAAAACCCTCTAAAAGGTTACAATGGAAATTCGATAAGCGTTGCCAGTTTTCAACCCCTTCAGCGGGTAGGAGGTGATTAATATGCTTTCCCAAATTTCATTCATCCCAATCTCATTGAATTTTCCGGGATTATCCAATTTTTCACGGCGATGAAAATAGGTTAGATGTTAATATTTCGTCGAGTTACCCCGGAATAAAAAAATTAAGGTTCTACGTTGCCTAGAAGCCGAGATATCGAGAAAAAATTTAGCGCGTCTACGACATTGTGGATTTGAGCGAAAACCTTAATTTTAAAGGGCTATAATTTTTTTCAAGATGCATAGATATTAAACCTATAAATCCTATAATAAAATTTAGGTCTTTATTTAAAATTGGTGAAAATTTCGGCTCTTAATATTTATAAATAATAAAGATATGATTTTTTTTAAATGTTGCTATCTCGGCTTCTATTAGCCGTAGAACCTTTTTTTAATGAAAGGGTTTTTTACCACCTTTTCAATTTATTCAATTCATTTTATTTCAATTCAATTTATTAAAAACGTGTGTAACAATAGATAAAAAAGTTATTCAATTTGTTTATAAGCAAAAAATTAGCCCCTTATTAAAATGATTTTTTTAACAACAATTTCATTAAAAATAAGTTGTTTTTCAAGCTTAACTTATAGTTCGTCATTCAAGGAAACTACTCCACCTTATTAAATCTCCAGGATTATAACCTGGGCAAGCTCAATTGTTTAAACATTGAGTCTCTGGGATAAACAAATAAGATATCTCGTAAACTAATAAACCGATCTGGCTGAAATTTTTCACACTTATAAAGACGCCTAAAGGCTACATAATTCGTGTATTACATTTCACTTATCACTATTATTGCAAAAGTTATTAGCATTTATAAATTAATAAAAAAATTGGTGGTTTTTTGCTGATAACTCAATTGTTTATTTATCGATTTTAATTTATAAAGAACCAAATTAACCGTCTTTTTATTCTCTACAACTTTCCTATTGTCCACTTTTCTCTAAAATGCAACCGGAAAACTCTATGAGGAAAAAATCGATTTTCACACCTTAACCCATTGTTTATTAAAAATCAGGGACATTCTAGCTGTATACGGTCATACAGTGATCTTTCTATAGGTCCCTCCTACCATTTAAAACTTTTAGATATCTGTAGAACAAAATATCAACTTTTTTTTGTAACCTATTTATTAATTTTCCACATAAAATAATTTATTTACTCATTGTAATTTATCTTAATTGCCGTAGTAAAAACTTCCATCTGTGAAAAGGTCGAAAATTATGCTACATTATCTTCAAAAGTTCTATGGTGATCGTTGTTTTAGGGGGGAAAATTATCGACTATTTTTCGGAAAATGTCGCATTTTCCAATGTTTTCCGGACACGTGATTGTTTTTCGCTGGACTGCCTCTCCCGTGTACATTAATTTCTAATCTGGCCCGTTTCCAACTCGGTCGAAAGGTCGTACGATAAGGTTTAGGTACATTTTTCCGTTCTGTCCAGCAGGTGAACACTTTGAGCAAGACCAAGTTTAGACACTTAGACTACTTTCCTCGGTTGACACCGTCGCTTCATAACGTCATCGTTATTACTTTCTTTTCCTTTCGCGTACGTACGGCGACGTTCGGACGTCGAATTTATTGCCTTCGTCGATTATTTATTCCTCGGAGTTATGCTCTCACAAATTTAAAAACTTTCCATTTAATATTTATTATTTCAGCGTCTAGATTGAATGTAAAAAGTAAAACCCGGCTTTCTCTCTGCTCTATATCTATCTATCTATTGATCTAGCTGCGGTCTACAAAAATGCGTGGAATTTTCGAAACGATCATCGTCGGCCTGTGTGCACTGACCTACATACCGCCGCATTACGTACATTACATCGAAGCCGATTTTATTAATCGAAGGAAGAAAAATATTTATTTGTCCGGAAAGTGCGTTGAACCGACATGGAGGAGGTAATGGAGGTATTGTGTTTCTCGGGGAAAACGTCGCGGGATTTTCCCCCCGGTTTTACGTAACTCGTTAACGGTAACTCTGTAAATAAACATTGTAATAAACGCTAATTAAATTAATGTAGCTCGATGTTAGAAAGTTTATCTGCATACACACACAGAAAAATATAACTACGTTGCGCAACGCGAGTTTATCACTGAAGGAAATGGAACTTGCATGTTTGAAAGTTTTCACAACTACAAGTATTTTGTAAATGGGGCATCTATTGTTGTCCCATATCTTGTTGTACCGACATTTCCGTCATTAGGCATATTTATGTTTAAGTCTGCACTCGACGTGTTGGACTATGGCATTTCATGTAACACGCTCTTTCGTTCCTCTTTTTTTTTGATACACGATTACTCACAGCGTAACCGATTTCATGCTGACGGCAAGTTGAAGCTCTTACCCCATCTGAAAACGTTTATTTTTCTCAAGTTCTCGCATAGAACTCCTCACTTCAAAAACCTTCTTATTATATTCTTCGATGCGACTGGCAATGTTTCACGGAGTTTACTTTGAAGTATTATCGACGACGGTTATTTATCGATCGCTGCATACCGGGACGGCACACTTTTATTTTAGTGTCCCGAATATCCCGAAAACGTCTGGGACGAGCCTTACGCGTTCTGGCGGCAATATTTCGGAATCGATGACGAGGGCCCATTAGGGACGTAACGGGAAGTCGAGCCCTTTGTCGACGCCTTTTTGGGCCCTTTGTCGCGCCCCCGTGGTGGCTCATTAAGGTCCGCGTAGGGAGATTGTCGGTTGAAAAGGAGGATTCCGAGGTTCGAAACGGTCAGTAGTGGAGAACCCGCCGGTCTGAAGTTAGTAGTAAATCCAGCGGCCAAATTTTGAAAATAGCATTTCTAGCAGACGTTATATCAGTGGCGTCTCGAAAAAGAAATACAGTATAGCATTTCTGAAACTCATATCGTCGCATTGCACTAATAACAATTCGAAACCTTCTTCTTCTTGACCAACTGGCCAAATGGCCAACTGCGAGAACTTGGACAACCTCCTTATGTCTTCTTCTTCTTTACTTAGGTATTAGGCCATTGCTTGTTACGGTACCCATCTTTTTCTTGGTCTGGAATTTATGGAAACTCCAGTAACGTGCATTTTTGAAGTCTGGCAAGAGTCATTTCACAGCATTTCAAAATTTGCGAAATACGAACGTTCAGATTTCAGTTTCTTGTCATGTCAAATAATTCTTTAAACAAGTTACTTCAACTCTGATGTTTTTAAAGCTTTTTTTTAAATTTATTTCCTGGAGTACATTTACGATATTCAGTGTACGTCTCAGCTAATGTATAGCACACTTTCTGAATTAAGACACGTGTTTCAGCACTCATGCTTAACTCATTTTCAAAATTTTCCAACTCCAATTTAGTTGGTACCTTACACATTAGCTAAAGTATACTCCGTTCGAAACAAATCCCTATGCACGTCATTTTGATGACGTCACCAAACATCCACTACTACCAACTTAATATAGTCCCAGGACATCGTAATTTATGTGTTCCGTGTATATTTTAGGTTGAGAATACACATAACCATATATATTGTCAACCTAAAATATACACGGAACACATAAAATGCGGTCTCCTGTGACTATATTAAGTTGGTAGTATTGGATTATTCTGACGTCATCAAAATGACGTGCATCGAGATTTGTTTTGAACAGAGTATACATTACGAAGTTCAATAAGTTTTGGCCTATTATTTATGGAACGTTCTGAAATATGAATGCACATTTTCCTTGTTATTTTCAGATATTCATAAAGAAATAATTGCAACTTTAATTTTATCCAAACTTCACAAAGATATTTTCTGAAGTACATTTAAGAGGAGTTTCAGCTTATTTCGTTTCAAATACGACTCTGCATTTTTGTGTTCGATAATTACGTTTCTTGACATGTTCAAAAATTCAATTACTTCAACTCCCGATGTTTTTGGAACTTCTCCCAATTGTTTCCTGAAGTACATTTGTGACACTCGGTACGTTTCAGCAAACTTTCTGAAAAGACACGCGTTGCATAAGGAACTACTTAAAACTCATACTTAACTTGTTTTTAAAAATTTGTATGCAACTCCAATTTACTTGAAACTTCACATAGATACTAACTAAAGGACATTTAAGTAGTGCAGTAAGTTTTAGTACATTATCTGTCGAACTTTGTGAAATACAAATGTCTTCAATTTTGTCATAAAAAATCTCATATTTCAATGTAAAAATGGCAAGTTCAAAAACTCTACAAAGTGTTGATTAAAGTGTATTAAAGTAGGCTAGTAGGTTTGTTTCCAAAATAAGATCATATTTCATTTAATTTTTTGTCTTTTACGAAAATTCGTAAAAATATAACTGCAACTTCTTTGATTGTTAATGTAATAGTATTTATAAATTTACGATACACACTAAGTTTCAACTCATCTCTTATTAAACTTTCTGAAAGAAAATTTTGCGTTTCACCACGATGAACTAGAAATTCATCTTGGAAAAATACTTCAATTCTAATTTAGTTGAAAGTTCATATAGATTCTGACTAAACTACATCGGTGATCGATTTACAGAAGGTTTAGGGGGATGAGAAAGTTACTCGAAAAACTGGGGGTAGCTAGTTAATAGGTAGTTACCTTTAAAAAAATATTTAAAAATTAGAGCGCGATCTAACGTTACGTGAGGGTCTTCTAGTGACCATTTCACCCTCTTAGACCCTCTATCTTTTTTTGAGACGCCACTGATGAAATGGCTGCTAGAAATGTCACTGAACAATCGGCTGCTAACTTTAAACAGGTCCGGCGGCCTGCGATTTGGACGGACCTCTCTAACGGTACTCCGACGCAATTTCACGTACTCTTCCGGAGGCCCGAGGGGAAAGTATTTTTCCTTGAGCGACAAGCGTGGATTTTGAGATTACGACGCGTCAAAGGGAGTTGAGAGTGGAGTTTTGTTACTGCAACCGACAATCTTCCTCTCGGGATCCTTCCAATATATATCTTCGCCCCCTTGAAACATTCATAATTTCCCCTTTTGTGATTTCGTACCGGTACGAGAGAAGAAGAGAAGAGAATCTAACGAATTCGAGAGCTCCTCTTCGACTTTCTTGCGTACATGCACACACGATAAGAGAATACCAAGTAGAAAACGGACAAACGGAGAGGTGATTGACCAGACTGAACCGTGGAATGTTCCCGTTCCCAATGAACACATACACACGCACACACACACAACGGCGACTTCTCTCTCTCCTTCGCCTCCATCGTCCGGTGGAAAGGGGGGAACGCAATTGGAGTCGAATCGCTCGGTCAGCGGTCACTTTGAGGAAGGTGGTTTTATTCAATTTGAGGCTGAAATAGGTTTAATTATCGTAAGAAGTGCAGGCGGGTTAATTTGGCGCGTTCGCCAAAATTTGTGAATAGTGCCGGTTTTGGCGAATTCTCAAACTGAGTTTTACTATGTGGCAGCCATTAGTTTGGACAAGCACAACATTCAAGATGATTTAAGAAGAGTGTCAGTTATGCCATGTGCATTACCATCGACGTGTACTGAATCATTAATCTATAAAGTTGATAAGGACGCAAGAAACTCGAGATAATTTGTGAAATATGCAATGAATTCTCCATGAAGTTTATACTAGTAAATCTGAAAGGGTATTACAGTTACCAATTATGTTGACGTGGCCTTTAAAACAATCCAGATGAATCTATCGAATTGCCAAAGAAATTTTCTTGCAGGCTAAAATTTGTTTATGGCGCAGTGCTCATCTTAAAAGGAACTTTTACTCTTCCACAAAGCTGAAGTGAAACAAAGTATGTACACAATAATGCCAGGTGTACAACGGATCTAGATGAATCTACCAATTTGCCAAAAATTTATTTAAAGTCTAGAAGTAGTTTACAGAATTCATAGTAACCAAGAAAAAACTTTAACTCATCCACGTAGATACAGGAAAATTCAAGATCAATCTTGAAGGGCACTAAATTGTCTGCTTCATTTCAATGGACTTAGAATTATCTATAAAGTTTAAAGTTGCACGAGACTATCTAATTTACTATCTATCGACTATCTAATGAGACTAATCCATTTCATAGTCTTTTAAGGACGTACAATTGATACTACAACATGGATGTACATTGGACGTCCATTTCATAGTCTTTTGAGGACGTCCAACTCCTGCTGAAATAGGGATGTACATTGGTCGTCCATTTCATGGTCTTTTAAGAACGTCCAGTTGATGCTGCAACATGGATGTACATTGGACGTCCATTTCATGATCTTTTGAGGACGTCCAACTCCTGCTGAAATAGGGATGTACATTGGACGTCCATTTCATGGTCTTTTAAGAACGTCCAGTTGATGCTGCAACATGGATGTACATTGGACGTCCATTTCATGATCTTTTAAGGACGTCCAACTCATGCTGAAATAGGAATGTACATTGGACGTCCATTTTATGGTCTTTTAAGGACGTCCAATTGATGCTGCAACATAATGTACATTGGACTTCCATTTCATGATTTTTTAAGGACGTCCAACTCATGCTGAAATAGGGATGTACATTGGACGTCCATTTTATGGTTTTTTAAGGACGTCCAATTGATGCTGCAACATGATGTACATTGGACGTCCATTTCATGGTCTTTTAAGGACGTCCAATTGATACTGCAACATGGATGTACATTGGACGTCCATTTTATAGTCTTTTGACGACGTCCAACTCATGCTTAAATAAGGATGTACATTGGACGTCCATTTTATGGTCTTTTAAGGACGTCCAATTAATACTACAACATGGATGTACATTGGACGTCCATTTCATGATCTTTTAAGGACGTCCAACTCCTGCTGAAATAGGGATGTACATTGGACGTCCATTTCATGGTCTTTTAAGGACGTCCAATTGATGCTGCACCATGGATGTACATTGGACGTACATTTCATAGTCGTTTGAGGACGTCCAACTCATGGTGAAATAGGGATGCACATTGGACGTCCATTTCATGGTCTTTTAAGTACGTAAAATTGATGCTGCAACATGGATGTACATTGGACGTCCATTTCATGATCTTTTAAGGACGTCCAACTCATGCTGAAATAGGGATGTACATTGGACGTCCATTTTATGGTCTTTTAAGGACGTCCAAATGATGCTGCAACATGATGTACATTGGACGTCCATTTCATGGTCTTTTATGGACGTCCAATTGATGCTGCAACATGGATGTACATTGGACGTCCATTTCATGATCTTTTAAGGACGTCCAACTCATGCTGAAATAGGGATGTACATTGGACGTCCATTTCATGGTCTTTTAAGGACGTCCAAATGATGCTGCAACATGATGTACATTGGACGTCCATTTCATGGTCTTTTATGGACGTCCAATTGATGCTGCACCATGGATGTACATTGGACGTACATTTCATAGTCGTTTGAGGACGTCCAACTCATGCTGAAATAGGAATGTACATTGGACGTCCATTTCATAGTCTTTTAAGGACGTCCAATTGATACTGCAACATGGATGTACATTGGACGTATTTCATGGTCTTTTAAGGGCGTCTAATTGATTCTATAACATGGGTGTACATTGGACGTCCATTTTATAGTCTTTTGACGACGTCCAACTCATGCTGAAATAAGGATGTACATTGGACGTCCATTTCATGTTCTTTTAAGGACGTCCAATTAATACTACAACATGGATGTACATTGGACGTCCATTTCATGATCTTTTAAGGACGTCCAACTCATGCTGAAATAGGGATGTACATGGGACGTCCATTTCATGGTCTTTTAAGGACGTCCAATTGATGCTGTAACATGGATGTACATTGGACGTCCATTTCATGGTCTTTTAATGACGTCCAATTGATGCTGCACCATGGATGTACATTGGACGTCCATTTCATGGTCTTTTAAGCACGTCCAATTGATGCTGCACCATGGATGTACATTGCACGTCCATTTTATAGTCTTTTAAGGACGTCCAACAGATGCTACAACATGGATGTCCATTGGACGTACATTTCATAGACTTTTGAGGACGTCCAATTCATGCTGAAATAGGGATGTACATTGGACGTCCATTTTATGGTCTTTTAAGGACGTCCAATTGATGCTGCTACATTGATGTTCATTGGACGTCCATTTCATGGTCTTTTAAGGACGTCCAATTGATACTGCACCATGAATGTACATTGCACGTCCTTTTATAATCTTTGAAGGACGTCCAACTGATGCTACAACATGGATGTCGATACATTTCATAGTCTTTTGAGGACGTCCAACTCATGCTGAAATAGGGATCTACATTGGACGTCCATTTCATGGTCTTTTAAGCACGTCCAATTGATGCTGCAACATGGATGTACATTGGACGTCCATTTCATGGTCTTTTAACCACGTCCAATTGATACTGTAACATGGATGTACATTGGACGTCCATTTCATGGTCTTTTAAGCACGTCCAATTGATGCTGCACCATGGATGTACATTGCACGTCCATTTTATAGTCTTTTAAGGACGTCTAACTGATGCTACAACATGGATGTCCATTGGACGTACATTTCATAGCCTGTCACGAACGTCCAACTCTTGGTGGAAAAGGGACATACATTGGACGTCCTCTGCAGGTTCATGGACGTTTGTACGTTTAGTGGACCTGTAGTGGACGTCCACTGGATGTCGTGGTTTTATTGGGTAAAGAGGTGCCTTACCTAACTTAACCTAAATGAACGAAGAAGAAACTTTGACTCATCTACGTAGGTACAGGAAGACTTAACATGAATCTACCAAAAACACAAAAATTCCAAGTGCATTTCGGTCATCATTGCCAGTCATTGGAAATATTCATAAATTATATTATTAATTATTAACTTATAAACTTGCTTTGTTTTATCGGGCCAAACCTGACCAATCCTACAACTAACTCTTATTGGGCGTATACCTTGTAGCCAATTCTAGAACAGAACATGTAGATTTTGTAGCGTTATAGCTTGAAAGTTGCGAGTTGTCAAATTGAAATGTATATTAATGTTACGAAGAACTCCCATACATTCACATTGCAGTCAGATTGCCGCGGATGATCGCGGCAAGAATTGCAAATTTTACCTTCGTTCCAACCTTGGAATTCGTATTTTTCATCGACTAAAACTCTTCTCTCATCGCGACCAGTCGAGTAACGGCATTTCGCTAGTCATCAAGGAATAATCGTTAATATGTTGATACGTTGAGGTAATTAATCTTCAATTTTTATAGTTTCCTACTTCGAAGGTTAACTTTATCGCTTTCTATTGCGTTGCGCTCCTCACCGACTCGAATTTATTTTCGCATCGAAGCTCTTCGCTAAGATTCGTAAATAATTCAAAAATAGACTCTCGATCGTGCAAGACCTTTAGAACTCATCCGAGCCCGCCGTTCGCGATCCTTCGTAATTAACTTTCGAAAAATATTCTGACATTTTCTTCTCGTCGGTATATCGCAGAGAGAGAGAAAAAATACGTGAACGCCACCATAACGACGTTCCCCTCGACACAAAAACGACCTCACGTTGGCATTTCGCGACGGTCTTCGACGGTAACCTTTGTCGGTCCCTGGGAAGATCATCTCGAATATTGGAGTTATGCGCCGAATATACGTAGAATTGGGCAGACGAATTCTTGTAGATCTCGTATCTCATTTCGTCAAGGAGAACGTATGCAACGTATCTGCATCAACGTGATGCAACTTACGGAGAAAGTCCTCTCGAGCGTGGAAATGTCGATCGATTCGAATCGATTGTCCTCCGATGAAGTGTGTCCGCATAATAACAGTTATACAAGACGTTCGTGAGATCACTTTATTGGGTCTGTCAGTGTGACGGGCATGTCGACGGGTGGCTTTTCCCCCTCCCTCCTCTCGACTGATGAATTGGTCGTGTAGGTGAAAGTTTTTAATTTATTTGATTTTTCGCCTAATTGTATACGTCTCGGATACACACTCTGGAAGTCGAGGTTGCGTAATGGTCTAATAACGGTAATGAAATATTACCTAACTTAGCGCCTATGGGCTTTCCCAGGTGATTCATGACTTCGGTATCTGAAATGTGTGTTTAGGTTTTGGGGGGTTTCTGGAATTACCGAAGCCACCACACACATTTATACAATATTTGTAATTTCTGGCTATGATTTAATCAAGCTGACTGCGATTTAAATTTTTAACTAACGCCACAAGTTAATGATCAAATACTTCCGTTCCGGACAAAACACTTTAATTAAGTTAGCCTAGTGACTAACTGACGAGTCTCACTAGCTCCCATTGATATAGAAAGTATGGAGAAACAAAAATAAAGCAACAGTAACTAGCTAATCTAACAATAGATCGACTAATTTAGCTGCATTTACGAACTGATTAACTAATACCAACCAGTTATTAATCGACTTAACCATGAAGATATAAACCGCAACTGATCTAAAATACAAATACCTTCGGTCCCTGATTAACGACTTCATTGATTGATCGCAATGACTAACTGACTAGGCTGGTCAGCTTTCACTAACTTAAATGTGGATGAACAAAAACGAATGTAATGTAATAACTAGTGTGACTAATTAACGAACGTGGAGGTCGACTAATTTAACTTCACTTTACAACTGATTGACTTTTTATGACCTGATTAACTAACGCCACAAGTTAATGATCAAATACTTCCGTTCCGGACAAAACACTTTAATTAAGTTAGCCTAGTGACTAACTGACGAGTCTCACTAGCTCCCATTGATATAGAAAGTATGGAAAAACAAAAATGAAGCAACAGCAACTAGCTAATCGAACAATAGATCGACTAATTTAGCTGCATTTACCAACTGATTAACTAATACCAACCAGTTATTAATTGACTTAACCATGAAGATATAAACCGCAACTGATCCGAAATGCAAATACCTTCAATCCCTGATTAACGACTTCATTGATCGATCGCAATGACTAACTGACTAGGCTGGTCAGCTTTCACTAACTTCGATGTAGGCGAACAAATATGAATGTAATGTAACAACTAGTGTGACTGATTAACGAACGTGGAGGTCGACTAATTTAACTTCACTTTCCAACTGATTGACTTTTAATGAGGATTAACTAACGCCACCAGCTAATGATCAAATACTTCCGTTCCGGACAAAATATTTTAATTAAGTTAGCATAGTGACTAACTGACCAGGCTCACTAGCTCCCATTGGTATAGAAAGTATGGTGGAACAAAAATGAGGCAACAGCAACTAGCTAATTACTAATACCAACCAGTTATTAATTGACTTAGCCATGAAGATATAAACCGCAACTGATCCAAAATACAAATACCTTCAGTACCTGATTAACGACTTCATTGATTGATCGCAATGACTAACTGACTAGGCTGCTAGAATGTAATAACCAGTGTGACTAGCTTACTAACTAGACTAGCTAACCGAACGAGAGATTGACTAGTTTAGCTAACTCTAACTGAATAACTGACTAACGTCAAGATATAAACTGCAACTGATCCAAAATGCCTACACCTCTAGTCCTTGACAAACTGCGTTATTGATTTGTTTCTATGATTAACTAACTAGTTTTCACTAGAAAGAATGAAGAAATAAATGTGATATAATATCTCGTGTGTCTAGATAACGAATGTAAAGGTCGATTAGTTTATTGCGACCAGTTAATTACCGAATAACTAACGTCACAAGCTAAATTGAAACTAAGATATTCCAGTAGGCTAAAGTACAGAATGCAGGCACGCTGAAATGATGAAATGTAATAACTAGAACGACTAGCTGACGAAATTGGAAATCATCTAGTTTTAGTCATTGAGATCTTCAATGACTAACTGACTAGTTTTTGATATTTGCATAAAGTTGGATCTTAGTTAGCCATCGGTGATTAGTGTAATTCCGAATGGGATACCTACGCTTCCTCGTTTCGCGAATCAGTCACTGTCCTATCTGTTTTATCAGCCGTCCCACTGCCGAACGAACTACATGCTATACTATATTTATAGCATCCTTATCTGTCAATTTCACGCTGCCACAATATTTGAGAAGTGCTTTAACTCTCAGATAAGACTTCCTGAATGCCTTTGTTAAAATAACACATTAGTGTATCTTTTACCGTTTCCGTTTCCCTGACGCTATCTTCACGGAAAAAATCCATTCATCGCACGAAGGCCATCTCCAGCGAGAGGGAGGCGTTTATGCAAATGCCGGGGGATCATTTAATATCAACGTGTATATACACAAGAGAGAGGGGAAGAAAGAGAGAGACAGATTACAGGAGCGACGATTGATGGGATAAATAGATGGTTATAAATACCTTTGGCCTGGCCGACTCTACCTAATCAGGATAGCGATAAGAGCATCTGATCCTTATTTACTACTGCAGCACCCTGAAACCAAAGTTATACGACCCGTTGGTTGATTACGGCGGCGGATTTCGCGGTGGTTCATTAAAAATTAGTGTTTGCACTAATTAATGCGACACTTTTGTGACGGGAATAATTTCGAATTAATGAAAGGTTCAATCGAGGCACCTTGAATTATTAACAAAGCGCTATCCCCGCGAGAATGAAACCTGACAAGGGGTTAATTAATGCCGTCGTTTTAAAAGTAGGTTTGCCACATGATTTTAAGGGAATAAGAAAAAAAAATGGTAGAAGGTAAATTGTTTATTATCTAACCAACAGAACTAAGTAGTAATAGGAGTACCATTCCACGTATCTCTGGTCCACTCGAAATCGCTCGTATCATCAGTTACAGGTCATTATCTTTTCCCGAGTTATTTAATGTAATAATTATTATTATCTTATCTGCGATTCGACGCGAGGCGATATCAGAAGTGCACGCCACGTAAACCGATTAAATGTACGAAAAACGCTCCACATCGCGCATCGCAGATACTCCGTGGCAATACGTGTGAAGTACCTACCAGATGGCGAGGGATTCGAAGGGTGATGCCAGTGAATCACAGCCAGAAAAGGTATTAAACGCTTCAAAAGTACTCCAGTGGAGTTAAGTGTGTTTTACTTTTGGGAGACTATTGGAGTTTTCAGCCACGTTCGGTACTTCAGTAGTTGACGCCACACAGCTGGCTGTTTTGGTGGTTTGTTCTGGACGGTCGGTACTCCGTAGAGGAACGTCCTGTACGAAGCTTGACAATAGTCCTATTCAACTGTTCTTTCCAGAAGTTGACCTGTGGTAAATGGTACCTCACAGGACGTCACGTTAGAATTTCGCACCTACTTTGTCAGTACCTCTGTACGATTGATCTCGTCAAGAGCCCCTTTTTCATTCCAGAAATCAGAGGCGTTCGGTACTTAAGTAATTAACGCCACACAGCTGGTACTATTGGTGATTGATTCTGGTCGGTCAATTCTCTCTAGAGAAACGTCTTGACAATAGTTCTGTTCAACTGTTCTTTCCAGAAGTTAACGTCGTGTGGTACGTCACTAAATGGTACTCCACGGAACGTCGCGTTTGTATTTCGTACTTACTTTGTCAGTACCTCTGGACGATTGATCTCGACAAATGCCGCTTTTTCATTCCAGAAATCAGAGGCGTTCGGTACTTAAGTAATTAACGCCACACCGCTGGCACTATTGGTGATTTATTCAGTTCGGTAAATTTTCTCTAGAGAAACGACTTGACAATAGTCCTGTTCAAGTGTTCTTTCCAGAAGTTAACGACGTGTGGTACTTCAGTAAATGGTACCCCACGGAACGTCGCGTTTGTATTTCGCACTTACTTTGCCAATACCTCTGGACGATTGATCTCGTGAACAGTCCCTTTTTCATTTAAGAGATGAAAGGCGTTCGGTACTTCAGTAATTAACGCCTAACGCCACACAGCTGGCACTTTTGGTGGTGGTTCTTTGTATAATTCTTTGTTTGTTTATATGTTGATTTCTCTGTATGATTGATCTCTTGGTTGTTTCAGGCCGCCGGTCCGGGCAACAGCACGAGCCAATCGCAGCAGTTCTATCCGGGACTGCCGACCGGCTTCCCGCCCCAACACTTCCATTCCAGCATGCAGCCGAGTCACCCGACGCCTAGTCCGACCCACCTGGGGCACTCGCCGCCGCCACCGCCCTCCTCGAACCCGACCTACTACAAGGACGAGAGGACGCAGCGGCAGCACATCAAACTTAAAAAAAAGTTACACGACAAGCAACAGAAAAGTGATACGCTTCTACCTAGGAAAGAATTAGTGAACGGTTTAAAAAGAACTAACGTTAAGGAGAAGGGGATGAACAGTGTCGGCACCAGTGAGGACGGCGAGGAGAGCAGCGTCCCCGACGAGGAGGACTCGTTCCAGATCGTCACTGATATTTTATCGTCCGTCCAGGCGCCGAAGGTGAGGCAAGGGGTTACGTACTTAAGTGGATTTAATATTACAGTATAAGTAATCAAAGGAAACGAACCGTTCAGGTCCATCCTTCATACATTCTTCGTATCAATTAGAGAAGAGAATCATTGGTCAGGAAAAGGTACGAGACCAAAGAGAGATATTAGTGGGCCATTTTCTAATCTCTTACCAGACATCATTTCTCTTTCATTATTAGGCTTCCACTATTGTGGTTATCAATCTAATTGTTAGCTCATTTCAATTCTGTCGATACAAATAGACAGTTCTTGTAATTTCTCTCGCCTTAGGCGTGCGTTGGCCAAACACTGAGATACTTGCTTTCCCTCCCTTCAGTAAGTAGTTGCATACTTACTGAATTTCATGTTACAGCATAAGTGATCAAAGGGGCCAAACTGTTTAGGTCCATTCTTCATACATTCTTCATATTGAAGATAACTTTTGGTCTGGAGAAGATGGAGACGAAAGATAAAAGTGGGCCATTTTCTGCTCTCTTACTTACCAGACATCATTTCTCGTTGATTATTAGGCTTGCACTGTTGTGGTTATCAATCTATTTGTTAGCTCATTTCAATTCTGTCGATACGAATAGACAGTTCTTGCAATTTCTCTCGCCTTAATCGTGCATTGGCCAATCACAGATGCTTGCTTTCCCTCCCTTCACTAAGTAGTTGCCTATTTACTGAATTTCATGTTACAGCGTAAGTGATCAAAGGGACCGAACCGTTTAGGTCCATTCTTCATACATTCTTCTTATCGAAGATAACTGTTGGTCTGGAAAAGATGGAGACGAAAGAGAGGTAAAAGTGTGCCATTTTCTACTCTCCCATTTACCAGACATCATTTCTCGTTGATAATTAGGCTTCCACTCTTGTGGTTATCAATCTAATTGTTAGCTTATTCCAGTTGTATTGATACGAATACCGTTTCCGAAAGACAGTTCTTGCAATTTCTCTTGCCTTAAGCTTGCACTGGCCAATTACTGAGATATTTTGCTTTACAGCATAAGTAATCAGAACCGTTTAGGTCCATTCTTCATATCAATTGTTAAAGAACAGAATTGGTGGTCGAGAGAAATAGAAGTGGTTCATTTTCCCTTGTTGGTCGCTTCTTTCTAACATTGTCTTCTCTAAAAATTGCTTACAAGAAACGTAAGGGGCTGTAGAATATGTGATGCTTTTTAATTATTTTAATACAAAATGGCGTAGAAAAAGTTTGGATTTTTGGGCTTGACGTGCCCAATATGGCTGATCAAATTGGTCTCAACAATTGTCATTTTCATAGTAGTAATTCTGTGGCTATTTGGCAAAACATGATAACTCACTTGGTTATGGCAAAACAGTTATCATGTTTTGCCAAATAGCCACAGAATTGTACTACCAAATTTATTTGAATGTAAATGAATATTTAATAAAAGTGATGCTAGAAAACAAGCTCTCTGTATATAGATTGTCAAGTATGTATACTCTTTCCAAAACAAATCGCACAATCATCCAATACTACCAACTTAATATAGTCCCAGCACATCGCAATTTATGTGTTCCGTGTATAATTTAGGTTGACAATATATATGGTTATGTTATATTGTCAACCTAAAATAGACACGGAACGCATAAATTGCATGTGCTGGGACTATATTAAGTTGGTAGTATTGGAAGTATTCTGACGTCATCAAAATGACGTGCATCGGGATTTGTTTTGAAAAGAGTATAACAAAAATTAGACAATTCATTGAAAGTAATTTTCATGTACAACTTGAGGGAATCAAGCGTTGAAAGCATCTTGTTCGATAAACTTGATCAGATTATAGGAATGGAATGAAAATTACTTCTAATTGGTTCCTTATTGTGGAATATACGAGTAATTACTATTAGAACGATAATGAGGCTCGAGTAATGAAACACTTAATTGTCGCATCGGCAGAATTGTTAGGAACACGTGATCTCGAGGGTGATTAATTGCGAGTAAATTGATTTCTAAGCCGATACATACTATTCTATTGAAATGCAGAGTCCGAAATCAACAAGAGCGAAAGAGAAACTAATAGTATTTCGTTAGAACGACAGAGAAGGAAGTTTTGCAACGTTGCTGGCCGGCCGGTCCGTAACCCATTCCAAATATTCCCGTCGGAGGCTATACAGCGAATGATCCGATAGAGTGTGGCGATGACTGTGACGTTTCGCGAGCTAGCAACGACGCAAAAGTTCTTTCTCTGTTTAGCCAACGAGAAATATATGGCCTTTCTTTCGCTCTTATGTTTATACCATACTGCGACTCTGTAGAAACGGTCTGTACATTCGACGGGGTCGCATCACTTTTGATTATCAAGAGAGAGAAATGATTTTTTTTCTGCTACAGGTGTCTGAACTGAGTTCCCGCAGTGCCTTATTGCAGTGGGCGCCGCCCACCCGTCTCTCCGAGTCGGCGAGCAACGACAGCCACGAAATAGATATCTCCGAGTCCGACCTGAGGTACGAGGTCCTGCTGAGCGACAAGAGCAAGGAGATGAAGTTCAAGTCGATCTACAGCGGCGCCTCGCTCTCGTGCCGCATCCAGGACCTGAAGCCCGGCCAGGAGTACTCCGTCTGCCTGCAGGTGCACCTCGACGAGATGCAGGGCTTCGCCACCGACCCCGTCAAGTTCTTCACGCCGCCCTGCGAGCCCGATCAGCCGCAGCCGCCGAAGCTGATACACAGGACGAAGCACTCGTTGCAGCTGAGGTGGAACAATGTCAACGACAACGGCTCGCACATACTGCACTACGTGCTCGAGTACGACGAGGGCAAGGGCGAGGGCTTCGTCGAGTTCTACAAGGGCAAGGGTAAAACGAACACGCTGAACAAGCTGCAGCCGGCCACGTTGTACAAGTTCAGGATGTGCGTCGTCAACGAAGTGGGGAGGAGCCTCTATTCCGACGTTATAGGTTAGGCTTTTGTACTATCATTGTTCTGTTATGATTTAAAGCAAACTTTGTTATCGAATGATTTCGGATGATGCCTTAACTTAAATCATATGGTTACACCATTGGAATTCTCAGTAACTCATAACTTCAAAACAAGTCATTCCCATTCACATCACTCTTTGTAGCCATAAAGTGTAATCACAAGAATAAAGAAGGAGCAGAAGATTATGACAGCCTGTACTGTACAGTAGCAATTAAGCGACTCTGAATGATATATCTATCCTTTCAAAAATGTTTTAAAATTACAATTTTAACGAGTAGCACAGAAATTATTAAAGTTACTTTAAACATTAGACTTTCACAGGCATATTTTCTTGGCACACTGACACAAGTGAATAGATATCCCTGGTTTACAATGCACAAACATCAGACGCCTCTTTCTAGTACCCTTCTGATGGTCTCGTTGTTCTGGTGTAAGGGTGAAGAAATGTAGATCTAATGGAAATCCACGTATGCACTTCTGGTGGGGTTGTTTGTATTTAGTTACTTAACTTTTGTTTATTATTTTTTCAGACTCAGCAAGATTCATAATTGTTGCCCATTTTATTACCTATCTTGAAAATTGGTAAAGCAATTCCATTCCCAACCAGTTCCAAACTTTGCTTTAAACAAATTGTATTTGTCTTTCATCATTTCCGTACTGATTGCTCTTAGTGCCTTCCCGTTTTTAATCGACTCATTACTTCTGTTAGTTCTTTGATCATGTTACTTTTCTTCACCTCGTCATGATTTCGCTTTAAGTAATTCCTGCAATGAACCACATTACTAAGTACACTAATTACACCACAATCCTATCACTTTCAGGTTATCAAACCTTCGATAACCCGCCGACGCAGCCGAGCCCGCCTACCCTCGTCGAGGCGACCGTCCAGTCGTTGCACCTCCAGTGGCACCAACGGCCTAAGGACGACGAGTTCATCCTGCAGATGAACGACGTCGAGACCAAGTACGGTTTCCTCAACGTGTACCACGGCAGGGAGAACTTCCACGTGTGCCGCGGGCTGAACCGATTCAGCGACTACTCGTTCAGGCTGAGGACGAAGAACGAGGACGGCTCGTCGCTGTGGTCCGAGGAGGTCACCTACCGCACCCTACCGGACAGACCGGCCAGACCGTCCAAACCGATAGTCAAAGGTACCTTTGAGCAGTTGTTGAAGTTTGCTTATGGTTTTCATTTTGGTTTCGAATCTGCTTTTGATGGCCAGGGAGGATAAGTGCTTAACTTAAAGTCACACATTTTACAGGAGAACAGTTTTAAAGTTCAAATAATACTGCAAAGTATCTTGTTACCAAAGAAATCTGATTTAAGCAGACCTAGTTTTACCTGGTTCTTTTGGGCATTTTACCCAACTACTGACGTATTCTAATTTGGAACATGTCAATAAATTGGTCGGGTTTTGATCAAAATTATTTCATCAACCTCATTAATTTTCATTGAAGCTAACAAGTGTTTCAAAACATTTTTTCGGCTTAAAATAAGGTAAAGCCAAAATAAAGTGTTCACATTTGCCGCAAATAAAGTGTCGCATGTCCAGATTAGAGAGGGTCCCTATTGTAGAGGAAATTTTACATTAATATCTTATGGCAAATTGACGGTTACATAGCAAAAGTGTCCATAAACCTATATGTCCATATTGTAGAGGTGTCCACAACGGGAGGTTTCACATATTAAGAAACTTTAGTTCTCCCATTTTCACAAGTTTTCAATGATATTTTTCCTATGATCGTTCCACTACTTTCTTAAGAAGAGACTTCCGGGAAGCACGCGTGAAGAGACTGCTGATTACAAAAATAAGGTCGGTAAGAGTCGGGGAATTTTGAAAGGAAAATTTTATGGGCACCCTGTAAAAGGTAGCTCTTCTCCATTAGGATGTCTCTTCCATATCAGAATTACCACTTATCCAAAAAATTTGCTTTAATTACATAAGTATGTAATTATCCTCCATGGCCATTAAAATAGGTTCTCTTTGTTAGCGTGTTGTGGAAGGTTCCTAAATGCTTTCATGTCATGTGATTACAGGTAGGATCCACGCTCACTCCTTCAAGCTGAAATGGGAGCCGCCGAGCGACACAGGCGGCGCCGACATAACCAAGTACGTCCTCGAGGTAAACTCCGGCAGCGGCTACGAGACAGTGTACACGGGCACGGAGACGGAAGCAGTCTGTGATAAACTAACTCCCGGCACGACGTACCAGCTGAGGGTGAGCTGCTATAGCGCAGGCGGCTGCAGCAACTACTCTGACCCGTGCACCGTCACGACGGACGCCATCAGCCCCGGCCAGTGTCCGCAGCCTCGCCTCCAGGGCAAGCCGAAGGCGAACAGCGTCTCGCTGCGTTGGCATGAGCCCGACTACAACGGCGGCGCCCCCGTCCTCGACTACGAGGTCGAGATGCTCCAGGCGGACCAGGAGGGCGGCGGTACCATCGTGCACAAGAGCAAGGAGATGGAGTGCCAGGTCGCCGGGTTGCGACCCGGCAACGAGTATGTCTTCGCCGTGAGGGCGGTGAACAGGATCGGCCCGGGCGCCTGGTCTGAGGCGCTGAGGGTGGCGAGCGGGGCCGCGCCTCCTGACGCGCCCGACGCCCCCCTCGTGCTCTGCAGGTCGCCGTGTCACGTGTCCGTCGAGTGGCGGGAGCCGGCCGGCAACGGGGCCCCCGTCGCCGAGTACCGGCTCGAGATGAGCGCCGACGTCGCCGACGAGGCGAAGTTCCACTGCGTCTACCAGGGCGCGCAACCTAGCCACGAGGTCAAGGGCCTCCAGCCGTTCCACACCTACTACTTCAGGGTGCAGGCGGGGAACGTCGCCGGGCTCGGCCATTACTCGCCGGTCGCGGCGACCGTCACGCCCGCCGCGCCACCTTCCGCCGTCGGCCTCGTCAAGACCGAATCCACGCCGACGTCCATCACCTTGCACTGGAACCCCTCGGCGAGCAACGGCTCGCCGATCACCCACTACAACATCGAGATAGGCGACCGGACGATATCCACCGAATCTCCACTCACCGAATACACCGTACGACACCTCCAACCCGACACCCATTACAAGATCAAGATCCAAGCGGTGAACGGCGTCGCCCCCGGGCCCTTCTCTCCCCCGTTGAAGACCTCCACGTTGCGCCTACCGCCCTCGCCCCCCCACCTCGAGTGCACCGCCATCGGTCACAACTACCTGAAGCTCAAGTGGGGCGAGGGTAAGAACACTGAGTACATCCAGTACTGCGTCGAGATGGAGAACCTCCGCTCGCACGACTTCCAGTGTGTCTACAAGGGCACCGCGCTCACGTGCAAGGTGAACAAGCTCCAGGAGTTGACCGCCTACAAGTTCAGGATAAACGCGACGAGCGACGTCGGAGTCGGCGACTACTCCGACGAGTACGAGTTCACGACGGGCATATCTCCGCCGGGCGCCGTGAAGGCGCCGAGGGTCGTCGAGGTCGAGCAACGGTCGTGCAGCATCGAGTGGTTACCGGCGAAGAACTCGTTCGGCGATCCGATCAGCTACCAGGTGCAGCTGTGCAAGGCGAGGGAACAGGTCTTCAAACAGGTGAGTCAAGTGGATATATATGATTGATGAAACCTCCCTATTTGTTTAAGCTGTACACCTGTACAGCAATTCTACTGCTTCTTTCCCTCCCTGTTGTAGCAGTTGCAATACTACTTTTACAAAGTACTTTGTATTTTGTAAATTGTATACTTGTTGTAACATTCATTAACACTGTAATAAATTGTATTCCACACTTTATGCACTCATTAGGATTAGATGGTAATAGTTAATATATCCGAATAGAACATGTGGGTGCCATTGATCAACAAAATCCTAAAAGTAGACGTACGTTTCTCGAACCGCGTGTCATAAAAGAGTATAGTATAAAATGTATACATAATATTACTGAACGTCTTAGATTATCGTTTGATGGCGTAGAAAGCCATATTTCGCTGTACCCCTCTTGAGACTGAAATATCTTAACCGTCGTGTGTGTTCCAGGTGTGTAGAACGTCGGAGCCGAGGTGCACGTTGGACTCCCTGGAACCCGGCGTCGAGTACTCGGCCAGGGTGTGCCCGATGAGGTTGACGTCCGGCACGGAGCTGCCGGGTCCGCCCTCTCCACCTCTGAACTTCTCCACTCTGGCGACGGAATCTAGTACGACTTCGAAGCTCTCCTCCTCCTCCTCCTCGCCCTCGGCCGGTCCGTCTTCGCACGCCCACAGGAGCCACACTCTGTATCATTCCTTCTGGCAGATGTTCCCGCTTAAGCAGTTCCCCGATGAATATCGCACTTACTTGTACGTCATTCTAGTAATGTTAATTGGAATAGTCATATCGTTAGTACTTGCGTCATTTCTGTAAAGTGCAGTCTCTGTGTCTCGCTTGAAGCTCTCAAATAATATAAATTAAAATAAGGTATAAAAAAGTTTGTATAAGGAAAAGAAAGACTAATATTCCGATTGTCTGTAAGCTGGACTAAAAGACTGGCTTAGCAAAGAAATCCTTAATATTTTAAGTATTATTAAACAGGGCTTTTTATTATGAATTATATTAATTAGAGGACCAAAGCTTTATGTTTTGGTATTTTTATACGTGTCTCCGTACTCGGCGTGGTGCTATCCAATTAATTAATGATGTGATTTTGAAACGACAAAATGTCGTAACTGACCTAAACGGTTCGCTATTTGTGTTGTTATTCCAGTCATATGTACATTTATATATATATATTATATATATTCTATGTGGTTGGCGGTATTATTAAATTATTATAATTAAATAAATTTTATGTTAAGTGGCTGGAAAATATGTACCTATAAATAAAATTATGAATCTTTGTATTGCAATTGTATAGGTTGAAAAATCATTTATTATATTATATAAATCTAATGTTAATCTATTATGATCTAATCAATATTATTTTAGATTTGGCTATACTGGGATGTGTATATGTGCGCTTGGCACTATCAAGAGATATATTAATATATTATAGGTAAAAATACATATATTATGAACATAAATAAATCAATTATATTTTATGTACAATTATTACGACTATTATTTTTGTACTCATACCTCTTTTAATGATTATCAATTCACTGATTTTCTATAAAATCTTTGAAAAAATCGAAATAACTCGAAAACCGCTGGACAGAAATGGCTGAAACTCGGCGAAGGGCATCAGGGGCCCTTCGCCGACCTGCCCTGCAAATTTCAGCTCGAAATTCGAAAGTTTAAATTTTACAAGTATAAAAAACGTGTAAAATTCCATTTTTTCGATTTTCCAATTATGCGTGGAATCGATAGAGGGCGTCGCCCTAAGGACGATGGTGAAGGTCCCAGAGCCCTACGGCCCTTGGTTCCCGAGATATCGTCGGATTTAGGAATAGCCACATGAAATCAGAAAAACGTGAATAACTCGAAAACCGCTTGACAGAAATGACTGAAACTGGGCGAAGGGCTTCAGGGGCCCTTCGCCGATCTGCCCTGCGAGTTTCAGATCGAAATTCGAAAGTTTAAATTTTACAGGTATAAAAACGTGTAAAATTCCATTTTTTCGATTTTCCAATTATGCGTGCAATGGATCGAGGGCGTCGCCCTAAGGACGATGGTGAAGGTCCCAGGGCCCTACGGCCCTTGGTTCCCGAGATATCGTCGGTTTTGGGAATAGCCACATGAAATCAGAAAAACGGGAATAACTCGATAACCGCTTGACAGAAATGGCTGAAACTGGGCGAAGGGCTTCAGGGGCCCTTCGCCCATCTGCCCTGCGAGTTTCAGCTCGAAATTCTAAAGTTTAAGTTTTACAGGTATAAAAATGTGTAAAATTCCATTTTTTTCGATTTTTCAATTATGCGTGCAATCGATAGAGGGCGTCGCCCTAAGGACGATGGTGAAGGTCCCAGGGCCCTACGGCCCTTGGTTCCCGAGATATCGTCGGTTTTGGGAATAGCCACATGAAATCAGAAACACGGGAATAACTCGAAAACCGCTTGACAGAAATGACTGAAACTGGGCGAAGGGCTTCAGGGGCCCTTCGCCGATCTGCCCTGCGAGTTTCAGATCGAAATTCGAAAGTTTAAATTTTACAGGTATAAAAACGTGTAAAATTCCATTTTTTCGATTTTCCAATTATGCGTGGAATCGATAGAGGGCGTCGCCCTAAGGACGATGGTGAAGGTCCCAGAGCCCTACGGCCCTTGGTTCCCGAGATATCGTCGGATTTAGGAATAGCCACATGAAATCAGAAAAACGGGAATAACTCGAAAACCGCTTGACAGAAATGGCTGAAAATGGGCGAAGGGCTTCAGGGGCCCTTCGCCCATCTGCCCTGCGAGTTTCAGCTCGAAATTCTAAAGTTTAAGTTTTACAGGTATAAAAACGTGTAAAATTCCATTTTTTTCGATTTTTCAATTATGCGTGCAATCGATAGAGGGCGTCGCCCTAAGGACGATGGTGAAGGTCCCAGAGCCCTACGGCCCTTGGTTCCCGAGATATCGTCGGATTTAGGAATAGCCACATGAAATCAGAAAAACGGGAATAACTCGAAAACCGCTTGACAGAAATGGCTGAAAATGGGCGAAGGGCTTCAGGGGCCCTTCGCCCATCTGCCCTGCGAGTTTCAGCTCGAAATTCTAAAGTTTAAGTTTTACAGGTATAAAAACGTGTAAAATTCCATTTTTTTCGATTTTTCAATTATGCGTGCAATCGATAGAGGGCGTCGCCCTAAGGACGATGGTGAAGGTCCCAGGGCCCTACGGCCCTTGGTTCCCGAGATATCGTCGGTTTTGGGAATAGCCACATGAAATCAGAAACACGGGAATAACTCGAAAACCGCTTGACAGAAATGACTGAAACTGGGCGAAGGGCTTCAGGGGCCCTTCGCCGATCTGCCCTGCGAGTTTCAGATCGAAATTCGAAAGTTTAAATTTTACAGGTATAAAAACGTGTAAAATTCCATTTTTTCGATTTTCCAATTATGCGTGGAATCGATAGAGGGCGTCGCCCTAAGGACGATGGTGAAGGTCCCAGAGCCCTACGGCCCTTGGTTCCCGAGATATCGTCGGATTTAGGAATAGCCACATGAAATCAGAAAAACGGGAATAACTCGAAAACCGCTTGACAGAAATGGCTGAAAATGGGCGAAGGGCTTCAGGGGCCCTTCGCCCATCTGCCCTGCGAGTTTCAGCTCGAAATTCTAAAGTTTAAGTTTTACAGGTATAAAAACGTGTAAAATTCCATTTTTTCGATTTTTCAATTATGTGTGCAATCGATAGAGGGCGTCGCCCTAAGGACGATGGTGAAGGTCCCAGAGCCCTACGGCCCTTGGTTCCCGAGATATCGTCGGATTTAGGAATAGCCACATGAAATCAGAAAAACGGGAATAACTCGAAAACCGCATGACAGAAATGGCTGAAAATGGGCGAAGGGCTTCAGGGGCCCTTCGCCCATCTGCCCTGCGAGTTTCAGCTCGAAATTCTAAAGTTTAAGTTTTACAGGTATAAAAACGTGTAAAATTCCATTTTTTTCGATTTTTCAATTATGCGTGCAATCGATAGAGGGCGTCGCCCTAAGGACGATGGTGAAGGTCCCAGGGCCCTACGGCCCTTGGTTCCCGAGATATCGTCGGTTTTGGGAATAGCCACATGAAATCAGAAACACGGGAATAACTCGAAAACCGCTTGACAGAAATGACTGAAACTCGGCGAAGGGCTTCAGGGGCCCTTCGCCGATCTGCCCTGCGAGTTTCAGCTCGAAATTCGAAAGTTTAAATTTTACAGGTATAAAAATGTGTAAAATTCAATTTTTTCGCTTTTTCAATTATGCGTGCAGTCGATAGAGGGCGTCGCCCTAAGGACGATGGTGAAGGTCCCAGGGCCCTACGGCCCTTGGTTCCCGAGATATCGTCGGTTTTGGGAATAGCCACATGAAATCAGAAACACGGGAATAACTCGAAAACCGCTTGATAGAAATGGCTGAAACTCGGCGAAGGGCTTCAGGGGCCCTTCGCCGATCTGCCCTGCGAGTTTCAGATCGAAATTCGAAAGTTTAAATTTTACAGGTATAAAAATGTGTAAAATTCAATTTTTTCGCTTTTTCAATTATGCGTGCAGTCGATAGAGGGCGTCGCCCTAAGGACGATGGTGAAGGTCCCAGGGCCCTACGGCCCTTGGTTCCCGAGATATCGTCGGTTTTGGGAATAGCCACATGAAATCAGAAACACGGGAATAACTCGAAAACCGCTTGATAGAAATGGCTGAAACTCGGCGAAGGGCTTCAGGGGCCCTTCGCCGATCTGCCCTGCGAGTTTCAGATCGAAATTCGAAAGTTTAAATTTTACAGGTATAAAAACGTGTAAAATTCCATTTTTTCGATTTTCCAATTATGCGTGGAATCGATAGAGGGCGTCGCCCTAAGGACGATGGTGAAGGTCCCAGAGCCCTACGGCCCTTGGTTCCCGAGATATCGTCGGATTTAGGAATAGCCACATGAAATCAGAAAAACGGGAATAACTCGAAAACCGCTTGACAGAAATGGCTGAAAATGGGCGAAGGGCTTCAGGGGCCCTTCGCCCATCTGCCCTGCGAGTTTCAGCTCGAAATTCTAAAGTTTAAGTTTTACAGGTATAAAAACGTGTAAAATTCCATTTTTTCGATTTTTCAATTATGTGTGCAATCGATAGAGGGCGTCGCCCTAAGGACGATGGTGAAGGTCCCAGGGCCCTACGGCCCTTGGTTCCCGAGATATCGTCGGTTTTGGGAATAGCCACATGAAATCAGAAACACGGGAATAACTCGAAAACCGCTTGACAGAAATGGCTGAAAATGGGCGAAGGGCTTCAGGGGCCCTTCGCCCATCTGCCCTGCGAGTTTCAGCTCGAAATTCTAAAGTTTAAGTTTTACAGGTATAAAAACGTGTAAAATTCCATTTTTTTCGATTTTTCAATTATGCGTGCAATCGATAGAGGGCGTCGCCCTAAGGACGATGGTGAAGGTCCCAGGGCCCTACGGCCCTTGGTTCCCGAGATATCGTCGGTTTTGGGAATAGCCACATGAAATCAGAAACACGGGAATAACTCGAAAACCGCTTGACAGAAATGACTGAAACTCGGCGAAGGGCTTCAGGGGCCCTTCGCCGATCTGCCCTGCGAGTTTCAGCTCGAAATTCGAAAGTTTAAATTTTACAGGTATAAAAATGTGTAAAATTCAATTTTTTCGCTTTTTCAATTATGCGTGCAGTCGATAGAGGGCGTCGCCCTAAGGACGATGGTGAAGGTCCCAGGGCCCTACGGCCCTTGGTTCCCGAGATATCGTCGGTTTTGGGAATAGCCACATGAAATCAGAAACACGGGAATAACTCGAAAACCGCTTGATAGAAATGGCTGAAACTCGGCGAAGGGCTTCAGGGGCCCTTCGCCGATCTGCCCTGCGAGTTTCAGCTCGAAATTCGAAAGTTTAAATTTCACAGGTATAAAAACGTGTAAAATTCCATTTTTTCGATTTTTCAATTATGCGTGCAATCGATAGAGGGCGTCGCCCTAAGGACGATGGTGAAGGTCCCAGGGCCCTACGGCCCTTCGTTCCCGAGATATCGTCGGATTTAGGAATAGCCACATGAAATCAGAAAAACGGGAATAACTCGAAAACCGCTTGACAGAAATGGCTGAAAATGGGCGAAGGGCTTCAGGGGCCCTTCGCCGATCTGCCCTGCGAGTTTCAGCTCGAAATTCGAAAGTTTAAATTTTACAGGTATAAAAACGTGTAAAATTCCATTTTTTTGATTTTCCAATTATGCGTGCAATGGATCGAGGGCGTCGCCCTAAGGACGATGGTGAAGGTCCCAGGGCCCTACGGCCCTTCGTTCCCGAGATATCGTCGGATTTAGGAATAGCCACATGAAATCAGAAAAACGGGAATAACTCGAAAACCGCATGACAGAAATGGCTGAAAATGGGCGAAGGGCTTCAGGGGCCCTTCGCCCATCTGCCCTGCGAGTTTCAGCTCGAAATTCTAAAGTTTAAGTTTTACAGGTATAAAAACGTGTAAAATTCCATTTTTTCGATTTTTCAATTATGCGTGCAATCGATAGAGGGCGTCGCCCTAAGGACGATGGTGAAGGTCCCAGGGCCCTACGGCCCTTCGTTCCCGAGATATCGTCGGATTTAGGAATAGCCACATGAAATCAGAAAAACGGGAATAACTCGAAAACCGCTTGACAGAAATGGCTGAAAATGGGCGAAGGGCTTCAGGGGCCCTTCGCCCATCTGCCCTGCGAGTTTCAGCTCGAAATTCTAAAGTTTAAGTTTTACAGGTATAAAAACGTGTAAAATTCCATTTTTTCGATTTTTCAATTATGCGTGCAATCGATAGAGGGCGTCGCCCTAAGGACGATGGTGAAGGTCCCAGGGCCCTACGGCCCTTCGTTCCCGAGATATCGTCGGATTTAGGAATAGCCACATGAAATCAGAAAAACGGGAATAACTCGAAAACCGCTTGACAGAAATGGCTGAAAATGGGCGAAGGGCTTCAGGGGCCCTTCGCCGATCTGCCCTGCGAGTTTCAGCTCGAAATTCGAAAGTTTAAATTTTACAGGTATAAAAACGTGTAAAATTCCATTTTTTCGATTTTCCAATTATGCGTGCAATGGATCGAGGGCGTCGCCCTAAGGACGATGGTGAAGGTCCCAGGGCCCTACGGCCCTTCGTTCCCGAGATATCGTCGGATTTAGGAATAGCCACATGAAATCAGAAAAACGGGAATAACTCGAAAACCGCATGACAGAAATGGCTGAAAATGGGCGAAGGGCTTCAGGGGCCCTTCGCCCATCTGCCCTGCGAGTTTCAGCTCGAAATTCTAAAGTTTAAGTTTTACAGGTATAAAAACGTGTAAAATTCCATTTTTTCGATTTTTCAATTATGCGTGCAATCGATAGAGGGCGTCGCCCTAAGGACGATGGTGAAGGTCCCAGGGCCCTACGGCCCTTCGTTCCCGAGATATCGTCGGATTTAGGAATAGCCACATGAAATCAGAAAAACGGGAATAACTCGAAAACCGCTTGACAGAAATGGCTGAAAATGGGCGAAGGGCTTCAGGGGCCCTTCGCCCATCTGCCCTGCGAGTTTCAGCTCGAAATCCTAAAGTTTAAGTTTTACAGGTATAAAAACGTGTAAAATTCCATTTTTTCGATTTTTCAATTATGCGTGCAATCGATAGAGGGCGTCGCCCTAAGGACGATGGTGAAGGTCCCAGGGCCCTACGGCCCTTCGTTCCCGAGATATCGTCGGATTTAGGAATAGCCACATGAAATCAGAAAAACGGGAATAACTCGAAAACCGCTTGACAGAAATGGCTGAAAATGGGCGAAGGGCTTCAGGGGCCCTTCGCCGATCTGCCCTGCGAGTTTCAGCTCGAAATTCGAAAGTTTAAATTTTACAGGTATAAAAACGTGTAAAATTCCATTTTTTCGATTTTCCAATTATGCGTGCAATGGATCGAGGGCGTCGCCCTAAGGACGATGGTGAAGGTCCCAGGGCCCTACGGCCCTTCGTTCCCGAGATATCGTCGGATTTAGGAATAGCCACATGAAATCAGAAAAACGGGAATAACTCGAAAACCGCATGACAGAAATGGCTGAAAATGGGCGAAGGGCTTCAGGGGCCCTTCGCCCATCTGCCCTGCGAGTTTCAGCTCGAAATTCTAAAGTTTAAGTTTTACAGGTATAAAAACGTGTAAAATTCCATTTTTTCGATTTTTCAATTATGCGTGCAATCGATAGAGGGCGTCGCCCTAAGGACGATGGTGAAGGTCCCAGGGCCCTACGGCCCTTCGTTCCCGAGATATCGTCGGATTTAGGAATAGCCACATGAAATCAGAAAAACGGGAATAACTCGAAAACCGCTTGACAGAAATGGCTGAAAATGGGCGAAGGGCTTCAGGGGCCCTTCGCCCATCTGCCCTGCGAGTTTCAGCTCGAAATTCTAAAGTTTAAGTTTTACAGGTATAAAAACGTGTAAAATTCCATTTTTTCGATTTTTCAATTATGCGTGCAATCGATAGAGGGCGTCGCCCTAAGGACGATGGTGAAGGTCCCAGGGCCCTACGGCCCTTCGTTCCCGAGATATCGTCGGTTTTTGGAATAGCCACATGTATTCAGAAAAACGGGAATAACTCGAAAACCGCTTGACAGAAATGGCTGAAAATGGGCGAAGGGCTTCAGGGGCCCTTCGCCGATCTGCCCTGCGAGTTTCAGCTCGAAATTCGAAAGTTTAAATTTTACAGGTATAAAAACGTGTAAAATTCCATTTTTTCGATTTTCCAATTATGCGTGCAATGGATCGAGGGCGTCGCCCTAAGGACGATGGTGAAGGTCCCAGGGCCCTACGGCCCTTCGTTCCCGAGATATCGTCGGATTTAGGAATAGCCACATGAAATCAGAAAAACGGGAATAACTCGAAAACCGCTTGACAGAAATGGCTGAAAATGGGCGAAGGGCTTCAGGGGCCCTTCGCCCATCTGCCCTGCGAGTTTCAGCTCGAAATTCGAAAGTTTAAGTTTTACAGGTATAAAAACGTGTAAAATTCCATTTTTTCGATTTTTCAATTATGCGTGCAATCGATAGAGGGCGTCGCCCTAAGGACGATGGTGAAGGTCCCAGGGCCCTACGGCCCTTCGTTCCCGAGATATCGTCGGATTTAGGAATAGCCACATGAAATCAGAAAAACGGGAATAACTCGAAAACCGCTTGACAGAAATGGCTGAAAATGGGCGAAGGGCTTCAGGGGCCCTTCGCCCATCTGCCCTGCGAGTTTCAGCTCGAAATTCTAAAGTTTAAGTTTTACAGGTATAAAAACGTGTAAAATTCCATTTTTTCGATTTTTCAATTATGCGTGCAATCGATAGAGGGCGTCGCCCTAAGGACGATGGTGAAGGTCCCAGGGCCCTACGGCCCTTCGTTCCCGAGATATCGTCGGATTTAGGAATAGCCACATGTATTCAGAAAAACGGGAATAACTCGAAAACCGCTTGACAGAAATGGCTGAAACTCGGCGAAGGGCATCAGGGGCCCATCGCCGACCTGCCCTGCGAGTTTCAAGACGAAATTCGAAAGTATAATCAATGCTAGTTGGCGTTTCGTTTGTTGACGAATTGACTATTGCCAAATAGGTCCACTTAGTCTAAAGTGATTGTTGTCAGCGCCATCTAGAGAGTAGTGTCTAAATGTGTTCAAGATGGAAACCGAATTAATCATGGAAATCTACCAAGATAAACATCTTGGTAGATGTAAGTTTTTCTTAGGATGGCACCTTTACTTATTCTTATTTCTTATCGGTATGATTGGTTCCAATGAAACTATATTCATATATTTTGTATACTTTTATTAATTCTTGATTTAACGGTATCAACAAAAACTATTGAACACACAAAATCTGTCCATTGAAAAAACTGTTACATAACATATCTATATATTATGTAACGCATTTGCTAGGTTTCTTTTTCATTTATCGGCTGCATGTGATGCAATGCGTTACATAACAGGCTACTTAAATTATTACATAACGTAATACTAACAGTTATACATATTTAAAAAAAATGACTGGACACACTACTGACTAGGACGTTTAAGGTACTCACAAACTTGGCAGTGTTTTCTTTATAAGGATTAGGTATTTCAAGCCCATAAAAGCGAAAAATTCAAATCTAATATAACCGAAATGACTACCATGGTACAGTCACAACAAACACATTACATTGCACTTAAAACAACTAAAGGTCAGTTAAAACGATTTTCGTAAAACTTTAAAAACACAAAACAAACGCTACCATAAACTATATAAATAAAGATTGAACAATGAGAAGGAGGTCGCGACGCCCTCTCAGAAAGTCTCGCAGGTATCGACGCCGAACCCTTCGTAGGCCGCAAAATCCTCGACCTCCTCCGCGTCGCTCCCGAACTCCTTGACGCAACCCTCGAAGGGATGCGGGAAGAGGCCGCGAGTCGTCGCGACGAGGCTCGAGTCCGTCGGCAAACCTCCAACGTAGAACAGGCCGTCGGTCGAGACGCCCTTCGAGAGGGCTTCCAGCCTGCCGGCCACCTCCCTTCCGTCTATCAGCAGGGCCGCAGGGCTCAGGTTGACCTCGACGCCGTGCCATAGACCGTCGGCGAGGTGGCGGCTAGAGGGGATCTCGACGACGGTACCGTTGGAGCTCTCGGGAGAGTAGGCGAGCTTGAAGCGGCCCTTCTCCAGGCCGATGCCGATGAACGTCGAATCCTGCAGAAGAATTGAGTGTAAAACAAATGTTACACGTTGTTAAGACGTTATAATCGTTAAAAGATCGTAATGGGCTTGTTAAATGGCCAGCTCCGACAATTCCCAGTGATTTACTAACTTTACAGAGAAATCCCCCCGTGTTTTGGAAAACCAAAAGATACTTCTACATTTAAGAGGTAAAATATTTGATTGCTCCATATTACCAGTTATAAGATATGGAGCGCAGACTCCAGTCTCAGTAGAGTAGAGTCTCAGTCAGTAAGACTCGGAGGCCCATGGAAAGACATATACTGGGGACCCAAGAAGACGTACCGGACGACAGACAGGAGGAACACCTAAGCCAAGGTAACCGCAAGCACAACGAAGACGACACAAGAAGAAACCAAGCCCCAGCAACACGAAGTACTAAACGCACTAGAGGATATGAAGAGGATGTTCGAAAGCTTCATGCAAATCGCCGCCAGGATGAATTTCACAGGACCCACACATGGATAGGATTACCCCGGAAGGACTAAAGATAATGACACGGAACGCCAACGGACTGATGAACAAGAGTAACGAACTACAGGAATATCTGGAAGAACACAACATATCGAGGTCGTAACAGTACCTAAAGGAAAACGACAACCTAAGAATCAGGAGCTAATACGACATAAACAGGAAGGACAGAATGGGAAAAGGAGGAGGAGTAGTACTAATAGCCATAAAGAAGAGGATTTCGCATCAAGAGGAAGAAGAATACAAGACGGACAACATGGAAAACGTAACAATAGAACTAATCGAAGTAAAGATGAAGGACGAAGACTTAAATCTTGTTCTTAGGAACAACAAGAAGCCGAAGATACTACGGGGAGACCTCAACGCCAAACACGCCGAATGGAACTCAAGGAAGACACTCAGAGATAGAAAACGTAATGAGTGGATAAGAAAAAAACAACGCTGTTGACGCTATATAGATAGAGCAGCATCATTAAAATGGAAATGGGAATATATAGAAGACAATGGTTGGAATTAATTAATTGGAAAATGGCGCCCTGATGAAGGGAAAAGATCCAGGGGCAGGCCACAAATGAGATGAAATGTTGATATAGTCAGATATACAAGCCTGATGTGGCAAAGAAGAGCTCAGAATGGGGAGATTTGGAGACAATTAGGGTAGGCCTATATTCAATTATGGAAGGGTAGAAATTACGTTAAACGAAAGAAGGATATATATGGAAGAAGAAGATGACAGAATATGGCACGCACCTTCCCGCTCCACACCAGCAAGCCGTCCGGCTTCGTCGTGGCGAAGTTCAACCTGACGTTCTTCACGTCGACGCTCCTCAGCTGCCTCTTCTTCTCGCCGCCCCTCCCGACGACGACGTAACTCTTCCCCGTGAACCCGGCCGCCCTCACCTTCACCTCGTACTCGCAGTACGCCCCCCTCCAGCCCGTCCTGCACAGGCACCTGTTGTTCAGGCACCTGCCGCCGTTCGCGCATGACCGATCGTCGCAGTCGGGCTGCGCCTCGCACCTATCTCCGTAGTACGGCCTCGCGCATGAGCAGTGCGGCCTCGCGAACGAGTCCAACCAGCAGGTGCCGCCGTGGAGGCAAGTCTCGCCGCCGCACGGCGTACCGTCGCAATCGACGACGTTCCGCGAGTCACGCACGCGCTTCGCGTCGAACGGTAGGCGCACGTCGTCGATCGACAGGTGCCGGACGCAGCCCTCGTAGGGCGAGGCGAGGCCCGAGGCGGCGGCGAGCGGCAGCCTCGACATGTCCGGCAGGCCGCCGACGAAGACGGTCTCCCTCGAGAGGCTCACCAGGTGGCCCGCGTCTAGGACGCCCGTGTCGATGACGTTGTCGACGGACAGGTAGATCTTGCGGCCGTAGAGGCCGAACTTGACTCGGTGCCAGACCGCCCTCACCAGGAGCTTCGAGCTGCGGACCGAGGCGGGCGGCGTCGAGTCGGTCTTGTGCTTACCTAAGACGAGACTCGAGAGTAACAGCGTCAAAAATTACGTTAGAATCCAATACCTGTCTGTATCCTCAGTTCCAGTAACCCGCTCATCATGGACAATGAGATGAAACTGAAGTCCCCTTTACCCATGAACATGACTATCCCTTTATCCTTCAAAGTCCTCAATTCCAGCTCGACGTGGAACTTGGAGCTCTCTATGTCGATCGGTTGCAGTGCGATGTAAGATCGTTTCCCGGTCAGGCTCACGTCGCTGATGACTTCCTCTGCAAAATTTCTCCAATACAACACCACACATAACGGAACACTAAACGAATAAAATCTCAGCTTATTGGACACAGCCAATTTTGATGTTTTTTTTGTTAGTAAATGTGGGCACTTATTTAACTTTAGGAAATGTGTATATACAGTTTTTGCAAAAAAAATGAGAAATTTTGCTAAGATTGGTCACTTTTGACGTTTATTTCTTTAATGGTCCAAGTTCCAATAAGTTATTCTGATGAATTTCTTCTTCTTCTAGTGGCTCTCCTATTAGCGACCATTCTGGTAATAATCACTTTATTAACTGAGGCTCTGAATAGACCCGTTGTGGAAGTTGCAAACCAGGTTCCTATATTGTTAAGCCATGAGATGCTTCTTCTGCTGTGTCCTCACTTTCCCTGTAGGACAAGCTGCAATAACCCGTATCGTTCCTTACTTCTCATAATGTGCCCCAAGTATTCTAATTTTCTTCCCTTAATTGCAGTCATGATCTCCATTTCCTCGTTTAGATGTTCGAGCACTTTACTGTTTGTAACATGAGCTGTCCCAGAGATTCTTAGTATACGTCGATACAGCTACATCTCAAATGCGTTCAGCCTCTTATATAGTCCAGTCAGGGGCCATTATCGCGTGCAAGTTTGGGAATCAACACCGATTTTCATAAAAATTTGGGTTTAAGGTCTACTTACCCTCTACTTCAAAATGTACCCAGTGCCAAACCGGGCTTCTTATTTTTTAGGGATGAAAACTACCCCTTATTGCAACAAATTAAAGAAATCGTAGATTCTAGCATGCAATTGGTTAAAATACTGTTTAATGTAGGTCTATTGACATTTTTGAACAAGATTTATCATTAATCAGTAAGATTCATCCCCTGAGTGTAGATACTGTATTTTATCATTACTGGCTGCTTCTGATACTGTCCACGACTCAACTCTATAACGGAGCACAGGGAAGACACAGCAAGTTAGTAGAGCGACATTTAAACGATAAAACATACCTTCCTCGCAATACTTCCCAGTCTTCCCCAACGGGCAATCGCATTCGTAATCCGAAAGCAACGGGACGCACCTCGAACCTTCCGAGCAGCGCGTGTGGTTGCTGTCGCACAGGTTATTCCTGGAGGAGCACAACGGACCGTACCAGTTGTCCTGACACAAACACCTAAGGAAACGCCAGATTGTAATTGCCTTTTACAGTAAAATTGTCAGCTTACATGAAGGTGCTCCCGTGATGCAGACACGCTCCTCCGTTCTGGCAGCTCCTCTCGAAACACTCCGTTATGCCGCACTGGCCGACGGCCCTGCCGTAGGTCTTCATGGAGCTCTGGAAGGATATGACGACGCTTCCGGACTTCATTTCGACGTCGAAGATGCAACCGGAGAATCCGGTGTGGAGCGGCAAGTCGTGGGGCAGGTCGGAGAAGTTCCTGGAGTCGTGGCCGCCTGAAAATATTGTAGAAACTTCAGATTGTATCTGATGAAATGTCTTGTTTGTGGTAACTTCCATTGGGAAAAATCTCGTTTTGATTCCATTTACATCATTTTGATGCAACGTATCGCTCTTTTTTTTCAGATTACCACAAATTCTAAGACACAACCTATTGAAATCGAGTAAATGATCCAGGTATAATCCCTTTAAAAATAAGAGACTGGTCACCAGTTTAATATTCCCCATACTGACATATACGCATGTGCACATCTTGAACATGTCTTGCTGAAGAAGAATATTGCGAATTCCATGGACCAATTTCGGAACAAATAACTCAATTCTAAAAGGGCTAAGAATTGACAAGAGACTCTCAAGCAGACTCCAACTAACACAACTGAAATGTTTTGGGCGTGTTATGAGGAAAAACACAGACAATATGTAGAGACTCATTATTAAAGGAAAGGTAGATGGGTCGAAGACCACAAGGAAGATCCCCAACAAGATGGATCTACCAAATCACAGGAATCTGAAATAGACCAATGCACGAACTTGTAGAAATGACAAGAGACAGATGAGATCAGTGGAGAAGGGTCATAAACGACGGAAGAGAAATTACTTACCAATGAAAAGTCTCGGGGACACGTCTAAAGTGACAAGATTCCCCGGAGATCTCCCCGTGGTATTGCCCAGGTCGTCCACGTACAACCAAGCCCTCCTCCCGGTATGACCGAATCGCACCAAATAGTCCCTGGACCCCTTCTTGATCGGCTTGGAGGTGAATATCCTCCTCGGACCTGGAAACGTTAAAACTCCATTACACCCATGGCACCCCCGTCTCTCCACTCACCTGATCCCAGGTTCCAAGTCAGCATCACGTATCCCTTGACGAAGGTGACGGCCATGTGGTCGGAGTAGAAGTCGTGGAAACCGGACTGGCCGATAAAGAGCATCAACGAGATCTGCTCCATGGTGGTGGGCGCGAAGCGGAACTTGAGTTCCATGGTTCTGGAGACGCCGTCGGGTAAAGAGTAGGCGACGAAGGACGATAAGCCCCTCACCGTAGAAGAGAAGTGCGGTTCGGTTATTTTCAGATCTGAGGGGATGGAGAGAAAGTAGAGTGGAACGGGGGGGTGGTGGAATTTTTACCGTTCTCGCAGAAGTGGCCGTGCTTTCCGTAAGGGCAGAGGCAGATGTATCCGCTGTTGGTGAAGGGGATGCAAGTGCCTCCGAAGAGGCAGGGGTTGTCGTCGCAGATGGAAATTTCGCAGGTCTTCCCGAGGTACCTAAAGGGATGGTGAAGTAATTTCTTTTTTAACCATACTAAACTCTAGAACCCCAATAGGTACGTCCGAGATTCAATTAAATGACTCCACATAGCGAACATACACCTATACTACTTGTACATGCGCAGAGCGTCTTTTCTTGCCACGCTGTTGCAAGGTTTTTTTATATGTATTGGTATTTTTCAAATGAACTTTGAACTTTGGCTGGTGTTAAATCTATCTGTTTGTTCTTCCTGAAACGTTTTCCATAACTTTCTTATGGTTGAACTGACATTGTCCATTTTTTCCAAAAAAGCGATACAAGTGTTTTTAGGCTTTATTTTGAATAAGAACGAGATCTTCAACAATTAACACGGCTTTTCCAGGACACTTTGATATTGCGTTCTCCGCCCTGTGACAATTTTTAGGACTTTAATAAGAATAAGATCAAATTGACCTTCCTAGAAAATTCGTTTGAGACTATACTATCTCAAATTAAAGGAAAATCCTACACAGCTAAAACGTATTTTCCAGAAAGACTTCATGACAGTTGAAGAGTTTTCCAAAATTTTCTTACAAGCGAACTGACTTCTCTACCTTTTTATGGACACCCTTTTCAGACTTTATTTTAAAATAGAAGGACATCTTCCATAATTATTATTTGTTTTTCAGGGAGCCCGTACCATGACTAGGTGACATTGTTTTGTTCTTCCTAAAACGAATTGCAGGCCTTTGTTAAAATTAAATTGATGTTCTTCTCTTTTCTCTACAAGAAATCGTCTTCGGACTTTATTTTGCATTAAATATATGCGACTTGGGCAGGTGATTGAAGAAAGTCTAGTAAATTTAGCGCACGTGGTAATAACAGAAATAAAGGCACGTTATAAAAGGAACAGAATCTTTTTGTTGCAAAAGTGCAGATACTCTACATTCCTCTGAAAGTTACATGAATAATTGCTTTGTATTAGATGATCAGCAAATTGAGATAGTGTAATTGATATGTCTTTGTCTCTGTTATTAATAAACTGGATGCCTGTAATGTTCACTTATTCTTTATTTAAATGGGCTAAATGGCCTCGTTCTTTGATCAATATGAACTGAATCACAATCATTACATTTGAGCCGGTAAACCCCAGACCAGGAACAACTGGTGGAAATATCCTTATGTTTATACAGTCCGCTTGAAGATGACTACTAGGTAGTCAAAACCTGTCGTGGCATTCTATTCCTCAACTTCTTAGCAAGACTTTGAGTTCTGTTTCTCATAGAGAATGACCAACTTTGAGAGATACGATAACCTTCTACACCTCTATCGTTATGAGTTTTTACACATTTGGAAAAAAAGTGGAATTGAATCAGTCCCAACATGTTATTAAAAAAGACTTAAAAATTGGCCTTCTAGAGTTTAATACATTTCTACGGGTGAAAACGGTTCTTACCCATTTTTACAATGGCACCGCCAGTTTTCCCCCACCGAAGTGCAGGAAGCTCCGTTCCCGCAAGGATTAGAAAGACACGCCAGAGACGAGCACTCGGTGATCTCGAAACCGTCCTCTGCGTCCTTGTAGATATTCACTCTCTTCCTGGAGACCTACGGGACGCGTTTCAGACAGATTTTCGGGATAAGCTACGAGCAGCGCACCTTTAAGTTCTTCATACATCCGATGAACCCTTCGACCGGCGTCCCCTCGCCGCCGACCAGGTCCATCGGAATACCGCCGAGGTGCAGCCAAGCTGCGGGTTTCGTGAACACGTGCAGCTTCGCCACTTGATCCCCCGTCATCGTCAAGGTGTCGTTGATCTTGATCGTAGCGTCGCAGTGCTTGAGGTCCTTGCTGAACTCCAGCCTGAAGGGTGAGAAGTAAGGAGGTTTCAAAATTGAAGAGCAAATGGTCATTTTAGACTGGAGATGAATGTAAAGTTCAATTGGAAATGGGTAAAGGTTCGTCGTATCAGATGGAGCCAATTTTATTTAGTGAAACAGGAGATTATCCTTACTAGGAAGCTATACTGTCCAGTAAAATGTTCAAATTCAGTGCCAGATAAGACGAACCTCAACCCATTTTCTCTTCATTCTTATTACACCGCCTCGATGTTCATCGCGTAACCGTTATTGACCGAGTTCTTGAGCTCGCTGAGCAGCATCGTCTGGTGGCCGCAGGAGAACTTGAACCTGAGGTGGCCGTGCTCGATGTAGAGGGCCATGTAGGACGAGTCGATGGTGGCGTAGAAGAGCAGGCCGCCGCTCGCCATCGTCTTCGCCTCGAACTCGATGAGGGTGCGTGTGAAATCGTGCAGACGGTGAGTCAGGTAGGACTGACCGTTGAAAGCAGCTTCCCTCACGCCGAGTCTGATCTCGCAGTAGCGGCCCTCCGTGTCGAAGGTGCAGATGCACTAGAAAGGGAACGAAGTTGTACTTTAAGGAAATAAAGTTGAAGGTGGGCGATTCAACCATTAAAGACCAGGATTGGGATGGTCTTAGAGCTCATTGTTGAAATCCAATTTGTCTATTTTACACACAACCAATCTGGCGCAGTGTGAAGCAATAAATGTGTCATTGCTTCGTATAATCACAGAGGTTCAGCTGGAAGACAAAGGGTTCTTTTTAGTTTCGGAGCAACTTGTCTGCTATGTTACTACATGGCACTTCTATGGTTGTTTACAGGGATTTGCAAACTGCCAATTGTCGCAGACTTAATATTAAACAGATGGTAGAGATAAGAAGCATAACTTTGGTGCCATTTTATGTGTAACGGAGAAGCCCCCTACAGGCCCACAGTATAAGGTTTGGAGAGTAACCCAGACGGCACATAACGTCTTAAAGACATCCATTTTAAGCCTTTTTATGTCTGGACGCCTTAAGACATAAAAAATATAACTATAAGACGTCCATATCCGGAAGTCTCTAAGACGTCTACGGCCGAACGTCCTGAAGACGTCTAATTTACGTCGATTTTAAGTCTGACCGACATTTTAAAGACGTCACTAAGAAATTAGAGGATAACCTTTACGACGTCTTACAGACGTGAAGAAGGCGTCCTTATGACGTCTTAAAGACGAAAAATGAACGCCGTAAAGTTGTCTTTTTAATGCCTTGAAGGCATTTTTGAGACGTACCGTTTTGTGACAAATAACGTGAAATAGACGTAAAATGAACATTTTAAAGACGTTCCTAAGAAATTAGGGGGCATCTTTAAGACGTCTTACAGACTTGAGGAAGGCGTCCTTATGACGTCTTGAAGACGAAAAATGGACGTCGTAAAGTTGTCCTTTTAATACCTTGAAGGAATCTTTGGAACGTGCCGTTTTGTAACAAATAACATGAAATGGACATAAAATGGTCACTTTAATGACGTTCCTCGGACGTCACAGGACATCTTTAAGATATCGCAAATGCCTAATGGTGATGTCTATCAGACGTCTTAAAGACGTCTTTGTGCTGTCTGGGTAAGGAAGCTTCTGTAGGAGCAATTCATAACGTGCACCATAAAACCGTACAGTGGCGACTCGTAGGGGCTAAAATCAGTATGAGTTTTTGGCGAAGAAAGTAATATGTTTGATTCTAAGTTATCTTGCAACACGACAAAGGATTTCGAAAAATCAGTTCTTAAGGAGACATAACACGTAAGTTCTAATGCATCTAGCAACAGCTTCTTGTAACACTGCAATTAGAAAATAATGTGCCCAAAACGATCTTCATTTGAGACATTGGCGCTCACAATGGCGACCACCTCTTCTATATCTCTAAAAGTACCAAACCATACCACTTAGAAATCTGTTGAGATAAATAAATCTTTACAGTCTCTCTCTTACCCTATGTCCTTTTCCGATGAAGACGCAAGTCCCGCCGTTCTCGCAAGGCGTCTCCACCTGCGTGCAATCTACCGGCAAGGTGGTGGTGACCTCCTCGTTCGACACCATCGTAGTATCCTCCATGGAGGTCGTACCGCTCTCCGACTTCCTCGTTGGCTCGGTAGTGAGAAAAGTCGAGACCGACGGTACCGTAGAACTCTCGGGGAAACTCCTGTTGGTCTCCGGACCCATCGAAGAGGTAAACGTGGGATAAACCGACGTCAACTCCATGGTGGTGATGGTACCCTCCTGGGGGAACCGACTGGTCGTGAACACCGGCGGAGAGGTGAAATCGATCGACGAGGTGGACGCCGCCGCGGTACTCGTCGTCGGTACCGTACTGTATTGGGTTTTCGTCTCGTAGTTCAAGGGAGTCGAGGTGATCGGAAGGGTGGTCAGTTCGGTCGACGTGGCGGTCTCGGTGGTGTGAAAGGTACTACCGTTCGGTTGGGAATCGGTCGACGGTACTTCAGTCGTCGATTCCGTCGTGGTGAGTTCCGTCGTTGGCATGGCAGAAGTGGTCATCGGTTCAGTCAAGTTGACCGTAGCTAGGTAAGTGACGACGGTTGGCTCGTCGGTGGTCGTAGAAAACGTAGTGACGGTCGTCGCGAGGCTCTCGTTGTAGTACTCGCTGATCGTAGTTAATATCTCAGTAGTTGGCACTAAGGGGGTGGTGGTCGCGTTTGGGATCACAGCGGTAGTGGTGGTAGTCATGGTGGTCGTGGTGACGGTGATGGCGCTGCTCGGAAAACCGGTGGTCGTCTCGTAAACGTCCGTGGTGACGTACGAGCAGTCTAAAGTGTTGTCCTTCAGGATAAGGCACTCGCAGAGGACGCCGGTCAGGTCCGGCGGGCAGGAACAGGTGAAGTTGTCGATTCCGTCGATGCACGAACCTCCATTTTTACACCTGGGGGCCGAAATCACAAGCTACTCAATTTGAGCTCAAAAGATGGGCTAAGAGAGGGAACAAGAGAGGACGAGCCAGGAGAAGCAGGAGGGACGATGTAAACGGAGCCATGACAGAAAGGAAATCTAGAGGAAAATATAGTACATAATCGGATACTGTAGCAACTAGGAAAACTTTGTAAAGATGAAGGCAGTTGTAAAAACTCCCGCATATATACAAGTGCGAAAATTCGTTATAAAAGTTAGGAATTGCGCTACATTTCTCATGCTTAATACTCACCTTGGTCCCAGTTGGCATTCGTCGTACTGGAACTGGCACAGCTCGCCGTGAAAATCCGGTACGCAGTAACAGACCGATCTGCCCTCTTCGATGAGGCACAGCGCCCCGTTCTTGCAAGGGTTGTCGTCGCAGATCTGGATGACCTCCTCGCAGTTTCTGCCGGTGTAACCTGGGGGGAAGATCTGTTAAGGACCCGGTCACGATTAAGGCGAGGGGTACGGTACCGAACAGACATGCGCAGGAGTAATCGGCCAGTAGGTCGACGCAGACCGCTCCGTTCTGGCACGGGGCCGACATGCACTCGTCCAGCTCGTGGTCGCACAGGAAACCGCCCCAACCTACAGACATTAGCGTATTAGATATTGTGATATCTAGATACTCATCTAGATCTGATATCTAGATAATATTTGATATAACGATCAAATTCGACACTTTCCAACCTGTTAAACAAGCAGGATTTAGATAGGAATATGGAACCTGCGACCACCTGCACACACTTAAAATATTAATGGAGACCATTGAGTAGCATCTACCCTTGTATCTGGCCTTCGTTGACTAGAAGAAGGCTTTCGACAGAGTACAACTATGGGCTGTCGAAGAAGCTTTGATTAGTAGCAGAATAGACTCGAGATACCAAAATCTGTTGCATAGTGTTCCTTTGGAAGCAACGATGACAGTACCACTCGATGATGAACTAAAGAAGAAACGCATACCAATCAAAAGAGGCGTAAGACAAGGAGATAGATATAACCTCGCCCAAATTATAAAAGGGATTAAGATTAATGGTAGATTCCTGAATCATCTAAGATATGCAGATGATGTACTTTTGATTGCATCCAACTTGGTGCAAGTGTAAGGATAGAAATTAGGCTAAAAGAAAGAAATCAGAAGATGCCATCCAGGGGTCTTCAAGAAGGAGACTGGGAAATCAGAGAACCCTGGAAATTGGAAAGTGAGAAACGACGACAACAGTAGAAACCTCGCACATATATCTAGGTACCCACTCAAAAAAGCACTTTTGAAAAAATTTTCCAGTCATCCATGATTTTATGGAAGATTCCCCCAAGGGACCAAATTGTCTTCTTGGTCTTAACAGTACCTTATCTCCTGTGAGTATCAAAACATTTACAACTTTCGACCGTCTGTAACCTACCAGGCGGACATCTGCAGGTGAACGACTCCCCCGGCCCCTCCTCGCACATCCCCCCGTTCAGGCATCTCGTCTCGCCCGTCTCGTTGCAGACGGCGACGTCGATTTCGCAGTGGTCGCCAGAATATCCCGGCGGGCAGTTGCACACGTAACCGTTCCTGGCGTCCAGGCACGTCCCGTTGTTGTGGCACGGGTTGCTCTCGCACTCGTTGATGTCCTCGTCGCAGAGTTGTCCTGAGGGATATCGCACATTGGAAGCGTTGCGGATAGTAAGTAGGTAAGGGGAGAAATTTTTAAAATCGATATGTGTCTCGTACATATTGAGGAAAAACCTTATCCAAGCAATGAATTTTTGAGTACCTATCGAAAAAGTAAGCTTCGATTGGGTATATGCAACACTTCATAAAATATAGAGATTAATGACCAAAGTTAGTACCAAACTCCCTTCGTTATTTGACTCGACATATTTCTGGGAAAACACTTTTGAAGTATTAAAACAGAAATCAGATCCATAATAACTTCTAAAACTTAAGACGTTAATACTATGAAAATATTGAGATTGAAATTGTCTGTATTTTGTTTTATTGTATGATATTTATTTAATTTCTGCTTATGTTTGTTGGGTACTTTGCAAGTATTAATACAGATATATGTACATTTTAAGATTACAAATGAATGTTTGTCCCATTTCTCATTTATTTCTTATTCAAATTCATTACTGTCCTTCCAAGAGGGCAATGGATTAAAAACAGAACTTCTACCGCACTATCTACTACTTTAGGAAGATCCCATCAAAGATTCACAAGGCCAAGGAAATTTGGCAACGGTGTAAACAAAATACGAAACCAAATACTGCTTAAATTCCTTAATGATGCTTAATTTAGGGTGGCAGATATAGTGAGTGCACTTTCAGCCTTTCTAACGAATAGTTCGAAAACGTGGCGAATTCGCTAGAAACTAAAAGAGTTCACCAAAATCAAACTACCCTTAAAACGAAAATTAATATGGGCAGAATCTGGAAGTGGAATTTTTGAAGGAAATTTGGAATATTTTCGGTTTTCTCCAGGACAAAAACATAACCGTAGGAAGTTAGTTTTAAGGACGGAGGTTTTTAGCTCAGAAATCAATTTTAAGTTTTAAAATTGTTTAGTTTTTCGTAAAAAAGACAGCTTTCAAAATCCAATATTTAATGGTAATGTCTTTTTGACATAGCAGTTCAATAAGTTCGTTGAATTACACGGGAAAATAGTACAACCTTCAATTTTTGCCCTGAATAACTCACGAGTTTGGTCTCAGATCTCAAATGGTGACATATAGGTGTTCATCGGGGTCAGACGGAGTGCTACGTACTATAAGACATGAAATTGGAGGTCCCTGACGATCACTAGAAACGGCTGACTAATAGGAAGACGCGAATTTGACACGTATTTTTACCTTATTTGACTGAATAACGAGTTTGATCTGAGATCTCTAATATTGACGTATACGTGTTCATCGGGGTCAGATGGAGTGCCACGTACTGTTAGACATCGAATTGGAGGTCCCTGGCGATCACTAGAAGCGGCTGACTAATAGGAGGACGCGAATTTGACACGTATTTTTAGCTTATTTGACTGAATAACGAGTTTGATCTCAGATCTCTAATATTGACGTAAAGGTGTTCATCGGGGTCAGATGGAGTGCCACGTACTATTAGACATCGAATTGGAGGTCACTGGGGATCACTAGAAGCGGCTGACTAATAGGAAGACGCGAATTTGCCACGTATTTGTAGCTTATTTGACTGAATAACTCTCTAGTCTGGTCTCAGATCTTTTTGGCGTAGAAATTTTGTAATAAATATAAACAAAGGCGACCAACCAAAGTTTATTTTTTTAGCGATTAGTATGACACTTCTTAGAGGGCGCTGTTTCGGAATAACGTTATTAACTTGACAAGAGAAGGGGAAATTGGGCGAACCTTCAACCAATACGATAACTTCTAATAAGGTGCCGAAATTGGACGGATTGGATGGGGTTTAAATTTGACGGTGACGGTGGAGAAATGGGCGGGGCTTAACTTCTCGGCGGAGGGTGGAGTCAATTCTAAAATGGCGGCGACGGTGGAGGAAATGGGAGTGGCTTAAAATAGAAGTAGGAGGCGGAGCAATCCAAAATGACCACTAGAGTAACTCTTACTATCCGCCTTAAGTCGAAAACGTAGTCACAGCTGGAACTAAAACGGTTGGGGAAATTGGGCGAACCTTAAACCACTAGTTATTTCTAATAATGTGCCGAAATTGGAGGGATTGGGCGGAGCTTAAGCTTGGCGGTAAAGGTGAAGAAATAGGCGAGGCTTAAGTTCGCGGCGGAGGGTGGAGCTAAAACTAAAATGGCGGCGACGGTGGAGGAAATAGGGGTGGCTTAAAATACAAGTAGAATGCGGAGCAATCCAAAATGGCCACTAGAGTGAACATAACGATACAAAATTCCTGCTGTAACCGATTACCTGTGTATCCCGGCGCGCAGGAGCAGTTGAACGTCGCGACGCCGTCGACGCAGGTGGCGCCGTTCCTGCACGGCGAGTCCCAGCACTCGTTCCAGTTCGTCTGGCACTGGACGCCCGTATAGCCGTCGATGCAGTAGCAGAAGTACGTCGAGTTGAGGTCGTCGAGGCAGACGCCGTGGACGCAGGGATTGCTGAGGCACGCGAAGCCGCCTCTGACGACGGGGACGGCGAGCGCGATGAGCCCGAGGGACACTAACAGCCTGCGGCAGCTGTCACCGGTCGGATTCATTCCGCATTCTCGTCCAGGGGGACGCCTGGAGAAGATACATTAAATTTAGAACGCCAATAGGTGCATCCAACGTCGTTGGTATTTGTTAAATGAAGTTCGGGATAGATCATATGCGACTAGAGCAAGTAATAGGAGAAAATCAGGTCAATTTGGCAACACCGCCTCAGATGCGCACGTGGTAATAACAGAAATACGGCGCATTACAAAAAGAACAGAATCGGCCTTTAGGAGTTGGTGATTTCTTTTCGCTTTCAGGTTTTTAAATTCATTAGGAAATTGCCTGTCATTTGTACTCTATTTTTATGTATTATGTATTAATACTGAAGTGCATGGCTGTCTTTTTCGTAAAAATATAGGAAAAATTCCAGAAGACACCAATTTTATGTGGATTTTAAGTACAACGCTACAGCTGAATTGAATACAAATACACTTTGTAGTTGTAATAAATCACGTATGAAAAATTGAATTCGTAGACAGTAATGGTATTATTTTCTCCACGCTCACTTCGATAAAACAGGACTCTTGGATGAGAGCTCTCAGCAGAGATCCCATCAAAGAGTATCAAATCTACAACACATGTTACCGACAATTACAGGAATCTTCGTAACCGACACACCAACGATACTACTTACAACTGCATTTACCACTACATCTTCAGGATATATAAGTAACGTATTTTTCAAGTCTAAATAGCCCATTCCCTAAGAAAATATACTTAGGAATTTCTTAAAGGTCTAAGTAGTCTTTCCCCAGGAATGTCTTCTTTCCACCTTTGTTCCTATCCCGAAAAAAGCTCTAACGTTAAATTGTGATGATTGCAGACTCTTAACTCTAACGAGTCAAGTTTTGAAAATGTTTCTAAAAATTGTAGACACTAGAATATATAATAAATGTGAGGCTGAAACATCCAGATACACAGTTTGAATTCTGTAACGGGATGGGCAGCAGGAAAGCCTTTTTTGGTCTTAATATCTTATCCCAAAGAACCTGGATGTAACTCAAGATCTCTACATGTGTTTCAGAGATTATAGCAAGGCGTTTGACAATATTAAGCATGGAAAGCTAGATATACTCCAAAAACTCAACATTGATTATCATGATATACGAATAATATCTAATCCTATTGACCACAAACTCCTAGAGTTAAATGTGACAGTGCTTTGACTGCTGGACGAAAGTGACATACAGAAGGTTGTGTTCTTTCTTCAATGCTGTTTAATATTTTCTCAGAATCTATTAGAAATTATAATTTCTCAGAAATGAGGTATGTTGATGACACTGTCTTGATAACAAGCTGCCTGGAAGATCTGCAGAGACTCGTAGATAAAATGACAATGGTAAGCCGCTCAGCATAAGCACCAATAAAACAGTTGGAAACAGTACATGAACAAATTTTCTTTTTTTTTATGAAAAATCAAACTAATCTGCGGATTCAATTTTTTATGAGCTCAACATTCCCATTTTCAAGGAGTCGGTTCAAGCAAATATTCATATCGACAACTTATTCATATCAGATTAACGACGAGAAGTCAAAAATCCTTAGTCCTGTCCTGATGACTATTTACTGCGCAAACTCAGAGGTAGGTCAATTTGCCCTATGGGGTGCCAAATTGTTCAGAACTGACTGGCGTTCCGGAGTTTATTACATTTCTGTGGGAGGGTCGCAAATGTTGGGTCTCTCGAGAAAAGTGAAGTACACCTACGCGAAAGTCGATATTATGACATTCGCACGTTCGGAAACAAAGGAAGCTCTTAAATCAACAAGGTAAAGATCTACTGGGTCGGACATCCGTGCGGCCTTCGTCCGGGCCAGCCTCAGCTTTATTTCTCTTCTGACTCAACACGGACAACGGTTATCTCGAATTTAAGTTCGCGTGTATGGATTCCTCGAGAGGTCGAAGAGAATCGAAGTTGACCACTTGCGAACGCTTAATGAAAATATTGACTGCGTCTTTCAGGGTATGTTTGCCTTAAAATACCACGGGCGGAATGTTTTGTAAACAATTCTACGATTCGCGTGCCGACGAGCTCTAAACTAATCGAGTTTAGCATCAAAGTTTCATGGAGTCGTATCACGAGACGTTCTTCGTATTGGATGTATAGCGATTTTTCACTGTTGTCGCAGGAGATATAAATTTGGGTGAAACGCGTCTTCCCTTCGAATATCATTATGCATCCGAGCGAAATGCGATTAATATAAATCGAATTTTCAGTCGGACAATACGTACAATTCTATTCGTTATTATCACTCCCGAAATTATTTAAACAGAGCGAGACCTCACCACATCTAACAGTTGTTAATGGCATCGGTGCCAATTCTTCGTGAAACGCGAGGAAACTTTCCACGTCCTGTTATTATAAACGCCGTTTATTGTTTTCTTCAACTTAGCAACTGAGTTTTATGGGTTCGTTGTCATGTTTGCGAGAAAAACCATAACCATTACAAAGGCTCGTAAGATTATTAAAAAAAAATCGAATGAATTTCCCGGTACTGGAAAAGCACTTATTGTCCTTTTAATTTATCACTATCTTTTATCTTGGTAACATGTCGCTGTTGGAATAATTTACCGACGTTACGGTATTAGAGTGTACCGAACCGCGTTAACCTGAATATAAGTATTCTGATATCTCATTAAGAGTTGTTATTAACCGTCAGGAGAAAAGTTAGTATAATGTATTACTTTCAATTATTAGGAACGTATCCGGGATTATCTTAAAGAAATCGATTTTAATTACGAAAAATCGTTAGGGAAATTATTACATTTATATTTTGATCTCCCAGTTCGGAAACAGTTGAGCAGTTCTACGAAACTTGAGCCACTAGGAGTTCTAGTTCTAAGGAGTTCTAAGACCGCAGAAAGATTTGGAAATAATAATAAGGTGTGAGTCCCTGAAACTTGAAAGAGTAAGTTTTCAAGATTCAGATTCATGAAGAAACCATTTTTCAACATTCAAGTTTATAAATATTTCGGGATTAATACGTGAGCCTTTGAAATTTTCAACTTTTCAAAAGACTCCTTTTTTGAGAATCAATAATATCAATCAGTCAAAATAGTTATATGTCGGTCAGACAAAATATGAATGAGTAAAAGTATGAAGTTATGGCTGAAAATCCACAAAAACTTTTGAGAATCGACAAAAATATGCTCTAGAATGTCTAGAATGCCTTAGATTTAATAAGTTAGGTCAAGTTTCTTGAGCAGATATACAGACCGTTTGTACAGAGTCGCAGGATGGTATAAACATAAGAGCGAAAGAAAGGCTATATATTTCTAGTTGGCTAAACAGAGAAAGAACTTTTGCGACGTTGCAAGCTCGCGAAACATCACAGTCATCGCCACACACTACCGGATCATTCGCTGTATGGCCTCCGACGGAAAAATTTGGAATGGGTTACGGACCTTGCAAAACTTTCTTCTCTGTCATACTAACGAACTACTATTAGTTTCTCTTTCGTTCTTGTTGATTTCGGACCCTGCATTTCAATAGAATAGGTCCGTATATATTTCTGACCTGAGCCCTTGAAAGTTCAAACTTTTCAAGATGCGCGCTTATGAGTATGAATGAGTCGAAATATGTCAGTCATGTTGATCATGAATCAGTCGAAAATACGAAATTTTTGAAATGACAACTTATTAGGATCTGTTCAAAAATGTTCAGAGATGAGTTAGAGAACATTTAAAATCCGCAAAATTCTTGTTATGTGTACACTTTGAAATTTATAAGCTGTAAGCCCTTGGGAGTTCTAGGAGCAAATTTTTAAAATATACGTTTATGGGGTAACGATATGAATACCAAAAGTTCAGAGACTAATAGTTCAGATGTGAGCCCCTGAAAGTTCAAAGATGAAATTTGCAAAATTTAAGTTCATGAAACAGATATGGATTAAGTGTGAGCCCTTGAGTATTCAAACTTATCGAGATTGAGGTTTATGAGTCAATAACACCTTTGAGTCAGTAGAGACATGAGTCAGTTAGACAGCATATGAATGAGTTAAAAGTGTGACGTTCAGAAAGTGAAAATGTGTCAAGTCCTGCTCAAAAAATTAAAGGAATATAAGTTCCTGAAAGTTCAAAGATCGCAAAATGTTTCAGAAATGATAGGGCGTGAGTGTCTGGAAGTTCAAAAAAGTAAGTTTCATAAGGGTGACACCTTGAGTGTTCAAACTTTTCGAGATTCAGGTTTATGAGTCAAAAATACCTTTGATTCAGTAGGAACATGAGTCAGTTAGACAGAACATGAGTAGGTTAAAATTGTGACGTTCAGAAAGTGAAAAGGAGTCAAGTCCTGCTCAAAAACTGTAAGAAATATAAGTCACTGAAAGTTAAAAGATCGTAAAATGTTCCGGAAATAATAGGGTGTGAACGTCTGAAAGTTCAAAGAAGTAATTTTCATAAGAGTGACACCTCGAGTGTTCAAATTTTTCGAGATTGAGGTTTATGAGTCCATATTACCTTTTGAGTCAGGAGAAATGTGTCAGTTAGACAGAATATAGATGAGTTAAAAGTGTGACGTTCAGGAAGTGAAGAGGAAGAGTCAATCTCTGTTAAAAAACTCTAAGAAATATAAGTTCCTGAAAGTTTAAAGATTGTAAAGAAAGTTTCATAAGGCTAACACCTTGAGTGTTCAAACTTCTCGAGATTGAGGTTTATGAGTCAATAACACCTTTGAGTCAGTAGAGACATGAGTCAGTTAGACAGCATATGAATGAGTTAAAAGTGTGACGTTCAGAAAGTGAAAATGTGTCAAGTCCTGCTCAAAAAATTAAAGGAATATAAGTTCCTGAAAGTTCAAAGATCGCAAAATGTTTCAGAAATGATAGGGCGTGAGTGTCTGAAAGTTCAAAGAAATAAGTTTCATAAGGGTGACACCTTGAGTGTTCAAACTTTTCGAGATTCAGGTTTATGAGTCAAAAATACCTTTGATTCAGTAGGAACATGAGTCAGTTAGACAGAACATGAATAGGTTAAAATTGTGACGTTCAGAAAGTGAAAACGAGTTAAGTCCTGCTCAAAAACTGTAAGAAATATAAGTCACTGAAGATTCTAAGATTGTAAAATGTTTCGAAAATGGTAGGGTGGGAACGTCTGAAAGTTCAAAGAAGTAATTTTTATAAAGGTGACACCTTGAGTGTTCAAACTCTTCGAGATTGACATTTATGAGTCAATAACACCTTTGAGTCAGAAGAAACGTGAGTCAGTTAGACAGAATATGAATAAGTTAAAATTGTGACGTTCAGAAGGTGAAAAGGGGTCAATCTCCGTTCAAAAACAGTAAGAAATGTAAGTTCCTGAAAGTTCAAAGATCGTAAAGAAATTTTCATAAGGGTGACACCTTGAGTGTTCAAACTTTTCAAGATTGAGGTTTATGAGTCAATAATACCTTTAAGTCAGTAGAAACATGAGCCAGCAAGACAGAATATGAATGAGTTAAAAGTGTGAAGTTCAGGAAGCGAAGAGGTGTCAAGTCCTGCTCAAAAAAAGCAAGAAACATAAGTTCCTGAAAGTTCAAAGATCGTAAAATATTTCGGAAATGATAGGGTGTGAACGTCTCAAAGTTCATAGAAGTAATTTTCATAACGGTGACACCTCGAGTGTTCAAACTTTTCGAGATTGAGGTTTATGAGTCAATAATACCTTTGAGTCAGTAGAAACAAGAGTCAGTTAGACAGAATATTAATGAGTTAAAAGTGTGACGTTCCGGAAGTGAAAAGGGGTTAATCTCCGTTCAAAAACTGTAAGAAATGTAAGTTCCTGAAAGTTCAAAGATCGTAAAGAAATTTTCATAAGGGTGAAGCCTTGAGTGTTCAAACTTATTAAAATTCAGGTTTATGAGTCAATAATACCTATGAGTCAGTTAGACAGAATATGAATGAGTTAAAAGTGTGACGTTCAGGAAGTAATTTTCATATATGTTTAAAAATTGTTAGAAATGTGAGTTTTTGGCGACTCAAAACCGGAAAGTTGCTAAAATGAGCTTTCGAAAGTTCAACTAGCACGTTTACAAGTTTATGATGCAAGTACAAAAGGTTTCAGAATTGTTACGTTTCGGTGACCTTTTCAAAAATTGTAATATACTTGGGTCTAAAATTCCCAAAAAATCGTTCACAACACGTGGATTAACACAGTCATCGCTGATTATCGATTCCGTCCAATTACTCCACCTAAGCCACTTAGTATCGTTTTTACAGTAAATATATCAAACAAACACTCATCTTACCCTTCGGTTCTTACGGAATCAAGGACACTTCACCTCCTCCGTCCAGCACGACGGCTCGTAACCCTTTCCGGGTTCCTCCGGGGCGGCTTTTTTTCTCCCCCTACCAGGAAGAGGCACTTTTGTCGCTCGGTAACCATGGCGACGGGTAAACAACACACGAAGTAGTACAAAAGTTAGTTGACCGCGAACGCCGCCATTCTCGCCAGCTGCTCGTCTCGTAACTCCGTAACTCGTTTCTATTCAGTCGCACGTCGTCAGGTGCGGACGCAGGTACTGCGTTCCACGACACCGAGGGAGGTGGCTAAAAGGGCACGAGTGTGATATGAAAGTGAAACGTGACCGTTGGCGTGTGGGTAAGTTCGGGGTTCACCTCAGTTCAGATCGATACGAGCACCCTTTCGCTTTTCAATCGTCGCGAAGATTCACTAACCCGCATACCTCATCGAAAGTACTTAATGGCGCTTTGTTAGGTTATGTCAGGTCCCAGTTCGGCGACGTGAAAAATGATCGTAGTGACCTCGTTCGCTTGTCCATTTCCGATCCTTTGGCGGAATAAGTGCTACCTGTTGTGCCGGGCCTGAAAATTAAAACAGGCTTTTGTTACAAACGCCGGCTTTAACATACCTACAGAACGAATACTTTAACATAAAATATATTTCCAAAAACAAACTGTGCTAAGAAATAACGATTAGAGACCGTTACCGATAAAGTAACTAAGGTATAGGTTGGTCTTATCGAACACAGCCAATTTTGGTGTAATATTGGTATATTGGTAAAAGTAATATTAACTTTAGGAAATCTGTAATTTTTGCAAAAAAAATAAAAACTGAAAAATTTTGCTAATATTGATCACTTTTGACGTTCATTTTTTCAATATTCCAATAAATTTAGCTACCTATTGACTATCCAATTTCACTCTATAATTGTGAGGAAATAACAATTTAAAAGACACATTTTCTGACTTCCGTCACGTTGGACAACTGAACTAAACTTAGAAATGGTTGTGTGTAAACGACCGACATTACGGGCGTGAGATCGGATCACCGAATCTTACTGAGGATGAAACGAGTTTGACATAAATATGCCGGAAATGAGCGAACCACATCATTTGCAATTAATTTGGAATTTGGTGAACATAATGATTGAATTTTAAACTACCCCGATTTTTTACGAAATTTGCAAAACAAGTTGTAAAAGTTGGTAAATGTTACGATAATAGTTATTTAAGTCACAAGGAATGTAAGGACGTGTTTACATTCGAGGCAAGTGTATACCAGCCGAGGCGAAGCCGAAGCTTGTCATTTGCCCAGGATGTTAACAGTCGATACAATGCGTGTTACTTATTACATTTTTCACGCTGCCATTGAAAATTTCCTCATATTTCCTCAAAAAATGAAGTTTTTGCTTTAGTTTGGACGTACGTCACTCTGACATAGGTTGACTGACATACGTGAGTGTAACGTTTTTACTATTGACTAAAACTAAAACACTACGCGATTATCCTAATTAATTTATTTCTAACTACACTTTAACACTTATAATTTATTTCACTCAGATATGTTTATTTATTTTAACGGGCGCGGTCTCTCGCTCGAATGTTTACGCACACCGGTTCAACTGGCCTGCTTCGGGTCCGACATTCCCTTTTTATGGCAGGTAGAAGCTTCTCGTCGTTTGCCGGAATAGTCCCGAAGCTTCTGGAGATCATTCTAGAATTCGCGGAACTTGTTATCGCATCGAACTCTCTCGATTGTTCCCGTCGTCCTTCCCAGAATTGCAATAAGGCGAACTTGTGTAGCTCCCGGCGTGTTTATGTCGCGGCCGGCGAGCCGTTTCGTTACACTGCCCCCGCCTTAAAGATGTTTCGTCCCGAAACGTGTCCCTGACAGGCCCATGTAGAAATCTGCAGTTGGTCCCCTGTCTGCAGCGCGAGGTTTGGTGGAAATAACATGCCACGGTCTTCTTGTGGGGACTCCTCTCAGGATTCCAACAACACACCAAAATGTCTACCCCGGTGAAGCGAAATAAGACCTCCAGCATATTCCTCACGACCCTCCAGTCCAAGGCGTCCAATCCGCAAGCCAGTTTCGGGATTGCTAACTTAGTTAGATCTTCGCTAAGTAGGGTATCCCTGAGGTCATGTAGTGCGTCCCACAGGTCCAAATAGGTGGGTTTGTGAAGGGACCTCCTCTTGGTAACCAGGTAGAAGAGCGGCCGTTGTGATCCATCTTCCTTAATCCTCAGCGCTCGCCCAACTGCCGGTCCTTGATGGTGGAGTTCGTCCAGTTTGCCGAACCTCGACCGAAACTCCGCGGCAATTCCCCGGGACATCCGCAGGTCCTGGGCCACGCAATGAGCCAGCGCATATTCAGGCGGTGTTCCGAACAGATCCCGTTGTTCTTCCCTGGTCACACCGAATCTGGCCTTCCCGGTCCCACCATACGCAGCCATAAACTCTTCAAAGGAGGGCTCATCCTCTTGGGGCCGTAGTTGGCGCACCTGTTGATCTTGGTCGTGGTCTCCCTCGAAAGGCGCTAATCGGTTGTAATGCACGACCCTGGGCTTCCCATTCGGAACTTTGCTGATCCGGTAGATGACGTCATTTATTTTTGTCTTCACTGTATATGGCCCTTCCCAAGCTTGCTGAAGCTTCGGTGATAACCCTCGTCTCCTTTGTGGGTTGTACAGCCACACCAGGTCTCCTTCTTCATATATGCCGCTGTCCGCCCGAACGTCATAGTGATCCTTCATGCGGTCGCTGGCGACTTGGAGATTCGTCCGCACCATCTCGTGAACCTGGTCCATCTTTCTGCGCAGCTCGGTAACGTAGTCTTCCCCAGCCAGATCTTCTCCCGGTTTGCAACCGAAGCTCAGATCGCAGGGAAGCCTCATTTCCCGCCCGAACAGTACCCTTGCTGGTGTCTGGCCGGTGGACTCGTTGATGGCAGAACGGTAGGCCATCAGGAAAAAGGAAAGGTGTTGATCCCAGTCTCGTTGGTGTTGAGACACTACCTTCGAGAGGTACTTGCCCATGGTGCGGTTCATCCTCTCCACCATTCCGTCAGACTGAGGGTGCAGCGCCGTTGTTCTAGTTTTGCGAATTCCCAATTTTGTTGTCCAAGTCTCCATGAAGTTGTTTCATCTCCTTTGTTTGGTTATCCAACTCGTTGTGGAGTTTTTCCATTTTATTGTCCAGCTCGCCGTGGAGTTCTTTTATGTTGTTGTCCAACTCGCCATGAAGTTTTTCCATTTTGTTAAGGATGAGCTCACCTTCTTCCTCGAAACCGAAAGTTTCAGGGTCCTCTCCATTGCTGATTAAATATTCCTCCAGGCGTTTCTGTAGCACTGTTTTCGACCCTGTCGTTTCGAGTTCTCTATCTTCCAACTCGCGTTTGAGGTCCGTCACTTTTAAATCGCGTAATTTCTTCATTGTTCTTAATTTATTTCACTAATTAATCCCACTTCTGACACCACTGTAACGTTTTTACTATTGACTAAAACTAAAACACTACGCGATTATCCTAATTAATTTATTTCTAACTACACTTTAACACTTATAATTTATTTCACTCAGATATGTTTATTTATTTTAACGGGCGCGGTCTCTCGCTCGAATGTTTACGCACACCGGTTCAACTGGCCTGCTTCGGGTCCGACATTCCCTTTTTATGGCAGGTAGAAGCTTCTCGTCGTTTGCCGGAATAGTCCCGAAGCTTCTGGAGATCATTCTAGAATTCGCGGAACTTGTTATCGCATCGAACTCTCTCGATTGTTCCCGTCGTCCTTCCCAGAATTGCAATAAGGCGAACTTGTGTAGCTCCCGGCGTGTTTATGTCGCGGCCGGCGAGCCGTTTCGTTACATGAGACTGACATAGGCAAGATAATAAATCAACTTGATTTACTCTTTTGATTTTCCTAAGAATGTAAATGACAGAATTTACATTCCGTCGTCCGGGAAAAATAATACGCGAATTTTCATTTTCAATTGCCATTTTCATCATCATGCTGCGTATCTACGGATGTAGAGCTATTTACATCTTTTATTTACATCATTTACGTATTTCAAAATAATTTTAATAAGCTTATAGCATTATAAGTGGGACGATCCCAACAATCTCAACAAAAGTATGTCAGAAAATGGATGAGCGTTTAACTTACTAATGTCTATGTATATATGATAATCCATAATCCTGGAAGCCAATTTTTTATTGACGATTATATAGTCAATGAGAAATCGATAGTCTCTTGACTCTCTTGCAGTGTGAATTTATCAACATCCTTCTTCCTGAAGAGAACTTATTCGTAATTTTTAATTCGTTGTAAGTTATAAACTGTCTTAGGTGTATCTCATTTTGATTCAGATGATTCTCTCCACAAGTACCTATCAGTCTTATATGCCTAATAAGAAAATAAACACCTTCATAAGAAAAGTGTTCTATTTCAGAAAACTTATGGCAAAATGTATGAAATGTAGTGAAAATCGTATAGAGGTACTTTAAAGGTATTGTAGAAAAGAAATCAGTAAGAGATACTACAGTTCTACCAATGTGTTACATAGAGAAAAGTGGTTATTCGCAAGAAACATTTATTTTTCTAAAAAACCAGAAGTTTATGCGGAAAAAGATATTTCTCATCGTTTTCCATGTCTTTCGATTGCCTAATGATGATGTTTTGGTGAGTTTTCAACGTTCTATCCCATACCCTCCTATGTAAAATGGCAACCTCCAAGAAACAAATCATCTCTTAATAAGTATTTTCCGACTAGTTACTCAAAGTACTTTCTGGTGAAATTACAAAAACCTTAAAATTCAGTGTCCGATAAGAAATTCGGTAACTATTACTTCCGCTCGAGCGACAATCAGAATGATTCTATTTCCTCGTTGACACATCATTCGTTGTTATTACTCAGCACATTTAGGTAATTACGACATTCGCAACGAAAGCTTCCTTTAAAAAGTACCAAACTTTCCCCGTACCCCACACAACAACAATGGAAACATCGTTAACCGGTACCTACACATCTGGGAAGCTCCCACAGCTAACCATCAGATGCAATCTCGCGAAGATCCGAGATAAAGCGAAATATTTCGAATTAAATGATGCTGACCTCATTCCAGCACGTGTGCACTTCCGATTCTCCTCGCAGAGTTAAATCAGTTAGGAAAGAACGAACCATCACGATTCCCTCGGAGGGAGATTAACAACCTGTAGATTCACATAGAGGAGAATTGCAGAGATGAGACGTGAACGTCGAAAACGCCGCGATATGCATCGAAATTAAATTAATTTCTGTGTACATAAATCACTTACCTCGAGCTAACATTTTTCTTGTAACTCGTGCCGTGAGGTCAGATTTCGTGATTTCCTCTCTTCGCGCGGTAAGAGTCGACATTTCATTCCTGTACTGTTACAAGAAGTGGAAACACGAGAAACGGCGACTTTGAGAGGCGTAATTAGAATTACAATTACTGAAAAACTGGCACGGCGACATGACTCGCGTTTCATGTCCCGTAACTGTGTTAATTGCGAGATTAATCGTTAGCACTGAAACATTTGAACTGTTTCAGGAAGTCTTTGTGATTAAATTTTACCAACTTCAAACAACACCAACGACCGTATTTACAAACGTGTACATTGACGTTTCTATTTTGAACATTTGTCATCTCACTATTATTTCATTAGTTACAGTGAGAGATCTTATAAACTTCTTTTTGGAGAAAAGAAGAGTTTTAAACTCGCTGAAGTTGTTAAGGGAACTTAATTTTCAGCTCATCGCTTACTCCTTTTCCATGAGAAAAACAAAAAGAACCAGTTGGCTCAAGATTTTGATTTTATTGGAGTAGCGACTGTTCTTCAATTTTGGTATGAGTTGCTTGCCTCTAGTTCAAATTTGAAGAGTTTGAATAAAATTCGAGTTTCCGTAATATTTTCATGAATTATTTTATTTCGTCTAAAATTGCTTTACGACTTAAAAAGTCTTGGATAATTTCAAAAAAATTTTAGTGCAAGTATGTAATTTTTTCTTGAATTTTATAATATGTACCACAAACAGGACACATTAAAGCAGCATCTCACATTCATGGTCGTAACTCCCAAACTTATCGGTTAATAAAGTTATAACTTCATGACTCCTTAAGGCAATTACGATTTAAGTTCTTGAGAAGTATTAAATTGGAGTTTCCATAACTTCTTTGTGAACATTTGAATTTTGTCTACGCTACCTCATTTTGATGCTCTTAACTCCTAAACTTCTCCATACAAAAAGGTAAAATAATACTAACTCCTTGGTAACAATAAATGAACCTATTAAAAAGTTTGCATAAAATTGGAGTTAGCATCTCATACATATGAAAGAAACTCCTAAAGTTCGTCATGAAAAACGTTGTAATTTTACAAACTTCAATCATTGAAGTTCTTGAGAAGCTGAAGCTGCAAGTTTTCACAACTGTTTTGAGAATATTTTTCTAATATGTTTTTCGTACGGTACCTACAGACTGGTAGACGTCTTACTTTAATGCCATAATTTTTTTATGAATTTTTAAATCTCGTGCAAGTGCAGGGTAGTATTGGTTAAATTGACTTCTCATAGAACATACATATAACTGATATAAAAAATCGTGATGTGTTCATCAGAGTACTTTCTCATATACCTATAGGGGTTAATTTACGCAACAAACCGAAAAACGACAAGTACCTATAAAGTACTCCTCACAGTAGATTTTAGCCAAAAACGTTACAAAACTTCTTTATATATTATATCTAATGTAGAATAGCTACTCAAAATTTTATAAAAATTCTTGGAGCAAATTTCGGGAAAAATTCAAAAAATTGAAGAATGATACAAAGTGCCTTTCACAGAGGATTTTGCAAAAAACGATATAAAAGTTTATTTTATACTAATTCAATGGTAGAATATATATTCTAAATTTAAAATAAATTCTTGTAGCAAATTTTGAGAAAAATTCAAAAACCACAAGTATAAAGTGCTCTTCACCGAAGATTTAGCCGAAAACGTTACAAACCTTTTTATACATATTTAGTTGCACAATAAATTTTCAAAGTTCAAAAAGAATTCTTTGGAACGAATTCCGAGAATAATACAAAAAAAAACCAAAAATCGACAAGTATAAAGTATCCTTCACAGAAGATTTAGCCAAAAACGTTAGAAAACTTTTTTATACATATTCAATAGTAGAATAAATATTCAAAGTTTAAAAGAAATTCGTGGAGTGGATTTCGAAAAAAATTGAAAAAACCGAAAATTGACAAGTATAAAGTGCCCTTCACGGAAGATTTAGCCAAAATCGTTAGAAAACTTTTTTATACCTATTTAATCGTACAATAAATATTCAAAGTTTCAAAAAAGTTCTTGGAGCGAATTTCGAGAAAAATTCACAAAACCGAAAAATGACAAGAGTAAACTACCCTTCTATCCTGGCCTATTTTAATGAAAAGCTTGTTTTCACGTCCTGGTATGGTACAAAGTCTAAATACATAGTTTTGACCGTTTGTGGTTTTTAGTTTTTGAGAAAATCCTACCACAGACATACATACATACACACACATACAGACAGTTTTCCAAAAACATGTTTTTTGGACTCAGGAGACTTCAAAACGTTCAGAAATGCTAATAATTCAATTTCGAAAAATCGACCCGATTACAATAGGTACTCTCTCATATATGAGTACCTCATTGTGAGAAAGTAAAATGTAGGGAAGTGTGGATAAAATTGGAGTATCCATGACTTCATCGTAGATTTTCAATTTTGCATATGTGCACTGCAAGGTAGTATCTAAATTTAATGCCCCTAACTCCCAAACTCCCCCATAAAAATCTTTGTAGGTTAACTGAGATGGAGTTGTTGAAGTTGTCATTTCACTGGAGTTTCCGTAACTCTTCCGTATATTCTTCGAAATTGTACCTGTTGGTGTATTATTTTTTGAGTCTCTTGCTGCTCTTGTTCCAAAGTCGTTCCCATGGTTTGCGGCCGTGTATATTTTATTGAAACTTAGACAAGCAAACACAACAATGGGTACCTGTATTTTATTCACTGAACATTAGTTGACATCACCTCGCGCGAGAAGCGTTAAAAATAAAGATTTCACGACCAATTCGTACTTACGTCACCCGTTGTTACGAATCGATGTGAGACCAAAGCTAAACTGTGTCACGTAGAGCAAACAGTGCTTCCTTTCATTTTCCGAAGACGTTTGCTCACTTTCGTAAATCGTGTTTCCCTCGTTAATCCAGTGCCTCCTGGTTAATTGCTTCAGAGGTGACCCGAGCAGCTATGGACCCGGGCGTTATTTGTTTCCAACATTGCGGACCGAAGGTGTTCTGTTTTTCCCTGCCGGACTCGTGTCCCGTCTGCGAGGAGGACCTGGCCCAGGCAAACTTCTCCCTCTTGCCATTTAGGTAAGTCGAGGATTCCACCCGTGAAACGTATCGAAATTGATAGCGAAACGTTACCGATAACTACTCTTCCAGTTATTTATAAACGAGTATTAAACGGTTGCATCACATAATCCCACAATCAAGGCTGGAACGTTTACGTAAAAGTGCCAATTTCATTCAACGGACATTCCGGCTGACCTTTGGCGATTACAACGGTGGTCTCTCGTTGCCTCGAATCAATTACCGACGTACTCCCTGTTATTAGCATCATTGTTCTAGCGTGTACGATTCGTTAAATTCATACTCCGCTGGTTAAGATCTTCACACCTTATTAACGGGTGATTTAATTAATTTTTTTTTTGCAGAGTTCCTTATCCGTTCGTCCAGGCTTCGCAATATCCGTGCGCCGTGGTCATCAAGCCAACGACGGGAGATTTTTTGAAGTGAGCTGGATTGGTATACATAGAGGATTATATTAGGGTTATATTAATAGAGGATTGGTACATAAGGGAGCAAATCCACGAATTTATTCAAATTGTAACACACACTTACAGTGGGTTAATTTTTGAAAAATACCCACTTACTGTTACCGTACCGAATTGTAAAATCAAACGTTATTTAACAAGGTCGAAGAGTTGAGACTTCCTTAAAAGGATCTTATTAATCTAGTGTGTGTTAGAGGATTATATTATAGAGGATTATATACAGCTATATACGGATTGGTATATAAGAGAGCAAATCTACGAATTTATTCAAATTGGGATTAAACGTGTGGAGCAACACACACTTTTCCAGTGGATTAATTTTTGAAAAATACCCACTTACTGTTACGGTACCGAATTGTAAAGTCAAACGTTATTTTAACTAACAAGGTCGGGGAGTTGAGACTTCCTAGAAAGGATCTTATTAATCTAATGTGTGCCAATTTCATTTAAAAATTCAGCAGTTTATTTTTTGATCCAAAAAGAATTTTGCGATTTTTTTACATTTTGTCAAAAGTGTTAACCGTCTCAGATTTTCAGAATTTTGGTGTCGCACGAAAGGGGCAGACTGCCTTCAAAACTAAAAGCAGTTCTCTCAGGAAAAAAAAATATTTCTCGAGTTACGTAATATTGAAAGATATGAATTTTTCGCCCATAAAAATTTCAATATCTCGAGAAATATCGAAGCTGGAGGGAGGATTCAAATTTGAGTAACATTCTTAAAAGAGCCTTAATAATCTATCCTGCGAGCTTTGTTTCAAAATTCGAAGTTTAATTTTTTTTGGTCGAGAAATATATGTTAACAACTCGTGATTTTTTTAGATTTCGTCAAAAATGTGCACCCTATCAGATTTTCAAAATTTTGACGTCAAACGACAGGATGGGACTTCCTGAAGCCAAAAATTAGAACCATTTCCATTGACAAAAAAATATTTCTCGATTTACGTAGTTTTGAAGGAAGGAAATATTTTTTTTCTAAAAAATTTCAGTATCTCAAAAAATAACGACTCTGGGTGGTTAAAACTCAAGCATCGTCCTTAAAAACGTCTTGCTAATCTACCCTGCGATTTTTGTTTCAAAATTCGGAGTTTCACTTTTTTGGTCCACAAAGAAAGGTTAACAACCCCTTGAGATTTTTCGAGATTTCGCTAAAAATGCGAAACATCTCAGATTTTCAAAATTTTGGCATCAAACGACAGGGTGAGACGTCCTGAAGCCAAAACTAAGAACAATTTTCCGAGAAAAAAATTATTTCCCAAAATACGTAGCTTGGAATCAAGGAAAAATTGTTTTCCTATAAAAATTTCAGTATCTCGAAAAATAACGACTCTGGGGAGGGGGTTAAAACTCAAGCATCGTCCTTAGAAAAGTCTTGCTAATCTATCCTGCGGTTTTCGTTTCAAAATTCGGAGTTTCACTTTTTTGGTCCACAAAGAAAGGTTAACAACCCCTTGAGATTTTTCGAGATTTCGCAAAAAATGCGAACCAACTCGGATTTTCAAAATTTTGGTTTCAAACGATAGTAGGAGACTTACTAAAGCCAAAACCGGGAGCCGTTTCGCCAGGGACACTTTATTTTTCGAGTTGCGTAATTTTGAAAAATAAGGTTATTTTCAACCAAAAAATTTAAATATCTCAAAAAGTAACGTGTCTGGGGGTTGAAATTCCACAAACATCTTTCAAATGGAATTATTAAACTACCATGTGAGTTTCATTACAAAATTCTGAGTCTCACTTTTTTGGCCGAAAAAGAAATGTTAACAACCCCTTTCGATATTTCTCCAAAAGTATGAACCGCCTCAGATTTTTAAAATTTTGGTGTCATACGACGGGAGGAGACTTCCTGAAGCCAAAACTAAGAGCTAGTTCTCCAAAGAGGAATTATTTCTTGAGTTATGTAAATTTGAACGAGAGTTAGGTTTATTTCTACCCATAAAAATTATAATATTTCGAAAAATAACTAGTCTGGGTAATTAACACTTTGCTAACGCCCTTAATAGAGCCTTACTAACCTACCATGCGAGTTTTATTTCAAAATTCTGAGCTTCACTTTTTTGGTTAATAAAAAAGAAAGGTTAACAACCCTTGTAATTTTTCGAGATTTCATCACAAGTGTGAACCGCCTCAGATTTTCAAAATTTTGGTGTCGTACGACAAGGGAGACTTCCTGAAGCAGAAAATTAAGAACCATTTTTTCAGAAAAAAAAAATATTTCTCGAGTTACGTAATTTGGAAGATCGGAGTTTTTTTCCTATTCAAATTTCAGTATCTCAAAAAATAACTACTCTGAGAGGTTGAAATTCGAGCATCGTCCTTAGAAAAGTCTTGGTAATCTACCTTGCGATTTTCGTTTCAAAATTCGGAGTTTCACTTTTTTGGTCCACAAAGAAAGGTTAACAACCCCTTAGGAGTTTTCGAGATTTCGCAAAAAATGCGAACCAACTCGGATTTTCAAAATTTTGGTTTCAAACGATAGGAGGAGACTTACTAAACCCAAAACCGAGAACCGTTTCGCCAGGGACACTTTATGTTTCGAGTTGCGTAATTTTGAAAAATAGGGTTATTTTCAACCAAAAAATTTAAATATCTCAAAATCTCAAAAAGTAACGTGTCTGGGAGGTTGAAATTCCACAAACATCTTTCAAATGGAATTATTAAACTACCATGTGAGTTTCATTACAAAATTCTGAGTTTCACTTTTTTGGCCGAAAAAGAAATGTTAACAACCCCTTTCGATATTCCGCCAAAAGTGTGAACCGCCTCAAATTTTCAAAATTTTGGTGTCATACGACAGAACGAGACTTCCCGAAGCCAAAATTAAGAAAAGAATTATTTCCTGAGTTACGTAAATTTGAAAGATAGGTATTTTTCTACCCATAAAAATTTTGATATTTCGAAAAATAATAAGTCTGGGTGGTTGAAACTTGGCTCACGCCCTTAATGGAGCCTCACTAACCCACAATGCGAGTTTCAGTTCAAAATTTTGAGCTTCACATTTTTCTTCAAAAAAGAAGGGTTGACAACCCCTTTCGCCAAAAGTGTGAACCGCCTCAGATTTTCAAAATTTTGGTGTCATAGGACAGGACGAGGCTTCCTGAAGCCAAAACTAAGGGCTGTTTCTCCAGAAAAGAATTATTTCTTGAGTTACGTAAATTTGAACGATAGGTATATCTCTATCCATAAAAATTGTAATATTTCGAAAAATAAGTGTGGGTGGTTGATATTTGGCTAACGCCGTTAATAGAGCCTCATTAACCTACCATGCGAGTTTTATTTCAAAATTCTGAGCTTCACTTTTTTGGTTAAAAAAGAAAGACTAACAACCCCTTGTAATTTTTCAAGATTTCATCAAAACTGGGAACCGCCTCAGATTTTCAAAATTTTGATGTCATACGACAGAACGAGACTTCCCGAAGCCAAAACTAAGACATATTTCTCCAGAAAAGGATTATTTCCTGAGTTACGTAGATTTCAAGGATAGGGTATTTTTCTACCCATAAAAATTTTGATATTTCGAAAAATAACAAGTGTGGGAAGTTGAAACTTGGCTAACGCCGTTAATAGAGCCTCACTGACCTACCATGCGAGTTTTATTTCAAAATTCTGAGCTTCACTTTTTTGGTTATAAAAGAAAGGCTAACAACCCCTTGTAATTTTTCGAGATTTCGCCAAAAGTGTGAACCGCCTCAGATTTTCAAAATTTTGGTGTCATAAGACAAGGCGAGACTTCCTGAAGCCAGAAATTAGAACCATTTTCTCAGAAAACAAATATTTCCAGAGTTAGGTACCTAATTTTGAAAGATAGGAATATTTTTCCTATAAAAATTTCAGTATCTTGAAAAATAACGACTCTGGGGGGTTAAAGCTGGAGCATCGTTCTTAAAAAAGTCTTAGTAATCTACCCTGCGAGTTTCATTTCAAAATTCTGAGTTTCACATTTTTGGTCCACAAAGAAAGGTTAACAACCCCTTGCGATTTTTCGAGATTTCGCCAAAAATGCGAACCATCTCAGATTTTCAAAATTTTGGTGACATACACCAGAGCGAGACTTCCTGTAGCCAAAACTAAGAGCCATTGCTACACAAATTGAACAAGTAATTCAACAAGTTCTAACTCAGGCAACCCTTAAAAGAGCCTTATTAACCCACCCTGAGAGTCTCATTTCAACGTTTAAAATTTCTCTTTTTTGGCACCCAAAAAAAAATTTTACCCTTATGATTTTTGGAAATTTCGCCAAAAGTGCGAACCGACTCAGATAATCAAAATTGAGGGCTCAATCGGTAAGGGGAAAAACCGCGAGTCGTTCCCACATGTAATTCTTAAAAATCTCGATCTATTTTTGCATATTACCTTCCAAATCTCGAAAATTACCGAGACTGGAAAATCAAGGCGCCGCTACCCTGCGAGTTTCTCGATCAATCCCCTGATACAGCGCGCCAGCCACAATTAACACCTTTTCCTCCTCCAGCGACTACTACAACTCGACCGACCTGCACATCGGCGTCACGACGTCGACGGGCACGATCGTCGAGTTCGACAAGAACGGCCTACGTCGCCACCGTAGCGGCCAATGGGGCCAGTGCCTGCTGCTCGACCAGGCGCCCGGCCCCTGGACCGAGCACTGGGACAAGACGCTGCTGCAGGTCTGCAGACAGAAGTGCTGGTCGCCCAAGTCCTACAGCGAGCACAAACACAACTGCTACAGCTTCGTGCTGACGTTCCTCGTCACCCTCGACTACGGCAAGCTCAGCACGGCGGCGAGGAGCAGGACCGCGTTCTGCGAGAGGTTCATCGTGCCGAGGACGACCTCGGCCGGCAAGTACATCTCGCTGTACAGGAAGCTGAAGGAGTACGGCCATTACGTGCACAAGAGTAAGGCCGGGAAGTAATCTATGTAGCTAGGCGCGCTTCAACTAGTAGCTAGATAACCAAATGCAGTGATATTGTAGGTGTAGGAACGGTCCTGAACGAATTTGACAGTATTCTTAGGTTATTGCAGCGAGATACGTATTTATTTTTTATAAAGTGCAATTGTGATTAAACGTACTAAATTCAGACAAGTCTTTTACTCGATCCTACCACACGATTCCTATCAGCGATTACTCACTAAAAATTTATTCGATCAATAGTCAGATTAGGTTATCCCATCAGTTACGATTTTAAAATAATACCTATTATCCGTTCACGAGAAGTTGATAGCAGAACACCTAATTATACATTCAAAAGGGTGTCCGAAGCACTGTTGGGTGGTTCAAAAAAGTAAATTTCGACAAATAACAGGTTCCGACATCCAGTGTCATTCATCGAAATAACGTAAGCAGGTTTCTTTTATGGAAATTTTTAACAATAGTTGCCTGTTACTTAAACAAATCGCCTGATAGTTTAACCGATAGATGGCTGGGTGTATATCCCATTAAACATGTGTAGTGATGTGTGCTTGTATCAAAATTTTAGAAGCATTTTTAATACAATATTGTTAAAAAATAATTCTTCCCAATTTCTTGATATTAATTAGATAGGTACTACCGGTATATTAACGAATTTCAAAAGAGGTATTGAAATATCCGACATTAAAATTGAAAGCACAATATTCACTTGTATGTAAATCAATACTTAAATATGTATTTAAATGCTTTATCTCGTTATTAAATGTGTCATTGTGAAATCCAGCTTCCGATACTTTGTTTATATAAATCATGCATATGTAAATATTTCGTAATAAATAATGTTTTTTGCACACAAAACTTTCTCTCGAGCAAATAATATTACATTTACATTTTTGCGTTTTTTTTAAACCGATTTTGCGGTTCAACAAGTCTCGTTCAGCACAAAAAATAGTATTGTCGCTATTGTTATTACTATAGTTTTTTTTTAACTTTTGTACTTAGGTTAAGTTAGCTTAGTGTTTTTTTTTGCAGATTCATGTAATAACATTTGTATGTGTTTGTCAAGATGAAAATAAAATAAAATCGACATAGAAATTTCCGCAAATATATCCACTATTACATGTTTGAAATGTGCCTCATAGGATTATTGCTGATAATGGATTTTTGCACTTAAACGGCGACACTTCCTCGTCGTCCTTCGATTTGATTACGACACGGACGCAATATAATCGTAATAAAAATGATACAAAACAAATTTAATTTTGCGAAAGAATTTGTATAATCGCGCCGTTTTGTATTTTGATCGTAACATTTAAGATTATCAAAGTCTGATGGGTGGAAGAGAATAAAAATTGTTTTGTAACAGTTTGCATACATCGCACGATTTACTGTAGATGAAGTGCCTACTAGGAATAAATCAATAAGTCGTGATAAACAGCATGTTTAATTAATTGTGAGTTTGAGCGTGAATAACACTTCAAACAAAGGTGTTTTCGGGGTTAATTATTCATTTCATTTATTTATTCACACATTTCAGTTTATGTCGAAGCAACTTAGTAATTTGAAACAAGAAATAAAATATAAAGTGTAATAAGTCTTTATGCCTGGACTATAAAAAGTAACTGTAATAAAAGGGTTTGTTTCTATCCAGGCGTTAAAATCTCCGAATCAAATGTGAAAGTATTTGTAAAATTATTATTTCATAAAGATTAGTTGTTATGTATTGTTAGCAACAACTGTTAATATAGTGGAATTTGTTAACAACAACAATGGGAAGGAATAATATCGTTGCAAATGAAATAATTTTTTCAGTACCTATAGTTCATATCTCGCTAAGTAAATGCAGAAAATATCAGAAATTCTTTCACGTTTGATATTAGAGAACCTTTTTCCTACTTTGCGGCAGAAATTTTTGAAAATATAATTTTGGAGTATTTTTGAAAAAATCACAAAAATTAACACTCCATTACTTATAGCTGGAAACATAAATTTTCAAATTTCGCAGCAACACTCGCAGGGTAGGTCGTTAGGAACTCTTTTTTGTACTTTGGCTAAGTTTCATTTTGCTTACTTTGACAGTTTTCTAAATAATATTTTTTTTTCAAGAAAAATCGCGCTCTCTTATCAGTTGTTCATATCTTGCAAAGTAAACAGTTTTCGATAGATTTTCTCTCACTTTTGGCATCAGGAAATCTTCAGCTTTGTTCATGACCGAAACCTGGAAAATCTAATTTTGGAGCATTTTTGGAAAAAATCGCCTTACTCTTTTTGAGGGTCAAAAAATAAACTTTGGAATTTCGCGTCGAAACTAGAAGGATAGATGGCTCTTTTTAGTTATGCTAACTAATAGTTTTCGAAATATTTTCAAAACGCATCACACTTTTCTTAAATGTTCATATCTTTTGAACAAGAAACTATTGTAATGATTTCAAAAATTTTAATTTCTGATTCTGATCATAATCAGAATATTGTTTAGATTCAAAAAATCAGTATATTAGAAAAAATTGTACTGGCTTCAACAAATTTTGAATTGATGCGTGTGACTGAATAACGTATTCACCAAAAGCTTGAAATTCAATTAAGGTCTAATAAGAGTCATTCTGGTGGTCCCAGAAAATTTCCAGAACTAATCCTGAGCTGATTTTACTAAACAATATGTTAAAATTTAATCATGTTTTTTCACGTTAGAATTAATTCAACCCTTTTAGTTATTAATATTGCTCTTGGTTGAATAGGAGAAGTCGTATCGGCTAATATCAGTTGGAAGTTATGTTGAAATCAGTTTGTTAATTGATTAGAGTTGAGTCCAGAAAATATCCAGAACCAAACCTGAACTGACACTTTCTAAGCTTTGAAGCTTGCATCAGGAAATCTTTGTCTTTCGTTTGCGAATGAAAGTTTGAAAATCTGATTTCAGGACAGTATTTGGTTCAAAAGTACTCTCTTGAAAAGGTGAAAATCTGTCCTTTTCAGTAGATATCTCCTATCCCATGAATCTTTACCCGCAGGCCATATGAGTACCTACATTGAGTACCATTTCGGAATCCGTCAGCCGAGACCTTGAGCTTAATCAAATAAATCCATTGAACTTTAATAAGGCTCTGGCAACAAACGAAACCTCTAATGGTTCGCAATCTGTAAATGTCCCGCGGATCGATTGCGATCTCGAGCCGGATCATCATTAACCGAAAAGAGTCTTCGTGCGAATGATTATTCGCTGTTTGAACTTTTATCCGACGATTTCCGGGTTTAAGTGTAGTTTTGTGATCTCGCTAATTCGAATCGTGGAATAGCGCGATGGGAACCCGTCACGCCGCTTGTAAAATATTTGCCTGGGCGGGCAATTAGCGACGCAGAGGAAAAAATTTAATTGGACCAGGATCTGGGTTGTAAAATCGATACGAGGATCATGGCGTTAGGTACTACATACACATACACAAGCTTATAGTCTAGTCAAGATGTGGGTTTTCTGCGAAAAATAGTTAGATGGCTCGGAAAAATATAAGCGATGGGTCGTTGAATGCAAAACTGAGATAAGCATTATTAGATGTCGAGATGATTAACTGTGTAATTCTCTGTAGGGTGAATCGGTCGCGAGCGGTTGTGAAAAATTATTCGGATATCGTGTGTCTTGTGATTGTGATTGTGAAAGTGAATTTTGTGAATGAACCGCCTCCCACCGCTGACTCTCGCTCTTGGACTTCCTAAAGGCTACTAGATATAATTTCGGAAGCTCACAAATCTTTTCCAAATTACATTGATATACCATATCAATGTAAGGTATCCATATAGTAGTCTAGTCAAGATGTGTGTCTGCTGCGAAAAATAGTTAGATGGCTCGGAAAAATATAAGCGATGGGTCGTTGAATGCAAAACTGAGATAAGCATTATTAGGTGTCGAGATGATTAACTGTGTAATTCTCTGTAGGGTGAATCGGTCGCGAGCGGATGTGAAAAATTATTCGGATATCGTGTGTCTTGTGATTGTGAAAGTGAATTTTGTGAATGAAACGCCTCCGACCGCTGACTCTCGCTCTTGGACTTCCTAAAGGCTACTAGATATAATTTTGGAAGCTCAAAAATCTTTTCCAAATTACATTGATATACCATATCAATGTAAGGTACCTACCCATATAGTAGTCTAGTCAAGATGTGTGTTTGCTGCGAAAAATAGTTAGATGGCTCGGAAAAATATAAGCGATAGCTCATTCCACGCGGAATGCAAAACTGAGAAATGGGTTTTGAGGATTTTTTCTGCTAAGAAAAATTGCAATTGTGATTAACGAAAACCGAAAAATAAAAACGCTCTTTCGATTTTTTGACAACTCAAAAACCATAAGAGATGGACGAATTCGCAAAAAAGATCCTTAAAGAGGAGGAAATTTCCGATAAAAAAGTCCCGACCACCGAATTTCTATCTCTAATATTTATAATTTTAATTTGTTGCTGAAAGTAAGGCTGCCGTTACGGCATCCGCTCGCCTCCTCTGAAGCGACTACGTCATAGAAAATATTTTTTAAGGTACTAAATATTAGTTTAAAAATTTAAAACAAACTTTAGTGTATTCTATACACTTGAAAGAATAAAGTCTCGTTGGGAAAAAAAGCATTTTTCAAAAAACTAGCCTATTGTTAATGAATTAGTTATTTTCGTACTTCCGTCTTCATTGAAAGCAGGCTAAATGTTTGAATAAATTCTCCGTGAATATTTCGCTGCTTGGAGTCCTTTCTATGAGTGTACTCAATAAGGTGACATCATAAAATTATTTAAATTTTCGTTATTTATTTTACAACGAATTTTTAAAGTCAACAAAAAACGCAAAATCCAGAAAGTGTTGTTAAATTATTTTTTTCTCTTTTATGTTATGTTATGGCTGTTTTTATATTCAAACTAAGGATTAAATAATTGTGGAAAAATTTTTTACATCTATTTGTTTAAGAATTGTTTATAAATCAACGGCTTAGTTTAATATTTTTGAAAATTCTTTTTTTACCATTTTATTGCTTAGGATTAATTATGATTTTTAAAATGAAAAAAATTCTTAAAAAAATTTGTTATAGGTGATAATCGGTTTTTTAATGTTTTCATTATTTAAATAATAAGTTAAAGAATAAATTTTGTGTTCAAAAATCATTATAAATGGCTCTAAATAGAATAGGAGAAAAAAAAATTTTCATTGATAATTTCATGTTTACTAAGTTAACAATTTGTTATAAAAACTGTTTGAGTGTTACAATATTTTTTTACTATTAGCTAGTACTAAAAATTACAAAAACAACCATATGCAACAAAGTGAGGAAAAAAAAATTTATAACAAAAATTTGCTACGTCACTTTGTTGCATATGGTTGTTTTTGTATTTTAGTAATAGTAGAAAAAAATATTGTGACACTTAAAAACTTTTTATAACAAATTGTTAACTTATAAAACAATGAAATTATCAATGAAAAAAATGTTTTTATCACCTATTCTATTAAGAGTAATTTATAATGATTTTTAAACACAAAATTATTCCTTAACTAATTATTTAAATAATGAAAACATTTAAAAACGATTATAATCTATAACAAAATTTTTTAAGAATTCTTTTTTATTTTAAAAATCATAATTAATCATATGCAATAGAATGGTAGAAAAAGAATTTTCAAAAATATTAAACTAAGCCGTTTGTAAGCAATTCTTAAACAAATAGCTGTAAAATATTTTTTCTACAATTATTTAATCCTTAGTTTGAATATAAAGACAGCCATAACATAGTAATATGTATATAAGAGAAATAAAAATTTAACAACTTCTGGATTTTGCGTTTTTTTTACTTTAAAAATTTGTTGTAAACTAAATAAAGAAATTTTAAATAATTTTATGACGTCACCCTATTGAGTACACTCATAGAAAGGACTCCAAGAAGCGAAATATTTACGGAGAATTTATTCAAACATTTAGCCTGCTTTCAATGAAGACGGAAGTACGAAAATAACTCGCAGCAATTTGAAAAATGCATTTAAAAATTTGTTTCCAACGGGACTTTATTCTTTTAAGTGTGTAGAATACACTAAAGTTTGTTTTAAATTTTTGAACTAACACTTAGTACCTTAAAAAATTATTTTCTATGACGTAGTCGCTTCAGAGGTGGCGAGCGGATGCCGTAACGGAAGCCTTACTTTCAGCAACAAATTAAAATTATAAATATTAGAGATAGAAATCCGGAAGTAGGGACTTTTTAATCGGAAATTTCCTTCTCTCTAAGGATCTTTTTTGCGAATTCCTCTACCTCTAATAGTTTTTGAGTTGTCATCAAAAAATCGAAAGAGCGTTTTTATCTTTCGTTTTTCGTTAATAACAGTAATTGCAATTTTTCTTAGCAGAAAAATTCCTCAAAACGCCTTTCTTAGATTTGCATTCCGCGTCGAATGAGCTATCGCTCATATTTTTCCGAGCCTCCTAACAATTTTTCCACATCTTGACTAGACTATTATACACGACGGTCGCAGGTTTCGTAAGCGAGAGAGGAAACTTACAGCGTTTTGTGTTTTTACGCTTTCGACACGAATTTTTGAGGAGGTTACACAAAATTTGAAAATCTGCATTCGGATGGAATCAGTCACGTCTGACCCCGCGAAATTAATTAATTAGACAAAAAGGTTGTTGACAATTTCGGCCCGATAAACAATATATCAAAAGGGGAGACACGTTTTGAAACTCGAGTCGCTTCTTACAAAATTCCGACGCATTCTTCAAGATAATTTTCCAAACATGTGAGATATTCGATGAAAGAATGACATACGACGCGTGGCCTCGCGGATCAACAGGCCGAGGCGAAATCGATTGAGAGATAATGTGTCTGAATACAATTAAAAAAAAAATAGGATTATTGGAAAATTAAGATAATCATTGGATCTTGATCTATTACTTGTAGACATATCTCTTAAATCCAGTTAATATAGAGGAAACAAGAATCACTCCCCGCCTTGTTACTTGGATATTCAATTTCCCTTTCCTCAGTCAACAAAGATTCTAGAAATAGCTAGAAAATTGGTAAAGGTCGCCGATATAACAATTGTCATTAATCTAACTTAATCTAATATTCCTGGGACCACTACTCATTCTACTCTCTCTTTTCACAACAATAATGAAAAAAGTCATGGTAATTGCCCAGGACTTTTCTGCGTTATTTGTTTCCTACAAATACGATGTGTCCAACCAATTTCTCATATTTTGTTGAAAAATTCAACAGTAGAACAAATATTCAAAGTTTTGAAAAAACGGAACGGGTTTCAAGAAAGTTTCGAAAAAACGAAAAATGACAGGTGTAAAGTGCCCTTCAGAGAAGATTTAGTAAAAAATGTTATTAAACTCTAGTTTACATATTTGATACTAAAATGACCATTTAAAGTTAAGATAGCATATTTAAGAAAATGTCCAAAAACCGAAAAATGGGGCCGTTTAAAGAAGATTTAGTCAGATATTTTATTAAACTTTATCATATAAATACTATATTATTTATTCGACCATAAAATAAATATTGAAATTAAAAAATAAATTTGAACAAATTTTGAGAAAATTTTCAAAGACTGAAAAATGAAAATAATGACCTGCCTCTTTATCCCATTGGATTCTCAAAAAAACTTATTGGAAGGTCCTGGTATAAAACATAGTTTAAATTCAGAGTTTGACTAGTTTGTGATTTTCAATTTCAAGTATCACAGATACACAGACATTTTTCCCAAAAAATTGTTTTTGGACTCAGGGGGCCTTAAAATGTTTAGAAATGCTAAAAACTCAAATTCAAAAAATCGACCCGATTACAATTTATTTATAAATTATTTATAATTATTTTTTAATATATTTTTTTTATAATTATTTTATAATTATTTTGCTTCTTGGAGTCCTTTCTATGAGTGTACTCAATGAGATGAAGTCATAAAATTATTTAGAATTTCTTTATTTAGCTTACAACGAATTTTTAAAGAACAAAAAAAAAAACACAAAATCCAAAAATTGTGTTTAAAATATTTTTTTTCTCTTATATATTATGGTATGGCTATTTCCATATTCAAACTAAGGATTAAATAATTGTGGATAAATTTTTTTACAGCTATTTCTTTAAGAATTGTTTATGACTAAACGGCTTAGTTTAATATTTTTGAATTTTTCTACCATTCTATTGTTTAGGATTAGTTATGATTTTTAAAATAAAAAAAATTCTTCAAAAATTTTGTTATAGTTTATAAGCGGTTTTTAATGTTTGGATTATTTAAATAGTTAATTAGGGAATAATTTTGTGCTTAAAAATCATTATAAATAGCTCTTAATAGAACAGGAAAAAACATTTTTCTCTATTTTTATTCTCTCTATCTATCTATTTTCTCTTTCTATCTCTCTTCTCTATCATAATCTTCATCTTTCTTTATCTCTATCTCTTGTGGTTTTTGAGTTGTCATAAAAAAATCGAAATAGTTATTTTTTCCGTTTCTTGTTAATAACAATTGCAATTTTTGTTGGCTGAAAAACTCCTCAAAACGACTTTCTCAGATTTGCTTATATTTTTCGGAGATTTTTCGCAGGAAACACACTTCTTGACTAGACTATAAAGCGACTGAAACGTTGGAAGGAAAGCCATGGAAATTTTATAACACTAAGGGAAAAGGAAAAGAGGAACATGAAAATTCATAAAATGAGGCGAAGAGACATCAGAAAATTGCGAAAAGTAGGAACGAAATAAACGTTTTGGCAGTTGAGCAGGTGAGAACCAACAACGGCGATTAAGAGAGATGATTCAATGCTAGTGCCTAATAATTATCAAATTATATCAAAATTACCAATCGACAGGTAAATAGTTATGTAGTTCAAGTTAATTTTGTTGTATTTCGGCTCATTTCCTGCATTAATTCCAGCACATTTTTATAATCAAAGAGTTAAAACAGGTATTTTAAAATTATTGAGAGAATTAATAAAAAATAAGCTCACATTAAACATCGGCACGCGAATCTGCCCATCTGCCCAAACGTCAACCTTAAAAAAAGATATTAATAACATTGAATTCTAATCATAAGTTTAAAAAGTTACCATTAGAAGACGCAACCATCAGCTCTTAAAAGTCACAAACGAAATTACCGAACGAGACAATTAACGCGAGAATATCACCATGAAGTTACAATATTAAATTCCTCAAGTCACCTCCGACACGAACTAGACAAGAGAAGTCTCATTTTTCTTAAAACTGACGAGCTAACTGGACATTATCAGTTTTACGCCAGCAAAAAAGTCCCCTCTTTGCTCGGGAAGGAAAAGGAAGACAAAAAATTGTTTGTTCGCTATTGTGGCACAGGAAAAAATTACGAGAAAATCGATGTTTCGTTCGAATCTAAAGGCGAATACGTACTACGGCTAATATAATGAATTACATTTCATCAATCAGTATTATCAGCGATTAATTAATTAATAACAGAAGAAGTATTCAATTAAGATGACGCTGATTTGGATTAAGTTTTGAATGACACAGTTATTGATTGAATATTTATGTACTGATCCAGTCGCAGTGTTGAAATTGCAATTACCATATTAATCGACGTGATATACAGTGTGGTTCAAAAGTTTAGGGCGGATAAACAAACTTATTTTTTAAATAACTAAAATTTAAAGTGAGTTTTCCATATATTTTGGTACTTGTAATTAAATCTCGCATTATAAATCCTTAAAATATAGAATTATATTTAATTTCATATGGAAATTCGATCCTACTGTCCTTGGGAACTCTCCACGACGTTTTTGTAACTTTTTGAGGAATTTTGGGAAATATGAAATACGAGTCTCGTCTGAGATATATTTCCAAAATTTCTAACACGAGTTTCAAAAAATTTTTTATCCTGGTTTCCTTGGGAAATTTGTAATGCAAACTTGGCATCATGAGCTCACTCTTCATACTGTTTTTGTCGCGATTCAAAACATTTTGGGATTTTGGAAAAGATCATGATTTCATTGATTTCGCAGGAAACACACTTCTACATAATGAGACAGCCATATAGGAGTATTGTACTAGGGTGGATTTTTTGAATTTGAGTTATCAGCGTCCTTAAAAACCATATTTCAGAGAAAATGTCTGTATATGGTACGCATTTCCCGTAAATTAAAAACACAAACTGGATAAATCTTGTAATCAGACTTTGTGTTATGTCAGAACTTCCTAATAAACTTTTTAATAAAATGAGGCTGGATGAAGGGGTAGTTTACTATAGTCATTTTCAAGTTTTTTGAATTTTTTTCCAAATTCGCTTCAGGAGTTTCAATCAAATTTTGAATATTTATGCTAATATTTAATATGAAAATAACATAGTTTAACAACATTTTTGGACAAATCTTCTAAGAGCGCATCGGTTTCTAAAAATTTTTTCAGTTTAGATTCCTTACTTTACGACACGGTTGAAACATTTAATCGAAAACTAGAGGGTGAAGTGCTTTAACCGTGGCGTAAATTAGTTATTACCAAACAGTTTACGTACCTATAGGTACAGTTAAGGGTTGAATTTCAACTCAACACGTTGGGATGAAAATTACGACAGTGAGTTGCACTAATCGACTGATTAAGGTGGAAGTTATTTCAAGATAAGCAACCCAACGGTATTTTACAATTGAGATCTACGCAACATTACAACACAAAATTGAAACCTTCTGATTAAACCAAGCAGTAAAGCTTATCAACTGAGCCAAGTGCATAATCCAAGATCAACTTACATATATGTATATATGGGGTCTAAAATATTAGTGAGTTATTAATAAAGACCGGATTTATATGCACAAAATTTTGCAAAAATATGCGCATATATGTGCGAAGAAAAATGCCAAAATATGCATAAATTTTAAGAAATATGCACAAATTTAAAAAAAAGGGTGCGCGCTTTCACATAGTAATATAAAAATAGAAACAAGTATAGAGTATGAAAATAACATCGTTTTAAGAAAAAGTAGGCATTTTATAATTAAAAATACAATTCTGTAAGTTATATTTTGTATTTTACAAATTTGTCACAAATTTTAATCACAAACAATATAACCTTTTGTACAGATATATCTATGTATTGCAATCATAGGTACAAAAATACCACAAATAGATACAATACATTTAATAAACATATGTCTGACTGTAATTTACTATTACATATTTTTTTAGATTATCTATTTTAAAATTTTGTCGTCGATCTGATAAAATATGTTTGTATTTAGAAAAACTGCGTTCATCATCGACAGAGGTTATAGGAAAACAGTAAGAAGTTTTGAAGGTAAATCTGATTCTATATTAAAATTTCAGACGAATTTTAGTAATGTTTTAAAACCAGAGTTTTTTTGCAAAATATCTGACAACTTTTTAGTTACAATATTTCCGATATTTCCAGGTACTTTCATGATATTATTTTCGAAATCTTTTATTACCTTAATAGACCCCATTATTGGCATATTGGGTTATAGTTATTAATTGTAAATTCCTTAGAGAATGCAGCATTATGAGAAATTTGCTCGAAATATGCAAAAATTAGAAAAATGGTCAGAATATGCAAGGCACATATGTAATATACAAATGCATACAAATCCGGTCTTTAGTTATTATATATTATATGACATATATATGTAACTCATTATATGAGTTCTAAATATTTAATGACATTACGTACACTGTTTAGGCCCAACATGTTAGTGTGCCAACCAGCTTACAAATTATGTATGTAGCCGTTTTAAGGTAAATCATAGAAGCATGTTATTGAGAAAAATGTCTGTGGTACTTTTGATCACATGCAATTTATACTTTGTATTTAGATTTTGTACCATTCATAGTACCCAATAAGTTTTTTTTATTAAAATCAACCAAGACTGCTGCTTATTTTACTGCCGAATGTCTCCAATAAACCATCAGAAAGTTTCTTTACGCAAGTGCCCCATTGGACTTTCCATACAAAATAAGTAAACTTCGATTCCACGTTCCCTAATTGTCCTGAACTTTTCTAACATCTCATACGTGTATTCTACGGTCTGTTGATCGCTCCTCGCATCCTTCAAACGCCGTGCGTATTATGTAGGTAAGCGCGTCTTGGCGGAGATTCCGACGAAAGAGGTGGTATATGACTCAATATTGTAAATACCAAAAGATGCGCACCTATAAGAAGATGGTACACCTAATATCCTACCAGTTTTGCACCTAAGTGAGAGTGATCTTAACCGAAAACTGGTATTCCGACAGAGACGTAAGTACCCCACACTTCAGACGTGTAAAATCATGGATTACGTGCGCGAAGAGAGAAAGAGAACTGCGAGAAAAATTAATAGCAGATCGGATTTATCGGATTAACTAAATTACTTACAGTAAACACTTACATTTCGGGTATTTAAGTGCAATTAATTATCTCACTTAAAGCAGAAGTGAATTTTAGTCGAAATTCTCGGTAGGTAGGTAGGTAGGTAGGTACATCCCAAATTTCGACCAAAACGTAATTTGATTCGGCTTAACCGAATAACAAGTAAACTAATTATTTTGATTTTCACAACGGCAATTAACGTAATTAATAAATAAATAAATTATATGCGAAACAATTGATAGCACTATTACATAATAACATATTACTTAAACGTTTCGTTCTAATTTGAAGCGAAATTAACCTGAGAACTCTTATTTTATAATTATACCAGGCCGTATTGCTATTGTTTCCCACAAAATTTCGGGAAGGTCTGTCGCAACAGACTTACACATGAATAGATTACTGAAGCCTAATCTGGAGGATCTAAGATTGTGTCCGCAATAACCGTCTCTCGGTAATCCGTAATGCCCTTTTCTGGCCCGGCCCAGAAAAGGAAAGCGGTGACCTAACTCATTTTCCCCACATTTGCCTTTTGTGAAAAATACACACAAGTCCGGTTGCGGCGACCTTTCGCGTCAAATATAGTTAATAACAGTGAGATACGTATGCTAATAGCGTAACGAAGTTCACGAGTAGGACGGAATTTATTACGCTGGTTCGTTACTCATCGCTTCCTTTGAAATCGAACAATTACTGTCATTTAAAACAGTGTGATTAGTTATCAATCTAAAAATTAATCAAACAGTAATTAATCCAAGATTTTCTCACACCCCCATTACCGTCATTCCGGACTCTTATACACTTAACGATTAAATTCAGATTCGATCGTCGCCCACACAATACTTATGCTGATCGCTAATGGCACTCGCAGTTAGTACAATTACCTAACTCAATAACCCTCGGTAATCGCAATGTTGATTTATCTTAATTAACAAGAAGGAGCGTAGACGATCCAAAATCAAATATTTAAATTTCTCGCGCGACAAATCAATTTCGCAATTCAGGACGAGATAATAATAGAAAGTCTGCTCTTCGATCAAAGCAACGACTGCAACGTGTGTAATTATACTGCCTGTCATTACAAAACGAGACATTCGAATATTTAACACGAATTATCTTATCATGTTTAGTCGATAGATTCGAAGAGGATACGCTTCACGTTTTAAAACATTACGACACTCATTACTCCGAGAGTAATGCTTTTAATTGATCGACTGCAATTGAAGGGTGATTAATAACATAACTACGTATGTAACGTTCCTTAAGCCGCCACAAAATTAAAAAGTAAACGACTCGATTTTTCAATTGACTGAATTGTTTCGTCGTCTATTCATTGCATAAATACATATTAATCAAATCTCTTAAGAAAGGTACAGCTTATTATTAATAATACGTAAAGGTTAGTTTGGTAATTACGTAGCAAAAGGTACTCAAAACGATTCACCTTTCGAGTAAATTGAACAGCTTTACTTCGCGCCTTCGTTGGATTTTCGAAACTCTCCCATCCTACTTTATTCTTTGTGTGTCATTGCCAATGTGAACCATTTGGTGAACACAAACATAACGCGGTTAAAGCCGATTAAATCGAAACAAGTGTAACCGAATTCGAAATATCCGATTAAAATTATGACTTTATGAGTGAGTCAAGACATCAGTCCTACAAGACTTCAAGCACAAAGGGCTTTATAGAAAATATAAAACTTTCTATCGACTCAATCGGTGAGTCATTATTAATAAATTTATCCTTTTTGTCTTTGACTAAGACTTTCTCCTGCAAGGATAAGGCTCAAAATCCCATTCTGACTCAATCGACGAATCAGGAAATCAGTCCACTGCGAATTCGAGTCTGGTTAGCATCTGCTTCCTTATTAGAAAGCCCAAAAGGTTAGTCTGAATCAATGAGTTAGGCGTAATTAATGGAATTCCCCTTTTTGTCTTCGAGTCCTTAATTAGGATCCTCTCCCACAAGGAACAAACTTAAAATCCAATTATAACTCAATCGAAGAGTCGGGAAATAAGTCCTATGAATAGTCGAGTCTTTGACTAGCTGCACTTCTTCACCTCCAAAGTCTCATTTAGACTCAATTAACGAGTCAAAAAAACAGTCTTATAATTCTTTTTGTATTTAACCGAGACTTTCTCCTGCAAGGATAACGCTCAAAATACCATTCTGACTCAATTGACAAATCAGGATATCAGTCCACTGCAAATTCGAGTCTGACTAGCTACTAACATCTTAGTCTGAATCAATCAGTCAGGCGTAATTAATGGAATTCCCCTTTTAGTCTCCGAGTCCTTAACTAGGATCCCACAAGGAAGGAACTCAAAGTCCCATTTTAACTCAATCGACGAGTCAGAATTAAGTACTATGAATAGTCGAGTCTTTGACTAACTGCACTTAATGATTACTATCTCTCAATTAGTAAGCCTTTATTCATGAATCTCTCCTTTGAGTTGTTGACTGGGACCTTCTCCTCCAAAGCCTCATTTAGACTCAATTAACGAGTCAAGAAAACAGTCTTATCTGAGTCTTTGATTACTCTACTGGAGTAATGTACCTCTACCTCCACTGGAAAGTCTTAAAGATTGATTTGAGTCGATCAATATATTTCTCCTTTTAGTGTTTGATCAATGTGAAAGTCTAAAAGTTTGGCCTAGCTCAATCTGTGAGTCATTGTTAATAAAATTATCCTTTTTGTCTTTGACTGAGACTTTCTCCTGCAAGGATAACGCTCAAAATCATATTCTGACTCAATCGACGAATCAGGAAATCAGTCCACTGCGAATTCGAGTCTGGTTAGCATCTCTTTCCTTATTAGAAAGCCCAAAAGGTTAGCCTGAAACAATGAGTTAGGCGTAATTAATGGAATTCCCCTTTTTGTCTTCGAGTCCTTAACTGGGATTTTCTCCCACAAGGAAGGAACTTAAAGTCCCATTCCAACTCAATCGACGAGTCAGGAAATAAGTCCTATGAATATTCGAGTCTTTGACTAACTGCACTTAAAGATGACTATCTCTCAAATAGTAAGTTTTTATTCATGAATCTCTCCTTTGAGTTGTTGACTGGGACCTTCTCCTCCAAAGCCTCATTTAGACTCAATTAACGAGTCAAGAAAACAGTCTTATGAGTATCTGAGTCTTTGAATACTCTACTGGAGTAATGTACCTCTACCTCCACTGGAAAGTCTTAAAGATTGATTTGAGTCTATCAATACATTTCTCCTTTTAGTGTTTGATCAATGTGAAAGTCTAAAAGTTTGGCCTAGCTCAATCTGTAAGTCATTATTAATAAAATTATCCTTTTTGTCTTTGACTGAGACTTTCTCCTGCAAGGATAACGCTCAAAATCCCATTCTGACTCAATCGACGAATCAGGAAATCAGTCCACAGCGAATTCGAGTCTGGTTAGCATCTCTTTCCTTAATAGAAAGCCAAAAAGGTTAGTCTGAATCAATGAGTAGGCGTAATTAATGGAATTCCCCTTTTTGTCTTCGAGTCCTTAACTAGGATTTTCTCCCACAAGGAAGGAACTTGAAGTCCCATTCCAACTCAATCGACGAGTCAGGAATTAAGTCCTATGAATAGTCGAGTCTTTGACTAACTGCACTTAAAGATGACTATCTCTCAAATAGTAAGTTTTTATTCATGAATCTCTCCTTTGGGTTGTTGACTGGGACCTTCTCCTCCAAAGCCTCATTTAGACTCAATTAACGAGTCAAGAAAACAGTCTTATGAGTATCTGAGTCTTTGAATACTCTACTGGAGTAATGTACCTCTACCTCCACTGGAAAGTCTTAAAGATTGATTTGAGTCTATCAATATATTTCTCCTTTTAGTGTTTGATCAATGTGAAAGTCTAAAAGTTTGGCCTAGCTCAATCTGTGAGTCATTATTAATAAAATTATCCTTTTTGTCTTTGACTGAGACTTTCTCCTGCAAGGATAACGCTCAAAATCCCATTCTGACTCAATCGACGAATCAGGAAATCAGTCCACAGCGAATTCGAGTCTGGTTAGCATCTCTTTCCTTAATAGAAAGCCAAAAAGGTTAGTCTGAATCAATGAGTAGGCGTAATTAATGGAATTCCCCTTTTTGTCTTCGAGTCCTTAACTGGGATTTTCTCCCACAAGGAAGGAACTTAAAGTCCCATTTTAACTCAATCGACGAGTCAGAATTAAGTACTATGAATAGTCGAGTCTTTGACTAACTGCACTTAATGATTACTATCTCTCAATTAGTAAGCCTTTATTCATGAATCTCTCCTTTGAGTTGTTGACTGGGACCTTCTCCTCCAAAGCCTCATTTAGACTCAATTAACGAGTCAAGAAAACAGTCTTATCTGAGTCTTTGATTACTCTACTGGAGTAATGTACCTCTACCTCCACTGGAAAGTCTTAAAGATTGATTTGAGTCGATCAATATATTTCTCCTTTTAGTGTTTGATCAATGTGAAAGTCTAAAAGTTTGGCCTAGCTCAATCTGTGAGTCATTATTAATAAAATTATCCTTTTTGTCTTTGACTGAGACTTTCTCCTGCAAGGATAACGCTCAAAATCCCATTCTGACTCAATCGACGAATCAGGAAATCAGTCCACAGCGAATTCGAGTCTGGTTAGCATCTCTTTCCTTAATAGAAAGCCAAAAAGGTTAGTCTGAATCAATGAGTAGGCGTAATTAATGGAATTCCCCTTTTTGTCTTCGAGTCCTTAACTGGGATTTTCTCCCACAAGGAAGGAACTTAAAGTCCCATTTTAACTCAATCGACGAGTCAGAATTAAGTACTATGAATAGTCGAGTCTTTGACTAACTGCACTTAATGATTACTATCTCTCAATTAGTAAGCCTTTATTCATGAATCTCTCCTTTGAGTTGTTGACTGGGACCTTCTCCTCCAAAGCCTCATTTAGACTCAATTAACGAGTCAAGAAAACAGTCTTATGAGTATCTGAGTCTTTGAATACTCTACTGGAGTAATGTACCTCTACCTCCACTGGAAAGTCTTAAAGATTGATTTGAGTCTATCAATACATTTCTCCTTTTAGTGTTTGATCAATGTGAAAGTCTAAAAGTTTGGCCTAGCTCAATCTGTAAGTCATTATTAATAAAATTATCCTTTTTGTCTTTGACTGAGACTTTCTCCTGCAAGGATAACGCTCAAAATCCCATTCTGACTCAATCGACGAATCAGGAAATCAGTCCACAGCGAATTCGAGTCTGGTTAGCATCTCTTTCCTTAATAGAAAGCCAAAAAGGTTAGTCTGAATCAATGAGTAGGCGTAATTAATGGAATTCCCCTTTTTGTCTTCGAGTCCTTAACTAGGATTTTCTCCCACAAGGAAGGAACTTGAAGTCCCATTCCAACTCAATCGACGAGTCAGGAATTAAGTCCTATGAATAGTCGAGTCTTTGACTAACTGCACTTAAAGATGACTATCTCTCAAATAGTAAGTTTTTATTCATGAATCTCTCCTTTGGGTTGTTGACTGGGACCTTCTCCTCCAAAGCCTCATTTAGACTCAATTAACGAGTCAAGAAAACAGTCTTATGAGTATCTGAGTCTTTGAATACTCTACTGGAGTAATGTACCTCTACCTCCACTGGAAAGTCTTAAAGATTGATTTGAGTCTATCAATATATTTCTCCTTTTAGTGTTTGATCAATGTGAAAGTCTAAAAGTTTGGCCTAGCTCAATCTGTGAGTCATTATTAATAAAATTATCCTTTTTGTCTTTGACTGAGACTTTCTCCTGCAAGGATAACGCTCAAAATCCCATTCTGACTCAATCGACGAATCAGGAAATCAGTCCACAGCGAATTCGAGTCTGGTTAGCATCTCTTTCCTTAATAGAAAGCCAAAAAGGTTAGTCTGAATCAATGAGTAGGCGTAATTAATGGAATTCCCCTTTTTGTCTTCGAGTCCTTAACTGGGATTTTCTCCCACAAGGAAGGAACTTAAAGTCCCATTTTAACTCAATCGACGAGTCAGAATTAAGTACTATGAATAGTCGAGTCTTTGACTAACTGCACTTAATGATTACTATCTCTCAATTAGTAAGCCTTTATTCATGAATCTCTCCTTTGAGTTGTTGACTGGGACCTTCTCCTCCAAAGCCTCATTTAGACTCAATTAACGAGTCAAGAAAACAGTCTTATGAGTATCTGAGTCTTTGAATACTCTACTGGAGTAATGTACCTCTACCTCCACTGGAAAGTCTTAAAGATTGATTTGAGTCTATCAATACATTTCTCCTTTTAGTGTTTGATCAATGTGAAAGTCTAAAAGTTTGGCCTAGCTCAATCTGTAAGTCATTATTAATAAAATTATCCTTTTTGTCTTTGACTGAGACTTTCTCCTGCAAGGATAACGCTCAAAATCCCATTCTGACTCAATCGACGAATCAGGAAATCAGTCCACAGCGAATTCGAGTCTGGTTAGCATCTCTTTCCTTAATAGAAAGCCAAAAAGGTTAGTCTGAATCAATGAGTAGGCGTAATTAATGGAATTCCCCTTTTTGTCTTCGAGTCCTTAACTAGGATTTTCTCCCACAAGGAAGGAACTTGAAGTCCCATTCCAACTCAATCGACGAGTCAGGAATTAAGTCCTATGAATAGTCGAGTCTTTGACTAACTGCACTTAAAGATGACTATCTCTCAAATAGTAAGTTTTTATTCATGAATCTCTCCTTTGGGTTGTTGACTGGGACCTTCTCCTCCAAAGCCTCATTTAGACTCAATTAACGAGTCAAGAAAACAGTCTTATGAGTATCTGAGTCTTTGAATACTCTACTGGAGTAATGTACCTCTACCTCCACTGGAAAGTCTTAAAGATTGATTTGAGTCTATCAATATATTTCTCCTTTTAGTGTTTGATCAATGTGAAAGTCTAAAAGTTTGGCCTAGCTCAATCTGTGAGTCATTATTAATAAAATTATCCTTTTTGTCTTTGACTGAGACTTTCTCCTGCAAGGATAACGCTCAAAATCCCATTCTGACTCAATCGACGAATCAGGAAATCAGTCCACAGCGAATTCGAGTCTGGTTAGCATCTCTTTCCTTAATAGAAAGCCAAAAAGGTTAGTCTGAATCAATGAGTAGGCGTAATTAATGGAATTCCCCTTTTTGTCTTCGAGTCCTTAACTGGGATTTTCTCCCACAAGGAAGGAACTTAAAGTCCCATTTTAACTCAATCGACGAGTCAGAATTAAGTACTATGAATAGTCGAGTCTTTGACTAACTGCACTTAATGATTACTATCTCTCAATTAGTAAGCCTTTATTCATGAATCTCTCCTTTGAGTTGTTGACTGGGACCTTCTCCTCCAAAGCCTCATTTAGACTCAATTAACGAGTCAAGAAAACAGTCTTATCTGAGTCTTTGATTACTCTACTGGAGTAATGTACCTCTACCTCCACTGGAAAGTCTTAAAGATTGATTTGAGTCGATCAATATATTTCTCCTTTTAGTGTTTGATCAATGTGAAAGTCTAAAAGTTTGGCCTAGCTCAATCTGTGAGTCATTATTAATAAAATTATCCTTTTTGTCTTTGACTGAGACTTTCTCCTGCAAGGATAACGCTCAAAATCACATTCTGACTCAATCGACGAATCAGGAAATCAGTCCACTGCGAATTCGAGTCTGGTTAGCATCTCTTTCCTTATTAGAAAGCCCAAAAGGTTAGCCTGAAACAATGAGTTAGGCGTAATTAATGGAATTCCCCTTTTTGTCTTCGAGTCCTTAACTGGGATTTTCTCCCACAAGGAAGGAACTTAAAGTCCCATTCCAACTCAATCGACGAGTCAGGAAATAAGTCCTATGAATATTCGAGTCTTTGACTAACTGCACTTAAAGATGACTATCTCTCAAATAGTAAGTTTTTATTCATGAATCTCTCCTTTGAGTTGTTGACTGGGACCTTCTCCTCCAAAGCCTCATTTAGACTCAATTAACGAGTCAAGAAAACAGTCTTATGAGTATCTGAGTCTTTGAATACTCTACTGGAGTAATGTACCTCTACCTCCACTGGAAAGTCTTAAAGATTGATTTGAGTCTATCAATACATTTCTCCTTTTAGTGTTTGATCAATGTGAAAGTCTAAAAGTTTGGCCTAGCTCAATCTGTAAGTCATTATTAATAAAATTATCCTTTTTGTCTTTGACTGAGACTTTCTCCTGCAAGGATAACGCTCAAAATCCCATTCTGACTCAATCGACGAATCAGGAAATCAGTCCACAGCGAATTCGAGTCTGGTTAGCATCTCTTTCCTTAATAGAAAGCCAAAAAGGTTAGTCTGAATCAATGAGTAGGCGTAATTAATGGAATTCCCCTTTTTGTCTTCGAGTCCTTAACTAGGATTTTCTCCCACAAGGAAGGAACTTGAAGTCCCATTCCAACTCAATCGACGAGTCAGGAATTAAGTCCTATGAATAGTCGAGTCTTTGACTAACTGCACTTAAAGATGACTATCTCTCAAATAGTAAGTTTTTATTCATGAATCTCTCCTTTGGGTTGTTGACTGGGACCTTCTCCTCCAAAGCCTCATTTAGACTCAATTAACGAGTCAAGAAAACAGTCTTATGAGTATCTGAGTCTTTGAATACTCTACTGGAGTAATGTACCTCTACCTCCACTGGAAAGTCTTAAAGATTGATTTGAGTCTATCAATATATTTCTCCTTTTAGTGTTTGATCAATGTGAAAGTCTAAAAGTTTGGCCTAGCTCAATCTGTGAGTCATTATTAATAAAATTATCCTTTTTGTCTTTGACTGAGACTTTCTCCTGCAAGGATAACGCTCAAAATCCCATTCTGACTCAATCGACGAATCAGGAAATCAGTCCACAGCGAATTCGAGTCTGGTTAGCATCTCTTTCCTTAATAGAAAGCCAAAAAGGTTAGTCTGAATCAATGAGTAGGCGTAATTAATGGAATTCCCCTTTTTGTCTTCGAGTCCTTAACTGGGATTTTCTCCCACAAGGAAGGAACTTAAAGTCCCATTTTAACTCAATCGACGAGTCAGAATTAAGTACTATGAATAGTCGAGTCTTTGACTAACTGCACTTAATGATTACTATCTCTCAATTAGTAAGCCTTTATTCATGAATCTCTCCTTTGAGTTGTTGACTGGGACCTTCTCCTCCAAAGCCTCATTTAGACTCAATTAACGAGTCAAGAAAACAGTCTTATCTGAGTCTTTGATTACTCTACTGGAGTAATGTACCTCTACCTCCACTGGAAAGTCTTAAAGATTGATTTGAGTCGATCAATATATTTCTCCTTTTAGTGTTTGATCAATGTGAAAGTCTAAAAGTTTGGCCTAGCTCAATCTGTGAGTCATTATTAATAAAATTATCCTTTTTGTCTTTGACTGAGACTTTCTCCTGCAAGGATAACGCTCAAAATCCCATTCTGACTCAATCGACGAATCAGGAAATCAGTCCACAGCGAATTCGAGTCTGGTTAGCATCTCTTTCCTTAATAGAAAGCCAAAAAGGTTAGTCTGAATCAATGAGTAGGCGTAATTAATGGAATTCCCCTTTTTGTCTTCGAGTCCTTAACTGGGATTTTCTCCCACAAGGAAGGAACTTAAAGTCCCATTTTAACTCAATCGACGAGTCAGAATTAAGTACTATGAATAGTCGAGTCTTTGACTAACTGCACTTAATGATTACTATCTCTCAATTAGTAAGCCTTTATTCATGAATCTCTCCTTTGAGTTGTTGACTGGGACCTTCTCCTCCAAAGCCTCATTTAGACTCAATTAACGAGTCAAGAAAACAGTCTTATCTGAGTCTTTGATTACTCTACTGGAGTAATGTACCTCTACCTCCACTGGAAAGTCTTAAAGATTGATTTGAGTCGATCAATATATTTCTCCTTTTAGTGTTTGATCAATGTGAAAGTCTAAAAGTTTGGCCTAGCTCAATCTGTGAGTCATTATTAATAAAATTATCCTTTTTGTCTTTGACTGAGACTTTCTCCTGCAAGGATAACGCTCAAAATCCCATTCTGACTCAATCGACGAATCAGGAAATCAGTCCACAGCGAATTCGAGTCTGGTTAGCATCTCTTTCCTTAATAGAAAGCCAAAAAGGTTAGTCTGAATCAATGAGTAGGCGTAATTAATGGAATTCCCCTTTTTGTCTTCGAGTCCTTAACTGGGATTTTCTCCCACAAGGAAGGAACTTAAAGTCCCATTTTAACTCAATCGACGAGTCAGAATTAAGTACTATGAATAGTCGAGTCTTTGACTAACTGCACTTAATGATTACTATCTCTCAATTAGTAAGCCTTTATTCATGAATCTCTCCTTTGAGTTGTTGACTGGGACCTTCTCCTCCAAAGCCTCATTTAGACTCAATTAACGAGTCAAGAAAACAGTCTTATCTGAGTCTTTGATTACTCTACTGGAGTAATGTACCTCTACCTCCACTGGAAAGTCTTAAAGATTGATTTGAGTCGATCAATATATTTCTCCTTTTAGTGTTTGATCAATGTGAAAGTCTAAAAGTTTGGCCTAGCTCAATCTGTGAGTCATTATTAATAAAATTATCCTTTTTGTCTTTGACTGAGACTTTCTCCTGCAAGGATAACGCTCAAAATCCCATTCTGACTCAATCGACGAATCAGGAAATCAGTCCACTGCGAATTCGAGTCTGGTTAGCATCTCTTTCCTTATTAGAAAGCCCAAAAGGTTAGCCTGAAACAATGAGTTAGGCGTAATTAATGGAATTCCCCTTTTTGTCTTCGAGTCCTTAACTGGGATTTTCTCCCACAAGGAAGGAACTTAAAGTCCCATTCCAACTCAATCGACGAGTCAGGAAATAAGTCCTATGAATATTCGAGTCTTTGACTAACTGCACTTAAAGATGACTATCTCTCAAATAGTAAGTTTTTATTCATGAATCTCTCCTTTGAGTTGTTGACTGGGACCTTCTCCTCCAAAGCCTCATTTAGACTCAATTAACGAGTCAAGAAAACAGTCTTATGAGTATCTGAGTCTTTGAATACTCTACTGGAGTAATGTACCTCTACCTCCACTGGAAAGTCTTAAAGATTGATTTGAGTCTATCAATACATTTCTCCTTTTAGTGTTTGATCAATGTGAAAGTCTAAAAGTTTGGCCTAGCTCAATCTGTGAGTCATTATTAATAAAATTATCCTTTTTGTCTTTGACTGAGACTTTCTCCTGCAAGGATAACGCTCAAAATCCCATTCTGACTCAATCGACGAATCAGGAAATCAGTCCACAGCGAATTCGAGTCTGGTTAGCATCTCTTTCCTTAATAGAAAGCCAAAAAGGTTAGTCTGAATCAATGAGTAGGCGTAATTAATGGAATTCCCCTTTTTGTCTTCGAGTCCTTAACTAGGATTTTCTCCCACAAGGAAGGAACTTGAAGTCCCATTCCAACTCAATCGACGAGTCAGGAATTAAGTCCTATGAATAGTCGAGTCTTTGACTAACTGCACTTAAAGATGACTATCTCTCAAATAGTAAGTTTTTATTCATGAATCTCTCCTTTGGGTTGTTGACTGGGACCTTCTCCTCCAAAGCCTCATTTAGACTCAATTAACGAGTCAAGAAAACAGTCTTATGAGTATCTGAGTCTTTGAATACTCTACTGGAGTAATGTACCTCTACCTCCACTGGAAAGTCTTAAAGATTGATTTGAGTCTATCAATACATTTCTCCTTTTAGTGTTTGATCAATGTGAAAGTCTAAAAGTTTGGCCTAGCTCAATCTGTGAGTCATTATTAATAAAATTATCCTTTTTGTCTTTGACTGAGACTTTCTCCTGCAAGGATAACGCTCAAAATCCCATTCTGACTCAATCGACGAATCAGGAAATCAGTCCACAGCGAATTCGAGTCTGGTTAGCATCTCTTTCCTTAATAGAAAGCCAAAAAGGTTAGTCTGAATCAATGAGTAGGCGTAATTAATGGAATTCCCCTTTTTGTCTTCGAGTCCTTAACTGGGATTTTCTCCCACAAGGAAGGAACTTAAAGTCCCATTCCAACTCAATCGACGAGTCAGGAATTAAGTCCTATGAATAGTCGAGTCTTTGACTAACTGCACTTAAAGATGACTATCTCTCAAATAGTAAGTTTTTATTCATGAATCTCTCCTTTGAGTTGTTGACTGGGACCTTCTCCTCCAAAGCCTCATTTAGACTCAATTAACGAGTCAAGAAAACAGTCTTATCTGAGTCTTTGATTACTCTACTGGAGTAATGTACCTCTACCTCCACTGGAAAGTCTTAAAGATTGATTTGAGTCGATCAATATATTTCTCCTTTTAGTGTTTGATCAATGTGAAAGTCTAAAAGTTTGGCCTAGCTCAATCTGTGAGTCATTATTAATAAAATTATCCTTTTTGTCTTTGACTGAGACTTTCTCCTGCAAGGATAGCGCTCAAAATCACATTCTGACTCAATCGACGAATCAGGAAATCAGTCCACAGCGAATTCGAGTCTGGTTAGCATCTCTTTCCTTAATAGAAAGCCAAAAAGGTTAGTCTGAATCAATGAGTAGGCGTAATTAATGGAATTCCCCTTTTTGTCTTCGAGTCCTTAACTAGGATTTTCTCCCACAAGGAAGGAACTTAAAGTCCCATTCCAACTCAATCGACGAGTCAGGAAATAAGTCCTATGAATATTCGAGTCTTTGACTAACTGCACTTAAAGATTACTATCTTTCAATTAGTAAGTCTTTATTCATGAATCTCTCCTTTGAGTTGTTGACTGGGACCTTCTCCTCCAAAGCCTCATTTAGACTCAATTAACGAGTCAAGAAAACAGTCTTATGAGTATCTGAGTCTTTGATTACTCTACTGGAGTAATGTACCTCTACCTCCACTGGAAAGTCTTAAAGATTGATTTGAGTCTATCAATATATTTCTCCTTTTAGTGTTTGATCAATGTGAAAGTCTAAAAGTTTGGCCTAGCTCAATCAGTGAGTCATTATTAATATTTTTTTTCTTTGACTGAAAGTTTCTCCTGCAAGGAATGCAATCAAAGTCCAATTCTGACTCAATCGACGAATTTCCACTGCGAATTGGAGTCTGGCTAGCATCTCTTTCCTTATTAGAAAGCCCGAAAGGTTAGTCTGAATCAATGAGTTAGGCGTAATTAATGGAATTCCCGTTTTAGTCTTCGAGTCCTTCACTAGGATAACTCAAAGTCCAATTATACCTCAATCGACGAGTCAGGAAATAAGTTCTATGAATAGTCGAGTCTTTGACTAGCTACAGTTAAAGATTAGTATCTCTCAATTAGTGAGTCTTTATTTACAAATTTCTCCTTTTATGTCTTTAAGTTGTTGATCTTCATCGTCAAAGTCCAATATAGACTCAATTGAGGAATCAAGAAAACAGTCCTATAAGTATCTGAGTCTTTGACTTGCACTTCTACCTCTACTGGAAAGCCTTAAAGATTCACTCGAGCAATGTATTTCTTCTTTTAGTGTTTGACTCAATGTGAAAGTCTAAAAGTTTAGCCTGACTCAATCAATTGAGTCCTTATTAATATTGAGACTAGAACTCTCTCAAAATCCGATTAAGTCAGTAGATCAGTTCTATGAATTTCGTGTCTTCAGTTCAACAGGAACGTCTCAAAAATTACTCAATTAGCGAGTTGACGTTAATAGCCTTTTCCTCGCTGGAAAAATTTAACTTGACATTATCAAACATCGTCGATTGCATCGACACATATTCGTTAATTTTCCTCCTCCTTTGATGACTCTTAAGGATCTCCGCAATCTATCGAAGACGCTTTTATGAAGATTTTGTACAGAGATAAGTGCTTATTTCTTAACGTCCGTTACGCAAGGATCGAATGAAAAATTTTCAAAGAGTAAAAGAGAAATTATTTTGAAACAGTCAGTTAGGGATTCTCGTTGTGTGATCGCTCTATTACGAAGAGAGGGTGTCTCGTGTGTGAGTCTGGGTTCAACCTCGAAATGTTTCTACTTAACATAACGAAGCCTTTCTCTTCGTAAATAACAATATGCGTGGAATTACGTAAAACGCCGAATTTCCTGCATAATCGAAAATTGTCGTTTAATATTCGGCCCCCCCGGGTCGCGGTAATGGCACGCGGAAAATATTTATAATTAATATTGGTAAAAGAGCGCTTGGGTTTCACATTACGAATTAGTGTCAAATTGAGTTATTCTTCTTTGGAGAAAACGGATAAATTTACATTACCGGGGAATGCAAATTACCCGATTTTAGAGTTTTACGAACAGGCAAGGTTGCAAAAGTGATCTTTTTTTTTTAGATTCTGAGATGACTCATACAATTTTATCGTTGGAGGCACGTCAACTTCAACATGACTAAATAGACACAAATAGACAAAGATTTATGTAATCTGTATGTAAAATTCATACAAAATTCTACTAAACACCTGTAGATGAATGGAAGTAATCAGCCACTAAAAAGTCGTTTTAAATTTGAGATGAGTTATTGCATCACTTAATTGCTCTCGGTACATTACAAATTACTTTGTAATGTACTTTGCAACATGCTTACTCTTCAAATTTGCTACAAGAAAGTGTGTTTTTCGTTATTACAAGAGTTCTTGATGTGGCAATAACAAAGTTCATCAGTTTTATTAATACCAATCCAATGCTTTACTTTTTGAAAAATTATGACGACCCCATGCATGTCAGGCCCATCTTACAAGTCATTGTAGAATTGGATTTTAGTTAGCCTTAAGTATTTAATAACTACCATAGCATTAAGATCCTGGAGGCTCCAGCTATCACTTTTATTCAAAAATTGTGTAATTCCAGTAAAAATGAAAACAATATGCAAAGTTCAAACTGTTACAAATTATAAGAAAGTTACCACTTTAATGATAAGCAATTATTTTCTTCGGTTAAAAATTTTTTAAAAAACCTCCAATCTTGAAATTTAATTTTATCTAAGTCGTTAAAGGGAAAGCTTCTGATTATCGTAAAGTTAGTTTCTTTAGTTAGTGATTAATTTCTGTAATATACACATTAAAAATTTTGAAAATGGACAGTCAAAAAACGAGACATCTATTAGCTAACCGTAAATTTTCAAATGAAACTCAAGTTAGGTATACATGAATTACATACAAATTTTTGAAAATGCATACTAATAAATGATATTGGGAGATAAATCTTTGATTAATTATAAAACTCGTCATATCATTGAAACTTTATCAGATAATATAATACAGCTTTGTAAGTTTCGTGATAACATCCCCGGCAATAGTTATGTCCAGTTTTGGAACAATTATAACATAGGTGAATTTTAAATTTTTTTTTAATTCCATCATTAGTATCAGTTGAAAAGTGATAAAATCACAAAAACCGTCATATCTTTAAAACTTCTTTAGGTAACGGAATGAAATCTTGTCAATTTCGCAATAAACTCCAGTTAAAACTTCAGGCAAGTTTCACTAAAGTTACAGTAGTGATGAATTTTTAACATTTTCATGAATTTCGTATTACCAGAAGAATGACATTACTTCAAAAACTTGTCTTATCTTCGAAACTTCATCATATTATGAGATGAAACTGGGTAACTTTCGTATTGAAAAGCCAATCAATAGTCCTGTCAAGTTTTATAAAAATCGTAGTATCGTTGGTTTTTTTACACTTATTTTTAAAAAATTTCGTCGCTAGTAAAAGTAGTGAAATCACAAAAAAGTCATATCTTCTAAACTCTTTTACGTACTGAGATGAAATATCCTCAGTTTCATAGTAAAATCCCAGTTAAGCGTTTAGTCAAGTTTCACTAAAATTGGAGCAAAAATGAATTTTTAACATTTTGTTGAATTTCGTATTAGCAGAAAAATGGCATTTTTTTCAAAAAATCGTCATATTTTCGAAACTTCATCATATTACGAGATGAAATTTGGTAACTTTCGTATTGAGATTACAGTCAATGGGCCAGTCAAGTTTTACAAAAATTGTAGCTTCGATGATTTTTTTACACTTTTTTGTTTAAATTTCGTCACTAGTAAAAGTAGTGAAATCACAAAAAAGTCATATCTTCCAAACTCTTTTACGTACTGAGATGAAATATTGTCAGTTTCGTAATATAACCCCAGTTAGGTGTTTGGTTAAGTTTCACTAAAATTACAGCAGTGATGAATATTTAACATTTTGTTGAATTTCGTATTAGCAGAAAAATGGCATTTTTTTCAAAAAATCGTCATATTTTCGAAACTTCATCATATTACGAGATGAAATTTGGTAACTTTCGTATTGAGATATCAGTAAATAGTCCTGTCAAGTTTTACAAAAATCGTAGTATCGATGAATTTTTTACACTTTTTTTTTAAAAAATTTCGTCGCTTAATAAAAGTTGTGAAATCACAAAAAAGTCATATCTTCCAAACTCTTTTACATACTGAGATGAAATATGGTCAGTTTCGTAATAAAACTCCAGTTAAGCGTTTAGTCAAGTTTCAGCAAAATTACAGTATCTACTGATGAATTTTTAACATTTTTTTGAATTTCGTATTAGTAGAAAAATGACATTACTTCCAAAAATCGTAATATCTTCGAAACTTCATTATATTATAAGATGAAATTTGGTCACTTTCGTATTGAGACCTCAGTAAATAGTCCTGTCAAGTTTTACAAAAATCGTAGTATACATGAATTTTTTACACTTTTTTTAAAAAATTTCGTCGTTAGTAAAAGTAGTGAAATCACAAAAAAGTCATATCTTCAAAACTCTTTCACGTACTGAGATGAAATATTGTCAGTTTCGTAATAAAATCCCAGTTAAGCGTTTGGTCAAGTTTCAGCAAAATTACAGTATCTAGTGATGAATTTTTAACATTTTTTTGAATTTCGCATTAGTAGAAAAAGGACATTACTTCCAAAAATCCTCATATCTTCGAAATTTCATTATATTATAAGATGAAATTTGGTCACTTTCATATTGAGACCTCAGTAAATAGTCCTGTCAAGTTTTACAAAAATCGTAGTATCGATGAATTTTTTACCCTTTTTTTTAATTTCGTCACTAGTAAAAGTAGTGAAATCACAAAAAAGTCATATCTTCAGAACTCTTTTTTACGTACTGAGTTGAAATATTGTCAGTTTCGTAATATAACCCCAGTTAAGAATACTGTCAAATTTCATAAACATTGCAGTAAAGATGAATTTTTAACATTTTGTTGAATTTCGTATTAGCAGAAAAATGACATTAGTTCCAAAAATCGTCATATTCGAAACTTCATTATATTATAAGATGAAACTTGGTCACTTTCGTATTGAGACCTCAATCAATAGTCCTGACAAGTTTTACAAAAGATCGCAGTATCGATGATTTTGTACACTTTTTTTAAATTTCGTCACTAGTAAAAGTAGTGAAATTATAAAAAAGTCATATCTTCAAAACTCTTTTACGTAAGGAGTTGAAATATTGCCAGTTTCGTAATAAAACCCCATTTAAGAGTACTATCAAATTTCACTAAAATTGTAGCAGTGATGAATTTTTGACATTTTTTTGAATTTCGTATTACCAGAAAAATGACATTGTTTGCAAAAATCGTCGTATCTTCGAAACTTCATTATATTATAAGATGAAATTTTGTCACTTTCGTATTGAGACCTCAGTAAATAGTCCTGTCAAGTTTTACAAAAATCGTAGCATCAATGAATTTTTTACACTTTTTTTTAAATTTCGTCGCTATATAGTAAAAGTAGTGAAATCACAAAAAAGTCATATCTTCAAAACTCTTTCACGTACTGAGATGAAATATTGTCAGTTTCGTAATAAAATCCCAGTTAAGCGTTTGGTCAAGTTTCAGCAAAATTACAGTATCTAGTGATGAATTTTTAACATTCTTTTGAATTTCGTATTAGTAGAAAAATGACATTACTTCCAAAAATCGTCATATTTTCTAAACTTCATCATATTATGAGATGAAACTTGGTCACTTTTGTGTTGAGAAGCCAATCACTAGTCCTGTCAAGTTTTACAAAAATCGTAGCATCGATGATTTTTTTACACTTTCTTTTTTAATTTCGTCACTAGTAAAAGTAGTGAAATCACAAAAAAGTCATATCTTCCAAACTATTTTACGTACTGAGTTGAAATATTGTCAGTTTCGTAATATAACCCGTTAAGTGTTTAGTCAAGTTTCACTAAAATTGCAGCAATGATGTATTTTTAACATTTTTCTTGAATTTCGTATTGGCAGAAAAATGACATTACTTTAAAAAATCGTCATATCTTCGAAACCTTATCATATAATGAGATGAAATTTGGTCATGATTTTTTACGCTTTTTTTTAATTTGTTGTTAAATCCGTCAATTTCGTAATGAAACCACAGTCAATAGTCCAGTCGAGCTTCGCCGAAATTGTGGCATTTTTCGAATTTTATCGTTAGTTCAAAATGACACTAGTCACAAAAATGTTCAAATGGCCGCAAAGATTTCCCACGGCGCGATGATGTATTTTTGACATTACCAAGTGTTAATTATCCTTGGACGCTCACTTCATACAAAAACGTTAAAAAGTCTGCTATTGAGCTTTCAATAAAATGCAATTAACCCTCCCACAAGTGAACAAACAATTTCGATTTCCATCGAACTTCTCAATTTATCTAAAAATAAAAACAAGCACGACAAGTAGCTAATTATACATATGAAATACCGTACGTACGTGTTAGATCCGTTACCTCATTCAAAACATCCTCCTCGCTGGATGAATGGTGATCGAGGAAAAAATCCAAGGTAATTAGAAGAAAAGACGATGACATAACTATGTGAAGTGAAAGATTGGAGACGCGTCAAAGCTGGCAAGTTCGTTAAATAGGAATCCGAGTTGCCCATTTTTAATAAACACGTCGAAATTAACTACTAAAGAATTGTGTAAAATATATGAAATAAAACAACCGATTTTCGTGTGAAACAACTCAAAAAGTGGAGAAGAATTATTTTTTAACCGGCAAATTAACACAAAAAAGACTTCTTTTTAATGTGAAAGCGTTGAATTCTTCACAAAGACATTTCTCGTTTAGGTGAAAAAAATGGAATGTCATTATTACAAAGTAATGTGTTGATTTGTTATTCTTCTCGCACCAAGGTCTCGGTATTTTATTACCCGTCTTGTCGGATCGAAGAAAAATCCGATTTGGGTGTTTTTACGACCGCAAAAATACATAAATATTATAAAAGTGTGTAAAACCTGACATAATCGCCGAAAGCGATAGTGACATATGGCGCGCGCTCGAGGAACCGAAAAACCGCCAAATCTGATCCTGCCAATTTGGTCCTGCAAATCTGATCCTGCCAATTTGATCCTGGCACTTCCCCTCCACCAATCGGCTGACCTTTCGATTACACGCAGAACCGAGGATCGTGCGTCGGAATTTAACGCCGATAATATTTTTTATTTCCCGTATAGACACGGATAGGCATATATTTCAAGCGAAGGACGAGTTTTGTTTCCACAATTTTGGTACGAGAGAGACCGAACATCCTTGACTGTTAAATGTCAAAAATCAATCGAGAACGATGATACGTGCGTCTATATTCATTCCTCAAATCTAATTACCCGTACACATTGTTCACGCAATGTGCAATACCCGGGTCGATAAAGTTAATTATCCTAGAAAAGTTATAATTGAGGATACACACAACGTACACGCCCAAGCGTTATTTATTGCGGGCCTTGCGTGGGTTATGTTAATGCGCTTTTAATTGCTAAAACAATCTCTCCCCGAATTATCGGGTGTAGGTATGGATCGCGATCCCATCACAATAGACGAAACCATGAATGAAATGATGCAACAGCCGATATGATCTTTCGCTAAAGGTAAACCGACTCGCACATAATTCATGAACTGAATTACTATCGAGCGCGGCATTTAATTATAATTCCCGTCGAGCATAAATCTAAATTTAATTTACCTACTTGATACGTGACATTATCAATTTTTTTGCAGAGCTGTAAAATCGATTTTGGAATTATAACATTTTCTTCACGTGAAGTTAAATCGTTAATTATGCGTTACGTAACGTTTTGCGAAAATAGAAGCCGGAACTTTTTGTGAAAATTCTACAAAATCAACAAAAAAATTATTCTTTGTACAAATATGTAGATGATGATGGGTGAATAAGATCCGCCTCGTTAATTTCATGTTTGTTTTTAAACCGCAAACAAAAACGTGTTTAGAGACTATACAGCAGGAAACATTAACCAGTCAGTTAAACGACTGGGAAAATTTATTTTAATTAGAAATATTTATCGTCTCCTGCTTGGAATAACTTTATCTCTCGTCCCACGTGAATTTGGCAATATTATTTTTTCGCAGATCCTGTATTAGCCCCTAGGACCATGACCTATGCATTCTAAATTTCATCCATTGTGTTAATTGCTTTAACGGACGAATCCATTAATAACTTATTTAACTAATTAATAACCAAACTCTTTTACGTACTAAGTTGAAGTATTGCCAGTCAGTAAGAGTACTGCCAAATTTCACTAAAATTGCAGCAAAGATGATTTTTTAATATTTTTCTTGAATTTCGTATTGGCAGAAAAATGACTTTACTTCCAAAAATCGTCATATCTTCGAAATTTCATTATAATATAAGATGAAATTTGGTCACTTTCATATTAACACCTCAGTAAATAGTCCTGTCAAGTTTTACAAAAATCGTAGTATCGATGAATTTTTTACACTTTTTTTAAAAAATTTCGTCGCTAGTAAAAGTAGTGAAATCACAAAAAAGTCATATCTTCAAAACTCTTTTACGTACTGAGATGAAAGATTGTCAGTTTCGTTATAAAACTCCAGTTAAGCGTTTAGTCAAGTTTCAGCAAAATTACAGTATCTAGTGATGAATTTTTAACATTTTTTTGAATTTCGTATTAGTAGAAAAATGACATTATTTCCAAAAATCGTTATATTTTCTAAACTTCATCAATTATGAGATGAAATTTGGTCACTTTCATATTAACACCTCAGTAAATAGTCCTGTCAAGTTTTACAAAAATCGTAGTATCGATGAATTTTTTACACTTTTTTTAAAAAATTTCGTCGTTAGTAAAAGTAGTGAAATCACAAAAAAGTCATATCTTCAAAACTTTTTTACCTACTGAGATAAAATATTGTCAGTTTCGTAATAAAATCCCAGTTAAGCGTTTGGTCAACTTTCAGCAAAATTACAGTATCTGGAGATGAATTTTTAACATTTTTTTGAATTTCGTATTAGTAGAAAAATGACATTACTTCCAAAAATCGTCATATCTTCGAAATTTCATTATATTATAAGATGAAATTTGGTCACTTTCATGATGAGACCTCAGTAAATAGTCTTGTCAAGTTTTACAAAAATCGTAATATCGATAGATTTTTTACACTTTTTTTAAAAATTTCGTCGTTAGTAAAAGTAGTGAAATCACAAAAAAGTCATATCTTCAAAACTCTTTTACGTACTGAGATGAAATATTGGCAGTTTCGTAATAAAACTCCAGTTAAGCGTTTAGTTAAGTTTCAGCAAAATTACAGTATCTAGTGATGAATTTTTAACATTTTTTTTTTGAATTTTGTATTAGTTGAAAAATGACATTACTTCCAAAAATCGTCATATCTTCGAAATTTCATTATATTATAAGATGAAACTTGGTCACTTTCGTATTGAGACCTCAGTAAATAGTCCTGTCAAGTTTTACAAAAATCGTAGTATCGATGAATTTTTTACACTTTTTTTAAAAAATTTCGTCGTTAATAAAAGTAGTGAAATCACAAAAAAGTCATATCTTCAAAACTCTTTTACGTACTGAGATGAAATATTGCCAGTTTCGTAATAAAACTCCAGTTAAGCGTTTGGTCAAGTTTCAGCAAAATTACAGTATCTAGTGATGAATTTTTAACATTTTTTTGCATTTCGTATTAGTAGAAAAATGACATTACTTCAAAAAATCGTCATATCTTCGAAATTTCATTATAGTATAAGATGAAATTTGGTCACTTTCATATTGAGACCTCAGTAAATAGTCCTGTCAAGTTTTACAAAAATCGTAATATCGATAAATTTTTTACACTTTCTTTAAAAATTTCGTCGTTAGTAAAAGTAGTGAAATCACAAAAAAGTCATATCTTCAAAACTCTTTTTTACGTACTGAGATGAAATAGTTTCGTAATAAAATCCCAGTTAAGCGTTTGGTCAAGTTTCACCAAAATTACAGTATCTAGTGATGAATTTTTAACATTTTTTTGAATTTCGTATTAGTAGAAAAATGACATTACTTCCAAAAATCGTCATATTTTCTAAACTTCATCAATTATGAGATGAAATTTGGTCACTTTCATATTAACACCTCAGTAAATAGTCCTGTCAAGTTTTACAAAAATCGTAGTATCGATGAATTTTTTACACTTTTTTTAAAAAATTTCGTCGCTAGTAAAAGTAGTGAAATCACAAAAAAGTCATATCTTCAAAACTCTTTTACGTACTGAGATGAAAGATTGTCAGTTTCGTTATAAAACTCCAGTTAAGCGTTTAGTCAAGTTTCAGCAAAATTACAGTATCTAGTGATGAATTTTTAACATTTTTTTGAATTTCGTATTAGTAGAAAAATGACATTATTTCCAAAAATCGTTATATTTTCTAAACTTCATCAATTATGAGATGAAATTTGGTCACTTTCATATTAACACCTCAGTAAATAGTCCTGTCAAGTTTTACAAAAATCGTAGTATCGATGAATTTTTTACACTTTTTTTAAAAAATTTCGTCGTTAGTAAAAGTAGTGAAATCACAAAAAAGTCATATCTTCAAAACTCTTTTACCTACTGAGATGAAATATTGTCAGTTTCGTAATAAAATCCCAGTTAAGTGTTTGGTCAACTTTCAGCAAAATTACAGTATCTGGAGATGAATTTTTAACATTTTTTTGAATTTCGTATTAGTAGAAAAATGACTACTTCCAAAAATCGTCATATCTTCGAAATTTCATTATATTATAAGATGAAATTTGGTCACTTTCATATTGAGACCTCAGTAAATAGTCCTGTCAAGTTTTACAAAAATCGTAATATCGATGAATTTTTTACACTTTTTTTAAAAAATTTCGTCGTTAGTAAAAGTAGTGAAATCACAAAAAAGTCATATCTTCAAAACTCTTTTACGTACTGAGATGAAATATTGTCAGTTTCGTAATAAAACTCCAGTTAAGCGTTTGGTCAAGTTTCAGCAAAATTACCGTATCTAGTGATGAATTTTTAACATTTTTTGAATTTCGTATTAGAATAAAAATGACATTACTTCCAAAAATCGTCATATCTTCGAAATTTCATTATATTATAAGATGAAATTTGGTCACTTTCATGATGAGACCTTAGTAAATAGTCCTGTCAAGTTTTACAAAAATCGTAGTATCGATGAATTTTTTACACTTTTTTTAAAAAATTTCGTCGTTAGTAAAAGTAGTGAAATCACAAAAAAGTCATATCTTCAAAACTCTTTTACGTACTGAGATGAAATATTGTCAGTTTCGTAATAAAACTCCAGTTAAGCGTTTGGTCAAGTTTCAGCAAAATTACCGTATCTAGTGATGAATTTTTAACATTTTTTGAATTTCGTATTAGAATAAAAATGACATTACTTCCAAAAATCGTCATATCTTCGAAATTTCATTATATTATAAGATGAGATTTGGTCACTTTTATGATGAGACCTCAGTAAATAGTCCTGTCAAGTTTTACAAAAATCGTAATATCGATGAATTTTTTACACTTTTTTTTTAAAAATTTCGTCGTTAGTAAAAGTAGTGAAATCACAAAAAAGTCATATCTTCAAAACTCTTTTACGTACTGAGATGAAATATTGTCAGTTTCGTTATAAAACTCCAGTTAAGCGTTTAGTCAAGTTTCAGCAAAATTACAGTATCTAGTGATGAATTTTTAACATTTTTTTGAATTTCGTATTAGTAGAAAAATGACATTATTTCCAAAAATCGTTATATTTTCTAAACTTCATCATATTATGAGATGAAATTTGGTCACTTTCATATTGAGACCTCAGTAAATAGTCCTGTCAAGTTTTACAAAAATCGTAATATCGATAGATTTTTTACACTTTTTTTAAAAATTTCGTCGTTAGTAAAAGTAGTGAAATCACAAAAAAGTCATATCTTCAAAACTCTTTTACGTACTGAGATGAAATATTGTCAGTTTCGTAATAAAATCCCAGTTAAGCGTTTGGTCAAGTTTCAGTAAAATTACAGTATCTAGTGATGAATTTTTAACATTTTTTTGTATTTCGTATTAGTAGAAAAATGACTTTACTTCCAAAAATCGTCATATCTTCGAAATTTCATTATAATATAAGATGAAATTTGGTCACTTTCATATTAACACCTCAGTAAATAGTCCTGTCAAGTTTTACAAAAATCGTAGTATCGATGAATTTTTTATACTTTTTTTAAAAAATTTCGTCGTTAGTAAAAGTAGTGAAATCACAAAAAAGTCATATCTTCAAAACTGTTTTACCTACTGAGATGAAATATTGTCAGTTTCGTAATAAAATCCCAGTTAAGCGTTTGGTCAACTTTCAGCAAAATTACCGTATCTAGTGATGAATTTTTAACATTTTTTTTGAATTTCGTATTAGTAGAAAAATGACACTACTTCCAAAAATCGCCATATCTTCGAAATTTCATTATATTATAAGATGAAATTTGGTCACTTTCATATTGAAACCTCAGTAAATAGTCCTGTCAAGTTTTACAAAAATCGTAGTATCCATGAATTTTTTACACTTTTTTTAAAAAATTTCGTCGTTAGTAAAAGTGGTGAAATCACAAAAAAGTCATATCTTCAAAACTCTTTTACGTACTGAGATGAAATATTGTCAGTTTCGTAATAAAACTCCAGTTAAGCGTTTAGTCAAGTTTCAGCAAAATTACAGTATATCTAGTGATAAATTTTTAACATTTTTTTGAATTTCGTATTAGTAGAAAAATGACATTACTTTTAAAAAATCGTCATATCTTCGAAACCTCATCATCTTATGAGATGAAACTTGGTCACTTTCGTATTTAGACCTCAGTCAATAGTCCTGTCAAGTTTTACGAAGTAACATTAACCAGTCAGTTAAACGACTAGGGTAACTTATTTTAATCAGAAATATTTATCGTCTCCTGCTTGGAATAACTTTATCTCTCGTCCCACGTGAATTTGGCAATATTATTTTTTCGCAGATCCTGTATTAGCCCCTAGGACCATGACCTATGCATTGTAAATTTCATCCATTGTGTTAATTGCTTTAACGGACGAATCTATTAATAACTTCTTATCATATTTGCTCTTATCGTTTTCACATACACACCACAAGGCCCTGTCATAATTTTCAATCAGCTTACTGAATATGCACACTTCTCATTTTAATTTCCTAAGAAAATACAACTTCCTCAAGTTCTTCTTTTCTTGGGTTCCATCAGCAATATTTCAAATAAAGTTCTCTTTGTCTCCAAGAGTAAATTTGCATTTCGTCTTGTTCGTTGAGGTAAATCTGGAAGTAATGCATTAGAATGCAACTTATTTGTTACATCACTATTTCCCCATCGCGTTAAATTACACGATAATTGTCATCTTAATGTGCGACATTGAGCGTCATTATGGCCAAAATAATCTGACGGCGCCTGTCGAAATGTTTATCATGCAACATATTTTTAATCTACGTCGTTTTGAATGTATGTAAACGGGAGGTCAAGAGAGGCTACCTAATTAATATTGTTTACAATTACCGTACATCCTTAATGATGCCATTGAATCTTGTCACTTCGCAAATCAAACAAGATTCCACTCGAACATTAGGCAACTTCACTTTTTGGTAGTAGAATAGATAGTTACAAATATCCAAAAGTGAATGTTGACCCGGTTGTAAAAGATGGGTCTATTCTTACAAGACGCGCGTGGGACGTCTGATTTATTAGTTACTCATCAAAATAATCTGGTTGTTTTTTTTTACTAAATTAATAGTAATACGGAAATGGATGTTTCCCACAGCTCGTAACGCCATATCAAGGTAATCAGCTGGTCTTTAACCATAATTAGCGCAATATATATTATTACCATCATATTTCGTGGCAGTGTCTAGTATGAAAATATATGGGAGTGTAAACAAAACTGGTAGCAGGAATTTCAAGTGGACCCATACAGATCTCTTCAATTTTGGAAAAATTTTTGGAACAGATTTTAGAAATCTTAGAAATAAAATTGGAACTGCAGTAATATTGTTTTAAGAATTTTTGAAAATTACAATAGTAACAGGTACTAAAACAAAAAATCGATATTGAAATTTTGAAAAATTTGATAGATAATGGGTTGAAACTCACTTAACTCCCTAAACGTACATTTGGTAACGTATTTGTGGAGTTTCATCTAATTTGGAGTTGCAGAATTTTTTATAACATTTTAAGAATGATAATAATTATTTTAAGAGATTTTGGCAACGACATAAACGAAAAATGTGTATTGAGATTTTGGAAAATTCGATAGATAACAAGTTAAAACTAACTTAACTTCCTAAATGTACATTTGGTAACGTATTTGTGGAGTTTCATCTAATTTGGAGTTACAGGATTTTTGTTATGAATTTCTTATAATATTTTAATTTTAAGAATTTTTGGAAATGACAATAGGAACAGGTACTCAAACGAAAAATGTATATTGAAATTTCGGAAAATTCGATAGATATTGGGTTGAAACTCACTTAACTTCCTAAACGTACATTAAGTATTTGTGGAGTTTCATCTAATTTGGAGTTGCAGAATTTTTTATAACATTTTAATAACGGTAATAGTTATTTTAAGAATTTTTGGCAACGACATAAACGAAAAATGTGTATTGAAATTTCGGAAAATTCGATAGATAATAAGTTGAAACTCGCTTAACTTCCTAAACGTACATTAAGTAACGTATTTGTGGAGGTTCATCTAATTTGGAGTTGCAGGATTTTTGTTATGAATTTTTTATAATATTTTAATTTTAAGAATTTTTGGAAATGGCAATAGGAACAGGTACTAAAACGAAGAATGTATATGGAAATTTCGGAAAATTCGATAGATATTGGGTTGAAACTCACTTAACTTCCTAAACGTACATTAAGTAAGGTATTTGTGGAGTTTCATCTAATTTGGAGTTGCAGGATTTTCGTTATGAATTTTTTATAATAGTATTTTGATTTTAAGAATTTTTGGTAATGATAATAGGAACAGATACTAAAACGAAAAATGTATATTGAAATTTCGGAAAATTCGATAGATATTGGATTCAAACTCACTTATCTTCCTAAACGGACATTAAGTAACGTATTTGTGGAGTTTCATCTAATTTGGAGTAGCAGGATTTTTGTTATGAATTTTTTATATTTTAATTTTAAGAATTTTTGGAAATGGCAATAGGAACAGGTACTAAAACGAAGAATGTATATGGAAATTTCGGAAAATTCGATAGATATTGGGTTGAAACTCACTTAACTTCCTAAACGTACATTAAGTAACGTATTTGTGGAGTTTCATCTAATTTGGAGTTGCAGGATTTTCGTTATGAATTTTTTATAATAGTATTTTGATTTTAAGAATTTTTGGTAATGATAATAGGAACAGATACTAAAACGAAAAATGTATATTGAAATTTCGGAAAATTCGATAGATATTGGATTCAAACTCACTTATCTTCCTAAACGGACATTAAGTAACGTATTTGTGGAGTTTCATCTAATTTGGAGTTGCAGGATTTTTGTTATGAATTTTTTATAATATTTTAATTTTAAGAATTTTTGGAAATGGCAATAGGAACAGGTACTAAAACGAAGAATGTATATGGAAATTTCGGAAAATTCGATAGATATTGGGTTGAAACTCACTTAACTTCCTAAACGTACATTAAGTAACGTATTTGTGGAGGTTCATCTAATTTGGAGTTGCAGGATTTTTGTTATGAATTTTTTATAATATTTTAATTTTAAGAATTTTTGGAAATGGCAATAGGAACAGGTACTAAAACGAAGAATGTATATGGAAATTTCGGAAAATTCGATAGATATTGGGTTGAAACTCACTTAACTTACTAAACGTACATTAAGTAACGTATTTGTGCAGTTTCATCTAATTTGGAGTTGCAGGATTTTTTGTGAATTTTCTACTATAGCAAACATAAGTTTGGAGTCATTCTCGATGAACCACATGTTCTATTTCAGAAAGTTTACTAAATAATGAGCTGAAACTCCGTAAATGTACTTCAATTAACATTTGTGAGAAGGTTAAAGAAAATCGAAGTTGCGGTAGTCGTTTTCAGGAACTTTTGGAAATGACAAAATACTTAAGCATCGACCAGTAATGTGGGAGTTCAAATTTCGGAATTTTCAAAAAGTGATAAGCTGAAACTTACTAAACTCTTTAAATGTACCTTAGGTAATATCTGTACGGATTTCAATAAAATTAGAACTGCAGTAATTATTTTAAGAATTTTTGAAAATTACAATAGCAACAGGTACTAAAACGAAAAATCGATATTGAAATTTCGGAAAATTCGATAGAAAATGGGTTGAAACTCACTTAACTCCCTAAACGTACATTAAGTAACGTATTTGTGGAGTTTCATCTAATATGGAGTTGCAGGATTTTTTTATGAATTTTCTACCATGGCAAACATAAGTTTGGAGTCATTCTTGATGAACCACATGTTTTATTTCAGAAAGTTTACTCAGTTATGAGCTGAATCTTCGTAAATGTACTTCAATTAACAATTGTGCGAAGGTTAAAGAAAATCAAGTTGCGGTAATCGTTTTCAGGAACTTTTTCAGGAAATTTAGGAGATTTTAAAAAGTGATGAGCTGAAACTTAGGTACTCTAAATGGCCTAAATGTGCTTTATGTAATATCCGTGCGCAGTTTAAATAAAATTAGAGTTACAGTTGTACCTTTTGGAAAAATTTTGAAATTGACCAGAAACATAGTACCGAAGCGAAAAATAGGCATTCACATTTCGGAAAATTCTACAGTTAATCTGATGAAACTTACTAAACTCCTTCAACCTACTTCAGTTAATATTCACTTGGAATTTCAACTAAATTAGAATTTTTGGACATGAGAAACATCAATTTGGAGTCACTCTTGTTAAAACAAATATTTAATTTCAGAAAGTTTGATTGGTGAACTTCTTAAGTTTACTTCAGAAAACAAGTGAAAGGAATTTCAGAGAAGTCAGAGTTGCAATAAATATATTTATTATAAATCTCAGGTTTTTGCAACCATACTGCTTCTTTTATTGCTTCAACGGTCATATCATCCTCAGTTTGTAATTACCTATATGTTATTGCTCACAATGGTCCCCCTTGCTTTATAAAAATCTTCAATAGTATCACTGTTATAATTTTAAACATTTCAAAGATTAACTGGCTCTAGTTATATACGGTATTGCATCCACGACATCTGTTTGACAATTTGGCCATTATTCCTTACCTAATTCAATGCTTACCTCTTGCTAGCATGCCAAAAAATGATAACTTTTTTCCTTGATAAAAGTTGTTTCAAAACACCTTTACCATTATATATTTTAAAACCGTCGATAGCCTGTGGTTTATAAATAATTAACCACGAACATGTTCAGTAGGTATTTGTAGTAGGAAAATTGAGATTATCGAGGTGAAGATCTGGAAGACCTTGGGACGGTACGCGTCCTCTTTAGGAATGTAAAATCGTCCTCAAACGGAGAAAAACGCCTAGAGCGAACCTTAGGCGTACATAAATCGAAATTTTAATTAGTCTCACATAAACGGAAAATTAATTTGAAACCTTTGTAAAAGACTGTAAAAGATTTTGAATCATCTGTACGTTACGAAAGACTCGAAATTCCAACAGTTTCTGTAAGAGAGAAATCTCATGAATCACCGTAAAAACAAGTGAAGCAATATCGACTGGGTAATACTGAACTTTAAAAGACTTACTCACACACACAGTTCCTGTTACTAGAGCGCCACATTTCTATCCGTAATTTAACAAAAGAAAATTGCACATATCTTCTCGACAAATGTGTAAAAATACAAATCAAAATTTGTTAAGAATTTTGGGTAAAGGTTCGTCTTATCGGCCAGTTGATGAATCTTTTTAGTAAAAGAAGACACTACCTTTCTAACCTGAGCAGAATTTTGGAGTGATTGTGCTCAGGACATAACAGATGTGCAATTGAGTATAATTACTTAGTGCTGTTGCAAGTTGCAAGTATTATTATAACAATTCTAAAAAGCTGCTGCAACCAAGAATATAACTGTCATAACACACTGACCAACACATCAAGCGTTTTAATGTAATAACTTCGTTAATGTCAGCTTTGAACATTTGGAACATTGGAACCAACAGAGCAATTCCACGCCAACAGAAAATTGTCCAATGTCACTCACCCATCAGATTGATTCTATCCTCCCCTTGTTGTTTCAGATAATGTCTCCGCTATTCCTGGTGGGGATCCTCCTCACCTGCGCCACGGCCGACGTCAGCCGGCACCTGCCCTCCCATCCGAGCGACGTGAACGATCTCCTCGCCTCTTCGTCCTCCTCCTCCTCGTCCTCCTCCCGTTCCGCCTACCAATCGGGGAACCCTCAGGATTTTTGGTGGATGGCCTCGGACAGTCCCTTTAAGGAGGCGCACGACAACTTCAAGAAGTGCTCCTCGAAGGGCAACTGCCTGTCCGGAGGGAAGAACGTCGCGTTCAACGCCGAAGGTGCGGGTCCGGTCGACATCAGCAGGAACCCGTTCCTGAACGGGGACATCAAGGGAATCCCTTCGGGCCAGAAGCGAGACGAAGTTAAGGGCTTCCATGCGGGCGTGAGCGTCGACATAAGTCAAAATCCGTTCCTGAACGGGAAATTCGCCACTGCCGGTAAGTCCTAGATTATCCCGTTTGACGTCGATAAAGGGAGACGTCTCTGATTCTTAGGGATTTTGTTCCGTGGAGCTGCGGCGGCTGGTTACCCAGATGGGATGAAATATTCGTCTGTAAAATTTTCAAAAAACCTAAGTTTCAATTTAAAAAAGACAAATAATTGGAGCAGTGTAAGAACCAAAAATCGTACTATCTTCAAAATTCTTTTAGGAAGTGAAATCATACTGCCAGTTTCGTAATGAAACGCCATTCAACAGTTTTGGCAAGTTTAATAAAAATTCCAGTACCAATGAAGTTTTTACGTTTTTTGAAATTTTGTTGCTAGCATCACATCAAAAATGATATACTCACCAAAATCATCATATTTTCAAAATTCTTTTAGGAAATAAAATGAAACTTTGTCAGTGTCAAAATGAAACGCCAGTCAATAATTGTGGCACGTTTTACACAAATTGTTGTATCGGTAACATTTTTACAATTTTTGGAATTTCGTCGCTACCATCAGTTGAAAAACGGTATGGTCACAAAAACCGTTATATCTTGAAAATTCCTTGAGAAAATGAAGTGAAACTTTAACAACTTCGTAATGAAACGCCAATCAATAGTTGTGGTACGTTTTACAAAAATTAGAGAATCCATGAAATTTTTACAATTTTTGGAATTTAGTCACTAGCACCAATTGAAAAAAGATATAGTCACAAAAATCGTTATATCTTCAAAATTCCCTCAAAAAATAAAGTGAAACTTTAAGAACTTCGTAATGAAACGGCAATTAACAGTTCTGGAAAGTTTTACAAAAATTTTAGTATCGATGAAGTTTTTACAATTTTTGGAATATCGTCGCTGCCATGATCTGAAAAATGATATTATCACAAAAATCGTCGTATCTTCAAAATTCCTTTGCAAAATGAAATGAAACTTCGTTAGCTTCGTAATCAAATGCCAGTAAACAGTTTTTATAAGTTTTACAAAAATTAGAAAATCGATGAAATTTTTACAATTTTTTGAATTTAATCCTAGCACCAACTGAAAAAAGATATAGTCACAAAAATCGTTATATCTTCAAAATTCCCTCAAAAAATAAAGTGAAACTTTAAGAACTTCGTAATGAAACGGCAATTAACAGTTCTGGAAAGTATTACAAAAATTTTAGTATCCATGAAATTTTCACAATTTTTGGAATATCGTCGCTGCCATGATTTGAAAAATTATATTATCACAAAAATCGTCGTATTTTCAAAATTCCTTTAGGAAATGAAATGAAACTTTGTTAGTTTCGTAATTAAATGCCAGTAAATAGTTCTTGCAAGTTGTACAAAAATTGTAATATTAATAACGTTTTTACAATTTTTCTAATTTTGTCGCTACCATGAGTTGAAAAATGATATAGTCACAAAAATCGTTATATCTTGAAAATTCCTTCAGGAAGTGAAATGAAACTTTGTCAGTTATGAAATGCTAGTCAATAATAATTTTGGTAAGTTTTATACAAACTTCAATACCAATGAAGTTTTTACGTTTTTTGAAATTTTGTTGCTAGTATCACATCAAAAATTATATAGTCACCAAAATCATCATATTTCCAAAATCCATTTAGGAAATGAAATAAAACTTTGTCAGTATCATCATAAAACGCCAATTAACTGTTTTTACAAGTTTTACAAAAATTAGAGAGTCTATGAAATTTTTACAATTTTTGGAATTTAGTCACTAGCACCAATTGAAAAAAGATATAGCCGCAAAAATCGTTATATCTTCAAAATTCCTTCAGAAAATGAACTGAAACTTTGACAATTTCATAACGAAACGCCAATTACTAGTTCTGGAAAGTTTTACAAAAATTTTAGTATCGATGAAGATTTTACAATTTTTGGAATATCGTCCTGTCATGATTTGAAAAATGATATCACAAAAATCGTCGTATATTCAAAATTCCTTTAGGAAATGAAATGAAACTTTGTTAGTTTCGTAATTAAATGCCAGTAAATAGTTCTTGCAAGTTCTACAAAAATTGTAGTATTAATAACGTTTTTACAATTTTTCTAATTTCGTAGCTACCATGAGTTGAAAAATGATATAATCACAAAAATCGTTATATCTTGAAAACTCCTGTAGGAAATGAAATGAAACTTTGTCAGTTATAAAATGACGGTCAATAATTCTGGTAAGTTTTATAAAAACTTCAATAGTAATGAACTTTTTACGTTTTTTGAAATTTTGTTGCTAGCATCACATCAAAAATTATATAGTCACCAAAATCATCATATTTTCAAAATTCTTTTAGGAAATAAATTGGAACTTTGTCAGTATCATAATGAAACGCCAGTGAACAGTTTTTACAAGTTTTACAAAAATTAGAGAATGTATGAAATTTTTAAAATTTTTGGAATCTAGTTACTTACTATCAACAATTGAAACAAGATAAAGTTACAAAAATCGTTATATCTTCAAAATTCCTTCAGAAAATAAAGTGAAACTTTGACAATTTCGTAATGAAACGCTAATTAACAGTTTTGAAAATGTTTTACAAAAATTTTAGTTTCAATGAAGTTTTTACAGTTTTTTGAATATCGTCGCTGCCATGATTTGAAAAATGATATTATCACAAAAATCGTATCTTCAACACTCCTTCACGAAATGTAATGAAGCTTTGTTAGTTTCGTAATTAAACGCCAGTAAATAGTTCTTGCAAGTTTTACAAAAATTATAGTATTAATAACGTTTTTACAATTTTTGGAATTTCGTCACTATCATCAGTTGAAACATAATATTGTCCAAAAATCGTCATACCTTCGAAAGTTGTTTAGGCAAAGAGTTAAAACTGTCAGTTTTGTAATGAACCTCCAGCTAATATGATTCCATCAAGACTTACTATAGCTGCTATCATTTTCTTACGATTTTTTGTGTTTCATGAACTACATTCTTAATGGCACTTCAGCCAATAAGTTTCACCATCAATAACTGTTTATAAATCTTTGAATTTTGCCATAGGTGGCTATTCAAAAATGAAACTATGAAGCTCCATTAGATACTAAAATAAAATTGCAAGTTCATATGAAACTCCAGTGAAGTTTCTACAACATTCTACTATCGGTGAGTTATTTCCAACATTATAAAAATAATAGTACAGGATGAAGAATTATATTATGTAGTAATTTTTTGAAGTTTTATATTAATGTTTAAATCGTTGAAGAAAGTAACCAGTTGGAACAAAAAATGGATAATAATTTTCAAAAGAGTTCAAAGGACATAATATTTCCAAATTTTCGAAAAACCCTTTTCATATTATTTGCATTCATCGATACAACAGAGCCGTCACCCGATCACCTCTCACCGGCTTTCCCTACTTTCTTAAAAGTTTCAAATCAAATTAAGGATCGTTACTTCAAAAATGTATTATCGTCGATTAAAATGTCCGTGTTGCTCATGATTGACTGCTACCCACGTAATAAGTGCTAAAATTTCAATGATAGCCAGTGAAAAATCCTTCGAATAATTTATAATCTAAACATTGCATAATGAAGAAGCCTGCTTGTACATGAAGTGACAATTCGAGGCGTTGTGGGAGCGACCTTGCTATACAAGGTGTTCAGATCCGGGTATCCCATTACGAAAATAATAGTAAGAACCGCCGTTTCGGAATCCGAGACAGAATTATAGGCAGAAGCGCGAAAGGTATACTTAGGAACCTAAGACAATAGATATAGGTGTGATAATTAGTTTTGAAGAACGATGATGCATATTACTGCAATGTGCCATTAAATCAAAAGAAATGGGGGCGAGGATATGAATATTTTGCATATTTTTGCATATAGGTAAAACCGAAGTTTATATCTACATATCTTGTGTAAATCGACGCATACATTTTTGCATTAGTAGGTTTGTTTCTCTTGTTTTAAGGTAACGGAGATAAAGTGAAGAATGAGAACGGTTTCCTGGGAGTGCAGCCGAAGAAACCTAACCTATCGACTGTGGCAAAGGGTAACTCTTGCGGCGGAAACAACGCCATTTGCGTGGCCAAGGAGAAATGCGTTAATGGCACAGTGGTCGACAAGTTGATAAAAGTCAGGAATAACGTAAGTGAAGATTGAACCAAGTTTGTCCCCCTCACCTCAAAAATATGGTGACTTTTGACATTCCAGTCACCAACCCATCCTCTCCCAATTTTTTCCTCTCTATACGTATGCTCGACGACATTTGAGATTTGAGAGTGATGAGTAGTCCGATAATTACATGTACACGCTCGAATGTTTATGAAAGATAGAAGGACAAACATCGAACTATCGCATTCTACCATAGAAAGAACGAAACGTTTAGGAGCGATTATAAAAACAGATACAGTATCGACATTTATCGACTTCCCGTTGACCTATAATTAAGATTACGAAAAAAATAACGTTTTTCTTAACATGATCAGTTTTAACAACAACATCCATCACTCACGTAAGGACGCTTGTCATTGGCTTGCTAAGGAGCGATATAAAATTAATTACGGTCATTAGAGAGTCCCCAGTGGTATTAACTCACCACATCGCTTTTTAAAAACAAATCTCTCGTTCATATTAAAATGATTAAATCATAACTAAAATGGAAATCTGGGACGTTTCTGGGCCTACCACTGCGGTCGGGAAGGTTAGGTTTGTTTAACTCGTCACATCTTAACGTTGCTTTTTAAAAACGAATCTCCCGTTCATATTAAAGTGATTAAATCATAACTAAAATGGAAATCGGTAGATGCATCGTACATTCCACTTTCTTTAGTCCGATCATACCAAATTCGATTTTTTTTTACTTTTTTGACTAACAGAGAAAAAAAATTCTATCGAATTGTGCAACGTGACGACGGTGAAAAAGACGAAGATAATCTCGAAACGGTTTGCGCAAGAGAAACGACTGTAAACGTTAAATAATAGTTCGAAAGGTTAAAGAATACTTCAATGTCGTTTAGTTATGTATGCGAATCGACACGCGGTTTTCACTTCTTCATTACCGTAAGCCGAAAACTCACCCATTTCGACCGAAGAAATGAGAAAGTCTGTCGGGTTTTAGGCGTTAAATTGTACACGATTAGGTTCCTTATTCATGCGCAACACACTAATTTGTATACGTTCTGCGCATAACCACCTCAGTTCGAAACAGAATCTGTAACAGTTTTACATAACAACGAAACTGCTACAATCCTTATCGATAACCAGTCGCACTTTCGGCGATTTATTTGCCATTCCCTTGGGTACTAAAATCCTTGAAAAAGGTGGCCGTAGTGAAAGTTCTTACCGGCAAAGGTCAAACTGTTGCAAATTGATATGCAAAATTCGATTTTCTCTGTACGTTACACACGCGACAATTTCTCATATTTCCAAATAAAGAATGGGCCGCGCGGTGCATTCTTCCCGAAGTATAAATCGGATTACTTTCTCCGCAAAAGAGACGTTTAAGCACTTTCCTCGTATGAAATTTGGACGACGGAACATCGAGTATTGAAATCGCCGACATGTTCTTTTATCATAGGTCAACATTTTGCAACATTAACAATATCAAACGTACGAGTTCACCTCCGAATGAGGCCATCGAAATTTTGTAACGACTTTATTCAAATGTTAACTTCTTTTCTACGATTTTCGACACTTTGTCAAGCTCATCGCTACGACAGGACAATATCATTGTTCCGATGATAAAATGACATAATCTGACCTCCCTGATCCCGGTTTCTGAATGGGACAGTGCTATTCATTATGGAATATTGTTTTGTAAGCCCAATTCAAAATGTCTGTGTGTGTGTGTGTGTTCAAATTACATCAGGTACACAGAACTTCAAATAAATTTCTATATATATAAAAATGAATTGCTGTCCGTTTGTCTCGCTTAAACTCGAGAATGGCTGGACCGATTTTGCCAATTTTGATCTTGAAATATTTGTGGAAGTTCAGGGAAGGTTTAAGCTGCGAGAAACATAAATAATAACTAACGGAAATACTAAAAAAGTTACGTTTTGTAATTTGACATTTGTAATCAAACAAATGAAAGTATAGTGTCAGTTGGTTGTCGAATATATAAATATCACGACGATTATTAAAATCTACCATCAGTTTGTCAGTGCGGGAGAACTGTATTGATTTTAAAATGCCAAGAAGAAGACGACCTGACTTAGGTCGTCGAAGTCAATCAAATGTGCGGCGAGCTACCTCACGTGTAAATTGCGCTGACAACCAGCGAGAGACAGATAATGATATGATAACATTCGTATTGGTATGACAGAATTGCGTTCAACAGTGAATAATTATGAAGTAGATAGGCTTGGAAAGGAACGACTTCGGGCACATCAAATACAACAGCAGCAAGCACGACACAATGAAATAGAGAGTTCGTGTAAACCTGGAACGAGTAGCATTCCGCTACGACCTGAAAATAGATTATTGTGCCGACCAATTCGTAACGATTGAAGAAATGACAATCATTTGTCAATATTGTAAAGCGTTAAAATACAACGGTGAATCTACTGTATTATAGTAGGGGAGCCCAAGAAGGGATATTTGGATTTACTCGAGCGCGTCAGATTAATATAAGGGAGGATACCTTATATATTGATAGGTAAGTACCTCCAGCCAGTATGAGCCCTTAATATGGGTGGGTTCGCCAAGGAGAACCTGTCAGATTAGTAAAAAAAATCGATCATCTAAAATACGAGCGCGTCAGATTAAGATAAAGGGAGTTAATTACTAACTAACAAGTGTCCATTTTGCTAATCTGACGATTTGAACGTAACCTAAGGGAGTGGGAGAGTAACAAAGTTGTAAAAAAACGATGTGTGGATTTACTCGAGCGCGGTCGTTTTCTTTTTCATTCTAGAGGTAATTATACCAGAATAACAGAAACAATATAATCTGACGATTTCCGCAAGCCGAAAGTAATCAAAACCGTTAATTAAGAGCGTGCAGCTATGGTAAAACATGTATTTCCCACTCCACGCCTCTATGTCCCTTTCGCTTTTCTTCTATCTCTGTCTGTCTCACACCCAGGGTCGGATTAAACCCATCAGGGCCCCTAGGCAATCCTCGGGGCCCCATTTTCTTACCTTTTAAAATACATTTTTTCTGTTACGCCTTATGGATTAGGTTACCATGGCAACTGTTGCTACACATTTTTTTAATTATTTCGGAGGTGACACTTCACCCTAAATCAAATTTGATGCCATCTGTCAGAGCGTATGACAATGACAGTTTCTGAACCAATTAGAAGAGCAAGAATAAGAGGCGTGGTCGTGAAAGCCTGAGAGAAGGGAAAAGCAAGCTTATGCTGTTTTGTCGTAATCGCTTTTGATTGGTTAACAAAATGTCAATGCCGTACTTTTATTCAAGTACTTTTTTTTTTAAAAAAATATTTTGAAATCGTCAGATTAAGGATACCCCTTAATAGAATCGTCAGATTTTTTGTCAGCGTGGCTGGGACATCATGATGAAGCTTCAGTATGCTAATCTGACGCGCTCGAGTATTTCAAGATGGCGATTTTTTTTACATTTTCAAAAATTCTCTGCGAGCTATCGTCACTTCCAAATCATCAGATTAAGAAATTGGAGCATCATTAGGGTTCACTGAACACCTCCTATAAAAATCTGACGCGCTCGAGTAAATTTTTGTTTTCGATTTTCATCCCTTCCGCATAGTCACCCCCAGCACGCAAATCGTCAGATTATTACATATTTCATATCAGAGACATGGTGGGGCATGAAAAATAATAAAATCTGACGCGCTTCAGTATTTCCATGTCATTGTTTTTTTTTTACAATTTTGAAAATCTGTAGACACTTCCCCCACCGCTAAAAGTGAAAACATTATAGGACCATTTATTCTTCCTATAATCTAATCTACCAATTCTAATAGGTCTCCGCGACGCTCGAGTAAATCCACATTTAGTATCATGGGCTCCCCTAATATTATGCTGAGCTGGTGGTAAAGTAAAATTGCCACAATTGTTCCCACCACCAGATCCAAAAATATAATAATTGCTTTGAAATGACGTCGTTTGGTGCAACGCATATTGTACATGAAAATTTCATGCCCACTTTCAAGGTAGTTTAGTTATGCTACGTTACGGTGATAATCGTAATCTCGCTTTTATACTCATTGCAATTTTTTCAGAGAAACCCCATATAATTTCCCCGCCCTCCCAAAAAAAAAAGGTTAATTCGCTTACCGCAGCTGCAGCAATACGTGTTTCCAAATTTTCCAAATGTTGCTCTTCTTCCATAAGGCTGTGTTTAACTTGCATCAGATATTCCATTCACGAACGTAACCCATGTAGGTCCAGTTCTGCGATCCGGACTCAGAAGTGTGCTGCCGATTGGTCGACAACTCCAGGAACATCGTGCTCCCGGACTTAACGAACAAACTATCCGTCCCATCGAATATCAACGATCTGATAACCGCTGGGAAGAGTTCCGTTCCGGGTTCGTCCTTCAAGTTCACGGGAGGGGCGGGATCGTCGCCCGGTCAAATCCAGGTAAATACAGCACTACCATTTGGTGATCCAGAGTTGTGATACTAATATTTTTTACCTTTAAGGTACTAGTCGGGAATTATCCAGACGCGAAGACCGAACTGTTCCACTTGGCCGAAGCGGGAGCGCATTCGAAGAGCAGCACAGCGAAAATCGCCAGGGACACCACACCAGGTGGCGGTTTCGGGTTCTCCGCAACGCCTGATTACTCCGACGTGCAATTCGGGAGCGACGCCAGGTTCGGCTCCTCGTTCAGAGCTCCTGATTACCTACCCCCGAAAAGTAATATTGACAACGCTACTTTAAAACGGTTATAACACACAGTGACTTACAGTTGACACACCGGCACCGACCCCGCCGCCGATCACCCAATGCCCGTTCAACACCGTCAGAGGACCGGACGGTACCTGCAGGACCTTGCAGACCACCCCGATACCGAGACAGTGTCCGCCGGGAACCTTCCTAACTCCCTCGGGGTCTTGTTCGACGCCCAGTACGCCTGTGCCCACCTGCCCGCCTGGTACTGTCAAGCAATTCGACGGAAGATGCCAGAGACCTACGCCAAGACCGTGCCCGCCTGGATCGATAAAGTCACCGTCTGGTGCCTGCGAATATCCAACCACACCAAGACCGCCTTGTCCACCTGGAAGCATCAGAACACCGTCAGGTATCTGCGAATATCCAACCACACCAAGACCGTCTTGTCCACCTGGAAGCATCAAAACACCGTCAGGTACCTGCGAATACCCAACGACTCCGAGACCGACATGCCCACCGGGAGCTTTCAAAACACCTTCGGGAATCTGCGAATACCCTACCACTCCGAAACCATCATGCCCGCCAGGAAGTTACCCGACCGGTTTCGGCGGTTGCTCTTCACCTACGACTCCCTCTTGCCCCTACGGTTCGGTTAAAAGGCCGGACGGTTCGTGCGTGAAGGTCACAATTCCCACCACAACGCCGGGTTACGAGTACCCAAAACCGTGCCCACCTGGAACGATCAAAACACCATTTGGATCCTGCGAAACACCGACCACACCTAGACCTTCCTGTCCACCTGGAACTATCAGAACTCCATTTGGGTCCTGCGAAACGCCAACCACTCCAAGACCGACTTGCCCACCGGGTTCTATTAAAACACCTTCTGGATCTTGTGAATATCCTACGACACCAAGACCTTGTCCACCCGGAACCTTAAGGAGACCTGATGGTTCTTGCGAAAGGATTACAGTACCTCCAACCACTCCGGGATATGAATACCCTAAACCGTGCCCACCTGGCACGATCAAAACTCCATTTGGATCCTGTGAAACACCAACTACGCCTAGACCTCCTTGTCCACCCGGAACGATCCGAACTCCATTCGGATCCTGTGAAACGCAGACTACACCTAGACCGCCTTGTCCACCTGGATCAATCAAAACACCCTCTGGTGCCTGTGAATATCCAACGACTCCTAGACCATGCCCTCCTGGAACCTTAAGGAAACCTGATGGTTCTTGCGAAAGGATTACGGTACCTCCAACAACACCTGGATACGAATACCCGAAACCATGTCCCCCTGGCACGATCAAAACTCAATTTGGATCCTGCGAAACACCAACTACACCTAGACCTCCTTGTCCACCTGGAACCATCAGAACTCCATTTGGATCTTGTGAAACACCGACTACACCAAGGCCGTCTTGCCCACCAGGATCAATCAAGACACCTTCTGGATCCTGTGAATATCCTACGACACCAAGGCCTTGCCCTCCTGGAACCTTAAGGAAACCTGATGGTTCTTGCGAAAGGATTACGGTACCTCCAACGACGCCTGGATACGAATATCCGAAACCATGTCCCCCTGGAACGATCAAGACTCCATTTGGATCCTGCGAAACACCAACTACACCTAGACCTCCTTGTCCACCTGGAACCATCAGAACTCCATTTGGATCCTGTGAAACACCGACTACGCCAAGGCCGCCTTGCCCACCAGGATCAATCAAGACACCTTCTGGATCTTGTGAATATCCTACGACACCAAGGCCTTGTCCTCCTGGAACCCTAAAGAAACCTGATGGTTCTTGCGAAAGGATTACGGTGCCTCCAACGACGCCTGGATACGAATACCCGAAACCATGTCCTCCTGGCACGATCAAAACTCCATTTGGATCCTGTGAAACACCGACCACACCAAGACCTTCTTGTCCACCTGGAACTATCAGAACTCCATTTGGATCTTGTGAAACACCTAGACCATCTTGTCCACCAGGATCAATCAAGACACCTTCTGGTAACTGTGAATATCCTACGACTCCTAGGCCATGCCCACCCGGAACCTTAAGGAAACCTGATGGTTCTTGCGAAAGAATTACAGTACCTCCAACCACTCCTGGATACGAATATCCGAAACCGTGCCCACCTGGCACGATCAAGACTCCATTTGGATCCTGCGAAACACCGACTACACCGAGGCCGTCTTGCCCACCAGGCTCAATCAAGACACCTTCTGGCACTTGTGAATACCCGACGACCCCGAGACCTTGCCCTCCCGGAACCGTGAAAAAGTATGACGGTTCCTGTGAGCGAATCACCATTTCGACCACGCCGGGATACGAATACCCTAAACCCTGTCCTCCCGGAGCTACCAAAACACCCGCCGGTACATGCGAATACCCAAGGCCTTCCTGCCCACCCGGGACGATCCGAGGTCCAGACGGTACCTGCGACAAAATACCTGCTCCCAGTTCAACGCCTGGATACGAATACCCTAAACCCTGTCCACCTGGAGCGTATAAAACCCCTTCAGGCTCCTGTGAGTATCCAACGACACCAAGGCCTCCATGTCCTCCTGGTACTTTAAGAAGACCTGACGGTTCCTGCGAACGAATCACAGTCCCCACGACCACACCGGGATACCCTAAATCCTGCCCAATCGGGACAATCAAAACACCTCTGGGCTCCTGTGAATATCCGACTACTCCGAGACCTTCCTGTCCACCTGGAACGATACGAAAGTATGACGGGTCCTGTGAAACTCCCACTACACCGAGGCCGTCCTGCCGACCCGGAACCTACCTAACTTCTTCGGGAAGTTGTGAACCGAGACCTACGACCAGTAACGAGTACCTTCCGCCTAAATATACTACGCAGTATGTACCCCCAATCACTCAAAAACCATATCAAACACCACTCACGACACCAAAACCACAGACTAGCACCTCACTTATAGTACCGGGGAAACCATCATCTTTTCCACCACTAACCACTCCAACGCCTTCATTCACCAGACCACCTAAAACTTGTCGACCCGACCAGATATTGTCTCCTTCAGGATTTTGTATAACACCACCTCAGACTACTCCCAAACAGCCGACGTCGTGTAGTCGAGGACAAATACTGTTGCCTTCGGGTGTTTGTGGATATCCGCCTACGACTTCGGTAGAAGGCGGGTACTCTTGCGGTTTTGGTCAAATATTATCTTCATCGGGAACTTGTGTGTATCCTCCGAGACCAACCCCGGCTCCTACCCCGACGACCACTCCCGGTTACGTTTATCCCAAACCTTCTACGTCGAAACCGTCTTGCGGGTTCGGTCAAGTAATGTCACCCTCCGGTATCTGTGTATCTAGGCCTACTCCACCACCTGGAGTCCAATGTGCACCAGGTCAAAGTTTATCACCTTCCGGTTCTTGCGTCTATCCGACGAGGCCGACGGTACCTTCGTTGGTAAAATGCGATAGAGGAAAAGTTCCATCTGCGTCAGGGTTTGGTTGCGAATACCCGACGTCCAAGCCTGCTCCGAGTTGCGGATTCGGCCAGATTCTGTCTTCTTCGGGTTCCTGTGTGTACCCTTCTCCGTCTACTTCGAGACCTGTTACTAAACCACAGCCTCAGTGCCGACCTGACCAAGTCTTGTCTCCTTCTGGACAGTGTATCTATCAACCAAGACCAACTCCTCCGTCAGTAACCACGAGCACAGGTTACACTTATCCAAAACCGACTAATGGTTATCCGTCCTGCGAAGTCGGACAAGTCCTTTCAGCTTCCGGCAGTTGCGTCTATCCTTCTCGACCCACCCCAAGACCACAGTGTGGTCCGGGACAAACTTTATCTCCTAGTGGAGTATGTATTTATTCTACTAGACCAACTACGAGTAGACCGCCTTTTGTTAAATGTGAAGGAGGTAAAGTTCCTTCTGCTTCTGGTTTTGGTTGTGAATATCCAATCACTCCCACTATTACTCCGAGTTGTGGGCCAGGACAGATCTTGTCTGGCGGTAAGTGTGTCTATAAATCAACTACTTCCAGACCGAATTGTGGATTCGGTCAAGTTTTATCTCCTTCTGGGGATTGTGTTTACCCGTCTCAACCCACTGTGAGACCTACTCCAGCACCGCGACCTCAGTGTGCACCCGGACAGTATCTGTCGCCCAATGGTGACTGCGTTTCTTCTACTAAACCTAGCTGTGGATCTGGACAAATTTTGTCGTCGTCTGGAACCTGCGTTTACCCGCCTAGACCAACTCCTGGGCCGACCACAACTCCTGGATATGTTTATCCTAAACCTACCACGTTCAGACCGACTTGTGCATTCGGGCAAGTTTTGTCTCCTTCGGGTATATGTGAATATCCTTCCAAACCTACCACCAGACCGCAACCTCAATGTGGCCCTGGGCAGTACTTGTCGCCCAGTGGAATTTGCATATCATCTACTACACCCAAACCCAACTGTAGTCCTGGACAAACTTTATCCTCGTCTGGAATATGTATTTACCCACCTAGACCGACTCCCATACCGGCTACGACTCCTGGTTATGTTTATCCCAAACCTACTCCTTCCAGGCCGACTTGTTCGTTCGGCCAAGTCTTGTCGCCTTCTGGTACATGCGAATATCCTTCCAGACCCAGTACCAGACCACAACCTCAATGTGGCCCTGGACAGTACTTGTCGCCTAGTGGAATTTGTATATCATCTAGTACTCCCAAGCCTGGTTGTAGTCCTGGACAAATTACGTCCCCGACTGGCACTTGTATTTACCCACCCAGGCCAACTCCAATACCAACCACGACTCCTGGATATGTTTACCCCAAACCAACTTGTTCCTTCGGGCAAGTTTTATCGCCGTCTGGAACCTGTGAATATCCTTCCAAACCTACCACGAGACCACAACCTCAATGTGGTCCTGGGCAGTACTTGTCACCTAGTGGAGTTTGTACATCATCTTCTACACCCAAACCCAACTGTGGTCCTGGACAAACTTTATCCTCGTCAGGAATATGTATTTACCCACCTAGACCGACTCCCATACCGACTACGACTCCTGGATATGTTTACCCTAAACCTACTCCTTCCAGACCGACATGTTCGTTCGGACAAGTCTTGTCGCCTTCTGGTACATGTGAATATCCTTCGAGACCTACTACCAGACCGCAACCTCAATGTGGTCCTGGGCAGTACTTGTCACCTAGTGGAGTTTGTATATCATCTTCTACACCCAAACCCAACTGTGGTCCTGGGCAAACTTTATCCTCGTCTGGAATATGTATTTACCCACCTAGACCAACTCCCATACCGACTACTACTCCTGGATATGTTTATCCTAAACCTACTCCTTCTAGGCCGACTTGTTCCTTCGGGCAAGTCTTGTCGCCTTCTGGTACATGTGAATATCCTTCGAGACCTACTACCAGACCACAACCTCAATGTGGTCCTGGTCAGTATTTATCGTTCAGTGGAGTTTGTATTTCGTCAACTAGACCACCACCAAGTTGCGGCCCTGGTCAGGTTCTATCAGCGTCAGGGGCGTGTACATATCCCGTAAGACCCACTTCACCTCCTATTTCAACCAGTACCGGTTACAGTTATCCTAAACCGCCTGGTGGTAGTACTTCTTGCGAGTTGGGCCAAGTTCTGTCGCCTTCCGGAGTCTGTATAACCCCTTCCCGGCCTACTAAGAGACCCCAATGTGGCCCTGGACAAGTACTATCCCCCAGTGGGACATGCACTTATCAACCCACAACGAGTAGACCTCCGTTTGTCAAATGTGAAGGAGGGAAGGTTCCATCTCCTTCAGGATTCGGTTGTGAATACCCTGTAACTTCTAAACCGTCGCCGACCTGCGGTTTCGGACAAGTGTTATCACCGTCCGGGACCTGCGTGTATTCCTCGAGGCCGACACCTCCTCCTATTCAAACTACAACGCCCGGTTACCGACCTACCACTTCCAGACCGCAGTGCGGATTCGGACAAATTTTATCTTCCTCCGGCGCTTGCGTATATCCGACGCAATCGACCCAACGTCCGCAATGTGCACCTGGTCAATCTCTCCAGCCTGATGGAACTTGCGGAACGACTCCTGGTTACGAATACCCAAAACCTACTACTTCCAGACCGAGTTGTGGATTTGGACAAATCCTATCCTCCTCTGGGGCATGTGTGTATCCGACTCAATTTACCACGAGACCAACCCAACGGCCACAGTGCGGACGAGACCAAACGTTATTGCCTGACGGTAGTTGTGGGGCTAAACCCGGTTTCACTACGACTCCCAGACCGAGTTGTGGGTTTGGACAAGTGTTGTCTCCTTCCGGTACTTGCGTGTATCCTACGCGACCTACCCCGGGACCACAATGTGCACCCGGTCAATCTTTGCTACCGGACGGTTCTTGCGGAGTACCCCGACCAGGTTGTGGACCAGGGCAAGTCCTATCGCCGTCAGGAAAGTGTACTTATCCTCCACGACCTACTCCGCCCACCGTACAAACAACGACTCCCGGTTTCGTGTATCCAAAACCCACACCAACGAAACCTGCTTGTGCTTTTGGACAGGTGCTGTCTCCGAGTGGGTCGTGCGAGTACCCTACCAGACCTACTTCGCCGAAACCTCAATCGCAATGCCCTCCTGGACAATTTCTTTCATTCTCTGGCGTCTGCGAATATCCAGTAACTAGACCGACTCCGACGTGCGGTCCTGGGACCGTGTTTTCCGACATAACGAAAACGTGCATCCCTTCCAAACCCTCGACTGGATACAGTTACCCTAAGCCGACGAAAGGCTACAATACTTGTGAAGTAGGACAGGTACTCTCGTCCTCGGGCACTTGCATCTATCAGACTACTCCTCGACCGCAATGCGGGCCAGGACAATCCTTATCGCCCTCTGGAATCTGTGTGTACCCACCTGGACCGACTCCTAAGCCAGGATGTGGACCAGGACAGGTGCTGTCTCCTTCAGGAAGTTGTGTTTATCCCCCTGGGCCGACCCCTAGACCGCAATGTGGTCCGGGACAATCCCTATCGCCTTCCGGGGTGTGCGTGTATCCACCTGGACCGACTCCTAGACCCCAGTGTGGTCCAGGACAATCCTTATCGCCTTCTGGAATTTGTGTTTACCCACCTGGACCGACTCCTAAGCCAGGATGTGGACCAGGACAGGTGCTGTCTCCTTCGGGAAGTTGTGTTTATCCCCCTGGGCCGACTCCTAGACCGCAATGTGGTCCAGGACAATCCTTATCGCCTTCTGGAATTTGTGTGTACCCACCTGGACCGACTCCCAAGCCAGGTTGTGGCCCAGGACAGGTCTTATCTGCCTCAGGAAGTTGTATTTATCCGCCTGGACCGCAATGTGGTCCAGGACAATCCCTATCGCCATCCGGAAAATGTACGTATCCACCAAAATCGTGTAGGCCAGGTGAAGTCCTCTCGCCTGAAGGCAACTGTATCACCCCTCAAAAGCCCTGCCCGCCCGGCACGATCCCTTCGATATCTGGTCGATGCGAGAGCATTCAATCCACCACAGCCACTAACCAAGTCACTCCATCTTATCCCACTCCACCTTACAGGCCGACGACTCTGAGACCCACTCCTACCGGCGGTTACCATTACGATAAGCCAACTCCAACCTTTAGCTATCCATCGACGAAATTCCCCAGTTCGAATAACATTAATAGTCAATACGTGCCGGCGCCCACGACCGGGTACCTACCTCCGACGACTACTATCGCCGAAAACCAAGGTAAGTCGCCTTGACCCGACTCTTTCCCAGGAGGTGCCTCTGAGGCTTTCCTTGCGACGCTTTTGAAAATTTCATTTCCGATCAGGTTTAGGCTCGGACATAAAGAGCGAGGTGAGGTTGCCGTACAAGCCGACAACAGAAAGTACCGATAACAGATACGATTCGGCCAACACGAACTCGATCTTCGTTCCAACTAGCAGGCAACCGCCGATTCCCACGGGAGAGCAGAGCGCCCCGGTGGGATGCGCTGCAGCCCTGAAGTGCGTGCAGGAGATCTACTGCACGGTCGACGGTTTCATATCTCCGGTGCCGGTGGTACTGACGAAAGACCAGGAATTGCTCCGCGCCCCGACAACTGTACGTTACAATTTGAGATTATTTAAGTAATGATGTTCAACGATACGATTCGCATTTAGGAGTGTAAGGACTTGGAGTCTGGCATTCTGGGCAAGTGCTGCCGCGATCCGAACTACAAGGATCCCTGGCCGTCTGCGAACTTAGTTAATGGTGAAGACGACGGACAATACAAGGAAGACAACTTCTACGGTCAACGAGAGCTGGTGGGAAACAACAGATTAGCCAGGCATTCCAACGGTACCCAGGCCCCAGTCAGGCCGGATTACGTCAAACCAGCTGGCCAACCTAAGTGTGGTCAAGCTAATTTGGTAGGTTTAACTCGTCTTTATCTAATCACTTCGTTTTGAAACGGTTCATTCCAGGACACTACTCCTCGAGGTGAGGTTCCGTTGGATGCCAACTTCGCTCAGTACCCTTGGCAAGCGATGATCCTGAGGGACTCCAACCGCAGCCTTTTATGTGGCGGTGCCATTATAAAAAGCAACGTCGTGCTAACAGCAGCTCATTGCGTAGAAGGGTATTTATCCCGAAATAATTTGGTAAAATAAAAATGCTAAAGGATACCTTTTAGTTTGGAAACCAACGACGTCCTGGTCAAAGGCGGCGAATGGAAGTTAGGCATCGATGAGGAGCCTCTGCCGTTCCAGATCGTCAAAACTGCGGCCATACTAAGGCATCCGGGTTACAGCGCAGGCTCTTACCATAACGATTTGGCCTTGTTGATCCTGAAGGAGAAACTAAGAATGGGGAAGAACGTCGGTACAATATGTCTACCCGAGTCGGGCAACATCGCGACGGAGAACTGCAAAGCTACCGGCTGGGGAAAAAAGATCTTGCAATGTAAGGACAACTATTAAGTTAGAGCCCAAAATTTTAACCCAACGTTCGTTTCAGTGCACGCTAAAGGCGCCTTGATGCACCATATTGATGTGAAAGTAGTTAATGCGGAGCAGTGCCAGCAAACATTATCGGAACGATTCCAGGATTCGATCGGCCATTTCAGCCCTAATACCCTGTGTGGCGTTTCTAACGTCGACCAATGCAAGGTGAGATTTAAATATCGGACTGAAAATCCCATTACATAAAAAAATCACGTACATTTCCAATTGTTATTCCAATTTCCACCTCAGGTTGACTACGGAAGTGCCTTGGCTTGCGCGAACAGTGAAGGCCAGTACGTTCTCTCCGGGATTTACGCTTGGGACACAGGTTGCAGACAGAAGGGGCAAATCGGAGGGTACGTAGCTCCGGACATGGACTGGATCGATTCTACCCTGAGTAAAAGTTTCAAAGAGCTTAAAAAGATAGAAAGGGAATATCTAAATAATAGAAACTAAAGGTTATTTCGGTGGTCTTAAAAGGGGATATTTTTATTTATTGCTTTGATTATATTTTTTAAAAGTTGATGTTTTTAAAGGATATATTGTTTTTCTTTTGTAAATATGTTTAAAATTTGTACATATTGTAGTTATGCAGTTTGCACGACCCTAACTAACTGAATAATTTATTTAAATTTTGTTACTTTTTTACAAAATATATCGCAACAATCTGTATTTGCTCAGAACACTTGAGGTGGTTTAGTTCGGAATAAAATATTTGTAATAGGAGTAAATTACTTTTTAACCACCTATTATAGGGTTCCTCTCATATTTAAGTTTGTGCCAGTTTTAAAAATAATAAACTTTTTTTAAACTTAAAACCAATGCTTTCTTATATATTTATTGTTCCACTAACGATATCACAAAAATAAAATTTTAACAAAAAAACAACACCTTTTTGAAACATATGTATAAATATACCAATTCCTATTAATAAGCAGTCTTGTATTCGATGATCACTAAAACAAAACGAATGAAGAATTATACCGTAAAAGTACAAAAAAAATTAATTCGACACACTGTAATCTGTTTGAAATTTTAAATTGATGATCGTTTAGGAAGAGAAAAATCATAACTATACATGTTATAAATGTTTTTAAGAGTCAAAATGGGTTTAAATATTTTTCGAGTACATAAATTACACCAATTTCAACCAACCTATAGTAATCCACATTACCATACTGCACCGGAATGCAAAATCGATAGATAGAAATATTCAAGACTGAAAAGAAGTAGTACTAACATTATTTGTAAACTTGTATGTACGAGTATAAATGTTGATTTAATACAAAATTCATATTTTGATTTTATCTTTACAAATTTAGCTACACTTACGATATAATACTTAAAGGTAACCTTTTTGATCCCACTTCAATAATATATAGATATATATATCAATAGAAAAATAAACCGAATGTACCTAACTATGAGATAAAATTTTTCAAAAATTGATTGTGTCTTTCAAAATCTCAAAACTAAGAATATGTTAATAATAATCATGATTCAATACGAAAACAGTATATATATCAGTACTCAAGAAATTATTGATAAATATTTAGGCCAATTGTTTCGTTTAAGACACTAATTGCATTTTTATTCTGGAATGTCGCAGTAAAAATTTCATAAAATACATTGTAAACGTCGTAAAAGTAAAATTTCAGACTTAATTGTGGAAGATTAATTGGAATACCTATAATCGCGGTTGTTCTTAAAGGCTCACCCCACGACGAATAACAATTCATCTTTCAATTCCTCAAATTTTAAATTCAAAGGAGTAGACTAACGAAAAAGGAAGTAGAATCCCATTGTTGTTAAAAATGGACGGAATACAAATAGTTGTCGTAGGCAATTGCACTTGATTGATTTCCTTATCGACTGAACCTAGCATACTGTTATATTTCCTTAAAATAATAATGAAAAAAACATTCTTAGAAATCCTCAAAGCTACTTTGAGTCACCAATGTATAAATGATTCCGACTATCTACTGTCTCTATTTCACTGAAATACACAAAACAGAACGGAAAAAATTAAGTACGTTTGAAAACGGGATTCTACAATACTAGCAAAAGAAAAACGAAGCATTCTCTCGAAATTAACTCTCAAAATGCTTATAAATGGCCGTTACATAGGCCATCACCTGTTGCCAATCTGGCCGCTCCAGCTGCACCATATCGTTAATATTCTACAAGAAAACGAATTAGAAACGAATTACGCTCTCAACGAACCGCGTGAGTTGCCATCGACTTACCAGGGTCGTCGGTATACCGACGCTCTCCGCAGCGGAGAAGGCCAACGAGAAGTTCCGTCTCTTGTCCTGCGCGTTGAGGGAATCGTACGGGACTCGATCCGGAAGGTAAGTGTGTAGGAGAGCGCAGAGCGCGAGACCGTCGTTCCAGGAGCTGCTGAAGTTCGTTATGTCTATGTTCCTGTAGCCTATCGTCTTGTTCTGGCACCATTTCAGCAGGGCGTTGCGTTTCGAGCCGCCGTTCTTCACCAGCCCGTTCAGAGGGTCCTTCCTTTCACCTTAACAATGTGTTTATTGTAGAAATTAAAAATTCCACCTCTAGACCACACCAAACCAGTTTGGTAACTAGATACTAGATAGACCACATACTGGTAAATACAAAATATGGGGGAAATGTTATGTAAGGAGCAGAAGAGAGGCTGATGCAGATTCTTGTCATTGTTTGGTCCATACAAAGGTTCGATCAAAACTCAAAACCATCAGGAGAGAATAACTGCAAGCAAATAGTAGCATAAGATGGGAAACAGACAAACTAAAAGATGAACAAGTACGAATAGACTACAAAATAGAAAGTAAGCTACTCCAGGATAACATAATAGGTGAAGATGTAGAAACAAACTGGCAAACCCTACGGTCAACATTAATAGCTGCCACAGAAAACACTCTTGGATGAAAAAGAAAAGGGAAACAGAAGAATAAAGAATGTGAATTCAAAATAGTAAGAATCATGCCAAACAAATTATGTTACAACACCCAAATAATGAAAACATTAATGAATACAAAATATGAGAAAGTAAGGAGAAATGTAGCAAAGAAGACAGAAAACAAAAAGAACTGCTACTGACTGTCAAAGAACGTAAAATGAGATATCTAGGCCACATAATGAGGGGAACAAGATATCAGTTATTGAGAGCAATAGAGAGCAATTAAGTAGATGGGTTGGGTGTAAATCTACAGCATATTCCGAGCAGCGGTCTCAAAAATACTGATTGCCATTTGGATCGCCAACCTCTGTAGGGAGACGGTGACGGGAGACTACTTTAACACGAAACATCGCAAACCACCAACCTGGCGTGCCGTTCTTGTTCCACTCTCGATTTATCTTGTTCGTCTGTTGCTCCTTCAGCGGCGTCTTCGTCGGGATCAAATTCGTCGGCACCTCCGGCCATTCGGGCGACTTCAACGACGTAGGCGACGACGTGGAGAAGCTCACGTTGCCCCTTATGTCGGCCCCGAAGCTGCTGGCCGATGACGTCGAACTGCTCCGGGAGACCGAGGTCGTCGCTGAAACAGACCCGTCTACCACTGGAAGATACACACCGTGACCATATTACTTACTCGTCTTAGGTAGGACGGGTTTCGCTTGGCTCTCGATGCATTCGATGAGAGATTTCACCGATTGCCTGCTGTTCTGGCGGCTGAGTAACATATTTTTTCGCCGTAACTGCACCTCGTCCACCGGTAAACTTGTGGTTCTTAATGGTACGTTCTCGTTTGAGACTAAGGGACAGAATTATGGGATATTTGCATTGAATTTCTGGCCCTATATGCCTTATGGTTTTTTAACTTAGAAGTTTAAACAACTCTAACTCCTCAATGTGACTAAAAATAACAAAAGGGATCTTTTACTTACCTCACTTTGGTAGTCAAATAATCAAGAAACTTCATTTTTATAAAATTTAATAAAACTAACAAACTAAACAGATATTACAAACTGATAAAAACAAATACAAAAAACACTTGTAATACTGTTACAAACCTAGACTTTATTTCTTTATTATAACAGATTCATCCAGTGGTACAAATTCAATGTTCGACTGAAAGTTTTCATTCTGTAATTTTTCCACACTCTCTGATCGATGCGAGTGGAGCTTCATTTCTTTAACATCCTGAGTATGTTGTTTAGTTACATCTAACTTTGCGATCTTACTAACTACGGATATAGATGAATCTTTTTCGTCCTAAAGCAATATACAATATGACAAATTAATAGAAATATTATGTTGCGTAAAGTTTCCCTTAAGAGTATTGTATAAAATATATGCAGCATTTACCATGATATTTTTCTGCAAGCTTTCCATTTCTGAGATATTTTAATACGAAACCACTGAAATTTCTCAGTTATTCTTTTTCTGTCATATCTTGACTTCTCATGACAGATTCACCTATTTGATGCTTTGTTCGAGGAGATGGCGTCGGTTTTTTCAAAGCCTCCTTCCTTTTAGCTTTTTCTGTAGATAACCTTTCAAAGTGTTTCGCAAACTGCTTGACTTTTTGATTTTTGCGCAACAACATCCTGTCCAAAGTAGGATAAGATTGCCTCTGAGTCATATGCTGGGATGTAAAGGTAGTTGAATCTCTAGACTCTCTGTTTAGTAATGTTGATGAGTTTGGAGGTTTGATGTTAGCTGAGATATTCTCAGAAGTCATTATGGTGATCCTGGATTCTTTAAGAAGTGTGCCGTCGTGTTTTCTCAAAATCACTTCTTGGGAAATATCAGGAATGTTTTGATTGTTTTTGGTGGAACTTTCAGGAAAGCTTAAAACGTTTGTTTCTTGGATTGTACTGAAAGCAGGAATTGTTTCTTCAAGCGCCAATTGATTGCTATTTACTTGGTTCTCCTCTGTGGTAATTTCAGTAAACTTCAGAACACTTGTGTCTTTAGGATAAGTCTCTTGGATCATACTAGAAGTATACATGGTCTCTTCTAATGCTATCTGGTAGCAGTCTTCAACTGGACTTTTCTCACTGGAAGTTTCAGTAAACTTGATAACACTAATGTTATTTGGATATGTTTCTTGCATTACACTGAAAGTAGGTATAATCTCTTCAAGTGTTATCTGGTTGTTATCATCAACTCGGTTGTTTTCATGCTCATCCACAATAACAGGCTGTACTGACGATTTTTCATGTATTTCCACTACCTTAGGACTTCCACTTACTAATTCATTTTTCTCTGATTTGAGGTAGGATATTTTAGCCATTTCTTGTAAGTCATTCGCTTCAGACTCTATAGCATCAAGGATGTCCCGAAGTGAGTCCAAATCTCTACTGTCGCTTCCTCTAGATCTAGATCTATGCCTTCTTCTCCTCTGAGGCGCTACTTTAGGAGGTATACTGGAATCTTCTTCGAGATGTTTACAGTGTTCAATAATTTTTGGAACCACATCTGGAACTAGCTTTGGACTATCCTTCAAAACAGTGGACTCGCCAATAGTTCGTTTGCCAGAATCTGTAATGTCTTCTATTGGTTTTATTCCTCCGTCTGAAATGCCCATCTGAACATTTTTAAAGTCTTGTGGGACTTTGAAATTCTCTTCCCGCTTAAGTCCACCATCAAACACTGAAATATTTTGAATTTCAGAGTCTTCAGAATTGTTTTTCGGTTTTGTATCAAATTTGGTAGTTGGAATCTTATTATTTGAAACAGAGTGCTGTTCAAACTCATAATTTCTTTCAGGATGTTTACGAGGTTCGTCTGGTTCTATTTCACTGAACGTTTCTCTGGCCACTTCAACGACATCGTCTTTAAGATTTTTTTCATGTTCGGATTTCTGTTCTGAAGCTTCATTTGGTTCCGCGTTACCTTCAGCATCAAAGGAAATTTTAAGTCTAGTCAATTCACACTCGTCAGTCTTGTGGTTCCTCTGACAGTGTCCACATTTTTTCAAGACGAAGTTAACCTTTGCCATTGATGGTTCGGTTGTATTTGGGTTATCGGTATCGTCGATTTCCTTCACTTTATCTTTAATTTCCTTAACGACGTTCTTGTAGGATAGCCTCAAGTTTAATGGAGAAGTGACGCCGAATCGATTCTCTCTTAAAATATGCTTGTAGCCGTATTCGTACTCTTCGTCTGATAATTCAGTAACATCCAAACTGTTCCAAACATCGTCGTCTGTTGGTTCGATAAAGCTCGTGGCTGTTTCATGTTCTTCTGTTGGTTCGTTTTCTTTAGAAGTACTTGGGACCACTGCAATGTTTTCATTCTTGCATTCAATAATATCTTTGTCTTCCAAATTTCCAGATGTTCTGTTTTTCACCAAAGTATCATTATACATCAAGTCATCTTTAAAGTTACTAGATATAGACCTAACGAGTACCTTCCCATCCACCAAATCATTCTTTTGAGTTAGTATAGGGCTCTCAGTTGAAAGCATGGTTACGGTTGTATTCTCAAAAATCTTTGTACTATAAGGTCCAGTAAGACCAGTTTCCAAGTTAAATTCGGCGCCTGACAGAGATTCGCTAGACGATGGCGAAATTTTATGAAAAGTGAATGTGATGTCGCTGTAAGATTTGATCACCCTTTCTTCCCTTCTTGGCACATTTCTGAGGTTTGAATCTCGAGTAATAGCGTTCAGCTGATAGTTATTCTCAGTGGAATTGAGAGTAGGTAGACTGATCGACCAAATGGGTCTTTGGAAGTGCATGTTATTTTTCTCTTCGTGGCTTACAAACGAGAAACCTGAACCTGTCAACGAGCTAAGAGAAGAACTTCTCGATTTCCTTATCGTCATCGGTAAGTCCTTTGTTAAATCGTCCACTTCTTTGGAACGGTACAGTTGGTACCTTTGAGTAGAGAACACCGCGGAATCGTTTTGTGGATCTGAATCAACTGCATCCAAATCTGTGATCTGCACTTTATCTGCTGATAAAATATTTGGGTCTGAAATTATAATCCTCAGTTTGGGATTGTTCATCACCGAGTCCAACAAAGGTTTGCTTATGGCTAATTGTTCTTTTGGCTTCTTAGCCGTCGGTTTGAGTCTCAAGTTCTCATCATCGAACAACTCCTTAAGGGTGATTATTGCTCTTTCCGCCTCCGTAATTCGATCATCTGGTAAAGTTTTATCGATGATCTCGTAACTCTCCTCTAAGTGTTTCAATAGGATTTGTTCTTCAGCAGACAGAGATTTGCGCTTTCTCTTGGCGAGTTTACTTTCATTTTGTTCAATTTCATTTGTCTTCTTCAAGTCTACTTGTTTATTTTCGTTTTGTATTTGATCATGTTTGAATTGTAATTTTTTTAGGGGTTTGGCTTCAGGTTGTTCGTTGGTCTTGGAGGGTTTCTTGTCGTCTTGCAAGGTAGTCTGATGTTTTTTAAGCGCACCAGTTTCAGGATTTTTTGTTTTCTTAGGGATTTTTGACTCGAACTCCTTTGTCTTCTTAACCTTTTTCTCATCTCCATCGACGATATCGCCAGATGGTTTCTTAACCGGTTTTTCAGAAACTAACTTTGCACTGAGGTCTTTCTTGGGCTTTTCCTCATTTTTTGTCAAAAACAAATGAGATAATCGCACTTCAACAGGTTTATCGTCTGAACTCTTTACCTTAGTCTGATTCTTAACTTTGTCTTTCTGATCTAAAACATCGCGCTCGTTTTTATTCTGTTTCCTAATTAAAAAGTCTACTACTGAATGTTTTTCGCTGGTAGGTTTGATTTCCTGACTGTACCTTTTCGTAACGATGTTAGAATCCCTTTTGGGTTTGGGCCGTTTCATTAGGAAATCCACTGTGGAGTGTTTGTCCTCCTGGATATCTCTTTTAACATCCTGTTTACCCACTGTAACTTTGGGTTGGATCTCCTCACCTAATTTGATTAAGACAAAATTAGGATGAACACAGCAACTCGATCGGCCATAACGACACAGGAAGCATTACACAGTATAAGCGGTGTCTGTTTTGATCATTAAACATATAGTCTTGAAATAATATACTTGTTCTAACTGAAAAGTCCAGAGAACATGTATTTTTTTCTTTCACATAACGAACAGTCATTTTTTTCTTATTTTTAGTCACATCAGGAAATGAAAGAAGTACTCTAGCAAACAAACAAAAGCTAATAAATCCCATAACCGTTTACTAACCTTTAAGTTTTTCTATCTCAGCCCTAAGCTGCCTCTCTCTGTCACGGTAAGTTTTATTCTCTAGGATCATCCTCTGCAATTCTTGTTGGGCTTCAGTTTTGAAATCGTTAGCCACCCGAACAGACGTTAGCAAATCGTTTTGGAACTTCTCCCATTCCTCGTTCTGAAGCAGAAATCCTTATTATGACCTTTTGCCATTAACAACACAAACAATTGTAACATCAATATTACATACTTAGGGTTGAAGTATTTTTGGATGATGTATAGAATGTGTCAACCATTAAAATATTTACTCATTCTACAGCTTGGTGAGGTATTAGCAATTTAAAAGGAATTTTGCATAGTGAAATAAGTACAGTACAAATGTGACACTAGCAAAACCCAAACTGTTTTAATTACAATTTCATTTTATCTTAAGTCTTACCTCTTCTGATCGAATTTTCTTCAAGTCTTCTATCTCGGCCAACAGGTTCAAATTCTTCCTTTCTGTTTCATTCAGATTTCTCTGGGTTTCCGAAAGAACCGTAGATAACTGTCTTTTGTCCTCCAATTGACACTGGCTTTGAACCTACATTTGTTTTATTAGAAATGATTATTAATAGAAATTAGTAACGTACTTGTAGCTCGTTCAACGCCTCCTGGTATTCCTGAATCTGAGCGTTCAAAGTAGTTTTCTCGTTTTGCAGCCTCTCACATTTATATTCGAGATCCGACTGTATGGTTTTGGCATTATTTCTGGTGACCTGTTGGAAATTAATCTGTAACTTTCATTTATGTATCACAATGTGATCAGTAATTACATTTGATGAAATAAACCTTACTCATCACTTATATCAATCATTTTATAACCTACTAAAGTTCAAAAAAACTAGCCACCCTGCATTTGGTTATTAATCATTAAATTACAACTAATGCACTAGAGCTCGTAATTTCCCTATTATACCTTGCACTCTTCCTGTAATGTGTAAACTTGTTCCCTGAGCTTGTCTATCTCATTCTTATTCAAAGCCAGCTGTTCTTTCAAATGTGCGACTTCGGACTCGAGAGAATCTTTCTCCTTCCTGGACAAATCCAATAGTTCGTCCAGTTCAGATTTATCGCTAAGCGCCCTGTCTTGTTCCAGCTCTGTGATCTGGAAGATGAAGCGGAGTAAGTTACAGCATCAGGACAGTTTCAAAATACTGACCTTTGCCCTTGCACTGTCCAACAAATCCGTCAACCTGTTGATCTCGATCTGCTTCCCGTTACACTGATGCCTCGCTTCGACGAGGTCCTGCTCGAGCAACTTCTGCTCGGCTTGTTTGGCGTCGAGGGTGCACTCGAGCGTTTTCATCCTCTCCTGGATCTTCATTATCTGCTCGTCTTTCTCTTTCAGCCTGTTCTCCGCCAACGTAAGATCGCCGCTGACCTGCTCGATCTTCAACAGGAGTTCCTCACGCTCCTCCTGGATCGACTTCAATAGATCGACGAGGGTTTGCTCTTGCTCGGCGGCCGGCTCGAAATTATCCTCGTCTTCCTTCTCTTGGTACAGGAGCTGCTTCAACGATTCGACTTTGGAACGGGAATCGTTCAATCTCTCAGTCTGGCGACATAAACTGTCGAACATCAGGGTCTTCTCGTCGTTCAGTCGCTCGTTTTCCTGCTGAAGTTCGGTTATCTGACGTTGTAGGTCCGTCAGCTCCTGCAGGGTCGCTTGTAGTTCTTCGTTGGTGCTACGGTTAATTTTATTAGACAGGAGCTGCCAAATGATTTCAAGCTGTCAAAAAATTTGATCGAAAGTACCTGTAATGGGTTTCCTGCATCTGATTGATTTTGTCCTGTAAACATGCGACCGAAACTTCGCTGGTGTTACTGGAGGAATGCTTGTCCCACTCGGATGAAGTGGATATGTAAGTAGACTCGTTAATTCCCGCTGGATCCACTGTTACCTAAACGAGATATTGTTAGAAATACTTTATTGCTTAAAAGTTATAACACAAAAACAAGATAATTCAAAAAATGGTGACTGAATGTTACTGGTAGGTGGTCTTAACCACATTGAAAAATTAATTATACATGTAAAGGGGGAGCCATAAAAACATTCAACATCTCATCATACTCTCATCTATTAAGTACTACACTTACTGCAATTGAACTGGGTGCAGAGTTGTGATACCTCTGGGATTCGAACAGTAGCTGCTGCTTTTCATTGTCCGACAAAGGCGAATGGACAACGTCCCTCAGTCGATTCCGGAGTGTCGTATTTTCTTCGGTTAAGTGTTCGATTTGCACGTTGGAATCCTCCTGAGAAGACTGACAGACACCGAATATATTAAATCAGGCCGAAATCGATCCCGCCGACTCACCTTCAATATTTGTATTTCGCTCTGCAGCATCTTCAACTGGCCCTTCTGCTCCGACAACTGATAAGCGAGACTGGCCCTCTCCTGACTCATCTCCTGCAACTGACGCCTCAGCTGATTGAACTCCTCCTCCTGTATCGAGTCTATCGAGGGGTAAGAGTCATCTTCGGCCTCTAGTTTCGGAGGGACTGAAAACTCGGGATGATTATAGAACTTCCCGATTACGCACGAGGCCGTTTACCTTTCTTATCCGGCTTATGGTCGAATGCCTTGTCGACTCGCTCCCTCGAGGATTCCTTCTTCGACCTTCCGCCTTTGGTACTCCTCTGGTCTGAGTCTAAGGTGGTGCTCGAGGAGGTCCTCGAGAGGTTATCGAGGTTTTGGCCGTCGAGCTTCTGACCCCGACGGAAGATCGCTTTGATGCTCCTCATATCGAATGAACGTGGGATTGATACCTAAACCTATACAGCTGAAATAAGGAATGGGTTCATACAAGTGAATGGTGTGTGTTGTTTTGTGACTGGATAGTAAGAGTGGATAGTATATAAAAAGTAGAACAACTAATGATGTGTCAGTAAAAGGTGAAATCTGTTGATGTGACTTACTTTTCCAGGTTAATTAGAACCGTAATTAAAACCGGGGTAGCTCAAAGACGCAGTTTTAAAATAGCACGCAAGCAAGATGCCTAAATGAAAACCCGGGTACAACCGAAAAATTCTAGCATATGCACAATACTCGCAGATATGTCGTATTGTTTTCCCGAAACCTTCAGGGCCCGGAAAGATATATAGACTGTTAGTCACCGAACGTAAACTACTAAAAATTTTATTACTACTCGTAGATATCATGTAGGTTACCTAATTTTCCTATCTCTCACTATACACATACACACTTTCCAGTCACACCTCAAAATCACGAGGGGGCTCACCTCGATGGCAGTCCTTCAGGACGACGGGAGGGACATTCCGGGCACGTTCAGCGCCTCGTCTTCGGCGAGCCGTTCGAGCTGCGATCGAACTGGAATAACGAAACCATCGACGAAAATGAAGGAAATAAAAAGTAAACAAAACTTGTAACGACACACAACGGACACAACCACTTCGCGGCACGGGACAGGAGACAGGAAGAAAGCATGGAACAAGTGTGAATAGAACAAATCGAACAGAATGGAAAATAGAAAATTACAATTTTTGGATAGTTGCTATAGGTTTTAAGGAAAATATAGATATAAATACTGTAGATAGGTGGTCTTACAATGAACAATGGTTGGTTGTGATTAATTTAATAATTGGCTTCAAATGAGCTAACTCCATTGGTCACAAAATGGCGGTTGGACGTTTCAAATCTTTTAAACATTATAAAACAAATTAAATACAAATTTCCTTTAATCCAATCCATATCGTTCCTTGATATAATTCACAAAGATTTCTCTGATAAGTAAAGGAAGAGATAAACATTTTTGTATAATCCATTCAATGCTATCTTATAATCTTATCTGAAGTTACACTACTAGTAATTACCATAAACCTGTAATTGAAATGGAAATTATATACAACCAGGTGTTTGAATATGAATTACGAATAAAGTAATTACAATTACAAGAGACATACCACATGTCTGTAACGTGATTTATTCCAAAAGGATACCCCTAAATTTAATGCTTATTATTGTATTAGTTAACTTACTGTTTCTGCAAAAATCTAAAATTCCGAATTTTCTTTGCACTCGTACTCGCCCTTGACTCTCGATAATGCTAATGAGAAAACGTACATAAAGAACAAGAAGTAAAGGTCACACAATTACACAGATCGTTTATAAAAATTTAAATTGCTTTCATTTCGGTGAACGGAACAGTTGCATTGAATTAAACTAGGTATTTTAATGTTACTGAATTACTGGAATTAGAAAAATGATAAAGGTTGTGTTTTTGATTTTCCAATGCTTAACGGCTATATCAGGTACGTTGAATTTATACACTAGTTGGAAAAAGAAGGGAATAGAGTTCTTCGCTACTAATGGGTACTGAGAAACGTAGCAACATATAAACAATCTTTGATTCAAGTGTAAATTCTCCTGTTGTTTTAACAAGTGCAACAATGTAGGCATTACCATTTGATAATCTGCTTTTGAAAGGCATATAAAACATTTTTCTAAGAACATAGTGTAGCTATCATGAAATCAAACAACTCCTTCTTAGGATGGTATATTTCATATATCGAAACAAACTTTCTATGGACACCTCTTACTATCACAAAACTTTTCCATCAAACCACTTATCCAGCTAACCATTTTACAGTTTCTCCAAACCGTTTACGATGTAGGGATCATCTTTGTCGTTCAATCTCCTGTCCCTCAGATACTGCAACCTGTCCTCGAAGGTGTCCAATCTTCTCCGGAACATGTTCCCGTTTACTAACTTATTCATTACGTAGGCCGCTCCATGGGGGAGTCCCAGGGCGACAACAATTATGCCCATGCTCGGCAAACATTCGAACCACATTTTATTACAATAATAAAAGGTGTTTAACCAACACTACTAGGTTAGAAATACAATTACATAAGATGGAAGAAATACGAATGCAATGCATGGAATATGCCAGTGCGCCCAACACAAAAACGAAAGTTACTAAGTATGTTTAAAAGTTTTGTATGTATAAAGCGGGAAATGGTTGGATGGATTTTTTTTGTGTATTGTTCATAACCACTTGAAAATTGCTTAATGGGTTGGAATGAGAAATAATAAAATGCAAATATTGAAGGTAGACTATTTTTATACAAATTTTCCAAACATATAATAACCATCCTGTGGCACACCCTCGAAAATAATAATTTCTATGCTTTTACCCCTTATTTCTATTCTTTATTACAACCCATCAACGAGTTTCCAAGGAGTTGCGTATAATTCATTAAAATTATCTGTACCTTTGGGTTAATACGTATTTAAATCTTCGTAGGTCAACTGGATTTCGCTTTACCTTCACCGCAGAATTTTTTACACATACTGCTAAACGACACCACTGGGGAGCTCATAGATTTGGTCTCAGATTTCTCCTTTGACGACATAACGCCGGAACACATTTCAGTGACATTTTACGACAGCGATTTCACTGCGAGACTCGTCGACGTTAATTCTATCCTTCCACAGATCAACAGGAAGGCCCCGTTTAAGTTCCTCATACATGGCTGGCAAGAAACTGGTAGATATACTTATTGCTATGAACAAGAAAACATATTATATGTGTATCATTGCAGGTGGTCATGATTTCATCAAGGACTTCATGAAATCTTATCATTCGATAGGCATCACCAATATCTTCGGTATCGATTGGTCTCTGCACTCGAAGAGGAGTTACATTCACTCCGCGCGAGGTATAAAGAAGATCGGAGAACTTGTAGCTCAGTACGTGATGCACATAATCAAAAACAACACCAAGCTGTTATCGAATGTGCACCTAATAGGGCATTCGCTTGGAGCGCACGTGGCTGCATTCGCTGGCAAGTATATCATCGATATGACGAAGGGAGTTAAAATCGGAAGGATAACAGGTAAACTTAACTGAAAACTTCGAAGGACAATTTGCATCGTGGATTTGTAGCCTTAGACGCGGCGGGGCCGCTTTTCGAGTTTCCGGTGATTCTGCCCGACCACCTTCGTCTCACGAAAGGCGACGCGGACTTCGTGGATAGTTTCCACACAAACGCGGGATTCTTAGGTTTCCTAAGACCCTTCGCGCACGCCGATTACTACATCAACCTAGGTGGACCCATACAGCCCGGTTGCCTGCAACCAAACCTGTTTGAAGCATGTAATTACATACACATTTTTATGATGGTTCTCGCTGTCTTACGAGTGTTGTTTTCAGTTGTCTGCAGCCATGCAAAATCGTATATGATCTACAATGAAACCATAACGTCTAAAAATTACTTAGCAACACCTTGTAGAACTCCCTTGGAAGCACTGATGAATCTGTGCTCTGGTAACAAAAGGGTTACAATGGGAGAGCATGGAGTGAACAACAATGGAGAATTCTTTATTGATGTAGATGCCAATAACTTGCCAACAGTAAGAAGACTTGGTTGACAATAAATCTCGTTTATGGTGTTGAAATTTACGAAACACTGTTACTCTAACGTTCTTTATTAAAAATAAAATACGAATATGAAACAAAAATGGAGCTTTTTTATATATAAAATATGATTCATTCTGATAAACAAGTATAGTCAATCGAAAGATAAAAACATTTAAAAAACTATCAGTAAAAAATTTTTGTTTCCTTATATAAAATTATAAACTGAGGGAAATATGTACTCTACACAGTGCCTAGTCATAAGAGGAATGATATATTTACACCTAATCATTTGTTTTTGAAGACACTTTTAAGTCTGTGCAATTTTAAACAGTATGTGCAACATACATAACACATATTTATTTGAGGCATATGTAAATACGACTTCATAACATTGTGCAATTTCCTAAAATAGGTGCACATTTTCAACATCTCGATGTTTATTACAACTTTCACTACAACAAACTAATTTTAAATAATCTTCAATTTCAGCATAAAACTTGTGAATCAAGTGTAACATTAAGATCAACTTTAACCAATGACACAACTCATCCAAGAAAAAGTCTACCCCAATTGCACTAAAAATAAATAAATCTAAAAGCTACGATTGTTCTTATAAAAAAAATCAATGATTCGAGCTTTCAATTATCGTTGCTGTACTGCTCGGGCAATACGTACGAAATATCGTCCCATGGGTGTCTGTACAGACCCTGCTTGAGCCTCTTCTGATCCATGTAGTGACCGATGAAGCCTATCGACCTGCCCAGGACGAACAGCGAGTTGATCGCGCCGATGTTTATGTACTCCTGGGCCTCTTCGCTGGTGAAGCTGCCGCAATGTTTCAACATGTCGACGAAGGCGCACGCTATCACCCCGTCCACGTTCAGGATAAGGTTCGGTTTCTTGCTGGTGGTTATCTTCTCCACTTCGAGGGCGTAGAGCAGGAGGGGCGTCGTCGGGAACGTCGACATCACGTAATCCTTGATGATCTTCACGCGCTGATCAGGGTTGTTGATCGATTTCACGCGGTGACCTATGCCCATGATCAGTTGGCCCTTGTTGCGCATGTGGTTCACGAATTCGGCGGGATGCATCCCTGCAACATCAATAAACTTATCATATGAAAACCTTGAAGTAGGCGTAACAATGCTAGGTTTTTATTCCACTAGAGGCAACTCATCTCCTTATTCTCTCTATTTTAGTTCCGTTGAAAATAATATGTATATACACACATGGAATATGGCATTGTCCTTCAAGGCAGTAATGTGTTGTGGAGTACATTGTCTAGTCATGTGTTATCTCGGGGTAATTCCAGAATGACTGGGGACGTAGCTGTAAAGCTCCTACTAGAAACGTAACCTCGCATATTTTAACTCTCAGTGTGACTCCCATTTTCCTTTGACACCACAAAGATTGAAATTTCACGCGTACTGTAATATCAGTCTTAAGAGGAATGGATTTTGGGTATAGTGATCCTCAGGAACTAGACAACAAAACAGACATGCCCAATCGTTCCTATTATAAGTTTTCCTAACCTTTATCGTAGGCTTCGCTGAATACTTTGGCGGCACCGTCCAGGGCCCCTCCGAACCTATCGCCGATGGTAAGCAAACCCGAAACCAGACTCGAGACGAGATCTTTGCCGGCACGGGCACAGACGATCGTATTGTGGGCGCCGGAGACGGCGGGACCGTGATCGGCGGTCACCATCAAGCACATCTCGAAGAATTTGCAGCAATACGGAGGCAAGCAACGTTGGAACCACAGCAGGGAGATTACGCCGCCTATGCCTACGTTCTTCTGGAGGACGTCAGTGATCGGCATACCTGAAATATTAATTTAATTTGATTTATTTCACACTTCATCATATTTCAACATAAGAAAGTCATACTTTCTTTTGATAATTAAGGGACGGCTTTAAATAAAATATGTAGTTAATAATTTGAAATCAATGAAACTAAGAATAGGTACTAGAAAAACGATAAAATCAGAAAATAAGTATTTGAGGATCCAAATTTTAACATTTTGAAATGCCAATAATTGCTAACTATAGAAATATGAAGACAGAAATTAAAGAAAAAGTAATGATGGTAAATGCAACATATGTGAATAGAAAGTTTTTAAACATAATTTATTCTTCTCCTTCTGATAGGATAAAAAGCCTGTTTATTCATTCTTTTATGTTTTTCACTGGTTTTATGTCACGGTTCTATTATACACACAATTTATCAATCATTATTAACGAGCAACCAATGAATTACCAAGTTGTGCTGCAATTGGGGTTAATAAACATAGTTCCCTCGTGGGCCATTCCGTACAAAACATGAAACATGCCAAAGTCTCACCTGCATAAATCAGCTCCTGTCCCCTCTCGTCGCAAATCGAAGTCATGAAACTCGCAGGTTTCCTTATCAATCCCAATTCCCTCGCCCAGCTGTAATCCATGGGTACCGTAGGCGGCGGTACCTCGGCGGCGGGCACTATGAGTCCCTTCTCCACCAAACCCTCGTACACCTTCTGGATAACTTCCCCGAGAGAATCGAAGGATCTCGGCACGTAAGCCCCGGCCTGTTTCAACGCCTCGTTCTTACTAGTAGCGGTCTCCCTGTCGGAATTGGCGCAAGAGCCGGCGTGCCCGAACTGGACCTCGGACGTGAACATACCGGCGCACGTGCCGATGCACCACGCTATCAACGGCTTGTTGATCCTCTTCGTCTTTAGTGCCTCGCAAACTTCGTACTCTTCAGTACCGCCGACTTCCCCCAGCAAGATGATCATCTTGATGTTGTCATCGGCCTGATAACGCATTATGTGGTCCATGAAGGTGGAGCCAGGATAACGATCGCCCCCTATCGCCACTCCCTCGTACACGCCGTCCGTCGCTTTCGATATTATGTTGTTCAGTTCGTTGGACATGCCGCCCGAGCGGGAAACGTACGCTACGCTGCCAGGTCGGTACAGTTTCGAATGGAGAATGTTGTCCATCATGCCGCCAGTGTTGCCGATTTTGAAGCAACCCGGTTTGACGCCGCCGACAGTCGCCGGGCCGATTATCGTCACTTTCTTCTGGTTGGCGAGCTTTATGAGCTTCCTGGTGTAATTCTCAGGTATACCTAAGACAAGAACGTAATGACACTCCACCTTCAATTGCTCCACTTCCTCCCTTACCTTCCGCAATGATGGCTATCGTCCTGATCTGCGGGAACTCCATCGTTTCGACTGTGCTAGAATAGGCCGATCTCAAGGAAGCGAAATTGACTAGCACATCGGCGCTGGGATGTTTAATCATGGCGTCCTTCATCTGCTTATAGACTGGTATGAGGATCTCCTTGTGACCCCAGTAAAACTTTTGCTTGTGATCGCCGGTGAACGGATAAATGATCGCCACGACGCTCGGCTCGCTTCGTCTACAGACGAAATCGAAATCGAGCATACTCTGGACAGCGCGGTTCTGCATGCCCCACACTATGGACTTGGTGGCGTTGGTAAAGAGGGTTTTGGAATCGGCGTCTCCCTGAAAATAACAATAGAGATAAACATGAAGGTGACTATTAACTATGTATTATTACTTGTGCTTTTTTACTGCAACTACCAACTTCAGTCCTAGAAGCAGTCTTGTTTTGTGACGCCAATAACTTTTTGTTCGGCTCCGTCTCACCGCTGGGTAAAGCAAAATTTGCCGTGGCTGTATCAACTGTGTTTTGTTGCGGAATAGGACGAGTGCCTAATGCCATCCCGACGATGGCAGTCATGTGGGTCTCCGGGCCGAAAACGTATAAGGGAATACCTAACAATTGAAAACATGAGGCATAGGAACTGCATTTATTCCAATCTTCAGTCATAAATAACGTAATTTGAACATGCTACAAGATTTTCAGTTTTTGAGATTTGAAGTTTTTCAAATAATATGGAAAACATTACAGATTGGTCTATCGCAACATAGTTATCAAGTTTGCACAAAGTTGTCCAAGGAATGTGAATGGTTAGAAGTTTATTAAGATTGCTTTTCTGAAGTTTTTAAAACACAACCTGGATCAATCCATTGTACCACGTCTGAACCTGATAACCTTACCTAAGGTCTGTCCAACCTCCCTCATCCTCCTTAATCCTTCCTGATAGTTGGGACCAGCTCTCCTAACAAAGATCGATATTTTATGTTCGATTAACTTCTCTTGGAACTCGACCAGAGCGGTAATGATACCCCTGAACGTGGCCGCCACGTTAGTAAAGTTGGCGATACCGCCGCCGGTGATCAGGACTTTGCCTTGAGGATGCTTCTCTTGCGTCATCAGAGACAGTATGGTTTTCGCGTATTCGTAGGTCTGTTGCTCGGTAGGAGCACCTTAAAAGTACAGGGAACTTATAGGTAATATAAACTTTGAGTTGTCTTATCTTGTCATACCTGAGTATTCTCCGTAGTTGGCCAGTTCAGAAGCGCCCCCTTGATCGCAAATGGTGTCGCTGTAGATGACGGAAGCGCCTCCACCGGCTACCATCGTCCATATCCTGCCGCTCTTGTTGAGGATGGTCAATTTCAAGCTGGCGCCGGACTTCGAGTCGAGGTCAGCGATATATGCCTCCTCTGAAAAACAAAAATTAATCAGTCATCTTATGCAAGAACAGTTTTTCAATGGTTAAAATTCGGATAACAAAATAAATCTGTTATCTATTATAATTATCCAACTTGAGCTTTGCTGTTCATTGATTCATCCCCTATTGATATATGGGTTGACCATATAGATGATATAGATCAGGGGTTCCCAACCGGTGGTACGCGTACCACTGGTGGTACGCGGGATCGTTTCAGGTGGTACGCGTGAGTGATGTGAGCAACATGCTATTAATACCTTCTGTACGCATGAGCAGTGAGCACGCAAACATTACTTAAAATCTTAGCTCCGTTCTATCAGATGCTGTGAAAGATGTGAAAGTTATTAACTTCATAAAGGCTAGGTCTCTAAACACATGATTATTTTCCTTGATATGTGAAGAAATGGGTGGCAAGTTCAAGACTACTCCTGCATACAGAAGTGAGGTGATTATCTCGGTAGAAAATTTTGAACCGTCTCTTTGAACTGAGATAAGATGTTTTTATGTCTTTAAGTGAAAAAATAATGACATAAAAAAATGTTTGCTGATGAAGAACAGTTGTCAAGATTGGCTTATCTAGCCGACATTTTGGACAAACTCAACGCACTGAACTTGAGACTTCAGGGACCAAACACAACAGCCTTCACAGCCAGTGACAAAATAAACTCCTTCAAGAGAAAGTTAGTCCTGTTTTGTTCACAAATACAGGAGAAGAATTTATCGCATTTCCCACTCTATCATCATTTTTTTGAAGAAAATGAAATGTCTCTATTGCCAGATGTGGTTGCAGATATCATTGTTCACTTGGAAGGCCTTCTAAAAAGATTTAAGAAGTATTTCTCTGAAGATTATTCAAAAGTGGACTGGATCAGAAATCCTTTTTCGGGAACCTCACCAAATTAATTGGAGCTAAAAGAAAGGTTTATCGATCTTACAGAAGATAGTTCCATAAAAGATTATTTTAAAGAGAAATCTTTAATCAACTTCTGGATCGGATGTTTATATCCAGTATACTTTTACATCGGTACTTGGGTTTAATCAAGTACCTTTGGTCTTCCCTCAAGCTCTGCTATTTTTGACGCCATTTGTTACGAGTTACTTGTGTGACAGTGGATTTTCTGAACTCTTGTACATAAAAAATAAACATAGAAGCAAAATAAGTGTTGAAGATGACTTAAGAGTGAAGATAAGTTCCATTACTCCTAATGTTGATATTTTAGGAGTTGAAGTTTTCTCAGGAATTTAGTTCAAAAAGCCTTTGAACACTTTTAGAAGAGTAAATATTATACGTTTGAACACTTTTAGAAGAGTAAATATTATACGTTTATTAAAATAATGAGGTCTGGTGGTACGCCAAAATTTCTCAAAAAAAATCAAGTGGTACGCAGGTGCAAAAAGGTTGGGAACCCCTGATATAGATGACAGCATGGATAGGATATCCTTACATTTGGGTGTGAATAAATTTAGAAGGATTAAACTGAATTACCGGGGAAGGCGTCTCTGCCGAAGGGAGGTGGGTAGTCAATTTCTCCCCATTGCGGCCTGCATATGAAATCGGCTGTGGCGTCTAATTTAGCGGCGAGATCCAGGACATAGATTTCCGTATCGGTGACGACGAGAGGATTTATTTCCAAGTAAGTGAAGTACAAATCAACATACAGTTTGTACAGGTTAAAGATGAATTTAGCCACCATGGCTTTCTTCGAAGCAGGTACGTCTTTGAGCAGAGCCTATAGACATCGAAACTCGAGTATTATATAAAACGTTCTTAAAGAACTCCCACCTTCGTAATGGTCGCCTCGTCGACATCTTCGCCTACGACGACATCCAATTTCACAGCCTTACTATCGACATCTCCGATATCCACACCGCCCTGATGATAGAACAGGATGGTATCCGCGTGACGATGGGAGTAGATGCAGACGTACATCTCTTCGGACTCCTTGTGTGGTACGAACGGCTCTATGATGAAGTTGCGTAGTTTTCCTGTTGCCGCTCCGATCTTCTGATCCTTGTGCATACGTTCTGAGATCCATTTTTGCACTTCTTCGAATGTCTTGTTGACTGCTATCAAACCTAGAAGAGATTTACAGTACAATAAGAAACAAGACAGTGTCCCTTCTTCCTTGGATTGGTAAGAAAATTTTAGGAGAAAGGGTGCAAAGATATGCAAAGAGGCCGTTATGAGGAGTATCAATTATATCACCCATGAGGGTAGTGAGTAAGAAAAAGGTGTATAAATCTGTGAGTAACACAAGTTTAAGGCTTTTAAACAGATGTTTTAATCGTTAATTCCTACTTAAGTTTTTTTGTAAGGTATGGCGTAAATTAATCGTATTAGTTACAATGTAAGTCTAATAATAAACTTGTTTTCTCACATAACCATCTATTTTTTTAGTCTACAGTAGGTATAACTCATATTTGACAAAGTCCAAAAATATTAATTCTGGTAAAGTGAAAAAGAGGTAATGCTGGTGTTTTAATTAATATATTTGAATTCTCGAGGATGTTTACTAGAAGTACCCAACTTGAAATAAATGGATAGTCGAGCATTTAACATTTCAAGTACATCCACTTTACCCAGACTTGGCTGCACCTACCAGTTTTTTTAATGGGAACATTTATTTATCGTTTCGTTAAAATATGTAGCAAATAAAGCATATCACCGAACCTAATTTTCCTCTACGTTTGATCAGCTGGTCAGGTTTGACGACCAATTTTTCGGTTTTCAACCAGGGATTGTTGGCGACTAGTTCGGAGAACTTCGTATCGGGATCGACTGACGCAAACCTGCATTGCGCCGCGTTCGTGTTTCCTCCCAAAAACTTGTTGATTAGGTTCTTGCCGGTGGCTTCTCTTATGGCCTTCGCTGACATTTTGTATCAAATCTGGAACGAAAATGTACTTGTAGATAAAAAAGATATCTGATTGCAACAGTGCTGATAAATCAAATCCCTCGTAAATTATTAACCTGTCACTTGCGGATATCGAGATGAATAAACAGCTTCTAATTAAAAAAAAAAAACGTGATGGATATTACTAATGGTGACTTTTTAAAAGTGTTTCTGAGTGATTCTGATAAGGAACTGGTAAACAATGTTGGAAATTAAAATTTCGTTATCAGCACAAATACATTAAATGTATATTTTGTAACTCTTATCATTTAGCACAAAACCTAACCAGCGCATTTATGTGTTAATTAACATTACAGTAGAAACATAAAAAAAGAATTTTCGTTGTACAATTACATAATTGGGTTGGAGTAACTGGCAACGCAGCGATTTTTAGAATTACAGGTATTCATACATGGGAGATTCCATGTCAACTGATCAGGGAGTGAATGGGGTAGTTTTTAAATCGCTACCGGAAGTATCTAGTCGTCTTTAAGATATAAAAATACGTCCGATCCTACATTTTCAGCCCCTAATTTTGCGCCATTTTGGATTTGTGACCTATTTTGTGTTTTGTTCATTTTTTTGCGGGCCATGACAAATTTTCGTTTTTAGACTGCCGATGCGAGAATTTGAGTTTAAAAAAATTCTGAAATAGTGGGTCGATGTAAAATCTTCCCAGGAATCCATTTCCGGCCTCAGAATTAGGATTGGGTGCTCCCCCGAGCGAGAAATTCGAAAAAAAAAAACAGTTTTTTTTTCAAAGTGCGACATCTAAAAAGTTTATTTTTTTTTTAAATATTTAGAAGCTGCCAAAATCTTCCTTTTTACATATACTTTAAGGTCAAAACAAATTATCGGCGTGTATTTTGGTTTTAAGTAATAAAACACGCAAAAAAGTCTTTTTTTGTGGAAAAATTAAATATTACTGTGTCTAACGCTGTGAAAACTCATGCAAACATTCAATTTGACATTTTTTGACGTTCCAGTATTATACCTTAATAGTAAAAAAACATTTTCGGTTCATTCCAAGGCCTATAATCTTGATCTTAGCTTTTTAGGTAATTTTTGAAATCAACAAATTGTTCTAACTCACCAATTGGCATATTCAATTTTTTCACCGGAGGGAGGAGCTCAGAAAATATAAAAATTGATGGGAAAACACCTAAAAAATACATTGTAAAAACCCAGAAATTTATACTTTATTCATCCAATCTAACTGGTACAGAGAATGTCGGGAATCAAGATCTTCAATGCTAAATTTGTTGAAATGTGTTTGAATTTTGTGTGCCTGAGCCTGAGTCGAAAACCAATGCCCAATTCTCGTTTTTACATTAAATTTGACGATTTGCTTATTGTGAACACAAAACTGATGAAAACTTCTAGTGCCTGGAATAGTGTTTGCTTCCTTTTTGTCACTGTTTTCATGAAAAAATTTAAGAAGCTCGTCCACTGTCATGGTTTGGTTTTCATAGGGTCATTTCAAACTCGCAATAGCAGCTTGACGCTTGATCAAGCCCTTGATGAAGGTTTAAAAATTTTATCTCTTTCACTGGAACGTCGAAACTTAAATTTTGTCATGAAAACAGTGACAAAAAGGAAGCAAAAACTATGCCAGGCACTAAAATTTTCCATCAGTTTTGTGTTCACAATATGCAAATCGTCAAACGTAAAAACACCAGTAGGGATGAGAACTAGGCATTGGTTTTCAATTTAAAAGGTAAAGTTGTGAAACTTTGGGAGAAGAATTTGGATGTTGCTCTTCTATTCAATAACAACTGGCATTTGGGTCGCATAGTTCACAGCAACGAAGATGATCTTGTTGCAGAGACGTTAGTGTTTAGCTATAATTCTGTCTCAAAAGTTTACTTCTTTCCTGACTCACCTATTTGGCTAACTGTATCTTTTCCCCATGTTATTTGTGAGGTTAAGCTCACTGAAAAAAAAAGAAATAACCGAAAACGTTCACTTTGAACAAATCTTAGGCACACAGAATTCAAACACATTTCAACAAATTTAGCATTGAAGAGCTCGATTGATGAAATTCTCTGTACCAGTTAGATTGGATGAATATAGTATAAATTTCTGGGTTACTACAATGTATTTTTTACGTGTTTTCCCACCAATTTGTATATTTTCTAGAGCTCCTCCCTCCGGTGAAAAAATTGAATATGGCAACTAGTGAGTTAGAGCACCTTGTTGGTTCCAAAATTGCAAAAAAAACGAGGATCAAGATTATAGGCTTTGCAATGAAGGTATAACACTGGAACGTCAAAAAATGTAAAATTGAATGTTTGAATGAGTTTTCACAGGATCAGACACAGGAAATATTTCATTTTTTCACAAAAAAAATCAACTTTTTGCGTGTTTTATTACTTAAAACCAAAATACTCACCGATAATTTGTTTTGACCTTAAAGTATATGTAAAAAGGAAGATTTTGGCAGCTTCCAAATATTTAAAAAAAATAAACTTTTTAGATATCGCACTTTGAAAAAAAAACTGTTTTTTCGAATTTCTCGCTCGGGGGAGCATCCAATCCTAATTCTGAGGCCGGAAATGGATTCCTGGGAAGATTTAACATCGACCCACTATTTTCAGAATTTTTTTAAACTCAAATTCTCGCATCGGCAGTCTAAAAACGAAAATTTGTCATGACCCGCAAAAATGAACAAAACACAAAATAGGTCACAAATCCAAAATGGCGCAAAATTAGGGGCTGAAAATGTAGGATCGGACGTATTTTTATATCCTAAAGACGACTAGATAATTCCGGTAGCGAATTAAAAACCACCCCATTCACTCCCTGATCAGTTGACATGGAATCTCCCATATAGGAATTCAAGCTTTCACGAAAACTGGTCAAACTTTGAAAACCTTTCCAAAGAAATATGAAGATAATCGAACTGTTTGTGGTACATGGGATCAGTTCTGTTATTTAAACAAGCCATTAAGTGTATGTGCCCGCCATACTAGGGTTCATTGGTATTGTACACAGTGCACGTTAGATATAGCTGTTGAAGCTAGGTTCAAATTATAAAGTAAATCACACGATGCAAGACGCCTAGCAATAATTTCACAAGTACAAACATGGGTAAGTGCGAATACTTGGTTGGCAGAAACAATCTTCCCCTTGGGGCTGAAGAAATAAGAGGGGTGCTAAGGATTATATTGAATAAACAGGGAACTAGTGAGGATGAGATTAATGAAAGAATCAATAGAGGTAGACAAGTGATGGGAGCGTTAAGCTCAGTCCTATGGGAAAAAGGCATTAAGAATGAAACTAAGAAGTGATTGTATAAGAGTGTAGAATATGGGGCTGAAGTGTGAGATGTCACTAAGAGGAACAAAGCGAAATTGTTGGGAACCGAGATGGACTTCCTACGAAAGAGTTGTGGGAAGTCAAAATTAGAAAAATGATGAACAAGGAACAGACAGTCACTGGTGAGATTGAAAGGAGACAGTTGGTATGGTTCGGCCATACGGTACTTGAGTGGATACCGCCAAGAGAGATAAGTTGGCGAGATGATATGGATCATGCCATGACAGCCAGAAACATGCAGGGGGAAGCGTGCTTCAATAGAATATGGAAACTGGGGATGGAGAAGCGATGACAGCTGTAACCAATCCGTTCCTACTCTTCGAAATCATTCAAAAAGTTTGTAACGTTCCCAGTTGATTTGAGTGGTACTTTGGAAGCGAATTGGGACTTTTTGGATCTCGTTTGAGCTGTGCAATTCAAAGGCAGTAACGACGCCACCCATTTCAGAAATAGAAAGTAATGATGATTACCTGAATACCTCGCGGAAAGTTTGAAATTTCTAAACCGGCGCGCGAGCACACACGCACACACACACCAAGAACTTTCACCTCGATAAGCACACGTATGCAGTGGCGGTGCGAAAATGTCCCAGTAACCGGTCGACGTCGCGTTATATATCAACGGGCGAAAATCGACGAATCACAAGCCTTCCCAGCGCCTCAGATGATGTTCACGTACACGGTCACCGTCGATCATTATCCGTGATTACCGCCACGACATCCTTATCGTCCTTATACAGTTTACTTTACATTCTCTCCTGTCGAGCACCGCTCGGCAATGCCCGTTTTTCCAATAGGCCCTATAGGCCTGTGTCTGGGGGCCCCTGGCTCAGGGGGACCCAAGATTGACCCAAGTATCCCTACGAGGGACCCCCAGATGGTATATGGACATAGGCCCCACTTGAACCAAAAATAGGCCCTGCTCCACGCCCGCCAAATTAATTTTTCTAGGGGATTCACGCCCCGTCCGCACGCCGAATCTATTATTCGCCCTCGGGACGCCTCGACCTACGGGTAGGTCAAAAATCGTCGATAGGAGATATCCGCACTGATCCGAGAAACGTAAATAGCGTGCATTATTTTAAATAAGTTCGGTTATCGCGAAAGGTCGTTACCGAATCGATGGCGAGCTCGGATTAACTTGTAGGAACCACACGAAATAACGGAGCCGCTTATTACGTACAGTTATGATGGATACTCATTAATCGTCAAATTCAAAAATAATATGTCGCGCTTATTAATTAAATACGCTGGTAACGAAGCATCGACGCGGAATTGAAAATCGAAATTCCGCCATTCAAATTACTAGGCGACCTTGTCAGCGCATTTGTACAAATATAATTGGAATAATTAATCTTTTTCCATAATTTTCCTCATTATCAAATCGAATAGCTTTAACCTGCCGAATAGCACACAATCAACATGAGAAGCAAAATGGTACTTTTAGTATTTCAACACTCCTCAACAAAAAGAGACTGATATTTCTCTTTTTCAGGATGTGAGGTAGTACGGCTGTGACGCGCTTGTTTTAAATCTTATTGTGTGTAAAAATTTAAAAATAGGAACAAATCAGAATACTAACGTTACTGTTTGAAACCTTGAGCATTTTAAGACGCCGTAAAAATTCCTACTACACTCAATCATACAGGAATCTCTTGCAACGACTTCAAGGAATGAATTCAATCAGTAGGAGAGGATTTCAGTTTCTAACAGAATGAAACATCAAACATCAAGTTTGCTTTACAAAAATCGCATGGTTTTCGGAAGAGAAGGGATCAGAGCAGGAGCTTAAAATTGGAAGAAATGGTGACAGGTTCCACACGTATCGACAAATAATTTGTCCATTGCATATCCATCAATGTGTATAATTTCATTAATACACAACAGTGCAAAGTGTAGGCTTTTCAGTTTGTATCATTGACATTGAAAGAGACTCGATATGCAACGGACAAAGTATGCACCGTTCACACTGTCTGTGATCTGTGATCAACAACATTGCTTATTGTACATGGTACAAATGATACAAGTGGAGACTCGTTTTCGTAATTTAAAAAGTAAAATAGTTAGAAAATATGTCATCAAACAATGAACATTATTTTTGTTTAAAGAGATAGAAAGTCATGAGTGTCTATGTAAATATAGACTTGTGCAATATACAAGAACACATAACAAAGAAAGCATGGCAAAAGATGGCAGACGTTACTAGGCTGCTGCAAAGAGCCTCGACTTAATACCTTTTGCAAATACCAATACACAATTTTCTTACTAATGTTCTTTGAACTATGTGGTACTAACAACAGACAATAATGTCTTCTTAATCTGAACTACTACTTGGCATTTCGTCAAAAAAAGCACTTTGGACTACTTTGTGGAGTTTGATCAGCCGATGAATCAGACTAAGGCTGACTGGACAATGTGATTAATTCAGTGCTCTCGTATATGGTGAAAGGTTTCATTTTGGATATAAACAAGTTTTCAATTACAGTTGCAGACCAGCCGATCCCTAAATGGATGTAGTCTTCTTGCCTTAAGATCTTATCTAGCAATAATGTCTGTACTGTCTAAACTTCAAAATAATTTCTATTTTAAGTTAGGTGCTTTCTGATGTAGAAATCAGCCTAAGAGGATAAAGTGTAAAAATTGCATTGGGCCTTTCACCATCGAAGTGGGTTTTTGCCACTTCGACGGTACTGCCACCGCCGCTGGGAAAATGGCAGTACCGTAAGTGCTTCGTTACGGCTACATTGCTTCTTCAAAATATCATTGCCAAGTTTGAAACTGTAATGGATTGCAATGTAAAAAAAAAAAACAAAAAATTACTGACACTTTCAAAAAATTGTATTTGTAAGTACTACACGCATATATGTATCATTTATCAAAGTACCTAAGCCGCTAGAATGTTATTTTCATACATACAATACAGGTACGTATTTTTGAAATTAATAAAGTTTCACTTATGAATTTTAAAGTCGTTATGGTGATGCTTCGGAACAGTGAAATTTAAGTTAAAACTGTTGGACTTCGCTATACTCATATAAAGTTTCAACTGTGGTTGGATTTAGTCTGTTTTAGTGCAGCTCATTGTATCGATATAATGCTTTAACCCGGACATGAACTATGAATACACTCCTAAATAGTTGTATGAAAAATACCAGTTATCAAATACTTTCCCATCAAACGACATGAATGATGAATGAAACTATTTGCATTTTTCGATTACAATGAGCTTCCGACAATGATATATTACCTTTACTCCACTTAAATCGTTTGCAATGCACTTATTTCGCAAAAAAAATGAATATTAAAATGTACAATACAGCACTTTTCGCATACCGCGTCGGACGGTCCCACGACGATCGTCCGCACACGTAATCGAACCACCGTGTTACCTACTTAAAAAAATACGACATATGACCAGAAAAAAACCGTTATTCGTAAGATTTTTAATTAACTTTGCCGGAATTCTCATGTATGTTGACGTTCCACTTGACGTCAGCCCGAAAGATCCCTAAACCCTAATGTAACTTACTTCCGCGCTAAGTCGACGTACAGGCTCCGTCACGAAATCACACCGCTCTACTTAACGGTAACGTTTTTAATTGAGAATATCGGATAATATCGAAAATTACTGGGAAATTAACTTCCACATCAATCGCGTAGTGCTCCTCCCTCAGAACAACCAATGACACAGAACGCATCTGTCATCTGTCTGTTCCTAGGAACAACAGATTGCGATATTTTGCGTTTTATGACACTATAGGCAACACGATTTACAACTGGCCTCGGCTTGGTCTCTGGGTTGCGATGCCTCCTTTCCATGTTGTCGCCTAAACAATCCCACGAACAAAACACACCGATTTCAAGTAGAAAACCGCTAAGTTTCTACTTTCCGCCAGGTGATGCCCCCGTCGCCGATCGGGCGGCCATAACCAAAACCAACGCAGATGTCATGTCATATCATCAGTCGCGAAAGAGCATCGTCGAGAGGAGGCGGTACCTCTCTCTCTGTCCCCCTTCGCAGTGTGAGTGTGTGAGAAGTGCGACGATGGCTTCGTCTCGCAAGAAGCAGGACGAGAAGAACCTGAAGACGTTAAGGGAGCTCGCTTCCCTCCCGCAGAACAAGTACTGTTTCGATTGCAACCAGCGCGGCCCGACGTACGTTAACGTCACCATCGGATCGTTTGTGTGCACGAAGTGCTCGGGAATGCTGTAAGTATAAAGACTCTGTGTGTGTGTCTGGGAAAGAGGAAATGTCGATGCCGTTCGACCGTCGAGGTATTTTTCGCTGCCGCCCGCGAGCGTCGACTATTTCGGGTGTCTTTTGTTGTTGTTGCTGCTTTGCTGCCTTTACCCTTCACTGTTCACATTCTTCCTTCCACCTGCCTCAGCTCCAACATTACGGTATCGAGGCGGGCGGCAGGTGGCCCCTCGGCGTTAATTAAATTTCCACCGAGTGCACTGAAAGGAACGATGATTGGTGCAGTAACAAAGCACTTCCGCGCTTAAGAAGCCCGTGGCATTGTTGTTCAGAGGAGGAGGTTGTGGAAGCAAACGCCAATTCCCGCGGGACATACGGGAACCACGTGTGCAATGTGGTCGAGCATGTATCACCATGACACTTGAGCTTGTTATAGCAGGTTTAACATGCTCAAATGTAATGTAGACAATAGATAATTCACCAGTTCAGAACCTCTGCTGGAATGAACCTATATTGAGCATGATTCGAAAAATTGTCCAATGTTTGGCGTACATATTTAGTGAGTTTCGTTGCAAATTTGTAACTTTGGTTGTTACTGCCGAATCAGTTGATTGCAATTCTAAATTGTTACCACTCCTCAACAATTCCTGCAGGGTCGAATTTGTATCATCAAGTGCTATGTTCTAGCCAGTGTTGGGTTTGTTCCAGCAAACAGAAACGTGTTGTCGACATGTTATTTCTAGTTACCCTTAAAAGTATTGCCAATAATGTCAATGTTAAAACCAAAAACAAAACGTGATTAGAAATTACATGTTCTGCTTGCTGAGCAAACTTTGGCAATTTGTTACTAACAAAGAAAACATTCCATGCAGCAATTCAGTAGACAAATCTGCTGGAACCATATCTTGGGAGTAACCTAACCTCCAATCTCAATTTTTGGCCCGTGGCATTGTTATTCAGAGGAGGAGGTTGTGGAAGCACACACCAATTCCCGCGGGACATACGGGAACCACGTGTGCAATGTAGTCGAACATGTATCACCATGACACTTGAGCTTGTTACAGCAGGTTTAACATGCTCAAATGTAATGTAGACAATAGATAATTCACCAGTTCAGAACCTCTGCTGGAATGAACCTATATTGAGCATGATTCGAAAAATTGTCCAATGTTTGGCGTACATGTTTAGTGAGTTTCGTTGCAAATTTGTAACTTTGGTTGTTACTGCCGAATCAGTTGATTGCAATTCTAAATTGTTACCACTCCTCAACAATTCCTGCAGGGTCGAATTTGTATCATCAAGTGCTATGTTCTAGCCAATGCTGGGTTTGTTCCAGCAAACAGAAAACGTGTTGGGGACATGTTATTTCTAGTCACCCTTTAATGTATTGCCAATAATGTCAATGTTAAAACCAAAAACAAAATGTGATTAGAACTTACATGTTCTGCTTGCTGAGCAAACTTTGGCAATTCGTTACTAATAAAGAAAACATTCCATGCACCAGTTCAGTAGACACATCTGCTGGAACCATATCTGGGGAGTAACCTAACCTCCAATCTCACTTTTTGGCCCGTGGCATTGTTATTCAGAGGAGGAGGTTGTGGAAGCAAACGCCAATTCCCGCGGGACATACGGGAACCACGTGTGCAATGTAGTCGAGCATGTATCACCATGACACTTGAGCTTGTTACAGCAGGTTTAACATGCTCAAATGTAATGTAGACAATAGATAATTCACCAGTTCAGAACCTCTGCTGGAATGAACCTATATTGAGCATGATTCGAAAAATTGTCCAATGTTTGGCGTACATGTTTAGTGAGTTTCATTGCAAATTTGTAACTTTGGTTGTTACTGCTGAATCAGTTGATTGCAATTCTAAGTTGTTACCACTCCTCAACAATTCCTGCAGGGTCGAATTTGTATCATCAAGTGCTATGTTCTAGCCAATGCTGGGTTTGTTCCAGCAAACAGAAAACGTGTTGGGGACATGTTATTTCTAGTCACCCTTTAATGTATTGCCAATAATGTCAATGTTAAAACCAAAAACAAAATGTGATTAGAAATTACATGTTCTGCTTGCTGAGCAAACTTTGGCAATTCGTTGCCAACAAAGAAAACATTCCATGCACCAGTACCAGTTCAGTAGACACATCTGCTGGAACCATATCTGGAGTAACCTAACCTCCAATCTCACCTTTTGATATCGTAACATCAAGTAAAGTCCAACGAACCTTAATTTTAGAAGTGCTCATCGTAAAAGCCCATGCGATCATACTCTCGTGTTGTCCTCACAAAACCAAATCAGAAGAAATCACCTAACCTCTGATGTGTCCTTTAGTCCTATGTGGTCCTAACTTAGTTTAAGAAAGTCCATAAGTTTCATTTTTGCAGCCCAAGCAATCATTATCGTCTCGTTTTGAAGTAACCAAATGTGAGATAACGCAACGTCTGATATGGGTAGTTTGTCATCGAATGACCTTGACTATTTGGTACAGGTCCTTGACTGCCATGAGGTAGAAGTATTAAGTAAGGTCCATCCAAACTCAATCTAAGAATTGCTACGACTCGTTAAATGAGCAATCGCGTTGTCCCGGTGAGTAAATTGATGAACCATAGGTACTCTTTTCGAAACAAATCCCGATGCACGTCATTTTGAGCAACCATTACTACCAACTTAATATAGTCACAGGACATCGCAATTTATGTGTTTCGTGTATATTTTAGGTTGAGAATACACATAACCATATATATTGTCAACCTAAAATATACACGGAACACATAAATTGCGATGTCCTGGGACTATATCAAGTTGGTAGTATTGAATGTTTGGTGATAACATCAAAATGACGTGCATCGGGATTTGTTTTAAACAGGGTATACCTACGTTTCAATCGTAACGATCTTAAATTGACTTTGGAATGAGTGTAACTTCGTTAACTGTTAGTTATCCATTAGGACGCCTTCCTTTCGCCACAGCTTCTTTTATCGAGCAATAAAAGTAGTTAATACCCGTGCAGACATCATAAATTGGAACTTCTACTGGTACGGAATCGCCGTATCGAATTTACCAATTAAGATCGCCGTGAACGTGACACCGACTCCCTCTTTTAATCCCGATGGATACCTTTTAAGTGGCGTTAAGCGACGCTTGACTAGAAAGGGAAGAAACGTCACCCCGTGCAATTCGATACCTTGCAGTCCTCTTCTCGGATTTCAAGACGGCCTACTCACCACGGTCCCTGTTGTCCGATAAGTAAAGTTTTATGACGAAGGAAATAGGGAAAGTCCGGCAGTTCATTGAATATGTCAAGAGTGAGCCATTGAAGAAATGCGGCGAGGCGAGAGGTAGATACTTGGGGGAATCGAAGTATCCGTCTCGCAGCAGATTCTTCTAGACTGATCGCGTATTTTTCTATTGTGTTTGAGTCGTTTAAACATAAAAAGCCGGTGAGCGATAGGATATGAGCACAGACCATTAATATAACTAGACCCGGTGTTCCCATTAGAAACTGATCTTTGTTTACATGCCAACATAGCCGATAGGCGCGGTGTAAAGGGGGAAGAAAATATGGCCGCCTTTGACGAATTTTGACAGCGTACAAAGTAGCTATCCATAGGCGTATCAAAAATAAGGGACAAAAAGGAAACAAAATTAAGAAAATAATTTATTTATTATTTAGATCAACGGGCAATGAAGCCCTTTACATGCTAGCTAACAAAGGTGCGAAATAAGTGACAAATGATAAAGAAGGACATAGATTATCAAAATCATCATGACAGTAATAATGCATACAATAAGTATAATCCAAGACCCATCTGTCAGAAATTTGCTTTAGATTGGCATAAGAGGTAATCGCAATGTTTTTACATGAATACCTCGGGAATAACGTCTAGAATAAGGATTGACTTATCCTCCAAAGCGCATCGGTCGGGAACATTGTTAAAAATGCAACAATTTAAAAAGAAATTAAAAAACGCGTTTTTTCCCGAATTGTTTTGCTTCTAACTTTTTAATTATTGAATTTAGAAGAAAGTTGAAGAGAGGAAAAAGTTGCAGAATCTATTTTTACATAAAATGGCATAGGTTATAAATTCAAAAATTTATTAGCGGTTTTGCCAAATAGTAATAAACAAAAAATCGGCCCAAAAAAGTGTTTTTTAACTTTTTATTTTAGGCACTTTAAAATATAGTTAGGACTTTCATATCACAGGTACAAAATCCTCAAGTTATAATAAAAGAATCGAGTAAATTTCGTTTCGATCGGATTATTAGAGTTTGCACAATAATTTTGCAATCCAGAAAAATCGGAAAATATTGAAAATTTTCAAAATTGTTTAATTTTTTTTCCACTATTCGATTTTAATAAAACTAGCGGTCATATATAAGAGGGAACAAGCTTTCATGTACTTTTGTCAGAATTAAAAAATATTTATTAGAACGGATACAGTCATTGTTTAAAGTTGGTGTCGTTTTTTTTTGCTTATAAACAAATAGATTATCTCGGCGAATTTTTTGTTAAATGAAATTCTGAAAAGATAGCAGGAAAGTGCTCGGAAAGACGGTTCTTTTTATTCATAATAAGTTGCTATTTTGCTCTTTAGCTTCTGAGATGTAACTCCTCAAAATTGTTTAGTGTTTAATAAAATGGTTAATAATGGTTAATAAAATTACTATTTTTTCTCATATCTTAAGAAATAATTGTTTCTCACAGTAACCAGTATAATATTTTTGTTGAAATTTACATTGAAAAGATTGAACTTTAAATTCAAAAAATGTCTCGCTTCGAATTTTGACAAATTCAAAAATTTGACATTTCTATTAAACACAGTTACAGGGTAGAAATTAATTACCTTGTAGGTTCAAAAATTTGATGCATCGGCAATGAAACAGCATCTCTCTTTAAATATCTAGCATTGTCGGTTGCACCTATTTTAGGCACAAAATCATCTTTACTGAAATGTTTTGAGCAAATATAGGACGATTTTGTTATGTTATCATTTTCGCTAAGTCCCAAAACAGAAATCCAAATATTTCTTTTAATTGGATCTGCTGGAAACCTAAAATAATAACACTGATAGAACGCCACTGAGATGATACATAACCTCAAAAAATTTCATTAATAAATTTCTTTATTCACCTATGAAAAGACAATCCCGAGGCTTTCCCTGCATCGCTATAAACGTTGCATATCTTGCACCTATTAACCATTGTTAAAGGTTTCCTATTTTTCTCAAAATTACTCCCGGTTAGTTTTGGTTTGGTTACGTTAGCGTGTGACAGACTAGGACGCGATGTTGCCACGTTGCCTCTCATAACGAAAGTCTATATTATTTTAGATTTACGTACAACTGACCAACCGCAGGCAAAGTAGGCTGGATGTATAAGCAAATCGTAAGCGAGAATTCTTCATTTGCATTCATGCAACAGCGCAAAAAAACGCTTAGAATGTGCTAAGATCTTGTCAATACATTATTTTGTAAACAAACGGGTCTAGTTATATTAATGGTCTGTGGATATGAGTCTGTAAAACCCTAGCGCGAAGAGAAATAATTACTAAAGTACTACACAATAGTAGGTTGAGTACTTATTTAGTGTAGCGTAATTATTTAGTCCCCCGAAAACGTCGCAGTACTATGGTAGACTCTCCCATCGTGAAGATATCAGCGATTTACCAAGTTTCACCAAAACTCGTTTTATCTTCATTCTATTTCGCCGTTCGTTTTAAAGTAGTCCAATACAAAATAAACTATTAATCATCCATTTGACCTTGATTGTTGTTTGCACCAATAGTCATGTAGATTAAGTCGCGATCGTGACGATATGACTACAAATTTCTGCAATTCTTTGGCAGAAAGTTTGGGTCCTTCACAATTCGTCCCGTTATCATTCGTCCTATTTATAATGGTACCGGTACGAACCTCCTTTATCACAAGCTAACCAGTTTAATGGACCTAAATTTCTCGTGCGTTGCGATCTGCATATAAAACACATCTTTTCCTACTTATATTTTAATATCCATTTGGTGTGCTCCTCCTTGACCTTCCCTGTCGAAATTCACTTATCGAAACAATAACTTAGTTACGGCCCAATAAAACTTAACGTTCCTCACATATGTATCGCATTGAAGGGAACAGATTTAATTGGGACGAATTTAATGGACGGCCTTGAGGAATTGGCAGTAATTTGATATTGTAAACAGTGGAGAGCGTGCGTGTGGAGAATTGTCCGCCGAGATTTTCGTACGGGGGCTAATGGAGTTGTTCCATGCATAAAAACGAGTATGTATACTGTTTTCAAAGAAAGAGTCTTGGCAAAATCACAACACGAGAGTGGGATCGGTCGATCTAGTAGGTATCTATGAAGTTATGGGGAGATTGATAAAAAGGCGTAGCACAGATGTATGTAATAATGCTTTATTTGTCACTTCTGGTTACTATCGTCACAATCCTAAACTTGGCACATGGTGCTAAATTGCGCTTCTTTAAGGAAACAAAGAATTGTTTTGATGAATATTGCAGCAGGACCAATCTACAGACTCCAGTCTTTAGAACGTGGTATTTAAAATTTTGGCCATGAGTTCTTTTTGGAACCCATTCCCCTTAGAACTTACAAAATTATTTGAACCACGCATTAAGGCGGAAACAGACTATCGTCACGTCACGTGAGTTCACGTGCTGTCACGTTAACTCACGTCACTTTGACGTAACCTCAGTCTGGTTCTAATACATTTAAATACCATGTGAAATATTACTCCGCACTTTTTATCCGTGACGTGAGTTAACGTGACAGCACGTGAGCTCACGTGACGTGACGATAGTCTGTTTCCGCCTTTACAGTCCAAAATTACATGATATTCCGAAAATGACTCGGCCACGTCCTCGAGTACTAAAGTAACTAACGTAGACAATGCGACAACTTTCCTTTTTCACGTCCACAACGGCCGTTCTAGGTGACTACTAGAACCATGAAACATAACCTCAAACTCGTACCGATGTAATGCTCTCGATTTCGCTTAACTCGTGACCGGTTCAAAAATGGAAAACTCGGGTTCAATGAATTTTTTCCCCCTTGCGTACGTTTTCTTTTGTGTCGACGCCTACGTCGTCAATGGGTCGACTTTCGCAGGTGAGGTATGCTCTGTGTAACGTATGTGCGTAAGTAATAATAGAAGTGAGTCAGCGCTTAGAACCAGTAAAACGACAAAACTGGAATTACCGCGAGTGTTAAGTAACCTGTTGGAAATGATTGAGACGGTGATTGGTGCGGCTCGAATTCCGACCAATCCACATGGTGATTTTATACAATGGGTGATACTGGATCATCACCTGGTGATTTACTATCTCCGGTCACCTTCGGTTGTAGGATGTATTCCTTTTCATAAATCGGACAAGAGTCGCCCCTATTGAATTTATAAGGAGCCGGGTGTTCATTTGAATTTCTAATCGTTGCCCGGGCGCTAGATTTACGTGACACGCACGAGAACGCGAGACGTGACTCATGTTCGCCATACGGACCGTTTCCTTCAAAATTGACTCACGAAATGCACACAGACACACACTACGATAAGCCACATTAACCCTTCACCATACGAAATTAATCAACATGACAATGGAAAACGCAAACAATAGCAACATCGAGCTGCAAAAATTCTCGTACAAATACAGCATTATCTGCACTATTGTTTATAACAGTTGTAGTGAATGTTATGAGGTCGTGCTGATGCTATAACAGTGCGCGTTTTCGTGGGTCCAAATACTTGCACTACACTAATTTATTTAACACTAATTACTGGTATTGTGTAACACTTTTCAACTGTTTTTCACCATAGGTAACATAACAGAGATTTCTGTCCGGGAAAGACGCCTCGATTCTCGAAACTAACTGCCTGCCGGCCTCCTAGCAATATCAACGAGAAACTTAATAGCGCTCCAATCGTTGTAGGATAATACAATTTGGACACCAAATATTTTATACTCGTAGACAATTATTAATCAGGCAGGGAACTGAATATAAATAAATTTAAGAATTTCATCGATGGAAACAATGAGCTCGATCCAAAGAAAGGAAGAAAATTTGACAGCGTTCAAGAGAAAGACGATCGGAATAATAACGAGGCCTACAAAGACGAACGAAACTGCATTTTGAAGTTTAAAATATCTCAAGGTAATAAAATGTAGTAAAAGTGATACATGCCAACAGAGTCAGATGGTACGAATACATATAATAAATCTAGAAAGTGTTTATTTCATTCAGTAAATTGTATTTTGAAATTACGTAAAATGTGCCATGCGTCTGTAGTTGCCAAAAAAACTTCCTGGAAAGTCCAAATTTGGTCACTTTTCAGTTTTTTGAAACTTGGAAAGTTATTATGGATTCATATGAATTGAAGTCTAGAAACTCCACATTCTGTTTACGTATAAATGTCTTTCGAAGCCTTTTCAAAAGTTCTTATGAACCTCTGCTTTCAAATTCCATAAAATTAAAATAGGCTCTCATGTCTCAAGATATCTTCTATAACCTTCATGAATTTTCTGGGGTTTTAAAACTTGAAAAGTGATAGGTATGTCTTTTCCCATCCAACGTCTTAAGTTGCCAGAAAGCCTTCTAGAATCTTTGACTTTTGTCAGTTTTCATTGTTTTCCAATTTCTGAAGAAAAAAACACTTTAAATTATGATGAAAATTCTATAGAAAAAAAATTAAATACACCCACTTGATGTCACAAGTTTTTGAAACTTCTCCAAACTTCATCAGTTTTCAGGAATTTTTGAATCCAGAATAGCTCTAAACGCTGAGAAGTGTTTCTACTTCCTTCTTTAAATTTTCTTTTGATATTGCACGCAACGAGAAAAAATATTTGTGCCTGTTTTTCTTCAAACACTCCCTAAGTTGTTTCAAAACCTTCTAGAAACGCCAAACTTTACCAATTCCAAGGTTGTTTGAAATCTGGAACGTTCACATGAACCTGACGATCCTTTTGAAAGTCTATATAGAAGAAATTAGACATCTTCCAAGTTTTCTCCAAATGTCTTCAATTTTCAGGGATTTTTCGAATCCTGAATGTATCTTTAAATCCTGAAACCTATTTATTTGATTGAATTAATTTTTTTTTCTTAAAAAAAAACTAAGTTATGATGGAAATTCTATAGAAAAAATAGAAAAAAACTAAATACACCCACTTAGATGTCACAAGTTTTTGAAACTTCTCCAAACTTCATCAGTTTTCAGGAATTTTTGAATCCTGAATAGCTCTAAACGCTGAGAAGTGTTTCTACTTCCTTCTTTAAATTTTCTTTTGATATTGCACGCAACGAGAAAAAATATTTGTGCCTGTTTCCCATCAAACACTCTAAGTTGTTTCAAAACCTTCTAGGAACGCCAAACTTTACCAACTCCAAGGTTTTTTGAAATCTGGAACGTTCACATGAAACTGGCAACCGTTTTGAAATTCTCTATAGAAGAGATTAGACATGTTCCAAGTTTTCTCCAAATATCTTCAATTTTCAGGGATTTTTTCGAGTCCTGAATATATCTTTAAATCCTGAAACGTTTATTTGATTGAATTAATTTTTTTTTTCTGAAAAAAAAACTAAGTTATGATGGAAATTCTATAGAAAGAATAGAAAAAAAACTAAATACACCCACTTAGATGTCACAAGTTTTTGAAACTTCTCCAAACTTCATCAGTTTTCAGGAATTTTTAAATCCAGAATATCTCTAAACGCTGGAAAGTGTTTCTACTTGCTTTCTTCAAAGTTTTCTTTAAATGTCTTCAATTTTCAGGGATTTTTTCGAATCCTGAATATATCTTTAAATTCTGAAACCTGTTTATTTGATTGAATTATTTTTTTTTCTGAAGAAAAAAAAAGGTTTAAATTATGATGAAAATTCTATAGAAAAAATAAAAAAAAATTAATACACTCACTTAGATGTCGCAAGTTTTTGAAACTTCTCCAAACTTCATCAGTTTTCAGGAATTTTTAAATCCAGAATATCTCTAAACGCTGGAAAGTGTTTCTACTTGCTTCTTTAAATTTTCTTTTGATATTGCACGCAACGAGAAAAAATATTTGTCTGTTTCGCTTCAAACACTCTAAGTTGACTCAAAACCTTCTAGAAACGCCAAACTTTACCAATTTCAAGGTTTTTTGAAATCTGGAACGTTCACATGAACCTGGCGACCCTTTTGAAATTCTCTATAGAAGAGATTAGACATGTTCCATGTTTTCTCCAAATGTCTTCAATTTTCACTTTCAGGGATTTTTCGAATCCTGAATGTATCTTTAAATCCTGAAACCTATTTATTTGATTGAATTAATTTTTTTTCTGAAAAAAAAAACTAAGTTAGGATGAAAATTCTATAGAAAAAATAGAAAAAAAATTAAATACACCCACTTAGATGTCACAAGTTTTTGAAACTTCTCCAAACTTCACCAGTTTTCAGGAATTTTTGAATCCAGAATAGCTCTAAACGCTGAGAAGTGTTTCTACTTGCTTCTTTAAATTTTCTTTTGATGTTGCACGCAACGAGAAAAAATATTTGTGCCTGTTTCCCATCAAACACTCTAAGTTGTTTCAAAAGCTTCTAGAAACGCCAAACTTTACCAATTTGAAGGTTTTTTGAAATCTGGAACGTTCACATGAACCTGACGATCCTTTTGAAAGTCTATATAGAAGAAATTAGACATCTTCCAAGTTTTCTCCAAATGTCTTCAATTTTCAGGGATTTTTCGAATCCTGAATGTATCTTTAAATCCTGAAACCTGTTTATTATTGAATTATTTTTTTCGGAAATTGCTGGCAACCAGAAGAAACGACTTACACCTTTTGTTTTCCATTAAACGTTCTACAAGTTGTCACAAAACCTTTTAGAAACTCAAAATGTTACCACGTTTTAACACTATTAAGAACGTGGAAAGGTCTTATAAACCTTACAAGCCGCTTGAAATCCTGTAGGTATATGTCCTGTTGGACATAAAAATCCCATTTTAAATGTTGGTCAAAAATAATATCTACCAAGATACCCATTATTAGTTACTCTATTTAGTTGCTTTCCATTTATTTTTATAGACAGAATTTTAGGAATGGAGTCTTTATAATTACCCATTCTCATAAAAACAGAATTTTCAACATTTAGTACTAAATTATTTTGATATAGCCAAGAATGTATTAATTCTAATTTATTGTTCAAATGATCAACAACTTCCATCCAACTATTCCCTTTACAAATAATTGCAGTACCATCTGCATATCCAATTACATAATCGAAAAGTCGTTCATGTATAGAATAAAAAGCAGAGGACCTAAAATAGATCCCTGCGGTACTCCTACATTTACTATACACTCCATTTACTTTTACAAACTGTATCCTATTTTTTGGTTAACTTTTTGATTATGAGCCATCCCTCTAATGCCCATATATTCCAATTGGAAAAGCAAGTTAGTGTGATCTACTGTATCGAAAGCCTTTGAAAAATCTAGGAAAGTTAATTTTACTCTCAGCTAAACTTTCATATATGAATTTAGATATATTGCTAGTGCATCTGTTGTACCAATATTTTTGAAAAAACCGAATTGTCTTTTACTCATCAGTTTTGTTTTATCAGTTGTATTTCCTTAAATTGCTTTATTGGCCATTCCAAAAATCGATTTCCCGTATTGTCCTCAGGTGGAATTAAAATTCAAAGTACGGTGCATTTGTGTGTTTACTACTTCGGTGTTAAGTCGATTAGTAAATATGTGTTAACACACTCTTTATTTTTTCTTCGACTTTGCCGAAAATCCTCGTTAGCATTTCACCGTCTTGCCGATCGGACGCCAAAGTCGTAATAGTTATATTTACGACGCTTATAATTATCCGTAATTATTCGAAAAGGTCCGCTTTTCGCGTAGGTCTTGTTTTTAATTGTTGTTCACTTGTCGTGTCGTTATGCTGAGTTGACATTGAAAATGTTTGTAATTAATTCCGTTTAAATTGTTAATAATGAGAATACACGTTACGTGCGATTTATGTGGAACCTTATCGACGATGTTTTCGTTCCGAAAAAGGCGGTTTACCCAGGTCAGGACCCTCTGTTTCCTTCGATCTATCGAATTATCGCTTCGTATTTTGGCAAACTTGTTTATTGTTCGCCCAACAAAATGATGATCGCCGCAGAAAGTCGCACGGCATCGCACGACAAAAACAACCGTCTGTCGCCCGTCGCAATGACCCCCGACTCTAATTATCTAATTAGTAATGAATCAGTTTCAATTAAATGAGTGATTACAAGCAATCTCGTGTCGTTTCGGAGAAAGTTCTCCGTATGAATCATCCTGCACTGCAGCGATAAACGTTGATGCGAGATGATAAAGCGTGACGTGAATTTCTAATCGGTTCCTGATGAGCTCGCCGTAAAATCGATGGGAGTTCCCTCCTTAGATGTGATGGATTACATGTGCTCTGTTATCAGATCGTTCTAGAAATATTGTTTGTATACGTGATTAAGATAGGGGTTTGATCGGTGTTTAATAAAAATGTTTCTTATTGAACTTCGATATTTCCCGGGGAAACGTAATGTTAACGTTAGGAAATCAATACTGTAATGCGAAAAGTAAACAGCGCGAGACGTGTTTACTTGTATAGGACCTGGGCGGCTACCTCAAAAGAATTGCCGCGACGCTTAATTGAATTCTATAAAAAAAGACAGCTTCCATGAACACTCCCGGATTATTATTTAAGGAAAAGTGATTTATGACCTTCTGAACACTTTCTACGTAAACATTATTAAAAGAACAATCGAGTGCCTTGTGGAATTATCGAGTAAATTCGGGAAAACATTATGGGGGGCTATAAAAGTGGAGGCGGCGGACGAGAGAGGATTATTAGACGTGAGCGCGATATAGTAAATTAGCGAAAGACCGACCAGTGAAATAAATTAACGATTAAGAGTGTGATATAAATTAATTAGTCAAGTGTGTTATATAAATTAGTTTAGGAATAGTCTAAGATAAATTAAGTAGTGTGTAGTGTTTAATTAGGATACTGTATACAAATTAGAAAATAAACGTTACAATACGTTTTTCAAAATCGACAGTGAGATATTTTGATGATTTTTTTGTAAATTCTCCCAAATTTCACTTTAACGATGATAATGAAATAACTAAAGAAAATTGATGCTTTTTCCACCTCTTTCCGCCATTTTGAAATTCTTTGGACAGATAAGCTAAGCGGTGATATGGTAGTGTGTGAATGACCGACATGACGGACGTTACTATCGGATAAACGAATCTTCTGGGTAGACAGCGGACTACATGTAAAGTGCACATATTTAATCATTTAAGTTAATTTTCGCTAATTATTAATTGCATATTAAGGCATTATTACCTTCTCATATGAGGTACTCATACATGAGAGTATTGTAATCGGGTCGATTTTTAGATATTGAGTTATTAGCATTTCTGAACGTTTTGAGGTCTCCTGATTCCAAAATATATGTTTTTGGAAAACCGTCTGTACGTCTGTATGTATGTGTGTATGTATGTCTGTGGTAGGATTTTCTCAAATACCAAAAACCACAAACGGTCAAAACTTTGTATTTAGACTTTGTACCATACCAGGACGTGAAAATAAGCTTTTCATTAAAATCGGCCAGGATAAAAGGGTAGTTTACTCTTGCCATTTTTCGGTTTTTTGAATTTTTCTCGAAATTCGCTACAAGAATTTTTTTGAAACTTTGAATATTGATTGTACGATTAAATAGGTATAAAAAAGTTTTCTAGCGATTTTGGCTAAATCTTCTGTGAAGGGCACTTTATACTTGTCAATTTTCGGTTTTTTCAATTTTTTTCGAAATCCACTCCACGAATTTTTTTTAAACTTTGAATATTTATTCTACTATTGAATATGTATAAAAAAGTTTTCTAACGTTTTTTGCTAAATCTTCTGTGAAGGATACTTTATACTTGTCGATTTTTTGTTTTTTGTATTATTCTCGGAATTCGTTCCAAGAATTCTTTTTAAACTTTGAAAATTTATAGTGCATTTGGATAATCACATTTTCAAAAGACCACATTTCTTTAATGGTTCATTTTCAAAAATTACAATTGATTTTTTCTGATTGATTTCTGATTTCTTGATTAAAATTCTCCAATTTGTTTAATTTACTAAGTGTAAGGTGAAATGGCTGTTCAGTTATCCATAGATTTCTCAGCCACACGTTCCTGGACATACACAGAGAAAAGTGTATTTGTTATATTGCTACCTATAACGTGTAGAGTGGGTCCCAATGTCAGATAACCCGTCGTAGGGGTTGTTTTTGAAGGGATTAAATATCTTTTCTCTTTGAAACTTTTGAAAAGTCTCTTTTCAATTTTAAACGCAAATCTACTTGTCATAGTTACCCATAATATATATAGAATCTGTTCCAATATCAGACCATTCGTCGACGGGGCTGTTTTTGAAATGTTTAGATATGTAATCCCTCCAAAAGCAACCCCCCAAACGACTGACCAGACATTGGCACGCACTCTATACTTTAACAAGCAACTACAACAAGCAGATTTGCGCGGAAAATTGAAATGAGGCAAGCTATCTAAGAAATCATTGAAGTACTGTCTAATCCGTCCAAAAACAACCCCTTCGACGATTAATATGTCATTGAAACCCGCTCTGTACTTTAGGGAGAAATATAACAAGACATTTACCGTCTTAATCCTAGACACTTCACCCTTATTGTTTAAATCAAGTTTATAACTATGCGTGTTAGGATTATTACAACTTTGGGATCTACGAACGTGAATCCTGAATCACCCTGTATATTCATGGGTGTGAAGTTAGCCACAGTTAGAACATAAAAATGCATCTCACTACAAATTTCATTGATTCCGTAAATACGTATCAAAAATGATATTTATGTTATCGATTGATTAAGCAAATCCTAACGAAATGTTATTATTGTGGAAAAAATCCCCCCTCTACCCTCGAGGGTGGTGGAAATAGGGGTAAAAAATTAACGATCCAAATTTTTTACTAAAGTACTACTTATGTCACAAAATTGTTAAATAAATCATGTCATTATAGCCAGACGACAAACTCGGCATGGCCGTCAGGGGGTGGTAATAGGGGTGAAAGGTTACGAATTCGATGGACTTAAGAGAGTCTTAGAGAGACTTAGAGATCTCTACCCTCGAGGGTGGTGGAAATAGGGGTGAAAAATTGACGATCCAGATTTTTTACTAAAGTATTCACAAACTTGTTAAATAAATCATGTAATTATAGGCGAGACGACAAACTCGACGTGGCCGTCAGGGGGTGGTAATAGGGGTGGAAGGTTACGAATTAGATGGACTTAAGAGAGTCTTAGAGAGACTTAGAGATCTCTACCCTCGAGGGTGGTGGAAATAGGGGTGAAAAATTAACGATCCAAATTTTTTACTAAAGTATGTCACAAACTTGTTAAATAAATCATGTAATTATAGGCGAGACGACAAACTCGACGTGGCCGTCAGGGGGTGGGAATAGGGGTGGAAGGTTACGAATTCGATGGACTTAAGAGAGTCTTAGAGAGACTTAGAGATCTCTACCCTCGAGGGTGGTGGAAATAGGGGTGAAAAATTGACGATCCAGATTTTTTACGAAAGTACTACCTATGTCACAAAATTGTTAAATAAATCATGTCATTATAGCCAGACGACAAACTCGGCATGGCCGTCAGGGGGTGGGAATAGGGGTGGAAGGTTACGAATTCGATGGACTTAAGAGAGACTTAGAGATCTCTACCTTCGAGGGTGGTAGAAATAGGGGTGAAAAATTAACAATCCAGATTTTTTACTGAAGTATGTCACAGTGTTGTTAAATAAATCATGTAATTATAGGCGAGACGACAAACTCGACGTGGCCGTCAGGGGGTGGTAATAGGGGTGGAAGGTTACGAATTCGATGGACTTAAGAGAGTCTTAGAGAGACTTAGAGATCTCTACCCTCGAGGGTGGTGGAAATAGGGGTGAAATATTGACGATCCAGATTTTTTACGAAAGTACTACTTATGTCACAAAATTGTTAAATAAATCATGTCATTATAGCCAGACGACAAACTCGGCATGGCCGTCAGGGGGTGGTCAGGGGGAAGGTTACGAATTCGATGGACTTAAGAGAGACTTAGAGATCTCTACCTTCGAGGGTGGTGGAAATAGGGGTGAAAAATTAACGATCCAGATTTTTTACTAAAGTATGTCACAAAATATTGTTAAATAAATCATGTAATTATAGGCGAGACGACAAACTCGACGTGGCCGTCAGGGGGTGGTAATAGGGGTGGAAGGTTACGAATTCGATGGACTTAAGAGAGACTTAGAGATCTCTACCCTCGAGGGTGGTGGAAATAGGGGTGAAAAATTAACGATCCAGATTTTTTACTGAAGTATGTTAAAAATGAAACTTGTTAAATAAATCATGTAATTATAGGCGAGACGACAAACTCGGCATGGCCGTCAGGGGGTGGTAAAAGGGGTGGAAGGACTTAGAGCGCCTCATTAGAGATCCAATTTATTTCGTAATTCAGGATTGTATTTATAGTTATCACTCGATTAAGCAGACGCCAAACAATTATTATCGTCGAAGAAATTTCGATCGGTGAAGAAATCATGACTGACCAAACAACATTCGTGAGAAACTCTCTCTCTCTCTCTCTCTCTCTCTCTCTCTCTCTCTCTCTCTCTCTCTCTCTCTCTCTCTCTTTTTCTCTGTTTTTGTTATTTTCATTATCTTCGAGCTCCGCTGCCCTTTGGTGGGTAGTATCGCATTCGATCACGTTTGATAAACGCCCGTTTTGTGTTTTTGTTGTTATTAACCGCGTCGGTTGCAACAAATAAAAAAGAGATAAACGCAGTTACGGCGAATTATTTTTTTCGGTGTCCGCGACACGATCGTCTCTCCCGCGGGACGTGTCTCGACGATAACCGCGAGCTCGTGACGCAAAAAATGTTTCAATGAAACTGATATCGGACTCCGTCGGCCAATAATAATAATATATAAAGGCGGAATTTTCGATCGGCCGCCTCAGTGCATCGATACCTCCGATCCGGGTATTGCTCCAGCTTTAAGTTTGGCGACAAGTAAGTTGAATTCAGAGTTTCGAGATTTACACGAAAGCGGTGCATGCGCAGTAGCTGTGGTGACTGGTTTCTGATTGGAGGAAACCGTGGCGCGAACCTAAACTCTTCGGATTTATCCTGAAGATCCCAACAATCGAAGCGGACCGTTACTCGTCCGCTACTGCGCATGCACCACTTATTTTACGAGAGATTTTGGTTTAAATGTCGGTAAAAACGAGCCCTTTGTTTGGTAATCTAAGACACCGGACAAAGGAGAACGGAATTAATATGTTCAACGAGCAACGAACCTAAAAAATACCGATGTTTACATAACATTGGACGAAAACGAATCGAAGGTTATTGGTATTGTTTAAATAAATATTTCGTTTGGCACCATTTTTAATGGAATGCAAGGCGAGTTCTCGTTTGGAACAAAAATGGAAAAGGCGTAGTTCGTATATTTGCACTTTATTTAAAAATTCACCCAAAAATATTTCCATTTGTTATGGTAAATGTTATTAAACAATCTTCGTATCGATTGTGATATCTTTGTCGTTTCATGCTTGTCACGAGTTTTTGTTATACAGTGCTATTTCCTTGTTAGACCACGATAGTAATGTGTTGGGTTATTTGATTTTTTAACAAGCTGTAAAACTCGGTTATTTATGCGACCCGAGCACTGGCTAATCTCATCGTAAAATTTTAATATATCTGTCGATAAATGAGCGGACTGGTCAAACTTCGAATTGAGTTATGCAATGAGTTTATTATGTCAAGGGTTAAATTTGGCGTAATACATCTTCCAGTCTTATAACTTTATGATTTCGTGTCGGAAGCTCACCGGTAACTCCTGTACCTACAGCTTTTATGGAACGATCAATACTGCTTTAATAGTATTACAGATTTTATTTCAAACTTCTTGAAGTTCATCGATTTCTTTCAGACTAAGTAGTACTCTTTTAACTTCGTGAATTCTTTCCGAAAATTCATTGGCAACTCCGTACCTAACTTGTTTCGAACTACCAGTACTAGTTTGACCACGTTGTTCTAGGTTACATGCACTTCATGATCTCTTTTCGGAAGTGCTTGGCAACTCCTCTACTTCTATAAAGCTAGGAGTACTTTGGGGTATATTTAGACCTTCGTGGTTTCGTTTTGGGAGTTCATTTGCAACTCCTCGATCTCTTTGGTAGCATTAATATTACTTTAGCGACATTACTAGTGCAAACTTCATGATTTCTTGTTCCTTGGCTACTCCGCAGCTTCTTTCAAACTATCGGTATTCTTTTAACGACTTTATAGGTTACATTTCCAACTCCATATATTATATTTTCTGAATTTAATTAGCAATTTCTCGACTTCTTTTGAAGTATCAGTTCTTTTTTGACGACTTTCCAACTTCTAGTCCTTTCCGAAGTCCACTGAAAATTCCAGTACTCCTTCTAAATGCCGTTACAGCTTACATTTCTCACAATTGAGAACTCAATAACCTCCTTTAGATTATTGATACTCCATTAACGTAGGACTACAAGTTGCGTTTCCAACTTCACGCCTCATGAAGTTCAGTGGCAACTCCTCGACGGAATTGTTGAACTAATTTGACGATGTTTCAAGTTACATTTCCAATTTTTTACTCTTTCTGAAAGACACTGGCAATTCTTTTACTTTTTTAAAATATCGTTACAGCTTGTATTTCTTTCTTCATATCTTTTCTGAATTCCACTCACAACTTCTGTAGCAGTAGCAATCCAACGAGGTTACAATTTGAACTTTAGAATTTCTTTTTGGAAATCTCATGAAATTCAACCACTTCATCCTAGCTATACTCTGTTCAAAACAAATCCCGATGCACGTCATTTTGATGACGTCACCAAACATCCAATACTACCAACTTAATATAGTCCCAGGACATCGCAATTTATGTGTTCCGTGTATATTTTAGGTTGAGAATCACATAACCATATATATTGCCAACCTAAAATATACACGGAACACATAAATTGCGATGTCCTGTGACTACATTAAGTTGGTAGTATTGGATGATTCTGACGTCATCAAAATGACGTGCATCGGGATTTGTTTTGAATAGAGTATATGTATTTGGATTATTTCTTGGTTCCAGGGTTTTCTTGTGTCTTCTGCTCCTCATTTTATTCTTTTTTGATACACTTTTCTATTTTTCTTTGAAATTTGATAAAAAATGGACACTTAGACTAGTACTATTGCAATTTGCAACGATATCTAGATTTAAAAATTCAGAATTCTTTATGAAAACTTAAATTTCTCTAAAACTCATTATAATGAAGTCTTCTTGAGGAGTATAGTGAGTTTAGTATAGATGATTGAGTATAGTGATAGTGATTTTCGTGAATCAAGAAATCTGGTTCAATTTCATCGCAACCTGGGTTTTCTATATTGTAAGTTCGTCAAGGGCTTCTGTCATCAGAATTTGTTGAGACATGTCAATGTTCCCTTTCTCTGAATCAATTGCTTTCAATAGGTTCATCTTGCTTTTGCTTCATTTTTCTATTGTCAGTGGTACTCTTTTGTTATCCCGAGGGTATTGAAGGTAAGATTTGGGCTGGATTAGTAAGTGACGTTACTCTGCTAAAGTCTAAAGTTGTAAATACCGTTGCAGTAAGGCCGCGCTCTGATATGCCAGGAACTAAAAACCGAAAGTGACGTTAAATATCAATCGAGCTGACTCGTTCCATTTTTAAGAGTCTACTGAACTTACGATATCCGTTTCCTCAATAAAGATGTCGTTTCGGAAAACGGATTTGACAACCTCCTTTGTCCCAAACGTAACATTGTGTGTATCGTAAAAATATTTACCTTCGATGGTTTCGCAATCGTTTAAAGTGATTCAGTCCGTTTTACCGTCAGTGGGATCAAGTGGAACGTCTATCGTGCGACTCGAACGTTTTCCCATGATGCAGTTTGAGTGGTGGGTGCAGAAAATTGTACTGCAGGCGGACTTGACTTGACATTAGGCACGTCGAATGGCGAAAATGTGAAAGTGCGGACTCGTTAGGTACTAATCGGTCGATTATATGGCGATCGTGTGGAGTCTCTCGAAGGTTTTGGAGAAATTGACGTAGATCGGACTTTGATCGAAAATTGTGTCGTATTTTCATAGTCCACTCGCCGCGTTGGTTCTAAAAGTGACGTTTCACTTGTACCTCTCGCTATTATTAGGTTGACACACACGCTGCTTGTGTAGTATGTATTTACGTTTCCAGGACGAAACACGTTCAAAGACAACCAAAGATTGCTGAAAAATATAGTTATTTTCTCGGAGTAGAAGTAGACCTAATTTCCAATTAGGTATTAAGTATGTGGAAGATGCTAAGCGGAATGGAAGTCCCGAATCATCCAGTGGGCCTCATTAATAGTCTACTACTTACTAAAATAGTAATAATAAATACAAAAATGAAAAACTTAAGTTGAGGTCGAGACAAGAACCTAGAATCTAAGAATCTAGGGATTAGACCTTAAAGGACAGGGCCAATTAGAAGAAAGAAGTGAAGTGGAGCAACGCCGAGAAATATTAGTATTTTAGGTCAATCAACCAAATTTGGGAACAAGACAAAATTACGTCTGAAACTCGGAATTATAAAATTTTACGTTCTTGAATTATACAATAACAAATTTTCGAATGTCGAGCAACTCGTAAGGAATTGCAAAATAACTAGGCAAACCTTCTAGAGGTGGGAAGAAACTCTTGATGCTAACGACTTTTACCACATTGACTGTTTGATGTTGAACTATAAGTTGTCTCTTAAAGAATTGTTAATTAGTGTCAAATGTGCGGCCTCGGTTTCTTCTTGATGCGAGTGGTACTTTATCGCAAATAAACCAATCTATTATGAACATTAGAAAACCTTAAATTTTTTGAAATGTAAAGAAAATCTTTCATTGAAGAGTTAGTTATTTATCAATTCCGTAAAGGCAAATATGTATCTGCACTGCAGTTATTTATTTTTAAATTTCCACGTGTTTCCCTCAGATTCAAATTTTTAAAGCCTCCTGGAATATGTCAGTATTTCAACGAAAAGACATTCCCGTCGAATAGATTAAAATGTGGGTCGATCTGAATGGGAACCGGTTTGAGATTCCATGGGATTTTATTTTACGACTTGTTATTATTACTTTTTCAACGATTCTAGGAAGGATCGTATCGGTTGTTTGTAAGTGTGTTTTGTAACAATTTTAAGGAAGTTTTCCCATGGAATCTGTTGCCAATTAAAAAAAACATATATATTTTTATATGTATTTGTATATTTTTTGTACATATTGAATTTGTATTTTTTTTATTTTTTATTTTGAATAATTTTTTTACTGAATATGTTGTCTATATCTATGTATTTTCACCTATCGTCACAATAAACTGGGGCGGGACAGTTTTCGCTAATCAGAAGCTGACTACTTCGTTGCTGCTACTGCGCATGCACCACTTCCGTGTAAATCTCGTATTTCTGACTCAGGGTAAAATTATGTATTATTTTTTGGTTTTACTCAATGCACTTCAGAAATGTGTTGCGAAGAAAAATTACGAAAATATGCATCAATATGCCAAACTTAAAAAAAAACTTATGCATCGAAATTCGTTGCCTTATCTTCTTAATCCCTATCCTAGAATGGTATACTCTTTTTCCTAGTAAGATAGACGCATACTAATGAGCTGACCGTCAAAGTGATATAGGCGTGCAGGTAACAATGTCATTTAGGATAACGGAGTACCAATAATTACTGTAGTATTTTTCGTTGAAATAAGGTTATTTAAACGCGAAAATCTCAATACTCGCTCGCCGAATTTCTGCTTATCTCTTACATTCTTCTTCTTCTTCGCATTCGGACCTTTTGTTCTGACACCACTAAACAGGGTGGCCCCTTCAAAATTGAGTATAGTGTGTAACTTGGTAATTTGTGTGTGATTTGCAGTACCAACCAAATTGACTTGTATCGCCCTTTTATAAAAATCAATTTGCCGCCAATAAATATTATTTATATTTCGAGACGTGTGTTTATCCCCGGATTCGCACACAGTATATATCTGTGAGATAAGATTTTTCCCGTAGCCGGCACGAAGTTTCCGTATTATCAGCTGTGTGTGTGTACACTTTACTGCGTCTCTACTACGCAAAAGCAAGTATACACGCTCCTCCGTACAATTCCGTATTGCCACCACTTCCCGGACCGGATCAAGGTTGAGGCAGCTCGTGCCAGCTCGAGCGCGTCTCCGTCTAGAAAATTGTCAGATACATCGTAAAAGTACACTCACCTCACCTCAGAGCAGTAGCGGACCCAACGAGGACGTCGTACGATCAATCACGCGAAAATAGTGATCGACTCTTACCTAATAATATTATCGTTAATGGGAAATTTTGAGTGATTTACACTTTCAAATTGAAAACAGTCGAACGTGGCCCGTTTGGTTTGAACGAAAATAGATTTGTTTCGGTACGGTACATGGAATCGGTTCTGCGCTTGCGCAGAAGGGGATGCGCAGTATACGAAATTCGAAACTCTCGTAGACATAGTGATGAGATACATCTAGGGCAGTAGTCACAGTCTTTCGTTAAATAAAGTGTTCTTTGGGAAATATTTATCATTTCACATCTTTTCATGGATCTCTAGAAATCACTATAAATCTCTCCGTTCATTTTATTGGCTTTGGCAAGGACGAAATTATGTGTGAATTCCTGTTGTCATTCAGTTTTAAATCATATTGGGTAAAATTTAGACAGAACTGTGTTAGTTCCGCCACATTATCTTCTGAATCAGAACTTACAATTCCAAACTTCACTCAAAATATCAATCTCAAGTTTGATCACGAAAGATTTGTAGGTTAAGTTTGTTATTTGGAAAAATCCTTACCAACTCTCACTTTACAATAGTGACTGACTGATTGATCGTCTCTGAACTTTTCTAAAAATAATTAAAAGCACTGAACCGTGGTAGAAGAAGTAATTGTCTGAATTCAGAATACATTCTGTTAGATACCTGACCATATTCTGGCCAGAGAAGCTAAAGAAACCATTTTTTATGCGTAAAACTAATCATAAAGATAAAAGTAATTAAATAGTGTGTTGTGAAATTTATATGTGCAATAAAAACGTCGATTTACTGTCAATTGTTTATAAGGAAAAATAAAATGTTAACGGTTGTTAATAGGTTCATTACGATTTTTTTTTTAAGTTGTAACGTTGTGATACAACTTCTTTACTCTTCGAAACCGTTTATAATCAACCTCTTCGTCATTATGGTGTTATGGAATTTACACGAATTCCGAAAAATCGTGCAAAATGCGCTTTCGCACAATACATCAATTCCAGAAAGTTTACGCTTCGCCCACACATGACTCACACTGAAACCTTCCGTTCCACTCGAATCAAGATAATTTCATTCGCAGGAGTTCCGCGAAATCTCCAATTTAATCCAAATTTTTCTGGACCAAAAATGATGAAATGATAGGGTTTCGACGTCTAAAATGGTTATTTTCTCGTTGCAGTACCTACTTTCATTAAGTGGCACGCGCAGAAGCAGAACATTGTTTAAACGTCGTGTATAAATATTCCAGCCTGGAAACGTAAACTACGTTTTACTATTTGGCCCGTATTTCATCATGAATCGCAGTAAAAAGTGATCGTTTTGGTAGTTTTGTCGTTGCAGGTCGTAGAAACGAAAATATTTAGTTTTGGGTGTTGCACCATGTAATTTGCTGGAGATGATTTCGAGAGAAATAACTGGTGTGAGAAGTGGTGTCATTCATATACAACGTGATCAAGAAGTACCGTTTAAGTTGGCAATCCTCAATTTTATAAAATGGTAGAACTGGAACCACTTCCGGTTGCTTGACAGCTACTTCGACGTTTAACAGTGAGAGCATTGACACTTGAGCGGCGATTCAAATTTTTATTATAAAAATGGTACTATTTACATTAGAGCAGGATATTTTTATTGGCATGGCTTATTTTCGGAGTGCAGTTCATGACCTCATTTCTGGATGGCAATACTCATTTTGCATCAATATGAAGAAATGTTTCCTGAAGTTATGTTCACTATCGACGTTTTTAAACAACACTGCATGCGCGTAGTTCAACGATATTTGAATACAGGCAATGTGAACAAAGGAAAGCCACCTGGTGGGCCCTCCGTACTCACTGAAATTGTGGTGCAAGACGTCAGGGCCCGACTGCAACAAAGTCTTCGCAAATCGGTTAGGAAGCTTTCCCTCCAAACAGGTTTGATCCTTATCAAAAGTTCACCAATTTCCACTTATTCCTAATTCCCATTATTCAGTTTCGTGACTTTACAGGTTTATCATATGAAAGTTGTTTCACTGTGTTGAAGAGCAAATCGAAAGACCACCCGTACAAATTTTCGATGGTCCAATCCCTACAATCCTCCTGACCGTCCACAACCTCGTCCTGTTCTGTAACTGGTTCAATCCGGAAATGAACAATGATGACATCCTGGATAAAACCTTTTCTCCGATGAGGCCTGGTTCCATCTCAATGGCTATGTTAATTCTCAAAATTACAGAATTTGGTCTGGTAAAAATCCACATGCTGTTAGAACAACAACTTTACATCCTATTAAAGTTGGTGTTTGGCTGGCTGTATCGCGGCAGAGAGTAATTGGTCCTATATTTTTTAACTTCGAAGGTAATTCTGAACGATACATTGAGCACATTCTCCAGCCATTCGTTGCCCAATTAACCGTAGAGGAGCGCGAAAATGGCTACTTTCAACAAGATTCGGCTCGTGCCACAATGCAATATTTGCGGGAAGTTTTTGGCCATCGAGTCATAAGTACGGGAATCTGGCCAAGTAGGTCACCAGACTTGACACCTCTAGACTTTTGTTTCTTTGAACACAATCTTTAAAAACATATGATGTTTTAACCAAAAGTGTGACTTTTGTACCTAATTCAGTAGGTACAAAACAGTAAGTCTGGTGCGTTCCAGTTACTCTTTTAAAAAATCTCATAACTCTTCTCCTATTAACTAATCTTACAGCTGATTTTATAGAAACTAACCAAACAAATGAGGTTTTAACCAAAAGTGTGACTTTTGTATCTAATTCAGTAGTCTGCAGAAAGGTCTGGTGCGTTCCAGTTACTCTTTTAAAAAATCTCATAACTCTTCTCCTATTAACTAATCTTACAGCAGATTTTTTAGAAACTAACCAAACAAAAGAGGTTTTAACCAAAAGTGTGACTTTTGTACCTAATTCAGTAGCCTGCAGAAAGGTCTGGTGCGTTCTAGTTACTCTTTTAGAAGTTTTCATAACTCTTCTCCTATTAACTAATCTTACGGCTGATTTTATAGAAACTAACCAAACAAATGAAGTTTTAACCAAGAGTGTGACTTTTGTATCTAATTCAGAAGTCTGCAGAAAGATCTGGTGCGTTCTAGTTACTCTTTTAAAAAATTTCATAACTCTCATATTAACTAATCTTACAGCTGATTTTATAGAAACTAACCAAACAAATGAAGTTTTAACTAAAAGTGTGACTTTTGTATCTAATTCAGTAGTCTGCAGAAAGGTCTGATAGGTTCTAGTTACTCTTATAAAAATTTTCACAACTCTTCTACTATTAACTAATCTTACAGCTGATTTTATAGAAACTAACCAAACAAATGAAGTTTTAACCAAAAGTGTCACTTTTGTATCTAATTCAGTAGTCTGCAGAAAGGTCTGGTGCGTTCTAGTTACTCTTTGAAAAGTTGTCATAACTCTTCTCCTATTAACTAATCTTACAGCAGATTTTATAGAAACTAACCAAACAAATGAATTTTTAACCAAAAATGTGACTTTTGTATCTAATTCAGTAGTCTGCAGAAAGGTCTGGTGCGTTCCAGTTACTCTTTTAAAAAATCTCATAACTCTTCTCCTATTAACTAATCTTACAGCAGATTTTATAGAAACTAACCAAACAAATGAGGTTTTAACCAAAAGTGTGACTTTTGTATCTAATTCAGTAGTCTGCAGAAAGGTCTGGTGCGTTCCAGTTACTCTTTTAAAAAATCTCATAACTCTTCTCCTATTAACTAATCTTACAGCAGATTTTTTAGAAACTAACCAAACAAAAGAGGTTTTAACCAAAAGTGTTACTTTTGTATCTAATTCAATAGTCTGCAGAAAAGTCTGTTGCGTTCTAGTTACTCTTTTAAAAGTTTTCATAACTCTTCTCCTATTAACTAATCTTACAGCTGATTTTATAGAAACTAACCAAACAAATGAAGTTTTAACCAAACGTGTGACTTTTGTATCTAATTCAGTAGCCTGCAGAAAGGTCTGGTGCGTTCCAGTTACTCTTTTAAAAAATCTCATAACTCTTCTCCTATTAACTAATCTTTCAGCGGATTTTCTAGAAACTAACCAAACAAATGAAGTTTTAACCAAAAGTGGGACTTTTGTATCTAATTCAGTAGTCTGCAGAAAGGTCTGGTGCGTTCTAGTTACTCTTTTAAAAAATTTCATAACTCTCCTATTAACTAATCTTACAGCTGATTTTATAGAAACTAACCAAACAAATGAAGTTTTAACTAAAAGTGTGACTTTTGTATCTAATTCAGTAGTCTGCAGAAAGGTCTGATAGGTTCTAGTTACTCTTTTAATAGTTTTCATAACTCTTCTCCTATTAACTAATCTTACAGCTGATTCTAGAGAAACTAACCAAACAAATGAAGTTTTAACTAAAAGTGTGACTTTTGTATCTAATTCAGTAGTCTGTAGAAAGGTCTGATAGGTTCTAGTTACTCTTTTAAAAATTTTCATAACTCTTCTCCTATTAACTAATCTTACAGCTGATTTTATAGAAACTAACCAAACAAATGAAGTTTTAACCAAAAGTGTGACTTTTGTATCTAATTCAGTAGTCTGCAGAAAGGTCTGGTGCATTCTAGTTACTCTTTTAAAAGTTTTCATAACTCTTCTCCTATTAACTAATCTTACAGCAGATTTTATAGAAACTAACCAAACAAATGAGGTTTTAACCAAAAGTGTGACTTTTGTATCTAATTCAGAAGTCTGCAGAAAGATCTGGTGCGTTCTAGTTACTCTTTTAAAAAATTTCATAACTCTCCTATTAACTAATCTTACAGCTGATTTTATAGAAACTAACCAAACAAATGAAGTTTTAACTAAAAGTGTGACTTTTGTATCTAATTCAGTAGTCTGCAGAAAGGTCTGATAGGTTCTAGTTACTCTTTTAATAGTTTTCATAACTCTTCTCCTATTAACTAATCTTACAGCTGATTCTAGAGAAACTAACCAAACAAATGAAGTTTTAACTAAAAGTGTGACTTTTGTATCTAATTCAGTAGTCTGTAGAAAGGTCTGATAGGTTCTAGTTACTCTTTTAAAAATTTTCATAACTCTTCTCCTATTAACTAATCTTACAGCTGATTTTATAGAAACTAACCAAACAAATGAAGTTTTAACCAAAAGTGTGACTTTTGTATCTAATTCAGTAGTCTGCAGAAAGGTCTGGTGCATTCTAGTTACTCTTTTAAAAGTTTTCATAACTCTTCTCCTATTAACTAATCTTACAGCAGATTTTATAGAAACTAACCAAACAAATGAGGTTTTAACCAAAAGTGTGACTTTTGTATCTAATTCAGAAGTCTGCAGAAAGATCTGGTGCGTTCTAGTTACTCTTTTAAAAAATTTCATAACTCTCCTATTAACTAATCTTACAGCTGATTTTATAGAAACTAACCAAACAAATGAAGTTTTAACTAAAAGTGTGACTTTTGTATCTAATTCAGTAGTCTGCAGAAAGGTCTGATAGGTTCTAGTTACTCTTTTAAACATTTTCATAACTCTTCTCCTATTAACTAATCTTACTGTTGATTTTATAGAAACTAACCAAACAAATGAAGTTTTAACCAAAAGTGTGACTTTTGTATCTAATTCAGTAGTCTGCAGAAAGGTCTGGTGCGTTCTAGTTACTCTTTGAAAAGTTGTCATAACTCTTCTCCTATTAACTAATCTTACAGCTGATTTTATAGAAACTAACCAAACAAAAGAGGTTTTAACCAAAAGTGTGACTTTTGTACCTAATTCAGTAGCCTGCAGAAAGGTCTGGTGCGTTCTAGTTACTCTTTTAGAAGTTTTCATAACTCTTCTCCTATTAACTAATCTTACAGCTGATTTTATAGAAACTAACCAAACAAATGAAGTTTTAACCAAAAGTGTGACTTTTGTATCTAATTCAGTAGCCTGCAGAAAGGTCTGGTGTGTTCTAATCACTCTCAGAAATTCACATAACCCTTCTATTAACTAATCTTCCAGCGCGATTTTCTAGAAAGGGTAAGCAAGCAACTGATCCTTAAATTTGGATTTTTTTCCTATTTCAATACTTTTTCCAGAATTCTTAGTCAATATATTTAGGCAAATTCACTTGGGTTTTGTTCAGGAACTCATCCTCAGTTTCAAGTAACTGATCTCGCCTTTAAATTGAGTAACTTTCGACAGAGCCTCCAATTTTTCCACTGTTAATTCGATTTTTGTTCCTTGTACAGTCAATCCAGTCACAAAGTCGATCCTTCACAAAACTAAATAGCTACCTTTTGCCTAAGGAACTAATCTACTGATTTATCCAGAACACACTCATATTTTGAATTAAGCAACTGATCCATAAATGAGGCTTTATACCTTTCAATGGTTTTTCCAAAAATCTTATGAATTCTAGTCAATTCTCTGAATAATGAATCTAATGCTTTAGTCAGTTTTCCGGAAATGAGATTTAAAGTAAGCAACTGATCCATGAATGTAGATTTTTCAATTTAGCCAAATTCAGTTAGTTTCCATAAAAATCTTATGAATTATATATGAATAATAGAAATATGTGTGAAATAAATCTATTATGAAATATGAATAATAAAATCTAATGAAACAGGCGTTTAAACATCTGACTCATAAATTTTCCTTTGTGAATCAAAAGTTGGCACTTTCTAATTGAATTAGAAATTTTGCACAATCATCTCTTTTATTTAAAGGAAATTGTTATTTTGACATGATTCATATGATTTCTTAAATATGATTTTACTATTTTTTACTAGAACCTCATTTTGATTCTGCTGTAGGCATGTAGTTATCACTATTTTCACTAAAATCGTTACCAAATTTTCTTTACTGAATAAATTCAATAGTGATTGATTCAGCACATTCTCCAGCCATTCGTTGCCCAATTAACCGTAGAGGAGCGCGAAAATGGCTACTTTCAACAAGATTCGGCACATACGGCTCGTGCCACAATGCAATATTTGCGGGAAGTTTCTGGCCATCGAGTCATAAGTACGGGAATCTGGCCAAGTAGGTCACCAGACCTGACACCTCTAGACTTTTGTTTCTTTGGGCACCTTAAAAACAACAAGGTGTTCAGTAATGGTCTACATACACGTGAAGAACTGGAAGCTACCATTATCGAGGAAGTTGCAAATATTTCTAATTAATGTCTTCGAGAGCCTAAAACGGAGAGTGAATTTATGTTTAGAACATAATGGTGCGCAATTTGAAGTTTTTTCTGGTGTGGTCTTTTAATCGTAAATAAATTCACATAACCTAAAATATTTGTGTTTATTTAGCTCTCGCTCTCATGCAGAGTGCAGAGATTTCCGGTGTAGCGTTGCAAACCCTTAGGCAAAAAAATCTTCCAGGTAGGATTGCCAACTTATACAGTATTTCTTGATCACCCTGTATTTATTTTAGTCGTCGTAATTATCATAATTTGAGAGGACCTCCGAAAAAATTACGGAAACATCCAAAAACAACTTCCACGAAGTGACACGTCTCAGTTTTTACGTAAAACGCTGTTAAATTAACGCTCGACGGCTTCCGAAGAATTCTGTTATATTAAAATCGTACCTTTTCGTGTCCTGATAAAAATTTTAAATAAATCAAACCGAATTAATCCTTAATTAAATTCGGCGCGCTTACAGTAACGAAGGTTTCGCGAATGTTTACACCTCGATATTGTTAAAGTCGTATGCGAAATCCGACTGAGGTAATACGAATTTAAATATTACAGAGCAACAATGAGGTGACGTCATTTGTTCATAGAGGGATTCATGTAACTTTTGTTTTACATAAACGAAGAGAAATTACCCGCTCCGAGCGGACAAATGTGTGTTTTAATTCGCGTTTTACGGTAACGTAGGATTGGAATTTAATAAGGTAAATTTTTATACGATCGTGACCAGTGGCGCAACGGGCGGTTCCCAAAGTTGCGTTTCGAAAATTGGAAACTTACGTACGTCGAATTCGTGTTGCGTTTAGCCTGTTTTCTGTCTTTTCGTTTCCGTCCCGATAAAAGAGAGTCGCGTGACGCGCCAGTTTCTAAAAATAAGAGTCGATTAAATGTCATCGTCCGTCTCATTCCGTAAATAAAAAGGGATCGAAAGGAAGGTTCCCGAATAACAAGGAGCCGATTCGCCGTTTATTAGCCCCGTTGTTTACCGACAGGTACGATGACCTGTCATATATCGGACGGCAATGCGCTCGTATTGTGGAACGTAATGGATTTTGGACGGTTGCGTTATTTTCCGTCCGGTCCGGAGCGGAATAATTGGGGATTTTTCCCAATTATTGTGCGAGTTCATAAGGTTTTTGAGGTTAGTTCGATTCTAAAGAGACGACCACTGGCGGAAAGGTGCTTTAATCCAAAATATCTCCTTCTCTGAAGCTTCGTATGTATTTCAGGTGAAAATTTAAGCTTTCGAAATTCATGACGAAACTCTCACTGTCTGTGGGATGCATTTTACTCCTTTCACTAAATTTCGAGTCACTAACTCTTTAAAGTTTCGAAAAAACCGTGATTTTTTGAAAAATCTCAGTAGGTCGAAAAATAAACGTATTTTTCACTAACTCCTTCATTGTTAGCAAGAGAAAATGATGCATTTTGGTTTGCGACCCAAATTTTGAAAATTCCATATTCAATTTTTTGAAAAAACCTCAAGAAAAAGTTAACCTCCCTTTTTTGAGACAAGAAATGAGACTTTCGAATTTTACGATGGGACTCGCAGAATGATGCATTTTAGTTCTTTAGCAAAGTTACAAATTCGTGATTTCAACTTTGATCACGACTTTTGGAAAAAACTAAAAATAAATTTCAGTAGTTCATATCTCGAAAAATAAATAACTTTCTCATGAACTTTTTTCCCTTTCCTGTTGTCATCAAAATTTGGAAATTCCAATTTTTTGTAATTTTTTAAAAAACTCCATTTTATGGAAGGGTCAAAATTTGAATTTTGAATTTCGTGATGAAATTCTCACTCTAGGTCAGTGGGAAGGTAAGTCCTTGCACTATTTCGAATCACTAACTGTTAGCAATTTCCAAAAAACCGCGATTTTTTGAAAGATAATTGTTTGTGAAAAATCGTATTTTCCACAAACTCCTTCATTGTTGACAAGAGGAAATTTAATGATGAATTTTGGTTTGTTGCCCAAATTTTGAAAATCCCATATTATGCAATTTAAAAAAAAAATCTTGTTTGGCACAAAATTACACGTTCGAATTTTGAGATGGAACTCGCAAAGGGATGCATTTTAGTTCTTTAGCAAAGTTTGTTTTGTGTAATTTCAGTAGTTTTGAAAATATCTCAAATAACAAATTTCAGTACTTTGTATCTCGAAAAGTAAACATTTTCATGAATTTTTATCCTTTCGTCAATCTTTTGTCACCAAAATTTTGAAAATCCTCAAAATCAATCATTCTTTTCTCTTCAAGTAATATTTCGTTTTACTAGTCTTTCCAAAATAGGAATTTCGTTCCTTTTCGTCCATCATTATAAGGGTTAATACCTACTGTCTGAAGTTGCTTTTTGTATATTAAATCCCAGTGTTGTGTCTCCAAGTCGTCTTGGTGGAAATATCATTACGACTATATTGGACGATAGTAGAAATTTTATGAAATTTAACTAGAAGGTTAAAGACGTAATTATATAGGTTATCTTTAATATCCAAGAACTTTCTTAAAACTTGCAGATTCCAATATGATCTAGAATTTTCCTCAACTCTATGAACTTATGGGTACATTAAGAATTGCTCGATTATACAAAAAAGTAATCTTTTCTAGAAAATTTTCTTGGCTGTACTATTTTTGGAACCCTCCTGTGATTCAAGGTCTATAAAATTTATCCAGAAGATTGTCCAAACAATTATCTAGATTCCAATGTGTTCTGGAATAACTTCAGAATGTTTTCAACTTGTTCTAGAATTGCCCCCTCCCTCTAAATTTACTGATATATCAGAAAGCACATAATACTATCTAGAAGTTGTCTTTTCTCGATGAAATCCCAGTGATCTATATCCAAGTCGTCTTGGTTGAAATACCTTTAGGACTGTATATAATAATAGAAATTTTGTCAATTTTTACTAGAAAGTTGTATATGAAGTTATCTAGATTCTCTTCAGAATTCAAGAAATTTCTTTATACTTACAGATACCAAGGTGTTCTAGAAATTTCCCAATCCTCTGATGTTACGAATTGTTGAATTATGCCAAGAAATTGTTCTTGTGGCGTGTCTCCGAATCGCCATAGTTAAGAGATGTTTAGAAGATCTATGACGTTTATCCAGAAGGTTGTCCAAACAATTATCTAGATTCCAATGTGTTCTGGAATAACTTCATAATGTTTTCAACTTGTTCTAGAATTGCCCTCTCCCTCTGAATCTTCTGATATATCAGAAAGCACATAATACTATCTAGAAGTTGTCTTTTCTCGATGAAATCCCAGTGATCTATGTCCAAGTCGTCTTGGTTGAAATACCTTTAGGACTGTATATAATAATAGAAATTTGATCAATTCTTACTAGAAAGTTGTATATGAAGTTATCTAGATTCTCTTCAGAATTCAAGAAATTTCTTTATACTTACAGATACCAAGGTGTTCTAGAAATTTCCCAATCCTCTGATGTTACGAATTGTTGAATTATGCCAAGAAATTGTTCTTGTGGCGTGTCTCCGAATCGCCATAGTTAAGAGATGTTTAGAAGATCTATGACGTTTATCCAGAAGGTTGTCCAAACAATTATCTAGATTCCAATGTGTTCTGGAATAACTTCATAATGTTTTCAACTTGTTCTAGAATTGCCCTCTCCCTCTGAATCTTCTGATATATCAGAAAGCACATAATACTATCTAGAAGTTGTCTTTTCTCGATGAAATCCCAGTGATCTATGTCCAAGTCGTCTTGGTTGAAATACCTTTAGGACTGTATATAATAATAGAAATTTGATCAATTCTTACTAGAAAGTTGTATATGAAGTTATCTAGATTCTCTTCAGAATTCAAGAAATTTCTTTAGGCTTACAGATACCAAGGTGTTCTAGAAATTTCCTAATCCTCTGATGTTACGAATTGTTGAATTATGCCAAGACATTGTTCTTGTGGCGTGTCTCCGAATCGCCATAGTTAAGAGATGTTTAGAAGATCTATAACATTTATCCAGAAGGTTGTCCAAACAATTATCTAGATTCCAATGTGTTCTGGAATAACTTCATAATGTTTTCAACTTGTTCTAGAATTGCCCTCTCCCTCTTAATCTTCTGATCTATCAGAAAGCACATAATACTATCTAGAAGTTGTCTTTTCTCGATGAAATCCCAGTGATCTATGTCCAAGTCGTCTTGGTTGAAATACCTTTAGGACTGTATATAATAATAGAAATTTTGTCAATTTTTACTAGAAAGTTGTATATGAAGTTATCTAGATTCTCTTCAGAATTCAAGAAATTTCTTTAGGCTTACAGATACCAAGGTGTTCTAGAAATTTCCTAATCCTCTGGTGTTACGAATTGTTGAATTATGCAAAGAAATTGTTCTTGTGGCGTGTCTCCGAATCGCCATAGTTAAGAGATGTTTAGAAGATCTATGACGTTTATCCAGAAGGTTGTCCAAACAATTATCTAGATTCCAATGTGTTCTGGAATAACTTCAGAATGTTATCAACCTGTTCTAGAATTGCCCTCTTGTAGTAAATCTTCTGATACGTCACAAAGTACACAATACTATCTAGAAGTTGTCTTTTCTAGATGAAATCTGCCTCTAAGTCGTCTCGGTAGGAATATCATTATTATTATAGAAATTATCTAGATTCTCTTCAGAATTCAAGAAATTTCCTGGCCACCTGGATCCTGGTGTTACTATGATCTTAGAAGTGTTATAAAATGTATCCAGAAGATTGTCCAAGATGTTACCTAGATTCTATTCGTACTTCAAGCAGTTTCTTAATACTACCATGTTTTCTCGTGTTTCCAATGTGTTCTAGAATTACCTTCTAAATGGCCTGGGGTTTACCTAGAATCGTCGAAGTTTTATAAAATATGCCAAAAGAGCTGATTAGGCAGTTATGTACATTCCCTTAAGAATTCAGGGAGTTTCTTAATATTCATCGTTTTGAGTTATAGAATTAGCCCCGCACGTTGCATCTCCTGTAGTATTACAAATCTTTCTTGTCTTTTCTAGTTTTAATCCTTGTGAAGTTGCTTCTAAAATCGCTCAAGCTAAAGTATTCTCAACGATTTTCGACTAGGTCTTTACTCAATCACGTACTTATCCGATATTTGGTGTTTTAAAGACTCCGTCCACGTAGCACTCCTTTAACATGCCCTTCGTTCTCGTGCCAAATTATTATTAGCTTCCATTTCCGAAGTTTCTAAAATCGATTTCTGCTAATGCCCTCCTGACGTCAATTGTGGCACGAGAGGGCTCGTTACGTGATTCGTTACAAAAGTTGCATAAAGAAAATCTCCAAGGAATGTTAAGAATGTTCAGTAAACACCCAATGTTTTGGAAAAAAATTTTTGATAGTAAAAGTTATTTTTTCTGCTTTGGACCGTCTCCAATCGAATCTAACTTGAACTTCGGTCGTGGCGTGAAAAACATTCGAATTTTCATTCGTTCGCTTTTCAATTAACTTTTCCGACTTCCACTGACACGTACGTAATGACTCGTTACGTAATTCTCTTCCTATCTCTCTTTCTCTCCTCTCGGTTATGGGACTTACGAGGCACGAGACCGTAAAGCGTGCAGGTGCGTTCAACGTGAAGAGAAAGAGGGAGTGTAGAAGAGAAATAGAATCTCATTGTTCGCGTTTTGCGCAAGTATTCTCTTTTATTCGACAACTATGCCACACTACGTGCAAAGTCGAAGTACGATATTGTCGATTACGTAAGCGGAATCGTTAACGCGAAAACTGGTTCTCCCGCGCCCATTTTCACGACCATTGCCAAGAAGCCGTGCCGTGGAAAAAGGGGGAAATTAGGGAAATCGAGTGACGCACGAAGTACGTTCACAGGGAATCGTTTGTGCTTATTAGGCTTCATAATCCATAAAACTTGGGTTGAAACTAAATCCAGTACTTACTTTTTCAATTAACCACTGAGATTCACAAGAAAGCCTTTCGAATAACTGAATAATGAATCTGGGGTTTCCCATGACCCTACTCGATTTTCCAAAAATGCGACCAATTTTCAATCAAATCCCCTGGATCACATTCAGATCATTTTACACAAATCTCCAACTCCAGTTGGTTATCCAGAATTAACTTTAAGTTTTAACTATAAGTGTGACGGTTGTATCTAATTCAATAGTCTTCAGAAAGATCTGGTGCGTTCTAGTTACTCTTTTAAAAAATTTCATAACTCTTCTCCTATTAACTAATCTTCCACCTGATTTTATAGAAACTAACCAAACAAATGAAGTTTTAACCAAAAATGTGACTTTTGTATCTAATTCAGTAGTCTGCAGAAAGGTCTGGTGCATTGTAGTTACTCTTTTAAAAGTTTTCATAACTCGTCTCCTATTAACTAATCGTACAGCTGATTTTATAGAAACTAACCAAACAAATGGTTTAACCAAAAGTGTGACTTTTGTATCTAATTCAGTTGTCTGCAGAAATATCTGGTGCGTTCTAGTTACTCTTTTAAAAGTTTTCATAACTCTTCTCCTATTAACTAATCTTATAGCTGATTTTATGGAAACTAACCAAACAAATGAAGTTTTAACCAAAAGTGTGACTTTTGTATCTAATTCAGTAGTCTGCAGAAAGGTCTGGTGCTTCTAGTTACTATTTAAAAAAATTTCATAACACTTCTCCTATTAACTAATCTTACAGCTGATTTTATAGAAACTAACCAAACAAATGAAGTTTTAACCAAAAGTGTGACTTTTGTATCTAATTCAGAAGTCTGCAGAAAGGTCTGGTGCATTCTAGTTATTCTTTTTAAAAAATTTCATAACTCTTCTTCTATTAACTAATCTTACAGCTGATTTTATGGAAACTAACCAAACAAATGAAGTTTTAACCAAAAATGTGACTTTTGTATCTAATTCAGTAGTCTGCAGAAAGGTCTGGTGCGTTCTAGTTATACTCTTTTAAAAATTTTCATAACTCTTCTCGTATTAACTAATCTTACAGCTGATTTTATAGAAACTAACCAAACAAATGAAGTTTTAACTAAAAGTGTGACTTTTGTATCTAATTCTGTAGTCTGCAGAAAGGTCTGGTGCGTTCTAGTTACTCTTTTAAAAGTTTTCATAACTCTTCTCCTATTAACTAATCTTACAGCTGATTTTATAGAAACTAACCAAACAAATGAAGTTTTAACCAAAAGTGTGACTTTTGTATCTAATTCAGTAGTCTGCAGAAAGATCTGGTGCGTTCTAGTTACTCTTTTAAAAAAATTCATAACTCTTCTCCTATTAACTAATCTTACAGCTGATTTTATAGAAACTAACCAAACAAATGAAGTTTTAACCAAAAGCGTGACTTTTGTATCTAATTCAGTAGTCTGCAGAAAGGTCTGGTGCGTTCTAGTTACTCTTTTAAAAGTTTTCATAACTCTTCTCCTATTAACTAATCTTACAGTTGATTTTATAGAAACTAACCAAACAAATAAAGTTTTAACCAAAAATGTGACTTTTGTATCTAATTCAGTAGTCTTCAGAAAGGTCTGGTGCTTCTAGTTACTCTTTTAATAGTTTTCATAACTCTTCTCCTATTAACTAATCTTACAGCTGATTTTATAGAAACTAACCAAACAAATGAAGTTTAAACTAACCAAAAGTGTGACTTTTGTATCTAATTCAGTAGTCTGCAGAAAGGTCTGGTGCGTTCTAGTTACTCTTTTAGAAGTTTTCATAACTCTTCTCCTATTAACTAATCTTACAGCTGATTTTATAGAAACTAACCAAACAAATGAAGTTTTAACCAAAAGTGTGACTTTTGTATCTAATTCAGTAGTCTGCAGAAAGATCTGGTGCGTTCTAGTTACTCTTTTAAAAAAATTCATAACTCTTCTCCTATTAACTAATCTTACAGCTGATTTTATAGAAACTAACCAAACAAATGAAGTTTTAACCAAAAGCGTGACTTTTGTATCTAATTCAGTAGTCTGCAGAAAGGTCTGGTGCGTTCTAGTTACTCTTTTAAAAGTTTTCATAACTCTTCTCCTATTAACTAATCTTACAGCTGATTTTATAGAAACTAACCAAACAAATGAAGTTTTAACCAAAAATGTGACTTTTGTATCTAATTCAATAGTCTGCAGAAAGGTCTGGTGCGTTCTAGTTACTCTTTTAAAAGTTTTCATAACTATTCTCTTATTAACTAATCTTACAGCTGATTTTATAGAAACTAACCAAACAAATGAGGTTTTAACCAAAAGTGTGACTTTTGTATCTAATTCAGTAGTCTGCAGAAAGATCTGATACGTTCTAGTTACTCTTTTAATAGTTTTCATAACTCTTCTCCTATTAACTAATCTTACAGCTGATTTTATAGAAACTAACCAAACAAATGAAGTTTTAACCAAAAGTGTGACTTTTGTATCTAATTCAGTAGTCTGCAGAAAGATCTGGTGCGTTCTAGTTACTCTTTTAAAAAAATTCATAACTCTTCTCCTATTAACTAATCTTACAGCTGATTTTATAGAAACTAACCAAACAAATGAAGTTTTAACCAAAAGCGTGACTTTTGTATCTAATTCAGTAGTCTGCAGAAAGGTCTGGTGCGTTCTAGTTACTCTTTTAAAAAATTTCATAACTCTTCTCCTATTAACTAATCTTCCACCTGATTTTATAGAAACTTACCAAACAAATGAAGTTTTAACCAAAAATGTGACTTTTGTATCTAATTCAGTAGTCTGCAGAAAGGTCTGGTGCGTTCTAGGTACTCTTTTAAAAAATTTCATAACTCTTCTCCTATTAACTAATCTTACAGCGGATTTTATCAAAACTAACCAAACAAATGAAGTCTTAACTAAAAGTGTGACTTTTGTATCTAATTCAGTAGTCTGCAGAAAGGTCTGGTGCGTTCTAGGTACTCTTAAAAAATTTCATAACTCTTCTCCTACTAACTAATCTTACAGCTGATTTGATAGAAACTAACCAAACAAATGAAGTTTTAACCGAAAGTGTGACTTTGGTATCTAATTCAGTAGCCAGCAGGAAGGTCTGGTGTGTTCTAGTTACCCTTTTAAACATTTTCATAACTCTTCTCTTATTAACTAATCTTACAGTTGATTTTATAGAAACTAACCAAACAAATGAAGTTTTAACCAAAAGTGTGACTTTTGTACCTAATTCAGTAGCCTGCAGAAAGGTCTGGTGCGTTCTAGTTACTCTTTTAGAAGTTTTCATAACTCTTCTCCTATTAACTAATCTTACAGATGATTTTATAGAAACTAACCAAACAAATGAATTTTTAACCAAAAATGTGACTTTTGTATCTAATTCAGTAGTCTGCAGAAAGGTCTGGTGCGTTCCAGTTACTCTTTTAAAAAATCTCATAACTCTTCTCCTATTAACTAATCTTACAGCTGATTTTATAGAAACTAACCAAACAAATGAAGTTTTAACCGAAAGTGTGACTTTGGTATCTAATTCAGTAGCCAGCAGGAAGGTCTGGTGTGTTCTAGTTACCCTTTTAAAAGTTTTCATAACTCTTCTCCTATTAACTAATCTTACAGCTGATTTTATAGAAACTAACCAAACAAATGAAGTTTTAACTAAAAGTGTGACTTTTGTATCTAATTCAGTAGTCTGCAGAAAGGTCTGGTGCGTTCTAGTCACTCTTTCAGAAATTCACATAACCCTTCTCTTATTAACTAATCTTTCAGCGGATTTTCTAGAAACTGTAACCAAGCAACTGATCCTTAAATTTGGATTTTTTCCTATTTCAATACTTTTTCCAGATTTATTATGAAGTTTAGTAAACATATTTAAGCAAATTCACTTGGGTTTTGTTCAGGAACTCCTCCTCAGTTTCAAGTAACTGATCTCGACTTTAAATTCAGTAACTTTCGACAGAGCCTCCAATTTTTCCACTGTTAATTCGTTTTTTGTACCTTGTACAGTCAATCCAGTCACAAAGTCAATCCTTCACAAAACTAAATAGCTACCTTTTGCCTAAGGAACTAATCTACTGATTTATCCAGAACTCACTCATATTTTGAATTAAGCAACTGATCCATAAATGAGGCTTTATACCTATTTCAATGTTTTTTCCAAAAATCTTATGAATTCTAGTCAATTCTCTGAATAATGAATCTAATGTTTTAGTCAGTTTTCCGGAAATGAGATTTAAAGTAAGCAACTGATCCATGAATGTAGATTTTCCAATTTAGCCAAATTCAGTTAGTTTCCCTGAAAATCTTATGAATTATATATGAATAATAGAAATATGTGATATAAATATATTATGAAATATGAATAATAAAATCTAATGAAACAGGCGTTTAAACATCTGACTCATAAATTTTCCTTTGTTTGTGAATCAAAAGTTGGCACTTTCTAATTGAATTAGAAATTTTGCACAGTCATCTCTTTTATCTAAAGGAAATTGTTATTTTGACTTGATTCATATGATTTCTTAAATATGATTTTACTATTTTTTACTAGAACCTCATTTTGATTCTGCTGTAGGCATGTAGTTATCACTATTGAAATTTTTGTAAGCTAAATAATTTCACTAAAACCGTTACCAAATTTTCTTTACTGAATAAATTCAATAGCGATAGCGTTCCTTCATAGTTCGTTCTTTCCGATAGTAAAAATATGGCCATTTCTTCTGTGTAGTCTTGAATTTCTTTATTGTAATTATTTTATTTAAGGTAAATTGGAAACTATGTCATACATTTGCATCAGCTTATTGGAATTGTAGTTAGTACTGATTCGAGTTATTAACTTTAGAAAATGTGTTGTTATCTGACCCTTCGTACCGACCAAACTTGATAATCGTTATCGTCTGGACCGGATGAAAGTTTTCCCGGCGATTTCGCTATCAATTTCGCCACTTTTTCCATGAAACTCGTTCGAAGGTTGACATGTTCCGAACAATAAGGCATTTTAAATATTTATTCTCTTACCCGAAAATCGCAGAAGTGCTAAATCCTGCAGGGGGAAATCAAAGTCATTAACAGTAAAATTGCTCGTTTTCACTATTTTAATTGGGATGTGTGGTGGATCACCATAGTTGAGAATGTTGTTTGATATCTCGTTTTATGAATTAATTACCGGAAAGTTTTTGTAAAAAAAACAACTTAGACTTTTCGTCATTTTTGCAAGGTCGGTTGGATAATTGCGAGAGATTCGCTGGGAAACGATTGGAATTTGGAATAATAGACTTTTTGCGTTAACGATAGAAAGCGGCAAGCACCACATGCGGGAAATGTCAGGAAACTAGTAAATCGGTAATTGGCAGGTCGACGGGTCTGTCGCTAAGTAACAATAACATGGTGTTCTATTAAATCAATGGTGTGGTTTTTAAAATAACAGTGGAAACGAAGCAGTGTTGTAACTTCTTTATCGAAATAAATTGTTAAAAAGATTAAATGTATGTACTTAAATTAAATGTATTAAATTAATGATACTATAAAATGTATAGGAAAGTTACGATTAAATTTTAGTCGCTCGAGTTAATAGGATTGATACATACAATATATACAATCTTAACTGATATAACTGCTTAGAGACAATGAATCAATAGTTTTAGTGCTGAACTCGCCTTGATTTAGTGCTATTTTTCCTCGCCATGCTGGTCGACAGCCTCTAAAATTCGATTTTACTGGTGTAGTTTACGCTTGGTTTAACTAAACTTAGTTTAGTTGCTAAGCGGATCTATTCTGTAACTGTTTTATCATACTCTATTATAAATATAAAAAATATTGGAGTGGATTTTGAGAAAATTTACAAAAACCGAAAAATAACTAGTGTAAAGCGCCCTTCAGATAAGACTTAGCCAAAGATATTATTAAACTTTATTACATATAGTATTAGACTGTTGAAATAAATATTAGTAGTTTAAAGTAGTTTAACAAGATTTTTTTGGACTGAATTTTGAGAAAATTTCCAAAAAACCGAAATACCTCAAAAATAAACTACCCATTTATTCAGACACATTTTTATGAAACTTATTACTGATTACAATACTTGCAGCCATTCCCGGATCCACCATTATGTCGTAGTTGAAATAAAGGTTACAAATTAATGTAACACCAATAAAATCAATAAGCTGTCATTCGAACAATTGTTTCCAAAGGATTGACCTAGACCTGTATGAGATCTGTATCGATTGATTTAATGTTCGAGTAAACAAGCATCGCGGGAATTCGTGAAATTGTGCTCCAAACTACTGAATGTACGCAATTTTTGAATCAGTAATTGTTACAAATTTGTGATTATAAATTTTCTCGTTATTGGATATACATATTAAGTTTTCCATTTTATGTGACTTAAATAAAGGATCTGCTTGGAAGGCAGAATAATAAAAACGCAAAATATCAAAATTAAGTTACAGACGTAATATATTCAGTTAAACGTTGATAGTTTTATTTTGTGAAAACAATAAAAGTAATTATAAATAATTACAACTTGATATGCAGCATTTTTTAATCCAAAACTAAATTTTAAAACATATTTTAAAAAAATAAGTACATTAAGAAAGTAACTTATCTCCAATCGTAGTGTAGAGTAGACTTTTTCTAAAACAATACGTGGATGCACATCAGCTTACAGTATTTTACAAAAGTGGATGTGATAGGGCTTAATATCCTGAATAAGGCACTACCGATACAAAATAGTAATGTTTAATCAATACATAATTTGACCACCGATTACTGAGAAAACCCAAGATACTTAAGTGTTGGTTAAGTTAATTACAATGATAGAGATAAATTACCAAGATACAATACATTCCGACCTTAATGAACTCCTCAGAATTCATGCGAATTGACACCTTTTTTTCCTCTATTATCGTACCTGTACCTGATAATTAACAATATCAATTATCTCCGTAGAATCGATCAGAATAATATTCATACTTCATTAATATGTTAACTTTTAATGACATTTTCGTCATTAGTGGCCTCTAATTAAAGCAACTCTATAGTTATTTATGGTACTAGTGTATTATGTTGAAAATAAGTCACGAGAGAAGATTTCAGGCCGAGTGGTATAAATTCTCAAGTGACTTAGGAAACATAACACGCGAGTGGCATACAATGTTTTATCCAACAAGTGGATGAGATCGTTTTTTATGAGATAATAATTAATAAGCTTTCAAATGGCGTCTCAGTACCCTATAAATGTCAGAATGACTTGACAGTGAATTTTTTACATTTTGGTTAAAGTAGGCTGTTTATTTGGTTGCCACGGGCAACCTTTAAATATAAATACTTTAAATATGAACGTGACTTACAATCCATAACTCACTAATGAGTTATGGATTATAACACACTAGTGTGTCATTTGATAGTTTATTTGTCTAAAATGACATTAATAATCACAGTCATAGCTGTCATGTGTTGGATAAAATATACAACGTGTTTCAAAATGATTGTCATCTAGTTGGCGTTGGAATTTCTGTGTATGTAATTTTTGAACATTTATTGTGAAACTGGCAATCAGTACTGTTGGTAATTAACGGCCCTTTTGAGGGCCAAAACAAATACTACAAATAGACAAACAATCAGAATTCGTTTTCTCTTGGCAGAGAACAACCAGAAATTAAAAGAGGTTAAGTAGGTTATTTTGAGGTTATGTATTGCTAGTGGAAACTCCTATTTTCGCAAGGCGGGTCATTTTGAAACACGTCCTATTATAGAACTCTAAAAACGTTTCCATCATCAGGACATCTGTAATATTTATTGTTTTATATCTTCTAAACAATAACAATGTAACTACTTACTAACATAAGCTCTTTAATAAAACAGTTCCAAGCTATTTTGAAACATTTTACCTTCCCACAAAGGAACACGCTGCTACAAGTATTTACTTAGGTTAAGTAGGGGGCAAGGAACAGTAAATTTGACAAACAATCATAATACACAAAATAGTTGAGAATTATCAGCTTGGAACACATTATCTCCCAAAAATGTATTGATAGAGCATTGTCTATACAGAGTGGTCTTGAATGAGTTAAGTATGAGTAAGGAGTTTCATCATTACGAAGACGTGATCCTTCTCATGGTTAACCTCTCTGCCACAGAGGTAGCCATGAAAAATTGAAACCTTAGGAAACTCCTTAGATCTGTAAACTTTGTTAGTACGTAGTGGTACTTTGTAAACTGCATCTTCATGTTGAGGGGGAAACTGTGGTACTATACTGATTTTTCGATCGAACTCGAAGTTTCGATATTTTAACGGATTTCCGTTGTTCCAGACGCGGCCTGACGCCTCCGCACCGAGTCAAGTCGATCTCGATGGCGACGTTCACGAACGAGGAGGTCGACCTGTTGAGGAAGCGCGGCAACGAGTACTGCCAGAAGGTGTGGCTCGGTTTGCACGAGGGCGGCGGCGGCGGCCCCCAGGTCCCCGGCGACGAGACCTCGATCAGGGACTTCATGATCGAGAAGTACGAGCGACGTCGGTACTACCTCGAGCCGTCGAGGGCGGTCGTCGAGACGCCCGTGCCCGCTCCGAAGCAGGACGGGGCGCAGGCGCGGCCCGCGACCGGCAGGCCGAGGCCAGAGGCCGGCAGGAACGGGTACCACCACCACCACAACAACCACCATCACCCCCACCAGCAGCAACACCACGGCAACGTCGTCGTCGTCAACGGTACCGCCAGCGACGGTCCCCAGACGACGACGACGACGACGTTCGAGGCGGACTTCTCCAAGGCGGATATCTTCAACGGGAGCGGCGGCAGGACTCCGCCCGCCACGCAGCTCACCAACGGGAACGGTTTCGCCAATTTCGACAACAATCCGGTGTTCAGTAATAACACGGCCGGTGGTACCACGACGACCACGTCAGCAGGTGAGGGCTATTTCGAGATAGTACCGTAGGTTTGTTCCACCAAGCAGGAAACGTGCTGTTTGGACACATTTTCGTCTGATTATCGAGAGGTAGTCCTGTTACCTTAACTACTCTATGCCTTCAACCTATACATTTTCATCTAATGAGATGCACCGTATACCTGCCCGTTTACCTGCCCTTCCGGAGTCCTTTGAACCACTGATAAGATTACGATATATATTAAAATTGTTGGCAATGGTGAAATAATAAGGAAATAAAACAAGTTTCGAAACGCAAGGGGGCAAGGATCAAACATGTACTCACTGAGCCTAATAGGCATGGTCAGAATTTGCTGTAGATGGTGAATTCACCCCCAAAAGGGATTAGACGAATTAGACGATTAACCTGATCAAACATCCCTAATCAGACGAAAATGTCATCGCCGACGATTAATATTATGTAGTCCCTGCGTTCTCATAAGAAAGTGTGATTTGTTTACATTACAAAGTGTGAAACAAATATGGCCGCCGATGACGAATTTCGAGAGGCAACAAAACAGTTGCCCATAGAAATATCAACAATAAGCAAAACTGAGAAACTGGAAAATTTAGTTTCTATTAATTGCGAAACACAATAATTAATTGTCCATTAGTTCAAATGTCCATTACAAGTCGATTACAGTTGTTCACAAGGGTGTACTATCCTTTACCTTTTTTTATATGTGAAAATATTTATTAGCGTTTTAGAAAACATGTTTTCAACAAACGACGAACGATTTTGGAATTGTTGATTAACAACAGAATTTAGTAAGTAAATAACACAACATCTTGTATGCAATCTAAAAGTTCACTGACTTGTGACGTCGTTAACCACTTTTGGACTTGGGATATAACTCACATCAGACTTAAAATCTGATGGGTACATATCGCCGGTGCCTACGAAGAGTATAACTCTGAAAAACGCGGCGAAGAGTATAACTTCCAATGACCGCGGCGAAAACTATTATTTCTAACTGTATGTCGGAGAAAGGTATAACTCTTAATAATGCGTCAACGAATAGAATTACTCTTTAACGTGTGTCAGCGAATAAAGCGAAAAAAATTACTATTCGATAAATGTCAGCGAATAATTACTTCTGATTCTGAGCCGGCGAAGAGTATAACTCCTAATAATACGCGGCGATAAAAAGAATTGCTTAATAAGTGTCGGCGAAGAAAGATATACCGCGAAGAGTATACCTCCTCGTAATACAATTTTTTGGGAATTTTAGGGGATATTTTGGGCCGGCAGTTTTTTTGGAGTTATATTCTTCGCGGGCATATAGAGAAAAATATTTTTTTTCGCAGACTCTTATCGAGTGGTTATTATTTTCGCCGACAATTTATTCAGAGTTATACTCTTCCCGGGCATGATTAAAACATTGGGGCGTAAGGAAAGCTGTCACTGGCTCGTAAAGGTGCCCTCCAAGAGACCGACGCGACGTGTAATTTTCTCGAGACGGCCACAAAACGCGCTGCGTACCTGCCGCAGCCGATTGACCGCATTTTGTGGATAACAACTCAAACCTTGACCTCCGAGCACATTCCGCTCCATCAATTCTCACCGGCCGGTCGTATATCTTCCCGTCTTCCGTATAAATTTGCGGCTTTCCTAGCGAAAACAGGAATGACTTTCAATTGCCGTGTCCGCCTGTAGAAGGTTAAATCTACGACTCTAACTAGAGATTTAATTTTTAGGTAGATACCAAAATTCAGACCATTCAAAGGCACTTAGAAGGATTTCAAGTGATCTGTCGATACTTGTTATCCGTTTTAATGAATCCAACATGTGTGTGAAGTTGGCGACGAATTTTGTACGAGGGTCATTTCCGCCAACGGTTGTCACTTCACCCCAAACTATGAAACATGTTTCGTAAAGATTGGATAACTCCGGAAGTATAACTTTCTACATCCGTATTCCTATAACAAACGATAGAAGACAAAAGAGCGTACAAAGTGGACATAGCTCAAGTTAGAAATTCCAAACAGGTATCTATAGTAACACTGAGAAGAAAACATCCACGAAACACAAACGTCGAAATTCAAAGCGCACGACCAGCTAGCGAATAAGTACAGGGTCGCATTAAGAATGATCGCCTTGACTATAATTATTTATCTTTTACTAAGGATGTCCATTTCTATCTTTTCTGTATACATTTAAAGTAATGGTTTTCTCCCCGCAGCTTAAGTATGTTCCAGGTCTCTTTTTGAGAGGCGAGCAGGGAAGGTGTCTTTCCATAATTGCAATAAATCACAGAAATATGTTTATACAAATTTATATCAAAAACCTGAATAACAATAGCGATACCGTCAACGACTTCCTGACAGACAACCATAGATCAGCCAACTAAACTTGATAATTTTACTGAACCGGCTCTGTACATCAACAATTCCCGCCAAAAGTTTTATGATTTTTCCACCAATAGCAAACGACGTGTATTAGGTGTTGTCTAACTTTACTACCTCTTCTCGTTTCGTGGATGTTTTCTTCTCAGTGGATTTACATTAGATACATTTGTAAGCGTTTAAGGGACACGATTGTACTTAGAAGGCTTTCCAAAAGTCTGTAGTTTCTATAAAGACCTGGATTGAGTTAGAAGTTTTAACTTGTACCTCTATACCTTTGGAATATTGGAATTACAACCTTAGCAGTTCAAAGGATTCTATGGTTTTTCGAAGATTTTTCAAGGATCTATTGGTCCTTGTTTATGGTTTTAAACATTCTATAAGTAATATTACAAGATTCTACGTGGTCTTGGAGCAAGTCAGAAGGTATACCTGTGCAACAATTCGGAATGAAAACTATATCAGCTGAATTAATTCAATACATATGCATGTAGTGTATGTTGCATATAAACGTGCATATTTATGAAATTCTGTTATAAAATTCTTAAATTTCAGATTTATATACCTTTGGCGTGTTTAAAACGTCCCCCAATCAGATGCATATGTCATCAAGAAAAAGTTGCGCACGAATATCACAACACAGCTGACGTAGTATAACGCAATTTTTCAGGTGTTCAATAGTTTAACAATTTTTAAAATTCTTTATCTATCGCTAATAACGACATACGATCAATGATTCATGCTATCAATTCCAAAAAACGTTAACCACTTTTAGTTAGTAACAGTTACGCAAGACGTGTTTTGTAACCCTCCCTCTGATGGTTTAAGTATGTAATAAATCGGAAGGAGCGTAATTAACCGTCGTATTTATTTTTAATTACAAACTAATTAAGCGTTCGTATTTTCTTAGGAGATTTATCGATTCGATGTTTACGTCAGTCGAAAATAACACGCCCGCCTAATTAAAGTCTAAACTCGGCCTTATCTGCGGTCCCTGACGACAACTCTGGATTAACTGAAGGAAATAAATTAGGGAGTGTTGCTGTAATAACTGGGGAAAATGTGATTTGTACATATCGTAGCATGTAGTTAATGTTAATTGTCTATGTCGTGTGAGATAAAAAGGAGGGAAATGTTTCTTCCAGAGGAGGACGACGACTTCAGCATATTCGATCTGTACTTCTCTGACTCGCATGGTCCGGTCTTAAATCGAGTGCCTCTTTTCCCAAAATGTTCCACGAACCGTTGGAGTAAGTTCCCAACCAGCGACGATTTCCTTTACTAAAGCTATTAATACGATTTTTGTTTTCGTTCCTCATCGCACCTCTCTCATAGCTTTTTGATCAGCTGCGCAGTAGTTTTCGTTTTTCAGACTAATACGGTTCGCCAATTTTCCTTTTTGGCTTTCGCTTCTTTTTTATTCGCATCACGTGGGTGGGGACACTTTCGAAGTGAAATTGAGAAATGGAAAGTGGTGGAAAATGAATAATTTACTCGATGGGCGGAAGTAATAAAGGCAGAGCAGCGTTTACGGCTCGAAGTAATAAAAGGAGTAATGCAGTTCCGTCTCGAAACGTGGCTCTTGCCATTGCCTCATTTAGAAAATGCATCTCATGCACTGTTATATCATCTCCGGCTACATTCGTATTTATTGTTACATTAGATTAGAGTGTAGATGCTAATTTATGCATCAGAGTAGGTAGTTATCGATACCTTGGTGAAGATAAACAGGCCATTAAGTATTATTTTTTTAAATAATAATAATAGCCTGGGAAACAAACCAAATCATTACTTGTTGCGATGATGTGAAGGACGCGAATAACAGCACAACAATAATTTCAGCATTTGGAGGTGATCCCATGTGCCCACCAAAGCCCGATTTGTGGACACAATCTCCGATTGATGTGGAGACATGATTACTGTAGTGGTTTTCCACTCCAGTTCGTGGATCAAAATCTGCTTTGTTGCTGAATATAATTTCTTAGTTCAATTCTTGCCCTTCGCATCATTCATTATCTCGTTTTGACTAAGTGATTGGAAATGGAGCCTAATGCGTTTCCAACAAACTAACCTTAACCAACGACCTGTAGATACATTTTATGGGACTCGGTCAATTGTTAAAGTTCTAATTTCGAAAATTTGTAAGAAACTCTGTTCTGCTCTACGACCAATGAAGTCCTCGGTTATCATTCCTTACCAATTTCTCAATAATAAGAGGTATCAAAGTTCTTATTCTAAAGTCTTCCTCAGAATAATGTTCTAACTGGTTTTCAGTATACTAATGTATCTTCTTGGTAAAGGAACAGCTATTTCCTCTATTGCATCTTCAAACAAGTAATTCAACGTATCAATTTTTAATGCAACAAGGATAAATTGATCACCACAAACACTGTCCGAATCCTTCACACTGTCAACGCTACGTTTGAGGTTAGAAAACCACCCTAAAGGGACGTTATTAGCTTCCTTGTATAAAAAAAAGCGAGTTTCACTTAATGCGCATGCGCCACTTAAGATTTGGACTATGAAACGCAAATATCGTCGAAAGGCAAACTTCAAGGCTCTCTTGTTCCTTAGTGTCGAAGAAATTTTCCAGGTATGATTTAGTTTGAGTATGTGGAAACAGCTCGAAGAAAGGCAGTAGTAAAATCTACTTAAATTTTGGCGAGCGTTTCTCTTTTTGTTCAACTCTACAGACAGTAACAGCAGGTCAAAATCAACCGCAATCACATAGTCAAGACGAAATGTTCTTCATTGAAAACTTGTTGTTCCTTGAACAAATACTTCATGGCCCAATTTTCTAAATTCTAAACTAAACATCTTTCACGATTAGAACTGTCGTTTTCTAACGGACTGAAAATTCCCCCTCCTCGCTAATAGACGTATACATATGTATATATTTTGTAGGTATGCCCACGACGACTTTCCCAGCGATGAACGGCTGGAACTACACCAATCAGGGCGTCGCGACGACAACGGTCACAACAAACAATAACAACAACAACGGCTCGAATTCCTTCCAGAACGGCGTCGCGACGCCCTCGCAGTCCGCCGTCGATAAGTACGCCGCCCTCAAGGACCTAGACAACGAAATCAAATCTCAGAAGAGCAACCTCGAATGGAGCTCGACCAGCTCGAATGGCTCCCTGTACAGTTCGCCGACGCCGCCGGTCAGCTCGCCGTCGCCTCAGAGCATATTCGGCTCGCCTAGTCAAGGTAGACGACGAGGATGTCCTAAGGGTTTCCCGTATTCACAACGTCTCTCCTTTCCAGGTCAGTTCATGGGCACGTTCCCCTTGTCGAATCAGGAGAACGTGTCGAATCCGTTCAACAACGGCAGCAGTTTCAACTGGGGCCCGGTCAACGGTCAGCAGCAGACGTTCTCTAACCCGTTCAGGGACACGACGAAAATGAACGGGTTCTCTCAGGGCTTCCAACAGACTCTGTTCCCGGTCAGCTCGTCGCCGATGTTCGTCAACGGCACCAACGGCTGGACGCCGAATCCCTTCAAGGTGAGTCGGGATCGATGACGCCTTCCGGTGGTGCGGTTTTTAATTTTCGTTACGGTTTCAGATGGGCACCACAGCTACCATGAATTCAAACAATCCGTTCTTATGATCGTCCTGAGAGCGGGAGGAAGGAAGCCTTTTTGCCAGCGTGCCCTACATCTTTTGTAGTTTTTAACTTCCTAGCTCACATTAACTCATTTATAACAATATTTTGCATATATATACATACATACATATATATAAGTAAACAAAAAATGTATCTCTCTATTCACATCTCTCTCTTTCTCCTAAGTTTGGCAGATGATAATAGATATGGCCTGTTTTAGCTTTCTACGTAATTTATTTTCATTATATTATTATGGACTGTCAGATTGGGAGATATTTTCATCTGCTGTGGTTCATTTTATTTTCTATTTAGGTTAGAGAAGTAGGTAGTCGATAAAAGTACGCTTATTATGCGCGAGAGGAAAGATCAACAAGTTGCCTTGAAATAATTATTATGATATGATCAAAATAGAAAGAACAATGTTATTTTTGTGTATATTGGAGATTTTAATGTAAGCAGGTGTAAGCTTCTTTTTTGTTTAAGTAGGAACCAAACTTTTCTGGTCTAGTCTGGACAGTTGACGTATTTCTTATTTAAATATTTGTATATTTATTGTTGTACAGGAAGGTTTCAATTGTCTGAGTCTTTTTGTATGCCTTTTTATTTTGTAATTTATTTTTTTAACTAATGCCCTGTATGTAGTGACTAGCCGGAAAGTGAATTTCTCTATCGAGGAACACATTCTGTGATAAAAAAAAAATTAAACCGCAATTTTTAATTGTTCCAGTGCACCCTCGGCGGGTCGCGAATCGATTTTAGCATGTATATTTTTTTGGTGTTTGTTTAATGATGATTTTCCACCTACAACAGTTTTCCGTCCGGCCCTGTAGAAATCGTGTGTATAAGAGAGGAGTATAAGATTTTGCGAGCACAATTTATTCTATATATTATTATTCTTGTCAAAGAGGTTGTGTAAATAAAAGCATATTTTAACACCACTTGTGATTTGTTTTGTCTGTAAGCCAGTCTTTCACTAAAGTGATAATTTGTTTATTATTGCAACACTTCAACTCCATACACATGTTGATAGTAGGATAGTGATAAATTTTACTAGTTTGAGTTGATTTTAAAGAGTTCAAATTTGAACTTGTTTTTTAAAAATCACATCCTAAAAATTAATAATTTATTTTACACGCGACATACAAACTTGAGGTGAACAACAAAAAATATTTTTCAAACCTGACACATCTAGTCAATAACGAGGTGTACTACTTTCTTTAGAACAAGCTAATTTTTGACTACACATCAGACATCACCATAGAGACCTGAACAGAAGAAACAACTTAGTCACTCGACAAAGCCCTGATAGGAGAATCGACTTGGTGCGTGGCACTATACACTTTTAAGACTGCAAACTAAAATTAACCATGTCCATATTAAAAAACTATATACGTACAAAGCTGATATACGAAAAGTGTCGACCAATTAACAATCACTGATCCGAATCTCGCTGCCTGGACAACTTTTCGTATATCATCTTTGGGATGAGTTCATGTTAACGAAGGATCTTCAGCCCTTTACTTATCTTCTGGGTCTTCTTGCCCTTCTCGCTGGCCGAGGCGGCTTCCCTGTTGTCGGCCGGGACGATGTCGTCGGTACTGTCGGAGCGCTCTTGTTGCTGAGTCTTCAAAGTCTTCTTGATGTTCACTATTTCGTTATCGATCTCGGACTTCCTCTGCATCGAACGGTTCTTCTCGGAGTTGGCGCGATTGATCTGAGTCTCGACGCAGCCGAGGACGCCTTCGCAGGCCGAGCACCAGTCCTGCAGGCAGTTCACGATGGTGTTTATGTCCTCGGCACGGATGTCCCTGCCGATGGCGTAGTCGACTTCTAATTGACTGTTCTTCTGGTCGAGCTTGCCGTGGATTATGTCGGCGTATATGGCTTCTATGATTAGGTCCTCTAGGTCCCTGACGTTCTTAATGCCTAATTCCACCAAGAGGGTACTGTACGGTATACACTTCGATTTGGTGGCCAGGGTGACGATGGTGAGGTGTTGCAGTTTCTTCTTCTGGGCGGGGGAGAGCTCCAAGAGGACGGCGCTATGCTGTACGTAGTCCTTGTAGGTGCCGAAGGCGAACAGCTCCAGGGTGTCGAGGTACTTCTTGTCGGCGGTGTCCCTCAGGTCGGATATGTTGGGCATGTCGAGGAGCTCGCCGAAGACGTACACCCCGGGCGCCTCCAACACCTGCTTGATCAGCTCCGTACAGGCGGCCCCCTTGGCCGTCTTCGCCAGCAACACGAACTGCTCCAGGGCGGTTCCCGTTAACTGACTCTTGTCGACGACCATCGTGGAACTTTCAACACTCCGAAACGGCAAGGGAGACTATTTGGGAGTAAATAAATGATAAGTTGATAATCACCGCACGAAAAAATTAAAGACGACTGATATTTGACAGACGACAACACAGAATTCAATATGAATAATATAGATGTTCTGTGCTTCTGTGGACATGACATAACCTCAACCTCACCTGATAACAATAAATAAAATGTTTACAAAACTTGCATTAAATGTTTTCGCCGTGTGCAGGTACTCGCAGAGAGTGGCCCAACCGTTGAAAAGCAAAAAACCCAAATCAGTGGGTAACACGGTAAGACATTAATCGAGCTATCTCCTTCAACCCGTCCCAAAGCTCAAACATTTCGTAGATTTGAAGCAGCTTAGGGCCGTAGGAGGCTCGGGAGGGGACGGCTGCATTTCTTTCCTCTCTCTGTGGAGTAACGAGTTCGCGGGACCTGATGGGGGCGACGGCGGAAACGGAGGTCATGTCATATTTAAGGCTTCGAACGACGTTAAGGATCTGAATCATGTGCAGTCGGTCCTGAAAGCGCCCGACGGAGAAAAAGGTGATCTATCATGACCACACTAAAGTGCTTGTCTAATGTTGAAACATCTCTCTGATTAGGTTTCAATAAGGACTGCCATGGAAAAAGCGCAGGCCATTTCATCGTCAAGGTACCTATAGGGACTGTAATAAGAAATTCCGAAGGGAAAATTGTGGGCGATCTGGAGGAAGAGGGCATAATGTTCGTCGCTGCAAGGGGGGGCGCCGGGGGTAAAGGGAATCATTTTTTCGCTTCCAACACTGAACAGTCACCTAAAATTTGTGAATATGGCGCCGAAGGTGAAAACCTGGAATACATTATCGAACTGAGGAGCATGGCACATGTTGGACTGGTAAAAGACACTTGTTCTTAACAAATTGCAACTCTACAACCATATTTTTCCTAGATAGGGTTTCCAAATGCTGGTAAAAGCACACTACTGAGGGCCATCTCCAGAGCTCGACCAAAAATAGCTCCATACCCTTTTACTACATTAAAACCACACTTGGGAATGGTTCAGTATGATGATTATGAACAAATTGCTGGTAACTCCAAGAGTACCTCATGAAATTTCCCATAAACCTTCTAATCCAGTTGCAGATCTCCCAGGGCTCATCCAAGACTCCCACAAGAATCGAGGCTTGGGCATTCAGTTCTTGAAGCACGCCGAAAGATGTATGGCTCTGTTGTACATGATAGATGCTTCGACCCCTGAACCCTGGAAACATTTGGAAGTACTGCAATATGAACTATCCCAATTTAGTGAAACCCTTCTGGAAAGGCAACAGCTCGTTATAGTGAATAAAATCGATTTACCTGAAGCCATAGGTAAAGTGGAGCTGCTGAAGGGGAAAACTGATCTACCTGTACTGGGAATCAGTGCAAAAATAGGTACAAACGTTTTAGAATTATTGAAGAAGATCAGAGCGATATATGATAGGCAAAAAGAATTGCAGGAAAGCAAGGAGAGTGGATGAAAAAAATTAAGGCTTGATTCAGTGATAGTAAACTTACTTTTTAATTTGTCTTATACAAATCAAGAATAAATAAAATTGTTTTAAAATATGGCTTAAATATAATAATTTAACCAAAACCAATTACGAAAACTTAAAGTAAATGAAGCAAGTACTCCTCAAACAGGATGATCAGAAGCACTGTGAATTAATTCAGATTGATAAATGTAGAATATTGCTAGGCTGCAATAGCAAAGCGAAACACTGCTTTTTTACAAAGACAAGTCGGTATAAAAGGTCAAAATAACTGCATTGGTACAAATTAACAATATCCCTTATGATTTAAAAAAAGTTATAGGAGTTTACCATCCGCGAATTTCTTAGCGGCGATTAAAATTTCATCAACTCCAACGCTATTGTTCCCAGAAGCTTGAGCTGAGTCGGGTTTACCGCCACCTTTACCTCCGATCTTACTGGCCACTGCCTGTACCCACTCGTTGGCTTTCAGGCCCTTCTCGATGGCTTCTTTCGGAACTGAAGCTAAGCAAAATGTCTTGCCGGAATCTTCGTCGACAGTAACGAATAAAGCGGATGTGTTCGGGCTGAGGCTTCGTACTTGTTTCAGGGCAGTATCTAAGGCTTTGGTGTTGTTGAATGCCTTCAGTTCTTTTATCAGGACAGTTAGGTTTGGGTGTTCTTTGATGAATTCCTTTACTTCTTCGACCACTTTGGAAGCGACGGCTGCTTTGGCGGCACGCTCCTTGTCGTCTAGACTTTTCTTTAAACTCTTGAGGATGTTTCTGATCTCTTCTTTTTTCCAATAGGGTATTATGGCTTGTGAAACTTCGTCCGTAAGCTCGACGATTTTCTTAACGTTTTCTTTCGATTTGCTGCCGTCTTTGTCGCTGTCAATTACGGATTTCAATTCGTTCAGTCTGTTTTCAAGGAGTTCGTTTCGTTTCAATGCTTTCGTGGCTTCTGGGCCTGTCAGGGCGACGATCCTCCTGATACCTTTAGCTATGGCCTCCTCGCTGGCTATGACAAAATCTCCGATATGACCGGCATACTGGACGTGAGTGCCCCCACAGAACTCGATGGAAGTGTTGTCGCCGGCAGGGCTGAAAGGATCGGCCTCCAAATTATCCACTGGGATTCCTATCGAGACCACTCGTACCGGATCAGGGTAAGTCTCATCGAAAACCGCTCTCAGGCCTCTGATCGTTTTCGCTACGCCTAGGGCGGATTCTTTAGCATAAACTTTCTCGTTTCTCATGATGAGATCCTTGGAGTTTTGCTCGGTCTGTTTCACCTGGTCTACGGTGAGCGCCCCCTTGTTGGTGAAATCAAACCTGAGCCTGTCGGGGGCGACTAGAGAACCTCTTTGGTCGGCTTCGGTGCTCAACACTTTTCGCAGGGCGTAATTCAAGACGTGAGTGCCGGTGTGATTGTTCATTACTAGTCGCCGCCTGGAGGCGTCGATGTGTAAGCTCACTTTATCCCCTTTTCTCAAGGTACCTTCTATGTTGCCGATGTGTATGATGTAGCCGCCACGGACTTGTACGTTCTTGACTGAAAACTCGACGCTCTCGTCGCCGATTTTAACGAAATAACCCGTGTCGTAGATCTGCCCTCCTTGTTCCGCATAAAAGTTTGTCTTATCCAGTAAGACTCCACACTCCTGACCTGTGCTGACCTCGCTGACGAATTCCTTGTTGTAACGTAAGGCTATAACGGTGGCCTCGCAGGTTTCGAAATTGTATTCAGAATCGATTTTGTTGGTCGAACTGTAAGCATATTTATAGGAATCGTCTGTTGGTGGGACGCCTTTCTCCTGTAGTTCGGTGATGGCGTGTACGTCGAGGTTGATCGTGTCTGCCACACCAGTTCCTTTACCCTACACAAGGAGATTGAAATAATTTAAAATCTGCATATTTTCTAAGTTGTTTCAATTGTAAATAGTTAAATGTTCTTCCGTTATAGGAATAGAAATCAATAAAAAGTTTTCTCACTTGTGAAGTTATTTGTGCTTGTTTTTTGGAATCTTCGTACGTCGCCATATCGACAGCTAGTCCTTTTTCTTCGGCCATAAGCGACGTTAAATCGACGGGAAATCCATATGTATCATATAACCTCCATGCGACATCGCCGGGTAGAACTTTACTATCCCCAAGTTTCGTTATGGTTCGGTTCAACAGGTTCCTACCCCTGGACAAGGTCTTCAGGAACTGTTCTTCTTCCTCATTGATTACATCTATAATCCCTGCAAAAAAAATTAATTCAGGTTAGGTAATTATCCATCGTTTGGAAACAAGATTTACCTTGAGGGTCTTTCTTTACTTCAGGGAAAATATCCCCCAAAATTTCAACCACTGTATTCACCAATGAAGAAAAGAAACCCGGTTTAGCGTTTAGCTTCTCTGTGGCATACCGGACGGCTCTTCTCAAGATCCTCCGAAGGACGTACCTGCAAATTCAATTTTGTAGTCCATACAGAGCACTGTTCACAATTTACACCTACCCTCGTCCAGTATTATCGGGATTCCCTCCATCTGACAGTGCGATGGTTAACGTCCTGGCATGGTCCGCCAAAACCCTGTAAGCCATATCGATACCGTCCGTATCCTCGTCCCCTACCCTTCCACGGTATGGCGGCGCTCCGGCGCCCTTCTCAATAGCCTCAAAGAGCGGCACGAACAGATCCGTATCATAATTCGATCTTTTACCCTGCATGACCGAAACCAAGCGTTCCAGACCGAGTCCGCAATCGATATGTTTCCTCGGTAGCGACTTGAGAGTGCCGTCGGTCTCGCGGTTGTATTGGATGAACACAAGGTTCCAGATTTCTAACACATCCGGATCATCTTGGTTGACGAGTTCCGGGACCTCGCGGTTTCCTATCCTGTCATAGTGGAGTTCGGAGCAGGGGCCGCATGGACCCGTCTCCCCCATCTCCCAGAAGTTGTCTTTCATGGAGCCCGGCAGGACGTGCGTCGGGGGCACGCCGAGGTTTAACCAGATCTTGAAAATAATGAATTGATCAGAGTGAAGTTGGTAGACGTAATGTATAAAGTATTGATATTTTTTAGTTTCGTATGGTTATTAATGTTATTATTAATTCTCTCACTTGTTTACACTCGTTGTCGGGCTCTAAGCCGGCTTTGTCATCACCGCCAAAGTAAGTGACATACAAACGCTCCGGCTGCAACTTCAGCCTGTCGACGAGGAACTCCCAGGCCCAACTGCAGATCTCCTTCTTGAAGTAGTCGCCGAAAGACCAATTTCCCATCATCTCGAAGAACGTGTGGTGGTACACGTCCTTCCCGACATCGTCCAGGTCGTTGTGTTTCCCGCCGGCCCTAATGCACTTCTGGGAGTTGACCGCCCGGGTTATCTTCGACAGGTCACTATTCGGATCGACGGTCCCGAGGAAGACAGACTTGAACTGGTTCATACCGGCGTTGGTGAAGAGTAAAGTCGGATCATCGAGCGGTATGGTCGAAGAAGAGTGGACGTACGTGTGGCCCTTCTCCTTGAAAAAGTCGATGTAGGCGTTGCGGACGTCCCTGGCGCTCATCGGGTCCGTCATGTTGAAATATCAGTTGGGCTAGGAGGAGAACATATGGGAGTTGATTTCGGGTACTTTAGTTATTTTGCCGGTTAAATTAGTATGAGCTACTAGTGGTGGTGGTTGGAATGAAACGACTTACGAGCTATGATGAAGAAATGCGGGGAAAATATTGCGCAACAGCCGTGGATGTTGCAGTGAATGCACCAAACTTTTACTTGCTGAAAGAGAGGTCAGAAAGTGTTTTATACTTTATACTGCACCCTGTACTAGTTTTAATTTTGAGGTTAACCAGTTGGAGTTTGACGTTCTGTGTTCTGTCGTTTGACACGTTTGACATTAACCGATGGCATTGACGAAGTTAATCAAAAGTGATGTTGGATTTGAGTTTCGGGATTAATAAGCTAATTAGTTAGAATTAGACGTACACATTAATATAGGCCGAAAAGTAAGTGCATACGTAATCGAGGACGCTTGTATTTCGTTGTATTTTCTCGGTAGAATTACGTTTCTACTTCCGACCGACAGGGCGGAAGTGCTGCCATCTTGTCGACCGTAATCTTGTTTTTGTTGACGTTATTTCGAGAAATTCGAGAACAGTTCCTCTGCCTTGCCTTTTGGGCGTTCCGTTTATTTCTTACGACTTCGTTACACAAATCCCGAGTCCCGATGAAGATGAAACTGGTGGACCAGGTGGTGCGGAGCTTCCGCGTGGCGAAGGTGTTCAGGGAGAACACCGACAAGATCAACAGCATCGACTTCCTGCCGAGCGGTGAGACTCTGATCTCTTGCAGCGAGGACGATCAGATCGTGATCTACGACTGCGAGAAGGGCAGCCAGGTGCGGACGGTGAACAGCAAGAAGTACGGCGTCGATCTCATCCACTTCACGCACGCGAAGAACACCGCCATCCACAGCTCGACCAAGGTGGACGACACGATACGGTACCTCTCGCTGCACGACAACAAGTACATAAGGTACTTCCCGGGCCACACGAAGAAGGTCGTGTCGCTATGCCTGAGCCCGGTCGAGGACACCTTCCTGTCCGGCTCGCTGGACAAGACGCTGCGGCTGTGGGATCTGCGCTCGCCGAACTGCCACGGGTTGATGCACCTCTCGGGCAGGCCGGTCGCCGCCTACGATCCCGAGGGGTTGATCTTCGCTGCCGGCGTCAACTCGGAGAGCATCAAGCTGTACGACCTGAGGTCTTTCGATAAAGTAAGCTGCTTTTCGCCATCGTTTCACATCATTTTGGTTCAGTAGAACTATACATATTCATTGTACCATATATACAGTGCATACACTATGAAGACAGTATATTCAGTACACTGTATATTATATTCATTATTGATAATACATTGATTTCGTCTTCAGGTTATCCGTTTGGGATGTTGGCAATCATATGGCCAATTATTATGACTATTACTTCCTAGGTAACAATGTTTTACTCATTCTCTCCGAATTCCCTCAATCCTTCTTGCTGATTATCATTTTTATTTTGTGGACATTGATATTGAGATCATTTTGTTACTTGTCTTCTCTTGGTTACATTACATGAAGAATTACATTCACGGGATATTACAATAAGTTACTTATTTTTTGTAGGGACCGTTTATCACCTTCAAACTGACGCAGGAGCGCGAGTGCGACTGGACCGGCCTGAAGTTCTCGAAGGACGGCAAGACGATCCTGATCAGCACGAACGGCTCGATCATCCGCCTGATCGACGCGTTCCACGGCACGCCGCTGCAGACGTTCGCCGGCCACATCAACAACAAGGGCATCCCGATCGAGGCGTCGTTCAGTCCCGACTCGCAGTTCATATTCAGCGGCTCGACCGACGGCAAGGTCCACGTGTGGAACGCCGACACCGGTTACAAGGTGTGCGCCCTGAACGCCGACCATCCAGGTCCCGTGCAGTGTGTCCAGTTCAATCCGAAGTACATGATGCTCGCGTCCGCTTGTACCAACATGGCGTTCTGGCTGCCCGCGCTGGAGGACACGTAGGCGTCGATTCGACTTCGAGGGTGTATTATTGAAGATTGCTCGGGGGAATGAAGTATTGTGTACCTGTGTTCGATTAGTTGTCGAGGCGAACGTTTGAGGGAGTTTCAGTTTTGAATCTGCCTCGAAGAGCCTCGTGAATGAACCTTTTGGTATTCGAATTGCTTTGAGAATTTTGAGGTGAGTCGAATGGGAGAAATGGCTTTTACTGTCTGACTTCAGTGAATAAGGGTATTAATGCAACTTCCAACGAAGTGAAACGCAACGTAATTTCCTCGAATGTTCATGTCTGATTTGGGAAACATGTTTGATTTTATTACTTGATTCATTGTCTAATAAGTTTTTCATTCGGTCAATTACAAGTGTTTTCAACAATTTGTTGGTAGTGGGTTTCATCAAGTAAATACAGTAGCAGTACATGTGATAATACCTAGATTCAGACTTCGGTATTGTTTTATTACTATGGAGTGTCCCAAGTTTTTTGCTGAGGGAAGTAACATTGGACACGTTTCGATGAATACTCTCTGAATGTGTTTTACTTCCTAAACTAGGAGAAAATCTGGGGCATTAATGTTCGCTGTCCATATTTCTTAGTTTTCAGAATAAATCACTAGTTTCTATGTTTGACATTGACGCCTGATTTATTATGAAAACTGAAGGTATATCTAAGTATTTATTTTTGTGATAGTTTAATTTTATTATTACATGTTTTATACAATTTTAATTCCATCACACTTAATATGGATCATTAGAGTTTTGTCCTTGTAGAAAGTTTTATAGGTTGTGCTCTTTTGTATCTTATGCATTAAAGTATGTTGAATACATTGCGTTTTTAACATTTATGGAGATTAATCTTGGTTCATATCCTATTTTATCTACTTGTGTAATAAAAGGTATGGAAAGTAATCCTACATCCTTTTAAAAGTCATGCATTCTTCTACCAAAACGTTTTAATATTTTCTTTTTTCACAAGAAGTCTAGAAATATCGTTTCCTGTCTTATAACCCCTTTTTTATAAGTAAACAATATTTCATTTACAACCGCGCCAAATCGCAATCTGTGGTGTTCTGAATATTTTTGATTGGAGCAAACTGGAATATCATCAGTTCGAATGTAACGATAGTTCCCGCCATCTAAAAATCATTTAGGTGATAATATAACGTGATACTTTGATCAAAATGTTTACCTGTAGCAGGAAATTTTTGGTGACCAAAAAGAACCCCAGGCCGGATATCCCAAGGGGCGATGTGCAGATCTGATCGATAAGTAAGCTCACCTGAAATGAACGATTTGAAATGGGTTTTGGAGCGGTTTGTAATGGTACCTCCGTAGAGTAATTCTCCGTCGGGACCGTGTGCAGAAACTCGAGAGGTTTCCTAGCCTCGTCGTACAACCAGGCGCCGTACAAAGACACCGCGACCAACCTCATGACGAGGAAACCGAATGAAAAAAAGAAATATACCGACTCGATGATCCCGGCCCTGTCCCTCAGGCTGTTATAAAGCTGGATGCATAGAAAGTAAATGTTCTGGATGTAGGACACTAGAACTATGGCCGAGAAGTGTTTCTCGATCTTCTGGTAGAAGTGGTGGAGCTTCTGGTAATCTCTGCGGATCTCCTTCCAGAACTTCTCGTGCTTCACCTGAAATCGATCGTTAATCGGTGGAATTTCGTAAGACTGGTATTTGTGTTCGTGAGTACTTTGTTGTCCCTTAATCTTATTACGATTTGTCGATAGCGAGCAGTGAGGGTAATACTCATGAGAGCTATGAGCAGATCCAGGAATATCCACGTGAAGGTCGATATCGTGTTGGAGAACTAAAAGTTTCATAACAGCTTGAGATGTAGTTTATTCCGTTTGTCGTACTCGTACCTTCACCAGGACGGCGATCCAGGCCGTGTAGGGGATGAGAGAGAAGAAGTTCTGGAACGAGATCTGGAAGAATCCCCTGAAGAGATCGTCGGACAGGTTCGGGCACTTCCTCGCCTGGGAGGTGCCGTTCAAGATAAATAACAAATGCTCGACTGAAACGGATTCGATTGCTCACGCGATTTGTTATCTCGCTGATTGATTATCCTCACCGACGCCTAACCCCATGAAGATCGACGTGAGAAGCACGAACTTCCTCTTCAGGTTGGTCGGCTTGTTGTATCCCCTCATCGACATCTCCACGTAGGACCACTCCTTCAGGATTTGCGACCAGTGTCTCGCCAGTTTGACCAGGAGTAAATTGCCGCTGCAGGTGCACAGGTAAAAGCATAGGTGCGCTGCAAGTAGCGCGCAAGGTATGAGAAATGAAATGAATTAAGGTGTACTGATGAAGTTGTGTATAGTTTCTGTATTTAACCAAAGGAAAACACCAAGTCTTAACCAACTGCTTTATTTAAAGATGAGAGACCTAGCTGTTTCAGCTTCATTGAAGCCATCCTCAGGCTCGCACTACATGAATGAGGAGCATTAGAAAACGGAAGGTAATAAGTACCTTAAAAAGCAATACTCACAACAAGTTGTTTTTAGGGCTCCTGTTGCTCGAAATGTGCGGCGTCACACATACAAAACAAATACGTCGACATACACAATTATAATAAATATAGGAAACTAAAAGTAATTAAAGAACCGGACGTTCTCTCTCTACTCGTATAAAAGAACTTAAGAGAAAATCCATTAATTACAAGGATCAAGGTATTGTTGTTACACAATCACAATTTGCTAATCACTTATTATTAGAACACCATACCTGCGATTTCAAGGAGGATGTACAATTTTTACACCTTTTGTAATATAAGGGTGTGAGGCTGAACGTCCTAGAGACCCTTGAAATATTTAAGGCCCTGAAGAGCAGTAACATGACTTGTGTAAATGACATAACCTATCCTTAGTAAACACTTTCTGTTTTCTAATGCTCCTCATGCGAGCCTGAGGATGGCTTCAATGAAGCCGAAACCGGTCGCTCATTTTTAAATAAAGCAGTTGGTTAAGACTTGGTTAAAATTACCATGGCCAACTTAGAGAAGCTGGACAACCTTCGGTCGTTAGCTTCTATGTTGATTTACCAACTGCTATTTAAGGTGACAACACAAATAATAACACAAAATGAAATTCGGAGTGAGACAAGGAGACTCGATCTCCCCCAAACTATTCACTTTGGCTCTGGAGGACATGTTCAAATCGCTGCATTGGCAGAACAAAGGAACTCTTATAGACGACAAAGGGCTAAATCATATCATATTTACTACCCACGGATGGACATCTGGGCGCTCAGCAAGGATATTATCCATAGGTTTCAAGTAACACAGCGAGCAGTGGAAAGACCAATCCTAAACATCAAGCTCCAAGACCGCATTCCCAATGCATAAATAAGAAGAACAAAAGTCAGTCATTCCTAGAAATAATGCGTAGGTACATTAAAGTGGAATTGGGCTGGAGATATTGGAAGAACGACAGACAATATATGAACGCGGGGGGTGACAGAATTGACCCCATGGGAGAACCAAAGAAGCAGAGGAAGACCGCAAAGAATACGGTCAGATAACATAAACAGATTGGCTGGATATGACTGGATGAGAAAGGCCTGCAACAGAAAGGACTGGCAGAAGTCAAGGGAGACGTTCACTCGACGATGGGTGGATTATGCTACATTATGAAATATGTTACATATCTTACCTATATGTTTCCAAATTCAATTTATGGAACCATTAAAATTGTTGCAATGTATAATCAAATCTAGTACCAAAGACTCGTATTTCGTCGTGATCCCATTCTAATGTTTCAAGATGATAGCAACGAATGTGGGAATTAAAAAGAGAGTCGACTTCGAGAGAAATGAGAGAGGACCCAGGAGTAGTGGATAGCCTCCGAGAGTCCCGGAAGGTCTTAGAGAGATGCAGGCTATGAGGGATATAAGGTAGTACAATGATTTAAACCATCAGAATCCCCAGACACCCCAGAACTGCAAAAATCCAAGACAATTAAGGAACACCTGGTCATTTAATGCAGTGAAGTTAGGATTGTTCAAAACTAATATAAGTTCTTCATACATCCTGAGAAGTTCAGCCAATACCCTAGTTAGTCACCAGAGTCATAAACTCAAGATGATTCTGCAGAGGATCAGGTTAGACAAAACGATGAGATTACTGAGAACAAGAATTTCCAAGAGTGTCGAAGTTCCTCCTTTACCTGTCTGGTAGACGTATAGGCCGTCCTTGCAGAACTTGGCGACCCAGAAGAGTCCCGAGACGAGCGCCCCTAGGGCGTTGGCGAAGGCGTAGGCGACCCTCGGGCTCCGCCACTTGAAGTGCACCTTGTAGTAGTGCCTGCCGAGGCCGTGGAGCGGCATCACGCCGAAGAACTGGGCCATCACCAGCAGGAACCTGAGGCTGTCGTACAGGTTGATCCTGGCGAAGACGAGGGCTCGCTCTGCCTCGAGGGGCTTCGCGACGTACTCGGACTTCGCCTTCTTGACGAGCATCTCGACGAGTGACGAAGAGGTGGCGCGAGCCTCCCCCCTTGACGAGTGGCGTTGTTTGTCGAGCCCTTATCTGTCTTTAATATCGTCCTTAGTACAAACAAATCCGCGCTCGCGGTGTTATTTACACAAATCAATCAGGATTTGATGCCTGTGAAATGTGTGTATCGATAAGGCCCTCTCCCTCTCTCTCTCTCTCTCTTCCCCGTTTGTTTGCCTTTGTGGAGATTTTTGTGGACTGATCGAAAAACAATATTATTACGTTGGTGTCGAGGAATGGATGGCATGCCTATATCTCTACTCGCTTAATTGTTTCGATATGATACAATGTTGAAGATACCGTTCGCTATCATTTGCTACCAGAATTTTTAAGTTTGGAAAAGGCTGGTTTTCGGAAAATTCCAGATTTTCAACAATTCATGTCTTTTCTTGCAGTTTTTGGTTTATATTGTAACGTGTATTGACAACGCGAAAATCACTAAACTACACGAATAATCTTAACAATTATTTTAATCACTTACACTAAAACTTATCTACTAATACTTAATACTTAATTTATATTAGCACCATTTATATAATTATGTTTGTTTACTGCCGCTCCGGTCGACAGGATTTTAAGACTCTTCGCACTGCTCTCTCTCGTCTCGCTTGGCGGCCTGCTATTTATCTTGCCCAACGGGGTTTCCAGAAGGATCTACGAGGCTCTGGCCCTTTCTCGAATATTTTGCGACTTCCAGGAATTCTATCAGTTCGCCAAATTCTCGTCGTTTCGAAGTTCCCAGAAGCGACACTTTCCGACGGGTGCTTATCTTTATGGCCAGCCGTTTCGTTACAATATAATTGACACTTTTTCGTTTGCCATCATAATTTTAAATATCAATTTTTTCGGCATTTTTGATAAAAATCGCCGACTGATTTCCGGATAAAAACATGAATTTTCGGATTTTCAAACAAAACACAGGATGGGACAGCAATGTTGTTTTAAGCCCTCTGGCTAAGATTCTGATAACTTCTAAGATATACAATTTGAATTTTGAAACACAAAATTCGTATCTCCTAAACTACACGTTTGACGAAGAATTTTTGAAATAAGGTAAAGAGGATTTCAATTTAGTAGGTACATCACTCAGTACAAAAAGCGTTTTTCAGTTTTACTTACCTTCTTTGTTATTATTATTTTGTGCAGTAAGGGTGTCTTTAAACCATCATTCACTTACATGACGGCCACTTATGAAGAAAAAGGTAAATTTTCGTGAAGTACTTGTAAATCATAAAAAATGTTTATGTAAGATGATAACTGAGTTCAAAGAATATTTTCGATTTACAGACCAGGAGGCTAACCAAATCGGGAAAGGCTGATCAAATATTTACTAAACACTTAAACGTTTTCGGTGGATAGAAACTAAAGATCCTTTTTAACAATTTCTGATTATTTTCAGTTTCATTTAGGTAAGTAACTTTAAACTTACTTTTTGTATATAAATACAATTAATGCTATTTTTTTCATACCTATCTCATGGAAGTTACAATGTTTAATCAAAATATGTATACGCAATTTGTGATTTATTCACTTTACGGAATTCAGGCAGAACTCAAAAACACTGGTTTGGGTAGCTGCATACCGTTTAGATGCACCTAATCAACAATTTTGGAACTGTTCAAATTGTGTATTACCTACAAATTTCCAGAAAAATTTCTGACACAGAAGAAAAATAAAAATACGTCCAATATCCAATCATTAACAGCTACATTAAATTTTATATCAATTCACTGTACTTTCTTATAACTGACTCACAATTGTACAACAAATTTCTTATCATCACTTCGTAATATTTCGTTCCGAACGTCGATCGAGCCCAATTTGACGCCGTGCCTGGTTTCCACGTGAATTTTCTCACCAACTTCAGACGATCCTGAAATAACATTATTAACGTTTGCTGAAATATATCAATACGTTTAACTTACCCGTTTCTTCCGGCCCCGGGGGAGAATGGACCACAATTTGGTGGAACGAAGGGTTGAAGTCGTCCCCATCCCCGTCGATAACCCTAAAAGTTGCACCGCAATATAATCGCAATTACTACCTGAGTTTTAATGTACTCACTCAAAATGTATCCAATGGGTCCTAGGATCGTACTTGATGTTCAGGTATAAGTACTTCTCGGTCTGATAGTTGTAACTGGAGAAATCGTCTTCGTAAAACGTACCTGAGGCTTCGTTGTTCTGTAAATAAAGCTTGTAGGTATAGTAAGTGTCTGTTGAATATTTTATGATCTTACGATGTCCAGATTGACGTAGAATGTGTAAGAATCGTTCCTAGTTTCAAAAGTTGATAATCTGATTTCATCTCTCCTGGTAATTATAGATCCGCCTCTATAGAACACTGGAGACTAAAAATTCAGGTTTGTCATGACGACATTGGTAGGTAGTCGAAATGGTACTCACGGTACTGATATCGACTTCAACGTCTTGAGTGTCTCCTCCGTAATATGCTGCCCAAGAGTCGTTATCCATCCTGTACCAGATCTCGTTTTTATCGCCAGGAAAGAGTACCTCGACGGAGGAGACCGATTCGTTCACGACGGCCACAGCCATTATATCGCCACCGATCAACATTTGAGTGTCTCGTTCGTGCACTCCAGGATAGTGATAGAAGAGCGGGCTGAGAATCGGATCTCCGGTTATAGAGTGTTCGTAGAACAGCTTGTACAGGTAAGGTATGTGCTTGTAACGAAGCTCTATGGCGGATCTGATGACGTCCTGCACTTCCTCGCCGAACAGGTAAGGCTCGCGTCTTTTCGACTCTCTACTGGAGTGTCCTCTGAAGAAAGGCGTCCAGACTGCGCCCTAGAAGTACCAACAGGTACGTGTCGCTAAGTACAGTAACCCTAGTAGAACCTCACCTGGTACCACCGCTGCAGCAGCTCATCGGTTGGATCTCCGATGAAACCGCCGATGTCTGCACCGCAGAACACCATGCCCAATATGTTCCCTGTCATGCATTGCGACAGGGAAACGGCGAAATGTTCCCAACTGGCGGTGTTATCTCCGGTCCACATGGCGGCCACCCTTTGCGACCCAGCGAACGTCGAACGGGACAGAATGAAAGGTCTGGTCCCGTTGTTATCTCTAGCTAAGAGACCGTTGAAAGTGGCGTATGTCTGAGGGAAAGAAATGTAGGTACAGCGACTTAACTAAGTCTGACGGATGGTTTGATTTTTAGCAAGGATAGTTTAACAAATGGAATCTAAATGGATCTGGGTTAACACCCTGTGGAGTTTAAAGGAATTTATTATTGGTTGAATGATATTTTGTAGAAACTAAGTTAGTTATGGGAAGAGACACAAGGTTATTTTTCATATAAATGAACGGTTTTGTTATTATGTGTGAATCCGGGATGTAACTTGATGAGGGATGTAACGAAGTTAATTACCACAGAACGGTTTAGGTTTGGGTAATAACACTGTAGCCACTTATCAATCTTCAAATTACTGTCCTTACGTGTAGCATCCCGTAAATGTTATGGACGTCTCCATGTCTGACCGGTGTGTCTTCGTCGATATGATGAACTGCCGAAAACGGCATCGTCTTCTCGATGGTATCGTTGAACACAGCGGGTTCGTTCATGTCGTTCCAAATCCCGGCCAATGTAGGGGTGGTATTGACGAACTTATCGTACGAGTACCAGCTACCGTAGTACTCCGAGGCCTCCGCGTTGAGGAAATCGATCCAGCTCGCGTTTCCCGGCCAACACTCACCTGAAAAGGAACTATACATTGACCCTCGCGTGGCGATTTAGGTACTCTTACCTTCGTAATCTGAGCCGTCTTCGAGCTTCACGAAGTACTTCCCCTTCGCTCCTTCGTACACGTCGTAGTTCTCGTCGATCTTGATGTGAGGGTCCGAAATCGAGACGGCCACTTTGTTCTGAGAGGAGATATTATTGAACATATCGATGGGATTTAAGTAGGTCGTGTGGTTCCATCGGAACCACCTGTAGTCGTCGGTGTGGTCCCCGTCCAGCCAGATGGCGTCCATCGGGAACCGAGACTGAACCATCTTGGAGACCACTTCCTTCACGTCTTCATCGGATTTATAAGAAAATCGGCACTGGTGGTAGCCCAAGGTCCAGAGCTAGTGGAGAAAGTCAGATGTTTAGAGAAAAACATTTCAATTTTGGTTCTGTCTAGTGTCGTTGACAAAACATCAATCAGCAAGGTTGTTTCAATTTACAGTCTCTCAATAATGCGATTAATTGATTAAACAAACATTTTCAAGGAGTTGCAGTACTGTTAGCAGAAGTAGTATCAGCTACAAAAGTTCTACTGTAGTCGTAGTAGTATTAGCGACATTACTGTTACAGCCAAAAGTAGTTAGCAATGTGACATCTGCTGCAGTCGTAGTACCAGAAATTGTGTGATTTCCTGATAAGTCGAAGTATCGTTAATGCCAGCAGTAAATTGCGTAATCTGTAAAAGTTGTAGTACCATAGTGGTGTCTTCCGTAGTCGTAGTACTACGACTTGTAGTAAGATCTTCAGAAGTCTCACAAGTACTATTCTCAATAATATCTTCTCAAGTTGCATTAATGTTATTTTATTATAGCCCTTGTAGTGCTAGCAGTTAATGAAATATTTTACACACAAATAGATCTTCAAGAGGACTGCACTGTTGGCAAAAACAACATTCAGCAAGGTTATGTAGATTATCTCCACGTATGAAGCATAGACTATGTATGGTATGGTATGTCTATGGTATGAAGATGTTAATTGGTATATGATAATTGGTGAAATAAACATTTCCAACGTCTGTAGAAGTTGTAGTACTCTTAGCAGAAGCAGTAGCATAAGTTGTAGTGATGTAAGCAACGTGTAGTGTTGCATACAGATGTAGCAGGACCATGTAGTCATAATATTTGTAACTACTATAGGAATTAACTACTGTAGTCGTAGTAGAGTTAGCAACACTACTTAATTAGTGATATCTGCCGTAGTTGTAGCAGTGGTAGTATCAGAACCTGTGGTGGCACCTTCAGAAGTCGTGGTTCAGCAACTGATGAAGTTGTTAGTAGTGTTAGTATCATCCTTATGCTTGATACTAATGGAATTAATTGATACCATAAATGTTTCAACGCCCGGAGTGCACTACTATTACGCTACTATCTGGAAGAGTTAAATCAGTAATTTCTACTGTAGGCAGAAGTAACATCAGTATTGTGTTTATAGTAGTCGCAGAACTACATATTGTCGTGGTGCAATCAGACGTCGTAGTACCGTTAGCACAAGCAGTACCTGCAGATGTTGCATAGGAAGGAGTCGTAGTTAGCAGCACTACTTTAAGGTTAGTAGTATCTGCAGAAATTGTAGCAATGGTGTTTGTAGTAATCGTAATACTAGAAGCTCTAGTAGCGTCTTTAGAAGTATTGCAGCACATGTTAGCAGTCGTTGTAGTATCTGCTGAAGTTGCATTAGTAGTATCTACTGATGTAGCCTTAGTAGTGTTAGCAAGTTGTTATAGTGGTGTCTAGGTAGTCGTGATAGGTACTTGTTGCAGGTGAAAGTTAGTCTTGTTGAACACAGCCAGTTTTGATGATTTTTTTTAGTAGAAGATTGGATCACATAAGAAACGAAGTCATAAAAAAGGAGCTGAGAAGCTCCTTTTTTAAAGAGAGAGGGAAGAGGGAGAGAGAGAGAGAGAAGAGAGAGGAGCTGATACATGAATGACAGAATACAGATGTATCAAAAAAATTGGCATGAACATGTTAAAGAGGATGGAACCTACGAGAATCCCCAAAATTATTTATTTTATAACTAATAAAAACGCAAGAGGTGGCGCAGCATACTGGTGGAGGGAACAGGCGATATTAGTATTTTCGTACTGGCTATTCAAAGTACTTTCTAGTAAAATTAGAAAACGTCATAATTCAGTGTCCGATAAGACAAACCTCAGTCTTCTTTGCAATGGTAAATAGGTATCTGTTGAAGTTGCAATAGTAGTGTCGACAATGAACGAAATATTTTACACACAAATACGTATATCTGCAACTTTTTACGAGAAAGCAAATACAGAATTACATCACACTTGATAAGTTGTTGTGTAATTGGGCTTGTCCGTTATTCAATCTTGCTCGATATACGCGGTTATCAAGAAGAGATTAGAGTCATTAACTTATCACTTATGTAATTATCTGAAACTGTGAGTAGCCTTGGGAATACATCATAACAAAACACCTCGGAGAAAAAATTCATACCTGTGGTAGGGGCGCCCTCCCCGTCAACCCAGTGAACTGCCTCACGACATCCCTCGGCGTAGGTCCCAGGAAGACGAAGAGATCCAACGTGCCTGCTTCCACCATGAAATACGCAGCAGGTCCGTCGGAGCCTTCGTAGATGTCGATCCATTGCTCGGCGGCGTTATGAAGGAAGATTCCGCCAGTCCTTTCGGCACTGCAATCCAAAGAGGAATTAAGACGTCGCGAATTATACATGATTTCACTCGTACGAGTGTCCGTATATGGCGGGGATGGTCCCGTACAGCGCCATGGGGGAGTTCGCCTCGTACCCGTAGGCGTCGGAGTTCCTGAAACGGAACGGGTCTATGCCGAGCTCGACGGTGTTCCCCAGGGCTAAGTTCCAGGCGTGGTCGAACAGTCCGTACAGCTTTTCCGCGACGAACTCGACGCTGAAGGTGAACACTTGGCTCTTGCCAGTCTAAAACGAAGACATGAGTGCATGCCAATACGCTAGGTACTTAGTTACATATTCCATCATTAATTTTTCGCTGCTGATTATAATTTCGAGCTGTTCGTCCTGGTAGAACAAGATGGTGAAGGGCGGCCCGTTGTTTATAATTATTTGGTAATCTTGATCGTCGGGGATCAGATTGATACTCTTGTTAGCGAAATCCGTGAAGGTGTAACTAAAACGAACCATATTTAATGTTGAAGACATTTTTCTCTCTCACTTCCTACCTGAACTTCTCAGGATCCTCCTTCAGGACCCAATCGGTCCTCAGCTCGAACCTAGAGCTGTTGTATTCCATGATCTTAATCCTGGCGGAATTAGACAGAAAGTCTATACTCATCATGAGCTCGTCGCCGTTTTTATTCCTTATCGGTAACGAGACGTTACCTTCACCTCTTACTAACTCCGATATTACCGCAGCAAACTGGGAATTCTTGTCCAACACGTTGTCTCTGAGGCGACTAGAAAAAGAAACGTCTCGAGAAGGTGAAGGGATAGATAGGCGGTGGGGTTTACTTGCAAAAGTGTCTTTCTGAGCAGTTGCTGAACACTGTTTTATCGATGGCGTTCGCCGTCAGTGCCAATGAGGCGAAAATGAAGATCGGACTATAAAAATGTTTCATGTAAAATATAAATAATTAGAGTAAGTACTTACCTTAACATGATCTCGGCGCGACTAAAGTAATTAATATTTTTTAGTAATAGCGTTTTATCTTGAACATCCACTCGTGTTATCTTACGAGAAGTAGTTGTAAGTCGATACACGCACGACAATTTACCTTGGGTAAATTCAGAATTAAACATTTAATCTTGAGAATAGTTTCATACTATGTGAATGTGGGAGATTTTAATCTTTGAAAGATCAAATTTTAATATTTTAAAATTCTTACACTTTTCAATGTTGACAAATTACATTTCTTATTAGCCCAGGGAGCATGTTTAGACATTATGGCAGAATATCACAAGGAACTTAGGTTTTTAAATCACTAGAATTCTAGACCCCAAGTCCCTGATACCCCTAAGCACGAAGACCTCTCATTAGACTCCTCAGAACTTAGTTCAGAAATTTTTCTCTAGTTTAGAATTAGACTTTTAGAACAGTAAATCGCGAGGCACCTAGATTCTACAGATCCTAAGATTTTTATATATAATCTATCTCTAGATTATTAGATATGTATATCTTAAACCCAGGAGTTTACTTACAAGTATCTACTTAGACTTAATGACAAATCCCCTTCTTCTTTCTTCGTTGTGAAGGTTGGCAATAATCAAGCTATGCGTATTTTTGAGGTAGCAGATCTAAATAATTGATTTGTTGCAAGCCCTAAATTACCTATGGCTGCCACCACCGACGTAATATAAATATTTTTGTAAGTTGGCACAAAAGTGATATCAATTTCAGAAGTTTATTGAAACAATGACCTACAATTTTATTTCTACAAAGCTAATACGTAGGCTTGGTCGCGCGTTGACCCGACGCTCTTTCTAATTTTGAACGGCTCTCCATCCTTAGTCGTGGTGTAAACCTTTTCCAATACCTTACGAGCACCTGAAAATGTCAATAAGCAATACAAATTTGCCCCCAAATTACTTATGCACTTACCAGTTTTCAGGGATGTTTCAACCGAATGCACGACGACAGTGCTGAAACTAATATCATAATCTTCCAAACTTCCACCGATGTCACTGAAAAAAAATTCCATCGTCATATGAGTGTCATACGAATTACCTATAGTACTATACGTACTGGACGTGTATGGATTCCGTTTCGGATTCGTAACTTATCCTCCAGTAGAGGTACGAGTCTTCGTTCTTATAATTAAAACTTTCAAAATCATCGAAGTAGAAAACACCGCTGGCGTCGTTATTCTAAAATGAACCAACGTGAACTTCGTTACCTTTAACTAATCACATCTTAACTGTACCGAATCCAAGTTGACGTATAAGGTGTATGGGTCGTTCACAGCGTCGAAAGTTGATAACCTAAAGATGTCTTTCCTAGGAATGATACTGCCTCCACGATAGAACACTGGGGACTGTAACGAAACGACTTGAATGCCAACTGCATGAGGTGTTTTCATAGAAATATAGTAAACTCTAGAACGAGATTCAGCTAAGTGACAGCTAAAAGAACAGAGTCGGCTTTTAGGAGGAGTCAAATACCCTTAGTCCTGCCCTGATGACACGGTGACATGTCCCGCTTAATTTACTGCGCAAACTCAGAAACAGGTCAATTTGCCCTATGGGCTGCCGAATTGTTCAGAACTGATTGACGTACCAGAGTTCATTATGTTTCTGTGGATGTCTCCCACTTCTGACTTACGGTACGGATGTCCACTTCGACTTGCTCGACGTTCTCCCCGAAGTAAACCGTCCATTCCGTGCCGTTGTCCACCCTGTACCACAAGTCACTTTCGCCCGGGAACAGGACTTCCACGCTCGACACCGACTCGTTGACGACCCCAACGGCCATCACGTCCCTACCTTTTCAACGTTTCGACGTAGGTAAGACGTTTGAACATATAAAACATATTTCTTACCGACTAATATTTGGGTATCCCTCTCTTGGATCCAGGGGTAGTGATAGAAGAGGGGACTGATGATGGGATCGCCGGTGACGGTGTGGTGGTAGAAGAGGGTGTATAAGTAAGGGATGTGCTTGTACCTCAGTGAGATCGCGTCTCTGATGACGCCTTCGACTTCCTCTGAGAAGAGATAGGGCTCGCGCCTCTTGGACTCTCTGCTGGAGTGTCCTCTGAAGAAGGGAGTCCAGACGGCGCCCTAGAAGAAATCCGAAACATTTAGATGACCTTAAAATGAGTCTTAAAACCTTCATGAATAGGAATAGATTTGGGTACCTGGTACCACCTCTGGAGTAACTCGTCAGTCGGATCCCCGATGAACCCTCCGATGTCTGCGCCACAGAACACCATGCCCAGTATGTTCCCAGTCATGCACTGCGACAAGGAATTGGCGAAATGTTCCCAAGTGGCCACGTTATCACCGGTCCACATGGCGGCGACCCTCTGCGATCCTGCGAACGTCGAACGCGACAGTATAAACGGCCTCTTCCTGTAGTCGTCTCTCGCCAAGAGTCCTTTATGCGTAGCTTGCACCTGAACGTAACTACTGTATCAAGGTTGTTCCACCGCGAAATTAGGTCCTTACATGCATCAGCCCGTAGAGGTTGTGGACGTCTCCGTGTCGCACGACCCTGTTCCCTTCGATGTCCAGCCTGTGTATAGTCTCGAAGGGTAGGGTCTTCTCCAATTCGTCCACGAAGATGGCCGGCTCGTTCATGTCGTTCCAGATGCCGGCCAGGGTCGGAGTGGTGCCGTTGAAGTTCTCGTAGTAGAACCAAGTGCCGTAGTAGTCCGCTGCTTCGGGCAAGAAGAAGTCGATCCAGCTGGACAGGCCTGGCCAGCAGTCAGCTGTAAGAATATTGATGCCTAGTAACTGGGGAATGTTATTAGTGCTATGAACAGCAACACTCACACAAAGTGCAGAAATGTTGGAGCAATAGAACGTGCAATGCTTAGAGATAAACTGAGGAACAAAGATATAATAAGGTGTAGAACGAGAATCCCAGATATAGTACGAAAATTGGCTCCTGCAAAATGGCAATGGACTGGACATCTGACAAGGCATGTTAACAATCGCTAGACGTCAAGGTTGTTAAGATGGAGACACCAGATTAACAAGAAGAAGTGGGGGAAGACCACTCAAACGATGTTGTAGGAATAAACTGGGTTTACATAGCTCCAAGACCGAAACATATGGAGACAAATGAGAGAAACTTACTTTCAGCAGTGGACGGATAAAGATTGATGATGATGATGATAAAGGTTGATCATGATGACGAGATCTGTACCTTGGTAATCTGTTCCGTTCGCCCATTTGACGAAGTACTTCCCGACCGCGCCCTCGTAGACGTTGTAGTGGTTATCGACCTTTATGTGCGGATCAGAAATCGATACGGCAACTTTGTTCAGCGAGGAGATATTATTGAACATATCGATGGGATCTACGTAGGTCGTGTGGTTCCACTGGAACCACCTGTATTCGTCGGTGTGGTCTCCGTCTATCCAGATCGCGTCCATGGGGATGTCGTTCTGGACCATCAGGTTCGCTACTTCCTTCACGTCGTCGCCGGACTGATAAGAGAAACGGCACTGGTGGTAGCCCAGGGTCCACAACTGAAACGAGGTTCATGATATGGGTGCCCATTTTCATCCTTCGGGAGTCGGAAAGGGTTCCTCACCTGGGGCAAGTGGGGTTTGCCGGTTAGACCGGTGATCTGTCGAACCACGTCCTTGGGGGTGGGTCCCAGGAGGACGAAGACGTCCAACAGGCCACCTTGGACGATGAAGTAGGCGGAGGGAGTCGGAGAGTCGTAGGAGATGTCGATCCATTGCTCGGCGGCGTTGTGCAGGAAGATGCCGTGAGTGAGTTCGGCGCTGGAAAGGAAAGCTGACTACAATCGTGTGTAAAGTTAGAGATACTAAAGCGGAAAAATGAGTATGACCGTCGCTCGCATTTCGTTCCTCCCACAGGGTGTACCTACCCTACCTGGTGTTAACCTACTTACGTGTGACCGTAGATGATGGGATGCGCCCCGTACAGCGCCATGGGGGAGTTCGCCTCGTACATCCAGGAGTCGGAGTTCCTCATCCTGAACGGATCGATGTCGGCGGTGTCGCCGAGGGCCAATTTCCAGGCGTGATCGAACAGGCCGTACAACTTCTCCGCCGTGAAGTTCACCCTGAAGGTGAACGCCTGGCTCTCCTCCGTCTGGAAATGGTTCTATGAAACCTACCCCTAGAACTGGACGGTCGTACTCACGTTCTCCATGATGAGCCTGTCGCCTTCCAGGCTGGACAAGAGCCTCGAGTCCCCGTCGAAAACAGAGACGACGAAGGGCGGCCCCGAGGTGAACTCCACCCTGTACTCCGACTCTTCGGCGTGCAGGGTCAACCTCTTGTTGTCCTCCGAACGTTCGGTTTTGAAGAACCTGCAGATTTAAAGGTGCTCGGAACCCATAGAAATATAATAAACTCCAGAACACGTACTACTTGTACATGCCCAGAACCTCTTCTCTGATGACACGGTGAAATATCCCGCTTAATACACCACTTACTGCGCAAACTCACAAGTAGGTCATTTTGCCTTATGGGGTGCCAGATTGTTCGGCCCTGATCGGCGTTCTAGAGTTTATTCCATTTTTGTGTTCTGTACTTACCCGAGATTCGGCGGTTCCGCGACCAGAGACTGCCCTACCTCGAGCTCGTAACGTTTCGTGTCGAGCTCGGCGATTCTGAGCCTCACGACGTCCCCGTGGTAGCTGACCCTGAGCACCAGCTCTTGGCTCAGGCTATTGCTGAGTGGGATTGCTACGACGCCATCTTCGACGGTCATACCCTCCAAGTTTAACTGGAACAGCCCTTCTTGTTCTGGGACGGCGTGCCTGAGCCTCCTGGACAGAACAACCTGGCATTTTTGTATCGGAAACCTTACCCTATTGCCTTACGTGCAGAACGGTACCCTCGAGCAATCCTTGAAGACGTCATGGTCGATGGCCGTGGCGAGAATCGCCAGCAGGGCGACCGAAATTGCCAACCTGGAAAATCCCCACATTAGATCGAGTAAACCTGAAAACCTTACAAATTACCGTATCATTATTCAGATCGTTACCAATCGAAAAAAACTTAAACTAGACACTTGAGAATCGTGGCATGATGGTTTTATACTATCGCTAGATGACGTGTCGGGTGGCTCTCTTGTGGTTTATCTTATCTTCTGAAGATGCTGTAAAGCCACTGAAAATTGGAGTTGATAACAAACAAAATACTCCAAACGTTTAAGTATGTCCTCAGGTATATTTCAAAATGAGGTGAAAAACACATAAAATACAAATAACAAGCTGAATAGTAGGATTTAATGTTAAGGAAATTTTTAACTCAAAATGTGTTCCCATTAAGATAATAAACCTATCATTTAAAGGAGTTTATAGATAAATTTCTCTACTCAATGTGATTAATAACGATATATTATATTGGTAAAGTGTTACGCAACCAAAAATAAGTTAGGTTTTTTAGTTACAAAGGTTCCCTACATTTTTATACATTTACTCAATATGACAATAATGACAAATTATATAAAACAAATCGATGAAAAAATACTCTTACAAAAACATTGCAAATGTGCAAATGCAATTAGTACTATAAATACAACACATAACACCCAACTTTACTCTCCTTTCGTTCTAATTTAAAAGGTTTTCCATCCCTATTTGTGTTATAAACCTTCTCCACAACCTTGTAGGCACCTAAAAGTTAAAATCAAAATTTCCCCCTAATTGCTCTACAAAATCGTCTTTACCTGTTTCCAATGACTGTTCCACTGAATGCACAACGACGTCCCGGAAGGAAATATTGACATCTTCCCACTTGCCACTGATGGTACTAAAAGTTTCCAACTTTATCGAACATGTCACCCCCTCATACACCAAACTTACTGAATTTCTATAGAATTCGTCACCGGCGAATAACTCAGTCCCCAATAGAGGTACGACTCGCTTCTCATATAGTCCAAGCTTACTAAATCGTCATAGTAGAAAACTCCACTAGCTTCATTATTCTATAAACACGATGTAGGTACTTAGTATGTTTAACCTAAATGTCTCAGGCGATTTTACCGTGTCTAAATTGACGTACATGGTGTAAGGATCGTCGATGGCTTCGAATGTCGAAAATCTAAAGGTGTCTTTCCTTGGAATGATTGAACCTCCTCTGTAGAATACTGGCGACTACAAAGTTGGAACATGTACCCACAGTAGTCAACTCCTACATTTACATGTAACTTACGGTACTAATGTCAACTTCAACGTCTTCGACGTCTTCACCGAAGTGTGTCCATTCAGTGCTGTTATCGATTCTATACCACACCTCGTCACGTCCTGGGAATAAAACTTCCACTGTACTAACAGACTCATTGACAACTCCAACTGCCATAACGTCTCTACCTAAGGATAAAATAATAGCGTCTTGGAGACGAGGGATGGACTATTTCTCACCAACTAACATTTGGGTGTCTCGCTCATGAACCTCTGGATAATAGAAGAACAATGGGGCGATGATTGGACTACCGGTGATGGTATGTTCGTAAAAAAGCGTGTAGATGTACGGAATGTGCTTGTATCTTAACTCTATAGCTTTCCTGATCACTCCGGTAACCTCCTCAGAGAACAAGTAAGGTTCTCGTCTTTGCGACGTACTGCTGGAATGGGACCTGAAGAACGGAGTCCAAACGGCACCCTAAGACTCACATCACATTGACTAAGGTCTTGCACCACCTGCTACGAATCCTCACCTGATACCACCTTTGGAGTAGCTCGTCAGAGGGATCACCGATGAATCCTCCGATGTCTGCACCGCAGAACACCATCCCCACGAGATTTGCCGTCATGCATTGCGTCAAGGAATTGGCGAAGTGTTCCCAACTTGCGGTGTTGTCTCCCGTCCAGGTGGCAGCGTACCTTTGGGACCCAACGAAGGTCGAACGGGTGAGTACGAATGGTCTTTTCGTAAATTCGTCCCTTTCTAACAATCCTTTGTGAGTGGCGGTTACCTAATGTAAACAAACACAATAGGTAGGTAAGTGATTGAATTAGTAACAGCAAGGTGTTGAAATTAAGGATAAATGTTACTTTAAACAATTATTGACGATGGTTGCCTTTCGGGTTATGGAGTTTTACTCCAACTTTGGTGGTAGCCCTTTTAGGTTGTGTCTTTTTTTGGCATATCGTTAAAGTGGTCCTTATGGGACGTACCGCTTTTATGATATAGCTATTCTTTATAATAAATATAATAGGTATTACTGATAATTTGTTGTGGGCATTACATGCATCAATCCATAGATGTTATGGACGCTCCTGTGTTCAACCACTTTGGTGCCTTCGTTGTTCAGCCAGTGAACCGTCTCGAAAGGAATAGTCTTTTCTAGTGTGTCGTTAAAAATTGACGGTTCGTTCAAATCGTTCCAGATCCCAGCTAGAGTAGGAGTGCTTCCGTTAAATTTTCCATACGAATACCAAGAGCTGTAGTACTCGGCGGCCTCCGGCATCAGAAAGTCTATCAGACTGAACGCCCCTACCGAGCTGTTAGCTACAAATATTAAAATACACCAGTAATAAATCTGGACACTCTAGGTACCACGTACTTTGGTAGTCGGTTCCGTCGTTCCATCTGATGAAATATTTCCCTCTTGCTCCTTCGTAGACGTCGTAATCACCATCGACTTTAATGTGAGGATCTGACATGGACACTGCGACTTTATTCAAGGAAGAGAGGGTGTTTAACATCCCAACTGGATCGGTGAAAGTGGTGTGGTTCCAATGGAACCACTTGTAGTCGTCTATGTGGTCTCCGTCTAACCAGATGGCGTCCATGGGAATTTCGTTTTGGACCATCAAATTCGCCACATCAAGCACGTCTTGCTGGGAGGTGTAGGACATGCGGCTCTGGTGGTAACCCAAAGTCCACAACTAGACAGTTCAATATCGGGAAATAATCAGTTATAATGAGAGTATGGCGTGTACAATTCAATTTGCTACTCCTGGGTCTTGTCAATGAAAACCCAAAGTAAGATGGATGAGATGATACCCACCTGGGGCAGAGGAGCTGTTCCAGTCAACTCGGCGATTTGCCTGGCGACATCCTTAGGTCTTCTTCCCAGTAAAACGAACAGATCTAGCAGACCAGTCTCGACCATAAAGTAAGCTGTAGGAGTCGTCGCATTGTAAGAAATATCAATCCATTGCTCGGCAGCGTTGTGCAAGAATACCCCATGGGTTCCATACAAGGCACTGAAAACAACCTTTATCGCAACATTTTTACGTGAGACTACTTTTAGCTTACGAGTGCCCGTAAATGACTGGGTGCGCTCCGTACAGAGCCATGGGAGAGTTAGCTTCGTAACCATACGAATCAGAATTTTTCATCCTGAACGGATCGATGTCGGCCGCATCGCCTAGAGCTAGCTTCCAAGCATGGTCGAATAGGCCGTACAGTTTCTCAGCTGCGAAGTTGACTTTAAAGGCGAAAGACTGGCTGACCTCTGTCTGTGGAGTCGGTGTTAAATTGTGAAAATGTTACTTAACTTTAGATTAAATCCTTACGTTTTCCATGAAGAACCTGTCGCCTTCTAAAGCGCAAAGGAGCACTTCGTCTTCGTCGTAGACGTCGAGGGAGAAAGGAGGGCCCCTGATGAATTGCACCCTGTATACTCCGGCGAAGAGATCGAGTTTGTTGTCGTCGGTAGACCGTTCCAATTTGAAACTATAACTACTAATAGAAGATCAAATTGTAGATCTTTCGATTTTTGTCACATATCTCAGAAAAGTATGAAAATGAATTACAAATATTTTGTAATTGTATATTCATTTTCTACAAAATTGCTCAAAGTTGAACCCATCAGATCATAAAAGATTTTCCACCTACCCAGATCTACCCTCCGCTCGTACAAGCGATTGTCCCACCTCTAATTCGTACCGCGTGGTGTTTGGTTCTGCGATTCTTACTCTTAATATATCGTCTAGGTAAGACACCCTTATCTCCAAGGAGTCGTTAAGCCTGTTTCTCACCGGCATGAATCTTCCATGCCTATGTTATCGAAATCCATCGCGAACAGAGCATCCTCGTCAGGTACGGCATACCTGAGCCGCCTGAAATAGGGATTTGTAACGTTTGATGGCGCGAAGAGGCATTTCTTACTCGCAAAACGGTACCCTGGAACAATTTTTGAAGACTTCGTGGTCGATCGCAGAGCAAAAGGTTGCGACGAAGAGTGCGATTAAGGGAAATCTACAAAGGTGCGCTAGAAGAGATTGGAATCGTGAGGTGTGTACTTACTGTTTCATTTTGTGGACCTAACGCAACTAGAAGCGACTCAAAACTTAACCTGATGGTACATTTTTTTTTAAAACTATACTTGCTGTTTGATCTGTATTTAATCTTATCTCCAAAAAATAATCAAGTGTCATAAAGTAGGTATCTAATCCCCATTATTATTAAAACACAATTGATTTTAATAGTTTCATATATTCATTAATCATCAACAACAAATATAAAAAATTATTGTTACAAGCTAGAAATATTATCGGATATACTATAACATTAATAATGAATCACATAAATTAATTACTAAAAAAATAAAACAAATATCCTTACAAGATAAAGTAATGGAACACAATCACATTTCGAATAAAAAATAGCCTTTATTGTATTTGTTCACGAGTAATAAAATTAAAGTCTTACAGTATAAATTAATCGTGGTAGTTGTTGTATGTTAAGTAATTAAGCTTTATCAAAACCCTGAGGCAACACTGACATAACACATAATAAAATTTTCGAGGAATAAAACATTTTCAAAATCTTCTGCAGCAGATTATTGTAATTTCACATCACACTTCACGAGAATATAGAGTAACAACAGCAACCACGTCTTTTACATCATTTGACACATAGATCCTTCCAGCAAAAGCGTCCTCTGACAATGAAAATAAAACGTACATGTTGTAGTTAAGTATACACCTATATAAAAATATAATATAGGTACCCAGCCATATTGTTATTTTATTCGAGTTTCCAGAAGCTTCAGAAAGGCAATCAGCGTTAGAAGTTTAGTACGTATTTGTATTTGACGACCGTCGGCATGTGCTAGATGGCCTCGTAAGCGGAGTCCACCGGTGACACAGCCGGATCGTTCAGGAACTCCTCCAGCTCGTCTCTGTGGGATACCTCCTCTCTGGACCTCCTCTTGTGCCTTTTCTCGCTCTTATTCACGTCCTTCGGTTTCTCTTTGTCCTTGTCTTTGGATTTCTTCTTGTGTTTCTTCTCAGTCTGAAAATAACGAAATAACATGTATACTAAATGGATTCTGAATTGTGAATGAGCTTTCACCTTTGTTTTATCCTTCTTCTTCTTTTCCTTCTTCACCGAGCTGGACGTCTGAGTGTCTTCTTCACTGTCGCTTCTAATGCTGATGTTGGGACTTTGGCTTGGTTTTGAGGCAAGTAGTTCCATGTGAACATTCGATGAGGTAATGCTGGTGCTGTCGTCGTATGCCGTACTATTGCTGTAGTCCAAAGTCTGGCTCACCATCGAGTTATCCTCTCCACCTAAAAGCAAAACAAAACTTGATACAGCATTTGAATCACCAAATCCTCTTTATAAGTTTTTCACTATGTAAATTATTCTGGTTAAATAGATAGCTAAAGTAAACTATAACGTGTCTCTCTACCTTCAGGGGACCTCCTCCACTTCGTATCGGTTCCCAACCAAGCATCGTAGGCGTCCGACGTCAGCTCGGATATCTCCGAATTAATGGTCGAGTCGAACTCGTCATTGGTCTGCTTCATATCGTAGTCTTCGGGTGCAGTCTTTTCTGCTTCCTCGGCACTCTTAACGATGCCCGTTTCGGGTTTCTTGACGAACTTCGGCGGGCGAGATATCGAAATCTCCTCCGGCTCGAAGTCCTCCTGTAATTCTGAAACTAGTGGGTTGCCAGTATCGGTATCCCTAAAACAAAAATGGCATGTGGATAGTTTGCAACAGATATATGTTAGTTACGAACTTAATCTTAAAAAGAAGAGTGCTAAGAGTTCAAAAAGAAATCTGATTCTTCTGTTTTAGAAAATATCTTAACTTTGGTTTTGGAGATATTAAGATATAGACCAAACATTTCGCTATAGTGAATTACAGAATCTGTTAGCTGTATTATTTTCTTACGATTCTGATTGAGCTTCCTCTTTGGTGTTGCTCTGCATGCTGATCTGGACATCGTCTAGGAAACCACCTAGATGACCCCCGTCTGGGCAGAACTCCTCCACGGAGGTGATGGGGCTAACTTCTAGCCTCCTTAGATCTGGAAGACCTTCGCTGTTCACGTTTTCTACTCCGACCTTGGACACGAAGCCGGAACTCATGCTGGAACTCTTAGACATCTAGAAAGAGTAGTAACATCAATAAACCTTAATTTATGATTTTGGTATACGTACCTGTGTTACTGGAGTAGCCCTTTTACCCATCAACGCCGCATTGCCGTAGGGAATGGGTTTACCCGCCCCGATGACTATGGGCCCGCTTTGCGACCTCTTCACTTCCCCCAGGCCGTTCTGTGGGTTCTGCGACCCGTTAATCTGAGGAGGTATGTTAGCGTTGGAATCTGCGATCTCCCTGCGTTTCTTCACCAAGTTATCGAGGAACTTGTTGTAGTTCGCCTCGTCCGAATTATAGAACATGTCCAGCTCTTGTATGGTCGTTTTCGTCTCCATTTCGTTCCTCTCCAGCTGCCGGAGTAGAGTCTCGTGTTGGAGTTGCAGGAATGGGAGATTGAAGAATTTGTGGAGGAGCTTCAGTCCGAATCCGTTACGCATTGAGGATTCTGAATGCCGGATTTGAGCGGAACGGGAGCTGTAACATTACCATTGATAAATTAGGTGATTTGTTATCTAAATAGAGCAGAGCGTCCATACATATATACATACATACAGAGACACACACAGACATGTTTCCAAAAACATGTCTTATTATTATTATCTTTCTCTTATTATATGGGTAACCCACATGAGAAAGTAAAAATAGACAACAAAGAAAGGTAGAAAACTGAGATTTCAGGCAGTTGATGAAAGAAGGCGATTCAGCATGTACTGTGTAGAAGAAAACATCCGCACCTAGCAATGGATTCGATGAAATAATTAACGTGGTCCGCGGTGACGGTTCTGTGATGGGCCATATCGCAATGGTTCGACAGTATGATCACGGGGATGTGGCCCGGGACCTTCGGCAATTCCCTCTGCACGTAATCGAACGTCCACGTCTTGGTCAGGTCGAGCACCATGATGACGCCGTTCGTCCCCTTGTAGACGTCGAGGAACTCGGCGTCGAGGGCGTGCTCGTCGGGCACCTCGAGCTGGCTGTTCTCCAGCTTGAGACCGTCGAAGTGCTTCTTCTTCTTCCCGCGATCGACGACGTCCCACACCTCCACCTTGACGACGTCGTCGGTCGCCTTGTAGTTCCACTGGATCGACGTCACTTGGATCTCGTCCGTCGGAATGTACTCCTCGACGAACTTCTTGCCCTGGAGGCGGTGGAAGAGGCAGGTCTTGCCGACGTTACGGTCGCCCTTGATTACGATTTTCACTGGGAAATTCAATCAATTAGTCAAATTCGTTAATAATATTTATTGTCAAATCGGCCATAGTATGCAATGAGAGATTTTGCTATATTGTTTTATTATTCTTACAGACACTACAGTTTACGGTTTTTCAATCTGTATTAATATTGCTCTTCTAAATAAAACACATAAACAAGCCCATGAAATTCCCAATATTCCATTTCAAAACATGCTTATGATATAATTGTGAATTATCAGTAAGGTAATAAAGTTTACCAAAACAAATACCTACTATGTAAACTAGTCATTATCTGTACCCTGCCCTTGATTCCTCAAATAACTCCATTATAACTGCTATTTTTAAATTAGTTATTATAAAATGGTAATGTGATGAGTATGAGGAATTAAAGCATTCAAAGCAACAGATATTATACAGGGTGAACGAAGATATGTATGTTAAAGTTATATACATATTTTAAAGGGAATACCCTACATTTTAAGAATGATTTGGAATGTTGAAATAGAAAAAAATACAATAGGATTTCCTACAAATTACCCATTTTCGAGATATTTATTTTTGAACTTGCATATTGGAATTTAAAATTTATTTGTGTTTCATTGAATAAAATTGAAACAACATAACATTAGTCAATATTTAGTAGAAAAATTGATGATAAGTTCACATTATGTTACCTTTTATTGTAACTGTACTAATTTATTCATTAGTGATTAATGATACTGGATACTTCCACACAATATTTAGTGAATATATTTGTTCTCAGTACTGGAATGGCTTTTTACACAGAGCCAGTCAATTCTATAAAATCATTAATTGAAAAGGAACAACTGTTTAAGTAATACGTATTATGAGGAGGGACCTACATATTATTGGTACACTTTCAGAGGTATATCAACACTTTCTTGCACCATACCATATCTTCTCAATTTGCCTCATGTTTAAAGTATCGAACACAAATATATAAAATGTATTTCTCAGTTTAAAAAGAACCGTTACATTCAATCTCCAGTCAATAAACGTCTCAAAGGTCGAACTTACTGTTATATTGAACGCCTCGAGAGAACTTCCTCTGCAACGAAGAGGACATCGTCTGATGGCTCGGGGGTCTGTTGCCCGCCGAGGTGCTGTTGGAGGGTCCATCCCCCTTACTCGTCAGCCTCTTTATAGCGGAAAACATGTTTATTTGGCACCAGTTTCTTCCATATGCTGGACAGGTATCCACCTTAGGGAAAGGATGTGGGTAGTGGAGTACTATGTCGCTTTCGGTGAAGTTACATTTTTTGGCTGTGTAGCTCTTGTCGTCCACCGCTGTTCGCAAACTACAAAAGCAAAGGTGCAATTAATTACAATATTTATCTCTGGTTGATAACTGCTAGTGACATTTAAAGGGCAAAACAGGAGAATCATAGGACGTCGATAGTTTAATATAAATGATGTTCTGTGCTTTGAACTGCTAAAATGTGTTGTTTTATGCTATTGGAGAATGACATTAGTGACAAGTGACAACCTAATCTGTGATCTGTGATTCTTTATTTATGGTTCCCACAAATATTAATCCAGCTGATTTTCAGTAAGTTTCCTTATTTTTGTATTAAACTTTTTAACGTAACGTTAAAAGTGCTTTGGCACGAGAAAGCCGCAATTTTACCGTCTTGGCGTCTCTTTGGCTTGTGCCAAATCAAAATTTGTAACATATTACTCATGTGGCCAATGATCTAATGATACACATTTAAAAATGGAAAGTCTCGTTAATAGAGGGTCGAGTTAAATCTGTTCGAACACGTGGAAAGTTTTTAATGGATCAGAGTTATAACTGAGTTTCGCCCAAGCGTTATATAAATATTTCGTTACTTCCAAAGGGAAAACAACGCGATTTTTAAATGCTTTAGTTTGCTCAAAATTGATGGTAGAAAACATGATTAGATTGCTGGATTGTGTATATTCTTGTACCTAATAAACTTCTATACCCTACTTGATATTCACATACCCACATTTAATATACATATTAGCAATATTTAGTCATATTGCGATCAGATCATAATAAACTTAATGGGTCTGTTCGCCCATTGACACAGGTTTTTCATTGGTTTGTCTAGGTAACCAGTTGTTATAGTCTGATTAATATATAATCAAAGTTTGTGAAGTCTCTGTGTCTTAGAGAAATATTACAGGAGAACCGTTACTTGTGAGACTTGCTCTGGTTTAAGCTATACAAATCCATATAAACAGCAGTTTTGCCACATCCTATTTGTAATTTTGCCAAAGTACAGATGAGACTGCTATTCGTTTCAAATGTATTTACCTCGATTTGGCCTGTGTTGTACTCTGTTCATCCAGTCTCCAATCAATATATAAAGTATTTTTACTGATATTTGTAACTGTATTGCAGTTGTGATTCAACTGTGGTTTAGATGTAATCACCATCAATTTAACTTTACTGATTTTTGGGTACAATGTATTTTCCCATTTTAAATTTACACCATTAAAATAAACGTTTATCACACCCTTTAGAAATGGAAAAAGACAAATCGAAGGGACCGACGGAAAAGGACCTGAAGCAATTCCTCTATGTCCGCTCCACTACCAATAAGTACACCTGCGGACCCGTCGACATTAACGGGCTGCTCCTCGCAACCGGAAAGATGGTGACGGAGTGCGTGAGGCATTCTCAGGTCGAGAATCTGCTCAGCTGCATTGAGAAGGTGAACGAGGACAGGTTACTGCCCAAACGTGGTCACCTCCTCCGTACGTTGGTTTTCGCCATGTCGTTCCAAGATATGTCCGACGAGCTCAAAGCCAAAATCGGCGCCACCGCTTTCAAGATCATCAAGTCGGACGATGAACTGTTCGAGTTCGTCTACTATGCGACGGGGGTCAGGAAACGGATGAACGCCAGTAAGTTCAACAAGACTATAAGGAAAATCGTGGCGAAGTATTACAGCAGTAAGAGTCCCGAGGATTTAGCCAAGTGGTATGTTTCTTACAAAAGCCTCCATGGCTGGACGCACAAGGACCTGATCAAGTATTGTCATGTGAAGTCTTCTTCACCTTGTGAGTATGATCCGTAACTTACATCTCCCAATAATTACTTTAATATTATTTCAGTACAGAATGTTGTAATAAATTACATATTAAAGAAGTCAAAGGAGCCTGAAAGTGCAGAGGCTAAAGTGTTGATAGAGCTTTTACAGAAGGCCGACACTTTGAGGAGCACAAAAGACGTGAACGTTGCCATCGATTTGATTTCAGAATTCAAAGTCAAATCGCTTGATAACATAGACCCAAATCTGAAGAAGTCACATGAGGTAGGAAAATATATTTTAAGGCATATTATTTTATTTCATTGTATAACACACAGTAATAATTTTGTTTTAAAACTGATTCTGATATTTCAGGTTTGGGATGCGGCATTATTGCACATGCCTTTATCAGAAGTTTTAAGGGCTTTACCAAAGTTCTACAAGAGAGGATTTTTGAAAAAGGATTCCTCTACATATAACAGGGTAAATGAAATTATCACAAATATGCAGAGAATTAAGGCGAGCTGTATCCATCCGATTGAAATCTTCATCCACATGAAAAACTTCGAGAAGGGTGGAAAGTACTACCGTCTCTAATTATAAACTACATCGATTTAAGCAAATTTCTTTTAGGCCGATGGACCCAAAACTCATACAACACCTGAAAACTGATAAGAACCTCAGTGAGACAGACTTAGCAAAAATCTTGAAACCCCCCGAAATCAAATCTCCCACTATAATGTCAAATTTATTGAAATGCATGAATATAGCTTGCATTAATAACGTACAGCCCATAGGGAAACGGTATTTAATAACAGTCGATACGACAGATAAGATGGAAACTCCATGCTTGGGCAACAAGAATATTACAGGGGTTGAAGTTGCAGCCACTTTCATTTGGTACTTGTTGAGGGTGGAGAAGGATGTTACTGTCGCCGTTTTCCGAGAGAAAGAAATAGCTGTACTCAAGTTAGACAAAAGTGAGAAAAGATTGCATTTTATCTAATACCTAAAATTGAACTCGTTTTATTCTCACCTATTAAGTCTAGTCAGTGGCAATTCTACTTGTCTTGTTGTAGATAGAGAATTACTATATATGTTTTTTAAAATGTCATAAAGACGTAAAATAGATTCCACAAAGAGTTATATACCTAACTTTTCAGAGGGAACTTGGTACGAGCACCTCCAAACCTTACGAGAAAATAAAAGCGAGTACCTTCTCCTCGCCTCTCCGATCGAATGGGCCATCTCACACAGGAAGCATTTCGACGTCTTCATGAACTTCGTACAGCATAGGGAGTATTACGCTTCCGTCCCGAAGGAGATCCGAGACAAGATGTTGTCGTCGTCGGAAGCTTTGCAGAAGTACAAACGAAAAGTCAATTTGCCAAATGCCAAGTAAGTCAGAACTTTGATTTATCGAGTTTGTTGTGTTTTTGTATTAAATTAGAAGAATTAGAAGTGAGAATTAGTTCACCTATCATTAATTAAGGTTGTTTAACCATTCAATTTCACACCTTGTTTTTTTTTATTAGTCTTGTATATTGCAAACATTATAATTTTCCTTAGATTGATCAACCTGTGCATCTCCTCTAACCAAATGCAGACAGGCAAAGATTACCCGAACGTGCTGGACGTCGCAGGGCTGGACGCAGGCACTCCGAAAGTGATCGAGGCGTTCTGCCGCGGTTCTTTCTCTTAATTCATCTTTCCCTTTGTCTGTCTTGTTTTTCTTTTTCCTACAAACTGCGATATCCATCCGAAAACAAGTGTTCAATAAGAAAATATTTTTGTTACGAAAAGATCTTTCCTCAGTAGGTAATAGTTGATAATACAGTTTGATAATTAAGTTACTTTTCGACTGTTTTCATCTAATGTGTGATAAATGCAGTTGCTGGTGAAGTGACGAGTCGCACAGGTTCGAGTTGTTGATTGTTAAATAGAAGTTAATTTAGGTAATGTTCCGATTAGTGGAGTTCCTAAGGTACAGTCGGTGTCGGTACCGATGGTACGTTCAAAATATAATTTTTATACAGTGAATCAATGTCAAAACAAAACTTGTGACTTACTTCCACCAGCCATGCTTCTTCTGTAGACCTCTTGAATGATCTACAAGACAATGTTTGTTTGGTTTAGTTAATGTTTTTAATCGTTTTATAATTTTAAACATGTAGCTTAATGGTAGGGGTAGTACTAGGTAGTGTATCGACTAAAACCATGTAATTTTTGATCCCTCAGTGTATTGAGGTCCATGGTTTTGTTTTTGTTGACTCAGTGTGACTGAACCAAAATTTATGTCGAATGAGTGTTATATCGATTACTCGACACCTCTTAAGGTAGCATAGGGAGTTCATGAACTGTCGCGAAATAGACTGTACTTTGGATTTGTTTTCACGGAAATAAAAACTGGTACACTGTGCATATAATCGGCATTTAACCCAGTAATTATTAGATCTGAATATTTTTACAAATATTTAAAGGGTCATGTCCACAGTAACCACGAAAAAGATGACTTCTTAATAACATTTTAGATTACAATATCTACGCATAAGCGTGGAACGGATATTAACTTTTGTACCGTTTGTTCTTACGGAACTGCTTTTAAAATTACTTTGCAGGAGGCTGTTAATATAACTAATTTTAAGTTTGTAATGACGGCATTTAAAATTGAAACAGTATTTTTCTGAACTCTGGGTAGGTGAATAATACAATATGGAAGTTTTTAATTTCGTTAGTGATTTTTCCTTTGTGATATTTAAGTAATAAATGATTAACCATATCTACCTGTTCTGGAAAGTAATTCAGGTGCCTGGAAGAGTAAGAAAAACTGTTTTTACCGCTGAACTTATGCTGATTTTTACGTTTTTAGATATAATTTTGTGAAGGTACGTTAACTACCTTTAGTGGTCAAGTTTTATAAAACCATATCTTGATAATGTATGTATTATTGATTTCGTTGTGAGTTTTTCTATTTATGTTAATGGGATTAACATATGAATTCAAAACCGTTTATTATCAAAGTACAAGTAGGTATTTATTTTTTAGTGGTATTTGATATTTGTTTATTTTTTTTTAATTACGTGATTAACATTTCGTTTTGTCTTATGTATTCCGATTTAAGGTAAAATGCATGCACTAAAATATAATGGTTTATAAATAATTAGAGTTTCATTGCACACAACTGGATCGGAAAGGGAAAATGAAACAACCTATTTGATTGTCTATAATACGATATTTATTACACGAAATTCAAGAAAACACCAGGATCATCAAGTGCATCTCAGACTTATAATTGACGCTTCTGATGAGTCAAAAATGGAATAATAAAAAATTGATAAGTAAAGTAAGCATAACTATGTTGCAGTGTCGAATTTTGGCAAGTAAAGTGGTCTCACAAAGATATGTTTCCGTTAGAGATAGAAAATCAGAGATCGCAAGTAGTGGCAAAGTTTGTGAAAACTGCCGTAAGGAACCGGAATATGTACAAAGATTCGGAGGATAGAGCTCAATCTATCCTACAGTCTGCTGTTTTAATGGAAAGTACGTGTGTATTTTAATTACAGCAGCTCTATCTTATCATCAAAGAGATGAACAGTATATATATATATACAAATTAATCTAGAAGAGTAGTAGTATGTACAAAATTTTGGAACAGTTCGAAGAGACTCTTTTGGTACAGAACATTTATTCATCTAGATTTTCATTATGGTAACAAAATATACAAATTACATTTGAAATGTTTTGAAAAGGAAATATCGATACAGTCTTCTCAAGTAAACTGTAATATAATATCACATTTTCATAAAATACTTGTAGTAATAATTAAAAAGTACTTATTATGTGGATATAGTCAGCTACTACCTCACTTAAAAATGTAATGTAGAATCAAATCACATTGCTTCTGTAGCAATTGTTTTAAAATCTCACAAAGATAGTTTAGAAGTGTGATAAAACGACAATTTATGTGAAGTAGTACATTTAAACGCTAACGAGATTCTTGACAGCAAGTAATCTTAAGAAGTTAAAATTAATTGTAATTAATCTGGCTTACTGAAAGATTAAGAATTCCCGTGCTACAATATCAGCTTGATTTCTTAAGATCACTTGAGTTAATAATTGAAACCTCGAAAGTTAGACTTGAGTATAGTAGGTACTACTTATAAAGACTTCAAAAAATATAATTTGATATGGCTTTTAACGAAATCGATGCCAGGAAACCAGCACACCGGTACTGGAAGCCCGGACCAGCAGTCCAACGTTCGAGGTGTCAAAAGTGTTAAAGCAATCTGGTAGCGTCCATTAGATAGTCACTACCTCTGGTGAATGCTGTACATTGTAACCATTACAAATATAAAGATATATCAATTCGAGAAGCTCCAAACGCAACGCTCACAATAACAATTTTATTTCGTCTACACTTGTAAGCATAATTTTTTCCAATGCGCCACTATCGAACTAAAAAGTTACTAAAGCCGCGCTGAAATGGGAAAGAAAGATCACAACGAGGAACGGTGACGTTAGGCGTAACTTTGGCTGTGCTCCAACGTCAGCCCGCCCAGCTTGCTGCCCTGCTCCACCCAATTCTTTAACCTGCCGCGCAGCTCCTCCAGGCTCTTGGACTTCGCCTTGTTTATCCGTTTGTATTTGACGTCTTTGGGCTTCGTGACCGACCGGTGATTCGACATGACTCTGTTGTACGTTTTCACTTGGCTCTTGGGGTTCTCCTCGTTGCCGGACTCGTCGGTCGCGGGCCGCTCCTCCTTGTACTGCCAGGTCGGGGCGGTCTGGCAGATCTTCTCCTCCAAGGATTTTTCCCTACGGACAAACATAACGAGGTGAGAGTGAATAGGGAGGATTCCATTTTTGGATGGTATGTCGACTGGGGAACTCTACCTGAAGTTAATTAATGCGGGATTTTAGTTTATATTTTGTTTGTATTGAACGTTTTTGAGCACTTCTCGCTTCCATTTATAAGCAGTCCTCTTCTATGTAGTATAATTTATTGTAGGTACATATATTACTGACAGTTACAGAAATCTACGTAAACGTAACGATATTGCTTTTGTCACCATATCTACATTACTTTTTTGAACAAAATTTCTCAAAAAAATCACATTAAGTAATTATTAGCACAATTCATACGTTTGAACAGATCAATCTGAGTATCAATGGAACTCGCCTATGAAATCGCGACCCCTGATTGGCCCGCCATTGCGACCTGATTGGCCCGTCGATCTCGCCTAATCTCGCCTAGCCTCGGAGTGCCTCGGTAGCAACGATACGAAGTTCGTGCGGGTACGACCAGCGTGGCGTCTCCCGTCTCCGGGAAAATCGGAAAAACGTCGAGAAAATGGGTCGGAAAAGCATAGAAAAGCGTCGCGCGGGGCATTTCGTCGTGTTGTGTTGTGTTTTAAAGCAAGAGAGAGGACGCAGCGGAGGAAATGAGGGGTTCTTCGGAATAAGGTATGTTTTGTTATGTTTGATGGACGCCATTGCGATTTTGGGTCTATATTGTTATTTAGAAGGACTGTTTGGTAACATAAGTTACCACACCGGCGGTATTTTATGCAATTCACGCTTCATCCGGGAGGTTAGTGAAATTTTACCGAACGAACAACGAATAATATATAGGTCTTGTTACCGACAGTTACAGGAATCTGTATTACCGGCGACACGTTTACTATACAGGGTGTTTATCAACCGACTTATTCACATAATGCATAATGAGAATTACGTTATACGTGTGGACTTCCAATAAGCTTTCCATTAAAATTGACTGGTATGAAATTTTCGATTTTTTAAATTTTCTCAATATTCGCTCCAGGAGTTACTTTTAAATTTTGAATAATTATTTTACTGCTGAGTTTACTTATGGGTACAATTAGTTAAGATATTTGTCAGGTCCGTTCTGAAGGACGTGCGTTCGGTATAAATCGCTTGTTTCTCGATTAGGACAATCGGGGTATGTTGTATATATATCACCTATATAAAGGAACGACTCGTAGCGTGACGCTAACGCGCCGCGTTACGATCTTGCTGAACGTTCGTGTCGTTACGGTCGTTACATTCGTTCGTTTTTTCTGCGTTCATACCTCTCAATGATCCAGCGTCTTTTACGGCCAGGAAGTCTTACTTCCGAAAGCTTCACTTTTGAACGTTTGGTTCAAGTTAAACATCGTTCACCCCAGTCGACCCGAAACCTCTTATTTTACCTGCTCTGGCTCTCGACGTTGCAGTTCGACTTGCCCCTCGTCTTGAACGTCTCCCTCTTCTTGTTCGCCTCGCTCTTCCCGTCCTGGTCGTTGTCGGCGTCCTCCTCGACGCTGTAGACGGTCTCGAGGATCTCCGGCCTCCTGAGGAAGCCGTTGTTCCTCCTGACCGACGTGTACTTGAAGTTCGGATCGATCGCGTCCGATATGGACCGGACGACGGTGACGCCGTCCGAGTTCGCCCTGAACCTGGGGATGTGGTAGGCGTTGCTGTCGGAGTCGATGTCTTCCATGACGACGGCGCTGTCGGAGTCGTTCAGCGAGTCCAGGTCCGGGAGGTTCGTCTCCAGCTCGGTCAACTCGGCCTGGAGGAGGAGGAGGAGAAGAGCCACCAGTCAATATGTCGTGGTCGTGGATGCGATGATCGCTTACCTGCGGGACCTCGAGGCCGTTGTCGATGAGCCTGCTCGTGAGGTTCTCGATGATCCTCTGCTGCCGGTGGATTATGTTCTCTCTGATGTTCAGCATCGTCGAGATGTCTTTCTGTTTGCGGATCAGCCGCGACTCGAACAGGAGCAGCTTCGAGCTGAGCGCCTTCAGCTGGTCGCATTTCTCGCGTTGCAGCCTGGAGATCAGCAGTTCCTGCGCAGGCAAAGCGGGGTTCAAAAACCATCGTCAGAGAGTGAGTGTTAAGGGATAGCGGAATGTTTGGATTGTTCACCATCAGAACCCATCCAAGACTAAGTGGATTTTGATTAGTAGAAATCAGTATACGCAGCGCAACGACTTATAGTGAGCCATCAGAGAATTGAACCCGTTGAAGGCCCAGAGCATCTTTCAACAACACGAGGAGTTCATTTACAAGTAAAGAGCTGTCTCGTCCTCTGAAGTTAAGAATGGCAAGATGGTATATGTTCCTTGTGCTGCTGTATGGTGTGGAAGGGTGGACAATGACAGAAACACTCGTGAAGAAGTTGGAAGCGTTTGAGATGTGGGTATACTTCGGGTGTCATGGCCTGACCAACCAAGAAGCCTTACGCCGGGTAGGAAAAGATAAAGAAATCTCTTAAAGCGAAAGTTAGAGTGTCTAGGTCACACCATGCGAAATAATAAATATCGTCTGCTGCAGTTAGTAATACAAGATTGACAGTAGGTGGTGACCGGGAAGAAGAAGGCACTCTTGGCTTCAGATAATGGTTTGGACTTACATCTATCGAGCTGTTCAGAATTGCTTTGATGACAGCCAACGTTCGCAACGAATAGGGCACGATAAGAACAAGAAGTTAAAAGTGTATCTTCTTGGAAAACTGTCGCCTGAACACTAAACCATCTCACCTGCATCTTGTAGGCCCTCCTCCAGGCGAGGATCTGTTGGGCCTGCGCCCTGGTCTTCTGCCTGAGGTCTCGTACGAGCTTCTTGGCATCCTCCAGCGTCTCCACGTCGGAGTTCGTCATGTCTCCGCAGCTGTGAGCAGCCGTCGGACCCCTCTCGATGTCCAGTACCGGCTTAGCCGAACCCAAACTACCAGACCTAAAAGAATGATTAATTAATGAGCGTTGATAAATTAGTACAAAATTGCTTTGGAGTATTGTAGTTGATATCGTGTAACGGAACGTAGGTTTACGTTTGGAATTCAGTTAGATTTGTAACTACAGAACTTAATAGCAAAAAGATAGTAGTAGTATAAATAAAAGTTAGCAAGGTTCGACCTAAGTTTCGTAAAAACAGCCATCAGAGTGCGTCAGACGTGCAAAGCTCTTATTTTGTCACAAATATTCGTTAGTAGAATAAATATTCATTGTTTTAAAAATTATTGAATCAGATTTCGAGAAAATTTCCAACAAAAACAAAAGAAAAAAAGTAAGTCTTAAAGGAGAGGAACTTGAATCCCAAAACAATTGATATCATTAAAGAAATGGACATCGGAAATAGCACCTTTATATAAGCAAATAATAAGCTTTTCAACAAGATACCAGTCTCAACAGGAATCAGGCAAGGGGATAGCCCTTAGCCTTAGCCCAATACTCTTTAATCTTTTAATTGATAAGATCATCGTGGAAGTAAAATCTACAGGGGAAGGATATAAACTGGGCAAGAAAGAACTTAAAATAATTTGCTACGCTGACGACGCGGTGATAATATCGAAAGATGAGGACAATCTGCAGAAACTACTTTATAGATTCGAAGTAGCAAAGGAATTAAACATGCTGATCTCTGTCCAGAAAATGAAGTCTCTGACAATATCAAGAGAATTGAGAAGGTGTAAGTTAGCGATCTACAATAAAAGTGTAGAACAGGTCATGTCATTCAAATACCTAGGCGTTAATATCACAAGTAACAGAAACCTTAAAGAATAAGCCCGAACACAAACAATAGCGGCAGCTATGGTATCAGGATACCTACGGGACGTAATATGGACTGGAGAAACAAACATATGAGTATTGAAGGCGAAACGCGAATTTACAAGACGTGTGTAAGACCTATTATGACCTACGCCACAGAAACACGAGCAGAAACAGCCGCCACTAAGCAACTGCTACGAACAACCGAAATGAAGACGCTAAGATCAATCACGGGCAAAAACGCTTAGAGACAGAGTGAGAAGCAGCGATATAAGAGCCCAATGTGACATTCTAGACATTGTAAGATGGTCCAGAATAAGAAGACGAGCATGGAGAGACCACGACCACGTCTACAGAATGGCTGATAATCGACTACCCAAAATTCCAAAAGAGGAGAAACCAACCAACCGTAGACCTCCAGGAAGACCCCCCAAACGATGGTTCGAAAGCTGGTCATCGGAGTCACAACTTAGGCTACAGCTTTGAAAAAACAAGACTGTCTTAAAATAAGAAGAAGAAGAAGAAGTAAGTGTTAACTACGTCAGGGAAGATTTATCCAAAAATGTTATTAAACGATTACTATACACATTTCTTCAAGACAATTCTTGAGGCAGATTAGCGAGTGTTTTCATATTGAGGTACAAATCTCGTGCGATTTCAAGTTTGTAGTATTGATCAGTGATTTATTAGGTATCCAATTTATTGCATTTACTCAAAGGAATATATGGATGATGATTTTGTGAAAAAACACTAGAAATACACCTAAAATGTAAAATAGATATAAAATTCAAGGTATCTTTTAAACACAATTATTGAAAATAGGAGTTTTCACTAGACGTTTGATAACGATATAAAGAATAACTTTGTGTTGATATGTTTAATCGATCTGATTATGAAGATAGTGAAGATGAAGATGACATCACGACATAACAAAGTTACGAGGTGGCGTTTTAGCAGTCTTTGTTCCAATTTCAATGTATTTTTATCGAAACTCCAGTTATAAAAAATATTTAAATACACGTAGGCGGTATAATATACAACAACAAACCCTCAAACATTACTTCCCGAAAGTTGTTATATAAGTACTCCATTTAAGGACTTTTTAACGTAATAAACATCTTATAAATCGATATGCGAGCTACATATCCCAGAAAACATTGTAACGTTACGCTTGGCCTGACCGATGCTTGGAAGCGAGAGCGAGAACAAGTGACAGACAGCGACCTTCGTTTGGCTTGCGACGCATTGTACGCACACGTATGTTAGCGTTTCGCTTCTGACGCATCTATCTCCCTTCCATTCTGCCTGGCGCTTGGGTCCGCGTGAAAGAGAGACAGCGGCAGCACACAGCTTGCCGTTAACGTATTGTAATGCAATGCAATGCAATTCATCAATCAATGTTTTCTTATGACGTTATCACGTAAAGTTATCGTCCGTAAACCGACTTTACAGACAACCATATTTTTTTGTTTAAATTTTCTTCGTGTTTTTTAATTTTTTTTGCTCTTTTTGTTATCAGTATCTCTCGACTTCTGCCATATGTGCATTTCCCAGTGACATTTTCTAACTTTCCCGAGCTCTCCACTCCAAAACTTCTCCGTCGAAGACGGAAAGGTCTCCGAGCCATCGGCGACGCATTATTTATAATTCACGTTCGATCCTAATCGTCGTCGCTTCCGACGAGGTGGGCGTACGAAATTGGCGAATACTTCGGAAACACGCCCGACGTACTATTAATTTTCGATTTTTCTCTCTCTTTCTCTCCAACTCGCCGCACGGTCCCTTTTCTGGCGTACGAAATGGATCTCTCCTGCAGCCCACGCGTACGTCCTCGCATAATCCTGCATTTTTCCTCGGATCCGAGGCACTTACATCCATTCTCCGTGAGACGGCGTAGGAAGAGACTTAATGGCGCGAAAGCGAAAGAAGAGGTCCGGTCATTATGCCCTGATGTTACGTAATTACGGCGCTCGTTTTATTTTTTCTCCTTGCGGGGGAGAAGAGTCGCTCGCGTGCGTCGAAACGCCGAAGAGTGTGCGAAATGGGCGGCATTAACATGCTAATCTCGATGGAGCGTAAATGTACCTATAATAAATCCACTGCAGAGAAGAAAACATCCACGAAACACAAACGTCGAAATTCAAAGCGCGCGACCAGCTAGCGAATAAGCATTAAGAATGATCGCCTTGACTATAATTTATCTTTTACTAAGATTTTACTAAGGATGTTCATTTCTTTCTTTTCTGTATTCATTTAAAATAATGGTTTTCTCCCCGCAGCTTAAGTATGTTCGAGGTCTCTTTTTGGGAGGCGAGTCTTTTCATAATTGCAATAGATCACAGAAATATGTTTATACACATTTATATCAAAAACCTGAATAACAATAGCGATACGTTAAATTAAACCATTAACTAAAAGTCCACTATCACCGTCAACGACTTACCTGAACAAGACAACCATAGATCAGACAACTGAACTTATTAATTTTATTGAACCGACTCTGTACATCAACAATTCCCGCCAAAAGTTTTATGACTTTTCCACCAATAGCAAACGACGTGTATTAGGTGTTGTCTAACTTTACTACCTTTTCCCGTTTCGTGGATGTTTTCTTCTCAGTCGATTTACTATACATCGTCGGATTCGAGCTTAGAATAACGTAACAACGTTGACGGGATAAGATGAACCGAGATACTCAATTGAGATTCGAGGCAATCAACTCGGTTATAAGGTTTAATATTGCCGAACAATTGCAGGTAATAATGATATGTATGATTTCGGCACTTTCATTCTCCCAGAAAATTTATCTGAAAACCCTCTAATCACTCTAGGTACCGTTCGCCGTGTTGGAAAAACCAAACAAATTACCTCAAACACCACCGTTTGATGGCCTCGGTACAGTTAGCTAGTTATAACGACACACGCAAATCAATTTATGTGTGAACCTATAGCATTGCTGAACCTTTAACTTATTCCGTTGCACACTCCATCTAACTGCACGCATTAAATTACTTTAACAAATCCGATTCTTGCGACATCGGTAGGTACATTATCACCTGGGATCTATTATAAAATTAATTGCCTCGTAACTGTGAACGAGTGAATGTTGAGGTCGACGCGTCATTTTTGCGCTTATTATAATTACAAATCGCTAGTTGCGCTCGGGAATAACTTAACGGGACGTTTTTATCGTGCCCGGCGCTTTGGAAACGTGTCCGTGTAATATTAAGTCACGTTTCGGCATTAACATTTTCAATATGTCCTTGTAGATTCGTATTACAAGGTGAAATAAGCGTATGCAGCAAGGGATTTAATGTGAACGTTTTGGTGAATTCTGGACTTGATCACCATAGAGGAAATGGTCAAGTTGTACCCAGAAAATTGAAATTTCTTGACGTTTTGTAAGTTTCTTGACAATACGAGTCAGGATTGGTCGAAAAAATACGCCAACATTACACCTAAAGCAGATATGTAATGACGGTGTGTATGAGTGACGTTACTATAACAATAATACAGCGAAATAAAGTCATCCTAAGACAATATATACAAGGATGAAGCAAAACTTGATACTTCCTCTGAAATAACTTTTATGTATACTCTATTCAAAACAAATCCCGATACACGTCATTTTGATGACGTCAGAATCATCCAATACTACCAACTTAATATAGTCACAGGACATCGCAATTTATGTGTTCCCTGTATATTTTAGGTTAACAATATGTATGGTTATGTGTATTCTCAACCTAAAATATACACGGAACACATAAATTGCGATGTCCTGGGACTATATTAGGTTGGTAGTATTGGATTGTTGGTGACGTCATCAAAATGACGTTTTGAATAGAGTATACTTGTAATTTCTATACTATCAAAGTCTATAGGAAATTCCTCATAGACTTCCTTCATTTCAGAATTGTAGTTGCTCTAGAATTCCTTACACAAAATTCCTATGGGGCATTTTAGGATTATAGACATTTATAGAGGGCTGTAGAAATGGTTCCTAAAATTTCTTCTGAATCGCAGCATCTTCTGGAGTCTGAGATAACAAAACATGTAAAGTAATTTTTATCACATCATGCTTAATAAAATGAAAGGAACTCTTTTCGGTCAGTTCTGTCCGTTGATATTACTACTGTTAGCCAGATTCATGTCAGTATAGAATGTAGAATCCAAAAATATCAGACTCATTTACCTAAGAATAAATCCAGAAGGTGCAGATCTATCAATTAAGTTGCATAGTCCAAACCTCTTAGTTTCTGTTAAGCCTTGTTGACTGTTAGCAACTTTAATCCTGTCGTGTTGTAATTAAAAAAAGGAAGAACTTTGTGAGAAACCTGCTCTTAAAAGGGAAGTATAGAAAATGGTGAAAGACATGTGGGTATACACCAGATTCACGAGTATTTGTCGAAAAATTAGCAGGTTATAAGGAGGATCCAGACAGTGTAGTCAGAAAAGCCCCAGCAAATATCTGAAAATTTGTATAACAAAGAGGTTAAAACAAGACGGAATTGCTTAAAGTTATTTTCTTAAGGACTTTATTACACTTACACATTACTTGCTCTTTTGCAAACGTTGGATATCTATTTTACTATAAATAATAAAATATGGAAATTGAGATTTTTATATTTAACTGGCATTTTTCTTTAAAAAGTCTAACGTTTTTTAGTTATTTATGGTACTAGTGTGTTATGTTGAAAATAAGTCACGCTCGGCCTGACAGCCTCGTGGTATAAATCCTCAAGTGACTTAGGAAACATAAAACGCGAGTGGCATACAATGTTTTATCCAACAAGTGGAAAAAATCGTTTTTATGAGATAATATAATAAGCTTTGTGATCAAGTCAAAGCTACTTGCGTCTCAGTACCCTATAAATGTCAGAATGACTTGACTTTTTGTCATTTTGGATAAAGTAGGTTGTTTGTTTGGTTGCCACACGGGCAACCTTTAAATATAAATACTTTAAATACGAACGTGACTTATAATCCATAACTCACTAGTGAGTTATGGATTATTACACACTAGTGTGTTATTTGATAGTTTACCTGTCTAAAATGACATTAATAATGACAATCATAACTGTCATGTGTTGGATAAAATAATTTTTTTGGTTAATACCTCGATCAGGTAATACAGGATCTTCATAAAAAATTGTTGAAAATTGAATTCAATAATTGTTCGAAAGTCAATAAATATCTACTAATCATAAATGGTTTAGGTATTTAATGATTAAGACTCTTTTGTAATAAAAATATTTCCCTACTACTACAATTAATTAAACACATTTGAGATATGATTTAAGGCGAATATTAAATCTCACCTCTATAATAAAAAATTAATACTGAACCTTGTCGTGTGAAATTACAGATTTCTCTAGTGATTTTAGTTTTAATAATTACAGTTTCTCGTCGGTACTTCCACCTTTAGTGTTCTGGGACTGTTTTCTGTGAACGTTATTTTGACCAGATATTATTGAATTCCACCCACCTCCGGTACCTCTCAACTGGTACCCGGCTTAAGAACGAGATTGGATCGCACCGCGATCATAATATCCTTCATTTTTGCCAAGCCTTTTATCGGTTATATAAAATGTTACGCCGTGCGTGTAACAGGAAGGTCAGATTATTTATAATTCGATATTGTATAAGTCCAGCACCACATATGTGATGGTCATGGTCAATGTGAAGAACAAAAGGAAGTGGAACACAGCAGATTGCGTCTTAACAGTATATCGGATCATAACAAAGAGGTTCTTGTGCGAAAATAGCAGGAGAGATTTTTAACGCTTTTATCACCTCTTTTACCCGTTACGTTCTGGTTTTTTTACGGGTTCCTCGTTAAAATTGTTTGTTTAAATTTTATGTATTGTACAGTTTTGGTAGGAAGTTTTTCTTTGGTGGATGTACACCTTTTGGTACAAAGAAATCGGTTATATAACGCTAGTTTTCCTTCGAATGGAAACCATCATACCTAATGATTAATTCATAAAGATTTTTCTCGTATAATTGCAATGGTCGTAATTAAACCGCCGCGGTTGAACAAATACGTTTCAATTTCAACCGCTGTAATTAATTGATAGGTTTCATTCACCGATAGGTCGAGCGGGTATTATTTTGTGACAAGGTGCGTTACTGCAGTCATTTCCAACTGCGAATTCCGAACGGAACCTCCCGCGTCAGATCGTCAGATTAGTTATTTGACGCGTCATCTCTCAGTCTTTGATGGGTTGTCAAAACGGCCTTTGATGGTTAATCATCGCCCAATCCCATTGCACCAGCATTGCATAACGGATCGCAGATTAAGTTTATTACCCGGTTACGTGATTTATCGTCTACCGGTGCGTTTTATGACTTTTTCAGGTCGATTAAACGTTGACGTCCGTGGGTTATTCAGCGACGGGGCATTATTTTCAAGACGATCTCCGCCGTAAAATGAAGTTTTGTTGCACACTTTCTGTCACAATCGACGGCGGCGCAAATGTTGCGGGCGCCGGAACGCCTTTCTTACGTAACGCGTCGATCGAAAAGAGAGAAAAATATAATAAAACATCGTCGCTCCGTAAAAGGTCGGGGCGTCGTAGGTGTCGGCTTTTGTGTAACGAAATGAAACGATCGGAGATGTAAGAGATATGGCCCGTAACTTTTTCAGCACGCTCGTATATACCTATACTTGACGGGGATATTAGGTAACGGCCACGTTCGAAATAACAATGGGTTTTATCTGCGGCCGTGTAAGTGATTTTTATTACTAAGTTTGGGAAATTGGGTCCTTCGTAATCGTTGGCAACGGTCAAAAGGCAAAAGTGGATCGACGAGGGAAGTGATCCATACCATGTTTTCCAATGTCACCTGGTAGGTCATCACCTAGCCAGAATGGAAAATGACACCAGCTTTACAACAAAAATTGAATTTTCCGGACTAGTACTGTAAAGCCTTTACAAGACGCAAAATACACTGTTTTCACAACACACGCACAAAATTGGTGAAATTTTTTCGATGTTCTTTACTTTGTAACTATAGGTAGTTGCCAAAAAAATTGACAAACTTGTTTTTTGTGGAATTTGTAAAAAATTTTTATCCAACACATTACAGTTATAACTGTCATTATTAATGTCATTTTAGACAAATGAACTATCACGTAACACACTAGTGTGTTATAATCTATAACTCACTAGGAAGTTATGGATTATAAGTCAAGTTCATATTTAAAGTATTTATATTTAAACGGTGCCCGTGACAATCAAACAATCAACCTACTTTAACCAAAATGTAAAAAACTTACTGTCAAGTCATTCTGACATTTATAGGGTACTGAGACGCAAGTAGCTTTGATTTGATCACAAAGCTTATTAATTATTATCTCATAAAAACGATTTCTTTCACTTGTTGGATAAAATATTGTATGCCACGCGCGTGTTATGTTTCCTAAGTCACTTGAGAATTTATATCACTCGGCCTGACGGGCTCGTGGTATAAATCTTCTCGCGTGACTTATTTTCAACATAACACACTAGTACCATAAATAACTATTCTAGGCTTTGTAAATTTTGTCTTTTTTACGATTTCCGGAAAAATTTAATACAAGACGCGTCAGTAAAGTATCTTACTTGACTTTTATGTGAATAACTATTTACATAGTGCTCCCAATGGTTCTAACACTTTAATGAGCAATAGATGCAGAGGAAATAAAACTAATGAAAGGCATTCTATAATTGTGTAATGTTAACGGATGGAATAATGTATCGAAAAGGTGAAATACACTTTACAATAATTAAATAGCCTTAGCGACTGTTGAATTTTCATATTCCATATTCATCATAAAGTTTAGAAATAGAATCATAGTCGTTCCGATCGGTTTAGATGATAGAATTCCGTCTTAAACTGTTCCCTGGATTATATTATAAATAGATAGATCCTTCTAGATTATTCTAGACTCTTATCCTTTTGTATAGAACACATATGAAGCTATATTTCACAGTCTTAGGCATTTGTAGAACATTGTGCAAGAAATCAATCGTAAGCCTTCTATAATTTTCATTATGAAATAGATTATTTATAGATTCGTCTCAAAACTTGATATTCTTTTACAATGTTATATTTGTCATATACTATTTCGTCTATATTGTCTAACTTATATGTAGCTTTCATATTTTCTTAGTATTTAAAAAACCTATCACAAACCATGTAGGTACAATTTCAAAATTATAGTTGCTTCTAGAGCTTCTATAAAATTTCTTCTGGGGTATGCTAGAATTATTCTAGAATAGTTTAGTGAGTTTCAGTATTTTTTGTATAATAGCTTTCAATTTGAGGCACTTCATGTAAAGAATTGTCACTTGAACCAATACAGTTAAAACTTGCCACTATTTTTAGATTCAAAAATTTATGATATCTTTATTGTAACTCAAATTTTGGTAAAACTTACTAAAATTGCTTATTGAATTGTTTGAGCACATATTTAGGTCTGTACCTTACATAATGATTGCTATATGTAAACTTTAACGATTTCAACCCTTAACCACAGACATGAACTTTATACATGAAACCACAGGTGGGAGTAAATTTTGAATTTACAGTACACTTATAGCCAAATTGTGTGGTTTATTTAAAATTTTATTGGATTTTTAATGTAGCGATTAGATGAAGTTGCAATTAGGGAGGATTTCAAAAATTCATAAAAAAATTGTCGCACTCAAATTATCGCAAAATGAAATAGTGGTTGTGTATTAATGTTTTTATAACGTCTTTTGAAGACCGTTTTAGCCTCTAGAATTCTTTGCTCGAATCCTCTCTAAAACATTCTAGTCTAGAACTATAGTCTGTTTTAGATAATCATGAATCCATCATAAAACTATTATAACGTAGGTTCGTACGATTGCGATGTTTCATATTTGTCGTTCTAGACTCTTGTATTCCGTCTGGGATATTCTAGAATCTAGATGATAAGCTTCAAGATGATAGTACTATGTTTCAATATGTCTTCGGCCTCGTTAAAATTACTTACATATTGAACAAAATGTCGTTACAATTTTTTCTAGCATATTATTATGTGGTATGTGATTATTAGCACGATCTAGTAATAAATAAATGAAGATAAATAACTGAGATAACAAAAAGGTAATGCAATTTCAATCACAGTGTGCTTAATAAGAATAAAAAAACATTTTCAAGCCAGTTTTGTCACTTGATTCTACTACTATTAGTCAGATTCATGTCAATATAGAATCTAGAATCGAAAAGTCTCTAACTCAATAAATCAATAAAGTTCATAAATTAAGTCATATTCCACTTTCACTTGCATAGCCAAAAACCTCTTAGTTTCTGTTAAGCCTTGTTGATTGTTAACAACTTTATTCGTGTCGTGTAGTAATTAAAAAAAAAAGGAAAGTTGTCTGAAAATTTTTGTGAGAAACTTGTCCGTAAAAGTGAAGTAAAGGAAATGGTGAATGGACCGACGATACACACCAGTTTCGCTGTCGAAAGATGGGTAGCAAGAACGTAGAAAGTGAAAAGCCCAAAAAATATTAGAAAAGAAATGAAAATTTGAAGAAAAATGATTATAGTTTCAAAAAGGTTTTTGTGTCTCGATTTGAACTACAGACTACGGAAACCATAGTTTCATATCAAAGTAGTAATGGGCTAATGGACGATAAACGGTGTAGTTCCGTTGTTAATACTCCAAATCCAAGAACAGCAGATTGGGGCCGTCTCTTGGCTTGCGGCTACACCCGACCTTACTCCAAACTAAAAGGTGTTGTAAGTTATGAAAATTAACAGAGAAAGAATAAGTCGCAATCTTCCAGTAAAAATTCTACTCTTCCCGTCTTTTGATTTGTATGCCAAAAGTGGTAGCTACATCAAGTCAAAAGAGCAACAGATTCGAAAAACAAGGAGACCAATACAAAAAGTGTCCTTACACACCACAGAAATTTACGATCACTTTAAACTTGTACACAGGTGTAGGTACGTATGTACACACTTGTCTTAAAAAGGAATTAGGTACTTTCAGTACCTATAGAAGTTATAGTTTCAATTGAACCAAACAAAACAGTATGAAATAGATTCTTAGATTGGCCAGCAGAAATAGGTTTGCATTTGCGTTTAATTTACATGATTTTCTAATTTTTATTAAAGCAAGTAGGTACCTATAAAATCGTCAATCCTACTTTGTTCCAAGAGGTTAGGGTTAAGGTGCCCAACCCAATCGACTGATTTCAAGCAAAAAAAGTTAGTCCCTCGGTACTTTCGACTGGTACCTACCTCCGATCCCTCAGGCGGACTCCCTAACGCCACAGGACATATCCGCGGGGGTACGTTAACCGTCTCGCGTTAAATGGTACGCGTGTGCCGGATTACACGCACCGCGCGGTACTACTATAAGTACTACTACACACACACAGACACACACATTCGCGACGCGCGACGGATTCTTAAAACGGACAGCAACGCTCGCCGGCGATCAAAACAAAAATGTAAACACGCGAACGGCAAGAGTACTAAATCAGCAGCTCTGCTCGATACTGAAAGACTTTTGTGGGCAACGGCCTTGCGGTAATAATGCAAGGTCGTACATAGAAAGGCTAGTGCACCGGTACCTAGTGGCGGTACTATCTGGGGGATACGCAGAGAGGGAGAGAGATCTCTGTGACGGTAATCGCTACGAAGGTGACGCTCGTGACTGATTTTCGGCTTACATAATTGGGTTATTTGAACCATATTTCACGTTTGATGTGGACAAAAATGAGGAGTTTACTGACGAACTAACAATTTTGATACAATGGATCTGGGGAAGTACTACCATACCTGGAGAAGAGTCGATAGTTACGACCAAGAAGGGAATGGACAAAAATGACACACTTGAGTTAATTATAAGGTGTAACTAGAGCTATTGTAAATACCGTACATTTTAGGGATTGATATCGCTATTTGGAATTAGCCTAGTCAAATACAACAAAAAGTATAAAGTAATTCGTTTCAGATTGAGACCTTTTCAATGTCAAAGTTTTTTGATTGTTAATTCAGAATTTAAGATTTACGTGTATTAAGAGTCATTCACCAAAATCCTGGAATCCATAATTAACAGATACATATATATATATATATATATATATATATATATCCTTGAGGAACAGCAGGAGTTCAGGAAGACACTATATCCCAGAGAAACAGCAGGAGTTCAGGAAGACATTAGATCCTATTTTTATACTAAGACAAATCACAGAAAAATCAATCGAATAAGGAAAACCCACCTACCTATGCTGCATAGATCTTACCAAAACCTTTGATAGAGTGAGACTTATGGACGTCATTAAAATTCTGAAAGATAAACACATACCATAATAGAAATTGTGAAACAAGTTAACATTAAGCTCTCTGCTCTTTAATATCATGATGTACCAAATAATAGATAATGTCAAGAGTTCAGGAAGGGGATACAAACTAAGTACAGGAGTGATTAAAATGCAGTGATCGTGGCTGAAGACGAGGATGACCTGCAAAGACTATTACGTTCGTTTTTCTCAGAAGCATGCAAATATCAGCAACAAAATCAAAATCACTCGTCATATTTAAAGAACCGAAACGTTGCAAACTTACCGTTTCACACCAGCCTGTAGAACGTCATGATGTTCAATTATCTTGGGGAAGAGATTTGGAAACAAAAAGACCAAGAAGAAGGACGTACAAAACTTGTGTTCGACCCATTATGACACGCCATAGATACTGATGCGTGATAGATACGTGATGAGAATACTTAGAACCATATATCTGGATGCACGTTGAGGAACACAACCATTCGAGAGGAGTGCCAGATTCAGGACATTCTCAAATGGAGGAGAAGACGACGGTGATATTGGAACGATCACGTCAGCAGGATGGATGGAGGTACATCGGACGTTTTTAAGACATAGATTGGACGTCTTAAAGGTGTAACCCAGAGGTCTTAAAGACGTATTAGAGATGTCTTAAAGGCATATGTTGGTATAAAAAAAGTCTTAAAACAGACGTCTTCTGGACGTCATTACGGATTTGCGGACATCTTTTTAATGCCTTGACGGCATCTTTGAGACGTACCGTTTGGTGACAAATAACATGAAATGGACATAAAAAGAATATTTTGAAGACGTCACTAAGAGATTGGAGGATATCTTGACGACGTCTTACAGACGTGAAGAAGGCGTCCTTATGACGTCTTAAAGACGAAAAATGAACTGTCTTTTTAATGCCTTGAAGGCATCTTTAAGACGTACCGTTTTGTGACAAATAACGTGAAATAGACATAAAATGAAGAAATTAGGTAAGATCTTTAAGACGTCTTACAGACTTAAGGAAGGCCTCCTTATGACGTCTTAAAGACGAAAAATGAACGTCATAAAGTTGTCTTTTTAATGCCTTGAAGGCATCTTTGAAACGTACCGTTTTGTAACAAATAACATGAAATGGACATAAAATGCACACTATAATGACGTTCTTCGGACGTCAGAGGACATCTTTGAGATGTCGCACGTGCCTAATGGTGATGTCCATCAGACGTCTTAAAGACGTTATGTGCCGTCTGGGTTGTATTAAGATTCTATTTGCTTGGGCTAGATGCAGTTGGTTCTTCTGAGCGGACCAAGACAATTGCAGGAGAGCGACTTCCCCATGGTGCGCCACTGGGCTCTCTCGGATTGGCGAACTCGAAGAAGAGAGAAGAAACAAGGGGAAAAACCAAACGAACCAACAAAACGTTCACTTCTCCTTCTCCACTTTGGTGCGCGTAAATCGGGATCCGCGGCGACTCAGCATCTCTATCCGTTCACGATTTATCTTCTATCTCGTCCACGGAGGCGAAACGCAGAAAGAAGAGTCGAATTCCGACGTGTCGGTTCTTCACTCTTCTTCTATCGTCTAATCGTAGGGAAAAGGGAAAGGAGGAGAACGAATGGGTCAAACACGAGATACAATTACTCCGGGAAGCATATTGGGTGAACGACACCAACCGGATGCGAGGTGGAAATGAAAAGCCGAAGGGAAAAGTGAAGGAGACGTGGGTTGAAAGTGAAACCGGAAAAATTTCTATACCGCGGCGTCGATCGCCGAAATATGAAATCGAACCGATCGATCTTCGTCGCTCGACGTTTCTAGCCGAAATCACTTTTACTGCCTACATGCGTACCGTTTACGGTGATCGATGTTATTGAATTGGAGAATTATGTGTCCATACTCCTGATATGACCGAAAATGATAGACCTATCAGTCTCCTGTCCCATATGTACGAATTGTTTATGAAGATCACAACAAAGAGATTAACAACTAAACTGGGGTTCTACCACCCCAACGTACAAGCAGATTTCAAGACGGGTATTAGACCAAGCAAGTAAGCAAAAAAATACCCTGTTTTTGACATCGAATCCTCGAGCAGGAGACCCAGATTTTTAGGTAACATAGGCAAACAGAAACAAAACGTATAGGAAGACCCCACGAGAGTATGAACATTAGGCATTGTTATTAACAATTAAACGTCAAAAAATGCACTTTTTGACTCTTTTTGTTCTCAATTAAAAGCTAAGCTACTTTTGGGTAAACTGGGCTCACCGTCCTCTAGGGAATTAAAAGACCTTTAAAATGATTATAAACCGACCTCGATATCTTCATTTGTTGCTGAGAAAAATGGTATAGAAAGTCAAAATCGACAAATTCTTTGTTTAACGATTGTCGTTGCGAAATTGAACCTGCGACTTTATTATTTTGTAAAAAGTCGGGGATTATAGTGCTTAATATGTGGTATAAATTTCAGATCGATTGATCAAATAGTTTAGTGCAAAATTCAATTTGTTTATATTTTTGCATTTTTTTTGGAATAACCATCTACTAATCGCTATTCTAAGAGCATGGTGCCCTAGAGAAATATTTTATCTATCGATATCAATTGTTGAACATGATAAAAAGCATATTTAAGATTGTTTAAACAATTAAAGAAAAACATTTTTTTTTATTTTGGCACCTTATGTCATAAGTAGAGCCCGGAATTTAGGCAAATTGCCTTATTTCTTTGTCTTTTCTGCTTTTTTTCATCAATTTTCGGACTTTTTTGCCTTTACTAAAAAAACTGCCTATATGTGCCTTTTTATTAAAATTCAAGCCTTATTGTGCATATTTAAAGTTTAAAACTGCCTATATTTTATTGTTTGGGCAAAATGTAGTAGATAAGCTTTTCTTCGAAGATTTAGGTAAAGCTACCCTCGTTATTGTTATCCTGGGGTTAGTGGCAGGTAGATATATTTAGTATGTTATGGTCTAATTTTGCATTTCCTTGGCCGCAAAAGGGGTAAGGTTTAAAATATTTCATATAATGTGCATTATTTGTCTTTGGCATTCAGTTCATTTCGCGCAGTTGTCACTTAAAAGTGTTATAACAACATGAAATGTCTTCTAAAATTTCTTCATCGATACGTCCTTACCCTGAGCTTTCCATTGATGGTGAAGGTGTTTTCTGTAAACCTTGTGGAAAACCAGGAAGTATTTTTTTATGTTTTATACAATATGTATTTAACTGAGGGTAATTTTAGAAAATTAAAAGTCATTTATGATGATTTTTTTGGATTTCCAGTAACAAAAAGTATTTTATCCATTTTATTGATTTACCCGACATTTCCACATTGCCTTTTTTGCCTATCAAACTGCCTTTTTCTGATTTTTACTGCATTTTTGACACAAAATTTCTGCCTTTATAGGCGCCTTTTTCTACAATTTTTTCTGCCTTAAGTCATAAGCAATATCTTTGGAAATTCTTGACGAATTTTGATGTTCCTTCTTTAAATTTGGGGTACCGTTCTGAGCACATTACGAAGATGTGATTTGTTTATTTCTTTATTCATTAATTTAGCACCTAATTTGTTGAAACAATTTTTTGGAAAAAAATTTTTAGCGAAAAATCCATTTCTTTGGTGAGGTTCTCATTGTTAAACATAGAAATTACTTGTTTAACTATAATACATGAATTATTGTCATTAAAAAAATAAATTTTAAATTTATTTTTGAATAAAAATATAATAAAAAATACACTATGTTCATTTTAACGAAAAATTGTTACAGCAAATTAAGTGGTAAATTAATGAATAAATTAATAAACAAATCGCATCTTCGTAATTTACTCAGAACGGTACCCCAAATTAAAAGAAGAAACATCAAAATTCGTCAACAATTTCCAGAGATATTGCTTATGACATAACGTGTCAAAATAAAAAAAAATGTTTTTCTTCTTTAATTTTTTAAACAATCTTAAAATTGATTTTTATCATATTCAACAATTGATATCGATAGAGAAAATGTTTCTCTAGGGCACCATGATCTTAGAATCACGATTTTTTTTTATTTGTGCGTAGATAGTTATTGCAAAAATATAAACAAATTGAATTTTGTTCTAAACTATTTGATGAATCGATCTGAAATTTTTACCACATATTAAGCACTATAATCCCCGATTTTTTACAAAATAACAATGCCGCAAGTTCAATTTCGCAATAACAAGTGTTAAACAAAAAATTTGTCGACTTTGCCTTTCTATACCATTTTTCTCAGCAACAAATGAAGATATCGAGGTCGGTTTAAAATCATTTTAAAGCTCTTTTAATTCCCTAGAGGATGGTGAGCCCATTTTACCCAAAAGTAACTTAGTTTTTAACTGGGAACAAAAATAGTTAAAAAGTGCATTTTTTGACGTTTAATTGTTAATAACAATGCCGAATGTTCATAGTCTCGTGGGGTCTTCCTATACATTTTGTTTCTGCTGGCCTATGTTACCTAAAAATCCGGGTCTCCTGCTCGAGGATTCGATGTCATGGCGAAATCCCCAACTGATTGGCCTATATAGCACAAGCGATCATCTACAGACTATGAAAATTCTAATTGAAAAGAGTGTCGAATACAGCCGACCATTATTCCTGATGTTTTTAGATTATGAAAAAGCCTTTAACTCAGTGGAGTTAGATGTATAATTGGAAGCACTGAGTCAGAGAATAAAGCAAATTAAAGAGCTGAGCTGAAGATAAACTTCGGAAAAACAAAAATTATGACTAACCTCGTAACAACTACTAACATAAATATAGACGTGGAAAACAATGGGCAGCTCTTCTTTTGTACAACCTTGTCGTATTTGAATGTTTTTCATTAATAAAGGATGGGTGCAAGCAGGCTCAAGCTACCTTCACAGATTTCATACATCGAAATATGGATGCTAGTAGCCTGTTATAGCTGTCTTCATTGACTTGGCTAAAGCTTTCGACACTGTAAATGTTGAAATCCTATTGTTGAAACTCTATCGGTTATTTCTCCATTCGTGATATTTCTATATCAACGTGTCACTCGACAACCGAAATTCTTTATTATGACTAATTTCATAGAAATAACTTACTGGAACATCGAAAAAAATTAACGTTAAAAGTTGCCAATTTTAGCAAAAGTCTTAATTTGTTTTGCAAAAATAACAAATTTCCTAAAAGTAACATCACTTTTTTCACTAAAAAAATCGTTCAACTTGGTATGGTTCAATAAGACCAATCCGAATTTCAAAGTTCTGAAGATGCAAATATATCTAAAAATTTATGAAACGACTACCTATAAATTCCCTGACATTTCTAATTTCTGTACAACCACTCCTCTAACCAACCTCCCATAACCATATATACTGTCTTTTATGAATGCAATACCTACTTCCAGCAATGATTTTTGTATTGCTTAACACCTCTTCATGGCGACACTATTTATTGGTCGTTATTACGATTACAAGTTTAATATTCTAATTACTTAACGCTCTAGACTTGATTAGCATTTAACAGTCGTAATGCAATGATTGATTATATTATGATCGGCCTAATAAAAACATGACCAAGATTTGTGAGTAATAAACATGAGTAATGTCATTATTAACACTGCGGTGTTAACATGAACGTAAAATTACGAAAAAAGATTTAATTGAATTACACCTTACTGCGTTACTTTCACTGGTTACTTAAAAAAAAATGTAAATAGCAATCTCGGATGTTTTCCGACATTAAAAATTAAAAACATTTTGTTTCACTCGATCAATCAGTTATTAATATCTGGCCTTAAAAAAGCAGTTATGTACTACTTTGATCGAATTCCGCGAACGTTCGTACAATTTGTAAGACATTAGACCTGTACGGTGAGCGCCAAGAAGTAGTATTAAGATTCCGAGTTATTCAATAGGCACTTGAACGTTGCGTACAATGCGAATTTTTTCCCACAGTATCCCTCGTTTCCAGGTTAGATAATGCGTCGTCTCACGCTAAAAAAATCCTTGAGAAGAAGAATGACTTTTTTGTAGAAAAAAAGAGAAGCTTGTTCACCTTAGATTCGCATTTTGCAATTAATGTGTGAAAGAATTGTCGACATAACTAACGATTCAATTCCCGTTCTAGTACCTTATGACCTCTTAACTCGGTTTAGCATAACCGTAGACGTAAGTTACGAAAATTGGATTGATTACTTACAAGAGTGTTTCGTTACGTAGAAGTTGTCGTTTTGCGTAAATTGTTTTGAGAGATCTTGAGTTGTGCGACCTCTTAACTCAGTTTAGCATAACCGAAGTTACGAAAAGTGTATCGATTAAATTATATAATTCTAGATTGAAAAATGCCACATGTGAGTACGTACGTGATTTTCAGGAAAAAATGGTCTAACGGCACCTAGGAAACCATTAAAATTCTGCTGCAGTCGTTCACGGTTTGTTATAATGAGTCCTTCAATTACGTGAAGGAATGCCACCGATAATTTCAAAAACACTCATTGTCGCACTCGGCCGGCTAAATCTAGAATTCGAGTAGCAGTGTCGAGTCGTTCGTCTTGATTGAATATACCATCATTATAATAAAGACCATCAGCGCCTATGGCTGGATACGCCTTTTTATGTAGAATGAAATATTTTACAATAAGGCTATATCGTAATTTCTATTCTTCGAAACAACCGTTGTATTGTAATTTTATTACATCGCCGCCGGCGGTTGTACCACATCTTAAAAAACTATTTTTTTCTTTCATTCGCTTTGTGCAAAGTCCGGGCTGGCGTAGAGGCGGCGTTACACTTTCATGACTTATCACACTTATCAGAGGTGATTGGAAAAAGAATCGGCTTAGAAAATTACTTTCTAAAGGCAGCAGATCCGATTTATCGGTAAGTGATCGTAAGTGATCATAAGTGACGCGACCAATTTATTTATTTCCAAGTACATAAGTACATCAATACAGTAGTTTAGTACAGAAGTAAAAAAAAAATATTACAAAAGTATATAATTCTACCTATACTGTCTACTACTACTTTAGGCCAAGCAAATAAGGATTTCACCATGAACGCAAGCATTTGCAGCTGCAGTTCCCTTAACTTACCTAGAATTGCCGAGATGACAATATCTGTTGTGGTCTCTTCTTGGAATAGTTTGGAAAGCAAACTTTGAAAACATAACAAGTAAAGATCTTTTCACGCTGCCGCTATCGTAAATCGATAAATACGTAGCATGAAAATGGCAAATAACATTCGTGTATTATTTTTCCTTGACGACGGAATGTAAATACTGTCATTTACATTCCTAGGAATATCAAAAGAGTAAATCAAGTTAATTTATCCCTAGTTACGCACTGACATGTCTGACGTATGTCAGTCAACTTATGCTTATGCCAGAGTGACGTATGCCCAAACTAAATCAAACATTTCATTTTTTGAGGAATTATGAGGAAATTTTCAAAGGCAGCGTGAAAAATCTAATAAGCCACACGGAATGTATCGACTGTTAACATTCTTGGCAAGTGACAAGCAGCCTCGGCCTCGCCTCGGCTCGTACACACTTGCCTCGAATGGTAAAACGTCTTTACATTCCTTGTGACTTAAATAACTATTATTTCGTAAAAAATATTTATTATGCCTCTTCACAGTCACTTCCTGCTCTGACAAAATTAACATTAATAGTGACGTTAGTGACGAAACAGTAGAATCAATGCGTGTGTATTAATCAATGTAGTTACAAAAAAGTTGATAGTATTTGGTTGTGAAAGTACTTAATTGAAATTTTTATGTAATGCAAGTTTTCACATTTCACAAAATAGTAAGTACATGCAAATCTCTCCATACATAATTAATATAAAAAATGAATGAATGAATTAATGAAAATTCAAGATTTGATCACCAATATCTGAATCGACAAATTTGAGTTTGAGTTGATAACACTCGCGGTCGTAATGCCTACCTTTTATTAAAACAATTATAACGGTTTTAAGCAAACTTATCATTACATATACCATTATAACTCATTTATTAATTTTCCTTCATTTCTTTAAGAACGCCTCTGGTTACCGGCGAAATAATCGTTTAATTACTCCACGGGTTATTTTGACAGACAATAAGAATAGTTTCCCAATTAATACACCCCCGGAAATCCCTTTTCACACCTTACTGGTATTTCTAATACACGTTTCGTTATTGTTACGGCCGCCCGCCTTGAACATCCATTACCGTTAAATCTCTAATCCCCGAAACTGCGTACCATCGCCACATAAGTCGAGCAATAAAGTCTCGAAGCGAGTTTAAAGTTTGATCGAGCGAAATAGCGCCCTCCGGCCATTTAAGTACTATTTGTAAATTGTAAAGCGGATTTACCGCCGATAAAATGAAAACAAACTCCTTTCGAGTCGTTCGAAGAGTCGATAGCGGTCGTAAAGGGGGCACTTCACTCGCAAGAACCGATTCATAGTTTAAGAGCATTCCTCGCGAAATATGGAATATAAAAATTTTTCATTGCGTTCTTTACGGTCCGACGCACTTTTTACGTCTCATCTCGTTTAATTGCCCATAAAGCGAATAGAACTGGCGAGGGATTTACTTCGGCTAAAATTGCAGCGAAATGAGATTTTACCTTTTAAAAAGTTTAAAATTTCGACGATGATTTTACATTATTCCACGCCTTTATAAATTATGATGAAGTTACGCAACGACTTCTCGAGTCGATATAATGTTAATATAGGTGGGAACATTCGAGCGTTCGATTTCCACTCCGGCCGGCCGAGTAGTTCTCATTTTACGAGCTTTTCAGAAAGCTCCGGGATTAAATGTAAAAAGTTTTACTGCTCTACTGCCTATTGAGGCAAATCCAAGGCAATAATGTTCTTTATGGATTGGATTTATAGATATATGAGGTTTATTACTGAGGGGAATGCGAGAAACACCGCGAGTAAGATTTATTTCCAGCGAAACTCAATTACTTTTCTGAATTACGTTTAGCACTTGGAAGTTTCTTAAGTCGACAAGTCGAAATGAAGATCATTAATAAAACTTGTGTCGTCCTTCAGGTCATGTTCCAAACAGGAATTGCGTTGGGGAAAATTATATGACATCATCTTCCATAACAAATTTGAGAGGCAAACACCATATAAAACAGTCATGGCGAAATGACGGGAAACTGGAACAAACAGTTTTAGCATACGTTAGATTGAACATGGGAACTTACCAAAAAAGACATAGATAATCATTTAGCCATGGAAATGGATTATTTTGAAGAGGAGTAGTGGTATATCAAGAACAGAGCATGTACGTACGTTACCAGCGTATTAGTGAGACCATGGAAGTGCTGTACTGGATACTATCGAAACCAAACAGCTGCTTAGCCATGAAAATGGATTATTGGAAGAGGAGTAGTGGTATATCAAGAACAGAGCACGTAGGTACGTTACCAGCGTATTAGTGAGACCATGGAAGTGCTATACTGGATACTATCGAAACCAAACAGCTGCTTAGCCATGAAAATGGAATATTGGAAGAGGAGTAGTGGTATATCAAGAACAGAGCACGTAGGTACGTTACCAACGTATTAGTGAGACCATGGAAGTGCTATACTGGATACTATCGAAACCAAACAGCTGCTTAGCCATGAAAATGGATTATTGGAAGAGGAGTAGTGGCATATCAAGAACAGAGCATGTAGGTACGTTACCAGCGTATTAGTGAGACCATGGAAGTGCTATACTGGATACTATCGAAACCAAACAGCTGCTTAGCCATGAAAATGGATTATTGGAAGAGGAGTAGTGGCATATCAAGAACAGAGCACGTAGGTACGTTACCAGCTCATTAGTGAGACCTTGGAAGTGCTATACTGGATACTATCGAAACCAAACAGCTGCTTAGCCATAAAAATGGATTATTGGAGGAGTAGTAGTGGTATATCAAGAACAGAGCATGTAGGTACGTTACCAGCTCATTAGTGAGACCTTGAAAGTGCTATACTGGATACTATCGAAACCAAACAGCTGCTTAGCCATGAAAATGGATTATTGGAAGAGGAGTAGTAGCATATCAAGAACAGAGCATGTAGGTACGTTACCAGCGTATTAGTGAGACCATGGAAGTGCTATACTGGATACTATCGAAACCAAACAGCTGCTTAGCCATGAAAATGGATTATTGGAAGAGGAGTAGTGGCATATCAAGAACAGAGCACGTACGTACGTTACCAGCTCATTAGTGAGACCTTGAAAGTGCTATACTGGATACTATCGAAACCAAACAGCTGCTTAGCCATGAAAATGGATTATTGGAAGAGGAGTAGTGGCATATCAAGAACAGAGCACGTACGTACGTTACCAGCTCATTAGTGAGACCTTGGAAGTGCTATACTGGATACTATCGAAACCAAGCAGCTGCTTAGCCATGAAAATGGATTATTGGAAGAGGAGTAGTGGCATATCAAGAACAGAGCACGTACGTACGTTACCAGCTCATTAGTGAGACCTTGAAAGTGCTATACTGGATACTATCGAAACCAAACAGCTGCTTAGCCATGAAAATGGATTATTGGAAGAGGAGTAGTGGCATATCAAGAACAGAGCACGTACGTACGTTACCAGCTCATTAGTGAGACCTTGGAAGTGCTATACTGGATACTATCGAAACCAAACAGCTGCTTAGCCATGAAAATGGATTATTGGAAGAGGAGTAGTGGCATATCAAGAACAGAGCACGTAGGTACGTTACCAGCTCATTAGTGAGACCTTGGAAGTGCTATACTGGATACTATCGTAACCAAACAGCTGCTTAGCCATGAAAATGGATTATTGGAAGAGGAGTAGTGGTGTATCAAGATCAGAGCATGTAGGTACGTTACCAGCGTATTAGTGAGACCTTGGAAGTGCTATACTGGATACTATCGAAACCAAACAGCTGCTATGGTACGGGTATACCATAGCAGTTATACCAGCAGAGTACCAATTACAATTGAACGTCAGTCTGGTCACTTTTTGTCGGTTATCAAAACTGGTCCGACTAAACTGCAATTTATTTTCGCGGTTTTGTTTCGAACAGGTTCTAATGGGCGATAAAACCGTTGTGCCTATTGTACGTGGGCATGTGTTGAACGTTTCGTATCGTTTATATTTAGATCGATTGCCGTTTCGAAGTGCCGCAAACTGCTTATTATAATCCGCAATTGTTCCAATCCGCATTAAAAAAAAATTGTGGCATGTAGAACGAGTAGCAAAACTAGTTTCTGTCTAAAATTAGCTCGTGAAAGTCCAATTGAAGTGGCATTTAAGCCATTATAATTTTAAATCTGCGTAATTATTCTTCTCGGTATGCACACTCTTGCAGCGGAATGGAAATGTTGGAATCGTATTTTATCTGATTTATTTCGCCACTCGTTTCCAGACTTCGCTCTTTATAGTCCGATATGATTTACTTGGAGAATTGTTATTAATTATTATTTGCGCAATTACAAATGAGACTCATATACACTCGGTACTGCTAACGATGAGTGCTTGACGTTTTCGTGCCAATCAAAAATGAAGATAATGAAAACAAATTAATTACATAGTTAATCCTATGATTACTATGATAAGTGATATGTGTCATTAATGATATATGAAACATCTTATATTTTTAAATTTAATAGCAGTTTCAACAGAAATATAGTTCGCATATGAATATGAGATTTTGTCATATTTTATTAGTCACTTCGGTAATATCGCTATATTCTAACTCATATAATATATACGGTTAATACTTATAATATGCCACTGTTCTTATACATATTTATATCCTATGCTCCTCTTTAGTGATAAATGAAAGCAACTACCAATTAGACTTATTGACAAATGTATGTATGTAGTAACAATGTAAAATAAATGTATAGATAATAAGGTAATAATGATGTATATACCCAGTTAATACATTATTATGCAGTCTGACAATATGATCGATTTAAATCATCGATTGATTAGTCAGGTAACACGATATTTCTAAACATGGAAAACTAAATCTGTGTTTTCGACAACAAGGGTAGCAGATAAGTGATTAGTTACATTTTGTATAGATATGCGTAGTCACATTACCATATCGATAATTTAAAATTAATTATGAATTGGTAAAAGTTGAGAAATGGGTGCTTAAAAAATGTTAAATGAATTTGTGTCAAATATTGCCAAAAATGTAGCCAAGGACGATAGTGATAGGAGAGCAGATAAATAAGTAATAGACGCAAAATTGGAGCATGACTCAAAACTGCAGTTAGAATTGGAGAAGGTTGAGATATCAACTGTCAAAAGTATGATTAGATGATAATTTACTAAATCTGGACTTCACACTTCTATTGGGAACTGTTATACAAAGCAAGATCTAATTTTATATCTCGATTTTCACAAAATTAATACTACAAATGGTCCCAAATACCAATACCAACAATAATGAACGCCATTAATTGGTCATTACGTCATACTCATTACTTACAAAATGATGAACCCGTGATTTATCGATTTAAATTCAAATAACGGCGCGCGCGAATGATGGAGGGGAACCATGTCGCAGAAACCTGCCTTGCCGACGGACAGCGCTCCCTCAGTGTGTTTCCGACGCGGCTTGGTAGCGGGCGCCAGCGCGAAATTGACATTCGACAGCACCGGACACCGGACAGTAAGCGACGCTTCCATTTTTTAAAACATTTCAAAAGTGCCGACCGACGAATATGGCGAGCATAACGATCGAGAAAACGAAATACGAATGCGCCCAGGTGCCGAAACGATGGCCGAGGGAGGACGTGCTGAGGAAGACCGGTCTCACCGTCGGCAAGGTGGACTTGTACTACAGCAGAGGCGTGAGGAACGACGGCTCGCTGGTGCCCCCGATCAGGCAGACGGCGAGCATCTTCAAACAGCCCGTGACCGTTTATAAGACGCAAGAGAGTAAGGTGAGCATTGGGAAGTTGTAAGTCGGTCGTGTGGCGATTTCGGAGTGCCGGGTAGTAAAGGTAGCCGGTATAGTCGATGCTCAGAGATTCGTTCGGACGACATACTCGGACTGCGGCAGACCAATAAACAATCTGTTTGTCCTCCAAGGGTTCATCTTACCGTTTCAAGTTTGTCGGTTTCAATTTTGAGGTTACTTCTTTGTGCTTTCCTTGGTTCCCCTTCTGCTTCGTATAGATATTGTGTTTACTATATCCCACATATTCAGTCGAGACTTATCTAGACATCCATCAAATTTAGTAACCCTTCACTCCTCCACTCCTGGACATAGGTCTCCCCTATCTTCCTCCATATTTCTTTGCCTTATCATATTACATTCTGTAATACGGTTTCACTTGTTCCAGGTAAAGACTGATTACAAGAATGGCAACCAGGAGAAGCCGAAGCAGCTGATGTGGGAGAAGCGGCTCGAGGGGCTGCGCGCTTGCGACGTCGACGGTTTCGAGTTCGAGGCGATGGAGCTTCCGAAGGGGTTGCGGCCCGTCGGTCCGAACGTCAACGAGGAGACGATCATCCAGAGCGTCGCGACGGCGCTGCACGTGTCTTCGCACCCGGTGACGGGCCAGACGGGCACGAAGAATCTGCTCGAGAGGAATCCGGGCGTGTTCATCGACCCGAAGCAGCCGCTCGTCCACGCCGTCAGCATATCGGACGAGGACATCAAGCGGCAGGAGGAAAGGGTGGCGCTCGCGAGGTGGAAGCTGCAGGAGGCGCTGAGGCAGTGAGGAGGGGTCGACGTTCTCGGTAATTCGTAGTTAAGTTCGGTTGAGGATCGGTTACGTTCGGAGATTTTAGGTTTATGTTTGTTACGACGGTGAGAAGCAGCACTTATAAAGTTTATTCGGTTTTATTGACGGGTGAAGTGGTGTAGGCGATATTGGTGTTTGCTCAATGTGTGACAACTCCATTCTTTGATCTTTTCACTGACTAATGTTGTCATTAATTGAATGTTTAAACTGCATTTCAGTCTACCTATAATTTATGTACTACAAAGTGCACAGGTGCATATTAATTGCTTGTACTTAGAAGAGCTGTGTCTTTCCATTGTGACCTATTTGTTTGTAATTATTTCAGCAGTAGTAGGGGAAGTGTTAGATGTGGTAACATTGTGTATATATGTTAGTTGTGTTTGTTTTTCATTATTAAGTTATTTTTCATTACCAACCGGTTTTTTGTGTACTGGAATAATTTTCCATCTCATCACACTTCTAAGGTACCTACCACTTTAAAAAGTACACAATTAAAAATTTTTTTGATCTGGGAAATGTCTTAATTTCAAAGAAATATTAGACAGGACAAAATTGCTGCATTAGTATCAAAGTTAAGGGATGTCCCGGACTTTGATCAATTTTTGGTTGAACTTAGCAAATTTCTGACTATTCTATGACATTTCTTTGACATTCTGACTAATTTCTTGTGTATTAAGTTAGTGAATTAGTTTGGGATTATTGTGTCATTATTTCATTTCTGTGAATTATGCTCTTTAAATAAATGTTATTGATTGATTTCGAATATCGATGCTGAGGAAATTACAAATATTTCTAGTAGATGATGTAGCTTCCTGTCTCATTTTGGACAGCTCTTTGAAGCAAAATTGTAGATGTTTAGCTTGTGTACTAGGGAATGATAACAATGACTGTTTAGAGTTTAGATAATGACAATTGGGATTTTGAATTAGGAAGTCTTAAGAGTACCAATCGGATATGTAAATGATGCCATATTTTTTAATGATGTTTCAAAATCATTTTGTACCTTGAAGTTGAACAAAGTTTAACCAAACAGCAGAATTATTTAATATCAAAACTAAAAAAAATTCTCATCAGCTGTATTTGACGTTCACGATGAACTATGATTTATATTTCGAATGAATTCCCAAATGACTCTGGATTTTCAAATGTTATAATATACTAGATATGTTCCAGTAGCGGTTCTAAATTGGTTTTGCACTAACAAACTAATGTAATTTGATTAGACACATCCAGTTTAGTTCATCTGCTGGAACAAACCTATCGACAGTTTGAATTGATTATTCTGTGTAAGGTGATTTGTTTAGGTGGTAGTTGTGAACTTGTATTATATTTGTCTAAACAATGCAATAAGTAGTTTGATGATGGATTACAAAACATTTCGTTGGATGAATCCAATTTGGAAAGACTTGTGGTGTTGCCTAGTCGTAGATCAGGTATCATTTAATGGGATGTTCTGTATCATAATGTCATTATGAACACCTGTCCCTATCGGGTGACCAAAATTTAAGTTCTGACATGAGAATATTTCTATAATATTTATAGGTAATTTGATTGTACAATGGTGCATATTTTACTGATGTAACGTGTATGCGAATTAGCATGCATAAACTCGGCGAATATATAATTTTGCCTTTTTCTCACCGTGAAACCCTTTTGAAACATCCTCCTCGTGCTCAAGTACCATTCCCGCCCAGTCACCGTTAATTTTAATTAAAGTTAACCCCTTTGAAGTTTAAAATCCTCCCTACTCAGTCTAATGAGGTTCCCTCGACTTTCATACTCGTATATATCAAATTTCACGCAGCAATAATAGTCGACACGCAACCGTAACATACCCTCCAACTAAAAGACGCAAATGCAAACATCTGGGGCTCCGTTTCGTGCGAGGAACAATGGAGCCTCCACAACCCGATTCTTAAAACTTTCATGAGCGAGGTTTATTACGGGCGGTATCATTGTAGGGAGTTTTGAATATGAAAAGGGCCGGAATCGGACCGTATTCATAGTTAATATTATTCCCTAGAAAGTCTGCTCCGACATCGATACAGTACGTGCATTTTCCTCCATTCCCAGCAACGTAGGTTTGATAAGGCCGAGAAGATTACAGTTCAGTTGTGGGCCCGTTTTGCCGCATTAGTAAATAATAAAATATGCCTCTCTCCTTCCCATTTGTATGTACGTCGCGTCAGTAGTTTACACATCCCGGGTGTTCCCCCCGAGGCTCCTCGAGTTTTTCGTTTCATTACCGGGAGAGGGGAAGTTTGAATTTGAAATTAAGACGTGGACGTGCGTCGGTTCCCAAAACCCGTTTATACTGTTCGGAGCTTTATTTAACTCGGGTAGAAAAAAAACCGTCTGGTTGGTTATTATTTCTGCTTTGCTATCGGTCCGGGATCACCTCTTGGGGGAAGTCCCGCTTAACAGTCTGGCTGGAGGACGTGCACGGGATTCTTGAGTAAGCGCAGTTATCCGCAGAACGAGCTGCCAAATGGCATTAGTGAGCGCTCTACGAAAGGAAATCAAATGGGGTTTTCCCCGAGAAGCTGGATGCTAGAAGGGGGTGAAACTTTGTAATTTCAAAGGTTCTTAATGTATAGAAATGCTGGAATTTTCGAGGAAGCGATTTGCTCTGATTTGGAGTTGAAATCTCGAAGCTCAGTTCAAATACAACACGTTTTTAGTTGGTTGACAATATCAAAAAAACGGTTCAATGGTGGAAGGTCAATGGTCAAAGTGTCGTTTTAAGAGTACGAAATGCAAAAAGGACACTACCTCTGCGGTAAGTCAGCTTTATCAACTTTCAACCTTCAGGGAGAAGGATGTTGATTTGATTGTGGTGTTTCATTCAGATTTTTAGAAAGGCTTGAAGTTCAGCACCACAAACATTGTTCAGTTGTTTCTCATACTGCTTCTGAGCGCTCAGAAAGACTCAAAAACTGGTTGGGTAGGTTGAGTAATCGAATCATGAAAAGTAAGTGAGGTTTCGTTCCTAAGATCTCTTTCATAGGAAACAGGTCCTCGTTTCAGAAATTGGGTACGTCGATATGCAAATTCAGTAGGTTCTATATTAGATCAAACTTCGATTTAACACTGCTTAGTTACATGGTAAAACTCAATGGGCGATGCTGTTCTAATTGCTTTTGATGGGAGTTTTGTTTAGCATTTACAGTTGCAAAAAATGGCTGGATAGGTTGAAAATAACTAAACTCCTGGACAAAATTAACGCACCACCACATATATTTTGTGTTATTCCAAAATAATGATGATTTTCAGTTGTTTAGCAATCTTACAAGTAGGCTCTGGATATACTTCGACAGTTCAAGTAATTGTTGTCAACATGGGTTTTGATTTAAAGGTGTAATAGCAAAGAAGAGCATTTTCGATGAAAATTGATTTAAAATCTGATCAGAAATTGTTGCTTATTAAGACTAATTGTTTTGAGCCACCGAGGTTTTTTGTTATTGATAGTGTAAGTGCAAGTGTTCTCCAGTTTAATAATGAATCGCAGAATAAATTTCTCAGTGGAAGAAGCATTAGTAGCATTAACTTTGCTGGATGATGTATATATTCGATGCGTCATGTTGCTAATGTGATAGGAAGAAACCATTCCAGCATAAGTCGCATGGTTAGACGATTTAACGAGATAGGTTCTCATTTACGAAGGCCGGGACAAGGGCGAAAACGGTGTACTAATCCAATAGATGAACGTTTTCTTAGGCAATCCGCTCTAAGAAACAGGACAACGACTAGTACCATCCTACAAAATGAAGTCGTAGCTGCTCGCAATCTTCTTGTATCTTCGCGAACGATTAGAAGGCGCTTAAATGAAGCTGGATTAGACAGCAGAAAACCGGCCAACAAACTCCTGCTCACCAGAGAGCACAAAATTCAAAGGTTGCGTTTTGCGAGACAACATCAAGATTGGACTCGTAATGATTGGAAGAGAGTTTTATTCTCAGATGAAACGAGAATCAGCCTTAAATCTTCTGATGGACGTGAGTGTGTCTGGAGAAGGCCAGGAGAGAGATTTGCAAGTTGCAATATCTCTCCAAGAGTTCCGTTTGGTGGTGGCTCTGTAATGTTTTGGAGAAGCATCTGTTTCGATGGCCGCACAGAATTGGACCCCATACGTGGTAGGTCAATGAATGCGGATTATTATCTGGAACATATTGTTGTTGACCATGTAATGCCATTTGGTCCTATTGTGGGACCGAATTTATTGTTTATTCAGGACAATGCGCGTCCTCATGTGGCTGAGCAGGTTATTCGCTACTTAAATGCTATAGCTATTCCGTTCATGGAATGGCCAGCTAAGAGTCCCGACATGAACCCAATAGAGCATCTATATGGGACGATATTAAAAAAAGGATTCGACGTCGTACACCTACACCTGCCAACCGCAATCAACTGGTAGATGCAGCAATGCAGGAATGGGAAAATATTCCTCAAGAAGTCGTTCAAAATTTGATCTCCAGTATGCCAAGACGCATGGAAGCAGTAATTAGGAGTAGAGGACATACACGATATTAGAACAGCTCTAAGTCTGAAAATTCTATTGTTTTCGTTTGTTTTCTGTTTGCATTGTTTCCAAGAAAAAAAAATTCTTTAATAAAAAATTATTAGAGATAACGCCCTGATTTGCTAATTTCATTTACTAGCTACTAGACAGTACCTAACTATAAGCTTTTATAAAAATGTTATTGCAATATTAATTTCGGTATTGTAGTTATACAAGTTTAATTGTGTGGTGCGTTAATTTTGTCCAGGAGTTTATAAATGAGTTCTTAGTTCTATGATGCTAGCCCAATTTCAAAAACTTTAAATCGATTATTGTACAATTTCCATGGATGATTTGACGTCTGACTGTCTCCGAAATCTCAAGAAATACTTGGAATTAAAGTCGACGAATCCAATTACTGAAGTGTCTAATTTCTGGTAAAAACTGGTTAGTTTTTGAGTCGTTTCTGGTTCAATTTTGCACTCTTTACTACTCAATAAGGGTCTATTTGCATTTGATAAAGTCGTCGGCTTAGTAATAATCAGAATAGTCTGCTGTGTCTGATTTTCCCCTCCTGCAATAGACGTGTTGCAAAGGAATGGGAGTAATTTCATTTTTGGATTAATCTCAATTGACTATTCATCCCTATTCCGACCTTCGGGAATTGCCTGGCGGGTTAGATATTATTTCCCGTCCGGGACCAGGTGGATCTCGGCGGGGTTAATAATTTTTTATCATTTGACTTTTTGTCGACTCGGGAGTGATAAATTACTAAAGCGAAGAAAAATCGATTCGGCCACCGCATCACCTTAAGTTTCCCTAAATTTATAGCCGAATTAAGAGGGTGTTCCCTCGGGAGAGCTCCCGGGCCCTCTCTCTCTGGAAACTCTTCCCTCTCGTCATGAATGAGTTATCGAAGCGGTCCGGTTAAAAACTGACTCTGAAACAATTTCGTTACTCGACCCGGATTTATTTAAAACGACCGGATCGGTGAATTTTACGTGGATTCGAAAAAAAGGTCTCGAGGGATTAGGCAAATTGACTCGTGTAAAATTAGGCGTTACGTGGTTAAAGTGAAGCGATGAAATGTGGTCGTTGGGAAAAATTCAATTACGAGATTGGCGTTCATGCAGAGTGGGATGGAATTTGCGAGATGAAATGAGACAATCTTTTTTCAATCCTCACAAAGCGTCTAAAACTAGAACAATACCAATCAACAGAATAGGCTGGATTTAGATCGAACTTCAGTACAAATGACCATCGGTTGGTAGTGAAGATTCTAATGGAAAAATGTGTTGAGTACAATGAATCCCCCACTTTAATATTTGTTGTTAATACAACTGAGATACCTATGTGTTAAAATCAGATCTATTGATGTGCTTAAAGAGGAAGGTGTTCCATCAGTGTGTTATGCCAGTGCTTACATATGGTGCACTTACAGAGACACTTACACTGACGAAAAAATCCATGTAGCTCAGCGAGCTATGGGCTAATAGATCACTGCTTGTTATTTCCCCAAGAGACAAGATACCCAATACAGCAATAAAACAGCATACAAGAATAACAGATGCAATGACTTGCTCAAAAAACTTAAATGGGACTGGGCTGGGCATATTTCCAGAAGAACGGACGATAGATGGACGAAGTGAATACTAGAACAGCGACCAAGAGACAGGATTCTCTCAGTAGCAGGGGCAGACCTCCCACAAGATGGTCAGACGACTTGAAGAGATTTAAAGGAAATTTGATTGAAGTGGCACAGGACCCAAAAGGGTGTAGAGATTTAAGGGAGGCCTACGTCTAGCAATGGACACTTCAGGCTGCTCGATGATGAATCTTTTTTCATGCTTAAATCGTCTGAAGCTGTAAAGGTTGACGAAACCACTGTCAGTCGTGTTTGTCTCTGGTTTGCTCCCATTTCAACATCATTCTCTCTTGGCTGTTTACCGTGAATTAGCCACCCCTGCAGTCGTTTTACCATTTTTGGATGCACTCTTCCCACATGAGTCATACGTCTGACCCTTTGAGCCTGGATCGGTCGCTGGTATGACGGTTGGACCTTGATCAAAACGTTTTGATCCCAAGAAAATCAATACCTTCTCCCCATAGTCTTCAAGGAATTTACAACTTAAGTTGTGTAGGGTACTTGCAACTGTGCTGTTAATCTAATTTTGTTCTGAAATTGCATGTCCAATGGGTAATTTGACAATTTTGATTTTTCATAAGTATTAATTAAGGATTGATCAAGCTCCACATAGTTACAGACGCAATAAAAATAGGTGATCAACATCTACTGCTAAAAATAAAAGAGCTTTTTAATCTCTGTTTATTCAATAGTAAAGTCCCCAAAAATTGGCACAATTCCATTGTAATCCTGCTTCACAAAAAGGGAGATATAGCAGAATTAGAGAACTACCGACCAATAATCCTCTTAAGTCACCTTTATAAACTGTTTACTCGAATTATAACCAGCCGACTGGAAAATAAATTGGATTTCTATCAACCTGTGGCACAGGCAGGCTTTCGTCGTGGATTTGGAACGAATGACCACCTTCAAAGCGCCAAAACACTTATAGAACAGACAATCGAATACAACAGAGCTTTAGTAATGACATTCGTGGACTTCCACAAAGCCTTTGATACAATAGAGCTAAAATGCATTGTGGAATGCACTTCAGGAATGTAGGATTGACTACCGATATACCAAACTCATCCACAATATCTACAAAAATGCAACAATGACGGTAAAACTACATGAAAATACTAACTTCATAATTATTGAACGTGGTGTTCGGCAGGGCGACGCGATGTCACCAAAACTGTTTATTACAGTAATGGAGAGTGCATTCAAACAATTGGACTGGAGTCAGAGAGGTATAAACATAGATGGCAAGAACCTAAACAGCTTACGTTTTGCAGATGACATAGTGTTATTCTCGGACAATCTAGAAATGCGACTAATGTTGCAGGACCTGCAGGAGACGTGTTGTGGAAAAGTCGGTCTTAATATCAATATGTCAAAAACAAAATTCATGACAAACCTTGTTCCCAGCTGTGGCTTGAAGATTGGCGGAGCTGAAATTCAAATGGTAGATAAATATGTGTACCTACCTTGGCCATGAGGTCAGCATCTCAAGGAATAATCAGACATGCGAACTAAAGAGAAGGCTCACTCTCTCATGGGCAGCTTTCGGAAGACTTAAAGACGTTTTCAAGAGTGACATTCCTGTCAATCTAAAACGAAGGGTTTTCCATCAGTGTGTGCTGCCGGTGATGACATATGGCTCTGAAACCCTAACACTCACAACAGCAACAGCTAAGAAACTTAGAGTCACACAGAGGAAGATGGAGAGATCCATGCTTGGTCTGACCTTGAAGGACCACATAAGAAACGAAAATTTGCGAGGACGAATCGGTGTCAGCGATGTTGAAGCTATTGCGAAGCTTAAGTGAAAATGATTAGGGAGGCCTATGTTCAACAGAGGACACAGAGGGCTGAATGATGATGATGATGATGATCAATCTCCATTATATACGAAGCCCCCTTATTCGAAAGTCGTACAGACGAGCTTAACACCTCAGAACACGCCAGCCTATAAATATTCACATATGTACATACATACATACATACGTATTGTACGTACTATTTCGAATCCCGTTCAATATTCATGGGAGGCAAGACCTGGATCTGATCGGGGTCCCCAGCGTAATCCAGCGGTTGAAAAGCGATTCGAATTTTTTCCCTCCCTGATGATGAATTCCCATTATCCGGCCTTACGTAACGTCTCCTAAACAAAAGAGCGAATTTCGCAATCCGTCATTCACTAGCTCGCCTTTTATTATTTTAATTTGAATCGAAACCGAAAGTGAGCTCGACCGCGAATGCTAATGCGAGCGAGAGAGAGAGAGAGAGAGAAAGAGGAACTTTTAAGTAGAGCAAAAGTCGCTTTGGACTAACGGTAGTAAAGATTTGGATTTAATTAGCGAGGAGCGCGCAGGTGAACTTTTATACCAAACCTCTAATTTGAATAAAGAAAGGAGACACGGCGGCGGGATAATTTTTGACGGGACGTTTAATAACGTCCTATCGAATCGATTATCTTAATGTTGCCGTGGCACTCGGAGGGACGCGTACTTAGGAAAAGTCTCGGATTACTCCGGAGTGGAACGTAATGGGCCTGCGAAATTATTAAACCGATCGCCCATTAAGCCAGTCGGTTATTATGCCGATGGGATTTCGGAGGGGCCAAATCGTAACTCGATACGAGTCTGAGGTTTCATTACTTTTCTGCGATTGTGTTTCAGCGATAAAGGAAAACGGTGGCAGTTTAAAAATATTTTTTAAGTAGGGCTGTATTTGGTAATCGACGCTCATAAACTTCGAGGATGGTAGCTTCTAATGAACGGTGATTGGATTCGAAAAAAGGATTAAAAACCACATTACTTGGGGTGATTTGCCTCTTCAAGTTTCATGCTTCCGACTTTCATCGTTTTGGTCCCTGCGTTTCTTTCCCGATTTTCATAATTTTGGGTTTTTCATTCCTTTAATTTTGGTCATTTTCCTCGAGTTTTAAGTTACGTGCTAGGAATTATTTGAGGTAGTTTATGGAATAATGGATGGTCTTCGCCACGTCACATGGGAAGATCGTATAGGAGTGGGCGGAACTGTGAAGAGGTTGCTGGAAGAAAATTAATATCTTCAGCTAAAGAGTTTTATAGCTGTTGCCAAAATGTTTGTACATCTAATAAAACTAAGAGTTCTTTAGGTGACAATCAAAGAATCAAAGGTAATTCTGGAAGCATTGCAGCACGGTCAACTCGGAGTGAAGGCTTTTTGAACTGTGGAAGTCGAGCCAGACTAATAAACTTAAAGAAAGCAATGCCTTAACCAATCATTACCAAAAATCAGGTAGGTACCTATGAGAAAACGCTTAAAAGACCGTAGTGTGCGGAAGGAGTGGGCGGAACTGTGAAGAGGAGAAAGTTAGTGTATATAAAGTTGGCGGACCACCCTCTCGGGCCGGCAAAACAAAATAGTGGAGATTTTGTGTCTTTTTTGTAGCGAGAAAACGAATTTTTTAGCTTTTGAATAGCCGGAGCTACAAAAGGTGGGCTAACTTAATATTAAGTTAGCGGCCACCGCTATAACTCATACACGGAATGTAATAGGATGCTCTGGTTTGCGCAGGAATTTGTGTCTTTAGAAGTACTTGAAAGTCACTGGGCCAAAAACGGTTTTGGCCACATTTGGCCAATTTTGGCCAAAAATGACAAGATGTTCAATCATCACTCGCCGTTCAATTCCATGATATAGTAGCGATCTTAAAAATCATTTGGCATTAAAAACCTGTTAATTGGCCGAAAAAGCGGGCAAAACTTGCCAAAAATGACCACAAATTCGAAAATTACTTATTTCAGCCAAAATGTGGGAAATTCTGTATATACGTCGACAGGTCTAACATGTGGTACACAGAGAGCTCAGAAAAGCTAGCAGGGGGTCAATAAAAAATACCCAGAAATGGCCAAAAATTCTAAAATGACTTATTTCGGCCAAAACGTGCTAAATCCTATATATACCTGAATTGTTCGAAAATGCGGGCCATGGGAATTCCAGCAACAAAGTGGAGGATTTAGAAGACTCTGTTAGACACTAAAAGTCACTTTGCACAGCGGGCCTGTGGCGCTACAAATTCTAAAAGGACTTATTTCGGATAAAACGTGCTAAATGCTGTATATACTTCGACAGTTCTAAAATGTGGGCCCCGAAATTTTCAGACACACTGTCTAAGGGTCCAATGGATACTTCTAGCCACTGTAATTCCTCCCAGACTGCGGGCCTGTGGAGCTACAAATTCTAAAATTACTAATTTCGGCCAAAACCTGATAAATCCTGTATATACTTCGACAGTTCGAAAACGTGAGCCCGGAATTTTCAGACACACTGTCTAAGGATCCAATGGATCCTTCTGGCAACTGGAATTCACCTGAAACTGCGGGCCTGTGGAGCTACAAATTCTAAAAGGACTTATTTCGGCCAAAACGTGATAACTCCTGTATATACTTCCACAGTTATAAAACGTGGGCCCGGAATTTTCAGACACACACTCTAAGGATCCAGTGGATCATTCTAGCCACTGGAATTCAACTGAAACTGCGGGTCTGTGGAGCTACAAATTCTAAAATGAATTATTTCGGCCAAAACGTGATAACTCCTGTATATACTTCGACAGTTATAAAATGTGGGCCCCGGAATTTTCAGACACTGTCTAAGAATCCAATGGATCCTTCTAGCCACCGGAATTCACCTGAAACTGCGGGCCTGTGGATATATAGGATTTATCACGTTTTGGCCGAAATTAGTAATTTTAGAATTTGTAGCTCCACAGGCCCGCTGTGCAGTGACTTTTAGTGTCTAACACAGTCTCCTAAATTCTCCACATTGTTGCTGGAATTCCCATTGCCCGCATTTTCGAACAATTCAGGTATATACAGGATTTAGCACGTTTTGGCCGAAATAAGTCATTTTAGAATTTTTGGCCATTTCTGGGTATTTTTTATTGACCCCCTGCTAGCTTTTTGAGCTCTCTGTGTACCACATGTTAGACCTGTCGACGTATATACAGAATTTCCCATGTTTTGGCTGAAATAAGTAATTTTCTAATTTGTGGCCATTTCTGGCAATTTTTGCCCGCTTTTTGGGCCAATTAACAGAAGGTTTTCAATGCTAAATGATTTTTAAGATCGCTACTATATCATGAAATTGAACCGCTAGTGATAATTGAACATCTTGTCATTTTTGGCCAAAATTGGCCAAATGTGGCCAAAAACTTTTTTGGCCCAGTGACTTTCAAGTACTTCTAAAGACACAAATCCCTGCGCAAACCAGAGCATCCTATTACATTCCGTGTATGAGTTATAGCGGTGGCCGCTAACTTAATATTAAGTTAGCCCACCTTTTGTAGCTCCGGCTATTCAAAAGCTACAAAATTGGTTTTCTCGCTACAAAAAAGACACAAAATCTCCACTATTTTGTTTTGCCGGCCTGAGAGGGTGGTCCGCCAACTTTATATACATAGAAAGTTAATATCTTCAGTTAAAGAGTTTTATAGCTCTTGCCAAAATGTTTGTACATCTAATAAAACGAAGAGTTCCTTAGTTCACAACAAAGTTAATTCTGGAAACATTGTAGCACGGTCAACTCGGAGTGAGGGCTTTTTGAATTGTGGGAGTCACACCAGACTAATAAACTTAAAGGCGTCGCTTGCCTTTTCCCAATCGAGTTGTATTGTCCAAAAGAAACTGTTAATGTATTCAGAGGGGGAAGCTTAGCTATATTTTGCGTCCAAAATTGCGATTAAGGCGCAATGCGGCTTCTTCTCATTGAAGTTATGAAGAAGAGGAGATTAAGGAGATTTAACATTAAGGGACGCTTTAGGATTTCGACCATGAAACGCAAATATAGATTAAAGGCGACCTTCAAGGCTTGCCCTATACGTACCCAAGTTGTTACTAGTTGAACCTTGTCTAAATAGAAACGAAATCTATTTTTAAGTCGCCTTGTTTGGAATTCGCCTTGTCAGCACTGATTTTCCCCCCGTCCGATCCGCACCATTTCCACTTTGAAATTCGTAATTTCCAATTAGCCCGAACGCGTCAGCTGCCCGAGTTAACTTTGAAGCTATTAAGGGAAATCTACATCTACACCTACCTACTACATCCCGGATATGAATTCCTCCGCACGTCCCGACGTTTAGCCTCGACAATGGATCACGCGTGTAGATGCGAACTCGAATTAATCCCGGGATTTACATTAACTCAATTCGAGGCGCGTGGGAGGTTTCCGGCTGTTTTTCTCCCTTAACAAAACGTGGCAGGAGGTTTTCCCGGCGGCGGGATTTTTACTGCCGCACGAAGCGTCGCGTGACGTTTCGAATCCGTCGGGAAATCGTTGTTTTCGGATTTTTGATGTGTCCCCGCAACTGTCGTAAATAATACCCAGAATTTTCCTGCATTTTCCAGCATTTTCCTGCAAGTGACTCTTTAATTTGTGTGTACGGAGAAGTTTCCCTTTCTAACCCTTGTCTGTCATGAATTTGTTATACTTTATCACAGCTCTTCATTTTCACATATGTGTCTATTTGAAAATTTAATAACTCGAAGTGGATAAAACAGAGTGCGACAGGAATGTGTTTTATCGCCCTTAATATTTAATATATATTCTGCATACATACTCGATGAAACTCTACCAAGGTATGGACATCAGAGCCGATAACTTAGAAGGACTTCAACAACTACAAAATAGAATAAACAGAGTGGGAGGGTCCTTGGGCTTTAAAATTAATATAAAGAAAACAAAATTAATGGCCATTAATAGAAGAACCAATCCGACGTCAGATATTATATACAAATGGACTCAAAATCGAAAACGTAACAAAGTTCAAGTACTTAGGTACCTGGATAACGTCTGATCTGAATCCTAATACTGAAATCAGGTCAGATCAGTATAAAATGCGACCAGTGCCTTGTAACCGCCCACTGAACTTGAAATCACGCCCAAGATTTGTTAAGTGTTACATCTACGGATGTGAAGTCTGGACTACAGGAGGCAGTAAAGTACCGTCAAGAATCCTGTGTCGCTGCCCGTTATGCCGCGTGCCCGTCAGCTGCCCTTTTGCGAGGGAAGATGTCCGCGGTGAGGAGAGCCTCGTACCTGCTACCCCTACAGGCTTCCCTAAATGCCGAGACACTGAGACGGCTGGAAGCATTCTTCATTACCACATCAGTAATGAAGAAGTACTGAGAAGAATGGGAAAGGACAGAGAGTTAGTTGTTAGATAAAGAAGAGGAAAACCGCGTACTTAGGATATGTAATTCGGAATGAAGCTGCTGAAAATGATAATGGAGGGCAAAATAGAAGGCAGACGAGATATAAGAAGACGCTAACATTCGTGGTTGGAAAATTTAAGAGACTGGACCTATTTCACCGAGATTGTTACCAATTTTCACTATGGGGAAGACTGAACCGAAAGAACAAAGAAGAGGAATGTTCAGCCCGTGTATGAGGAGGGAGTTTTAAATCTTTAATTCCCAATGAGTGAATTTGAACGTGGAATATTGAACCATCATCAGAACGTCCCTGCTTGACAAATCAGAGTACAAATTTTAAATGCAGCAGCGCCATGCGATCAATATCAATTAGATAATGGAACAGTATCATTACTACCTCGCTCAAGCTCGACTAAATGCATCCAGTAACGCTCGGCGGTTTGATAATTTCGATTTCCCTGCTCATTGTACACGTCATTCAATATCCCTCGACTTTCCCGCTTCGATGAACCGTCGACTTCCTGTCCGTAGGGCTTCCCTCGTTCGGAATTGTTCGTAAACACGCGCTTGTCACCTGTCACGTTTGCCACACAGGTCTGCGTCACGCTCCGCGTGACGTCACGGGCTGACTTGCCGGAAATAATATTCGGGATTATTTTTTTTTTTGCTTTGAAAAGGTGAAAGGGGAGTTTGTAAACTCTCGAGTGTCTAATTAAAAAATAATTGAAATCGGGGGGAGGGGGATGAAACGAGTGATTAACAGTTGGACGTGGTCATGACACACACACACGAACTAAATGTTTGATTTTGTTTTCTTTGCTTTGCAGGTGAAACATTAGTTGTACCTTCAGGTAATTAAGGAAACTTTAAAATTGGACCAAGCTAGCAAATTTGGTCAAAATTCAGCCACAGATTTTGTGTCTGTAAAGTTTTGATATGGTAATAAAAAATGGCATTGGACGACTTCCTTATATTATATTATAAATATTCGCTAGTAGAATAAATATTGAAGTTTATAAACAAGTGTTCAAGCGGATTTCGAAAGCGCCAAAAAACCGAAAAACGACACGAATAAAGGGCTCTTTAGAAACAACATAGCCAAAAATGTTATTACACATTCGATAGTAGAATATACACTCAAAGTTAAACAAAATTCGAGTGAATTTTGAAAAAAAATTCTAAAAACAGGAAAGTGACAAGTGTAAAGTACCCTTCAAAGAAGATTTAGCTAAGATTTTACCAAACTGTAATCTACATATTCGAAAGTGGAATACACATTGTAACGTTTATTTCTAATATATTTACACTGTCCTAATTATACACTACACACTACTTAATTTATTTACACTATTACTGAACTAATTAATTTATATAACACACTTAACTTTTAATTTATTTGTATCATTCGCTTGTCCGTTTTTCGCACTGTTTACTCTGTCGCGGCTTCACGTCTAATCTAATGTAATCTCTCCGACCGCAAGCCCGCTTATATACATATCTCAATTATATTCGCGATGATTCGTGAAAGAACTCGATCCTTCTTTTCCCTAATAATGTTTATCTAGAAACGCCCAGAATGTAATAAATCATTCTTTCCTTAATAAGATGTTGCCGGGGCTGCAGCCGAGGTGAGTCCCGCGGTCATAAACGCGACCCTTTGCTTGCCCAGGTGCGTCCTGCGGTCAAAACGGCCATAGCCGAGGTGCGTCCCGCGGTCAAAAGAGCCGGGCACACGACAACTGAGCCCCGCGGTCAGAAAATTCGAACAGTAACGCTAATGCCACCCTACGATTGAGCCCTGGTATACCCCAAGTCCACATGACAACTGAGCCCCGAGCTAAAATGCCGAGTCCAGAATAAAAATAGTTAGGTAAGGGAATGCGAAAATTACGGGAAAACCCATTTTCATCGCGATAATAGTAAAGGGCAAGAGGGCAAGGAAAATCAATCAAGATACAAATATTATGCCTATCTCGACACCGACGTCGTCCTTTTTTTGAACCGCCGGACGCACCTCGGCCATCCCATTTTAAACCGCCGGACGGACCTGGGCTATGAAATTTTATTGCCGGGACGCACCTCGGTCATTTTACTGACCGCGGGACGCACCTCGGTTCCACCGGTTGCCGGAACGTTGGGGACGGTTTTTTTATTGCCCACTTAACGGAGCGCTTTGAAGTGACCGCCGAGGTCCGATAAGAGTAAACACATTGCGCGCTCCTGTTTACATTTCGCGTTACAATATTATAATTTAAAAAAAACTTGAAATTTCCAAAAACCGAAAAATGACAAGAATATCGATTTTATTGAAATGCGTATTGGGAGGTTCCTTGGTGAAGGACAAAATCTAAATTCAGGGCTGGGTCCGTTTTTGTGGATTTCACTTTCGGAGATCACAGATACATAGACAATTTCAAAAACAAGTTTTTTGAACTCAGGAAACCTTAAAACGCCTAGAAATGCTAATAAGTCAAATTCGAAAAATCGACCAGGCTACCAATAGGTACTTTGTATATATGCGTGCTTTATATGAGATAGTAAAAATCACAAGTTGTATTAAAGAATTACATTTGGTGAGATTGTTAATATTGGTCTTTATACTAGAAATATCAACTTGATAGTATACTTTCATACACATCTATTAATACAGTAGTAGTTTGGATAAAGTAATGCAAAACAATTAAAATTTTGGGAAAGTGATTTTCCTTTTTTTTGAACTTTTTTTTTGTTTTTAGAAAATTATTGAATCCGACGAGTAAAGGGACATCAAACTATTCTGACTCTAAATCAGTATAGAAAAGCAAATATGCATGAAATTTTACCAAAATTGTGCGCATATCATCCAAGAAATTTAACAGATTGTAACGCGCTGAGTGCGGTTACTTGGGAGATTTGGCGCTGGGACGGATTTCTGGAGTTCGGAAAAGGGTTTTAAGAGTCGGTTTTACGGTTTTGCTCGGGCGCCAGATTTTTAAGGGTTTTCTCCCTCGGGAACATGCCTGGGTAATTTTACGAACTCAGGAGAATCCAAGGGTTGTCTGTAGAAATGAAACACACGCTCAAAAATAGAAAACCCTAAATTACTTCATTTCCAAACGGCAGCGAAAAACAATTCGTACGACTAATACCTGTTGGCGCTAGGTCGTCGAACGGAGATCGGCAAGAACTTATTTACAATTATTTATGTATTTCGGAAAGGAAACACACAAATGCGAAAATATTATTATTATCCGAGTTGGAGAGAAATAAAATGTATTCTAAATAACAGTGAGAAGAGAAGAAATTATTTTAACAAATACTCTTACAAATATTTAGAACATGAGATATGAAAAAAACCCTCTTAATACTGAAAATGCGAAAACGGAAAATAGTACTAACAATTTCACATTGAAAGAGAAATAGCTAAATACGGAGACGATAGGAAAACGTGCAGTGCCTAATGTGCGGTAATACGGCCATTTACGTTATGAGAGAGAGAATACGGTAGGAGGGAAATAACTTTTCCTCAACGCGACGATGGAAAAATTAATTCCGGGCGGTTGGAAAAACGGACGTTTTCACAACCGCCGGTTTAACATGCAGTATACGTTCATCCACAGACAGCTTATATCTAGCGGTCGGTACGCTCACAACGAAAAATCACAGATAACGTATAGCTTACTAGCTAGCGGTCGGGGACGCTTTCACGATAGACGAATAACTACGAATATCTCGGACGGCTTAAGACTAGCGGTCGGGGACGATGCACAATTTACGTACACTCACAAATAACAAATAATTCGGCGGCTTATAACTAACGGCGGTGACGTTTACAATAGACGGACGTATCGACTTGCTATAAACAAGTCTTGGTTTAACTCTTGGATTAACTCGGGCAGAGAACAATGGAGGGGGCGAGTGGCTTATATAAATTTAGTCTTGATATTTAAACGATTGAACATTGCCTCATCGGCCGCCATCTATTTGAGATAGGTTCGATTTTACGATTAATTGTACGGTGGGTGGTCTACCCTCGACTCTCTAAAATCGGCTTCGTTACAAAATATAATACTGAATATAATATGATGAATAATATAATGAAACTGATATAATACTATTGCATAATGAAAATACAACTCCAAATTTCCCATTGATTTTTAGTATTTTTACTTGAATACGCGTATTGTCGAGGCATTTTATGAACTGATCAAAATGTGATGATCTATCATTGAAACCGATAAAATTTTCAATAAAAACCTTCATTTTAATCATTTGCTTTAAACAGAAACCCACATTCACTATTGTTTTCCTAAAAAATGTTTTAAAAAGTTAAAGAACAATAACCTCTTATGTTGTAACAACTTCTTTTAAACTTTTCTTCCCCAATTTCATCATCAGCACTTTTAAAATCTGATTCACATCATTTCGTACCGTTTTTTTTTACTGAAACGACTATAATGAAAATACGAGTTTGTGAAATTTCAAAAATTCATCAAGCGAGCCCATCCATCAAACTTGACCAGAAATTTCAGTATTTCCACGTTTACCGGTCCGCTCGTTGAGTAAATCCGAGACCAATTTCAATATCCGCAGGATAAACATCGCCCGTCGAACGTAAAAGTCGGTAAATATTTTTTGACAAATATTATTTCAATGGGAAAGTGTTCCGAGGGAGCTCCGGGGAAAATTCCGAATTTCACTCGAGGAACGTTCTAAATCCGTCGCGGAAAATTTAAAACAAAAAGTTGTGTACTTGCTGCAATTCTGACTTGTTCTGGATTTTTAACATTTCGTCCTCGACTTGTTGAAATGTTTTCTTTTTTAAATCCCCAGCCGAAGGGAAACGAGCGTCGGGTTAATAAATTTTTATTCCTTCCCATTTTAATAATCCCACGTTTCAGCCATTTTATCCCCTGCAGTGCCGTAATATTTATTTTACGTTTATCGAACGCATTTACTGTCTTGGTGCTTACAATGTGAGCAACCATTTCGCATTCCTCGTACCTATTTCTGTCGTATTTCTATTTTAATTAAGAGAAATATCGACTTTGTTTTATAGTTAACGTTACGTTCGTCGTAAAAGAAGTATAAAATTGCGCGTTAAACGACTACGTCGATATCTCCTTCTAATTTGAGATAACGTTTAATGTTTTCCCTTTTTTATTAGGCGTGTTTACACGAATTTCCCGGCAGTCAAAGTAAAATAACGGGAAGTAAACATCTTTTTAAATTAACGTCAGTATTTGGATTCTTGAGTTTTCTTAGGGTATACACACCCTTTTGGGAAACGTGGGAAGTAAGGGGTTGTTTTTCTTCGTTTAAAGAAAATGTTTTTGTTTCGACAAAAAATTTGAGACGTCTTTGTGCAACTTGCTGGCAATAACATTATTGGTATTAATTAGTTGTCCTCAACTTGCCAATTTTCCAACTTTGTAGTTTGTTTTTCAATCAGGCTTTATCTTCGCGAGGTGGGAATATTGAATTCATAAAGATCTCTTTATCCCCCTTCCTCCCGAAATTAATTATAATTTCTCAAATGTCGAGGAGGGATGAAGATAAAAGCGTCAACTAGAAACAAACCAATCTCAACCTTATTATCATACTTAATCCAATTATTATTCGTTTTTTACGAACGTAAAACATCGTCGATAACTTTAATTGCCTTATCGGACTTCGTTATTTTCCTCTTTCGCGCGATAGAAAGAGACTTGTAGAAGTCGCTGGAGTGGATATTCCATAATTGCTCGATGTAGCGTGCTAATTAAAAGATTAATCGCTCGTTCGGAATTCGTCGCCACTCGTCGCCCTAGGGGTAATTTATGCAAACATCGGATTAATTACTAGTCAGATGTGACAAGGGAACATAAGAAGAGATAGATGGGTGGGGGGAGGGAGAGAAAAAAAAAGGAAGAGAGAGCGAAAGGACATGTAATTTCGGTGAAACCGAAAATGTCGATTCGTATAAAAAGTTATTACGTCGCGTTTTGTTTTGGTGTAACGTTTAATTGACGATCTGATATTTATTTGATCGACGAATGAATTAACTCGGGTCATTAATTGGTGGGTTTCGACGTGGTTTCTAATTTTCACCAAAAAAATTCGTTCTATTCCGTTTAACCGAACAAGTAGAATTATCTAGATTCTCTTTTCTGAAATAATTCCAGATCCTAATATCTGTTTTAAACAAATTAACTTATTCAAATTTTAACATAAATGTATGTCAAAATTAACAGTGCCTCGTGGATATCATTTTTTTTTAGAAAAAAAAAGTGTTCTGTACAGTTGTCAAACTCCATAAAACTTTCGCCGAAAACAGCAAAACTTGCGATTTTTTGGATTTGACAGGCTGCCAATTTGGAATTATTCGGTCAATTTGGCTTTACCAAAATCTTCGGGTAGTGTTTGTTTTTTTACGAAATTTCATTTGGATTTGTAAAGAAATGCACTTTCCAGCTTTTTTTTGGAAAAATATCCCATATATTATATGTAGGTATTAAGGGTGGTTTCTGCGACTCTGAAACAAGTCAGTAGTGAATTTTTTTTGCAATAGGAAATCACAACTTATCAATAGCTCAATTAGTTAATTAACTAGATAAATACACCTAAACGTATAGAAGTTAAAGAATGCAGAAAATGGAATCCATGAGAAGTTAGCAGCCACTTTTCGACAGCCACATTAGAAAATTAAAGCCATTCCAGAATTTTTTTTTAAAGTTTCATTTACGAATTTAAATTATTAGTAGGAAACAATTTTATTATCATTTACTTCTACAAATTTATTACCTGTTGCAGTTAGTGGTGGACTCGAGACTAAGCGAGACGAGAAAAAACACGTTCTCGTCTCGGTCTCGAAAAATCCCTAAAAGTCATATCTCGTCTCGGTCTTAGTCTGGTCTTGTCTCGTATCTGTCTCGAAAAATACCTAAAAGTTATGTCTCGTCTCGATTTAAGCCTGGTCTTGTCTCGTTTCAGTCTCGAAAAATTCCTAAAAGTTTATTCATCCCGTCTCGATTTAAGTCTGGTCTTGTCTCGTCTCTGCCTCTGAAAAAACCCTAAATGTTATGTCTCGTCTCGATTTAAGTCTGGTCTTGTCTCGTTTCGTTCTCGAAAAATCCCTAAAAATTTATTCATCCCGTCGCGATCTAAGTTTGGTCTTGTCTAACTCTGTCTCGAAAAATCCCTAAAAGTTATTTCTCGTCTCGATTTAACTCTGGTCTTGTCTCGTTTCGTTCTCGAAAAATCCCTAAAAGTTTATTCATCTCGTCTCGATTTAAGGCTGGTCTTGTCTCGTTTCGTTCTCGAAAAATCCCTTAAAGTTTATTCATCTCGTCTCGATTTAAGTCTGATCTTGTCTCGTCTCTGTCTCGAAAAATCCCTAAAAGTTATGTCTCGTCTCGATTTTAGTCTGTGGTCTTGTCTCGTCTCTGTCTCGAAAAATCCTTCAAAGTTATATCTCGCTTCAATTTAAGTCTGGTCTTGTCTCGTCTCTGACTCGAAAAATCCCTAAAAGTTATGTCTCGTCTCGATTTAAGTCTGGTCTTGTCTCGTTTCGGTCTCGAAAAATTCCTAAATGTTATGTCTCGTCTCGATTTAAGTCTGGTCTTGTTTCGTCTCTGTCTCGAAAAATCCCTAAAAGTTATGTCTCGTCTCGATTTTAGTCTGTGGTCTTGTCTCGTCTCTGTCTCGAAAAATCCTTCAAAGTTATATCTCGCTTCAATTTAAGTCTGGTCTTGTCTCGTCTCTGACTCGAAAAATCCCTAAAAGTTATGTCTCGTCTCGATTTAAGTCTGGTCTTGTCTCGTTTCGGTCTCGAAAAATCCCTAAAAGTTTATTCATCTTGTCTCGATTTAAGTCTGGTCTTGTCTCGTCTCTGTCTCAAAAAATCCCTAAAAGTTATGTCTCGTCTCGATTTAAGTCTGGTCTTGTCTCGTCTCTGTCTCAAAAAATCCCTAAAAGTTATGTCTCGTCTCGCGTTAAGTCTGATCTTGTCTAGTCTTTGTGTCGAAAAATCCCTAAAAGTTATGTCTCGTCTCGATTTAAGTCTGGTCTTGTCTCGTTTCGTTCTTGAAAAATCCCTAAAAGTTTATTCATCTCGTCTCGATTTAAGTCTGGTCTTGTCTCGTTTCGTTCTCGAAAAATCCCTAAAAGTTTATTCATCTCGTCTCGATTTAAGTCTGGTCTTGTCTCGTCTCTGTCTCGAAACATCCCTAAAAGTTATGTCTCGTCTCGATTTAAGTCTGGTCTTGTCTCGTTTCGTTCTCGAAAAATCCCTAAAAGTTTATTCATCTCGTCTCGATTTAAGTCTGGTCTTGTCTCGTCTCTGTCTCGAAACATCCCTAAAAGTGATGTCTCGTCTCGATTTAAGTCTGGTCTTGTCTCGTTTCGTTCTCGAAAAATCCCTAAAAGTTTATTCATCCCGTCTCGATTTAAGTCTGGTCTTGTCTCGTTTCGTTCTCGAAAAATCCCTAAAAGTTTATTCATCTTGTCTCGATTTAGGTCTGGTCTTGTCTCGTCTCGGTCTCGAAAAAAAAACTGTAAATAAAAGAATGTGTTCTTTCTTGACAACATTCACAGATTTTTTTTGAGATACAAGGTGTGATGAAGTTGAGCGTTCAGAAATTAGTCTTACCGACTTCATATTTTGATGTAGTGTATTTCAATTTTTAAGGTATTAAATCAACGAAATTAAACTATGGAGAACAGGTACAAAATCGAAAATCAATTTTATTACTAAATAATTTGGTTAGGATACAACGAACGTAACATGACAACGCAGATATAAAATTTAAGGCTTCGAGACTTTTCGAGACGAGATGAACATTAGATTTCCTTTCATTTCGAAATTTTAAGTCTAGAAAAATCCCTAAAAGTTATATCTCGTCTCCATCTTAGTCTGGTCTTGTCTCGTCTCGGTCTCGAAAAAAAAAACTAGAAACAAAAGAATGTTTCTTTCTTGACAACATTCACTGATTTTTTTAAAGTACCCATACAGGTGTGATGAAGTAGAGCGTTCAGAAATTAGTCTTATTGAGTTCATATTTTGATGCAGGCTATTTAATGAAAGTATTAAATCAAAGTAATTAGACTATAGAGAAGAGGTGCAAAATAAAAAATAAATTTTATTACTTTTATTTTATTTATTATTTATTATTATTTATTTTTATTTATTGAGTCGGGTAGGATACTACGAACGTAACATTACAACGCAGATATAAAATTTAAGGCTTAGAGGCTTTTCGAGACGAGATGAACGTTAGATTTCCTTTTAGTTCGAAATTTTAAGACTTACTCTCTTCTCGAAATTAGAAATTCGAGATCGACACAAGTCTCGATGAGTCTCGTAAAGTGTAGAGGGGGTTCAGTAATGAATTTGTAGAGATAATTGCTACTAATCCCTTACGTATCATCTCATAATTCTAGTGCTAACTTAAGGCACTAGGAAAAGGTGGCTTGACAGTAGAGACCGTAACAGGTGACATTACATCTAATTCTGGAAAGATGATGATGATGATTTTGGAATAGGAGTAGTGGTTAGGAGTATTCGATTGCATACCATATCGACAATTTGTGTATTTGCTAATTTTCCTCATCTTGCAATGATTTTATTTTAAGTATGACCTGCTTTGTAAATTTTCAAATTAATACAACAAATCTATAAGTCAAATTTAAGCAGAATGTTAATATATGCAACATATTGAATTCCTCGCATATAAACCCGAACAACCGTCACCTTTCCGGCATGTCACCTCGATTTCCGATTAGGGAGGCTTCGCGTCGTCAAAAATTTCGACCCTCTTCCATCCCTGAACGCCTCCCGGCAGTTAAATTCCCTTAAAGGAAACATAACCGTTTTCCGCATTAAGGCGGCCCGCAAAAGGAAGGTCAGGGGATGGGGGTGGGATGTTTGCAAACCTTTCACGTACGGAAAAGCCGGTAAAAGCGTCCGGATCCGAACCGTAAAAACGCGCGATTTTTCCCTCTTCCTCCCTTTTTCCCTTCGGAGTTTCATCCGCGTGATGTGACAGCGGTAAGCGTTCCCGGAGTTCCTCAGGAAGCCCGAGCATAAATAAGAAATTGGTTTCGTTTCGTCGTCGTCGCGAAAGGGCCGGGGATAAAAAATACACAAAGCGAGAGGGAGGGAGGTAAATATTAACTTGGTGCACTCGAGGAATGTTCCTTGCTGAGAAGTGTTTGCGATTTTGAATTGCTAGTTTAGACTTAACTCGAGGTTCTAGCACAAACAGAATTTGTTTGAATTGGTTAAACTGACAGGTAGTTTGGATATCAGTTAACTTTGAATTATGGATTAGTTGGGAGGTGATTCATGGGATAATTATCACTGCCAACTTTACGTACTGAAAGACAGTACAAAAATAATGCGAGTTAGATGTATGAAGTAGTGTCGAAAAACTCGAAATAAGATTAATAACCAGGTAAAATGTAGGTATTTCGCTTCAAAATACATAATTAAAATTTCAAAGTGTCTTGCTTCCAAATCTTATCTAAAATTGAATGTACATATCTTTTCATATGACGTACATTACTCGGGAACGGTTCTATCAAAGGCACCTTTTTAGTAGAAAATCTCTGAGAATCTTTGTCCCATTTTTCAAAAAATAACCCGAAGCCCCCTCCCCTGAAGCTTCCCTTAATGTTACCAATTTAATACTATTAATTATGGGGTTCAGAACGCTCGGGTGTAAACTGCACCGAAACCCATTACCGGCTTATGGGATTACGGTAAGAAAGGGATGGTGCACTTGTATTGTATTGTATTAAAACTTTATATCAATGTAGTAACAATTAGAGGAAACAAACATTTTAATAAAAAAAGAGATGTTTAGAAAAATCGGCTTTTGGAGCGCTTTAAAACGATACCCCATTCGAAAGAGTTCAGAGTTAATCTTATACTAAATAAATCAGGTTTAATATTTACTGTAAATCGCATCTAAAATGTACTATATTAATTAAGTTAGTAGATGAAATTTGCAAAATATATACCCTTCGAAATCGTCTTTATGAGCTCTTCAATTTAATACCACACTCGATATAGTAGATCAGCTCAAAAAGACGATTTTTCTGAACATATTTTTTTATTAAAATGTTTGTTTGCTCTAGTTGTTACTACATTTATATAAGGTTTTAGTATACATTTATCCGATCGGATTCCTTCGCTACCTGTTTTAGGACTATATGCTCCGTGCACCATCCCTTTCTTATCGCAATCCGATAAGCCGATAATGTGGGTTTCGGTGCAGTTTACTATCGTTCTTCAGAACAGTAACAATTACAAACAAATCTTCGTAATTCAAAGGGCTGTACCCCTTCATTTCGAATTTTTCGACACTACCACTACCGTCATATTTGACGCCCTTTGAGTACTTAAAGGGTGGCAAGCTTCTCATAAAACCTATCGTTTTCCTTAGAAACACACCCTTACTAATTATGTATTTGGGTCTTAGGTGTATTAGTGAGCGGGTCTTTGCATCGGATCATGGCGGAAATGGTTGTTCTAGTGATGAGGACCTAAAGCTATCAAGTGAGACCCATTCAGTTTGGAGAATTGAATCACCAGGAATCATATATCAACCCACATTAACAGGTCAGTTACTTAAAAATTTCACTTTGTTTATCGGATGTTAATAGTCTATGATTCATGTATTTGGTAAATTGTGGAAAATAACAAATTAGCATAATAGATTAATGGAAAATTACTCGATGGCGATCGAGGTGTCATGCCTTTGAGGTAAAATTTGAGGTTCAACAATTATTATTAAATAGCAAACGAAGAGATTTGCCGATACACTCGTTTCATTATTAGTAGATGTGGAATGTAGAAATAGTAAAATGATTACTAATTAGTTTAATGAGAATTAATAGAAAGGTCGAGTTAAGTAACAATTATTTTTTAACTTGTTTAATTATAAATAATTTCCTAATAGCTTATGAGAAATTAAAGTTGTGTAAGGCGACGATAAATTTAAAAGTACCTATGATGTGTCAGTAAAGGCTCCTTTTTCTGATTAGCGTATGGAGTTATATCATTGGAGTTATTTAATATAAATGAGCTGTTTAGGTACTGTAAAGTTGAGATTTAGGATTTTTATTTTTTTGGAAAGTATTAGAAGAAAGGTAATCGTTACTACCCAAAAGAGAAAATTAATTACCACCTGGCACGATTCCGACATCCACCTATATCTCTGGTGAGCCCTTGAACTTGTGCCCTCTCGGAACAATCGTACGGTGTTCCAAGCGGCCAATTAAACGATCAGTTCGTTGTAATCTACGATTAGCGAGATGTCGGAAGTGGAAATCGCTTTCGTGACGATTTTTCCGGGTCGATCTCGCCGCCAAAAGCGTGACCGACGCTTTTCATTTCCACTTCGAAAGTGGAGACGGTGGAAATCGAGTAAATCAAGAAGTTTTTCACTTCGGGAAAGGTGCTCGTCCCTCGGGTGTTCGCAAAGTAGTGTAAAACTGTCGAGAAGGGAAGATTGAAGAGAAATTTAATTTTGGGGCGTTGTGAATGAAGTCTGATTGTTTGAATCAATATTCGGTAGTGAAGTATGTACAATTCGTGAGATGTTTGTGAAAAATAGTCATCACACTCTTTAGTCACTTGTACGTATCCAAACTTTCACTGGTTATTACACAGCCAGTAGAAGCCATAATAAAACAAATTTATTAATAGTGAAACGTTTATTCTTAATTTATTTACACTGTTCTTAATTATACACTACACACTACTTAATTTATCTAAACTATTTCTGAACTAATTAATTTATATAACACACTTAACTTTAATATATTTGTTCAATTCGCTTGCCCGTTTTTCGCCTTGTTTACATATCTCCATTGTATTCGCGATGATTCCAGGTCATTCCTTTCTCAAATAATGTTTACCTAGAAACGTCCAGAAGGTCATAAATCATTCTTCCTTTACTAAGATGTTGCCGGGACGCTCGGGACGGTTTTTATTGCTCGCAGCTGCGCTTATTACGCGTAGCGGCGTTCCTTTGAGGTAAGCCGCCGTCAGATAAGAGTACACACGTTTCGCGCTGCTGTTCACATTTCGCGTTACAATAGGTAATTTTTATGTCTTCTTCCTTTATCTTAGTCATCGAATAACTTGGTTTTCTAAAATTAAAACTAAAACTAATACTTTTCTTCAAGAAGCCTGCAGAACACTTGCAATTCAGCGATTTTATTTTGTTCACTAAATCAAAATTGCAATTTGAAATGAAATCATGTTTTTTTGGATATGTCATCTTCCAGCTTCATCATGGCTTATAATTCAGATTGTGTTGTAATTACCAAACTTACAGGAATAATAGTCTAATTATAAATAGTTCAAGTTGCTTTGGATTTGTTATCTTCCCAGTGTGACAACAATTTACGATCCAGATTGTGATTGATCAATTACAAAACTGTTACGATTAATATTTTTATTGTATTATCAAAAATGCTTTATTATGTTATAGTGATTTTTGTTGGATCAAAATTGCATTTTCAAGCAAATCGCGTTTCTTTGGATTTATCATCGTCCCAGCGTGATAATAATTTACAGTCCTGATCGTGTTTTTGTAATTATTAAATTTACGATTAACGTTGTGATTCGATTATCGAAAATAGTAATTATAGTAGTTTTATAATACTAATAATATAGTGGTTTTCTCTTGTTTAATCTTAATGAATCAAAAAAATATTTTTTTTAACAAACTTTAACCTTTAACGAAACTTTGAGAATTTATAACCCAAATTGTGTTTTCATAATTACATAACTTTCATGATGAATTAGTAATTACGTTAATGGATCAAAATTTCAATTCAAAATTAAATCGTGCTTCTTTGGATTTATCTCTTATCAGCTTATAAACAATTTCAAACCATGTTTGACAGTTTGACAATAATTTACAATTCAAATTGTGTTTTTGCAATTACAAAACTTGGTGATTAATGGTGATTTTTGATCAAATCCTGTTTCTTTGGATTTGTCATTTTCGCATGTTCCGAATTGTTTTAAGAAAATTCTGCAATTATACTAGATGCAATATCAAATTATATATAATAATTCAAAGGATCAGTTGAGTATCTGATTTGAATAATAGGTACTTTTTAATTAAATCTGAAGTAGTCGTTTTTCCGTAATTATCAAAAATATATGAGTTTTTTAATTACCATGCATACTAAATGTATTTCAGTTACTTTCTTTTGTTCCTTTGGACTAACGATTATTTCTATTTGATTATCACAATCTGTTCATATACTACAGTGACTTTCTTTTGTTTTATATAATTAGATTAGTATTGCTTCACTGAATTGTAATTTAGATCAAAATTTTAATAGCCAAATTTTTGCGATTAACATTTCGACTCGATTATCATCAAAAGTATATGTTTTTTGGTGGTGAACACGAGACGAGACGAGACCAGTACTGGTTCGAGACGAGACATAATTTCGTCTCGTCTCGAAAAGTCTCGAAGTCTAGATTTTTTTAAGAAATTGCAATTTAAGAATTTTCTTTTGTTTGTAAAACGAAAGGCCACCAAACTCCATAGCAATGAGGACGAAAGCGCAGGTAAAAGGATACCTAATAATGGGTCGGGATTAAACCGTGCCATTGTCCAGTAAGGGAGTAAAATTTATAATTAGCCCGTCGTTTTCTTAGAACTTTGGAAGGGTAGAAATACTTGGAGTTTGATATCAAAATGTAGGGGAAAACACGACGATTTCAGTAAAAATATTTTCATGTGAATCATAATTAAATATTTGTACATTATTACAGTAAACTAATACGTTAAAAGTTTCATACAACCAGGTAAACGAACCGGTGGCCGTCGGTCCCTTCTTATCGTTTAATCCCTTTACCTCTCTAATCCGCCGGTGCTAGATGTAGCCGACCTATTATACAACAGACAGACGGACAGTGGTGTGAAACGTTTATCTGAGGTAACAGTAATGTTCATTCTACATTCATTCATTCATTAGTAGCGTAGTTTCCCAAATCTAACAGCTTTTCTGATAGATGGACATCTTGGTAGGTATAAATGAAATTTCCAGTTTACAAGTTCCCAGTGCGATGTTGTTGGTATTGTTGAGACATATCCCGGATTAAATAAAATAAAACTATAGCTGATCTGACTATTACCGTCCCAAATAGTTCTAAACATAGGTTATTCAGCTTCATAATAAGGACCTAATTAGTGCCTTCTAATGTTATGTCGAAAACGTATGTTTTGATTAATCACAATATATTTTTTTTGAGAGCGATATTATGAGGTAAATAGGTATACCATTACCAGCACATTTTTCTAAAATTATGGGAGGTAATTTTACTTATAAAATTTTATAATTCTATCAAATAATACCAATTTCATATATAATATATAATATATTAGATGATATTAATTTCTTATTTGTCCTTATAAAGATATATAGTTTATTTAATAACTTTGTTTTATAGTTCGTATCCTAACAAGTCTATTTATTAATGATATTTATTTTCGATTTTGTACCTTTTCTCTATAATTTAATTTCTTTGGTTCAATATTTTCTAATAATGAAATATTCTTTATCAAAACATAACATCAATAAAATACTACTGTACATTCAACTTTACCACACCTGTATAGGTACTTCAAGGAAATCAGTAAATGTTATCAAAAAAGTATACATTTATAAAAGTACCATCTATATAAGACTATTTATTTCGAGACTTTTCGAGACACGAGACGAGACGAGACCTGTACCAAATCGAGACGAGACATATTTTTTGGGAATTTTTCGAGACGAGACGAGACCATGTCGTTTCTCGTCTCGTCTCGTCTCGTGTCCACCACTAATGTTTTTAACGTAATTGGATCAAAATTGCAGTTTCTGATAATAATAGTTCACATTTTAAGTGACGTTCCTTTGTTTATTGCTTTTGGATCAAAGTTGCACTTTTTAATCAAATGATGTTTCTATAAATTCGTCACTTTTTATTGATCCAGTTTGTTTTAAGAAAATTGTATAATCACCTAGTATTACAATCAAACTCATCTAACCTGAAGGTAACACTCATACTAAAATTCTATTGCAACAAAACAATTAATACGTAATGATTAATTCAAAAATCACTTAATTATATAATCTAATGTGTTTTCTACAAAGGACAAATTATATTAAAATATCGTTTTATTCATCGCATCTCACCTCGTTGAGCTCGCAACGTCGCAATGTTTTTTGTTTGGAGCGTAACAAAAAAGAAGTTGGTCACCGTCCGTTATCAGCTCGTAATGAGTTTTGAGTATATTCAGTTCGTGTGTGAGTCGCAATAGTGTTAACAAGTGAAATAGGTGCATGCGGTGAAAACTGAAGAAAATTGGGGAAGGTGATATCAAAATATGTAAGTAAATTAGTTGGATTTGATTGAATTTATTTTGTTTTGATGGTAACTGTGCGGAATTTGTAACATGGAAGGGAAGGTTCGTAATAATGGTCGAAGCCATCAAATTACATGGTTATCGTGTGATGTAAGCGTTATGTTTGTTTCATATATTCGTTAGTTACTTTTGAAAACGGCGGTTTTTCAACGTAATGAGCGAAAATCTAAATTTATCGCTGGGTTAAAATTTTGTAACAATGCCTGTTAATTGCGCAAGTGCAATTAATTGCACCCTCGTTTGTCGAAATTGAGCTCGTACGAGTTTCAATTTGTAGAACCAACATTTGCGAGTCGTTTGTGTTTAGGAGCGCATATTTACACAATTACAAACCTCGCTGGAGTTATGTTTATCTATAAACCTGCGTCGGTGGATATCGAACCATATTAACGGCCCTAAATCGACGTCGGAATCAGTTCTGCCAACTAATTACTAATCGCATTACGCCGGAATTTCGCGATCGGATATATTATTATGTGCGTCTCGTCTCCGCTTTCCATTTCGTTCGGCGATAATTGTCATCGGAAAAAATTCTAAACATGTCGAGAAACAATGATCGTTAAAGGAGAAAGTGAACGGGCATGATTCCCATGCCGGATCGGTTTAGATTCCGTTATTTATGAACGAGCTGAGTTCACGCGAGTTAAATCGGATTGTTGGGTATTTGTTTTCACGCCGATTTTCGCGTCCGCAAGTCGAAAGCGCGTAAAAGCGCAATTAGACTCGATTATTGCTCGAATCTCGATCCGGGTCTCCGCCAATCTAATAAGCGAGGAGCGTTTTCCTCCGGGCGAGAGCGGAAAGAAGGACGTCTGATCCGCACAAAAGGCACCTTTGTCAAGGGATGGGAGATCGTAAAAGGGGAGGCGAATAATGAGGAATTACTCGAGTTATATCCAGATATTGTGGTCCTTGCTTTGGAAGTGGAGGTCTCGATGACGGTACAAAGGTTCAAAGCGCCCCCGTCGTAATGGGATAAATTGTATTGGAAACATATCTGAATGTTGTTACTTTACGTTACGCAATTGGTGGCAGGTTAGACATGGTGTGTTCGAATTTGGGTTCACGAGTTTAATATTTTCTGTCTAGTAGGTAATGATTTAAAGATTTTAACTGCAAAATTTTGTTTTTTAGGTTTCTACCCATTAAATTTTTTTTTGAATTCGAAGAGACTATGGAGTAAAAAATTGCCTTTTGAATGGATGTTTCTAATTTAATTAAAATCACAAAAATTCCAGATACGCTGATAGACATTTTTAAATTCAATATTCCAAACTGAAATTCGTTTCAATCATTTATATTACAATACTTAAACGCATTTCGGCCTAAAGACTAGCTCAGAAGCATTTTAGTTAATTAATAGCATTAAAAACATGTTTTAAGTGGAATTAGTCCACTGTAAAAATCAGTTTGAATGAACAAACAAAATTTTTGAGTTATTTTGCACAAGAATCGGTTGTTTAACATATATGATCTCAGTTTTCGCAAAATTATTGTCGATTTTTGTGCCGTTTTATATTATCCAAAAAAAAATTGGCTCTTTTAAATTCTAAGACAGTAAGGAGTAAAAAATCGCCCTTTGAAAGGATGTTCCTAATATATGTACTTACAATCATCAATATTCTCGTTTCATTCATTTATATTTACAATACTTAAGTGCATTTTGGACTGAAGACTAGGTGAAAAGCATTTAAGTATATTAATAGCATTAAAAACATGTTTTTAAGTTGAATTAGTCCACTGTAAAAATCAGTTTGAGTGAAGAACTCAAATTTTTGACTTATTTTGCTGAGATGGCTCAATTTCAGTTGGCTCAATATGGCTTCAATATGGCTCAATTTTGAACGATTTTAAGTGCAAAGTTTTGATTTTTAGTTTTCTGCCTCCATGCAAGTTCATTTAATTTTTTTTTAATCCAAAGAGGCTAAAGAGTAAAAAATTGCCTTTTGAAGGGATGTTTCTAATATATGTACTTAAAATCACAAAAATTCTAGATACGCTGATAGACATTTTTAAATTCAATATTCCAAAGTGAAATTCGTTTCATTGATTTATATTTACAATACTTAAGTTAAGTACATTTCGGCCTGAAGACTAGGTGAAAAGCATTTAAGTATGTTAATAGCATTAAAAACATATTGTTCCGTTGAATTAGTCCACTGTAAAAATCAGTTTGAGTGAAGAAATAAAATTTTTGACTTACTTTGCTGATATGGCTCAATTTCAGTTGGCTTAATATGGCTTCAATATGGCTCAATTTTGAATGATTTTAAGTGCAAAGTTTTGATTTTTAGTTTTCTGTCTCCATGCAAGTTCATTTCATTTTTTTTAATCCAAAGAGGCTAAAGAGTAAAAAATTGCCTTTTGAAGGGATGTTTCTAATATATGTACTTAAAATCACAAAAATTCCAGATACGCTGATAGACATTTTTAAATTCAATATTCCAAAGTGAAATTCGTTTCATTGATTTATGTTTACAATACTTAAGTTAAGTGCATTTCGGCCTGAAGACTAGGTGAAAAGCATTTAAATATGTTAATAGCATTAAAAACATATTGTTCCGTTGAATTAGTCCACTGTAAAAATCAGTTTGAGTGAAGAACTCAAATTTTTGACTTATTTTGCTGAGATGGCTCAATTTCAGTTAGCTCAATATGGCTTCAATATGGCTCAATTTTGAACGATTTTAAGTGCAAAGTTTTGATTTTTAGTTTTCTGTCTCTATGCAAGTTCATTTCATTTTTTTTAATCCAAAGAGGCTAAAGAGTAAAAAATTGCCTTTTGAAGGGATGTTTCTAATATATGTACTTAAAATCACAAAAATTCCAGATACGCTGATAGACATTTTTAAATTCAATATTCCAAAGTGAAATTCGTTTCATTCATTTATGTTTACAATACTTAAGTGCATTTCGGCCTGAAGACTAAGTTTAATAGCAATAAAAACATATTTTTAAGTTGAATTAGTCCACTGTAAAAATCAGTTTGAGTGAACAAACAAAATTTTTGAGTTATTTTGGTGATATGGCTCAATTTCACATAAGAATCAGTAGTTTAACATTTATGACCTCAGTTTTCACAAAATTATTGTCGTTTTGTATTATTTCAAGACAAATCGACTCTTTTGTTTTATACGCTTCACAATTTTTTAAGGACTCGCGTTGACAATGATTTGAGTTATTTTTGAGTTAAGTTTAACTAACAAATTTTTGACAATTCGTCTATCGATTGACAAATAGATATTTTTTTGTTTATGACAATTCTGAACTGAAATGCGCATTTTGATTTCCTTAAAGCTAATTAAAACGAACTATTCTTTGAAATTAAAGTGTACATAAATACTTGTATTCGCATATTTGAAACAAAAACCACTCTAGAAACATTTTTAAAAGGGAAAATAATTGTTTATATACATGAGAGTATAAGGTGTCTTGGAAACATTAAAAAGAAGCAAACAAGATAATTTGTTAAGAAAACTTGAGAGAAATGTAATTTATCAAAATTTGGTTGTGCGGATACAAAACTCAAAAGGAAACATCTTGGAGTTTTGACAAAGAACACCTTTTGAAATATCTAAAATTTAATATGGTTCTCAAATCACACTGTTTTTCAAAAATTTGCAACAATAAATCAGGGGAAATATGGGGCATGACGTATCTTTTTTGCCACGTATTTATTAAATGCTGAAAGATTTTTAAAATTAAATTTAGATATTATGGGTACAGTTATGGGATGTAATTGTAGCTTTAATATATTTAACCGAATATCACTCCTACCACCTTATTTTTGATAATGTAAATGACAATAATGGTAAAGCTCAGTTTGTTCAAAAATTGTAAAAAAGTTGGTTGAAGTCGCGGGAAAATTAGTTATTTAGAGAGTTATAATCAGTTATAAGAGAAATCATCTCGAGTCGCATATCATTTCTAACACCTTATTTTTGAAAATGTAAATGACTAATGGTAAAGCTCAATTTGTTCAAAAATTGTAAAAAACTTGGTTGAAATCGCTGGAATAATAGTTATTTAGAGAGTTATAATTAGTTATAAGAGAAATCATCTCGAGTCGCATATCATTTCTAACACCTTATTTTTGAAAATGTAAATGACTAATGGTAAAGCCCAATTTGTTCAAAAATTGTAAAAAACTTGGTTGAAATCGCTGGAAAATTAGTTATTTAGAGAGTTATAATCAGTTATAAGAGAAATCATTTCGAATTACATATCATTTCTAACACCTTATTTGTGAAAATGTAAATGACACTAATGGTAAAGCTCAGTTTATTTAACAATTGTAAAAAGTTGGTTAAAGTCGCGGGAAAATTAGTTATTTAGAGAGTTATAGTTAGTTATAAGAGAAATCATCTCGAGTCGCATATCATTTCTAACACCTTATTTTTGAAAATGTAAATGACACTAATGGTAAAGCTCAGTTTATTTAACAATTGTAAAAAGTTGGTTGAAGTCGCGGAAAAATTAGTTATTTAAAGAGTTATAGTTAGTTATAAGAGAAATCATCTCGAGTCGCATATCATTTCTAACACCTTATTTTTGAAAATGTAAATGACACTAATGGTAAAGCTCAGTTTATTTAACAATTGTAAAAAGTTGGTTGAAGTCGCGGGAAAATTAGTTATTTAGAGAGTTATAATCAGTTATAAGAGAAATCATCTCGAGTCGCATATCATTTCTAACACCTTATTTGTGAAAATGTAAATGACACTAATGGTAAAGCTCAGTTTATTTAACAATTGTAAAAAGTTGGTTAAAGTCGCGGGAAAATTAGTTATTTAGAGAGTTATAATCAGTTATAAGAGAAATCATTTCGAATCACATATCATTTCTAACACCTTATTTGTGAAAATGTAAATGACACTAATGGTAAAGCTCAGTTTATTTAACAATTGTAAAAAAGTTGGTTGAAGTCGCGGGAAAATTAGTTATTTAGAGAGTTATAATTAGTTATAAGAGAAATCATTTCGAATCACATATCATTTCTAACACCTTATTTTTGAAAATGTAAATGACACTAATGGTAAAGCCCAGTTTGTTCAAAAATTGTAAAAAAGTTGGTTGAAGTCGCGGGAAAAATAGTTATTTAGAGAGTTATAATTAGTTATAAGAGAAATCATCTCGAGTCGCATATCATTTCTAACACCTTATTTTTGAAAATGTAAATGACACTAATGGTAAAGCCCAGTTTGTTCAAAAATTGTAAAAAAGTTGGTTGAAGTCGCGGGAAAAATAGTTATTTAGAGAGTTATAATTAGTTATAAGAGAAATCATCTCGAGTCGCATATCATTTCTAACACCTTATTTTTGAAAATGTAAATGACACTAATGGTAAAGCTCAATTTGTTTAAAAATTGTAAAAAAGTTGGTTGAAATCGCGGGAAAAATAGTTATTTAGAGAGTTATAATTAGTTATAAGAGAAATCATCTCGAGTCCCATATCATTTCTAACACCTTATTTTTGAAAATGTAAATGACACTAATGGTAAAGCTCAATTTGTTTAAAAATTGTAAAAAAGTTGGTTGAAATCGCGGGAAAAATAGTTATTTAGAGAGTTATAATTAGTTATAAGAGAAATCCAACGATAAATTTCAAATTTCATCAGTTTTAACCCCCACAATAAGAAATATTCAATTTCAACACCAAGTTCAATGCTTTCCTTTCCCCTTAAATAAATCACCTCAATATTGAGTCCAAATATTGAGGATTATATTAGATTTTCCTTCGTATCCCGCAGCGGCACGTTGTTCAATATTTACCTCGACACTTCCGAATTTCGACATAAATGCCGGATTTATGGATCAATACGACAGCGGCTCTTATCAATTCCCGGACGTGGGATAAATCCTTAAATTGTTCCCCTAATTTTTGGTTTTGTGAATAATTAAAATCCGGACAGGCGGGGATTCACGTATATAGAAGACACGATCTGTCGGTGTTTCGATATTATCTAATTTATGTTCTGTCGAGAACGATTTATTTCGTAATATCGGAGAGACGTTAAAAGGGGGATTTTCATGAAGATGAATTTTCAAGGCGAAGAAGGTGATGTAAATATAGACGCGAGAGGGAAACTGAATGAACGACAATATTTACGTTTCAATATAGAGGCAGCCTAAAGTTTTGATTAACGTTTTTTGAAGCGTGATAAAGTGATCACGCCTAATCAAATTTTGGCATCACATACAGGGATGTTTAAAATGTTGTTTCTTTTACCTTGAGTTTTGTGTAAACATTTTATCCAACTTGATTAAATAAAGGTATGGGATCCCTCTTTTTACAGTCTTGCTGAAACGCATCTCCGATACTTAATACCTTCTTGTGGCTGTTAAATGCACTTCAATAAGTACAAAACAAAGCAAGAAAAATGATCTTTTGCAAGAAATACAATATACTTGGGGAAGATATGTACAAGAGATATTGTACTTCCTGTTCCGAAGTCCTAAAAGATTAAAAGTTAATCTATATACATATCTAGAAATAGGATATGTGTCTGCAACCGCAAATTTTAAACTCTTTTGTAGTTTAGACTTAAAAAAATTAATAAATCAAAGGTTCAAATTGTGACGCGTTTTTAGACGTCTGCTTTATCTCCTTTCACGGTGTTAATATTTAAATTTGCTGTGGATATTTGAACGCCGTCTCGACATTCGTAATGAAAAACTGTTAGACTGCTGAGGTTCGATACGTCGGAGACAACAGGTCGAGTTCGCAAAAACGCCAGACGACGAATTAAATTCGAGCAGATCAATGGCCCAACGAAAAATCCCTCACGTCGATAGGAATTTCCAGACTTCCCTTCCAAGTCTGTACCTACGCGTGTGCGCTCCTTACAAGTTTCGTAACTAATATCATCCTCTCTAAATTCCTGGAGCATTCCCAACTTCGAGTTCCCCTCCCGGTATCTATAAACTGGAAGTTCCCGAAAGCGTTCCCGGATTAAGACGGGAGTTCCCGACGTACGTTCCCATCAAACGGGCCGGAAAGTTCCGAAGCGGATCTAATTGCGATGCACTCGTAATTAAATCCGGACGGAGAGGAGAATTTTTTCACGGGGTAATAATGGCGGGATTAATTGGGCCGTCCCGAGAGGGTTTCAGGTGGGATGAATAAAGCGACGCGGGAGTTTTAATGAAAAATTCTTGGGATACCGGGAGGGCGGGTTAATTGATATTCAGAGTAATTCGACGTCGATCGACTGGTTTTCTGGACGTATTGAATTCTGTAGATAAGATCGGGAAGAGATGGGGTAATAACGGGGTGATCAAGCTTTATCAAGCTTCTTACTGTTGTTGCTATAAACTGTACCTGTTTATTACTTATTACTGTGAGTTATGGTATATCCAAACGCGTGTTATAAGTATATACAATATACCATTATAGATATTGTAACGTTTATTTCTAATTTATTTACACTGTCCTAATTACTATACTACACACTACCTAATTTATTTTAACTAATTCCTAACTAATTAATTTATATCACTCTTAAATGTAATTTATTTCACTGATCCGTCTTTAGCCTTTTATTTATTCACTCGCGGCTTCACGTCTAATCTAGTCTCTCCGACCGCAAGCCCGCTTATATACACCTCAATTGTATTCGCGATAGTTCCTGAACTAACTCGAAACGGTTTTTTTTATGTAGGAAGGTCTAGTAGGTAATAAATCATTCAGCGTTTTAAAGTGGCCGCCGAGGTCCGATAAGAGTAAACACGTCTAGCGCTGCTGTTTACATTTCGCGTTACAATATTATATATAGATGTCTATATAGATAGAAAAAGAGGAAGCTAGATTAATAAAAAAATAAATATTATATACCTATTCTAGCAATCAGATTATAAAAATGAATTGCGTATTTCTTTAATTTTCTTACAGTTTAAAAAACTTTCTTGTTATAATAATTAAAAGCAAAATATCTGTATATTATTAAAATATCTATAAGTTTAAAAAGTCAACTAAGTATATATTGTATAGTTATTTTAAATAAGTTATAACACGTTAACTAACGATAAGCAGTTATTAACTTATAATAACTTATTAACCACATAGTCCAGGACCCATCTGTTTTGACGGGGATGTAAGAGGTATCCGCAATGTTTTTACATGAATACCTCGGGAATAATGGCTAGAATAAGGATTGACTTATCCTTCAGAGCGCAGAGGCGGGGAACATTGTTCAAAAGGGAACATGAAAAAAGTGTGGTTTTTTCACTTTTTTTGCTTCTAACTTTTTAAGTATTCATTTTAGAAGAAAGTTGAAGAGAGAAAAAAGTTGCAGAATCGCTTTTTACATAATACGGCATAGGTTAGAAATTCAAAAATTTATTAGCGGTTTTGCAAAATAGCAATAAACAAAAAAAATCGTCCAAAAAAGTGTTTTTTTTTAATTAATTATTTTAGGCACTTTGAAATGTAGTTAAGACTTCCATATCACAGGTAGAAAATCTTGAAGTTATAATAAAAGAATTCTGTAAATTTCGTTTCGATTGGTTTATTAGATTTTGTACAATAATTTTGCAATCCAGAAAAATCGAAAAATATTGAAAATTTTCAAAATTGCTTAATTTTTTTTTTCACAATTCGATTTTAACCAAACTGACTGAGCATATATAAGAGGGAACAAGCTTTCCCTCTTATATAAGCTTATATAAGCTCCCTTATATAAAGTTAATTTCTGGCAGATGCGTCTTGGACTAACATAACTGTAATTAATTTTAAATGTATCTTGAGATTCAGTGAAATTTCATATTTCTCTCAATATAAAAAAGTGTTTTTTAGTTTTTCACTTCTGCTGGCACTTCCTCGAGTGCAACATTTTCTTTTTATTTTTTATTTGATATCTTTGTAGTAAATGCTAATCTTATTAACCCAAATGGAATCTTTGGACGAGATGTTCTAAATGATAAGATAGAACTGTAATGTACGTAGAATATTGGGATGTTTTCGAAAATCGCCAAAAAGTAACTGGTTGGCCCAATTTCTCTAAGTCGCTTTAAGAAGTTTCTGGAAACCGTTTTGAAATTATAGTTTCGTTACACATTTTCAGAGTTCAAGTGATACATATTCGTTAATAAATTAGATGATTACCTAACAAAGTAATGTATGGCCTGTACAATTGAACTGGTAGCTTTATGATCGGCACCAGACTACAACACTATTAGTTTGAAAAATAGAGTAGATAGTTAGTTTTCTTTTCTTGCTCTTCTTATTTTCAATTTTTGGCGGGACAGTTCTCAGGTTTCGTCCGTCCCCCTTTGGACAGATCCTTCACCACTTTCAGTTCAAAGTGTCCAACTCGGTGACTTATAGCGACTTTGTGATGACTTCAAGTGCTTGTCTACAATGAAGCCCCCTTGTTAAACATAGACAAAGGAACGAGTCCGCTCTTGACCTCTGACTGCGGACGAAGTCATTCTCAGGTTTTAGACGCGAGAGTAAATCCACTTAATCGCCGCGAGATCTTCGCACATTCTGGATTTTTATCGTAGCCGCGAGCCGCGAGTTTCCGACGTTAATTGAATTAAATAATTCGAGGGCCCATGAATAACAAAGGCCGATCCCAAAGGCGAAACACCTTTTTTATTGGTTGTAGGGTTGCCGGAGTATTTGCATGTAAATTGGATTGGGTATGTACGAGGTGCAATGTGTTGCAGGCTATCACATTTTAATCCTATTTAAGGGAAATTGTACGTTCTTACAAATTCGGGAGGGATTTAAATTTAGGTAATCGAGCTCGGAGCGTGCAGAATGTGATCAGATGAATGGAAAATAATAGAGAATCTAATAAGTAAATTGGAACCAATGGATAAATTAATGGAAGATTGCTTCAAAATGGAAGAATCTCTAAGGAAAAAAGTGGCTTAAAATCATTGAAATTATGGTAAGATGGCAATGGTAAACCTTTTGGCAATTTTCAATAAATGAAATATCCTATTTATTGACCGATTTGGCTAACTTTTTTTAAATATTCGTAATATTTCCATAAAGAGTTCGCATGGAGAGCAAAATACGAAAATTTAACCGGAAAATTTGTGAAAATTAAGGAAAATCGAAGAAAATGCTTTTTTCCTACAAGTAGGATTTTTGTTATTACGCACGAAACGGATATACAATTCAAATTATTTGAATCGCAAATATCAAAACATTAAGTCGTAATCGACACAATTTATTTAATTAATTAACACAATTTATTATATGATCCCTGATTTATTACCTAATTTGATAAAAATAATTTGAAAAATTGGTTCTTCGGATTTCTAACAAGGGTCTAATTAGTGCCTCTTAATTTCAATTCCAAAAAGTATGTTTAGATTAATTAAAATTAAACCGATTACACTGTTAATTATTACCGTTTTTGCATATAATATACAGTTTACAGTAATTTCTTACCTGTTCTTATAATTAAAATATTTATTATCCTTTTATTCTTAATTAAACTAAGCTTAATTTTTCGAAATAAAAGTAGGAGGCACTAATTAGTCCCTTGCTAGAAATAAGAAAAAACCCGTTTTTGGAATTATCTCTATCCAATCAGGTAATTCGTCCGTTCATTCGTGCTCAAATTTCATTACACACAGCTGAACAGATTTTGTTGAAATAATAATATTTAAGCTTCTATCTGGTGGCTCAAGACTTAAGGTACTTACGTCATTGTAATAAAATTATTAATAGATTTTTTGAGCATTTCAAACGGAAGATATCTTTCGAAAATTGGTGGGATGTATTAGTTATATCAACTGGTTTTATTTTGTTCTATCAGTCATTTCGCACTGCGTCATGCCATCACCTGCCGGGTTATCGGATTATAATAAATCTCGTTAAAATTTGGGAAACCAGGCTACATTTCAATGAATACATTGCTGTTTAATAAAAATGACGAAAATAAAATGAAATTCCATGCACAATTCACAAATTATCTCTCCCTCTCTCCCACTCTCTCCCTCACCACCCCCCTCTCTCCCTCACCCCCCCCTCTCTCTCTCCCATTCTCTCCCACTCTCTCCCTCACCCCCCACTCTCTCCCTCACCCCTCCACTCTCTCCCCCCACCGAGCCACTACGAACGCCTCCGAGCCGCTACGAACGCTGCCGAGGTAACGCTTTCCGGTAACGCATTCCATTTAAAGGTCAGATTTTTTGCGGCGCGACCACCCTCGCTCCCCAATCCCTGGCAAAAGGAACTAAAGTTCCAAAACCCTTTAATATGAAGATTACGTAGGAAGTGAAATATTTGTAAACATTAAATAAGTCACATTTACACTGCAAGTATATATCCAAATCCATCGCTCTTTTTTATGTTATCCATTTATGAATAGTATATGAGAAAAATTAGGTTTTTTGGCTCAATACACACAAGGTACATTTATTTAGAACAAAATTTTAAAAAGGAAAAAATGTACCTGGGGAGGGGGAGTATTGTAACAAGTAACCAAATTTGCAAGTAAGTTAACAAATATTTCATTTTCTGTGTAACCTCCATATTGAATGTTTTTGAGTAATATGTTAATTGCTAATGAAACTGCTTTATATTGCCTTCATTTCTTTAAAAACAGGCCAGGCAACAAGGTATCCTTCTTTTTTGAGCAATGTCCTATTCGATCAATTATTTTCGGAAACTTTTCGGGCTATATCAAAGGCAATCAAGCCACTTTTCGAAAGTCATTCCTATTATAAACCCCTCTAAAATTGTAAGAAAACGAAGTGATTACCGTAAAACGCGCAGATATACTGAAAAGAGCCGAACATTTTACCATTTACCGTCCTTACTGGTTTAATGGTCTTCTGAAATAATTCTAGATTCTCATATTTGTTTTAAACAAATCGTATTTTTTAAATTATTCAATTATTAATATGAACGTTACAAAAACTGTAACAGAGAATTTTTGTAATTGTAACAGAAAATTAACAGTGCATCGTACGTATCAATTTCCCACGTTTAAATAAGTGTTTCATACATAAGTTGTTAAATTTCATAAAACTTTCAGAACAGTTAAGTACCTGCCTAATTATTTTGTGCCAAGAAACGTAATACTTGATTTGACATCATCTAGTTTTGTTTAATTCCATCAATCATTTCGCACTGGGAACTGACCATGCCATTACCGACCGGATTATCAGATTATAATAACGAACTTGTTAAAATCTGGAAAACTAGGCTACTGATGAATAGATACATTACTGTTAAATATATTCATTAATGTAATCAAACTCTATAACTAATATATATATATATATATATATATATATATATATATATATATATATATAGTTAGATTGATAGGTGACTATTATATAGATCCGTCGTTCTTAGAAGACTGAAGTCTCTGTTCGTGGGGATGTAGTCAGTATATATATATATATATATATATATATATATATATATATATATATATATATATTACTCAAATATAACCAATCAAACTCTTAGAATGCAAGAATGAATTACCTTATTGCCGCAATTGTTATTGCAATAGTAATAAGCAATGGTATGCACAGTAAATATTCAGATTCAGATAACCTTATCTAACGTGCTGTCGCCTACCCCCTCCATCGCGCTCGCGAACCGAGCCGATCGCCAAATCGAGCTTTCACTCAGAGGATGCAGTGGAGGAGAGATAGATGCGTCTCAAGGCAAACGCTCTCGCTCTCGCTCGCATGCATGGGTCTGGCGTAACGTTGCAATGTTTTCTCGATTTATAAGACGTTTATCACGTCAAAAGTGTGATTATCGCATTGCCGTTCGTTGTGGGCCATAAGTCGGAGTTCGCCGTAGGTACCTGAAAAGTAACAAGGACCGTTTTTGTTAACGTTCTACAACACGAGTGTATTCCATCGATGAAACAAGCGCACGTAACGGCACGCTCCGCTGAAGATGAACTCCGTTCGGCGTGACGGGACAAATAGAAAGAGGGAGAAAGAGAAAAAAAAAGTAGATTAATGGATATAAACTCTGGTCGTCACAAAAATGCGCAGCTTTTCGCGACCAACTTTTCCGCCATAAATTTTGAAAACGATGGGGGAAGTCGTAAATAAGACGGCAAGTTTCGCTACCTGCCTCCGAGCCGAAATTAAAATGCCCCGTTTTGCTCAAATATCCCCGACGTGAATAATAGAGTTGGCGTACTTCTCCCGAGAGCGGCTTAGCGAAGCAAAGCATATGCTTCTTCTCTGCTCGCGTGTAATGATACAATTTCGAATTTGGGTGTATTTGTGGGGAGAACTCGCTCAAGAATTTCGTTAATATGGGAGGAATTTCGACTACACGTCCATAACATCTCCGAAAATAAACTCGTAAGATGAATATATGAAAGAAGTGTCTCGTAAAATTACAAAGTACGTAGTAATGATTTCAGACATAATTATTCCTTATCTCATTGGGAGGAACGAAATACGCCTCGAACGCATTTAATTAAAATCTAATGGCAAAGTGCCTGTAATTAATAAAACGAAATTTAATTTTACGAATTTACCCAACTTTTCAGTCGGGCATTGTAGTCCCGTTGTTTACAACACAAAGCAGTGCTACCATCGCAAAAATACTAATTTAATTAAAATCCCGGTCGGTTGTATTTCGTTCGGTCTTAACTGGATCTCCGGCGAGCCCTAAACAAACACACTTTCCTTTAATTACAGTTTTCCTACGAGAATTCTCAAATACTTTGTAATAAGATCTAATTGGAACGAGGGAAAACTAAGTAATTCAATAGTGAAGGTTCAGCCCAAAAGTTTTGATATTCCTTTGATATCAAATTAATGTTCGCTTTGTTTTTAGTTTGAACGTGGAGTTGAATTTGGATATTTGTACAAATGTGACTTAGATGGTCGCCTAAATACGCCATGGTTAAAAATTTGGAATGAAATTTAGCCTAAAAACAACTCAAATGTTTGTCACGAGTGTGTTAAAATTTTAACATAATTTTTGAAGTGTCTGCTAAATTTGAGTTTAACATTTTACAACATGGCGTCTTGATAACCAATTAGCAACAGATAACCAAACAATTTCAGAACCCTCTTTTGATAATCTCGGTAGAATGTATAGATTCCAAGATTCTTACAAAAATGTTTAAATCCTTAATGTAAGGCGTTTTTACATCTGTAATTGTCTTAAGTTATATTACATTATACTATATTACATTATATTACGTCTGAAATGGGTTCTGATGCTTTGTTGATAATTTACGTGTCACCATTGTAATGATTGCACCATGTAAATTATAAAGTATTTTTTAATGAGTTCTGATTCATTCAAATAAGTAGACGAGATTAGGAAATGTGTAAAGCTAGTACCAATGAGTTGCATTTGAGTTAAAATAGCATGAAGTTTGAATTATAAGGGACAAAAAGATTTCTTGAATTTCATTTATAAGTGCAGCCTGAAATCAACACTATTTTGTGAAATAAATTTTGTTTGCATAATATTGTCTAGTTTTGCGAAGCTAAATTACCTGATTTTGTGCCAAAAATTAATAAAAGAGTTATTTATTTTTATGAAGTTCATCATGTTTTCACCTAAAAAGTAGCTAAAAATTAATAATTTTATTTATACGAAGGATGAAATAAATTTTAATTGCTTAATTTGCAACACATATTGTCTCTTGTTACGAAATTAAAATTTCTCATGTTATCATAAGAGTAACAAAAAAATAGCTATTTTTACACATTGTGAAAGTTAAAAAGTGTCAATTTTATTTATACGAAAGATAAAATAAAATTTATTTGTATATTTTGCAAGACGCATTGTCTCGTGTTTTGAATCTGAAATACATCTAAAAATTAGCATAGAAAATATTTAATTTCGCCAAGTTGCCACCTAAAAATTAGCTAAAAACCATAAAATAAATTTTATTTGCTTAATTTGCAAGCCATATTGTCTCGTTTTACGTTGCTTAATTCACCTAATTTTATCCCAAAAATTGGGAAAAAATGTCTTCATTTTTAAAAGTTTTATCATGTTTTCACCTAAAAATTTGCTGAAACTATAAATTTCACTTGTACGAACCATGAAATAAATTTTATTTGCTTAATTTTTAAGGCATATTGTCTCGTTTTACGTTGCTTAATTCACCTAATTTTATCCCAAAAATTGGCAAAAAATGTCTTCATTTTTAAAAGTTTTATCATGTTTTTACCTAAAAATTTGCTAAAACTATAAATTTCACTTGTACGAACCACGAAATAAATTTTATTTGCTTAATTTGTAAGGCATATTGTCCCATTTTACGAGGTAAATCACCTCATTTGATCCTAATATTGGGGAAAATTTTATCTATTTGTATAAGTCCCTAATGTTTCCACCTAAAAATTAGTTGCAAACTGTCTATTTTATTTATAGTAACGATAAAACAAATTTTATTTGCATATCTTGCAAGACGCGTTTTCTCGCTTTACATTGGTAAAATATCTCATTTTATTCCAAAAATGAGCAAAAAAATTAATTCAATCTATTTTTATAAAGTTCACTTTATTTTTACCTAAAAATCAGCTGAAAACTATAAGTTTTCCTTGTACAAACCATAAAATAAATTTTATTTGCATATTCTGCAAGGCATGTCTCGCTTTTCGAAGCTCAATTACCTCATTTTATCCCAGGGATTAGCAAAAATGTATCTATTTTTACAAAGTTTACACCTAGCTAGAAACTAGCTAGCAGAACCTGGCTAGAAACTATCGGTTTTATCTATACGAACGAAAAAATAAATTTTATTTGCTTATTTTGCAAGGCATATTGTCTCGTTTTTCGAAGTTAAAATATCTCATTTATCAAAAATACAAGCTCATCGTGTTTTTACCTGAAGACTATCAAAAAGTTATTAATTTTATCTATACGAAGGATAAAATAAAGTTGAAAATAAAATATTTGTGCTAACAAAACTAAATTTGATTTTAATTTTGACGAAAAAAGCGTTAAGCTGTAGCCTATTGTATCTAGAGTCGTTTTTGGTTTACAGCTATCAAAAACCAAATTTCTCGACTAAATGGTGTCAGTTTTTATTAGGGATTAGTGATGCCCACGATATTCTCGTTCGAGACGAGACTCGAGACGATACTTTAAATTTTCCTTGCGAGACAAGACGAGATTTTCAAAAAGTCTCGTCTCAAATCTCGCATGAGAGTCTCGCAAAAGTCTCGAAGTATCGCGAATAAAAATGGCAAATATGAATTATTTATTATAATTGTCGCGAATGTTATTGAAACATGTTTTTTAAAGCCGCATAATAGCGAGCAGCCTGTGTTTACAATAACTGTTACGCAATGTTTATCTTTCTGAGCTTTCCGAGATATTGCCACGTGTACGACTATTATACTAGAGTTGAAGACTTACCTAGGGAATACAAATATTCACCACATTTTTATATTGAATAAAATAGTTTTTTTCTGTACCGAGAAAAAAGTTTGACATTTTATCCCTATTGACAGGGATTTTTTATTAAGCTTTATGATTGGTATTAGTTTTTAATATTTTTACGACAATTTATTTTATATTCACCGACCTTTGGAGATCATCTACCTATTTCTCACCGGACTTCTCATGTTATAATCGTCCTATAATAATTGGTTTATTTCAGTTCTTGTCAAAAAAGCAAATTTGATAAGCTCGCGAGATTTTGAGAGAAATTTGCGAGAATTTCGCAAGAATCTCGCGCGAGACATGAGACGAGACGAGATTTTTATTGCGAGACGAGACTTTCCATTTTTTGCGAGACAAGACGAGATTTTTTAAAGTCTCGTCTCGTGGGCAACACTGTTAGGGATGTAACATTATGAACATTATGTTCGAAGCTGGCATTCTTCGTTGGATAATAATTTTGTTGGTGATGTTCCAGTTAATCCTCAGTAGTTACCATTTGCTCAATTTGTTTAGTGAGAAGTTTTACCGAGTCAGATTCTCACCGTCGATACCTACTCGCATCTCTTTCGCATGGCGCGGAATATAAATAAACCCCGGACTCTTCCCCGGACCTCTATCTCATATCGACGGCAAAAACGTTTTCCACCTGGTGGCGTTTGATAGCGCACGACTCCATGAAATATCGACTCGCCTATACGGGCTCTATCATAGGGAAACGGTTCAATGCTCCCCGTCGATGTGCGAGAGACTCCCTCTCTCTCTCTCTCTCTATACCTTTTTAATGACCCTTCGTAGCCGAGCAAATAAATAAATTATAGAGCCCGAAGATTTACAAGGCACGATCTTCTTTATGCTGCCTTTTTTCGACTTTTGCGCGGGTAATGAATTCATCGGCGTTTCCTTCTCCCCGGATGATTTGTTCGGCTCTTAGGAGATGGTCCCGCGGCCGAGAGAGTTATTACATTACGTTGCATTATGTTATAAGCGCGGCGCAATTTTATTGTGATGACTGGAGGTCGCGTAACGTAAATAATGTTACAACGGCCGGAGGTAAGATTTACGCGTCTCGGGGGTAGTAGCTTTAATAGTTCGAAAAATGGAAATGTGAAGAATAATTTTTCACATTTTTTTAAAATTTTAGGAATATTTTCAAGGGGTGACTTATTAGGCTTGTCGTTATCATTATCGTTGGGTTTGTGTTCTGTCCTTTAGGTAGTCTCCAATAAGCTCAAGAACAACAGCTGTTATACCATACCAATTTAATTTTTTCTAATAATATTTCGTGATTAATAATAGTATCGAACGCTTTTGCTAAATCAAGGAATACTGCTATTGTAAGAATTTCCAGTTTTTTATCATCCAGTTTACCATATATATAATCAGAAAAAGTAGCAAAAGCCAGTTCACATCCAATTCCTATGAGGAATTCAAAATGTTGTTTTGAAATAACTCTAGTGCTTAATTAAGAATGCTACAAATCTACCATATATAATTTTATTTAAAATTTTGGTAAAGCGCAACGGTGGAACCGAGGTGCGTCCCGCGGTCAGTAAAATGACCGAGGTGCGTCCCGGCAATAAAATTACATAGCCCAGGTCCGTCCGGCGGTTCAAAAAGGGATGGCCGAGGTGCGTCCGGCGGTTCAAAAAAGTACGGCATCCGTGTTGAGTTAGGCATAATATTTGTATCTTGATTGATTTTCCTTGCCCTCTTGCCCTATAATATTATCGTGATAAACATAGGATTTCCCGTTATTTTCGTATTCCCTTACCTAACTGTTTTTATGCTGGACTCAGCATTTTAATTCGGGGTTCAGTTGTCATTTGGCCTTGAGGTATACCGGGGCTCAATCGTAGGGTGGGATTAGCGTTACCGTTCGGATTTTCTGACCGCGGGGCTCTATTGTCGTGTGCCTGGCTGTTTTGACCGCGGGACGCACCTCGGCTATGGCCGTTTTGACCGCAGGACGCACCTAGGCAAGCAAAGGATCGTGTTTATGACCGCGGGACGCACCTAGGCTGCCAGCCAAGCGCAATTGGTCCGTAGTTATCGTCTGTAGTTATGTGTTATAGTTGTATCAAACAACTTCTTTTGTTGCTTGTTTCACGTACCTCTTTATATTTCTGTAGGGTTGATGGGTAGAGCTTGGCGTTAACAAGTTCAGTTACATACATTGTAATCAAATACAAACTCCTGTACCTTCAAAACGAACATAAATCACCGCAAAACCCGATGATTCACCGTATATACATTGATTTGTTATTACCCTGTCACCGTCACCTATTCGACAATTTAACAAAGCGCCCATGCAAGGGCCGAGGAGAGAGATTTCTCTCGACGACCTCCCGGAACGTTACCATTTTTCATGCCGTTTATCAAGTCGTTATCGAAGACATCGGGCCCGTAAATAACGACCGGATGGGACCGAATTGATACCGTCCAGATCAGATAATCCCTTCAATAATTTGATCCTAATAAGCCGTTTACGTATAGATAAGGTTTCGTCCGGTTCGAGCCACATGTTCGCCCGGAAGTGCTCCTCGGGAAATTATTATATATTTACCCATTTTAGGAAGTAACGAAAAGGCAGGGAATCGGGACTTAAATGAACTTCTCCCGGGAAGTTAACGCTGCGGCGGTGCGGTAAAGTACAAAGTTGGAAAAGGACAATCGTGTAAGTAGAGAAAGTTTTAACATCCCCTAATGGTTCTCGAGAAAATTAAAGGGAAGACTTGTCCGAAGTTGAACTTCAATTTGGCAACAACTTCACGCGAATTTTCGAAATTTTTACGTTTCCACCTCGCGTAGTGGCAAATTTAGTCTAGTGGAAGTGGTGAGTTAATTAGTTGCAACGCCTGCACATAAACCACCCTTGGCGCATCCACCATATCGTTCAACCCGCAAAACCATATATTAATTACGTTTTGCAGGCGTTGGGAGTGCTAGGAAATTTATACATGAATGAGGAGGGTGATATCGTTTAAAGTGGACGTTTGGCTTGATGCAAACACCGTAAATTCATACAGTAATGGGTTTGTGAAGTTTTTGGATTTGAAAGTTGTAATTAAGGACGACCATGAAAGTAACTGATATCAGAGTTCAAAAGGACTGATCACTATCTCCTACGCTCTATCATCGATATACCTTACAGAAACTCTCCACAAAAGGCAACAATAGGGATTTTAGGAGATTCTCTCTACCCTAAAGTGACGTGCGGTATGACTTATACCTGTGTACTTGTGGCACATGTGTACTTATGTACTTATACCATGCTTGTGGCACAACTCATCACGCACCATTTTAGGCGCGGAAACTGTCCCCCATTTAAAATTACGTGGGGGGTTGGGCCAGAAATTGGGGTCCATAATGTTCAGTTTTGTACCTTAACTTTTTGGATTAGAAATTCCGCCGCGGGCGATTTCAGACCGTAAAACGGGCAAAAAGTTATACCCCCATTGAAAATTATATGGGAATTGGGTCAGAAATGGAGAGATAGACAAGAAACCACGCATTTTGAGTACCAAAATGGGCAAAATTTGACCTTGACAAAAAAAGCCGTTTTTTGGGTTAGAACCGGCATAGATACACTACTGGTCTGCCTGCTGGATTTTCAGAATTTCTTGGTAGTCGCAGGTAATCGCGATAACAAAATTTATACCTGTCCGTATCTCTATTAACTTTCATCATGCCAATAAACAAAATTGGGAAAATTTGCACAGACCCAAGGATTTCCAAACTTCAAGATTTGAAATTTTTCCCATAATTAATTAATTCGTTTGGAAATTCTAACTGCCCATATTGAAAACCCAATGTCCATCTGCATTAATAACAATTGCAAAATTACAAACTACATCTTGCTTTTGAATTGTATACCTGTCTATAGGTATCTTGGTAATTAACAATTCTATACAAAGTTTGTAATAAACATCAAACTGATCTCTTGCTGCATTAAAGTTTTTCCGAAGATCAACCAATGCTTGTTAACGTTTCTAGAATTTTCTAGCTGCTTCCATTATTGCAATAGCACCGTGAATAGAAGTTTGAAATAATCAGCGAAGTACCTTTATGGGTACAAGTGTTTAAATCGAATATTCAAAATTAAAAAAAAAATTCCAGCCGCTTTTGATAAATTTTACAATTCGTACTTGATCATAACTAATCAAAGTGGCATTGTAAAATAAAATTTGTAAAAGCTATCATCTAACACAAGCTTCAAATTTTCGTCGATTTTCAAAATTTGTTTAACTTGGTAACAATTATTGAGCTATGCTCCTCTTAACTTTTTTGTCTCGTTTTCCCTCCTCCCTTCTCGGTTAACCTCAAAGACGACGCGTTAAAGTAACTACCCTCCATTAGACCACTCGCTCCTAATCGATAAGAACAAAAGGATAAAAGTCCTTTGTTCCGAGGAAATCAAGCAAGCGTAAAATACCTGCTAACTACAGAGAAAACAATAAAGTAGATTTGTTGCTAGTTATCCAATTGGATAACGTGGAAATTTACGGGTTTCGATCCGGTCGATCGTCGATTTCAGGAAAATGATGTAAAACGGGTGATAACGGGTAAGTACTTCACATCTCCTGTAATGGAAGGTGTTAGGTAATTAGATGCGGTGATAAATAGATGTACAAGGAAGTATGCACTATGCATATTTTTATTTTTAGGAAAGCTTTGAAAGTAGTTTTCTGATCGATAAAACGAAAGACTGTTTTTTGCATCATATTTTGCATATTTTTTTTAGTACTTATTTATATGGTTTTTATGCGAGACACGTATAACTTTAAGCCTCAAACTGGCGTAGTGCATATGATTTCATAAGTATGCAGAACCTCAACACTTACCTTCTGAACTGAATAGTCTTAGTCAAGTCAAGTTAAACGTTGGGAGGTTTGTGAATAGAAAATCATCATTCATTCGACGACGCCATTTTTGACTTTCGATTTACTTTTATCCGCCTGTCGCAGAAAGCTAAACAAAATCATCCGTAGATGGAAAAGCATTTCAGTAGGGAAATGCTATTTTTAACAATATTTTCCGTTTGTGTATGTTTACACTTTAGACGATTTTTATGCTAATACCGACGTGCCGTAGGCGATGGTAAGAGCGCTGGTTTATTCTAATGCTGTATGAATAATTTCGTTCCAAGTACATAGACAGTAGAGAAATTTCGTGTAAGGAAAGTACTAAAGCACATACTATAAATTAACAAGTCAGGGAGATATACAGCATGTTAGTCTAGTCAACAAGTTTAAAGAAAAAGGAAATCGGAGCTGTTTTCATCTTCGACGCTGTCCGGGCGTAATTGGCCGCATTTTCAGTATCGACTTCCTAATTGTATTTAATTATGTATTGCATTATTTATTTTAATCATTATTTTAACTGCCCAATATCGTATGACCAAAATTAGATCTCGTCAAGTATCGACATTTCAACATTAAATCTCGTCTAGTCTCAAAATTCCAAACTGGACGAGATGGAGACAAGTATTGATTTCGTAAACAATACCGAATTTGTCTATTAGTCGTTTTGGTCACAGTAAAGGGAAAAGACTCTTTAGTCGGATCCAATTTTTATTATTTACCTATACTAATCTTATCTCTCAGGCGTTCCCTTACCGATAAATCTCCGGTTATGAGGCACCGGAATTTGTAAGATTTTACGATCCGTCATAAAATAGGCAACATTCCGCGCTACGCGCTAAACCACTACTCTCGTAATTACATCGATACAGTCAGGAGTTATGTGATTTTGGGACAAATGTGTGCACTCCCGATATTAAATCGTGGAATATAAATCCCGATGATAAGCGGTGCATGTTGTCGGTACGTCGAAATGAATTAAATTATGTTGAAGTTGGAAGAGCGCCCCGGGGTAGTGGAATTGTGTCCCTGCAATCCCGCAGGTTCGATGGTATTGTTACCCACCTGAAACAAAATAAGGTTGTTTTAGTGATTTCATATTTATTCATATACAGAGGGAATTAACAGTTAAGTTAATTATGGTACAATTATATACATAATATAAATTTAATATCGAGTCAGAGTGAATGTATTGTTCAAGTAATCTATTTTATATTCCATTCACGACAGGGGTGGAATGACGAAAGCTCATTGGAGGTATAAATCCTTTAAAAATTGATTTGGGTAATAAGTTTAAGTGATAAAAATATTTGAACTGTAAGACCAATTTTGACAATGACTATTGTAAGTGCAATAATTGTAAAAAATATATTTTTTACCAAACGTAAGAAGAGTGTGTTAAGGAAAGTTGCTCATATTTAAAATTAATCCGTGAATTGTGTTTGAAGGTTAAATTTAGCATTATTTCAAAACATCTTATTTAAAACCAAATATTTTGAAAGAATCAGTGATGTTGCTTTATTTGCATCGATTTTGGAGACTCTTTTAATACAGTTTCGTTCTAGATTTCGTCCTTTTCCAGGACATTCTCGAGTACCTCTTCGTTGGCATCACTTGTTAATTTTAGATACAACGTAAAATACTTTCACCGTTTTGTCTTAGATTTGGTCGTGCCCAGATTTAATCGAAAACCTTTAAATCACTGTCTTTTTTAAGTTAAGTGTTACGTTGCCATAATTTTCATTCTGATATAGTCCTTTCCAGGGATTTCCCCGAAAACCTGTACTGTTTTAGATTTTCCATTTCTTCTGTTAAACTACGTTCATATTTTGTCTTGGATTTCGTCCTTTCCCAGTATTTTCCTGAAATCATATTCCAAAAAAATCTCTACTTTAACGGAATTTCCTAATTGTTTTAGATATGTTTTACGTTTTTAAAATTTCGCCTTACATTTCGTCCTTTCCCAGGACTTTCTGTAAAACATAAACTTTGACGTAATTTCTTGTGTTAAAATACGTTTTATGTTTTCGAAATTTTATCTTAGATTTCGTCCTTTCCCAAGGACTTTCCTGAAATCCTATTCCAAAAAAGTCTCTAATTTGATGTAATTTCCTAATTGTTTTAGATACATTTTACAGTTCCAAAATTTCGTCTTACATTTCGTCTTTTCCGAGGACTTTCTGTAAAACTTCCACTTAGACGTCATTTCTTAGGTTAGAATACGCCTTATGTCTTCATTATTTTGTCTTGAATTTCGTCCCTTCTTAGGACTGTTCCGAAATATTCTTTTAAAAAATCTCTAATTTGATGTAATTTCCTAATTGTTTTAGATACGTTTTACAGTTCCAAATTTTCGTCCTTTCTCAGGACTTTCTGTAAAACCAAAACTATGACGTCATTTCTTGGGTTAAAATGCGTTTTATGTATTCGATATTTTATTTTAGATTTCGTCCTTTCCCAGGATTTTCCCGAAATCCTCTTCTAGAAAATGTCTACTTTGATGTAATTTCCTAATTGCTTTAGATACTTTTTACATTTCCCAAAATTCGTCTTACGATTCGTCCTTTCCCAGGACTTTCTGTGAAACCTAAACGATGACGTCATTTCTTAGGTTAAAATACGTCTTACGTATTCGATAGTTTTCTTAGATTTCGGACTTTCCTGAAATCCTATTCCAAAAAAAGCTCTACTTTGACGCAATTTCCTAATTGTTTTAGATACGTTTTACAATTCCAAAATTTCGTCTTACATTTCGTCCTTTAAATTGGGTTAAAATTATCTTTTCGATAGTTTATCTTAGATTTCGTCCTTTCCCAGGACTTTCCCGAAATTCTATTCCAAAAAAATCTCTACTTTGACGCAATTTCCTAATTGTTTTAGATACGTTTTACAATTCCAAAATTTCGTCTTACGTTTCGTCCTTTCCCAGGACTTTCTGTAAAACCTAAACTTTGACGTCATTTCTTAGGTTAAAATACTTCATTATTTTGTCTTGAATTTCGTCCCTTCTTAGGACTGTTCCGAAATCCTCTCCTAAAAAATCTCTACTTTTATGTAATTTCCCAATTGTTTTAGGTAAATTTTACATTTCCCAAATTTCGTCTTACATTTCGTCCTTTTCCAGGACTTTCTGTAAAACCAAAACTATGACGTCATTTCTTGGGTTAAAATGGGTTTTATGTATTCGATATTTTATCTTAGATTTCGTCCTTTCCCAGGACTTTCCGGAAATCCTATTCCAAAAAAATCTCTACTTTGACGGAATTTGCTAATTGTTTTAGATACGTTTTACAATTCCAAAATTTCGTCTTACATTTCGTCCTTTCCCAGGACTTTCTGTAAAACCGCCACTTTGACGTCATTTCTTAGGTTAAAATACCTCTCATGTCTTCATTATTTTGTCCTGAATTTCGTCCCTTCTTAGGATTGTTCCGAAATATTCTTCTAAAAAATCTCTAATTTGATGTAATTTCCTAATTGTTTTAGATACATTTTACGCTTTCAAAATTTCGCCTTACATTTCGTCCTTTCCCAGGACTTTCTGTAAAACCAAAACTATGACGTCATTTCTTGGGTTAAAATGCGTTTTATGTATTCGATATTTTATCTTAGATTTCGTCCTTTCTCAGGACTTTCCCGAAATCCTCTTCTAAAAAAATCTCTACTATGACGTAATTATCTAATTATTTTAGAAACGTTTTACAATTCCATATTTCGTCTTACGTTTCGTCCTTTCCCAGGACTTTCTGTAAAACTTCCACATAGACGTCATTTCTTAGTTAAAATACGCCTTATATTTTCATTATTTTGTTTTGAATTTCGTTCCTTCTCAGGACTGTTCCGAAATATTCTTCTAACAAATCTCTAATTTTGATGTAATTTCCTAATTCATTTAGATACGTTTTACGTTTTCAAAATTTCGCCTTACATTTCGTCCTCTCCCAGGACTTTCTGTAAAACCTAAACTTTGACGTAATTTCTTGGGTTAAAATACGTTTTATGTTTTCGATATTTTATCTTAGATTTCGTCCTTTCCCAGGACTTTCCTGAAATCCTATTCCAAAAAAATCTCTACTTTGACGCAATTTCGTAATTGTTTTAGATACGTTTTACAGTTCCAAAATTTCGTCTTACGTTTCGTCCTTTCCCAGGACTTTCTGTAAAACCAAAACTTTGACGTCATTTCTTGGGTTGAAATATGTCTTATGTTTTCGATATTTTGTCTTAGATTTCGTCCCTTCTCAGGACTTTTCCGAAATCCTCTTCTAAAAAATCTCTACTTTGATGTAATTTCCCAATTGTTTTAGGTAAATTTTACATTTCCCAAATTTCGTCTTACATTTTGTGCTTTCCCAGGAGTTTCTGTAAAACCTAAACTTTGACGTCATTTCTCAGGTTAAAATACGGCTTATGTTTTTGATAGTTTATCTTAGATTTCGTCCTTTCCCAGGACGTTCCCGAAATCCTCCTCTAAAAAAATCTCTACTTTGACGTAATTTTCTAATTGTTTTAGGTACATTTTACATTTCCTAAATTTCGTCTTACGTTTCGTCCTTTCCCATCAGGACTTTGTGTGAGACCTCCATTTTGACGTCATATTTTGGGGAAAAGTACGTCTTATGTTTTCATTATTTTGTCCTGGATTTCGTCCTTTCCCTGAACTTTCCAGAAATCTTCTAAAAAAATTTTTACTTTGACGTAATTTCTTAATTGTTTTAATTACGTTTTACATTTACAAAATTTCGTCTTACATTTCGTCCTTTGCCAGGACTTCCTGTAAAACCTACACTTTGACGTAATTTGTGTGTCTTATGTTTTAATTATTTTACCTTAGATTTCGTCCTTTTCAAGGACTTTTTTGAAAAACTTTTATGTTGACGTCATTTCTTGCATTTTGACCACTTTGTCTTAACTTTACAGGACTTTACGAAACATCCAAAACTGTTACATTCTGAATCCCAGTGAGCTGTGTAAAATATAACTGACAGTCTTTGAAAAGCAATCTACAATCTTAAACAAAAGTGATGCATTTTAAATTATTTTTAGCTGTCTACATTTTGTAACACAATAATTTTTGATTTAGTGTCATAATTATTAGCATATATAAATATCGTTGATAAATTTTTTAAATAACTTGTCTTAATAACGTTTCGGTTTATTCTAGGAATAAAAGTAATTTATCGTTATGCAAATTATTGTCAAAATCCGTTTTAAATTGTGCGTCGGTTTTCAATAATCGAGTTAAATCCAAAAGATAAAATTTCAATTAACAACTGTACGTCATTTACACCTATTCTATTAGGAGACATGGATATGTAGGTACAATATTAGCGGTATTTCTGTTTGTTTGTTGTTCTTTCCGAATCAAGTATTGATTTCACCTGTATTTCACGAAAATGGAACTTCCCCTCCGGCTTTTTACGTATCACCGTATTATTAAACGCGAAATGCGTAATTCGATGATACCTCCCAAATTACTATTCTGTATGAAAAAATTTCGAAAACAGAACGTTATTACCTTCGGCCCTTTCGTCGTCGGATAACAAACCGATTTCATCTCGACGTCGCCATTATGGTAATTCAGGAAGGCGAAGCGAAGGGAAAAAATTATCAACGAAATACCTTTCTAGCGCGGCTCGTAAGATTGATGATGGCGGACCTTTCCGCGCTTATTCTGGAAATTATTAATATTAATACGGGGCGACAAGTTTGCTGAAGGGCGCCCTTCGCTATCGGGATCAACGTCTCGTCGTAATTAATCGAGAGAGAATCAGATTTGGGAAACGGACCCAAACTGTACTTATCTGTAATTTGCGGCCTTCGCCGTCATATACAAAAGAGAAAGTTCTGTTTACGTTTCGGTCCGAAAATGGCGTAATAGTTACTAGTCGCGTTCTTATTAATCACGACCGAAAGGACGACCTGACCAGGTCAGGGGTCGAGAAGTCAGGCTATATGGATTTGTTCGCCGTTAAACCGGTTACCTAACCTCGGTAAATCACGGCGTAAAAATTCGCGACCCGAATAAGGGAAAATGTGCCAACGGAGTGATCCGAGGTTTCGGCGTTAAAAATGTATGTTCGTCCCTCGAAAATGAAATCAACTTGTTTTCTTGAAACTTTCCCGGCGTCGAAGTTTCCGATTTTCCTTTTCTTATTACGTCAGGGTACTTTAAGTTTTCTTCGCCACAACCTTCTTTTTCCTCAAGTTCCAAAGTTCCAAGGTGAAATTACTTGAAAGTTCGCGAAAAGTGGATCTTACCCCGCATAGTTTGATTTCAGGAAGGGATCGATCATATCTCATACGCACTGATTAATTTGCCATTCAGGATCTGTTCATCTGAGAAAGTCTAATTCCCAAGGTTTGTTACACAAGTGAACGTCACCTAGCGGATCGTTTAATTTCACAAAATCGACGCCCTTGTCACATTGTACCGTCTCCTAATTGATTTAACATTCATTTTTTTATTACTTGAGTTACTAGTATCCTATTGTTACATTCGCCTCAATATTTTTTTATATCACTTGAAATCTCAAGGTGGAAATGTTGCAAAAGTTTACTAAAAGTAAACGTTAACCTGACGGTATAATTTAGGGAAACGATCGATCATGTGTACTAATTAATTTAAGCTAACAGTGATGTATGGCTGCAGAAGCTATCAGGGGTGAAAGGTAATACGCCTCATTGTCTAAATTTAGATGTCGGCTAATCGGGCCAGGTGTACTAATATTAAATTAGTGAGATGGAGTTATAGAAAAATAAATTATTATTAATTATGAAGGGTGTAATGATGACTAATCATATTAATGGTTAATAGATAGTCATAATTAATATCATAGCCAATTGTGTACCTATTAATGGTGGTCGCGAGATCGAGACTTCTCTCGTATCATTTCGAGACGAGACAAGATTAAATGTTGAAAATTCGAGACGAGACGAGATCAAATTTTGGTCTAGTCTCGAAAAGGTATCGATATTGTACATGTTCTTCATAATTTAATTTCTTTAATCTGATAAAAACTAAATACTCTACATCAAAATATAAAATCGATGACGCTTCTTTCGGATTTCTACTCTTAACTTTACCAGTTGTATAGGTACTTAAAAAAATCAGGGAATGTTGTCAAGACAGGACACTTTAATTTATGTCGAGATTTTTCGAGACCAAACTTAGATCGAGACGAGACGTAACTTTCCGGGATTTTTCGAGACCGAGACGAGACCAAATTGTTTCTCGTCTTGTCTCGAGACTGCCACTAGTATATAATGAAACTATAAAAATTGAATATTGTGGTATTGCAAAAAACTTAACAACCTAGTTTTATTCAGGTTTAAAGTAGTAGGTACTTATTTTGTATTTGTTTTTTTCGGATTTCTACTCTTAACTGTACCACTTCCATAGGTACTTCAAGAAAATCAGGGAATGTTGTCAAGACGGGACACTTTAATTTGTTTCGAGATTTTTCGAGACCCAGCCGAGACCAAACTTAGATCTAGACGAGACAAACTTTCCGGGATTTTTCGAAACCAAGACGTGACCAAATTATTTCTCGTCTCGTCTCGAGACCGCCACTAGTATATATTGAAATTACAAAAGTTGAATATTGTGGTATTGCAAATAACTTAACAACCTAGTTTTATTCAGGTTTAAAGTAGTAGGTACTTATTTTTGTATTTGTTTTTTTCGGATTTCTACTCTTAACTGTACCCCTTCTATAGGTAGTTCAAGAAAATCAGGGAATGTTGTCAAGACAGGACACTTTAATTTCTTTCGAGATTTTTCGAGACCAAGACGAGACCAAACTTAGATCGAGACGAGACAAACTTTACGGGATTTTTCGAGACCGAGACGAGACCAAATTGTTTCTTGTCTCGTCTCGAGATCGCCACTAGTATATAATGAAACTATAAAAATTGAATATTGTGGTAATGCAAAAAACTTAACAACCTAGTTTTATTCAGGTTTAAAGTAGTAGGTACTTATTTTTGTATTTGTTTTTTTCCGGATTTCTACTCTTAACTGTACCCCTTCTATAGGTAGTTCAAGAAAATCAGGGAATGTTGTCAAGACAGGACACTTTAATTTCTTTCGAGATTTTTCGAGACCAAGACGAGACCAAACTTAGATCGAGACGAGACAAACATTCCGGGATTTTTCGAGACCGAGACGAGACCAAATTGTTTCTCGTTTCGTCTCGAGACCGCAACTAGTATATAATGAAACTATAAAAATTGAATATTGTGGTAATGCAAAAAACTTAACAACCTAGTTTTATTCAGGTTTAAAGTAGTGGGTACTTATTTGTGTATTTGCTTTTTTCGGATTTCTACTCTTAACTGTACCACTTCTATAGGTAGTTCAAGAAAATCAGGGAATGTTGTCAAGACAGGACACTTTAATTTGTTTCGAGATTTTTCGAGACCCAGACGAGACCAAACTTAGATCGAGACGAGACAAACTTTCCGGGATTTTTCGAGACCGAGACGAGACCAAATTGTTTCTCGTCTCGTCTCGAGACCGCCACTAGTATATAATGAAACTATAAAAATTGAATATTGTGGTAAGGCAAAAAACTTAACAACCTAGTTTTATTCAGGTTTAAAGTAGTAGGTACTTATTTTTGTATTTGCTTTTTTCGGATTTCTACTCTTAACTGTACCACTTCCATAGGTAGTTCAAGAAAATCAAGGAATGTTGTCAAGACAGGACACTTTAATTTGTTTCGAGATTTTTCGAGACCAAGACGAGACTAAACTTAGATCGAAACGAGACAAACTTTCCGGGATTTTTCGAGACCGAGACGAGACCAAATTGTTTCTCGTTTCGTCTCGAGACCGCAACTAGTATATAATGAAACTATAAAAATTGAATATTGTGGTAATGCAAAAAACTTAACAACCTAGTTTTATTCAGGTTTAAAGTAGTGGGTACTTATTTGTGTATTTGCTTTTTTCGGATTTCTACTCTTAACTGTACCACTTCTATAGGTAGTTCAAGAAAATCAGGGAATGTTGTCAAGACAGGACACTTTAATTTGTTTCGAGATTTTTCGAGACCCAGACGAGACCAAACTTAGATCGAGACGAGACAAACTTTCCGGGATTTTTCGAGACCGAGACGAGACCAAATTGTTTCTCGTCTCGTCTCGAGACCGCCACTAGTATATAATGAAACTATAAAAATTGAATATTGTGGTAAGGCAAAAAACTTAACAACCTAGTTTTATTCAGGTTTAAAGTAGTAGGTACTTATTTTTGTATTTGCTTTTTTCGGATTTCTACTCTTAACTGTACCACTTCCATAGGTAGTTCAAGAAAATCAAGGAATGTTGTCAAGACAGGACACTTTAATTTGTTTCGAGATTTTTCGAGACCAAGACGAGACTAAACTTAGATCGAAACGAGACAAACTTTCCGGGATTTTTCGAGACCGAGACGAGACCAAATTGTTTCTCGTTTCGTCTCGAGACCGCAACTAGTATATAATGAAACTATAAAAATTGAATATTGTGGTAATGCAAAAAACTTAACAACCTAGTTTTATTCAGGTTTAAAGTAGTGGGTACTTATTTGTGTATTTGCTTTTTTCGGATTTCTACTCTTAACTGTACCACTTCTATAGGTAGTTCAAGAAAATCAGGGAATGTTGTCAAGACAGGACACTTTAATTTGTTTCGAGATTTTTCGAGACCCAGACGAGACCAAACTTAGATCGAGACGAGACGTAACATTCTGGGAATTTTCAAGACCGAGACGAGACCAAATTGTTTCTCGTCTTGTCTCGAGACCGCCACTAGTATATAATGAAACTATAAAAATTGAATATTGTGGTATTTTTACAAATTCCATGACGTAATTTTGATCAGTTTTAAAGGTATATATGGTAACGTTTATTTCTAATTTATTTACACTGTCCTAATTTTACACTACGCACTACTTAATTTATCTTAACTATTTCCTAACTAATTAATTTATATCGCACTCTTAATCATTAATTTATTTATACGCTCTCGCTTGTCTGTTTTTCGGCTTGTTTATTCACTCGCTGCTTCACGTCTAATCTAATCTCCGACCGCAAGCCCGCTTATATACACCTCAATTGTTTTTCGCGATGGTTCCTGAAATAACTCGAACCTTTTTTTATGTAGAAACGTCCAGAAGGTAATAAATCATTCTTCCTTAATAAGATGTTGCCGGGACTCAATTAAGCGTAGCGGCGTTCCTTTGAGGAAAGCCGCCGTCCGATAAGAGTAAATACATTTCGCGCTGCCTGTTTACATTTACGCGTTACAATATTTTTGTATTGCTTTGATAGTCTTTTTAAAGTACTGTCTGCTAAAAGAATAACAGAAAAAAATTGTGAATTAGGCTAAATGTAGGTACCTACTTATCAAATGCGGAATACTTTTGCATTAAATGATATAAATACAAAACTCTTTAGATAATTATAATGTCGGTGTAAGTCACGAATACAAGAAATTCAGGGATAGGAAATTTTGGTAATTTAAAACATAATTTTATTTTGTGCCTAAAACACATATGTAGCTACTTAGGTTACTAATTTGGGGAAAAACTACATACAGACAAATGATTCCACTTTAATTTTCTGGAAAATTGTCGCTCCTTATCGAAATGTAACAAGACCAAGTAATGACGTACAGTTAAGGGTAGTTTTTACCCCTCAAAAACCCCTAAAAATATATTTACCTTGAAAGAGGTACATAGTTATAATCAGCTTACCAAATGTAGTATTAGGTCTGACTTAAAATAATTTTGGAGATGATGACAGTATTTATTTATTTAAAAAAATTATATTAGCATTTTCAGACAAGACTTCACTAAGTGGTAGTGTTTTAGGACATACCACCCTGTCGAAAAGTATGTGACACTTGTCTTTAACATCCTATATATTGTCAAATGTGCATGAAAAACATCAAATCTTACAATAATCAAAACACTACTTAAGTAATTTGTAAAAAATGAATGCGAACAATATAGTTGAACGTGGCGAGATGACAGAATTAGCTTTCTTATTTTCTAAAATCTAGGATACCAGAAATCCATCAAATTCCAATATTTCCACTCCTTTTCATCTTTGAAAACGTAATAAAACCGAACGTTTATCCCTGTTTAAATTACGTTAATGAAAGGAGGGAGTTCAGAGTATCGTGACCCGTAGGCTGGGTTTAGTTAAAGTATCGCCGTGTTCCCGAGAAGTATCGAAGTACCTTAAGATACAATTCCAAACACAAAATAACATATAATTTTTTCAGTCATCAGCCAGGAACTTATACTTATACACTAACTGCGCAGTAACCACTTGACACCTTTACCTTTAGCCTCCTCGGTACCGTCCCGTTAGCTTTCTTTCCGTTAATTTCACGGGTCAAATTAGAAGTTCCCAAAACGAAATTATCAATGGACGGTACTATGTAGTTATTTCTCGGCCCACCTCTTCATATTCTTCCATTTCATGCGACGATCGAGCAAAATTACACGGTCGTGTAAAGTGCTCACTTCGGTAATAATTATCCGCATAACTTTTACTCTCACCCAATGGGGAAAAATCATCGAGACGTCAAGAGCGTTCGTGATCTACGGTTTTCGGACACGGAACCGCTTAGGGAGCGAACAACGTTTCCCTCTGATTTAAGAGCGAGGTGGAGCCGATTCTTCAACGTTAATTGTATCATCCTCGACGGGTACTTTTTTCATATCTGGCGCTTTTGTTCCTCGCGCTCGCCGCGAAATAAATTAGGATCTCCGGAGATTAAATTATTTCTTCCCATTTCTGCGTAGAGTCCCACTTTTTCCTCTGTCTCGTGAACGCCGCAATGAAATCTCGCTCCCAAATTTGACGAGGTTGAGGAATAGGCCAGGGAAATGAGCAAAAAAAAATAATCGTGATGTGTTCATCAGAGTACTTTGTCATATATAGGGTGTTTCAATTTGCGTTTGCCAAATACAAACGGGAAATAGATACGGTTAATTTAAGCAAAAAAAATTCGTGGAGTGGATTTCGAATAAAATTGAAAAAAACCGAAAATTGACAAGTATAAAGTGCCCTTTACAGAAGATGTAGCCAAAATCGTTAGAAAACCTTTTCATACCTATAAATATTCAAAGTTTCAAAAAAATTCTTGTAGCGAATTTGGAGAAAAATTAAAAAAACCGAAAAATGACAAGAGTAAACTACCCCTTTATCCTGGCCGATTTTAATGAAAAGCTTATTTTCACGTCCTGGTATGGTACAAAGTCTAAATATAAAGTTTTGACCGTTTGTGGTTTTTTGTTTTTGAAAAAATCCTACCACAGACATACACACATACACACATACATACAGACGGTTTTCCAAAAACATGCTTTTTGGATTCAGGAGACCTCAAAACGTTCAGAAATGCTAATAACTCAATTTCGAAAAATCGACCGGATTACAATACTCTCATATATGAGAAGGTAAAAATTTATGCATGCCATCATATGGTTTGTGTTACAATAAACGAGAAAATTTAATTTCCCTGGCCTAGAAGAAAACGCATCCCTGTACGAATTAACTCGCTGTGTCGTCGAAATTTGGCCGTGTTTCCCCCCTCTAAACACGCCCAATAGGTGTAATTGGCGTGTGTGCCGTAATGCTACAGCGGTTTCGGCACAAACGGCGTAAGGGTAATGAGTGGATACGCGAGAGGAGTTCGGCTCGGTTTGCTCCCCATCGATCTTGGAGCGTGTATAACGCGGAGAACAACGGCGGTTATTGTGGGAGTTCCCCTGCCGGGTGTGATGAATTTCGGTCCCGCTCGACGAAATATTGTTCCTGGGGCTCGAGAAGGGACGGATAGTCGGTTTCTTGAAATTCCCCTGAAGGAATCTGAAGGGGAAATCGATGAGTACGAAACTACTTGGATTTACAGGAATGAAATGAACACTCCAGTGGGAACGTACCGCAGAAACTAATATGTTTCATTTCTTCAATTTCACTTAAGGCCAAATTAAGACAGTAAAACCTTTTACTAGTAATTTTACGAAAATTTGTTTATTTGGTTCAATGAGGGGAAAAATGACAGTAAAAGTGTCGTTTAAATAGTTATTTATGGTACTAGTGTGTTATGTTGAAAATAAGTCACGCGAGAAGATTTATACCACGAGGCCGTCAGGCCGAAACATAACAAGCGAGTGGCATACAATGTTTTATCCATCAAGTGAAAGAAATTGTTTTTTATGAGATAATAATTAATAAGCTTTGTGATCAAATCAAAGCTACTTGCGTCTCTAAATGTCAAAATGACTTGACCGTGACTTTTTTACGTTTTGTTTAAAGTAGGTTGTTTGTTTGGTTGCCACGGGCAATAAATAAATACATAAATAGAATACTACTTTCAATATGAACGTGAGTTATAATCCATAACTCATTAGTGAGTTATTATTAGAGTGATTATAACACACTAGTGTGTTATTTGATAGTTTACTTGTCTAAAATGACATTGATAATGACTAATGACAGCCATAACTGTCTTGGATGAAATAAATTATCTAGAATTTCCGTACAGTCAGTGATGATCTTCTGGCAATTCTGTACAGAATTCATGCTTCTATATTTTCTGCAACTTGCCATAAATATCAAAAGTGAAAGATACTACAACAATAAAAAAAATATTATTACTAATTTTTCAGAAAATTTATCCATCTACTTGAACGTGTTATAACGCATGCAGGACAATCAGAAAATTGGAAAATCATTGCCTTTCACCAATTTTGAATAAAAATGTTTCCAAAAGTACTCCCATAAAATAAAAATATCGTTTTCTTAGCGTACCTTTTAGCTGACATTCGGCATAATTGGTTAATGCTTTACAAATGTTTGTATTGCAGATGGCAACAACGTTTTCTTGTTATTTTTACAAATTTAAAACAATTATGATGAACATTAAAACTAACACCAATTTTACTTTCCCAACGAAACCAAAATATGTAAAATCCCAATATTTTGACTTATATTAATATTATTGTACAATTCCATTAACACTAATGTGAATTTATACCACAAAATATTTATCTGGCCTAATTTTAATAATATTTCAATGCCTCGTGTTGCAATTTTTGTAATCAATCCCTTAATTATGTTGGGATGTTCTCGGGGCCAGGAGCCGAAGCTGAGTTGATGTTCTAGGTGGAACCCCCAAAAATGAAACACTCGTTTCAAAATCCAATCTTTAATAATTCAGCCTTATTATCCTTAAAATCCCTTAATTAATTAACATGACCCCAACACTACAATCATAATATTTAAAAAAAAAGTTTATTAAATTACATAAAGCAGTGTCCTTATTTATGTATACATTCCCGGGAATGTTAAGGCACCTCCTAGTTACCTGGAAACATAGTACGGTGTTAAAAACCGAAAAATGTTCTTCTTCTGGGAAAAAGGAACTTCTGGAAGAATCCTAGAAGTTCCCTGTCTGAGAGGCAAAAAATATGTTTAAAACTTGTTTTTGTAAGTTTTATTCTGAGGTTCCTCTCGAGAAATTGGCATAGATCCTATACTACATGGATGCGTATTGCCGATTCTCCTGTATAGGGCCGTGTGTCAACATTTGAGGTAATTGCTTGGCCCAACCAGGGACGTACTGTACTTTGAGTGCCCAAAGAACACAACCAAATAATTAATAATTAATTTTAATATCAATTTAGATTCACTTGGTTGCATTTTTACTCGTTGAAATTCATTCCCAAAACGTAATTAATTAGTGTTTGTACACCGGCACTATTCTATTATTATTATCAATTAAAAATATTTTGACGTTTCCATTAAAAAAATTAAAATAGTTTGCAACTATTACTATTATCTATACATTTAAATATATACCTACTTTCCGACTATTAACGTTAAATTAATTTAAATAATTAGTTTGTGCGATGGTTGCTCTTTATTTTATTTTCGCTTTTAATTAGGTTTTTTGAACTGTAAACAATATTTGCGCATTTTAATGAAGTCACCAGTTACCTATAATTGTTATGTAGGCATATCTCACATTATTATCGTATAAAAATTAGATAGTATGATCTATATATAGTGTAGTGTATAAATTGACTTTCTGACTGTAAGTCAAGTCTGTCTTTTTTTATTTGAAAAATTACAAGTGTTATAACAATTTAAAACTCCTCTTTGTTAATATGGAATAACTCGAAATTGATTAGATACGTGTATAAGACTTGTAGTTTAGTATTCCCATTACTTCTGGCCTTCTAATTTGTATGTTTCCATAGGATTTTATAGCAAATAGTTACTTTGTAAACATTTCTAAAGGGTTTGTAGCAAAATTAAACTGTTCGATTCCTGCTACTTATTGCTGAGTCGTTGTTGATGATTGTTATTAAAATCACATTACAACATTTCTATCGTAGGTTTTGGATTTTTATAGTAGGTGTGTGTTCAATTTCTCCAAAAGATTAGTAGTTTTCTCCGATAATTTTATTGTGGCTGGCAATTTACTTAACATTCGCTGTTAGAAATTTGATTGTAAGTGCACCTTATATTTTAAGTGCAATCAATCAATCAATCAATGCGCAATGATATACGAGTATAGGGACGTTTAGAAAAAGTAATTTTCCAATTTCTGAGGGGGGTAATGGATGAAAATTTTTCTCTAGATTTGTCTTTTCGATCTTATCGAAAGATCTTATTGCATTCATTTATTTGTTATAACAAGACAAATTGTGATATCGCAATATTGTATTACCTATATTTTACAAACAATTTGTTTTAATAGATCTGTTATACAACATCATTATTTTTCCAGGATGTGCGTCGCGTTCGCCAAATCCATCCCATCAATCGGTAAGTTTTTATCTAATTACCTTCGAGTGCGCAAATTGCCCGTACAAAAACCAACAACAACGTACAAATGGAATACGACCGCGACCTTTTCATTACACGTGTTTTTCTATGGCGAGAGCGAGTGCACAGAGTGTACATCCATTAGTGCTTCTTTCATGAGGACACAACATTGTTCGCTTCAGTTTGTGCATTTAAACTCCCGTTTTGCTTTTTAAAATCAATACTCCTCTGCGCCACAAAAGGCAAGAGAACTTTGTGTGCCGCGTCCAAATGTACCAGAGACGTTATGTAAAACGTTGGGGGAACTGGGAACAGAAAAGGAGAATTCAATGTCTCGATAATTTAGATTTCGAGTGATGTAATTGATTGAAAACCAGGTGAAATTAAAACGTTCATATTTAAGAGATTCATTCTTCCTTATGGATTTTGTGATTTTCATTTTGATGTGATTCGAGGTAGGGAGTGCTCTTGGGATTTCCGCTGGAGCGGAGGGGATGAATTTTTCAGCAATCAGCTTACATGAAATCAAAATTTTTTTTAGGGTTGTAGGGTCGGGGTGGGTTTTGCAGAGGGGATGATAGTCAAACAATATTCATCGATTTTGAATTTTTGGCCATCAACCTGTTGGAAATCAGAGAAATTGTGACTAATTTTGAATGATTGTTGAAGTCAGGGGGTGAGATTGCAATTATGCATATTATAAATATCAGATTATCTGTCAATATAAAAATAGTAAATAATATAAAATGTTGTTTCAAAATTCATAATTTTCTTGATATAACTTGTTTATGGGAGTTTTTTAAAGGAAATTTAGGAAGTTTTAACTTTTGCTTTAATTATTTTTTTAATCATATTCTGAATGGGAATTTTAGTTAGTAATTGTAATTACAATTAAAAATTCCTAATTTGGTTAATACAACTTTAATTTTATTGAAACCCTAAAATAGTTTGTGAAATTTTTCTAAAGAAGTTCAGTGAGTTTCAACTCATTTCATAAAGAAGTTTCGAAGTTAGACCTATCACTAGAAAGTTTATTAGGCAATTCCTTTCAAAATCCATAATTTTCTTGATATAACTTTGTTTATGGGAGTTTTTTAAAGAAATTCAGGAAGTTTTAACTTTTGCTTTAATTATTTTTTTAATCATATTCTGAATGGGAATTTTAGTTAGTAATTACAATTAAAAATTCCTAATTTTGTTAATACAACTTTAATTTTGGTGAAACCCTATAAGATGGTTTGTGGAATTTTTCTAAAGAAGTTCAGTGAATTTCAACTTATTTCATAAAGAAGTTGCGAAATTAGACCTATCACTGGAAAGATTATTAGGCAATTCCTTTCAAAATTCATAGTTTTCTTGATATAACTTTTTTTTATGGGAGTTTTGTAAAGAAATTCAGGAAGTTTTAACTATTGGTATAATTATTTTTTTAATCATATTGTGGGTGAAAATTTTAGTTAGTAATTGCAACTAAAAATTCATAACTTTGTTAATACAACTTTAATTTTATTGAAACCCTGAAAGATGGTTTGTGGAATGTTTTTCAAGAACTTCAGTGAGTTTCAACTCGTTTCATAAAGAAGTTGCGAAGTTAGACCTATCACTAGTAAGTTTATTAGGCAATTCCTTTCAAAATTCATAATTTTCTTGATATAACTTTGTTTATGGGAGTTTTTTAAAGAAATTCAGGAAGTTTTAACTGTTGCTATAATTATTGTTTTTAATAATATTCTGTGAGTGGAAATTTTAGTTAGTAATTACTAATTACAATTAAAAATTATTTTGTTAATGCAACTTTATTTTGTTGAAACCCCATAAGATGGTTTGTGGAATTTTTCTAAAGAAGTTCAGTGAGTTTCAACTCGTTTTATAAAGAAGTTGCGAAATTAGACCTATCACTGGAAAGATTATTAGGCAATTCCTTTCAAAATTCATAATTTTTTTTATACAACTATGTTTATGGGACTTTTTTAAAGAAATTCAGGAAGTTTTAACTTTTGCTATATTTATTTTTTTAATCATATTCTGAGTGAAAATTTTAGTTAGTAATTACAATTAAAAATTCATATTTTGTTAATACAACTTTAATCTTATTGAAACCCTGAGAGATAGTTTGTGGAATTTTTCTCAAGAACTTCAGTGAGTTTCAACTCGTTTCATCAAGAAGTTGCGAAGTTAGACCTATCACTGGAAAGTTTATTAGGCAATTCTTTTCAAAATTCATAATTTTCTTGATATAACTTTGTTTATGAGAGTTTTTTAAACAAATTCAGGAAGTTTTAACTTTTGCTATCATTATTTTTTAATCATATTCTGAGTGGAAATTTTAGTTAGTAATTGCAATAAAAAATTCCTAATTTTGTTAATACAACTTTGATTTTGTTGAAACACTATAAGATGGTTTGTGGAATTTTTCTCAAGAACTTCAGTGAGTTTCAACTCGTTTCATAAAGAAGTTGCGAAGTTAGACCTATCACTAGTAAGTTTATTAGGCAATTCCTTTCAAAATTCATCATTTTCTTGATATAACTTTGTTTATGGGAGTTTTTTAAAGAAATTCAGGAAGTTTTAACTTTTGTTATAATTATTTTTCTTAATCATATTCTGAATGGAAATTTTAGTTCGTATAAATTACAATTAAAAATTCCTAATTTTGTTAATACAACTTTAATTTCGTTGAAACCCTATAGGATGGTTTGTGGAATTTTTCTAAAGAAGTTCAGTGAGTTTCAACTCGTTTCATAGAGAAGTTGCGAAATTAGACCTATCACTGGAAAGTTTATTAGACAATTCCTTTCAAAATTCATAATTTTCTTGATATAACTTTGTTTATGGGAGTTTTTTAAAGAAATTCAGGAAGTTTTAACTTTTGCTATAATTAGTTTTTTTAATCATATTCTAAATGGAATTTTAGTTAGTAATTTTATTGCAATTAAAAATTCATATTTTGTTAATACAACTTTAATTTTGGTAAAACCCTATAAAATAGTTTGTGGAATTTTTCTAAAGAAGTTCAGTGAGTTTCAACTCGTTTCATAAAGATGTTGCGAAGTTAGACCTATCACTAGAAAGTTTATTAGGCAATTCCTTTCAAAATTCATAATTTTCTTGATATAACTTTGTTTATGGGAGTTTTCTAAAGAAATTCAGGAAGTTTTATCTTTTGTTATAATTATGTTTTAATCATATTTTGAGTAGAAATTTGAGTTAGTAATTGCAATTAAAAATTCATAATTTTGTTAATATAACTTTAATTTTGTTGAAACCCTAAAAGATAGTTTGTGGAAATTTTCTAAAGAAGTTGAGTGAGTTTCAATTAATTTCATAAAGAATCAAAACAGATATTATATTATATATAAAATATAATAAAGAATTGAACAGAATTGAATTGAAATTGAATTGAAATTGAATTGAAAAGAAGATCACTTGTTCTCAAAGGGTGACGCCTGTGGATATTGGTAGATGCTTTGTAGTATAGGGGTGGAATTTTGACTTTCGAGAATTTAGGGGTGGAAAATATTAATAAGATTTTTATTGCCAATATAATTACATGTTGGATCCTATACGTAATACATGCTACAGATTTTACACTGCTCTTCGTTAATTACAGTACTTATATTTAATTAGAGTAAAATAGTGAAATAGAGTAAAAAAAATGACTCTTGGTTTACTTTAAAATTTCCAGAGGAAAGGTATGTTGCAAAAGATATGTGAATAGATTTTGTAAGTTTCATAACTTGTTTGAAACAAGATATTTTAAGAATATGGTAGTGGTGTACTTTAGGTTTGGTAACACCATTTATTCTAAGGTTGGAAGGTAGAATATGAGAAACTTTATCTTAAGATCAATTTTAAGTCAAAATCATTTGACTACCAATATAATGACCAGAGATTCTACCCTTCTACTATACTCAGGATGGCCTAACTGTACAATGTAACTGAAATATATTTCGCTAACCTCTCGATAGCCGCTTCCGTCCATACTTGCGGTCCCCATTGTACCACCACCTTTACCATTTATAAAATTTTCTTCCGCTGTCCGCATTAGGCTCGCCGCAATAGTTCAAGTTGATTTCGCTTTGTTAAGGCCAAACCCAGAGAAACGTGTAGGGAACAATGGATCGAGATGCACGAGGAGAGATGCAAGTAGTAGTTGCGAAAGTTCGTCTCTATATAATTCTGTTTTACTTCGGGCAAGGTCAATATTGTTAGGTTGTCGCCGTGGAGGAAGTAAATGAGCAACCGTAACGCCCGTCAGATTCGGTCCAAATGTGTTCCGAACAATGGTGGAAGAGAGCTCCGTTCGGCCCGAGGTTTTAGTGCAGAAATTTTCATTTTTTCCATATCCGGAGAGACGTTAATCTCAGTCGTTTAATCGTAACCGGGCGAATTTCAACGTAACGAACGTCAGCATGTTTATTGTGACGTTTTTCGGGTTCAAAATAACGACACTCCACTAATTAAATACTTTACTAAACTAATTTATTTAACACTAATAACTAACACTTATTACTTAATTTATACATCAACTGCGGCCATGCAAACTTGACCGAGACGTTTTCTTACGATTCGATTAATACAGAAACACGAGATAATAAAAATAATTACTGTTAATATGGAATTTGAAGGGCTCAAAAGTGTTTAAAAATTGAGTGGTAATGGTACTGCGCAGAATCCGGGAGTGTCGTCACTTTTCATTAATTTTTCGTGTTATGTCAAGTGTGGAAAATTTAAAATTTTCTATGCGACTCGTTGACAAATCGCCTAAAATCCGGGACATTGAATACGCTCTGATTTTAACTTCAGCGACAGGGTTTCTCGGCATTTCCCGACGGACGTTTACCGAAACTATTAACTACTTATCCGGGTCCCGAAGGTTCTAAACTAACAAAACTGTCGGTATCGATATTTCGCCGACGTCGAAATTTAATTAGAAACTGGAAGGGAATGGGACATCCAACGCTTCTCGGTTTAAAATTGTAAATAGAGCAAGTCCTGAATATGGACATTAGGAGAATGTTCCGTTCGATGAATTTTGGTTAGCCTTGCCCAGATTTCCTCAACTTTATTAATGTTTATTCTTGTTACATAGCGTTGTGGTTATCCTGGTGAATGTCGGTGAAACGACAAGTTCAAAAAGCCACAATAGATGAGAATAAAAACGAAGTTTGATTGGTTGGGATTTACTGTTATTTTGACGCTTCTTTGATCAAAATCCGATGACAATAACTAACTTGAACTTGAACGACGTTAAAGAGCATCTTCAGGTTCATCTTCTGATTATCTCATGATATTAATAACAAATGATATGAAAAATTATTAGCAGTATATGTAGGTCGCTATTAAGGTTCCAGGGTATATTACCTATTTGAGGTATTTATAACGCGAGTATTTCATTCAAATTGAATGTGTTGTGACAAGTGTCGAAGTGGGAATTTTCCAAAATTTCTTTAAAGCAACCAAACAAAAGGAAGAGGTGGTTGGAAACATTATCTTGCAAGCAAATTACCGTTGTAATTGAATTAGGAATTGTCAAAGTGTCGTAATTTCAATGAGAAATCTAACAAAGTGGAAATTGTTTGAAATCCTCCATGAAGCTTAAAACCGGGAATATGACACAGCCATTTAACACCTCTTAGAACTTATTTGGTCAACAGTTTCTTTGTAAATTATTTACTATTCATTACTTGCTACATAGTAAATAATTAGTGAAATAGCCACATTTCCCTTTTTTTCTCTCTTTAAATAATTGTTATCACACCGAAAGAAAGCCCCTCAAATTGAAATCTTAGTCGCAGCTCACCAATAGGAAAATTATTATAAAAATCAATTATTGACATAAAGATATAAGATAGTTATTAAAGAAATAGGTAAATGAATAGATGCCTACCTAGGTACACCTTAAAATCGTCTTACATGAATAACTTTCTTAAAAATCAATAAAATTGGATGGGCTTTTCGGTGAACTATTTAGAATTCGACTTAGAATTTCGATGACTACCTTTCGGCACACTAAACAACAAAGTGACCGAAGTGCCTTTATAAGGAGTTTTGAAAATTTTATTGAACATTCTGAATTCAAGAGAAATTCCGGGTTTTTGAATTTAACGTCCTGGTTTTTTCTTACCTAAAATTCTTAACGACTCTGCCCTCCGTACCAGCCGAAAAGGTTTCCATAATTTATTACATTTGATTATTATTAGAAATGGCGGGAAGGAACGAATGTTGAAATTTAGTTTCGGATGGGAGAAAACGAAATTAAGGCTCAGTTAGGGTAATTATAATATAGAGAGTGTTGATTAGAACCGTCTAGTTAAAACACAACACTTTAGCCCTCGATTCTCAACGGCAAATAACAAAAGTGCCCTTACTTACTTAAAGGAAGTTTTGATACTCCTAACAAGACAAATTGACATAATGGTCTTTTCATTATCTATTATGTATGTCATAACATCTATGTACATCTATTATACAGCCCCACAAGAAAACAATAAAGTCCGGATCTGTCGATCAGACATGTGTATCCTTACGCATTTTTCACCGCTGAATCCGAATCCGGGGTCAGACAAAGACCTGCACCCCTAGAATTGGCCCCAGAGGCCGAAAATGGCCGCCATAAGTTGTGAAACGTGAATTCCGGGATAACGGACGAGGTCGATTCATTCCAAAGCCAAAGCCGAATTCGTGCTCAAAAAAGTTTAGAACCGACTGGGATTCACCCTCTGAGATCGGAAAATCGGCCCCCGGGGGTCGGAAAATCGGCCCTCGGAAGCCGGAAAATCGAGATTCGCAGGTCGCGATCGCAGCACCCGGATTTTCATGTCCTTTCGAACTGCGTCTGCGTTGTTGAAGTTTGGAAGTACATGAAAATCCGAGTGCTGCCATCCCGACCTGCGAATCTCATTTTTCCGGCCCCCGAGGGCCCATTTTCCGGACCCAGGGCGTGAATTCCAATGGGCCTCGAATTGTTTCACCGTCGTCTACGTTGGTAAAGATTGAAAGTACATGAAAATCAGAGTGCTGCGAATCCCGACACGCGAATCTCGATTTTCCGGCCCCCGATTGACCTTTGGGGCCAATTCCAGGGGTGTAGGCCTTTTTCTGACCTCAGACTCGGATTCAGCTGTGAAAAATGAATAGGGATACACATGTCTCATCTACAAATCCGGACTTTATTTTTTTTGTGGGGCTGTGTTATATTTTATGGATAGTATTTCTGTCCATGGTCGAAATAAACTGAGTACCTGCTCTCCCTTCTAGCGAAATCTATAAATCCGCGTTTACTTAACCAACGGCAATCCCGTTATCCCCGGCAAACTTCCAGACGAGGAACGGAACGAGAGTTCGCCCCCGCGGCGCATCCGGATCCTTGTTTCCATTTATGGGACCGCTGAAAAATCATGTAACAAACTTTTCCAATTTGGGAAGTTTCAGGTGGCGTAGCCGTGCGTGCGGGACGGGCGTTCTTAGAGCGATCGATCTTTGTTCCCCGGAATGCGGTGATTAATGAATCCGTTCCTGCGACGGAAGTTAGGGGAACTGAAATATTTACTTTATTAAAGAAACGGGAGTACGGCTTATAGCTTTATTAGCCCGACTTGGGGGATCGAGAGGAGGAGGAGGAGGATTTAAGTGCGAATTCACAATAATTAAAATGTTTGATCGATGTTGGGTTTAATTTGGAAACTTAATCGACAGGTAGATACCTATTCACGATTTATCCTCAGGAGTTAACAAATTGGGGTTCTTGCTTCCTCTTAGTAATTAAGTCTTGACGAATTGCAACTGAAGAAACTATGAAACTCGGCCATGTTACATTTCGATATTTCGAACATATTAGAAGTATTGTTTCTAATTGTTCATATTGTTTGAAAATTACTGAAATTTGATATTCTTTCATAAATAGATGCTCGAGTTGTTGGCTTCTTAACAGCGCCATCGGTTAAATGTAAAAGGTGAAGTTTTGCAAGTTGCGACAGTCTTGCATTACTTCTTCTTCTTCTTTACGTGTCGTCTCCTTTAAGAAGGTTGGCTATCATCATGGCGATTTTTATCTTTGAAGTTGCGGATCTGAACAAATCAACAGAGCTACTGTTGTACCACTGCCTTAGGTTGTTCAACCAGGAGATGCGTCTTCTTCCTATACTTCTTTTACCCTGTATTTTTCCTTGTATAATAGTTTGCAACAGTGTATACCTCTCCCCTCTCATCACGTGGCCCAGATATTGCAATTTTCTCATTTTGATTGTGTTGATTATTTCTTTCTCCTTTCCCATTCTTCTCAATACCTCCTTGTTCGTTGTTCTGCTCACCCAGCCTATTCTGAGGATTCTTTGATATGCCCACATCTCGAATGCTTCCAGCCGGTCAGTGTCGCGCTTCTTAAGCGTCCAGGCTTCCATTCCATATAATAGTACTGGAAATACGTAGCATTTAAGCATTCTGATTTTAAGACGTAGACTAAGATCTGTTCTGGTTAATGCATTCCTCATTTTATTAAACACTATTCTAGCCTTTCCGATTCTGGATCTTATTTCTTGTGAATAATCATTATTGTCATTTACAATTGTTCCCAAGTAATTGTATTTGCAGACTTTCTCCACTGGCTCCCCTTTAATCCATACCTTGTTATAACTATATTAGTCCATAACTATACATTTTAATATTTTCTTTATATTCGAATTTATGAGTACCCAATGCGAGTCTGAGGCAAGAGTTCTGAATTTTTGCAATCTATTACTCGCTGTCGAACTCAAGGAGAGCTGGTCCATTATAGAAACTGACACAATAGAAAACCTTTGATGATATTAAATTTTCGCAAAGCAAGAATTTTCCATTGCTTTTAGTGCGAAGATTTACAATTGGTCAAGGTATTGACCGAAATTAATTCAAATGTGAAATTGCAGAAAAATTATTTTTCTGATTTAATTGATCCTAAAGTCGCGTCTATTTTTAAATCCTAGACTAGATGCAAGGGCAATCAAGTCACGAAAAGCGTAAAAGTGTGCAATGGACCTGAAATTGAACCTTGAGGCACTTCAAGTAGGAGCAGTAGGTAGTATTCAGCATCAAGTACAACTTATTGAGTTCTGACACTTGAACAACTTCTCATTAAGTTATAAAAAAATAAAGATTCCAAAATGGTGGAGTTTCTTCCTTGTGTTTCTAAAGTCAAAAGATCCAAACGTTAAGTTGAGTTAACAAAAACCTTAAGTGCTCCATTTACAATAAAATGGTAATGGTAAATGGTAAAGGTAGATCGCTTGAAATTAATGCTCGAGTTGTTGGCTTCTTAACCAGCGTCATTGGTTAAATGTAAAAGGTGAAGTTTTGCAAGTTGCGACAGTCTTGTATTATTACACATTTTAAGATTTTCTTTATATTCGAATTTATAAATACCCCATGCGAGTCTGAGGCAAGAGTTCTGAATTTTTGCAATTTATTACTCGCTGTCGAACTCAAGGAGAGCTGGTCCATTATAGAAACTGTCACAATAGGAAACTTTTGATAATGTTAAATTTTTGGCAAAGCAAGAATTTTCTATTGCTTTTGATGCGAATATTTACAATTGGTCGAGGTAAGGTACTGAACGAATCTAAAATTAATTCAAATGTGAAATTGCAGAAAAATTATTTTTCTGATTTAATTGATCCTAAATTCGCGTCTATTTTTAAATCCTAGACTAGATTCAAGGGCAATTAAGTCACGAAAAGCGTAAAAGTGTGCAATGGACCTGAAATTGAACCTTGAGGCACTTCAAGTAGGAGCAGTAGGTAGTATTCAGCATCAAGTACAACTTATTGAGTTCTGACACTTGAACAACATCTCAATAAGTTATTAAAAAAAGATTCCAAAGTGGTGGAGTTTCTTCCTTGTGTTTCTAAAGTCAAAAGATCCAAACGTCAAGTTGAGTTAACAAAAACCTTAAGTGCTTCATTTACAATAAAATGGTAATGGTAAATGGTAAAGGTAGATCGCTTGAAATTAATGCTCGAGTTATTGGCTTCTTAACCAGCGTCATTGGTTAAATGTAAAAGGTGAAGTTTTGCAAGTTGCGACAGTCTTCTATTATTACACATTTTAATATTTTCTTTATATTCGAATTTATAAATACCCAATGCGAGTCTGAGGCAAGAGTTCTGAATTTTTGCAATCAATTACTCGCTATCGAACTCAAGGGGAGCTGGTCCAATATAGAAACTGACACAATAGGAAACTTTTGATAATGTTAAATTTTCGCAAAGCAAGAATTTTCCACTGCTTTTGTTGCGGATATTTACGGTTGGTCAAGGTAAGGTACTGAACGAATCTAAAATTAATTCAAATGTGAAATTGCAGAAAAATTATTTTTCTGATTTAATTGATCCTAAAGTCGCGTCTATTTTTAAATCTTAGACTAGATGCAAGGGCAATTAAGTCACGAAAAGCGCAAAAGTATGCAATGGACCTGAAATTGAACCTTGAGGCACTTCAGGTAGGAGCAGTAGGTAGTATTCTTATTGAGTTCTGCCACTTGAACAACTTCTCATTAAGTTATTAAAAAATTTAAAGAGTCCAAAATGGTGGAATTATCAGTGTATCATTTACAATAAAATCTAAGAGTAAGGTAAAGGTAGATCGCTTGAAATAATGTACACAAATTAAAAATAAGATCCTATTTAACATGCCGTAAATTACATTACCCAACTTGCATTCGAATCACTGTATTCCGCACTTCGTCCGAATCCTAAATATCAATATTTTCTCGATAAATATTCCAGATCGTCACCGGAGATTTCACCGAGGCAACGATTCCGAATATCAAATGTCCGAAAACGGTACTTTCGCGCTCATACGCATAAATCGACCAACTTTTAAGCTTTATCCTCGCCTCGTATTTTCTTCTTCTTCTTCTTTTTCGAGTAATTCAATACGAGACCGCGAAAATTCGTCGCCTGAATCAAGTCAACCTCCGCATAATTGCGCCAGTTTCTCATTTGAATCCTCAAAGGATTCAAGAGTGGGGGCACCCATAGAAAGTTAAGGAAAAAGTAAAGGAAAAAAGTCCTTTTGTGCGTGTGTTGTAATGGAAAAGTTAAGGCACTCGCGCTGAAAAAGTTCCGATAATTTGCAATGCGTAAATTAAATAACAGTTTTAAGTAGGAGAAGGTTCGAATTAAGGAGGAAATTAAGTACTTTCGGTGATATTATGCGTTTAAAACGTACGCACTTGTTTCCTGGTTAATTTGATTATAAGTCCAGTCAAAAAGTTGAAATGTGGGATCGTTCAGCTGAAATATTATAAGTTTGAAGTAACGACCAACACCTTTTTGAAAATATCTTGTATTATAAGCGAAAATTTACTGGAAACAGTTTGCATTTTTAACAATGTTTAAAACTAAATGATACCTGTAGAATGCCTACCACATGTTGATTTAATGGATGTTACGGTTTTCAATTTTATTCCACAAGTTGTGTTAATTCTATCGCTGACGCATTGATCATGTCCACTGATCCCCGAGAGTCCTTATAACAATGATCGTTTGGCAGTATTCACTTTGCTGATCCAATCAATTTTAAATTTGATTTAGAAACATAATTTAGTCATCCTGATCCTATTGATTATGGCGGTATTCGAACAAATATTGATCATGTCCATTGATCTCTTGAGTTTATCGATTACAATGATCGTTTGAAAGCATTTAAATCGCTCATCCAACCAACCTTTTTGAATTATATGATTCAAGTCATAATTCAGTTTTGTTCTATGGGTTGTGCTGATACTATCGCTATATTGGCATTATTAAGATGAATGTCGATGATCATATCAATATAGAGACCAACATCGATCATGTCCACTGATCCCCGAGAGTCCTTATAACAATGATCGTTTGGCAGTATTCACTTTGCTGATCCAATCAATTTTAAATTTGATTTAGAAACATAATTTAGTCATTCTGATCCTATTGATTATGGCGGTATTCAGACAAATATTGATCATGTCCATTGATCTCTTGAGTTTATCGATTACAATGATCGTTTGAAAGCATTTAAATCGCACATCCAACCAACCTTTTTGAATTATATGATTCAAGTCATAATGCAGTTTTGTTCTATGGGTTGTGCTGATACTGTCGCTATATTGGCATTATTAAGATGAATGTCGATGATCATATCAATATAGAGACCAACATCGATCATGTCCACTGATCCCCGAGAGTCCTTATAACAATGATCGTTTGGCAGTATTCACTTTGCTGATCCAATCAATTTTAAATTTGATTTAGAAACGTAATTTAGTCATCCTGATCCTATTGATTATGGCGGTATTCGAACAAATATTGATCATGTCCATTGATCTCTTGAGTTTATCGATTACAATGATCGTTTGAAAGCATTTAAATCGCTCATCCAACCAACCTTTTTGAATTATATGATTCAAGTCATAATTCAGTTTTGTTCTATGGGTTGTGCTGATACTGTCGCTATATTGGCATTATTAAGATGAATGTCGATGATCATATCAATATAGAGACCAACATCGATCATGTCCACTGATCCCCGAGAGTCCTTATAACAATGATCGTTTGGCAGTATTCACTTTGCTGATCCAATCAATTTTAAATTTGATTTAGAAACGTAATTTAGTCATCCTGATCCTATTGATTATGTCGGTATTCAGACAAATATTGATCATGTCCATTGATCTCTTGAGTTTATCGATTACAATGATCGTTTGAAAGCATTTAAATCGCACATCCAACCAACCTTTTTGAATTATATGATTCAAGTCATAATTCAGTTTTGTTCTATGGGTTGTGCTGATACTATCGCTATATTGGCATTATTAAGATGAATGTCGATGATCATATCAATATAGAGACCAACATCGATCATGTCCACTGATCCCCGAGAGTCCTTATAACAGCGATCGTTTGGCAGTATTCACTTTGCTGATCCAATCAATTTTAAATTTGATTTAGAAACATAATTTAGTCATCCTGATCCTATTGATTATGGCGGTATTCGAACAAATATTGATCATGTCCATTGATCTCTTGAGTTTATCGATTACAATGATCGTTTGAAAGCATTTAAATCGCTCATCCAACCAACCTTTTTGAATTATATGATTCAAGTCATAATTCAGTTTTGTTCTATGGGTTGTGCTGATACTATCGCTATATTGGCATTATTAAGATGAATGTCGATGATCATATCAATATAGAGACCAACATCGATCATGTCCACTGATCCCCGAGAGTCCTTATAACAGCGATCGTTTGGCAGTATTCACTTTGCTGATCCAATCAATTTTAAATTTGATTTAGAAACATAATTTAGTCATCCTGATCCTATTGATTATGGCGGTATTCGAACAAATATTGATCATGTCCATTGATCTCTTGAGTTTATCGATTACAATGATCGTTTGAAAGCATTTAAATCGCTCATCCAACCAACCTTTTTGAATTATATGATTCAAGTCATAATTCAGTTTTGTTCTATGGGTTGTGCTGATACTATCGCTATATTGGCATTATTAAGATGAATGTCGATGATCATATCAATATAGAGACCAACATCGATCATGTCCACTGATCCCCGAGAGTCCTTATAACAATGATCGTTTGGCAGTATTCACTTTGCTGATCCAATCAATTTTAAATTTGATTTAGAAACATAATTTAGTCATTCTGATCCTATTGATTATGGCGGTATTCAGACAAATATTGATCATGTCCATTGATCTCTTGAGTTTATCGATTACAATGATCGTTTGAAAGCATTTAAATCGCACATCCAACCAACCTTTTTGAATTATATGATTCAAGTCATAATGCAGTTTTGTTCTATGGGTTGTGCTGATACTGTCGCTATATTGGCATTATTAAGATGAATGTCGATGATCATATCAATATAGAGACCAACATCGATCATGTCCACTGATCCCCGAGAGTCCTTATAACAATGATCGTTTGGCAGTATTCACTTTGCTGATCCAATCAATTTTAAATTTGATTTAGAAACGTAATTTAGTCATCCTGATCCTATTGATTATGGCGGTATTCGAACAAATATTGATCATGTCCATTGATCTCTTGAGTTTATTGATTACAATGATCGTTTGAAAGCATTTAAATCGCTCATCCAACCAACCTTTTTGAATTATATGATTCAAGTCATAATTCAGTTTTGTTCTATGGGTTGTGCTGATACTATCGCTATATTGGCATTATTAAGATGAATGTCGATGATCATATCAATATAGAGACCAACATCGATCATGTCCACTGATCCCCGAGAGTCCTTATAACAATGATCGTTTGGCAGTATTCACTATGCTGATCCAATCAATTTTAAATTTGATTTAGAAACATAATTTAGTCATTCTGATCCTATTGATTATGGCGGTATTCAGACAAATATTGATCATGTCCATTGATCTCTTGAGTTTATCGATTACAATGATCGTTTGAAAGCATTAAAATCGCACATCCAACCAACCTTTTTGAATTATATGATTCAAGTCATAATGCAGTTTTGTTCCATGGGTTGTGCTGATACTGTCGCTATATTGGCATTATTAAGATGAATGTCGATGATCATATCAATATAGAGACCAACATCGATCATGTCCACTGATCCCCGAGAGTCCTTATAACAATGATCGTTTGGCAGTATTCACTTTGCTGATCCAATCAATTTTAAATTTGATTTAGAAACGTAATTTAGTCATCCTGATCCTATTGATTATGGCGGTATTCGAACAAATATTGATCATGTCCATTGATCTCTTGAGTTTATTGATTACAATGATCGTTTGAAAGCATTTAAATCGCTAATCCAACCAACCTTTTAATTCAGTTTTGTTCTATGGGTCGTGCTGATACTATCGCTATATTGGCATTATTAAGATGAATGTCGATCATGTTCATTGATCTCTTGATTTTATTGATAACAATGATCGTACGGCAGTGTTCATTGTGCAGATCCCACTAATTTTATTGAGTTTTGGATTCATAGATGTACTCGATTCAATGTCTATTCTGCTGGTGGTGTCGAACCTATTTTTGTATTCATGGAAAGTTTCGTTGTTGGTTTCCAATTTCTCTCGTTGCGATAACGTTAGATTATCTCGGTACATGCGGTGTAATTAAATTGTAATTTGAAATAGTTAGTAATCCTCTTTAATTACAAGGTAAATAGTGTTATTTTTACCGTTTTCAAATAATAACCAGTACAGTCTATTCGCAGTATTTGAATTTTGTTGCTCGAACGTGTCACGAGTTACGTAAAGTGTCACAATGTCTCGTTTGAATGCGAATCGCGCGTCTCGGGGACGAAACTGCAGGTAAGACCAACATTTTTAATGGCGTCGAGGGAGACGTAGGGAGAATATGAAATTGTTACTTTTCCCTTGCATTTTCAGCGAGCGCAGTAAAAATATAAGTCGCTCATCTTACGAAACGTTCACCTCGTAAATAACCTCGCAGGGAGGGAAGGATCGATCTGCCATCCGCATCTGGTGGTAGAGGCGGATTTCAGGCTTCCGAAAGTGGAAAATGCAGCAATTTATGTACGTTTATCGGATCGCCGATGTACGTTTTGTTTTCGAACGTAGAAACGTGGGAGCGTGCGTTTACGACCCGCCACCGAAAATCGGCGAATTAATAACAATTGTTATTGAATTATTATTATTCTTCTTATTGAAATCCAGGGAAATTTTGAGATTTTTCAGAATTTTCAAGAATCTTCAGATACAATTTCCAAAGTTCCGATGCACGAATCGGAAAATTAATCGAAGTGGATAATCTGGATAAGTTTATGAAATATCGTAAAATGCGTAATATTGCGCATAATTCGAGATTAGTTCTTTCTCATTTATTGCAACACGAAAATTTATTCGAAACTACAGTCACGAGTTAATTGGTTGTAATGAATATAGTGACTAATGTACTAACTTATTGTAACTACCATATTGGGATAAATGGGACGTTTAAACGTAGTAAAATGTGTTAATTATGTGGTATGACTTTTTTGGGGGAAACAGCATTGAAAATATATTTGTAGATGTAGTGACAAACGCAGTTTTAAGTAACGTTGGTGAGTCGGTTACGAAGAGTCCTGTAATGGTCGGTAATATGTATCGCAGATTATGCAACACCGCAAGGACGACGTGCCACGCACCCGTTATCCCACAACGCTCGAATTTACTACTCAACATGAAAAATGAGAAGAGGAGAAGGAATGTTTGTTTTTAGAATGTTCTGGCTCAAAACTTAAGCTAGAATTTTTTTGAAATCTTCAATTATGCCTTCGTTTTTCATCAAAACAGCAACTTTGATCGTGCAACAATGCCGAAAACTCACCGACCTTTTCATAAAATATCTTCAAAATTTTGGTTTAACCTCATCAAATTGTAACGAACAGTTACAGTTCAAATGATATTTTCAAGTCATACTTTATCAATAGATTTCACAAACTGGATCGATTCCTTCCCCATCAAATTCATGCAACGCTCCCTCCAATTTCGTAACTCTCCGACGTGCATTCATTTCCTAGTCTCGTTTCAAATCGTAATTTTAAATAATTTCCTACTACTAGTAAGCACGTGTGTTACACGACGGAAGTTAATTCAAATTAGGCAGGCAATAATGGCGGTTCGAACAAAGAATTTTTAATTAGGCCAAAGCCGGACGAACTACTCCCGCTCCGACGGAGTCGTTTCGCAGATGAAATAAGCCAATTCTGAGCGAGAAAGTAATTTGTAATTAGCGTAAACTACACGTCTGTCTTAAGTACACATTTCGATGAAGTGCAGGGTACATAGTGAATAAATAAATACTCGTGGAGTCAGTGACCCGAAATTCAAATATTTGCGTAGGTTTCGTCGATATAGCTACCGTATTAGATTGGTTATTGAGGATTATAAAGTAATATGAAACGACAACTTGTTAAGTGCGATGTTTGAAGTGGCTACTCGGATTTAAGTGAACGAGCTCATGAATCCGATCGCAACTGTTGTTAAATGGTCGTTTACGTAACCAGTGAGTAAAATGCCACGTACATGAGAACTGATCTTATCGATACTTTTAATAGTTCAATAAAACGGTATCAGTTTGATATATGTGACGTTAACACCAAGTGACGAAGTAATGGCATATTATTCAACAAGAGTATTACGATTGTTACCCACCAAGATAACAATGCGACTATCGTAATCAACTAAGAGTCATTGTTTGCCAGTTGAACGCACTACTTCGTTTGTGAGTGTTTTATAGTCAAATAAACACAATTGGAGGACCATAAGATCTACGTGAATGTGCAAATGTTCAAATAAATTGCCGCCTTGACACCATAAGACATTCATTTGAGAACAACGCAGGATGCATAAAACCGTTATATTGTCAAGAAATGATCAATCAGCTTATCTATCAATCAATTAACTAACCCAAATTCCGCTGATAATTTAACTTTTTATTCTTACATTATGTCAACTCGCGTGTTTTCTTTTTTCTTTTCTTTACTCTGCAAAGTAACTAATTTAGCTACTTTGCAGTAACTTATAGATTCAGCAATTCCCGGATAATACTCTTCGCTAATTCGACCCGCGATTCCCGCGAGCGGATGCAACGTCTCGAATTCGAGATCGAGCATCTGCCAAAGAGTCCGGGAATCGACGAACTTTCCACGTTATGTTAATAACGACAAAAAGCTGATTGGTCATCAGGAAAAAATTATAAATTGGCTGGGGACCGACAAAACCAGGTTGATTAGTTTTACAAATCGCGCCGTTGGTCGGTCTCCGAGACACGTCCCCCGAGCCACGTCCAAGATGAACCTCTTAGGGTAAGTCGTTATTTTCATATACTGTTTTTATTTAGGTCCCCTTTTTTTATTATTATTAGTCCCTTTTGATCATTTGTTTTTTTCGTGTTTTTTTAAGTTTTACTACGTTGCCCCATATTTTGATTACTTTTGATTCCTTCTCCTTTGTGTTATTTTCAACTGGTGTCGTATTGGTCGCTGGTCGCGCCTTTAATGTATTCGATTTTCTTCAATATACCCTCTTTACTTAGGCCCACTTTCTATCATGTTACTCTACCCCTAGCTACCCCTCAGTGTTCGACCCTGTGCTTAACACAGGTCGTGACAATATAGTATTGGTGGGTCCAAATAATTACACTGCAGTAAGTATGCACTTAGGTAATTTATTTAACACTAATTGCCTAACACTTAACACTTAATTTATTTTCGCGTCCCAACTGTTTTTGCCTATCGCTAGAGGGCTTTTGTATCCCTCGCATACATGTTCAAATTAAGTCCGGAACTGGATCGATTATATTACAACGTGATCAAGAATGACTGTTTGAGTTGGCAATATTGAATTTCATTTTTAAATGGTACAACTGGTAATTTGAATTTGCTATTTCAAATTCAAATTTCTGGTATTCTTTTCAAATTTATTTATTTAAAACGGTTTTCACGTTACAGCACGATATTTTCATTGGAATGGCGTACTTTCGAAGCGGGATTTATAACCCAATTACTGGTTGGCAGTACTCTCTTCAGCAACATTGCATGCGACTAGTTGAACGTTATTTAAACACAGGGAGCGTAAGCAAACGAAAATCAACTGGTAGACCTTCTACTCTAAACGCGGAAGTTGTCGAGGATATCAGAACTCGAATGCAAAGAAGTCCTCGCAAATCCTTAAGAAAGCTCTCCCTTCAAACAGGTTTGGTCCTTATGCCTCATATTCAACCAATTTTCATTCTTACCCATAAGACTTTCGCTTTTCCATGTTGTTCTAATTCACGGTTTCACAGGTTTATCATATGGAAGTTGCTCCACTGTGCTTAAAAAGAAATTAGAGTACCACCCTTACAAAATTTTCTTCGTCCAGTCATTAACTCCTCCTGATCACCCGCAGAGACTTTTATTTTGCAGTTGGTTCAATGATATATTAAATAATAATGATATCCGTGACAATACCTTCTTTTCCGACGAAGCCTGGTTTCATCTCAACGGCTATGTGAATAAACAAAATTACAGAATTTGGTCAGGTGAAAATCCTTACGCTATCAGAGAGACACATTTGCACCCGGTAAAGTTGGTGTTTGGTTGGCAGTTTCAAGGACGCGGGTTTATGGGCCAATATTTTTTAATTTTACCGTTAATTCGGAGAGATATATCCAACACGTTTTGAGGCCTTTGATAAACCAATTAACATACAAAGAGTGTCAAATTGGATATTTCCAACAAGACTCTGCAAGGGCATATACGGCTCGTGCTACTATGGGATATTTAAGAGAGAATTTTGGCGATAGAGTAATTAGTCAGGGCATTTCGCCAAGCAGGTCACCAGATCTCACTCCATTAGATTTTTCGTTATTTGGGCTCTTGAAGGACAATGTCTTTAGGAACATATTGCATACTGAAGAAGAGCTGCAAGAGGCAATAGTTCAGGAAGTGGCAAGCATTACCCCCAATATGCTGGTGAATATCTTCGAGAGCCGAAAAAGAAGAGTTAATTTATGTCTGGACCAAAATGGGGGGCATTTTGAGCATTACCTTTAGCTGTTTAATTAAATCATTGTTCTGTATTTCGAGTTTCATTGTTTAAGCGTTAATTTTTATTCACATAACCTACAGTCTTATTGCTGATTGTTATGTCAAATTTTTGTCAAATAAACATATCTGGTTGTAGTGTTGCAAACCCTTAGGCAAAAAAAATCTTCCAGGTAGGATTGCCAACTCAAACAGTCATTCTTGATCACCCAGTAGAAAGATTCCTTTTGGGAAGAACGCTCGATTCTGGGTAGTATCTACCTTTCAAGCAACTTTCCGTTACGTTATAAAGTTATGTATTTTAAATATCTTCACTGATTGGTTCGATTTTAATTTGTCACATTAATATTACTCGAATGTTATGTAATTGCTATCCCACTGTAAATTATAATGAGCATCATTACCTATCCATGAAATAAGTATCTACTTATTGAAGCTATTATTTAAAATTTGTCGGTAAAGGCGCTTTTCCTCATGCCTCTTGTGTGTTTCGTAAACCAACACATTACCGCACAGAAGAGTTATGTATCCATCATTGGAACAGTGTAGAGTAGAAACAACGTTATTCGCGTGTAAAACGTCCAAAACTCCACGCGACTTGTGCCCTTCTTTTTTTTTACATTTCATAACTGAGTTCTTTATGGATCCAAACTGGTGATATGTGCAACGTGTAACATTCTTAACGGACGCAGAAAAACGTATTTCTCCACAAAAATCTCAAGCGGCGCCCACGATCGTCCGTTTCTATTAACTGGATTCTTCTTTCTGTTATAACCTCAATATGTAGCGGCTGGTAGAGGGAGAATGGGCTTTTCCAGGATTTAGGGAACGCTCTGGCAGGAATATACGACGTATGTGAGGAATGAAAAACATTTTTCGGGGACTTATTTGTGCGGCTCTCCCGTGGAGTTCGGTAACGATCAGAGAGTTCATTCATTTCCAAGTCCGAAAAGTGAAACAAAGATGATTAAATCACCGTTTCAAAAAAATGTTTTTCGTCTAGTTCCCAAAATTTTGGAATTTATAACGCTTCTATCCATCTTTCAGGAAAATGCGAGAAGAGGCGAAGCGACTCGTGACTCGTGTTTCGATTAAAGTAGAAATTCAAAAAGGATCTTAGAGGGCCTCGGGAGAATTCACTTTGAGAGATAGAGGAACTTTGAGTGAAATGGAAAGAAACGAGATACGCTCCGAGCTCAATATTGGCAAAGCAGGGAATAAATCGTGGCAAGTTTTCTGTAGTGCGCGTAGTAAGTTTTCAAATCGACATTTTAGCAAACTTCTCCTTATCCTCATTTTGTTGCGTTTCTTGCCAATTCTAATCCTCTTCCATTAGGAAACAGTCATTTCCATGAATCAGCCATATTAAGTAACTACAATCAATTATTCGCCTAGCAGGTCGATATTTTTATTTCGTTGAATACCTAAACCTATATAACAATTACCCAATCCCCAAGTCGAGCTGCCGTATTCACGGATTTGAGCAAACTTCCCCCATAATCGAAAATCAAACGCCGGGAATCCAATCGTCGTCCCGCTATTGTTTCCCAAAATTGATGGCGATCCAATTCCTGTGGTATTCGACTCCTGGGAGGGAGCGAATTTAGGGGTAGGGTTAAGTTGGGGGATTACTGTTTCGTGTAAATATTTGTAATTGTGTTTGTGCATCTGTGAAAAGAAAATTAAGAGATTCGGTAGGGGAAACGTGAGGAAAATCTACTCGTGTGCGTAATTGAGAAAATCTTCGTATTGTATTGAATTTACAAATTGGCTTGGTAAACACAGTACATTATTTTTGAACTTATCTAATTTGTCGTCTATTACTGTAATATCTGCCATAAATCACATCACCTCCATAACGTTTGTATGGTTTTCACTTGTTCAGAGGACATCTAGGATTTTTTAAAACCTTCCATTGTGCTTTACAAAGAATAAATCATTTTTGAATTAAGCTTCTATTACCATCAGCCTTGCGATTTACTGCCTTCATATAGGCTGTAAATCATATTTGAATATATACGTTGTATCCGGATCTGGATATATGCTGGTTTGATGGCCATTTGCCATAAATCATATTATTACTTTCTCATATGAGACATGAGAAGTATTCTAATCGAGTCAATATTTCGAATTTGAGTTATTAGTATTTCTACATGCTTGAACATGTCCCCTGAGTCCAAAAACAAATTTTTGAAAAAAATATTCTGTGTATGTTTTTCTCGAAAAGTAAAAATTACCCAAGTTAGCACACTACATTGGCAGATCATTGGGAACATATTGGTCCAATATAGAATGTTATTCCAATATTGTACCACTATTGACCCAACTAGATGTAGCCAATATCGAACCAAAAATATATTGCCAATATTTACCCAATATGATTACATTAGATGTAGCCAATATTGAAATCCAGAATATTGTACCAGTATTGACCCAATATTGGCAAACTAGATGTAGCCAATATCGAACCAAAAATATATTGCCAATATTTACCCAATATGGTTACATTAAATGTAGCCAATATTGAAATCCAGATTATTGGACCAATCTCGGTTTAATAAATTGTATACAATCGGTTCCAACTTTGAATTTACACTTTATTCTACACCGGAGCTACCAATAAACTTGTCATTAAAATTGGGCGGGAAAAGGGGGTAGTTTACTCTTGTCATTTTTCGGTTTTTGGAAATTTTCTCAAAATTCGCCCCAAGAATTTTTTTCATTTTTAATATTTATTTCATTGTCGAATATATATTAACACTTTTTGATAAATCTCCTCTAACTGACATTTTACACTTTTCATTTTACGGTTATTGGAAATTTTCTCAAAATCCATTTTAAGATTTTTTTAACTATTAACATTCAATCCGTTGTCGAATATTTATAATTTAATACCACTTTCGGCTAAATCTTCTCGGAAGAGCACTTTACACTTGTCATGTTGGTTTTTGAAAATTTTCTCAAAATCTATTCCAATATTTTTTTTTTATAAACTTTGAACAGTTATTTTAATATGGAATGTATATATAATACAGTTTAACAATACTTCTGGTTAAATCGTTTCTGAAGGGCCACTTTACTGATGTCGTTCTTCGATTTTCGAAATATTTCTGTCTATGAAATAATGACTATCATTATTTAATACAGTTACTATCATCAAGGTAATGGAATCGTTGCGACTTAATGGCTCTATTGTAGGAAATACGTTATGGCATAAATCATATCATTTTTAAGGTTCATTTTCGACTTATACAGCGCGATCGAATAAAAAAATAGTCAAAGCAGGCCATGAAAAAAAAGCCGCATGTCTTTACTTAGTTCGTTAAATTTCAAAATACAGACAACAGAAAATACTGATTGACACTGACAAAGTCAAACTTAAAGTTAATTTTTGACAACGTCATACGAGTGATTGGCATCTTGGGCGGGAAAATGTTCCTAGAACTCTTCGTAACAGGCAACATACGAATATTGCCATTCACCGTTTTCCAGCTTCACTCCATTTCTAAAAATAGGATTCTAAAAGAAAACTTTTGATTTGCTTCGACAACATCGTCTCGTGTCATGTACGTCAACTTGACATTTGTAATTATTAACCTGAAGAAGAAGAATTTTAGGAAAAGACATGCGTATTTTAGCTCATGGCCTGCTTTGACTATTTTTTTATTCGATCGCACGTTATTTCAATAGACATTTAGGTATTCACTTCGGAAATTTGAATATTTTGTCTTCATTCATGAACAACGGTATTGATTTAGTGTTAATTTTCAATAAAATAGAGTTGAAGGAAATCTCCCAATTTTGTGAAACCTACAAATGTACTTAGTAAAGGCGGTCAATTACTTTGGAATTTTTAATTATGATTATGATGCAATAATTATATTATGACAGATCATGTTACTACTATTCAGCTTAATTATTAGGTCGCATTTTTTAATGAATCACAACGAAATTTGGTACAAAAATCAGCTGGCCGAAAATCTCAGTCGTGTTCGTTAATGGGCCAAATAGGTCCTGCGGATTCAAAATGGCGGCTTGTTTAAAAAAAATTAAAAAACTTTAATTTCGCGTCTGAGAGAAAAATGTTACTTAGGTTTTTTGTAGATCTTATAGAGGCGAACGACTTTTATGTAAAATATTTCTTCGAGAAATGTACAGAAAATTTTTTTTAAAAAAAAAAAAAAAACAAAAAATTTTAATTTCGCGTCTGAGAGAAAAACATTACTTAGGTTTTTTATTGCCCTTATAGAGGCGAACGACTTTTGCATAAAACATATCTTTGAGAAATGTACAAAAAAAAAGTTATATGCAAAAATTTAGAAATTTTGACGTTTGTATGTTTTTAACACCTCGTATACATTTTTTTGACACATCGTGCCTGTTATATTACTCTATAGCCTACCCATAAATATACCTTTCAGCCTGGCATGCCATGGAGTTTTTTTATAACATTCATTGATTTAAAAAATTCACCAGAATTTGGATTTTATTTGTTTGTCTATAAAAAATGACAGTTTTTAATACTAATCGTTCAATCGAACACAGTTTCGCAATTTTTGATTGGACTACAGGAAGTTTCCAGATTGTTTTGTGCATGATAAAGGCTATAAATCCCGCAATGTCCAAATTCTCCGAAATCTACTGAACTTATTAATTACATAAGATATTGTATTTTCTTTAATTGAGTTCCTATGGTAACTCGCCACAAATCATATTATTTTCATTAAGAATAGCTAATTTTTAAGAGCATTTCAGTATACATTTCAGAAATTTCTATCTTTTGTTCATTAGAATAATTTTGATGTCGCAGCTTTATGACTTAATTTTCTAAATTCTCTTAAACTTACAATTAAGCTAATAGATATGAGCTGCTGTGACCATCTCCAATTGATTTTTTTATAGTTGAAATTTACTTTAAAAATTAAAATTAGTACCTACTAATCGTTGGAGTAAAGAAATTATGGCGATTTCATGATTTGATTGCAAGAAATTTCTAAGTACTCTAAAGCGCTGTATATCACTTTTGAATATCAGCTACTATTACTGTCTACCAGAAATCATACCTTTAGTTAATTTAGACTTTTCATTTCAGTCTTATTAGCCTATCGAGTAGGGAAATTGTCGCGACTCGACGACTTGCCTTCACCCCCATAAATTCCTCTAACGTCAATTATCCAGAGGAGACTCTTTGTCCTTTGAGCGATGAGAATCGGTACAGGCCATCTCGACACTTTACCGTTAAGGTAATAAATGTTAATACGCCAACTCAACACTACAGAAAACAGGTAGTTGCAACTAGTGGCCTTAACTGACAGGCCAAGTCGACACTAAGACCTTGAACGCCTTAAACCGATTAACACAATTTTCTAGATACAATATACAATACACAATAGCTTTTCTACATATTCTATGGCAAATTCTGATGATGCCTATGAGGCTCAGTGAGTACAAGTTTGATCATTGCCCCATTACATCACATGTTTGATCCTTGCCCGCTTGCGTTTCCAACGTACTTTCAAGCGTCTCACATGACGTTCACGTATCAGAAAGCTTCCCGAAACTTGTCTGACCCACCTGAAATCAAAATGTAGCCTTCAGATACAACTCGGTGTCGAGATGGTTAATTATACTTTATCTCGTCCTACCTAGTGAGAGACAATAATGTGTCGAGATGGCTATGCCGTGGTGGCGAGTTGGCCTGTCGGCGTAGTGTTCTCAGTGTCGAGCTGGCGTATTAAGCTTTACAACACCTTCCTACCTAGGGGTAATAAAGTGCCGAGATGGCGTCGGCCCATGAGAATGGTCGCAGCAGAGGCTTCCCAACCATCTGTCTTCGTACGATTCCCACAAAGCAAACCAATACACGGAAACCCACACCGAATCACTTGCGTAACGTTACCCGTAACATCATCTACCATATGGGAGCGTATCTTGAAAATGAAATGAGGCAGAACAATAATTCCGAAACCTCATTACGGCCTTTTAGCGCCTCGTATCGACGTAGTCGACGTTTTACGAAAGTTGCGTTTTTCCGCTTCGTTTTCCCTAGAAAGCGCCGATCGTGGTAATCATCGTCCGTAATTGAATCTTAACGAACGCTATTAAGTAATTTCGATTGTAGTTAAAGTTCGCTCGTGAGCTTCAACATACATAAGTAATGAGCCGGCGTAATGGACGAGTTTTTGTATGTATGCGTTCCTTTGCAGATTTCGACGTTAATGCCCGAAAAGTTTACTTTGCGTGAAAAAAATGGGATTACGAAAGGGCGGGCTCGTGGGCAAGGGATAAAAAAGCGAGACAAGGCCGACAAAGTGAACTGGAAGTTAAAATACACGTATTTTGCTTAAATTTATAATGGAATAAAAGTTTAGTGATTCCGCCAAGCCGCAAAGTGGTATAGATGCTGGTCGTCCACAGTAGTTGCTTAGTTTGGATAGTATCTATCATTGTCCTGATATGTCCTGACATGATATCCTTAATTCTATTCTTCCAGATATATTGAAGTTTAAAGATCCCACCGCTTCTTCTCCAGTAGTCTATTTCCAATGCTAGGAGCCTCTCATGGTCTCTCTTTGCCATTTCCCAGGTGTCTGAGCCGAACTGTTTTGAAAATACTGCTCTACGTGGTTTTAGTCGATTTACCGTTCCATAATATCGAGTTTAATCGTTGAATCGCGGTCGCGGTGAGTCCTTAATTCTCTTAATCCTTCGGCCGTGCGAGGATTTCAAAGCTTTTCTGACCGCGGTGCGCAACTGGTACGAACCGGCGAAAAGGGCCTCCCGGAGCGGGACGATGGGAGCTCCCCAAGGGGCGTCTCTCCCCGGATTCGGACCTGTTCGTTACCCAATTAGGGGGGGAATTTGCTTAAATCGGGCCTCTCCGAAAGTCTTGAGAGTGTCGTCGATGACGCCTTTATCCGAAGTTAATTTCGGTCGCTTCCGGGCGCAATTTGGTAATGGATTTGGGGGGGGATCGTCGATAATCGAGTTAAGTCCGAAGGTGAAAGAGGGGGAATGGTGGTAATTGCTCGATACCTGCGAAATTTCAAGGGGGTAATTACATCAACGCTTTATTTTTGATAATGTATACATGGTCGGGTAATCAATTTAAGGTCCACAGAAAGTGAATCGGAGGTGGAGGAAACACGGTCAATTCCTCCTTAACATCAGAAGAAGTAATTACCTCAGCCTTCTCGCTACAATTTATGGTATGGCACTGTTACTCATTCTGGGCACATCACTTCATATGCGCTCAGTAGAAATAGTCAAACTGACTTTATAGAAAATCTATGTGTCGCATACGTTGTAATTATGTAATTTTAACGCGGAAAGCGCATGGTGATTTCCTCGTTTAATTAAAAATTACAAGTAATCCGCCGAGACAAATCATGGCTGCATGGAAGATGTGCGTATCAAATATTAAGTCCAGAGGTACCTACTCAAAATTGAGGAGAAATCCTGGTGATTTTAATAACAAATACAAGTTGTAATGCGCTTGCTGTGGTTACTAGAGTGATTTGGCGCTAGGACGGATTTCGGGAGTTCGGTTATTGGCTTTAGGGTCGGTTTTACGGTTTTGCTCGAGCTCCAGATTTTTAAGGGTTTTCTCCCTCGGGATTATGCCTGGGTAGTTTACGAACTCAGGAAATTACCAGGGTTGTCCGTAGAAAGGAAACACACTTAAAATGGAAAATCCCTAAACTATTTTATTTCTTAATGAAAGTCACAACACTGTATCACCAAACACCTGCTGGCGTTTCGGAGATCGGAGAATTGCAAAAAAATATGTTTATTTACAAATATTTATACAGTTCCGAAAGAAAATACAATAAGAAAGTACGAAAAATAAAAATTACTTGACGTAGAGAAAATCGGAAAGATCGAAAATTGTTCGGCGAAGCGAAAAATGCGGAAACGGAAAATTACAATACTTTTGCAAAAAATTAAGATATGAAATACGGGAAAAAACCTCTTAATACTGAAAATGCGAAAACGGAAAATTATCCTAACAATTTCACAATGAAAGAGAAATGGCTAAATACGGAGACGATAGGAATATATATATTCCTATCCTATATATTATTATGTATAATATTCGGTAATACGGTCTTTTACATTAGGAGGGAGCGAGACAGTGAGCGGAAGATCGTGGTGAATTAATTTTTCCTTAACACAACGAGGGAGAAATTAACTCATAGCGGTTCGGAGAGACTAACATTTTCACGGTAATACAGAAAAATCACATATATCGGTCGGTAACGAACAAGTAACATATAACTGCGGAACGATCACAGTTACATAATAATTCGGTCGGTGGTACGTTCCCAATCGGACGGTGTCGGTCGGTCTAGATCTAACGGTCGGTAACGTTCACAATTACATTTATCGGTAGGTAGTACGTTCACAATCGGACGGTTACGTAACAAATAACGAATAATTCGGTCGGTTTAAAATTATCGGTCGATAACGTTCACAATTACATGTATCGGTCGGTAGAACGGAAACGGATATCAGACGCAACGGAAAAATACGGATAACGTACGGCTTGTCACAGACAAGTATTGGTTCTGACCTTGGATTAACTGAGGTACAGGACGATTTGAGGGGGGGGGGTAGGTTGCCTTATCTAAATTTAGTCTGGATGTTTAAGCGATGGTAGATTGAACAGTGCCTTATCGGCCGCCATCTATCTGAGATAGATCTGATTTCGCAATTAACTGTATGATGTGTGGTCTACCCTCGTCTATTAAAAATTGGCTTCGTTACAAAGTCAAGTGAATCTAAGTACCAGAGGTACCTACTCAAAAATGACGAGAAGTCCTGGTGATTTTAATAATAAATGAATAGTTAAGTGAATCTAAGTAATTGCAAAGGTATGAAAAAAGAGAGAAAAATCCTGAAACCTCTAATGAAGTACTTAGAGTCGACCTCGCTAATAATTGACATGAGTATAATTGACCACCGATTGTAATTGACTTTTTTTGCATAGTCCCGAATATTAGAAATGGGAAGTCAATGTAAATTTGTTCAGTTCAAATTGGATTTGTTCATTTCGGATATAATTGACAGAATTTATCAATAATGTTACTCTATACGAGGAATTTTTAATAGGTACCTAATCATTTCCAACACTGATATGGTAATATGTGATTGTTTATCAATTCGTATAATTTCAAATTCGGTCGTTAAGGAAATTTCGTTGTGAAGGTAGTTTTTTTATGTGAATAATTCCATAAAAATCGCCATGAGGGAGAACTGAGGAGATTCCTCATTTAAAACATATTTAAATCAGTTATATATTAGTTCAAGTATTGTTTAAATTGAAACGTTGATTGTTTAAAAAATCTCCTTGACTTACCCCGTAAGTTTCATTAGGAAAGTCAAAAATTTATAAATATTTCGAGTATTCAGCAGTGGAAATATGTTTAATGTTTAAAAAAAATTTGAAAGACGATTTCGAGAAAATCAAAAAAACGACATAGTTTTTTGTACTATGTTTATATGTAAATTTTAATGTAAATATTTATCACATTTTTATAACAACAATATGAATTTTTGTTGTGATATAAACCTTCGAACACTTTTACTAATAAATAAGCAAACAATAAATTTTTACTTAACGAAATAATTTTTATAAAAATGTTTAAATAAATTACTTTATTCATATAGCAATTTTGTTTTTGTTTCTTGGGCTGCACACAAAACATTTCTGTTTTCCGTTAATACTAAGTGTAATAACATTCAAATTCAAACATTCAGGATAAATCCTGAAAATAATTAATAACAAATTGGAAAAATGTTTAAACAAATCACTTTGTTTATTTAATTGGTAATTAATTAACAGGTTGCATATTTGTATTGTACTCGACGAGGTACTCCAAATTAAAAAAAGAATCATCAAAATCCGTTAATAATTGCCAGAGATATCTATTAATTACTTTCTGCTTCGATTTGAAGTTACCTTTTCATTTTTTGAGCTCGCAGTTTTCAAGTTTCCCCAGCTCGTCTTCAGTCGAGCTGCATATTTGAAGCTTCAGCAAACTCGATGTTGAAGTTCAATACTTTCCAAATTTATTTAACAAACAGTTCAACTCTTTATCTTTAAAAGGGCGTTAGTTAGGTTTCTTAATTATTATAAACAAATTAGATGTGAATTTTAGAATAAAAAATGGCTAACTTTACCCCAAATTGATTTAGGACAATTTTTTTGTTTTAAAATAAAGGCAAAAATGCCATCTTTTTAAATATGTAAAAATCATTGCGCTGTAAATAACATCAATAAAGTTATTCTATTTGTTTATACACGAAAAATGACTATGTTTTTGTGATGATTTTTAGTGGTAATTAATTTTTCCGATATTAAATAATTAAGTTTCTTTCGGTACCCGTAGAATTACTGTATAGTCATTATTGTGCGCATAATGATAACGCAAAAAAAAGTCTTCTGGGATAAACATTTACAATTATGCAAAAAATATTAAATGAATCCTTTTGAAATTTTTACCACATATTAAGTACCATAAGGCACAACACTTTACGTAATTCCAAAGTTGTATGTTGATTTTTACAATAGCTATTGTTAATTAAAAATATTGCATATGTTTACTTTATTTACAATTATCTAAGCAACAAAATATTAAATCATGTTTTATAAACCGTCATTTTGAAGATTTTTCTATTCCCTACAAGATGCTAACTTTGAATTATTCATAGGATTCTAAGATTTTTTTCAGGGACACAAAAATGCAAAAAAAGTGTTTTTCGACCTTTAATTGTTAGTAATTCAACAATAGCACAAAACTTATGGTCGCTAACGTATAGGTTTTACTGCCGTAAACCCCTTTTACATGAATAACTACTTGGTTACCTGGTTGCTTGAGTGTCCCCAACAGGGTACTTTTTTCCTTATTTCCCTGGTCTATATTACCTCAAATTCGAAAAGTCAACCCCATTATAATACTTCTCATGATATGTAATAAATAATGAAAATATTGCATATGTTTACTTTATTTACAATTATCTAAGCAACAAAATATAAACCCCTTTTACATGAATAACTACTTGGTTACCTGGTTGCTTGAGTGTCCCCAACAGGGTACTTTTTTCCTTATTTCCCTGGTCTATATTACCTCAAATTCGAAAAGTCAACCCCATTATAATACTTCTCATGATATGTAAATAGTATATGAGAAAGTAAAAAAGGAAGGTTTCTCAATATATTGCACAGTATTGAATATCAAAATTTTGGTGGCAAACGAAAAGGGATAAAAGGACACTCACTGCTCGTGCCAGCTCAAGAATTTCATGTGAAGGTCGTCTACTTTTCGAGATAGCAATTACTGAAATTTGTTATAGTTATTTCTTGAAAAATATTGCAATATTTCCAAAAGTGGTGGATTTAGCGATTTAAAACTCAGCTATAGAAGTAAAGTGAATCATCCCTTGACCTATCCTGCGAGTTTCCTTGCGAAATTCGAAAATTTAATTTTTGGGACGGTTTAAGCCCTTATAATTTTTTCCCAAAAATGGTCCAAAATTTGAGTTATAAACAAATGTTGCAATAAAATGAATTGATGAAAATTATGTTTAAATAGCACTCCTGTTGATAACGAGTAGAATTTGGAGCGTCGAGTTTAGTTAACCGAGTTAAAGATAAGTCGTGGTAATTGTCAACATCTTCAATTCACAAGGAAGTAATTACAATTTAATAACGAATATCATTTGGACCGTTGAGTTGACTCAATCAGCGTGGGTGCCTGATCCTTTGTTCGAGCCAAAACAAATGTGACATGTGAATGGAAGTAAGAATTTCCCCGAAACGTTAAATGGAGATCTTCGCCGTCGTCCTGTTATAATTACACAACGAGGCGATTACACATGCACAAAAGGTTAACGTTTTGATTTAAAAACCCGCCACTTTTTCCTCTCCTTAGACGCCATAAGTTAGATTTCAGGCCGAGATAACTTTCACTCCGCGAGTCTATTTATCGGGGATATTAGTACAAAACAGGCGGTAAAGAAAGAGTTATGTCACCGGCGCATAAATTCGTTGCGGCGAATTTATTGTTATCGTGCCGAGCGCGTTGTATATTTCTGTAAAGGACGAAATTGTTCCCGCGAAGTGTGGGTAGCGGCGATTAATTCCAGTACCGTACACCGAATAGGGTAATGTGTCGAGTTTCGAAATTTACCAACTTGCCAAGAAATTAGCGCAAGGATAATTTTTATCCGCCGGCGACTTATCGCAGGATATATGCATACACGGGCTGGGCTGAGTTCGGACAATACGAGCGTGCGGCAGATAATAACTGAAATGTCATTCTGGACTTTCACTTGAGCGTTTTTACAATTGTATCAGCGAAGGGGTACGAGTCTGGGTGATAAAAAAATGCCATAATGGAAACATAATCTCCGAATATGCAAAAATATCTGAAGCTCTGTAATTTCAACTTTACACCATAAGTGGGATGTCGTGGGTGGAAACCTTTTAACGTTATTGTAACGTCAGATTTATTCGCGTGCCAGGGAATCTCCCCCCCACAATCATCCCCCATGTAATAATGCCATCCAAGCGACATTTATCATATAAGGCGAACGATTACATTTCGGTTATACGCCATCGAACCCCGACACAGACGTTAATTACAATTCCAATTAACAGGTGCCTCCGACATCTGCTTCCGCGCTCGGTACAACCGTACAAGCGGCGACAGTTACGAGAGACCCTGTATATACATATCTGTATGTACGTAATATCCACGAGGATTTTCGAAAACGGCCAGACAATGTCCAATTGAAATTTTTAACGGTAAAGAGCCGACGATGAGAGAAACTGTTAAAAGCGCTGAACGATGGAATGTTTGTAATTACTTTTAACGTTGGGCGGTGAGATGTTTATTCAGTCCTTTTCAGACGGGTTATTTAGTTAAGTCGGGTATGAGACGGGACGCGAAAAACGTCCAATTAAAACGTGGCGGGAGGGGGAGGGGGGATAAACGCGGTGGCGATACCACGGAACGCGAAACGAACGTTTTAATTACTCGGATGTGGGTAAATGAAACGTGTCATTAGATGTGTCGGGATGGAGTTATTAATATTACTCACGTGTACCCTCGGGGGCGAACTTGTTCACATTTCCGACAGTAAAAGGTGCTTCAATTAAGATAAATTCGTTTTTGGGTAAGGGAACGAGCGATCCTTCAAATGAGACCAACAAGTGTTGCAAAGCAAGGTGTGTTAATAACAAAGTACTTTGATGTAATGAATGTACATTAGAATGATGCTGGTTGTACCGATCGCCTTCGACGTTCGAAAATTCGGGGGTGCTCGAATAGCACCAAGCCGATTAGAGAGCTAACGGGATTAAACGATAAGAAGGGACCCCCCGACGACCACCAGTTCGTTTACCTGGTTGTATGAAACTTTTAAATGATTAGTTTACTGTAATAATGTACAAATATTTAATTATGATTTATATGAAAATATTTTTACTTAAATCGTCGTGTTTTCCCCTACATTTTGATATCAAACTCGAAGTATTTCAAAAGCAATAAATTTTATGATCATCGAGGATATTCCACCTCATTATTAATCCAGGCGCTGGCCGGCGAAATGTATCGGTATCATACAAGTAACTAAAAACAGAACTAGATGCGTCGAATTATTACCAGTAATACTTCTAGGATGGAACAAGAGAAAATTCCTGTAATTTTACCTTTCAATAACACCCTCTATAATGGTTGGTTAACGATTGCTACTCCGTGTAATGATCGAGAATTTTCCAGATTTTCTACGAACACCTTTCAGACTCGTAAACAGCTCTAAATATCGGTTAAGGGTATATTCTAATATTCTAGGTAAAATAAATTCTTTTGAACCAATAACAGCTACAGCTTAAATTTGGTAAAAATTATATTGTTACTGGTAATAATTCGACGTTACTTGTATGTAGATACATTTCACCAGCTAGCGCCTGGATTAATAATGAGTTGAAATATCCTCGATGATTATAAAATTTATCCTAGTGCTTTTGAAATACTAGTGAGTTTGATATCAAAATGTAGTGAAAAACATGACGATTTCAGTAGTTGTTCCAATGAACCAATTGTTCATTTAGTGTCATCCTGGACTATTTTTCAACCAGTTTCCTAATTATTGCTTGTTCCTAACCTGAAAAATAATTTTTTCGCGAGTTTCGTCAGTAGTAGTATTGGACAGGAGATCGAGACTCAACGAGAGAAGAGACTAAATGTGGAAATTTCGATACGAGATAGTACGAGAATTTTAACTAGCTTTGTTATAATCCGATTATCCGGCAGGTAATGGCACGAGTAGTTGCGAAATGATTGATAGAACCAAAGACAAAAATGTATTATAGTCTTTAGTTAAGATAAAATTAAGTATTAGTATTAATTACGTACCAAAATATGATGCTGAAGCTCAACTTTACCGCACTTGTAGAGGCACTTCATGAAAATCAGTGAGTGTTGTTAAGGAAAAACACATTTCGAGATCGAGACGACACGAGATATAACTTTTAGGGATATTTCGAGACAGAGACGAGACCATGTTATTTCTCGTCACCACTATTTGCTACAGTTTTTTACTCAAACATTGATTTATTCACATTGCCTCCTTAAACTCTATTAAAAAAAACATTACATCCCAAAAACAACACTACGTTACCTTACCGTTAATATCTCTTCAGTTTCTCCCATCTTGCTCGCTCCCACTTCTGCTGTCCCGTAGTGTGATAAGTTTCGCCCAACTACATTTAACTTTGTTGTGTGTCCTCTTAGCCCTTTGTTCCTCGTCTAATTCTCTCATCCATTATACACTCCCCGAGCCTCAATCCAACCATCGTGCGTTCTATGGATTTAGTTACCCATGTCAAGTGTTAGAGAAGATATGGTCCAGAGACCACCTTTCATCAAAGCTGCTTGGGGGAAGTTCGAGAAAGTGTTCCTCTCGATAGTTTTGAACATAGCTAATGTGAACTAATTTGAGTGTGAATATTGTGAGTAACATATTAATTAAACGTGACTGTAGAAGTAATGTTTTATACGTTTGCAGAATGACATTTTATCTAGTTGCGATTGTATTGGTTTTTTACTTTCTTATGTAACACTAATGAAGTCTTGATTGACCGAAAACAGTTCCGAAACGAGAGATACCGGAAATCGGACTAATAATTAGTAATGTCGAGCACTAATGACAAGCAATTAAATCGTAAGAATTCAATTTAGTGTGACTTTCACTCTATAACTTTAGCAGTGTGCATCCCTAACATGGGTCCCAAATTACTTCACCGGCCGTAGAAAGCAACGTGCTTTGTCTCCATTGTTACGAAACGCCCCGTATTTGAATATCACACTCCACCAAAGTGTTTCTTACAGAAGCTTCTTACCTTAATGGAAACGTTTCGTCTTTACATGCTAACTTCCGCCTGGAACTTTTTCCTAATAGTACCTCCGTTAAACTTAACGTTATTTCTTCACTGACACGTGGAAATCGAGATATTAAAACTCTTCCCTCGCCGACAAAGGCTCGATTCTCTACTACGACCTGAAACTTTAATTAAATCCTCGTTTTATATACATAACCCGAGTCGATAATGGCGTAAAAAAGAGGACTTTAGGTTACGTCTCGGCGAACTATATTTCCAGAGTTATACAACCCCCTTTAGAAGGATATTAGGGTGCTTTATGGGCGTTTCGATTTATGTCGCCGTTAAAAACCTTCCCCCTCTTGAAATTTACCTTAAAAATTTCAGGTGGCGCAATAAAGGGGAATGAAATATCGGGGTTTGTATGACGTCATTTGCATTTTATATGAAGTTCGGTACGGTCGAACGAATGAAATTAAATAGGGCTGTTTTGTTGTTGGGGAAGTTGAAAGCCGCAACGAGTGTGACAATTCGATCTAAAATCGGGTATTTCAATAATAATCACATGATTTATTAAGTGTGGAAATTTCGTCACATTGTGACAAACAGTGGACATGACAAACAGTAAATATGTCGATTGGATGTTCTTTTTGACTATTAGATGCGGTAAAATGCAACCTCTTTGGTACTAAAATGGTAACGTTACGTACAGCAAATTTGATGCAATTATCTAATTATAATCTGCAAGCCGTACCCGGCATTCGTTGCAATGCCACGTAAAGTTTAAAAAAGAGAGATAAATAAAATTATAGATGACCCGGTAAACGTCGTATCACCTACATATATTTTTGAAAAATATTGTCAAAACTTAATACAAAATTTTTATCTACATTAAATTAAATGCAACACAGTTATACTCGTAATCAATTTAGGCTTTCTGATGTACTATATTTTTTGTCTTTTTTTGCGGTGCGTAAAAATCATGGTTTTACGACTCGTGAACACGCGACGTATAATTGCCCATGCGCGAAACAGGGAAACTCCAAGTTGATTCCGCAAACTGTCCTTATATCTGCAGTTACATATCTTTTTAAATTTTTAATAAATAATTTATCAAACACTACCTTCGAAATGGGCATGAAATCTTCCTGTACAATATGCGTTGCACCAAACGACGTCATTTGAAAGCAATTATATTTTTGGTTGTTGGCCAAGAAATGTTTAGAGTCATTTCCCACCCCAGAAACTAATGAGTGTAATGGATCTGGTGGTGGGAACAATTGTGGCAATTTTACTTTACCACCAGCACAACAGAATCCAGTAGATATACCGCTGTATTTTAACGCTTTACAATATTGACAAATGATTGTCATTTCTGCAATCGTTACCTTCTACCTTCAATCTTACCTTTTATCTACTTCATAATAATTCACCGTTGAACGCAATTCTGTCATACCAATACGAATGTTATCATTATCTGTCTCTCGCTGGTCGTCAATGCGATTTGCACGTGAGGTTGCTCGTCGCACATTTGATTGACTTCGACGACCTAAGTCAGGTCGTCTTCTGCTTGGCATTTTAAAATCAATAAAGTTCTCGCGCACTGACAAACTGATGATAGATTTTAATAATCGTCTTGACATTTATTTATTTGCCAACCAACTGACGCTATATTTTCATTTGTTTGATTAAAAATGTCAAATGTCAAAAAACGTACCTTTTTTAATATTTCTGATACTTATTATTTATGTTTCTCGCCGCTTAAACCTTCCCTGAACTTCCACAAATATTTCAAGATCAAAATGAGCAAAATCGGTCCAGCCATTCTCGAGTTTAAGCGAGACAAGCAAACAGCAATTCATTTTTATATATATAGAGATTAAGCCGGCTATAAAATTTAACATGAAATCTTAAGAGTGGTCGATATCTATCGATAGCAATATATCGCGCAATACAAATTTTCTTGACGAGATTACAGTCAAATCGATTGATCAATTTTCAAATTTCCTTTACTATTCAGATTGTACTTTGCAGTGTAACGCAATACCGTCACCATTTTTTTTTCAAAAAATTATTTACATTTTCTACAATTTCGATTTCAGCTCAAGGGTACTCGGTATTTAGGGACTAGTAGCATAATCCCAGAACCACCCCTTCAACCCTTAGCATTAACCTCATCCCTGAAACATCGAAAAAATTGTAAAAAAAAATGTGTCGTTTAAATACAGCCTGGGCTCCTTATTACTATTTAATTTATCAACTTTCAAGCAAAGTATGATTTTATTATTCCATCTCTTAGTTGAGAAGTTGAGCAATTAGATAGTAAGAGCCCAGGCTGTATTTAACGGACATACATTTTTTACGATTTTTCTGACATTTCGGGGATGAGTTTAATGCTAAGGGTTGAAATGGTTGTTTTGGGATTGCTCTACTAATTCCTATGGTCAGCAATAAATTAGCAACAAAATATGCTGCGTGGTTTATGTCTATATCTCCTGCGGTTCCGGAGATACAGGTGTGGATGATGTGGCTTAAGTCTTAAGTCACATTATCCCCTTTTTATCGCTAAGGGGTGGAGCAATAAAATCGTGGTTTGCGTATATAATTAGCATATGAGTAAATGCAGAATGATGTGGCTTAATAGACATCAGAAGTACCTGAATACACAAATTTCAAAATGCTTCATCGTTACTAGTATGGGAGCCCAAGAGGGGATTTTTGGATTTACTCGAGCGCGTCAGATTAATATAAGGGAGGATGCCTTATATATTGATGAGTACTTCCAGCCAGTAAGAGCCCTTAATATATTTTTACATTTACAATTACATTTTCAAAAATTCGCTGCGAGCTTTCTCGTCACTTCCAAATCATCAAATTAAGAAATTGGAGCATCATCAGGGTTCACTGAACACCTATAAAAATCTGACGCGCTCGAGTAAATTTCATATAAGAGACATGGTGGGACATGAAAAATATTAGGTATAGTCTGACGCGCATCAGTATTTCCATGTCATTGTTTTTTTTTTTATTTTGAAAATCTGTAGGCACTTCCCCCACCGCTAAAAGTGAAAACATTATAGGACCATTTACTCTTCCTACAATCTAATCTACCAATTCTAATAGGTCTCCGCGACGCTCGAGTAAATCCACATGTAGCATCATGGGCTCCCCTACTATAGGTTTATGGTTGGAACTGGTCGTTAGTTTAAGTTTAAAGTAATTAAATATTTGGTTAAAACTCCGTCTTCGCTCTAATCGTTATCCAAATTAATAGCACCATTGAGCGGACTTTGAACAACTCTTAGATATGGAGAAAATTGATTTTTCACCACAATCCCGATCCGATAAAACGATCCTGAAGTCGTATCGCAACTCCGCGATACTTTACGGCCCTCGGAGAGCCGCAGATGAGTCGATATTCCGGCGAGTTGTGTTTCGACGCGAGTTCAAAGTCCCACCTGGGGAATAACTGTTCCCGCACACTTATCGTATTTCTCGCGAGCTCGGTTACGCCTCGGACTCGAAATTTCAACGTCGCATCGTACATTAATGGACGTCATTAATTTTAAATCACCATCAACGGTAACGTTAAAATTTGCCGCAACTAATGTCGACACGCGTTAGATATCCGATGCATGTGGGGTACACGTTAGATAATTCACGACGAAAGGGACTCCGTGCTAATTAGATCGGTTTGTATTCGGTCCCTAATTTAAAACCATGCGAAAAGGGAGTCCCATTTTTCATTCACACAGAGCCGAATGAGGTCTCGGTACCTTCAATTAACCACGAGGACTCAATTGGGATTCTATCCATATTTAGGCCTCTGTTAATTATCACGCCGCTAATAAGAGGCATGGTAATTAAAAAATGGTGCGACAAAGATGAAACGGCCTGCGACTAATAACGCAGCAGGTAGACCGTTTTTGTACATTTCAAATATATTTTCATTGCTCCAAGGCAGGAAACCAGTTACAAAACACGGGTAAATGAGCAAGGCAGAAGAACGTAAGACGAAATCTGTTCATTAGCAACTCCTTTCAATTAAACATGTGGAATCTACAGTAACAAGTTCATCATCATCATCATCTTCTTTCTAGGATTAGGTGTAGTAATGTCAACTGTTCCGGTCTCTACTGTTAAGCCATCCACTATAGTTTTCTGCCTCTTGGTTTGTAGTTTACTATCCGTTTTGGCAGTCAATGTTTTTCCATTACTCCATTGTGTTCTTCCCATTTCTTCCTGTATTCTGTCGTTGAGAGAAAATATTTTTAAATCCTTTGTCAATTCCTATGCACCTGTAACGTTTATTTCTAATTTATTTACACTACACGCTACTTAATTTATCTTAACTACTTCCTAACTAATTAATTTATATCACACTCGTAATCGTTAATTTATTTCACTTCAATCCCTCTCGCTTGTCCGTTTTTCGGCTTGCTTATTCACTCGCGGCTTCACGTCTAATCTAATCTCCGACCGCAAGCCCGCTTATATACACCTCAATTGTATTCGCGATGGTTCCTGAAATAACTCTTTTTTATGTAAAAACGTCCACAAGGTAATAAATCATTCTTCCTTAATAAGATGTTGCCGTGACTCAATTAAGCGTAGCGGCGTTCCTTTGAGGAAAGCCGGCGTCCGATAAGGGTAAACACATTTCGCACTGCTGTTTACATTTCGCGTTACACACCCTTTGAAATTTACTTATTTTGGTATGTGATGTTATATCCTTGGAAGATTGGAAGAGGAAATCTGCTCAATTATTTTATTGTTTATTGCTATTTTAGATCTAACTGGGTGTTTTGAATGCCATTACTTGCGGTTTATTGACTGATATTGTTAAATTATACTGTAGGATAATGTAGCACGCTCAGGTATTTTAAGTGTATCATTGCAGCACCTTTACGTTTACATCCAGGCTTTCTACAATAAACCAAACAACAGATAAAGAAGTTATATCTGGGGATATAACACCTGGGCGAGTACAGTTTCTTAATCTGCCAGACAATTGTGCTGCCAGTACATCGCCAAGTAAATTAAAGTATATTGTGGAGTAAATCTAAGTACCTGTCACCATTCAAGTGCTTTCATAAAAATACTCTCCAATCGAGTGACCGTTAGGAGCAGACAATTGCGACCCACATTGTCTGGAAATTAGTTTCCCACGTCCATTTTCGATTTTCAGGCGATTAGTAGTGACAATTGTGTTGATTAACGGTACCCTTAACTTGCTCGGGTCTCGAGTATATTTTCAAAGAGAATGAGTCGATTGCGAGGTTTACTGACGTTTAAGAAATGGAATTTAGTGTTCACGGGAATTTTAGGGAAAAACCCTATAAGAGTGGTGATTGTGATTTTTCTTAGTACTCTCTGAATCGTAGTTTTGCATTCCAAATGCGTGTTATACGTATCGAGATTTACTTGAAGATATGTCAGAATATGAATTATGTTTTCTCTCTTCAAGTAGTTCCACTAGGAAAATAATATTGTCTTAATGTTGTTATATCATGAGGTACAGTATTGGTAGATTCATCTAGTATTGCATTCGTTAACGAAGTCGAAAAAAAGAGGAATAAAAATGCGGTTTTCAATTTTTTGGTATCTCTTTTGGTATATATATATATATATATATATATATATATATATATCTATATTTTGGTATATGATCTGTATGATATAATGGTATATTAAGTAATCAATGTGATCAATATAATTATATTGGTATATGAATATTAATATATGATAAATCTTCTCATTTCTCTGATCTCTTAAAAAAGTGTGACATTTTAGGTTTTCAAGAAATCAGGAAATGCCTTTTCTGAATATACGAATAACTATGTGTACCAGAGTTTTACGCATCCGACTTTTGAACTTTGTTTTAAGAACCCTTTAATACAAGTTTACTTTTGATTTTCCCATATTCGGTTTCTGTTGATGCTATACCTTCGCTTCGTGTTTCAGACTCACCCTGTATACTTTCTTCGATATACAGAGGTGTACATCAAAAGGTTTATGTTAGTGTAAGGCCTTGGCAAACATATAGGTACGTTATGTTAGTATAGGAAGACTCGCGATAAATGAATTTTATGACGCACCGGCTTATCGCAAGAAGTTAAGGGTCTATTGTGTCTTAATGCTTTTATTGTAGGTATTTTGCCGCCGAATTTCGAGCAGCTCTCCGAGAAAAAGGTAAATGAGGTACTGCCCATTGTTGGGTCGCGTCCTGACTGCCAAAATGATGGTGCTAATAGCCTGGTAATAAATCCAAAGATTAAGTACCTCGGAGAAGAGGGGAAGGTCATAAAATTCATTTATCGCGAGCCTTCCTATATTAGAAGTGCAAAGTCCTTCAGAAAATTGCAATACTAATACACAAAGTGCCTTATTTAATGTTTTAAAATTGTTTCAAAAATTTTTAAAAATCGTATCTCAAACAATTTTCACCCTAAAATGGAACCAACGTGACGTCAATTTCGTGATAAATTAGTAATCGTAATTTAAGTTCATCGATAAAAACTCAGATTTCCCTCTCTCAGCTGTCGCTTCCCGCGTTTCGCCCTCGTTTAATGCCGAAACTGCTCTGTAACTTCGAGCTCGGAGCGTTCCGCCACTCGTAACCCGCCAAACCCGACCGAAAAGTTTGCGTCAGACGACAATAACGACCGCGGAAAGTCCTGCGACTCGGGGCGATTATCGTCCCGGCGACGGGTTTCCCGTTTTTCCCCAACTTTTCGGATTACCCGAGGACTTCGGATTTCTACGGGCCGGACGGGAATTAGAAGAAAGCGCGTGCTGCTCGTAACTGTCGTTTTCGACGACGGCCGCCGTATATCTCGATATGCTTTACAATAATAGAGGCAGCGCTAACCGTAGCGGACAAATTATACGACTTTCCATTCTATTATGTTTTAATTCAGGTATAAAAATGACGAGAATTCAAATGAGCCTCCGAGCCGATTTAATATGGTTAACTGGCGCTCATTTAAATATTATACGAATTAATTACGGTTTAATGGAATGAATCAGCCTCATTATTTCACATCCAATTTAACTGAAATTGAACCGGGGAAAAGTGTTATTTTCTATTTTCTTCGGACGGTAATTATTTTTACGGTTGCGCTCAGAGAGGGAGAAAAAAACGAAACGTTCTCGCTAAATTGGCAATTTAATAATTTATCATTGAAAATTAAAAACAATACGTGCGTCGTTATTTTTGATGTTTTGACGTAAATTGGATGTTTATGTATTTCCGGACAGACCTGCGAACGGCCGGTGCAAGTGACGTGGAGCACAGAAACCTGTCACAGCGGCCAATTTAAATAATAATTTTCAATTTAGCAGGTGATTTAAAGGTGCATTACACGTAGGAGACCTTATTTCATTGTAATAACAATTTCGAATATGTACGACTAATCGAGTACAAAAATTAATAATGACGTGTATGTATTTGTTATTTTCAAATTTTTCAGCATACTGGGCAGCTTTCTATAGTTTCATTATTGTTCGTAATTGATTGTTTTTAAGGTTGTTGGCACAATTAGGTACATTCAAAAATGATCTAGATGTTATAAAATTAGCGAACAGTGCAGATTCTACAAGTTAGGAATTTTAAGAAAAATATAAAGAGTTCCAGGCATGACAGACATTTTAATTGGCTTAGTAAGTCATTGATGCCAACATATATTTCTGAACAACTAATTAAAAATTGAAACCTTCGCCACAGAGGAGGTGTATGATAAATTTAGGTCCCATTAATTTCCAATTAATGCAACAACCACACATTGGCGTAGCATCGTTCGCTAATATAGAACGGCTTTTTTCCTCCTACGACTTAGTTCTCTCCAAATTATGAATTTTGACCTAACAAAAATCCTACGATTTGTAGTATGTAAACTGCGAATTGTAACTGCCTACTTTGTTCATTCACAACATGTTTCTCATATTTCAAAATATGTTTCAAATGTGAGGGTTTATATGGCTTCATCTTTAAAATAAGACCCTTAAAATACTGCAAGGGAAAGTCTGGCCTTAAAATAAATACAAGTCGGGAAGTGTCGGTTCGGCGAACCGATGTGAGTTCTTGGAATTCGAGATCCTTCGAGGCGACGAGAATATTTACGAAGCAGCTGTGAAATATAAATTAGCAATACATGTTAAATAAATTAGTTAAGTATTTATAAGATGGTTTACTTTGTTCAGTCACGGCCAGTGTTCCTCATACTTCAAAATATGTGTCATATGTGTCAAATGTGACGGTTTATATGGCTTCATTTTTAAAACGAGAATCTTAAAATACTGCAAGGGAAAGTCTGGCCTTAAAATAAACGCAAGTCGGGAAGTGTCGGTTCGGCGAACAGATGTGAGTTCTTGGAATTCGAGATCCTTCGAGGCGACGAGAATATTCCCGAAACAGTTGTGAAATATAAATTTCGATTTTGACGTAACGAAAATCCTACGATTTGTAGTATGTATTGCAATTGCTTACTTTGTTCATCCACGACCAGTGTTTCTCATATTCCAAAATATGTTTCAAATATGAGGGTTTGTATGGGTTGATTTTTAAAATAAGACTCTTAAGATACTGCAAGGGAGAGTGTAGCTTTAAAATAAACACAAGTCGGGAAGTTTCCGTTCAGCGAACAGATGTGAGTTCTTGGAATTCGAGATCCTTCGAGGCGACGAGAATATTCCCGAAACAGTTGTGAAATATAAATTTCGATTTTGACGTAACGAAAATCCTACGATTTGTAGTATGTATTGCAATTGCTTACTTTGTTCATCCACGACCAGTGTTTCTCATATTCCAAAATATGTTTCAAATATGAGGGTTTGTATGGGTTGATTTTTAAAATAAGACTCTTAAGATACTGCAAGGGAGAGTGTAGCTTTAAAATAAACACAAGTCGGGAAGTGTCCGTTCGGCGAACAGATGTGAGTTCTTGGAATTCGAGATCCTTCCAGGCGACGAGAATATTCGCGAAGCGATGTGCGGTAGATGTAAAAGCTGACGCCGGCGACCGAGAGGGCAGTCATAAACAGCGAACATTTGACCTGATAATCAGCTGTGGAATATAAATTAGTTATTAGTGTTAAATAAGTTAGTTAAGTATTTAATAAGTCTAGTAAAACGTTACAATACGTCTGGTCTCTTTGTTGATCTTTCAGGTTCGTTCCTCTCTCGCTACATGTATTTAAACTTCGTTTGGTGATTAATCACAACTGGCCTACGTTCCTTATAACCTTGCTAAAGAAAATACACGAGTTTCACTGCGAATCACATCATTTCGTGTCTCGCACAATTGCTTGGAATCGACAGTTTTACTGCCGGAAAATACGTTTTCCGATCGTTAGTCGTGGAAAAATCCGCCGTTTAAAATAACGGGATAAACACTCTGTTAAAAATTTACCCGTCGACGTGAGTAGGAGTATTTTTCCTGGAGAGGTAAATAGAAAAGCGAGTCCGCCTCGGGAATCGAGATCGATTATCGCCTCATTTGGGGGAGTTATCGGGATTTATTAAACTCTTCCGGATCTAACGAAGTTACAAGGGGCAATTTCGCTGATCGAATCCGGGCAGTCCGGGACCAGTCGATAAATATTATTTCCCCCGGGAGAAACGTTACGGAGCGTATTGAAGCAGTTGGTTTTATTGCGAGATTAAATGTTAAGCTGGAGGCGATTAGGTCTTCGACGTCATTCTTTCTTAACGTTGTTAATGTGTGTGTGTAGCGACGAAGTTTGAACGAGGGTCATTTCCGCCAATGGTTGTTACTTCACTCCAAACTATCAAAGATGCTTCGTAAATATTGGATAACTCCGGAAGTACAGCTTTCTGCATCCTTATTCTTATAACAAACTATTATAGTGGACAAAAGAGCCTACAAAGGGGACATAGTCAGAGTTTCCAAAAAGACTTCCATAACTGAGTTATTGTGAGATTTCGAATCTGGGGATTTACTTAATATGTCGTACCTCGGAAAGTATAACTTCCTACACTACTTTTGTTATAACAAACCATAAAGAACATAAAGACCAACAAAACAGTCATAGTAAGAATTTTCAAAAATTGTCAATAACTAAGCTATTTTGAGATATTCAAACCAGTTTCACCAGCTGTATTGGAGTTACCTAATATGGTGTAACTTTGAAAGTATAACTCTCTACCTATACCAGGTTATAAAGAACATAAAGGTCAACAAAACAGCCATAGTTACAATTTCAAAAAAATGTCAATAACCGAGCTATTTCAAGATTTCCCAATCATGTCCTCGTGTAATGGAGTTACTTAATAAGCTGTAATTTTGGAAGTATAACTGTCTACGCCTTCGTTCCTATAGGAAAAGATAGAGAACAAAATGGCCTATAAAATGACCTAAAGCAATAATTTCCAAAAAATGTAGGATGTTTCAAAATTTTCGAATCGGGTTTAGGTGTAACAAAGTTCCTTAATATGCTGTAACTCCGGACTCACCACACTACTCTTGCTATATCAGACCATAAGGGCTATAAAGACTAATCAAGAGCCATAGTAACAATGTCAATAACTGAGCATTTTCAGCATTTCCCAATAATGTCAATTACAGCGTATTGAGTAAATCCATTGAACGTGGTTCGGAAATTTCTAAATAGCTCAGTTATTGACATTTTTTGGAAATTCTAACTGTGGCTGTTTTATTGGTCTTTATATCTTCACATGGTTTGGGGTGAAGTAACAACCGTTGGCGGAACTGACTCTCGTACAAAATTCGTCGCTGACTTCACACACATCATTGTTGATGAACGTGAAAAAATACGTGAAGGCTGATTAAGGCGTACAATGTTTTGAAATGTTACGTACCTTGTTAAATGAGCATCGCCTATTTCCCCAAAATTTCATCAAAACCTTAATTTATTTAATAAAGGAAAAACTTTCATCGTCAACAACAAAACACGCTTTTCTCCCCCTTTTCTTATTCTTTCCCTTAACATAATTCACTTTTCCTCGAGGGAATCAAATTATACTGAATACCCTACGTTATGGTTTACACCGGCGCTCGTTTCTAGCCTTTGTAGGAGATCTCATACCAAATTGCGAATTTGTTTCTGTTCCAATTTCGTTTCTTTTCTATTCCCGGGAAGGACGCAGGGCGAAGGGTTCCTAACGAAGACTGATTGGTTACGGGATGCACATGGAGGCTTCTAATGCTATATAATCTGTCGTGATTTTTACTTTTAAAGTTGCCAATATTTGCCGAAAATGTTCCCAAAACTAATCCTCATAGGATTTTTTGGAAAATCAAACTTTATGTTTTTAATGCAGTTATGCACTTACTTGTTACGTTTTTGTAGTTCGATGTTGCTAATTTCTTTTATTATTGTTTCAGGTGCAGTGTGTGTAGTGAGAGTGGTGAATATACTGAGGAGTCAGCAGCAGTGGCAAGGGCAGAGGCGTTGCCATCATGCCGAAATGTCATTGTCAAATGGTTTGTTACTTTATTAACCACTTTATGAAGACGATTTTGTTTTCCATCTATGTTATTTTGGCGCATTGTTGTAACCACATTTATTCTTGCGGTTTCAGGTGAGTATTATCGACGGCAATGGCATAGAACTTCAGATAAGGGCAGATATATGAGAGGAGCAGCTGTTTGTAAGGTTAGTGTTTTTAAAACAGTTTTTGAATGTTGTATTTTTCTTGTAAGTTAATGAATTTCAGTGTTATTAAAATTTTTCAGGGAAGATTTTCAGCTTCAGTGGCGACACCGCAGAAAGGCAGGAAGACAAACGTAATGGTCTTTTAATGGTTAGTATTTTTAATTATCATAATTAAATGTTAAGAAACACATTACTACCGTTTCAGACAGCAAAGTCATGGCAGCAGCGACGACAGACAAATTCGAAAGAGGGGAAAAGGAAAAAAAAACACTAATTCTCTAACGGTTAGTATTTTAAGGGTCCATTACGTTCTCCCTATCTTATTATGACTCAATGTTCCTAATATTGTTATTTTGTTTTTCAGGTACGTAGTATTGGCGGCAATGGCAGACATTTTTGCAGAACGTCACAGGCAGTCGTGTTTTAAGGTAAGCGTTTTCGAATTAAATTTTTATCGACGTTGTCAACAAGGTAGTACGTGACACTGGCATTGACTAAACGACATAATTCGTGTAAATATTATAAAAAATTAGATACGGTCGTTTCGTCGCGTCTAATCTGCTCCAGAAATAAGTTATTGTTACCCTCACGTAATAGTCATTAGTCATTATCTATTAAAAAACTGAATTAGCTTGTATTGAATGAATAGGTAAATTTTATTAGTGCCAAAATTAATCAAGGATAATGTTTGTTGTTAACCCGTGATGCTACATTATTCATTATTGATTTTAGCTTATTTTGCTAACTCTTTAAACGCTATTTTTTGAATATCATAGTTTTTTATTAATAGCATATATGACAATTGTTATGAATAACAATCGAGTTGTTAGCTCATCGTAATTCAGTAGTTACAGCGTAAAGTTGTAGATTGACTAATATCAGTCTGTAATAATAGTAGTAATAAGACTGTAATAAGTATAGCAATTGACTTGATTTTCTCGCGATGGTACATTTGATATCATAACCTCAAAATTGTTCTTTCTTGTCTCTAAATCTGTCGCTAAGGAAGTAAATTGCAACGGATCATAGAAATGAGAGTTTCGATATAACCTTCGACGGTGTTAAAGAATTAAACTTTTAATCTCATTAATTTTCATGAATATTAGATATAACAATTGTTATCAATAACAATCGAGTTGTTAGTTCATCCTAATTCAGTAGTTACATCGTAAATTTGTAGATTGACTAATATCAGTCTGTAATAATAGTAGTAATAAGACTGTACTAAGTATAGCAATTGACTTGCTTTTCTCGCAATGGTACATTTGATATCTAACCTCAAAATTGTTCTTTCTTGTCTCTAAATCTGTCGCGAACGAAGTAAATTGCAACGGATCATAGAAATGAGAGTTTCGATATAACCTTCGACGGTGTTAAGGAATTAAACTTTTAATTTTATTAATTTTCATGAATATTAGATATAACAATTGTTATCAATAACAATCAAGTTGTTAGCTCATCCTAATTCAGTAGTTACAGAGTAAAGTTGTAGATTGACTAATATCAGTCTGTAATAATAGTAGTAATAAGACTGTAATAAGTATAGCAATTGACTTGCTTTTCTCGCAATACTACATTTGATATCATAACCTCAAAATTGTTCTTTCTTGTCTCTAAATCTGTCGCGAACGAAGTAAATTGCAACGGATCATCGAAATGAGGATTTCGATATAACCCTCGACGGTGTTAAGGAATTAAACTTTTAATTTTATTAATTTTCATGAATATTAGATATAACAATTGTTATCAATAACAATCGAGTTGTTAGCTCATCCTAATTCAGTAGTTACAGGGTAAAGTTGTAGATTGACAAATATCAGTCTGTAATAATAGTAGTAATAACACTGTAATAAGTATAACAATTGACTTGCTTTTCTCGTAATGGTACATTTGATATCATAACCTCAAAATTGTTCTTTCTTGTCTCTAAATCTGTCGCGAACGAAGTAAATTGCTACGGATCATAGAAATGAGAGTTTCGATATAACCTTCGACGGTGTAAAGGAATTAAACTTTTAATTTTATTAACTTTCATGAATATTAGATATAACAATTGTTATCAATAACAATCGAGTTGTTAGCTCATCCTAATTCAGTAGTTACAGCGTTAAGCTGTAGATTGACTAATATCAGTCTGTAATAATAGTAGTAATAAGACTGTAATAAGTATAGCAATTGACTTGATTTTCTCGCGATGGTACATTTGATATCATAACCTCAAAATTGTTCTTTCTTGTCTCTAAATCTGTCCCGAACGAAGTAAATTGTAACGGATCATATACATGAGATTTTGGATATAACCTTCGACGGTGTTAAGGAATTAAACTTTGAATTTTATTAGCTTTCATGAATATTAGATATCACAATTGTTATCAATAACAATCGAGTTGTTAGTTCATCCTAATTCAATAGTTACAGCGTAAAGTTGTAGGTTGACTAATATCAGTCTGTAATAATAGTAGTAATAAGACTATAATAAGTATAGCAATTGACTTGCTTTTCTCGCAATACTACATTTGATATCATAACGTCACAATTGTTCTTTCTTGTCTCTAAATCTGTCGCGAACGAAGTAAATTGCAACGGATCATAGAAATGAGAGTTTCGATATAACCTTCGACGGTGTTAAGGAATTAAACTTTGAATTTTATTAATTGTCATGAATATTATATATAACAATTGTTATCAATAACAATCGAGTTGTTCGCTCATCCTAATTCAGTAGTTACAGCGTAAAGTTGTAGATTGACTTAATATCAGTCTGTAATAATAGTAGTAATAAGACTGTAATAAGTATAGCAATTGACTTGCTTTTCTCGCAATGGTACATTTGATATCATAACCTCAAAATTGTTCTTTCTTGTCTCTAAATCTGTCCCGAACGAAGTAAATTGTAACGGATCATATACATGAGATTTTGGATATAACCTTCGACGGTGTTAAAGAATTAAACTTTGAATTTTATTAGCTTTCATGAATATTAGATATCACAATTGTTATCAATAACAATCGAGTTGTTAGCTCATCCTAATTCAGTAGTTACAGCGTAAAGTTGCAGATTGTGTAATATCAGTCTGTAATAATAGTAGTAATAAGACTGTAATAAGTATAGCAATTAACTTGTTTTTCTCGCAATGGTACATCTGATATCATAACCTCAAAATTGTTCTTTTTTGTCTCTAAATCTGTCGCGAACGAAGTAAATTGCAACGGATCATAGAAATGAGAGTTTCGATATAACCTTAGACGGTGTTATAAAGAATTAAACTTTTAATTTTATTAATTTTCATGAATATTAGATATAACAATTGTTATCAATAACAATCGAGTTGTTAGTTCATCCTAATTCAGTAGTTACAGCGTAAAGTTGTAGATTGACTAATATCAGTCTTTAATAATAGTAGTAATAAGACTGTAATAAGTATAGTAATTGACTTGCTTTTCTCGCAATACTACATTTGATATCATAACGTCAAAATTGTTCTTTCTTGTCTCCAAATCTGTCGCGAACGAAGTAAATTGCAACGGATCATAGAAATGAGAGTTTCGATATAACCTTCGACGGTGTTAAGGAATTAAACTTTTATTAATTTTCATGAATATTAGATATAACAATTGTTATCAATAACAATCGAGTTGTTAGCTCATCCTAATTCAGTAGTTACAGCGTAAAGTTGTAGATTGACTAATATCAGTCTGTAATAATAGTAGTAATAAGACTGTGATAAGTATAGCAATTGACTTGCTTTTCTCGCAATGGTACATTTGATATCATAACCTCAAAATTGTCCTGTCTTGTCTCTAAATCTGTCGCGAACGAAGTAAATTGCAACGGATCATAGAAATGAGAGTTTTGATATAACCTTAGACGGTGTTAAAGAATTAAACTTTTAATCTCATTAATTTTCATGAATATTAGATATAACAATTGTTATCAATAACAATCGAGTTGTTAGCTCATCCCAATTCAGTAGTTACAGCGTAAAGTTGTAGATTGACTAATATTATTCTCTAATAATAGTAGTAATAAGACTGGAATAAGTATAGCAATTGACTTGCTTTTCTCGCAATACTACATTTGATATCATAACCTCAAAATTGTTCTTTCTTGTCTCTAAATCTGTCGCGAACGAAGTAATTTGCAACGGATCATGTAAATGAGAGTTTCGATATAACCTTCGACGGTGTTTCAATTCCGTCAAGACGGAGGAATTAAACTTTTAATCCACCTCTGTATTTGTGGAAATGAATAATTCAGCGTTTCATCTGGGCCTTAAATCGATTACGCGGGAAGTAAAGCGGGAAAGAGATAATGTCCAAAATTTTTCCCGTACGGAGCACATTCTCACAACTTCCCCCGGCACTTAATTGCTCCCCCTCGGGAGTTCCCAGATTTTAATGAACCCCTCCGCGGGCAATTTTCGCCGCGGAGTTGCGTGAACAATGCCTCTCTTGGTTTTTAGATACGGAGGATCCGTATTAAACAAAATGTGGGACGCTCTTTTTTCCGTCGGTAGTTGATTAAAAAAGACGATACAAAGAAGGCACTCCCGGAATCGCCAAAGGAATTTTTAATAACGGACTAATATCCAGCGTTGTACGTAATCCACTTACGTGCGTTTCACACGGCACGATGATGATTTTTAAACGGCGTAACGGAAAGTCCGGCCGTAAAATAAACACTGGTCGGGAAGTGTCGTTTCCGCGAAATTCGAAGCGACGAGAATATACGCGAAGCGATAGGGAGATAAATAAACGACTGTGTGTAATATAAATTAGACAATAAGTGTTAGCAGTTAGTAGAAATAAATTAGTCGAGGCATTTCGCGTAGTGTTAGTTATTTTTGACCAGTACAAACGTTACAATAGGTTTTGCTGTCGGAACAACGTGGAAGTTACAAGTGTAAACTTCGCATCTAAAATTGCCCGAAACGAAGAACCTACGAAACGAAAATACACGATTAATACTCCAGTCATCAACGGTAAAATACCGTATTACTGTGGAATTTTGGGAAACAAGGTCGATTTCTTTGAAAATTGGGATTTAGGTAGTATTTATAACGTTCTTCATAGTTGAACTTGTGCCGAAGTGTGCTTTTTCCCTAGGGGTGGAAACCACCCCTTCTAAGGGGTAAGAAATTGTTTAATCAAAACAAGCCGGGAAATCGATAGATCGACCAATTTTGAGTAACTTTTGTTCTATAGAGTTCTTTATAGAAAAAATTTCAAAAATTCCGCTCGAAAATGGCTGATGACTGGACTATAAGGGGATAAATAAGACGCTCCAATTCTTCCCTTCAGAAGTCTTGAACCGTGATAAATGTTTAATACAAAGGTAACGTCTCAAAGCTACTCTTGTAGAATTTATTTAAACATTTCGAAGAAGGGAAATTCAACTGGATGTTTCACAAGTAGATATATTTCACGCCTGAAATTATCCAGAATCCTGAAATTGCCCAAAAAGAATAGTCGACGAAAGGAACGCCCGGTCCTAACAAATCCTGAAACCCGATAAATATGCAACACAAAGGTGACGTCTATTTCAGTAAAATAACGCTTCACCCCCTCAATTTTAATATTCAGCGGGCATTTCGGGTTTCGCACTTGGACGTCTCATGAAACTACCATCACAAGTAAATTCATTCGAAAAGAGATAGAAATCCCGCTAAAACCAAAGCTTCGTTCGTCTGTTTTCTTACTAAATATCTTCACGTTATCTCGGTAGTTTTGTAAAGCGAGACATCCACACAAACGCGGTTTTATTTACGTACTCGGGTTCGTAGATAGCGAAGCGCGAAAACGCCGCAAAGAGGATGTTTACCAGCCAAGTTGCATGGGATTTATATAATAAGAGAACATAAACATTCCGTAAGTCCGCCTTCGTTATAGTTTCGAAATTCGAATGATGTGGGAAAGGTAAATAAAGAGCGATTGTGAGCCCCGCCAAACTGAATTTGAAAGTTGAAAGGGACGAAACAATTTTAACTAATACGGGGGGCAAATTATGTTTATTTCTGTTGCCCTTCATTTATTATTCATAGAAGTGATATCGCCGCCATATTGATCCGCCGTTCACTGGTAAACAAGAGTGTATGGTTTTCTATGGCCTTACCTTCCCTAAATCCTCTTTTGTGATTGGTCGGGTTGGCGCGAGCGGCATTCTTCCCCGTGTCTTTTATGAAATGCCTTTGAAATTGCGCTCGAATAAAGACAATATAACATGACGTAGATCAGAATTTCATCTCACCGACAAGCGATAGGCATACATAGTGTAACGTTTATTTCAAATTTATTTACACTGTCTTAATTATACACTACACACTACTTAATTTATCTTAACTATTTCCTAACTAATTAATTTATATCACTCTTAACGTTAATGTATTTCACTGGTCCGTTTTTCGCCTTGTTTATTCACTCGCGGCTTCACGTCTAATCTAATCTCTCCGACCGCAAGCCCGCTTATATACAGCTCAATTGTATTCGCGATAGTTCCAGGTCATTCCTTTCTCAAATAATGTTTACTTAGAGACGTTCAGAAAGGTCATAAATCATTCGTTCCTTAATAAGATGTTGCCGGGGAATCAATTAAGCGTAGCGGCGTTCTTTTGAGGAAAGCCGCTGTCCGATAAGGGTAAACACATTTCGCGCTGCTGTTTACATTTCGCGTTACAATAGATATGTTTCGATGGAAAGTGAGGTAATTTTTATTTAAGTTTCTAGGCTAATTAGGGTAAACTTGGAAAATTTTCAAAAAGGGTGAGGACGTTTTTGTAAACCAACGTAATAATTTTGTTGTGGACTTTTAAAAAAGTGTCAAATTGACCACCGAACGCTTTATGTTTTTGGGAACATAATTCAGGAATTTTTGTAAAATTATACGACAATTTTTATGTATGATTTTTGAGCAAGTTTCAAATTAAATGATGAAAGCTTTGTATGTTTAAAAAAAATAGTTGATTTTGTAAACGCAAGTAGCAATTATGTAGTGGGATGGCAGTGTTAAATTAACTTAGCGAAGCTTTAAAATTTTTGTAACAAATTTCGGTAATTTTGGGAAAGTACACAACCCTTCTGCATTAACATTTTTAAAAGAATTTAAAAATAACTATAAAGTTAATGAGTTGTTATTAAACAGCGAAATTCTTTTACAGTAGGATTTTGAGAACAGTTTGAAATAAACTGAGAAAAATGGTTGAGGAAATTTTGTAAAAGCATGCAACAATTTTGAAATATGAATTCTGGAAGAGTTTGAAGTTAACTCAAGAAAGCTTCATGTATTTTGAAAAAGTTGGTCGAATTTTGGAAACGCACACAGTAATTATTTAGCGAGATTTCAGTTTTAAATTAACTCAGGAAGCTTCCTAATTTCTTGGCAGAAATTTTGGTTATTTCGGGAAGATGCAGAACCCTTCCGCACTAGAATTTTTGAACTAAACTAATTATTTTTAAAAAGGAGTTTGAGAAGAGTTTGAAATTAACTGAGAAAAATGGTTGAGGAAATTTTGTAAAAGCATGCACAATAATGAAATATGAAGTTTGGGAAAGTTATAAATTAACTCAAGAATACTTTATATATTTTGAAAAAGGTCGATGAATTTTGTAAACGTACACAGCAATTATATAGCGGGATTGCAGTTTCAAATTAACTCAGGAATGCTTCCCAATTTCTTTGTAGAAATTTAGTTTATTTCGGGAAGTTGCAGAACCCTTTTGCACTACAATTTTTGAACTACACTAATTATTTTTAAAAATGAGTTTGAGAAGAGTTTGAAATTAACTGGGAAAAATGGTCGAGGAAATTTTGTAAAAGCATGCAACAACATTGAAATATGAATTTTGGGACAGTTTTAAGTTAACTCAAGAAAGCTTCATATTTTTTGGAAAAGGTCGATAAATGTTGTAAACGTACACATCAATTATCTAGCGGGATTTAATTTCAAATTAACTCAGGCAAGCTTCCTAATTTCTTTGCAGAAATTTAGGTTATTTAGGGAAGCTGCAGAACACTTCTGCACTAGAATTTTTGAACTCAACTAATTATTTTTAAAAAGGAGTTTGAGAAGAGTTTGAAATTTGCTGAGAAAAATGGGGTAGGAAATTTTGTAAAAGCATGCAACAATATTGAAATATGAATTTTGGGAAAGTTATAAATTAACTCAAGAAAGCTTCATATTTTTTGAAAAAGGTCGATGAATGTTGTAAACGTACACATCAATTATCTAGCGGGATTTCATTTCAAATTAACTCAGGCAAGCTTCCTAATTTCTTTGCAGAAATTTAGGTTATTTAGGGAAGCTGCAGAACACTTCTGCACTAGAATTTTTGAACTCAACTAATTATTTTTAAAAAGGAGTTTGAGAAGAGTTTGAAATTTGCTGAGAAAAATGGGGTAGGAAATTTTGTAAAAGCATGCAACAATATTGAAATATGAATTTTGGGAAAGTTATAAATTAACTGAAGAAAGCTTCATATATTTTGAAAAAGGTCAGCGCACAGCAATCATGTAGCTTGATTTCAGTTTCAAATTAACTCAGAAAAGCTGCCTAATTTCTGTGCAGAAATTTAGGTTATTTCGGGAAGCTGCAGAACCCTTCTGTACTACAATTTTTGAACTAAACTAATTATTTTTAAAAAGGAGTTTTAGAAGAGTTTGAAATTAACTAAGAAAAATGGTTGAGGAATTGTTGTAAAAGAACGCAACAATTTTAAAATATGAATTTTGGGAGAGTTTTTTTAACTCAAAAAAGCTTCATATATTTTGAAAAAGGTCTATGAATTTTGTAAACGTACACAGCAATATTATATAGCGGGATTTCAGTTTCAAATTAACTCAGAAAAGCTGCCTAATTTCTTTGCAGAAATTTAGGTTATTTCGCGAAGCTGCAGAACCCTTCCGCACTAGAATTTTTGAATTAAACTAATTATTTTTAAAGAGGAGTTTGAGAAGAGTTTGAAATTAACTGAGAAAAATGGCCGAGGAAATTTTGTAAAAGCATGCAACAATATTGAAATATGAATTTTGGGAGAGTTATAAATTAACTGAAGAAAGCTTCATATATTTTAAAAAAGGTCAGCGCACAGCAATTATGTAGCTTGATTTCAGTTTCAAATTAACTCAGGAAAGCTGCCTAATTTCTTTGCAGAAATTTAGGTTATTTCGGAAAGATGCAGAGCCCTTCCGCACTAGAATTTTTGAAATAAACTAATTATTTTTAAAAAGGAGTTTGAGAAGAGTTTGAAATTAACTGAGAAAAATGGTTGAGGAAATTTTGTAAAAGCATGCAACAATATTGAAATATGAATTTTGGGAGAGTTATAAATTAACTGAAGAAAGCTTCATATATTTTGAAAAAGGTCAGCGCACAGCAATCATGTAGCTTGATTTCAGTTTCAAATTAACTCAGGAAAGCTGCCTAATTTCTTTGCAGAAATTTAGGTTATTTCGGAAAGATGCAGAGCCCTTCCGCACTAGAATTTTTGAAATAAACTAATTATTTTTAAAAAGGAGTTTGAGAAGAGTTTGAAATTAACTGAGAAAAATGGTTGAGGAAATTTTGTAAAAGCATGCAACAATATTGAAATATGAATTTTGGGAGAGTTATAAATTAACTGAAGAAAGCTTCATATATTTTAAAAAAGGTCAGCGCACAGCAATTATGTAGCTTGATTTCAGTTTCAAATTCACTCGGGGAAGTTTCCTACTTTTTTTAATCAAATTTAGGTAATTTTGGAAAACTACACAACCATTCTCCATTAACATATTAAATCTGTTTTTGTAAAGTTAATTTACTTTGTAAAGTTAAATATTTTTCGGAAAATTTCAACACCCTGTAGCTTAAAGCAATGCATTTTAGGACGTATATTTATTACATTTTTCGTCGTTATGTTATATAATGAATCCCCGCGTATAATTTGCGGCATCCAACTCAGATACTCTTTATAAAAATGATCTTCCTTCAAATTTACTCATAAAATATTATTTTCTTTAGGGGTTCTTACGTTATCGTCTGTTACAATTAGTCAGGAATATAATTTTCTGATAGCTTGATACTATAAACGTTGTATATGATACGCTGCGTTTACCTCAGACAGCAACCGATTGTGTAACCACTCTTTTTAGAAGTAACAAAAAACTGATAGAAAGTTAATCACTTTCAAAATTTCTTGATTAATCGCTTCACATCGGAATATTCCCCCTAGGCAATCAAAAAAAAAACAACGAAATTTACGACCCGAAATTGAACTTATCAAAGTCGGAAAATAGTCTGAGTATCTCGTATTCCAAAATTGGAAAATTCCTTTTCCGGCCGGCGACTCGTAAATCAAATAACCAAGACGTTGTTATTATTCGCGATGTTGTCTTATAAATTACTCGGCAATCAAATTGTTTGTTCGGATCTGCTTTCTAAAATAAATTTGAATATTCCCAGGCTTGCCTTGTGTCAACACAATACATTTATATTAAAATCGTAATTGCATTATGTAACGGTTTTGAGACAATCGCTCGGACAGGTCAAGTTAATTTTCCGACGTGGGAATTAATATAATGATATCATTATTGTTGTGTAATTGGGGCATCCCTCAATGGCCTTTTTCGTATTTAGTGAATTGAAACATTATTACATCAACGAATAATTTAGGTGAAAAAAAGCGAAATTTGGAAAAATATATTTCATTTTTTTTTTCAACTTCCGCTATAGAACATTCAATTCGAATCCTTTGGACGATTTTCTGTTATAATCGGTTTTTATATAAGCTTGATAAAGCAGATGAAGGGAACTTTTACGGTCTCTTCATCCTTGATCTTTTGTACTCGTGCCCCGTTACGTGTTCGGGTCAATTTAACGCACATATTGCCTTCTCGCAACGGCATGACTCTTCCAAACGATTTTAAATTTCCCCCTAAGCGTCACAAGGGAGATAACAATTATCCAACTTTGCTTCGCTTATTTAATGGTGATGGTATTTTAAAATGGTGTCGGGGGTTTAAGAGACAGCTTAGATATTAGTCAGTTAATTTGGAGATATTTTTGGAATTCAACTAGAAAATCGGTGTTTCAGTTATTTTTCCAAAAATTACCTGACTTGTTAAAGATCGTGCGAATCTTTTCTCAGTTAAGTTGACATGAAATCCATCGAAAGATATAAGTAATAAAATATATGACGCTTTCTTGACTAATTTCGAACTCTCCCAAAATTTATATTTCAAAATTATTGCCTCAAATTGTTGTTTAATTTGTGTGAAACCAATTGTTCTCAAAATCCTATTGTAAAATTGATTCGTTGTTTAATAACAATTTGAAATCGGTCTTTAGTTATTATGTTATTAATGTATTTAGATACAAGAAATAGTTAGAACCTAAAGCTTTCAATGGCTTTCGTTAAAAAGTAAAAATGTTAATAAACAGAGCTGTTACAGCTCAAAGTTAAACCTTTATAACATTTTCAATTTTCAGATTAAAAACTATTTAAAAATGGTAATCTTAAGGTCCCGTGAATACCTTTCAATCCGTTTTTTAGAATTTGAAAATAATGAAAATTGCCCCAGATACTTGAATTTATTTATAAGCGTCTAATTTGCAAATTTAAAAAAGTGCTGTAAAACAGTGAAAATTTTTAAAAAAATCAGGTTTTGACAATCTTACATGATAAAGGTGTCTTCCCTTTACAAGCCCATCAATTTTCAAATATTTTTATTCAATATTTCGAGTTTGGCATTTAACCGCAATTTTCGATTTTTTTTTAAGCAACAAATTAATTGTTGCTCTCCCTTTGCACCGACGGCTACAGCTTTAAAAGAACTAAAAGTACTATAAAACATTTCTTTTTCACGAAGTTTTGATTGAATTGGAGAGAATTTATATTTTTAAAGTATTAATCGAAAATTATTCAAATTTCGCGAGAAATGGTTATTTCCGAAAAAAAAAATGGAAATTTTGGAATTGGCATCGCATCGAAAATTTAATTCTTAGCAGCTTTTGATAAGAAAGTTTTTTTCTAAAACCTAAAGGAACGAAGTTACAACCGAAAAACAAAATAACATCGTTTTTCCCCTTAATTTTTCCACAACTTTTTTTTGCCTGCGCACACGGATATATTTATTGTATACATTATTTAGAAGAGATTCCTGCAAAAACAGGCCTGGCTAAATTCGAGCTAATTCGTTCGGACTACGAGCCGAAGACGTCAAAAGAATTTCCCGAGACGGGAAGATCTGGAATTGCCGGCCAGGGCGGGATCTCCCCTCGGCGGGTCGTTAGGGAATGACGCATTGTGAGCGTCCCGGTTAACCCGGATAAATCCCACGTGTGAAGAAAACCCGCCTGCATACCTTTTGTTATCGATTAGGGCCGTCCTCCCGAAAATAGAACGTTAGCAGAAATCCACTTCTGACCTATCCGCCTCTCGCCGACCGAAACTTATAAATAATGCAGCTTCCGCTCTTTATCCTCGCGCCGAAACGGATATGCAGCCATGACAGCTTTCGCGGATATAGAAATCGCCGAAAATTGTATCGGATCAATCGAAGCTCGCTAGTCCCGATAATGAAGATGGGACGAATCGGCGGCTTTTTGGTCCGACGATTTTCGGTTAATTCGCTGTGAAATTGTTTCCCATCGATTTTCGTTCGAATGTTTGTTTAGAAAAAAAAAAGGCGATTGGCTATTTTCACTTTTCGATCGATCGGAATTGGGATAGTTTTTTAAATGTCCTGTCCAGCCGAGCGAGCTACACTTTCGATAAGTGGGCGCGAAATCGTTATTTATGCATGGCGTCCTCCCCAAAGCGTTCATATCGCACCCAGAAAATCACTCTGACAAGTCTTCGTTTTCTCAAAGTTGCGTCTCCATTTAATGAAGGTTGGACACAATCTCATACGGTCCCTATAATAACAACTTGGAATGAGGAGTGAGGATATTCTTCAGCCAAGAGTATTTGCTTCTTCCAATACCCTCAATCTCACCTTCCAATATTAGTTAAGAAGTCCGCTCTTGTTACTCAGCAGTTACCTATACCCTGATTTTTAATGTTGTGGACTTTTACAACGGACACATCAAATAACTCCGCCTTGTAGACGGCCGGTGCGAAGTGCGACATTGCCGGTATAATTTTTTCAACGGTAATCATTTAGCAGTAATTTAGGTTATATTTATTAAAGTTGTTCGTATAACACAATTAATCCATGAACCGTATTCAAAATGATTCTTCCCTAAATGAATACATAAAACCCCCCCTCTCTATTTCTGAGGCTATTTTTAGCTTTCTATACCGGACCGCTCTTATCCATCGATTCCCTTATGCATCTTATTTAGAGATATGAGTACATTTGACAATATGGCTCGGATTCCGACGATCATATTGTAACGCGAAATGTGTTTACTCTTATCGGACCTCGGCGGCTTACCTCAAAGGAACGTCGCTACGCTTAAGTCCCGGCAACATCTTATTTCAGGAAAATTGATTTATAACTCTCTGGACCTTTCTACATAAAAAAGAAGGTTCGAGTTATTTCAGGAACTATCGCGAACACAATTGAGATGTATATAAGCGGGCTTGCGGTCGGAGATTAGATTTGACGTGAAGCCGCGACATAGTAAACAGGCGAAAAACGGACCAGTGAAATATATTAACATTAAGAGTGATATAAATTAATTAGTTAGGAAATAGTTAAGATAAATTAAGTAGTGTGCAGTATAGTAATTAGGACAGTGTAAATAAATTAGAAAATAAACGTTACAATATGATACTTGTTGACCGATATACCAATAGTCGAAGAAAGGGGTGGTAACAATATCGGCATCTCTCTCTTTTTGACGGGTCGTAAAAGTCCACAACATAATCATGGTATAGATATGTGATTTTCTCCTCTTCTTTCCCTTTGTCGTTGTGCTCTTCTCAATATTTCGCAGTTGGTTACATGTGCTGTCCATGGGACTTTGAGAAGTCTCCGTAATGTCGACATTTCGAACGCTTATATTCTGTTCATGGTGTGTACTTTCAGCGTCCATACCTCACAGCCGTACAGTGTAACACAGAGTGGATGTAGTATTTCACGAATCGATACCGTAATTGGAAATTGAGTGTGAGATCACATAAAAGATGTCTCATGTGCGTTTTACTCGTTCTATTCTAGCTGTTATCTTTAAATCAGGGTGCAACGTGCGATTTATCCATGTACCAAGATGCGAACTTGGCGTCATCAACTTACTCTCCATGCTGTTGTTGTAACGATATTTTGGATTTGGGAAAAGATGAGATCAATTGGAGATTCATCTCGACTGTAAACGAGATTCTTAATGATTGATTCTGATTGAAGAGCTGCTTGGAGAAAGTGGTGGGCGGCCCAAGTGTCGCCATACTTATTTCATTGTGCCAACTATCTCGCACAGAAATTCAAATTCCGAAAACTGAATTTTACTTTTCGAGAACTTGCCGTGAAACAAAGTTTGTTCAGAAATAAGAAACTTTAAAGGAAATTAAAAAAAACCTTTATACAATATAGTAAGAATATAAGATATGATAAGAATGAATCAGACATTTCTAAAATTTTTATAACGGCTTTCCTGGACAAACCCTCGTAATTACTCCCGCTTCCTATAATAATCGCACGTATAAACATACTCTTACCAACGATAGTAATTTTGTACGTACCGTAAACAGCTCAAATGAAGAGTTAAGAGGAGTGTGTGTGTATGTAACGCGACACGCCGTGTAGGTATTTAATTAAATTATTTGCGAAAAAACTTTCAAACGTAATTAGAGTCTGTTCATGAGGTGGAATAATATTCGAAATGTGTATTAAATTCCAGCACACTGCAAAAACTCGCTGGCGTGCGCTAAACGCAAGGAGATCGTTAATTTTTCAGTTACCTCCATTGAAGCGTTAATAAACGGAAACCGGATATGACGTTGGTCTCGATGCAAAAATTGTAAGGATCTCTTCGGTTTTTCAAGTGAAAGTGCGTAATAATCCATGGCAGAGTATTCTATTGTAACACAAAGTCGGGAGGAGTCTGTTCGGCGAATCGATTTCAGTTCTCGGAATTCGAGAACTCTCGAAAGTTCGATATCCTTCGAAGAAAAAAAAGACTGGAGACTTCGGAGCGGCAAGATAAAAGAGAACGCCGACGTACCGAGCAGTGGTCATAAACGGGGAACGCGACGAATACCACTGACCTGAGCGGCCGTGCACGGCAAATAAATAAACAAGTGCGAAATATAGATTAAGTAATAAGTGTTAAATTAATTAGTTAGGTATTTAATTAGTGGAGTGTGGATTGAACCCGAACTAGCGTTAAGATATTTGTTTGTAACAAAGCGGGGTGTGTTTTTAATTTAATCAATCACTTTGGGCGATCGCCCGAAATCAAGTTTTTAATCAAGCAGTATGTATATATTTCGACCCGAAAACCTTTGTCCCATTGTTTGTCCCCGGAACTTCAATTAATCCATTGATCCGATAAAGGTCGTAGATTTCGTACAAAACAAAATGGTCGCGGCTCGTCCGACGGAAGCCTTTCGTCTAAATTCGTGAACCGCTCACCCACCCAGGAAGTTTCAAGGCTTTCGATTTTACTTTCATTCCCCCGACGGTTTAATTAAGACGGAGCGTTAATTAGATTTTTGTTTAGAGTAAACCGAATTAACATCATTCGCCCAGGCCCGATGTGACGCGAATAAGAAAGTAATGGCGGGATTTGAGTCGAGACAAACAATAACGATTGGTTCAAGTTAATCCTGACTCGATTACAGTTTACAGGACCTAATTAATGCAGATTTGATAACACGTATAAATCTGAAACAAACGCGGGAATAAATATGGGGTTTCTGAAATTGTCGCATATTGTCACGTAAGGGGCAGGCGGTGTAAATCTGCCGTCACGTGACGTTTAGAACTTTAAATTATTTCTATAGGTTCGACCCACAACATCAAAACATGATGTAATATTGTAACGTTTATTCTAATTTATTTATACAGTTCTAAACACTACTTAATTTACTTAGTCTATTGCTTAACTAATTGATTTATATTGCGCACTTAACGCGCTAATTTATTTATACACTTATGGCACTTTTTCACTCACGACGCCTTCTGGTCTACTCTTCCCCCCTGATCGCACCGTTTCGTAATTTATAGCCCCAATAGACATTATTATTATATTCGGGAACCTACTGGATAATTCTTTCCCTAATTGGACGTTCCCGGATTGTTCGAGAAGGTTTTTATGACCCGCTTTAAACTGCGCCGCCTGCGGCAGATAAGAAGGAGCACGCTTCACGCTGATGTTTACATTTCGCGTTACAATATTTACTAAATCGACTTACTTGCCTCTTTCTTCGAAATTAATCGTCTCAAATTCGAGTTATGGCAACCGTTTTCCATTACGACAGGTTGGTGAAAACTGTCTGTTTGAATTACAACGAAATATCGAATAATTTGGTTAATATATTAGTTCAGTTATTTGGAAAACACATTATTTCAGTTACAAGTTTTTGAAAAACTGTTTTAAAATAGTAGGTAATTGTAACAATTAGTGGTGGACTCGAGGCGACACGAGAAATAACATGCTTTTGTTAAATGTTATTACCTTTCAAATAATATTCAATATTAATGCAGTTATAATGAATTAATGTTTAATCAATATTAATAATTTAATAATTACTAATAAATTAAAATAAATAATTTTAATAATTAATAATAATATTAAGTTATATTAATTAATATCTAGTAATATTCAAGTTCTGCCACACTAGAAATGTTTTTAATTGAATCCAAATTTAAGGTTTCCCGTCAAATTTACATTTATATTGCGATTAATTCGTACAGTTTATCAGTCAAATAAAATTTAATGATTTTTAAGAGGAATATGCGATAAGTACCTTCAAATGAAAGAAAAAAAGTTATACGTTAATTTAAAATGTATCTAAGGAATTATTAACTTTTTGCCAGAATTCTGTTGAAGGCCCTAAAAATAAAACAATTCCTTATTAATTCTAGATTTGGAGGAAGTACTTTCTACCTGTAAGTTCCCCTTCGAGATTTTGAGAAACTATTTTACTCCAGCCATCAACGGTAAAATACCATATATACTGTGGAATTTTGGGAAACAAGGTCGATTTCTTTGAAAATTGGGATTTAGGTTGCGTTCAAAGGGCTTGGATGAGCTATAATTAGTATGCGAATGCAAACTTCGAAACGCCATATCTCCTTCATTTTTATGATACGAAGATAAATAAAAAAAAAATCAAAATTATCAGTGAGACAAACCCTGCAATTAACATTTGAAACAGTTTTTTTATATCTGAAATAGGTTTTGATTTATTTAAGAAAAATGCATTTTTTTTTTCTAAAATTACGAAAATGTAATTGTATTTTGTTTAAAGCGCGCGTAGTTCTCGAACAGGGATAAATCAAGATTCGAGGGTAAGTTATAGTAATGGAATTTTGTTTTCGACGTATTTAAGTTTTTCACGTTCGCCCAGTTAGAGGAAGCACAGTAGTGATAGTTAAATCCGCGGCCAAGCGTCCTTGAATGGATTCAACCCTTTGTGTGCTATCGTAAGTCGCGAATGACGGAAAATTAGCGGTTTTATGGGTGGGTCGCGAATTCAATTGACAGTATTCCTACTAACGTCGGAAAATGTCAGTTCGTAAGTCGCGAAGGTCGGAAAATACTCGGTTTTATCGATGGGTCGCGAATTCAATTGACAGTGCTCCTACTAACATTGGAAAATGTGGGTTCGCTAGTGGCGAAAGTGGGAAAATGCTCGGTTTTATCGGCGGGTCGCGAATTCAATTAACCGTGCTCCTACTAACATTGGAAAATGTGGGTTCGCTAGTGGCGAAAGTGGGAAAATGCTCGGTTTTATCGGTGGGTCGCGAATTCAATTGACAGTATTCCTACTAACGTCGGAAAATGTGAGTTCGTAAGTCGTGAAGGTCGGAAAATGCTCGGTTTTATCGGCGGGTCGCGAATTCAATTGACAGTGCTCCTACTAACATTGGAAAATGTGGGTTCGCTAGTGGCGAAAGTGGGAAAATGCTCGGTTTTATCGGTGGGTCGCGAATTCAATTGACAGTATTCCTACTAACGTCGGAAAATGTGAGTTCGTAAGTCGTGAAGGTCGGAAAATGCTCGGTTTTATCGGCGGGTCGCGAATTCAATTGACAGTGCTCCTACTAACATTGGAAAATGTGGGTTCGCTAGTGGCGAAAGTGGGAAAATGCTCGGTTTTATCGGTGGGTCGCGAATTCAATTGACAGTATTCCTACTAACGTCGGAAAATGTGAGTTCGTAAGTCGTGAAGGTCGGAAAATGCTCGGTTTTATCGGCGGGTCGCGAATTCAATTGACAGTGCTCCTACTAACATTGGCAAATGTGGGTTCGCTAGTGGCGAAAGTTGGAAAATGCTCGGTTTTATCGGTGGGTCGCGAGTTCAATTGACAGTGCTGCTACTAACGTCGGAAAATGTGAGTTCGTAAGTCGTGAAGGTCGGAAAATGCTCGGTTTTATTGGCGGGTCGCGAAATCAATTGACAGTGCTCCTACTAACATTGGAAAATGTGGGTACGCTAGTGGCGAAAGTGGGAAAATGTTCGGTTTTATCGGTGGTTCGCGAGTTAAATTGATAGTGCTCCTAGTAACATTGAAAAATGTGGGTTCGTTAGTCGTGAAAGTGGGAAAATGCTCGGTTTTATAGGTGGGTCGCGAATTCTATTGACAGTGCTCCTACTAACGTCGGAAAATGTCAGTTCGTAAGTCGCGAAGGTCGGAAAATGCTCGGTTTTATCTGCGGGTCGCGAATTCAATTAACCGTGCTCCTACTAACATTGGAAAATGTGGGTTCGCTAGTGGCGAATGTGGGAAAATGCTCGGTTTTATCGGTGGGTCGCGAATTCAATTAACCGTGCTCCTACTAACATTGGAAAATGTGAGTTCGTAAGTTGTGAAGGTCGGAAAATGTTTGGTTTTGTAGGTGAATCGCGAATTCACTTGATAGTGCTCCTACTAACATTGGAAAATGTGAGTTCGTAAGTCGTGAAGGGCCGAAAATGCTCGGTTTTATCGCTGGGTCGCGAATTCAATTGACAGTGCTCCTAGTGACATTGGAAAATGTGGATTCGTTAGTCGCGAAAGTGGGAAAATGCTCGGTTTTATCTGTGAGTCACGACTTAAATTGATAGTGCTCCTACTAACATTGGAAAATGTGAGTTCGTAAGTCGTGAAGGTCGGAAAATGCTCGGTTTTATCAGTGTGTCGCGAATTCAATTGACAGTATTCCTACTAACGTCGGAAAATGTGAGTTCGTAAGTCGCGAAGGTCGGAAAATGCTCGGTTTTATCGGTGGGTCGCGAATTCAATTAACCGTGCTCCTACTAACATTGGAAAATGTGGGTTCGCTAGTGGCCAAAGTGGGAAAATGCTCGGTTTTATTGATGGGTCGCGAATTCAATTAACCGTGCTCCCACTAACATTGGAAAATGTGAGTTCGTAAGTCGTGAAGGTCGGAAAATGTTCGGTTTTATCGGTGAATCGCGAATTCATTTGACAGTGCTCCTACTAACGTCGGAAAATGTGAGTTCGTAAGTCGTGAAGGTCGGAAAATGTTCGGTTTTATCGGTGAATCGCGAATTCACTTGACAGTGCTCCTACTAACGTCGGAAAATGTGAGTTCGTAAGTCGTGAAGGTCGGAAAATGCTCAGCCACCGTAAGAAGAAGATAGTTTCTAAAACTGGTCGCCGACCTGAAATTCCCTTGCCTCGATAATTTCCACGAACATCACCGATACGCTTCCCCTCCGAGATCGAGCCGGCGTTATCCTAATTTCCTGCAGTCGATGATTACTCCCTTGTGTGCATCACCTCTAGAATTATCATTACGGCCGTTTCCCCTTAATCGGACCGTTGTTTTTAAACTATTATTTTTTTCTAAAATAAGCATTCTAAACCGGTGAAACCACATAGATCTTATGAATAACACCTAAATAAAGTTAAAGGCAAGTGAGTTACATTTAATTTTTATTAGGGTAATAATGACGAGGGTGTCATTTTTAAATTTTTGAAAAAAAAAAAAACAAGAAAGGTGTTACTTTGTTTTTGTTATAAATCAGTCAATTCTCATGCATAAGACTTATGTCAGTACTCATTTTAAAGGGTATTTTATGTACTTTAGTACTTTGTTCTGATTATTTTTTCCGATAAAATGAAAGATTTTCAAGTTATTGGTGAAAAACTGTTAAAAAACATTCGTTTTTCAATGAACAATGTGTAGTTTCAATCGTGAATAACTCGAAAAATATCAACTTTACAAAAGAACTTTATAGAACAAAAGTTACTTAGAATTGGTCAATCTATCGATTTCTCGGCTCATTTTGATCAAAAAATTTCTTACCCCTTAATAGGGGTGGAGGGAAAAGCACACTTCGGCACAACTTCAACTTTGAAGAACGTTATAAATACTACCTAAATCCCAATTTTCAAAGAAATCGACCTTGTTTCCAAAAATTCCACGCGAAAATGGCTGATGACTGGACTATTTTTAATTTTTTGAAAATACGTCAAATTTGACAGGTATAGCGAATCCATTAAAAATTGTCAGTTGCGTCATTGTGCATTACTTGTTTAAATTGTCAGTTTTAGTTGTAGAATGCCATGAGATTGCAATTTTAGGTTAGCAACACCAAGTAATACAATGTATTTGTTGAAATACAGTCAGATTTTAATTACAGTTCGGGAGTGGAAATGTCATTTACAGCTGAAGTAATTAAGTTTTATCCTTAACCGCCGGATGATTATTAAAAACAATAATAATAACAATCTTAAGTAAGATGTTTAAAAATAAAATAATTTCTTAATTATTTCTAGATTTTGAGTAAGTACGTTCTACCTGTTTAATTTAATTTCATATTTCCACATACACGCGTCCTTACAAACTTTCTAATACTTCAATTCCAATCCCGAGTTAAAACGACAGTTGTTACATCAGATTCGCTCACCAGATAACAATTGCTCGGCAAATCGATCAAGTCGTTAGCATACTCCGATACGATTGATGGGTAAATAGCTTCAGGATAACTAACGGTCGAGGAACGTCAGTTATTGTCACGCTCGCCACGTATCAATTATAACATCCAACGGGACAAGTCGGTTCGAATGGAAATATCGAAAACTTGTTATTTCCGCTTTAATTACTCACTCTTTTTTTAACCCACTTCAAGTTAATGCATCGCCCGTTAATCATCATTATTTCGCGGGGGATTTGCGTCCGCATTTCCATATCGGGTTTGAAACAACATTTTATCACCGAAAGCGATCTCGTTCGATATAGTGAAAACGGGTCCCGTGCGAAGCGAAACAAATGTAGTAGTTTTCGAAAGGCTTACGTAAACCGTATAGGATTTGGCTATACTTAACTTAAGTCACTTAACTATCGAGTGGACAGTAAAGGAGGGAGCTGTCCGAATCGGAGATATTTGGTATGGAATTCCTTATTTCTAATAGGTAATGTAATGGCTAACTGCCTTGTCCGATATGATCGATATCCCTTGTTGGTTATACGAATCTAAATGTGGGCGTTATTTAACGGAAAATTAATAATCGCTACCTTTCACTGAGTACGGGCAGACCAGTTGGACAAATGGTGTGGACTTTTTTTGGAAAGTGTAGTTGGAATGCTTGCGATTGTATGAATGGGTTTTGTTCTCAACTATTTTCGGAACAAATGGGTGTTTTAGCGTTTAGACAATAACCAATAACGATAAGTCGCTTTTGAAAAGTAGGACTTTGTTCTCTTAAATCTGTTTCACTCACTTGTATGCGTCGGAGATGCGTTGTTTGCTTTTTCAATTTTTAACACTATCCTGCCAAAGCAATGTTTACTTCCTTCCTATTCTCTTTGTACAATTCCCATTGCGTCTTCTGCCAGTAAACTTTGACATATTTTCGAAAAATGTAGCGTATTGCACGATTTTCCTTTTCAATACAGTTCGACTTTTTAGTATTGTCAGTTACCCTATAAACAACCTTGATAATTTTCACGTTTCATTAAATGATTTATTTTTCTGACCTGCGGTTTTTATACCTGTCAAATTTGACATTTACGAAAAACAATATTAGTCAATTTCACAAACTTTCCAAAAATATTAAACGCCAAGGTGTTCCTTTTGCAGTTCTAGTTCAGTTCGTTCATACCAAATGTGAACAAGTTGAACAACCTTGATTTTTTTTAAGTATTCATGACACAGCAATTTTTTGGCTCAAGCGAGTTTGTTGGAACCCGAAGACCCTGTAAAATTTAATAGGATTTTTTTGAAATAGGTTTTTTAATATTGTTATTTGTTTTCTATTTGTTCATAAAAGTTCAAAATTTAGTGATAAAAAATAGTGACTTTCTTGATGCAAAGTTGCTTTACTTTTAGCACTTCAAGACCAAATTTGAGCGAACCAAGATTCTCTGATTTGGTTTGAGTTTGAGATTGTTTTTGAGTCTCAATGTTGTTTAAGTCAAAATTCACTTTACTCATTTTTCTCACAGTTACGCAATTGCATTTATGTTAAAAAAATGGCGATGTGTAACATGTAAGGTTCTCTCATATGGCTAGACCATATATTCATGGCAACAAGTGCGTTTCAGGGAGGTTTAGAAAAAATTGTTTCAAATAGAAGTTGTAGCCATTAGATGGGTCAGTTAAAATTTAAAATTTGGTACGGATTGGTAAAGCGGTTTTGGAAAAAATAGAGAAAAACTGAAAATTTACAGAAGTAAAGGGCCCTTCGCAGAAAGTCAGCCATGATAATGATAATGATAACGGCAATCAATAAGAGTTGAATAATAAAGTAAATATACAAAGTTAAAAAAAAAACCGTTAGGCTAGTTTTTGAGATAAACCAAAAAAAAACCTAAAAATGACAAGAGTAAAGTGCCCTTTGCCCTTAACTGATTTTGATGAAATTTATATGTTCCAGCGTTTTCAGGAGACCCAGACTAAATACCAAATTTCAGCTTTCCACTATTTATAGTTTCTGAGAAAACGTCGACCACATACACATACGTACATGTTTCCAAAAACATGTTTTTCAAACTCAGGGCACCTCAAAACGTCCAAAAATCCCAATATCTCAAATTCCGAAAATCAGCACGTTTACAATACTTTCTCTTATTATATGAGACAGTAAAAAATTTAAAATTGGATTTGGAACGAAAGTGGAACAAGCTTGCATTTGAGATTATTTTGTTAACATTTTTGGAGATTTTGAAAAAATTTTCAAAGAAGAAAACCTCGCGCTGCAGGTGAGCCTAATATTTTAACAGATCTCTTCAAGTTTTAAAAACTTCGAGAGAGTCAAACCGTACAAAACATTGTAAAATAATAATTTTTTCATGTTTTTTGACATGTAGGATCATAACATAAATTGTGTCTTTTTTGGAAATCTTGCAGGTACTGATTTTGGATTGTTTATGATCAATAAATTTTGCGCACCACATAACGTGACGTTTTGGTAGATCCAAATAATTACACCACACTAATCATGCAATTAACTAATTTATTCAACACTAATTATTACTACCTAACTCTTATCGCTTAAATTATTTTACTGTTTACGGTTGCTGGGAGTCTTTCGTATTCCGTGAAGCTTGCGGAATGATCTCGAGAGAAACAGCAAAACTCCTCGAATCTGGGAAGGCACTACCTGCGGCCTCTGCTAATTAGCAGTGTTTATCTAGACTAGTAACTTGCCGTTACAGTAACATTTATAATACCAATCGTAAAAACCCCATGGCAGGCTGAAAGGTAGATTTCTGTGTAGGATATAGAGTAATATAACAGACACGATGTGTCAAAAAAATGTATACGAGGTGTTGAAAAAATACAAACGTCAAAATTTCTAACTTTTTGCATATAACTTTTTTTATGTACATTTCTCAAAGATATGTTTTTTACAAAGGTTGTTCGCCTTTATAAGGGCAACAAAAAACCTAAGTAACATTTTTCTCTCAGACGCGAAATTAAAGTTTTTTTTTTTAAATAACAATTCGCCATTTTGAAACCGCTGGACCTATTTGGCCCATTAACGAACTTAACAGAGATTTTCGGCCAACTGATTTTTGTACCAAATTTCGTTGTGATTCTTTAAAAAATGCGACCTGTAGCTTGCCGACAAATTTCGTTATATCCGATATATACTATATAAACTTTTGAGAAATGATTAAGTATGAACTCTAGAGTCCAAAAAACTGAAAACCGCATTTTAATTCCTCTTTTTTCTGTACTAGATAAATCTACCAATATTGACAACATATACTAAATAGAAAAAAAAATTCTCATCATTCAAACTTCAAAGGTTTATGTACTTGAAGCCAAAATGTGACTTTTGGAGACAATACTTGTAATTTTCTGAATTCACCTAATTATTGTTGATTTTGCCATCTTGAATTAACCTCAAGAGTGAACGCCATTATATGAATTTTCATTTATAATACGCATTCATTCACCAACACTTCCGACGTCATGCTTTCCTCTTTCACATTTAAATAAACATTCTATAAATATTTATCCGCCACCTACTACTGCACTTACGGACGACGGTACGTATTAATTACGCCTTTACCGCACCGAATTCCGTCGCTACTTGTATGGACAATAACTTTATATTTCCGTTCCGCCGCTTAACACAATAATAAAATCCGATTTGTTCGAACAAAGGCTGAGCTGATGAAGTTGTCCGGTACATTTCACTGTAAATCGCAGGTACATATCGTCACGTACTACTCGTGTACTTACACGTCCTGACATAGTGAACTTTAAAAGTTAATTGCGAACGTATGGGATTCCATATACCGTCGAAACGCCTATAATCCGATCATTGTCTTGTAATCACAAGTTTATTCTAGAACGAGAAAAGATCTACATTAAACGTGGTACGTGTGAAGAGTAATTATATTTCGAAATGTAATTTGAATAAATTAGAAAGCACCGGGCCCGCTTTGGAAACGGTCCGGGCACTGATGGAATGTAAAATTGTAGAAATGACGTACGCTTTAAATTGTTTTATGTTTGGTACTTTTCTGTGCCGTGACGAGCCTTTCATACCGTTTTTCCGACATTCAAATTAAACGAAACGTCTCTTCGAGACTTCTTATCGGGTGAGAAATCTGGAGCGCGTACCTACGCTTAATATGCAATCATCGCATGATTACTCCGAGAAAAAATCAGGCCAGAAACGAAATTGCATTCCAGCCTCGATGTTTACTCTTTTCAAAAGGTCTTATCGCGGGCGATAAGAAATCATACTCATTCGCGAAGAACCTCTAATTACCCGTAATTAACCGGTTGAAGTCGGGAAGAATTTACTCGCTGATTAGATGCAAATAACAACAAATATGTGCCAATCAGACCGAGAGTGGATAAATCGATGTTTTTTGGAAAGTGTGTGTGGAATGAAATTTATCGACCAGGCGTTGATTTGACGACTTGAGAGCGCACTTTTTGGAAACATCTCGCTTTCTAAACGTTTTCAAGAAAATATTAATGTAAACATCAGTGTGAAGCGTGCTCTTACTGACGAAGACGGCGCATTTCAAAGGGGACCACCAATTAGAGAAAGAAATGAAGGGCAGAGTAGACCAGGAGTCGTCGTGAGTGAAAAAGTACGATAAGCCGACTAGCGATAAGTGTACAAATAAATTAGCGCGTTAAGTGTATACCATAAATTAATTAGTTAAGGAACAGACTAAATAAATTATAGGAACTGTATAAATAAATTAGAATAAACGTTACAATATCTTTTGTTCTTGGCAAATAAAAATTTCGCACTGCACAACTAACTAACGCTAAAACACGCTTGTCTTTCAAACGACAATAACTGTAATAAAAGTTGTTTACATACGATTTGAAATTGGAGTATGAATTTAGTTGTTACGGTTAAAAAATGTATTCGAAACAATGTCGCTGTAGAGCTAATAGTTTTGGAAATAGTGTTGATCGGTCAAAACATGTCATTCGTCATTTCCCGCCAAACTATTTTGTTGGAAAGTTAAGTAACTCAGTGTATATTCCGTAACTTCTGTAAAATTTAAAATTCCATGCAATTTTCGACTTCAAAACATGTCATTCATTTTCCGCCAAACTATTTTGTTGGAAACTTAAGTAGCTGAGTCTATATTCCGTAACTTCTGTAAAATTTAAAATCCCATGCAATTTTCGACTCCAAAACATATCATTCGTCATTTTCCGCTAAACTATTTTGTTGGAAAGTTAAGTAGCTGAGTCTATATTCCGTAACTTCTGTAAAATTTAAAATTCCATGCAATCTTCGACTTCAAAACTTGTCTTTCGTCATTTTCCGCCAAACTATTTTGTTGGAAAGTTAAGTAGCTGAGTCTATATCCGTAACTTCTGTAAGATTTAAAATTCCATGCAATTTTCGACTTCAAAACATGTCATTCGTCATTTTCCGCCAAACTATTTTGTTGGAAAGTTAAGTAGCTGAGTCTGTATTCCACAACTACTGTAAAATTTAAAATTCCAAGTAATTTTCGACTTCAAACATGTCATTCGTCATTTTCCGCCAAACTATTTTGTTGGAAAGTTAAATAGCTGAGTCTATATTCCGTAACTTCTGTAAAATTGAAAATTCCATGCAATTTTCGATTTCAAACATGTCATTCGTTATTTTCCGCCAAACTATTTTGTTGGAAAGTTAAGTAGCTGAGTCTGTATTCCATAACTTCTGTAAAATTTGAAATTCCATGCAATTTTCGACTTCAAAACATGTCATTCGTCATTTTCCGCCAAACTATTTTGTTGGAAAGTTAAAGTAGCTGAGTCTGTATTCCGTAACTTCTGTAAAATTTGAAATTTCATGCAATTTTCGACTTCAAAACATGTCATTCGTCATTTTCCGCCAAACTATTTTGTTGGAAAGTTAAGGAGCTGAGTCGGTATTCTGTAACTTCTGTAAAATTTAAAATTCCATGCAATTTTCGACTTCAAAACTTGTCTTTCGTCATTTTCCGCCAAACTATTTTGTTGGAAAGTTAAATAGCTGAGTGTATATTCCATAACTTCTGTAAAATTTAAAATTCCATGTAATTTTCGACTTCAAAACATGTCATTCGTCATTTTCCGCCAAACAATTTTGTTGGAAAGTTAAGGAGCTGAGTCGGTATTCTGTAACTTCTGTAAAATTTAAAATTCCATGCAATTTTCGACTCAAAACTTGTCTTTCGTCATTTTCCGCCAAACTATTTTGTTGGAAAGTTAAGTAGCTGAGTCTATATCCGTAACTTCTGTAAGATTTAAAATTCCATGCAATTTTCGACTTCAAAACATGTCATTCGTCATTTTCCGCCAAACTATTTTGTTGGAAAGTTAAGGAGCTGAGTCGGTATTCTGTAACTTGTGTAAAATTTAAAATTCCATGCAATTTTCGACTTCAAAACTTGTCTTTCGTCATTTTCCGCCAAACTATTTTGTTGGAAAGTTAAGTAGCTGAGTCTATATCCGTAACTTCTGTAAGATTTAAAATTCCATGCAATTTTCGACTTCAAAACATGTCATTAGTCATTTTCCGCCAAACTATTTTGTTGGAAAGTTAAGTAGCTGAGTCTGTATTCCACAACTACTGTAAAATTTAAAATTCCAAGCAATTTTCGACTTCAAAACATGTCATTCGACATTTTCCGCCAAACTATTTTGTTGGAAAGTTAAGTAGCTGAGTCTGTATTGCATAACGTCTGTAAAATTTAAAATTCCATACAATTTTCGACTTCAAAACATGTCATTCGTCATTTTTGACCGCCAAACTATTTTGTTGGAAAGTTAAGTAGCTGAGTCTGTATTCCACAACTACTGTAAAATTTAAAATTCCAAGCAATTTTCGACTTCAAAACATGTCATTCGTTATTTTCCGCCAAACTATTTTGTTGGAAAGTTAAGTAGCTGAGCCTGTATTCCATAACTTCTGTAATACTTGAAATTCCATGCAATTTTCGACTTCAAAACATGTCATTCGTTATTTTCCGCCAAACTATTTTGTTGGAAAGTTAATTAGCTGAGTGTATATTCCATAACTTCTGTAAAATTTAAAATTCCATGCAATTTTCGACTTACTTCAAAAGGTTCGGTATCAAATTACTGTTTTTACTATAATAAAGTTACTATTTTCTTCTGAAATAAAATTTTTGGAATACTTTTTGCAAAATCAAGGACATGTCACCATTAAGTTTTAAGTTATACTAAAGGGAATATAGGTAAGCTGCTCAAAGCAGTATAAAGAGACAAGTAATTGGAATGCCTAATCCATATTGATGCAACGAGCAAAAAAACATTTTTTTTCAAAGGTTGGGATATTATTTCAATGAAAATTTCAGTGATACGTGTTTTCTCCTTTTTACGAAAAACTTTTTGGAGCCTTGTAACGCCGTATCAAAATTGACCCATGGACGGAGGGCCGATTTTTCGAATTTGAGGTATTAGCATTTCTAGACGTTTTAAGGGGCCTTGAATCCAAAAAACTAGTTTTTGAAAAAATGCCCGTGGTACATTTTTCTTGAGAATTAAAATCAAAAAATGATTCAGACTTTGTATTTATACTAATACTGTACCGCGATCTTCCAATAACCTTATTATAAAAATCAGCCAGGATAAGTGTGTAGCTTTGTAATTTTCCAGTTTTTGGCAATTTTTTTAAGCAAGCAAGGATTTTTTTAACCTGGTAATGTTAATTCTAGTGGTGCATACATTTGATAACGTTTAATAACATTTTAGTGAAATCTCCTCTAAAGGGAACTTATTGTTCGTCATTTGTTGGTTTTTGGAAATTTTCTCAAAATCCACTATAATGTTCTTTAATACTTTGAACATTTAATGTAATATTTTAAGGTTGGGCGAGTCTCAATAACATCATTATTATCTAAAAGAAGGTTCCTCGTCAAATTCAATACGATCTTCATATGGAACACTAGAAAATAGATTTACGACCTCAGAAGGAGCCATCATCGAGTTGAGAAAGAATTTATTTAGCCTGAAGATGATCTGCGGATCGAAACCGGTCGTTTAAAGATACCCAATAAACAGGTGGGCCAGACTTGGAGCCTTTTCCTTATGTTTAAGTTCGGTATGTCAATGCAATGAACTCAACTGAGTTTTAAGGTTAATCTTGTCGTGATTTTTGAGAAACAATTTGCAGTTTTTTTGAAAATATGTCAAGTTTGACAGGTATAGCGAATCGATAAAAAAATTGTCACTTGCGTCATTGCGCATTAATTGATGATATACGCTATAGATTAGAGAATACTTTAACTGAGGCTATCATCATGTGTAGTGTTATTGGAGATAATGTCTTTTTGATAAGGAAAATTGTGTTACTGCAGAGTGTAAACGAAAGTATGAGAGCAAAATTAATGACCTTACCTGTCACAGTTAAATAATAAATGTGAAGATGGGTTTGGTGGCCAAAATAAGAATTAAAGGCGTTGCAGAAAAATTAAAATCGTTTAGAATTGCTTGTGGAATAATTAAAGGAGCTGTGTCTATTCCATATAGCTTTAATGGTCATTAAATGATATATGTCAAGTTTTGTGTAGTTAGTAAAAGAGTGATGGTACTTATTTGAATCTGAAATTGTGAATTTGACGTTATGGAAAAATTGCAAAATTATGTAGTTTTGCTAGGAAACTGAAATTGCTTATGAAATAGCTGGAAAACTTGTTGATATTGGTCCTGTTATAATTACTGATTTTCATGGATGTGACAGGGATGTGAAGTAGTAATAATTTTTTTTTGCTGCGTTTAAATTGTCACTTTTAGGGGTGTAGTATCATGAGATTGCAATTTCAGGTTTATCATCACTGAGTACCTAATACAACGTATTTATTGAAATCTAGTCAAATTTGAAGTAATGGGGTTGAAATAACCCTCAAATTTGAGAACCTAGCTAACCATCCTTCCTCGAAATTAAACCCTCCGACTGACCTCTCTTTGTACATCTTCTCCTCTCGTGGAAAATTCGTTGGAAAATCGTGGAAATCGTCTTTCGCCTGTCGGGCCGAAAGGAAAACTTGACCGTCCTGCGGGGCAGTCCTTCTCACATTGTCACGATCGCGGCCGTGCGATAACTCTGCGGGAAAACTCGGAATTTTCCGCGGACGTCCGTCTCACATTTCCCGCGACACACCGTCGCGACTCTTGCACAAGTTTTCCGCGGCGACCGTCCGCGTGCGTACGAGAGCGGTTTCTGCCGAACCGGACACACTCCACAGGTATCAAAGCGGCACCGGCCGAGCAGCGTTGCCGGGTCCGGGGGGAAAGTCGGGAAATGCGGGAAATTCGAGGGAAATACGAAATAATATTTCTTGAGTTTTGTTGGATGGTGTATGTGTTTTTTGGAAGTTTCAACTTGCTGATTGTCGAAAGTTATGATGCTGATTTAACTTGACGAATTGCTGATTGACATTCAGAAATAGGGGAGGATAAGGCAATTAAGCACTTTTCGGGGTAAAACTCAAAGTATAAATCACAGCATTATTAAGATCACAACATAGCAATTCTACATTAAAGGACTATTATAATTTGAGATCAAAGCAATCATCTTTGGAGTACCCATCTAATAGGTGAAAATAAAAAATAATGGCTTTGACCACCATGATACGCACGTGAGGGCAATGCTAGTCATGATGGTCAAATACTTTTAACACATGTGCAAACAGTGCAAGCAGAGTGAACCCAAAGCCCACAGGATGTGGAATATGAGACAATGATTTTCTGGGTCCTCATCATCTACGGTCATCAATATCTACGTCAATTAATGATGAGTCATTGTCTTCCTGAAAGACTTTCCTTTCAGCCTTCCCTTGTACTCTTTGGTTTTTGGCCTTCCCTTTTGCCTTTTCTTTTAAGATCTTGTTCTGCTTTTTGTCCTCCTTTTCTATAAGACTGTCTCTAATTGTAATTAGGTTCTTACCGCTAGAACGACCATAACCTGACTCAATTTACTTGAAAATATAGTCTGTTCCAATTTCATCGAATGACGGTGTTGTGGTTTTTCTTTAAACTCTGACTGGTTAATTAGAACAATTTTGACACGATCCTCAAACATTTTCATTTAATTATGGTGATTTTCTGGCTGTTTGCACTGTCGACATTATGTTGTGCTCACGTTTCGCGCAAAATAAATCTTGCATTGGAATAAACGTATTTGGTTTGGGGATGTATGCAGTGCGTAAATACCGACCGCAAGTACATGTGAATTTTGATTGTTACGAAATTGATAAAAGAAACATATTGTAATGTTTATTCTAATTTATTTACACAGTTTTAATTACACACACTACACACTACTTCATTTATTTAGACTATTACTGAACTAATTAATTTATATAGCACACTTAAATTTTAATTTGTAGAATTCGCTTGTCCATTTTTCGCACTGTTTACTCACGTCTAATCTAATCTCTCCGACCGCCAAGTCCGTTTATATACATATCTCAATTGTATTCGAGATGATTCCAGTTCATTATGTTTTTCTAGAAAGGCCCAGAAGGTAATAAATCATTCTTCCTTTAATAAGAATATTCGGGAGTATCCCCCATTCTCCTTTTATGACCCAATTAACGGAGCGCTTTGAAGTGGCCGCCGAGGTGCGATAAGAGTAAACACGTTTCGCGCTGCTGTTTACATTTCGCGTTACAATATATCAATTCTAACCTCACAATCATAGATAGAGCGTTTTAACATACGTGAGAGGTTCTCGTCTCTGCTACGTTATATCAAAGTTGCATTACGTGTTTCCAAAATGTGTTATTTCTACAACTATTTTTCCCTCTTGGCAACGTATGAAAATTGTGTGTTTACGATACGTTTTTCAAAGTCTCCGTAGCACAGCATCAGTCCAATTAAATTTGCAGAAGTTCCTCGAAAACTTCCCAAATTTCTTCGAAGTATTAACACTCTGTTAGGAATGTAACCAAATTACATTTCAAATTTCTCGTTTTTCTCAAAGCGATGTCAACTCCTTTAAAAGTGACATTACCTAATTAAAGTTTGTCACAAATTCCCTTTCAACGTCTAACCTCCCTTATTACGAGTAAGTAGTAAAAGTAAAGGGTAAGTAAGGAGAGACTCATTAAAGAGCATACAAATTACTCGCATATTTTAAATTGGTATGTATGTTTTTTATACTCTATTACAAAATTTAAGTAATTCAGTTTACCTTATTGTAAGTAAATTACCTAAAAATCTGACGAGTTAGAACAGTGTATAAAACAGTCACACGTTTTCAAAAATTTTGTTATAGAAAAATTGTATTTTCGAGTAATTGCTTTTTGCAAGAATTGTTTTCGACCAAGTTTCATAGATCCTTTGTGAGTGCCAATTGTATTCCAAATTTCGTACTTTTCTTTAGATAATTGCAAACTGGGCAGAATTGTATTCTTAAATAATTGTGTCTTAGAACAATTCTATTTTTGAATAATTGTTTTTCGAGCATGTGCATTCAGAGAATTATTTTCGAGCATTTCTCTTGGACCCTTTTGTGAGTGCCAACTGTATTCCAAATTTCGTGTTTTTCTTAAGAAAATTGCAAAGTGCGAAGAATTGTATTTCTGAAAAATTGTACCTTCTAATAATTGTATTTTCGAAAATGACTTCAAAGAGTTGTTTGGAAGCAATTTAACTAAGAGCCCTTTATGAGTGCTAATTAGGTATATTTCAAACGTCTTGCTTTTGTTAAGGCAACATTGCACCTCTATGAAATTGTATTTACGAATAATTATGTATTAAAATAAGTGAATTTCTGAATAATTATTTTTTTAACAATTGCACCCGAAAAATTGTTTTGGAATAATAACTCTTAAAGGTGTCATTATATAAAGACGTAATCGATTTTGAAAATACTAGAAAACGTTATAATTAATGTCATTATAAAAATATCTTAGAATTCATATCATTACAAATGTAACAGGTAGCCTTGAAATCCCTTAACTTTCTTGATAGTGGCAACTCATTCTTAAGATAATTGCAAGTACTTTTAATATTACATCAATTCATTACAATTGTCATAAGTGTCTCTGCAATTTATTTAATTATGTCAGAGACTGTTTAAAAACGTCTTAATTGCAATTGTAACTCTTTAAAAAATGTCATCAACAAATTACAATTTTGTGAATAACTTGGAAACTCCTCAGATCTCCACCACCACATTTGAAACTTTAGGATAAGTGTAATTCATTTAATGTCCCATCGGTTCATTACAATCTTCAAAAATTCTTTACTTTAAACTGCGGTAAAGACTAATTTGACAAAGGAGATAAGTCTCTTTCTTTGTATCGCTCTTACAGTCACCCCTTGAGATAATGAAGGCAGAAAATTTGTCAATTAGGAACGTAACAAAATTAAAGGACTTACGCCCGGTTTCATAATGCAGTTAAAGTTCTCTTTAACTTAAACTTAACTTTGACTGTGATGTTAGAAGTAGTAAAAGTCATGAAAGCATCACAGTCAAGGTTAACTTTAAGTTAAAATGGACTTTGACTGTGACGTTAGAAGTAGTAACGCCCGGTTTCATAATGCAGTTAAAGTCCACTTTAACTGAACGTCACAGTCAAAGCCAACTTTAAGTTGAAGTGGACTTTAACTTAAAGTCGACTTTGACTGTGACGTTAGAAGTAGTAACGCCCGGTTTCATAATGCAGTTAAAGTCCACTTTAACTTAACGTCACACTGTCACAGTCAAAGTCAACTTTAAGTTAAAGTGGACTCTGACTGTGACGTTAGAAGTAGTAACGCCCGGTTTCATAATGCAGTTAAAGTCCACTTTAACTGAACGTCACAGTCAAAGCCAACTTTAAGTTGAAGTGGACTTTAACTTAAAGTCGACTTTGACTGTGACGTTAGAAGTAGTAACGCCCGGTTTCATAATGCAGTTAAAGTCCACTTTAACTTAACGTCACACTGTCACAGTCAAAGTCAACTTTAAGTTAAAGTGGACTTTAACTTAAAGTCGACTTTGACTGTGACGTTAGAAGTAGTAACGCCCGGTTTCATAATGCAGTTAAAGTCCACTTTAACTTAACGTCACACTGTCACAGTCAAAGTCAACTTTAAGTTAAAGTGGACTCTGACTGTGACGTTAGAAGTAGTAACGCCCGGTTTCATAATGCAGTTAAAGTCCACTTTAACTGAACGTCACAGTCAAAGCCAACTTTAAGTTGAAGTGGACTTTAACTTAAAGTCGACTTTGACTGTGACGTTAGAAGTAGTAACGCCCGGTTTCATAATGCAGTTAAAGTCCACTTTAACTTAACGTCACACTGTCACAGTCAAAGTCGACTTTAAGTTAAAGTGGACTATAACTTAAAGTCGACTTTGACTGTGACGTTAGAAGTAGTAACGCCCGGTTTCATAATGCAGTTAAAGCCCACTTTAACTTAACGTCACAGTCGAAGCCAACTTTACTTTAAAGTGGACTTTAACTTAAAGTCGACTTTGACTGTGACGTTAGAAGTAGTAACGCCCGGTTTCATAATGCAGTTAAAGTCCACTTTAACTTAACGTCACAGTCAAAGTCAACTTTAGCTGCATTATGAAACCGGGCGTTTTAATTTAGTATTAAGGAACGATGTAAAATCCTTCGTGTAACTTTCCCATTTTTGATTTTCCAGCTGGCGCCGGGATTTCCCTTCCGCGATCGCCGACAACGTCGCCGCCGCCGTCGGATGTTGCCGTCTCTGTCGTTGTCCGCAGGTGAGTGATATTCTTGGTTGTTGCTCTAGAGTACCGGGATTTTCTGACGATGTCTCTCACGCCGCCACAAAAGCAATACCGACGACCGATAACGGTATTTTACCGCGGATGACGGAGCGTATGGTTAGCGAGTTCCTTCTCTCCGTTTCTGCTCGTCGTGCTCCTCTCGTAAACGTTTTTTGGTATATGCGTCCTCGCCGTAAATCTGGACGATAAATCCCTATCGGATTCAATATCGCGATCGCGATTGGTGTTCGCGATTCGACGCACGTTCCGCCGGCCGAATTGTCCGTCTGGTTTTCGAATTTTTTCGTGATTTGTTGGGAACGATTCAGGGCCTCCCTTCATAAATCTAAAATCGCGAGCTATTCCAAATCGAGTGGAAACGTACGAGGGGGAACAACGAGTTCTGCCGTGTAGGTAGATTCGAGCGTAGGCCAGTTCTGCCACGAGGGTGTGCAGTGTAACGAGTAGAGGATTTATTAAATAAATTTCAAGTATTAGAAACAGTTGTTTTCGCGATACCCGGATGTAATAGTATGAAATTACCCGAAATGGGCAGTAAACGTTATCAACTAGGCAAAAGATATGATTGTACGCATTGAATTAATAACCAAAATAAACTTAAAGTATGGGAAATTAACATAATTATCCAAAAATAGGTATTTACTTTATTATTTATTCATAATACTGTTTATTAGTATACGACAGTAAATGGGATTCGTGGCAGAACTCACCCATTTAACTCGTTTGTAGATTACTTGAAATATCCCAAATAGTCATTTTTGATCACTTCTTTTGGGATAAAGTTTATTAAGTTGCTTTCACTCAAACTTCGTTTTACAATTCTATTTATCTAACGATTAAATTGATTGTTAAGAAGGAACGATATCAAGAATAAAAGAAGGATGTACGCAATAATTAGGTAACATTTTTAATTTTGTAAGATTTTCTTCAACTCCTCGATGAAAATCTGACATTTTCCAAATAATTTTTATCGCTTGAATAGAAAAGTGATATTTATTATATCACAATTTGTATTCAAATTACTAATTTATTATTATTACTAATTACTAGACTAATTCCAATAATAAAATTAAATCAAGTAAATTTAACAAAAATTAAAAAGAAATCCTATTCATGTTATATTTATATATTTTTTATAAGTTTTTTATTTACACTAAAAAGATAATTGATTAATCAATTTATTCTGAAAGCATAGTTTTATTATTATTATTTTATTAACTATTTGGTTTTTAGAAATATCCTTATTTTATTAATTTTTAAGAAAAAAATTATTTTGTGATAGTTGATTTTATACTGTCGTATTGAGATCAATGACAAATCTAGTGCTGAATCCATAACTCGTTTGTAATTAATAACATGAGAAACTGTTTACAAATTGGAAACGATCAGTGTTGTTAAAAATACTTTTAAAAATGTATTTAAATACAAATGCAAATACTTTTTACAAAATGTATTTACTTGTATTTTAAATACTTCTGTGGACAATGTATTTAAATACAAATAACAAGGATTTCGTTTTTGTTAAAGTTGTAAATTATTCTTAATTGCACCAATGTTATGCATAACCCCAGGAAGCTTAGAATTCCTATTATTTTCTTCGTGAAATTGTTGAAATTATACAATTTTTGAAATTTTTAAATCAGTTTAAGAAATTGGAATCTAATTTCTAATGGAAACTTTCTAATGAAGTTCTAAAATCTTTGTTATATTGCCCGAAGTTGTGAAGTTTTCAATTATTTTCAAAATATCTAAGTTATTTGTATCGAAAAGCCTCAAATACATAGGTTGACTTTTATACACTAAACCTAAGTTTATGGTTTTAACACTTAAAACCATAAAAACCATCTCAAAAAGTGTAAGGACTTATTTTCTTTGCTTCATGAAATCGTAAAATTTTTGCAATTTTCCGAAGTTTACCAACTACTTTGTAAACAAGTGTTTAGAAATTGAAGTGATACTTCAAAACACAACAGGCTAATATAAGTTTCAAACTTCTAAAAAATAATCCCAAGGCTAAGAGGTCGACACATTAGACACTTTACTTTTTAACTTGATCTAACAAAGTAGCTAATTAAAAAACTTCATTAGTTACTTTCCCAACTTAATATATGGCAGTTCAAGTTATTTGTGTTGCATTAGAGTTGTCATAAGTTCTTTAGAAGCTCCTTAACTTCTTTTGAAACAACAGCTTAAGTTTAAGATAACTGCGACTTCTTTAAAAATGTTGACAAGCGACTTAGTACCTTATAAATTGTTTTACAATGTCAGGACTTTTTTAAAAACTTTATGAATTTCACACCTTCGTTGAGATAATCGCAACTCCTTTAAAAGTGTCGTAGGATCATTATAACTGTAACAATTAGCTTCAAAATAAGCATGTAAGTATAAAAACCAAAATGTAAATACAAATGAACAGCCGGAAATATGCTCAAAAAATACATAAAATTGCGCATTTATAGTTACTGTAACAAAATAAAATAAATGTAAGAGCATTTAATGTATAATTTAGCAAATAATGGATCTTAACATTGCCCAAAAATGTATTTGAACTACTGTATTTAAAATGTCAGAAGAAATGTATTTTAAATACACAGTAAATACAAATTAAGCTTATGTATTTAACTATGTATTTAAATACATAAAAAATATTTAAAATACATGTATTTAAATACTTAACAACACTGGAAACGATGTTACAGACAGTGCATAAGTTACTATTTAGAATAACAACGTCTTTTTGGGAGCAATTAGTAATAGAAATTTTGTAGCAAATGATATGAGAATTTTGGAAAAGTAGTTTAATTTTGTCCTTGCCTCTTGAAACTGCATGAAAGGAAACTGATATTAAAAATAACGATATCTTAGCTACTTTACTTATGCATCAGATGTTTTTTGAACAATCTAATGAATGACAAATTTGGATGATTTATTATTAATTTATTGCTGTCATTATATTCTCTAAAAATAACGATTTCATTAACAAACAAATTTCTTGCAAATGTTATAGAGCGTAGTTAAAGTGGGTAACAAATTTTAATTTCCAACAATTTTCAATAACTATAAAGTGCTTTCGTATTGCATTAAATTTAGCTCTGAATAAAATAAGACATCTCTTATCCACCCATTTCATCTTGTAGATTACAGGCCTTGGTCCATTATTGGAGCCATAGGCACCTTAACAATAGTTAGGCACCTTAACAATAGTAGCAGGATTAATTCAATGATTTCATCAATTTAACCATAACTTATACTATTAGTAGGTTTATCTATTAATATCAAAGTATCAATTCAATGATGACCCGATATCACTCGGGAAAGAACACTTCTATTGGAACAGGATTAGGAAAATTCTCACAAAATTAAAAATGTCATGCATCGTTATCCAAGCTCGTGATAGACTGATTTTGGTTGTTTTAATGTAATTCAAACTAACTCAAAAAATACATTTTTGGACGTTAAATATGACCTTTCCGAGAACCTCGAATAATCATTGCAAACATCATACTCTTTTTCTTTGAGCACATCGAAATATTATTTAGGGTGTCTGCCACTTGTATTCTTTTAATTGCGCTATAAACCAGACCAGACCACCAAAGTCCCAATTAAAATACAATGTAATCGGTTTATGGCCCGAAGCCTAATTTGTACCAGTCCCAATTAAAAATGAAGCTGGGATTAATCCTGAATGTTTCTTTTTGTTTGTGGGAGGGACTTTCCATATAAAACACCCCTCGAAAAAGTGAATAATCTTTATTATGAAACGTTTCAAATTTGATACATTCTTTTATAGATATAGCACCTTTATCTTAGACAAATAAATAAGACATTTTTCACACAAACAACAGTTATACTGCCCAAGAAAAGAATCAGGTGTACTAAATACTGGGAGGGATCGACAGCTAGCTAGGATGCTTGGCAAGAATAAAACTAAATTTTTTTGTATTAAATACAATGGCGAAGGTGTACCATAGTCGTTTACAAATAAAACATGTAAAATCCATTTGCGTCTATATACGTAACGAGAAACAACTTAAATACGGCAGCATTTCGTAATAGTAATATTGTTTTACATGTAAAACGAAAGGAAAGGTGAAAACACAGAAATTATTGCATTATTATATTGCATAAAATTAAAGCGAGAGGCTTACAGGACTGCCACCTCTAATAAAAAGGACGAGTTCTCCCTTGGCTTTCTCACAGAAGAGTGACGCTGGAATGTATTTTCTCTTCGATCGTTATCATTAGGAACAATTTGATAGGGAGACAAGGAAGAACCTGACGTGAAACCAAAAAGGAAATGTACACAACTAAAATAAATAAATAACAAACAGGATACGGAATATCCTCGGGAATGATGAGATGAACCCAGAAAAAAATCGTCAACAGTCGAAATAAATAAATTTTAAAACTCATATATATACAAATAAAAACTAAATACAAGTCGATATTCACAAATTTTGATCGATTCAGTCTTTTCCAGAAAGATGCACTTCATGAAAGGCACTTCGTTACAATATTATCCATTATCGACCCTACTCATGCAGGACGTCGACGGAGACAGTGAAGTCCCTGTGATGGGAAGAGATCCGATTCGAGGAGGACATCTTGTTGGCGATCTCCTCCTGGAGGTAGGCGAGGATCTTCACCTCGCCCCCGTTGGGCGGCGCCCTCATCTGCGCCTCCTTCACGTCCTGGAGGGCGGCCTCGAAGTGCCTCAGGTCGAGCCTGGCCTTGGCCCTGGCGTAATACGCCTCGTACGATTCCGGCTTCATGTCGATCACCTTGTTCGCCAGCTCCACCGCGTCCTGGGCCTCCTTGAACAGGAGAAGAAGAAAGAAGGTAAGTACACCAGTTAATTTTGGTGAATTGTTTATGGATTTTGGTGAAAGAGCAAACTATCAGTATATTGGGAACAGTAATGTTAACTTTATGAGATCTGTAGTTTTAGAGATATAGTGATAGAGAGAGAGATAGAGAGATAGATAGAGATAGAAATTGAGAGTGAGAGAGAAATAGAAAGAGATATAGAGAGATAGATAGAGAGAGAGATAGGTGGAGATAGGGAGAGAGAGAGAGATAGATGGAGAGAGGGAGAGAGATAGAAAAAGAGAGAGAGAGAGAGAGAGAGTCAAATTTTTAATCTAGATCTTTTAGATTTTTAGATCTAGATTTTTTATCTAGAGGTTAGGTTACAAATACAAATTTAAGAACTAGATATAGGTCTATAACCTCATCTAGAATTTCATCTATATCAAAATTTAAAAACTAGATCTAGGTCTATAACCTCATCTAGACCCAAATTTAAAAAGCTAGATCTAGGTCTATAACCTCATCTAGATTTAGATGCAAATTTAAAAACTAGATTCTATAACCACATCTAGAATCTCATCTAGATCTAGATGCAAATTCTCTCTCTCTCTCTCTCTCTCTCTCTTTCTATCTATCTACATCTCTCTATATCACTTCATCTATATCTCTCTATTTATCTCTCTATATCACTCCATCTATATATCTCTCTTTATCTCTATTTATCTCTCTCTCTCTATCTCATCTCTCTATCTATGTATGTCTCTCTCTCTATTTCTCTCTCTCGCTCTCTAAGATTGGGATATGTAGAACTCTAAATGGGTTGGAGTGCTTGGCCACTCAGATATTAAAAAACGATCCAATACGCAAAGTGAAGTAATTTCGATTTGTTTTTGTTTAGGATAACGTTAAGGATAGTAATGCCTACAATTATAATGGTTTTAAGCAAACTTAACATTAATACCATTATAACTAATTTATTAATTTTCGTTCATTTCTTTAAGAACGCCTCTGGTCCCCGGCGAAGTAATCGTTTTATTACTCCACGGGTTATTTTGACAGACTAAGTACTTTCTAGTAAAAACAGATCAAACGAACCTCATTACGGCAAGTGCTTAATGACGTTTCACTTACATTCAATTTCCGCTTGCACCTGGAGTAATTCAGCAGGAAATTGATCTTGAGTTGATGGAACGCTTTGTTGTGCTCCCCCTGGTCATCACTCGGGAACTTCTTAAGGGCGTACTGGTAGCGATGGGCAGCCTCCCTCAATCTACTCTTCCTGTAGAGCACGTTGCCGTCCTCCAAAAGTTTATTGAGTAGGATAAGCCTGAAGAACGAAACGGGAGTAAGATTGAATCGCAAGCGTTACGAAATGTTTGTAAGAGCAAACGTTATAGAGGAGCCTGAGGAACCAAAAGTTATAGATGAGCCTGGAGGAACCAAAAGCAAAAAGGATGAAATTACAAGCGTTACATATATATGCATTACATTATATCTGGTTTGCCTGCGGCCATCGCCCAAGTCGCCGGCCCCAGTTTGGCGCCCTTCTTCAGGAAACACTGCACCACAGCTATGTTCCTGCAGCCGATCGCCCGGTCCAGGGGTCGCATCCCGTTGATGTCGACGTGTTCGATCACGGCGCCTCTGTCCAGCAGGAACTGGACCAGCGCCTGGTTGCCCTGGAACGCGGCGAGGTCCAGGGGCGTCCTGCCCGTCTTGTCGGTATGGTTGATGGTCGCTCCTCGCTCGACGAGGCACTGGGCCACCTGGAGCTTGCCCCTCAGGCACGCCCAGCAGAGGGACGTCAGACCCTCTCGGTCCTCCTTGTTGATGTCTGCGCCTGAAATTGAAAATTGAATGACATTTCAAGCAGGAAACTGACTTATTCTTTAGGTGCTGTACGCAGAGCAGCGTGTAGAAGGGTCACGGTTCATATTGTACAGTTATAGGAACCCTATGAATACCATAGAAAGCTACTTGCTGAAGATGGACCCAAATATACAAAGACTGAAGAGACACGACCAATAAATATAGAAGAGCAAAGTTTGGTATAATAAGTACAGAAGACACGACGAAGGGCAAGTAAGGGATTAAAGAAGAGGAACCATTAAAGTTGAATTAATAAAGAACGAGGCAGATAAACTACTCCATGATAACCCAGCTCTTTACGAGATGCATAAATGGAGAACAGATTCCGGAAGAATAAAAAATAGGAGATTCATATTGTCACACGCCTGAGGGCGTAGGGCCCAAAGGGAGTGCTCTGGTTGGGGGTGTAGTCAGGTAGAGATGGTAAAAGACAATGGCGACATGGACAAATGTTTACTTAGGCACCAGACTAACAGGGGAGAGAACATCGGAAACAAAGTGTTGAGGCGAACGAGCAAATTTCTGAAGTGAGGAAAGGTTGAAGAGAGGTGGTTGCTTACTTGTGGACGGGCGGCAGATACGTGGCTTCCCCAACTAGCGACATGACGAATCGGACGGGCGGACTCTCGGACGGCCAGCGTGACAGGGTGCTAGCAACGTGCCCGCCGCCTGTCCACGAGTCACGTATTGTCCTTCGGTCTGGGTCACCTCACTGCTGAATTGGCTTAGACGGTGACCCAGTTTCGCTAATTGGGGCCGAACCGCGACAATATCATCCATTCATAAGAAAGGAGATACGCAAAAATGCGAAAATTATTGAGCAGATTAAATGGAAGAGTTTTAAGGGACCTGATAGAACGAGACAGGAAGCAGAAGAACAAAGCTGATTCCGCCCCAGTAGATCGTGAAAGGACAATATGTTTGTCCTTAAATAGATCATCGAAAAGAGAATTGCTACCCATTTACTATTTAAACACATTCAAAAAGCCCTGAAATCCTTCCATGGAAGGTTCTGGAGAAAACACAAATTAATCACGCTTTGATAAAAGCTCTCAAAGAACTATATAGAAACTGCAAGACAATGATAAAAATCGGAAATAGAACATCTCCAGTATTTCAAATCTACTATTATTTTAGAACCCACTTTCAATCTCTCTTCGTTTACTTTCTATGATATTCTTCCTCACCTCTGTCTAATAGAAGCTCTATGATCCCCAAGTGTCCCTCGGACGAGGCGAGCATGAGTGGCGACCTTCCCACGGAATCGCATTGTTCTATGGCCGCGTGGTTCTGGATTAATCTCTCGGCGACAGCCCAGTGGCCTTCCTTGACTGCCAATAGAAGAGGTGCGAGGTCCTTCTTGTTGGTTATGGAAACATTGGCTCCACGGTTTATCAAAGCCGAGCAGACGGCGTGACAACCGTTCGCCGAGGCGACAGTAAGAGCGGTCTCACCTAAAAAAATAAGAGAATTGTATATTGTAGGCAGAGAAATAATCACATTGTCTTCAATGCGATTCGATCCGATCTTCAATGTTTGTTATAAGATATAAATGATTTTTTTTCGGAAAAGTAATAATTTCCAGTTAGCGCCACAGTTTTCGTCAATCAGAAAGCGGCCCTTTCTCTATAGCTATTGCGCATGAGCAACTACTTCTGTCTAAATCTCGCATTTCTGCTTCGCAGCTATCAAAACAACTCTAAGCCAGCCAAACCAACTTTTGGAGCCCCGCAACTACTCCAGAAGTACTTGGGACACCTTCATCTCGGCCCAACCCCAAAATTTACCTGTGATGGTATCCGCGAGATCGACGTCGACCTCGGCCATGTCGAGCAGGTACTCGACGATCTCGACGTGTCCCTGTCCGGCGGCGGCGACGAGCGCCTGCTGGGCGGCCTCGGCGAGCTCGACGTCCTCCTCCACGTCGGACCTGGTGATCCAGTCGCAGGCGAGGAGGTAGCCGACGACGTTCAGGCAGCCGTTGCGCGCCGCGTGCACGAGCGGACAGTAGCCGGCGGTGTCGGCGTGGCCGGCGGACGCCCCGGCGGCGATCAGCTGACGCACCACGTCGCAGTGGCCCTTCGCCGAGGCGAGTGAGAGGGCCGTGCAGCCCTGCGAGTTGGCGAGCTCGACGTCGGCGCCGAACTCGAGCAGCAGCGCCACCATAGGAACTATACCTGGAAAGGTATACACTCTTTACAGTTTAAAATCTCATTAAATGTATGACTTTTGATAGAAACCAATAAAATTGAATGCGTTCTTCAGTGGAGTATTTAGAATTTATTGCAGAATATCGGAACGCTTACCTTGACAAAAGGCACAACATTAAAGTGGAAATGGGCGGGGAGATTTAAGGATGACAGGTGGACCATAAGAATAACAAACTGGAGATCCAGAGCGGATAAAAGAAGCAGGGGTAGACCACCAACAAGCTGGAGTGATGATATAAAGAGGATTGGAGCGCACTGGATGAGAACAGCTCAAGAGAGAACCCAGTGGATCAGTTTAATGGAGGCCTATGTCCAGCACTGGACTCTACACCAGGCTGGATGATGATGATGGTGATCGGAAGTGTCAGAGTGTCTTTACCTTCGTTCGCGTACATGCAGAGCACCGGAGCGTTCCCGAGGAACTCCGTGACGTGATTGGGCGAGGCGCCAGCGAGCAGCAGCAGCCTCGACACCTTCACGTTCGGACTGTACATGTTCCTCAGGTGGCAGACGGCCGCCGATATGTCGGCCGAGCTCTCGGCGACCCACGCGGCCTGCAGGTCCCTCGACGTGACGACCGGCAGCGACATGTTCCTGTACACGTGCGCCTTGAGGATGTGGTGGCCGAGCTCGAGCGTCTTCTCCGGGTCGAGGGGCGCCTGCACCCTCGACAGCCTGAAGGCGATGCCCGCGTGGCCGGACCGCAGGTCGCACAGGAACTTGGTCGCCTCGTTCTCGTCCCTGCGGATCAGCCACTCCCTGAACGACGGATGGAAGAACATGTACGTGTTGTCCAGCCGCTTCACCAGGAAGCCGGAGAGCAGCTTGAAGCGCTGCAGGAACTCGTTCCACGGCATGAAGTTGTCGACCAGCAGGGAATTCACCGAGTAGTAGATCTCGAGCACCGTCAACGGGTACAGCGCCGACAGGCACACGCTGAGGATGTGCATGACTTTCTCGAAGGAACGTATGGTGGGGAATCGCAGGTTGAAGTGTAGCAGGTATATCTCGGCCAACGTGACCGGGAGGACCTTGTAGCCGGAAGACTTGACCACCAGCTGGCCCCTCTCGAGCAGATCTAAGGTTAGCTTGACGAAGAGGAAGGAACCTTGGCTGGTGCTGAGCAAGTGCTGCGAGAACTTGTGCTGCGTCACGCTTCCGCTCTCGGACTTGCCACTGGTCGTCACCGTTATGTTGCTCTGAAAGGGAAAAACAGAAACTTTAGACCTCTTAGTTATGGAATGGATTGGAATAGAAAATACGAACTAAACATCACTGGACCAAGATACCTTTAACGTGATGAAATGCAGAAAACACTCTAGTAATATAGTAAAAGTATGTGAATTAAATCCTGCCTCTACGTTTTCCTCTCACCTCCTTTTCCTGAGGGCGTCAGGTCCCAAATAGCGATACGTATCGATATCTGGAGATGCGTATCGAAGACTGAAATATTGGCCTGGAGACCATAGCTAGGAAAAAGAACAAGGGGAAGACCTTAGATGAGATGGATAGCTAACATAGACACGTTGGACTAGCCTGGAAGAAAGCAGCGCAAAAAAGAGAAGGTTGGAAGGAAAAGGAGGAGTCCCAAATCCAAAAATGGATTTAAAAAGATGTGAATGAATTGTATTGAGTAATATCGGGAATATGAGTTTTGATTCAAAACAAAGATGCAAAATCCAGATTTCTTGCGATTTCCTGAATACAAACTAAAGGATCAAAAATGAAATACACACTCAACTCCACCACTCTATCTATAAAGTTTTACCTGTATGGTGGTGCTATTCTGCAACCGGAAGTTGATATAACCGAGGATATCCTTCTGTATATTCTCATGACCGACGTTATCCAGCGACACCCTCGTGTAAGGCAACTGCTTCGTCAACTCCTGCAGTTGCGTCCTTACCGTCGCGACGACTTTCAACCAGGACGGGAAACTCGGCATGTGCTTGACAAGGAACGTCGTTATGGTGTCCCCGTGGTCCGGTCGATGGTATTCCGCCTCGCACAAGGCGTCGATCAAGATGACGCAGTTTATGTTTTCTATTTTCCCGATGCGTCTGAGGCAAGCGAGTGGTTCGAGTATGCCTCGCGTGAAAGCCACGTCCGGATTGGCTATGCACTCTTTCAACGACAGGATGCTCTGTAGGTGTTGTTCGCTCAAAAGGTACTCCCTGAAACAGTTACTTCATTACTAATCGACACGAGTAGGTGTCACGAGATTACCTGTAGGCGACGAGTTGAGGAGCCTGGCACAGCTGAGCCGCCAGAGAGTGGATGAAGTCAGGTACGAGGCAAGTGTTATTGTTGTCCGCTTGACAGAAGTGATAAGCGACTATGCTGCTGGCTAGGTGCTTGATCTTCTCGGACACGAGGTCTATGTGGTAGTAGACGCTCTGCGGACTGCGAGATCTTTCGGGGGAGTGTACGGACTGATAGGTGGACTCCTTCCGCCGGCCGAAGCAACTGTACTCGACGAGCTGGAGGATCAGCGCCGTCTTGCCGGTCCCGGGGTTGCCCGTCAGCAGTACTCCGGGACTGGAAGAACCTGGAGGAAGAAATGGGATGCGTATTTATTTATCTAACCAAGTACGTATAGTACTAGGAGACTGGAGTACCAGACTGTCCACTTTGAGTAAGTAATTAAACTGCATGAAAGAGAAAGAGATCACATCTTTAAAACTATCTCTATTTAGTATTTATGTATAACGTCTTCGATATTTCTTATATCGGTCAATTTCCTTGTGTTTCTCAGCCAGGACATTTGCTTTCTTCCGACTCCACGTCTGTCATCTATCTTGCCCTCCACAATAAGCTGCAGTAGTATGTACTTTGAGCTTCTCATAATTTGTCCGAAGTAAGCCGTTCCTCTCTTTTTTATGTGGGGTAGCATCTCCCTTTCTCTCCCCATTGATTGATGATAACTTTTTGCTTTCATGTTTTTTAAAGCAAGGCATGTCTAGGTACTTAAGTAGGTACTACGAAGATCCTTCTAAGGCTTCTGTTTCACGACGATTTTAAATAAGGCTTACCTATGATATCTTCAATCTCCTTCACTAGCCAGTGCCTACCGAGGAACAGCGGATCGGGTTCGAGGAGTGGTACCTCGAAGAATAGTGGTTTCAGGGTGAGTTGAGGGGGTCGGTACTGCCCGAATCTGGTCTTTTGGTCCACGGGATTTTTTACGGTACCGGTCCTGGCAGAACGTCGGATGTTCGTCCTTCTGTTCCGGAACACATTGAGATCTTCCACCTGGCCGTATTGGGTAGCTGAAAATCGACACGTCTAACTCAACAGTCCTAATATTAGAGAGATATTGCAAGAGTAATAAGGTCGACTGTCTGTTTGATAGATAAATGCTAGGCACTACTTTATTATGATGTTTTTCCCAACAAGGTATAGACGCATATTAATGAGCTGACCGTCGAGGTCCCATGCGTATAGGTAACAATATCATTTAGGATAACGGAGTACCAATAATTACTGTTTTGTTGAAGTAAGGTTATTTCAACGCGAAACGCCACTGACATCTCAATATTGGCTCACCGGATTTCTGGTTATCTCTTACCTTCTTATTCTTCTTCGCCTTCGGACCTTTTGTTCTGACACTACTAAACAGGGTGGCCCCTTCAAAATTATGCAAAAACAGGTAAAAATGCAAGTAGCTCTGTTGACGATCAGCTTATTAATATGCGTCTATCTTGTTGGGAAAAAGAGTATATATGGTCGACTTAAATACCGTTTCTCAGTATTTAACTTTAGTTACTTTTGTAATATTGCCATTACTGGCGAGCCTTACTCGTTACGCTGTGCCTCCTGCTGACCGGGCTCGAGCTGCAGTTGCTCTGTCCCGACATCGACATCGACATGAGCGAGGCGACGCTGTCCGAGCTCGGATTCGTCCTGTGCTGGTCCTCCGAGCTGCCCGTCAGGGTCGAGACGGGGCTCGTGTTCGTCGACAGCATCGCCGAGGTCTCGTAGCTCGCGAGCGACGAGCACGACTCGTGGTTCTTCCCCTGGGTCCTCTTCGAGCGCCTCGCGGCGGCTCCGTCGCCGAGGAGGAGGCCGAGCCGCATGTACATGTCGTGCTCGGAGGACTTCTTCGTCGGCGTCGGTTTCAGGGTGGCCTCGTCGTCTGGAAGAGATGAGATGTGAGAGAGGCGGTTTCGACAGGTTGCAACGTAAAAAGTGCGCATGGTTTTAGGGCCGAGCCGGTGGCGGCCGTGCTAGACGTGGTGAGGTACATGCCAAAAGTAAATTGGGGACATGAAGCTAAATTAGTGCGAGTACTAGGTAGCTGTAGGTAGAGTCGAAATACTCGTAGCGAGGAACTGTTTGTGCAGTCGATGAGAAAGTTTGTAGAGGTGTCAACGATTAAAGGAAGTGAGGTGACATCGTTCCAATCGTTTCACAAAAAATAGGTTTTGTTGTTATTTTAGATTTTATATTCTGCCCCATAATCACCTGATTGTTTAGAAGAAAATGACTCAAAAATGGTAAATAAGCGAGATATTGTGGATTTTCTGAACACCACGTCCATTGTCCAGCTTCTTTAAGTTGACCATGGCAATGTAAACCAAAGGAAAACACCAAGTCTTAACCAACTGCTTCATTCAAAGATGAGCGGCCGGTTTCGGCTTCATGAAAACCATCTTCAGGCTCCCAAGAAATGGACAACGTGGGCTCGACTAGCTAGCTTTAACGACCGAAGGTTGTCCATTTCTTGCGAGCCTGCGGATGGCTTCCATGAAGCCGAAACCGGTCGCTCATCTTTGAATAAAGCAGTTGGTTAAGACTTGGTGTTTTCCTTTGGTTTACACCACGTCCATGTGTATCGTTCATGTATATAGGAGCAACTTAAAACGCTGTAACGAATTCCCAAAAAATAATTCCGTAGAGTAATTTCCTAGCGAGGCACGTATGTTTATTCAAATCGATTAACACAGCCATTTCTACGTTTATTTTAGCTGTCAGAAGGATTCCAATATGGCGGAAGTCGGAAAATGTATCTCTTTAAAGTTCTTCCGGTAATTTCCTCACATGTATAAAGTGAAATTTGAATGTTGGCGTGTAATTGGATGGTCATAGTTTATTATCATCGCTAAATTCATTGGAATTATTATTATTATTGGAACATTGAAAAAATTAACGTCGAAGAAACCAATCTTCAAAAACTACAGATATCCTAAAGTTAATATCACTTTTCCTAATATACTCAGTGTCCTCTTTTATTAAAAAAAAATCATTAAATTGGCTGTGTTCGATAAGATCAGTGTTTACCGACTTTTTGACTGCACACCCAGAAGAGTGTCCATTTTCTTCGATACCAATTTATTATAACGATAACGCTAAGACTGGGTAGGGTATATATATGTATATTGTCGCGATGCAGCCCCAATTAGCGAAACTAGGTCACCGCCTAAGCTAATTCAGCACTGAGGTGACCTAGACCGAAGGACAATACGTGACTCGCGGATAGAGGCGAGCACGTTTGTCAACAAACGAGAAGTATTTATACGGATCAATTAAATCGATCAGGGATCAGTCTCCAGCACCCCGTCACGCTGCCTGTCCGAGAGTCCGTCCTATTAGACATGTCGCTAGTTGGGAAAGCCACGTACCGGCCATCTTTCCACAAGTGCAAGTAAGCAACCACCCCTCTTTAACCTTTTGTCATTTGGTATACTCTCTTCTATTCTCTATTTATTATTTTTGCTCTATTAATATGCTCTCTCCCCTAGGTGTTTTGTACCCAATAAACCATCATTAATGTACCCTGTCTTTTTGCATTGTCTCTACCTGCATACACCCCCAACCAGAGCACTCCCTTTGGGCCCTAGGCCCTTAGGCGTGTGACAATATATTATTTCTTAATTGTAGTGCCTGATGAACTACATCTGAAATCAGTTTTGATATAAATATTTGGCGCATGAAACATATTAAACATTCTTTCTGTAATACAGCGGTATTGTTTCCATATTTCATCGCATTCAATTGCTACAAAAGGTTCGTTTGTCCGCTACCCAAACAGTTCCTTCGTTTCAAATTCCCGAAATATTTCGACTCCCAAGGGACTGTGTGCTACGCGCGCAGTATACCTACATGTGTGTTCGGGAAATGTTCATGCCAGTAAAATAAACACAAAAAAAAACAGAAAACACAGAAAACAACACCAATCGAGCAGGAATAAAATAACCGTGCCTGATACTACTACGAGTTGATTTAGTCCGGCACTCGCCGTCGACGTCCCCGCCGTCCACAGCGACCGGATTTTCCCTAAAACGACGCTCGGCCAGTGTCGCCCCTCGCTCGACGTCGTCGAAGAGGTCATGGCCGCTGCGGGAAACACACGAACTACGTTACGAACAGAGCGAATCTTTACTCACTCCTCCTACGTGTACAATCGACGGAACAACCCCCCCCCCCCGACATCACCCTTAACGTTGAGAGAAGCCTACCTGAAAGGGCGGAGGCCGCCGCCTCCGCCTGCCCCCTCGCCCTGCTCAGGAACGGGCTCCTGAGCGCCTTCGGGCTCAGGAAGAACTTCTTCCTCGCCTGCGGCGGCGTCGGGCAGCTCTGCGTCATCTGGTCCTGGACGCCCCGGTGGCGGGGTCCCGAGGGACGAGTCTTCGGGAGCTTCTCCGGGTGCAGGCCGACGACGCCTCCCGCCGGGTCCGGGGAGGATAACTCTTGCCGGCTCTGAGGAAGAAACAGGAATAAGTAGGAATCGCAGGGTAGAGTTTAAATAAAACAGTAAAAATAAGACAGGGGTGGCGAATTGCCACAGGATTAGCTGGGTATCGACATTTACCCCGCCTGCCAAAAGAACGCATGCTGTTTAATGCTCGGATCACAGAATAATAAGAACTGCATCCTGCATCAGTCAGGATAAGTATTCATTGATCTTGCATCCCGTGAGGCTGTCCATCTGGTTTCGTGCCCGCCTGCTGCCCTTTTGTGAGGAGAGATGTTTCCGTTGAAACGAGCCCTGTACCAGCTCCCCTCCTATTGTAAGCACTTATTTATACACCATTTTATCCTGTTTTGTATTTTGCCCTTTTATTCATGCTTCACTTTGTTTTGTCGCCCTTTAACACGGTCTCTCTCTCTCTCTCCCCTCTGTATTTGGTCAATAAATATTATTGAATTCGTTAAGGGCTTTACCGTCCCTTCTGAGCTACCACCCCCAACCAGAGTACCCCTCTGGGCCCTAGGCCCTTAGGACCGTGACAATATGTTCATTTTTTACGAACCTATCGCCCAAAAATATGAATTTAAATTTGCCGCGAGGATGACTGGAAATTTAGTGATAGTTAAAGATCTGTTGTAAGAGGCACTGCAGTCACTTGCCATTTGTCATTTGTGTTATCCCCAAAATACACTGGATTTGCATTTCTAATAATATATCTAGATCTTCTGCGAGAGTATAGAAGAAAATAACTACGAAACAATGAGATATAAAATATATAGTGTGTATTACGTGTATTACCGGTAAATAATTGACCCCAGTAAAACATTACAAAGTTTCAAGAGTCGTTATTCTTATGGGACAGTTTATGTCATTTTGCTCGAGTTCGAGTTAATCTATCTGAAATTAATTACAATTACGAATTACACTTAGTATACAGGGCGATTCAATCACGCTCTACGTTTAAGTGGGCAAAGTCACGTCGTACTGGCTGTGCATGTAATTTAAATAATTACAGGGTAATTTATACTGCTTATATTTTTCAATGAGCAATGGCTCTAAAGACGCCTTAAAGGAAAGAAATGTTTAGCACGGTTATGAGACAGTTTATTATACTGGGTGATCAAGAATGACTGTTTGAGTTGGCAACACTTTTTAGAGAATTTTTTACTTGTTCTTCTGACAACACTACCACCGGATATGTATATTTGACAAAAATTTGACATAACAATCAGCGATAAGATTGTAGGTTATGTGAATAAAAATTGACGCTTAAAAAATGAAACTCGAAATACAGAACAATAATTTAATTAAACAGCTAAAGGTAATGCTCAAAATGCCCCCCATTTTGGTCCAGACATAAATTAACTCTCCCTTTTAGGCTCTCGAAGATATTCAACAGCATATTGGGGGTAATGTTTGCCGCTTCCCTATTGCCTCTTGCAGCTCTTCTTCAGTATGCAGTATGTTCCCAAAGACATTGTCATTCAAGAGCCCAAATAACGAAAAATCTAATCGAGTGAGATCTGGTGACCTGCTTGGCCAAGTGCCCCGACTAATTACTCTGTCGCCAAATTCTCTCTTAAATATCCCATAGTAGCACGAGCTGTATGTGCCCTTGCAGAGTCTTGTTGGAAATATCCAATTTGACGCTCTTCGTCTGTTAATTGGTTTATAAGAGGTCCCAAGAGGTGTTGGATATATCTCTCCGAATTGACACTATCACCAACCGGATGTTACTCCAGTTTAAAAATGAAATTCAGTACTGCCAACTCAAACAGTCATTCTTGATCACGTTGTATTTAGATAAAATGAAGCTATGATGTTCGATAAAACCGGAACTGTTGTACAGTGTGCTTCTTACGATTTCCTGTAGTATTTGTAATAATAAAATGAAAGCATAATGTGCATATGTACTTATGTGAAATTACGTATACAAAAATCTATTCTCGCTTTAGTATTTCAGGATTTGCTGTCTGATGAGCTCTCGCCATAATAACTTAATTTTCTGTAATTATTTTGTATTATAGATATTTGATGCGTTGCATCTGAACGCAGAAATGTGTACATTTGTGCTCCAAACGTATCATTTTGTTAATTATCCATCACAACTTCCTTCTAGCTAGTAATAATACATAAAAACACGTAGAATAAACTTATGCATTCCGATTGGCAACCCAACGATGGCAAATTTCCATTAAACTAGTGTAGCTTACGAGACGAGACGAGACTTTGAAAAATCATCTCGTCTTGTCTCGCAAAAAAATGGAAAGTCTCGTCTCGAGTCTCGTTTCGGAATAAAAGTCTCGTCTCGTCTCATGTCTCGCAAATTCTCGCGATTTCGTGCATATCTTGCATTTTGCCCTATTATTACGTCCGGTTCTTCCTTGCTCCTCAATTATATCGAAATGCTCATCAAATTTGATTTTTCGACAAGAACTGAAATAAACCAATTATTATAATAGGTCGATTATAACATGAGAAGTCGGGTGAGAAATAGGTAGAAGAATTCTAAAGGTCGGTGAATATAAAATAAATTGTAATTAATTGTAAATAATCAATTAATATTTGCCATTTTTATCCGCGATACTTCGAGACTGTTGCGAGACTCTCGTGCGATATTTGAGATGAAAAACTCTCGTCTTGTCTCGCAAGGAAAATTTAAAGTATCGTCTCGACTCTCGTCTCGCAAACGAGAATATCGTGGGCATCACTACATTAAACCCTCGTTTTTAATTAAACTTCAAAAACACGAGACCACAACTTTTCCTCGGTCTTATCTCCCGCCAGATAATCGAGTAGTAACGACTATTTTCAATTAATTTTGCAATAATCATTAGCGTTTACAAATAACGCGAGATAGCGAGTAAATCGGGTAATTTATCGTTTGTACGAGTTATTTTTACGCTCGGTTATCGCCGTCGTAATTCAATAACAATCGCTAACATTGTATGTAAACTTTGGAAAAAAAATGCTTTGTCGCCATTGTGGAACGTCGCAGGATAATAATACAATGATAGATAAAAGTGTTACGGGAAATCGATGACAATGAGAAAAGTGCACAATGTAAAGAGAAAGAAAAGTGTGGGATTGTTGCGAAATCTCGGAATCTTGAGTCGTGAGAGATGAGCAAAGTGAAATTAACTCGAGTATATATTAACTGAAGATCTACATTAACTGAACTCAAAGAGATAATTGAATTTGAAGGGACCCGGGGGAGATGAGTGTGTGAGATGAGTGTGTAAATAGTTCTCTTCCCACGGGCTGCACTTTCCCCTTTTTTACAAATGTGACCATCTCGAGAGTCGATTCTAGGAACGCCCCGAAACTTAGTACCGTTCAAAAAAAGAACTCAAAGAACGGTTTCGGAGCTTTCTACAAAATCGAGCTGTCGGGATGGTCTCCAAAACTTTCACCCCATAAAATCGCCGCACCGAGGTACCTGCCATGTACGCGTCTACCGAGGGATAGAACCTTCGGGCGGTAGTTTCTAAGGTCAGTTACCCTCGAACCTTCCTCGGCGAACAGCTTGTATAAAAATTGTAAATACTTTTTAATTTTTTATCAATAGACGAGTCAACGGCCTATTTTCTACACGCACCCGTCACCAAATTAAAACCAAATGTTAAAACAAATGTTTTACCGGGGATTCTTATTAGTTATGTGTGATTAGAATCGTCCAGAATCCGGGAAAAATAGCTGGCTTGCGACTATTAACGGCTCGGACCAGGTGGGAAATACATATTAACGGCTTCTAGATATCCATTAAAACATAAGTCCAGTGAGAAAGTAGATATTCGTCACAATTTATTCGCACTTAAGACGATTCGAACGAGGACTATGTGTAAGTGAGTGTGTTGCGCATAACCTGCAATTTATGATAATAGAAGAGTGTGTGTAATAAGATTAGACCGAAAGGTTACTTACGCTATATTTAGTGCTACCATCGTCGCAGTTATTAAAAGAGAAAATCCGCGTCCCGAGAAAACAGTTAATTGCTAAGTGCCGTTAATATAAAATTTACAAGTTAAGCGACACCTTAGCCATTTCTCTTGCGCTTTGAGATTTTCCATCTCTCTCTCCACACTAATTAGCCAAGGATTTATTTATGGCGTACCAGTAAAAAGTAACCAATAGGCGCGTTGAAAGGTTAATCACCTGTATACGTTTGAATTATTTACAAATTAAGATGTTCAAACAGCAGGTACACCGCTACAAAAACCCGATAAATAATTAATTTAGCATATGTTGTTATAATGGAGTAAATAACTGCGTTTCGTCGACTAATGAACGTTTTTGTTAAGGGGGGAAAATCGACATAAATACTCGCAATTAGATGCGTTCAATCGCTATGGGAGATTTTTTTGTAAACTGTAAATCTAATGTCAAAAAATGTAATATTCCCACAAGGGACATTCTTCGTTCCCAGTACGCAAATAGACTAATAAATTACTTTTTCACGCTGCCGCTATCGTTAATAGCTCTTATATGCATAGATACGTAGCATGAAAATGGCATATAACATTCGTGTGTTATTTTTCCTTGACGACGGAATGTAAATACTGTCATTTACTCTGACTGACGTCTGACGTAAGTCAGTCAACTTTTGTCAGAGTGACGTACGTCCAAACTAAATCAAACATTTTATTTTTTGAGGAATTATGAGGAAATGTCCAATGGCAGCGTGAAAAATGTAATAAGCCACACGGAATGTATCGACAGTTAACATCCTCGGCCAGTGACAATCACACTTGCACAAACAGTACACACTTGCCTCGAATGGTAAAACGTCTTTACATTCCTTGTGGCTTAAATAACTATTATCTACTTTGCGTTACTAATGTTCTCATTATTACATCGAAAGTAGTGTAATAATATCCATAGTATTACACCACTTTTGGTAACTTTTCGTTTTGTTAAATTGGTACATCAGCCTGTCATGGAGACATGACATTAGTTTTTTGAGCAGCTTTGCATATTTCCGGGGGTGTACTGGTCAATTCTACATTTTTGCCTTCCATTTCTCGCACGTACATAAGTAGTTATTGAATTTGTCCTAGGGCTGCTAGATTTTCAAATTCAAATACGAAACGTCAGTGTGACCAACCCACGCAAAATTCCCCAGTGTAATACTAAAATTTGAACAGCCTAAATTTAATGAATTAATGAAGCAAAGTAGATAAAAGAGTATATTACACACGTTTAATAAGACTAATTGTCACAATCATTCTATTAAAGCACTCCGTCTTATTAAACTAGTGTAATAATATTGTTCCGTCTCAGATAAGTGACATTTTTAAGTTATTGTTGAACCGATGATGATTTACAGAGGTCCATATTGCTGTCACCTCGAGTACCCAATACTTCTTCGAGATTTATTTGCTATAGACACAAGTCAAGTCCACAATGATCCGTAAGGGTAACAAAGGGTATTATATTCCGAGGAAGTTGGGTACGCGATTTCTAAAACATGTGTTTACCATCTGTATGTGAGATGAAGGCGAGGATCTTCAGCAATGGTCAAACGCCTTTTATTCATTACCGGGGTGATTTTCAACCAATAAGCGACGAGTAAAAGGGGCTAAAATCAATCTGACCAATAAGCGGAGATCGCGTTTCCGTCTCTACCTTTTGAGGAATTTAAAAAGAACACTCTTCGTCTAACTACGAGAGAATCATTATCTATCTTCACCTATTCCGTTGTAGTTTAAGTTGTTGCATTTAAATAGTTTAGTAAATCCGAAGTTACAATTACGTGTTGTCATTTCCCAACTGTTCACGCAATATTAAGTTGGCGCGTGAAGTGTACCGGTCAGTTATAACGATCTAAGACAATCGAAATTTTTGATACGTACGCGACGTTACAAATATACTAATTAAATTCCTTACGTGCGCACCTCGATAAAACGAATAAAGATTCAAACACATCCCAATTACAAAACTGTCTTGGGTTTCCTCTAATGGAAATCAGCATCATTACCATTGAAACAATCGATATATCATTTAATTGCACAGTCATTACCCCTCATAATGTACGGATGGGTTGCAATTAAAATTCTCCGCTCTCGAGGTAATTGCGATTCCGATTCGACTAATTAACCAGATGAGCGTAGGTACTACAATGTATGTAAGCATGATACCTACTCTCTTCGTAATGGCACCGAACTATCTTTTCCTATTTATTTAAAACGTTCTTGCGCTAAAGCCAAACGAAAATAAACAAGGAACAAAAGCCGAGGGGGACACGACGAAGGCTATTTTAGAGGAGGTTTATTTATATTTATCCATTTTTATTTCGGGACCCTCTTCCTCGTGTACGCACGTTATTTATTTTCCATACCGTTGAAATATTATTATCGTCAGATAACGTGAACCGCATTTATTCCGGTCACGTGGGAGGATTAATCGTGCATTATCCGAAGAGCGCGTTATGACCGTTATTACTCAAGACTGTCCGAAGTTAATGTTCGAGGTTTTGTTGGTACTCCGCCAAATCGCAAACGAGAAAAGTGTCGTAAGATTGGACACTGCGGAAATATTTCGCGTTGTATTATTATAACAGAAATTAACGGAACGACGCTCGGTTTCGTATAGATTGTGTGTAAATTATCCAGGAATAACGAACAACAATTTAAAAAAATTGAAAAAACGCGCGTTTTTCCCGACTTGTTTTGCTTCTAACTTTATAGGTATTGAATTTGGAAGAAAGTTGAAGATAGAAAAAAGGTGCAGAATCGCTTTTTACATAATATGGCATAGGATAGAAATTCAAAACATTATAAGCGGCTTTGCAAAATAGCAATAAACCAAAAAAATCGGGCCAAAAAATTGTTTTTTTCAATTTATTATTTTAGGTACTTTAAAATGTAGTTAGTACTACTTCCATATCACAGGTAGAAAATCTTTAAGTTGTAATAAAAGAATCCTGTTAATTTCGTTTCAATCGGTTTATTAGATTTTGCACAATAATTTTGCAATCCAGAAAAATCGAAAAATATTGAAAATTTTCAAAATTGTTTAAATTTTTTTTTCCAGAATTCGATTTTAATAAAACTGGTAGAGCATATATAAGAGGGAACAAGCTTTCATGTGCTTTTTTCAGAATTGAAAAATATTTATTAGAACGGTCACAGTCATTGTTTAAAGTTGGTGTCGTTATTTTTGCATATAAACAAATAGATTATCTCGGCGAATTTGTTGTTAAATGAAATTCTGAAAACATAGCCGGAAAGTACTCGGAAAGACGCTTCTTTTTATACATAATAAGTTGCTATTTTGTTCATTAGCTTCTGAGATATAACTCCTCAAACTTGATTAGTGTTTAATAAAATGGTTAATAATGGTTAAGAAAATTACTATTTTTTTCTCATATCTTAAGAAATATTTGTTTCTCACAGTGACCAGTATAGTATTTTTGTTGAAATTTACATTAAAAATAATAAAATTAAATAAAATAATAAATATTTTTTAATTCTGAACAAAACACATGAAAGCTTGTTCCCTCTTATGTATGCTCAGTTTTGTTAAAATTAAATTGTGGGAAAAAAATTTAACAATTTTGAATAATAATATTTAATATTTAAATTTAATTATTAATTAATAATTCAATGACATATCGATCACATCTAGATCTTTGATAGAGTTGCTCAATTTTTATTGTCAAAGTGTTTAAGACAATGTTTGATTCCAGATATAGAAAATTCCGAAAACACCATGTGAAATATTACCTGAAACAAAATTATTGGGAAAATATTTCCCAAAAAATCATTATGTATAAGGTTAACGTGATAACTTCAGAGCCCCAATACCAAATACTTTGACAGAAAGGGCATTTTGTGACCATTGGAAGCTGCCCATTCCAGGAATGCATTAAGGTTTTGAAAAGATGAAAATGAACTTCACTTCAGGAAAAAACTTAAAATTAGGTTCGTCTTCTGGAGAAAGGCATAGCCAGATTGAAAAAAGCTGTACTTTTTGGAAGAGATTGAAACTTTGTTTCGGGAAAGGACCCAAATTACTATTATTATTTATGTTTCTTAATGATATGAACTTTACTTCTGGAAAAGATTAAAATTCGTTCTGAAATCTGGAATATTTGGGTTAGAACCTATGCCTATTGGAAAAGACATGTTACCTTCCCTGGAAAAAAGGAGAAGGTTTAATTTGGGTTTGCTTTCTGTCTTTCAAGATGGCTAAAACATCATCTTTGCGAGAGAAAAAGTCGACCCTACAGTCACAAATTGAGACTATGATGAGTTATCTTGTCTCTCGTATTACGTTATAATTTATGATAACGTATTAAGACTAAGATGTGATGGAACATGGGAAAAAAGTGTCAAGATCATAAAAGACTAATAGATGGAACCAGGGTGACTGAAGCGTGGAAGACTATTACAAATTTAAGGAAAAACAATAGAGAACGTAGAGCCTTACACTAGAAGAATGGAAGGAACATTACGTTAGTCTTCTGACAGAAAATAGAAAAAATGAAAACTGGGAAAATGAAAAATAAAAACGTCGCCATGGAACTGCTGAAACGTGCCCCAAATGCCCGTTTAGAAAATATAATCAACCTTTTCAATAAATGTTTAATGAAAGACCAATATGTTATGAAATAAAAAAACTGTAAGAATTGCAGAGGAATAAGTGTAACAAGTTCCATGGGAAGGAAGGGCAGGAAGGTCCTGAATGGAATCATGGATAATACTATTGTTTTGAGACAGGTGATTGAAAAGAGATCGGCAAGAAATTTAAACACACACCTCTTGTTTATCAATTTGGAGAAGACCTACCATAGTGTTCCCCTAAATAAGTTAATGGACATATAAGACGCAGCTGGCAATAGTAAAGTGTATGTAATAGAGCGATACAACAATATTTACGAGCGTACTAAGGGACTGGTAAAACTAGGAGAATATTTATATGACCCGCTTCCAATAACTGAAGGCCTGAAGTAGGGATGCTGCTTATCTCCAAGCTTATTCAAAATTCATGTTCGAGGTATCAAAAAATGCTCAGGCATGCGCACTGAAATAGGAGCGAAATGCCATTTTACACCTTTATTTGCAGACGACCAAATTATTATAGCCAGCGGCGAAGACGATATAGAGTGTATGTACAGAAAACTCGAAGAAGAATTTACAACATGGGGCCCAAAAGTAAATTAAGAATACTTAAGAGTTAGAGGACAAAAGACATTCAACGTCGCATAACGCAGGCAAGTTGTACCCAAAGATTGAACTCATTGGTATGGTCAGGTAAGATAAAAATGAAGACCAAAGTAATGATATATAAGGCTATATAGAAATATATGGAGTAGAACGTTGGCTAATGTCTAGCAAGGAAAGGAACAAAATACAAGCAGTATAGATGGACTATTTGAGAAGAAAGAATAGAAAAAAGCATGAGTTCCAGGGAGAAAATAGAAGAAAATGGATGGATGGACAAAGGAAGGAATAGAATAAGAGAGAATAAAATGCGGGAAACGCATCTATTAAGTGAAAACAAACGTTCCAGATTACTTTGAAACGTTTTAAACTCCTTCCTTAAAAGATAACTGTAATTTACCTGTGAAATAATTATCTATAATTTTTCGCGGTAACCAATATTCTTGCTGCTGCCGACGTGCAGCTTCAGCAAGTCACAAGGTGTTTTCATGCTTAAAGGTTATTTCCCAAAAAGCTCGATTTCTCCAATCAAAGGATTGAGTTTTGTAATTTTTCAATACCTTCCAAGTTTCCATTGTTCAAACAATGGACCAACTCCGAACAATAGATTTTGGCTTCTCTCCACAAATCAAAAAAATTGGTACCTCACCTGCATGAACGTGGTGAAGTGCCCGTTGGTCTTCACCTTGGTCCTCGGCTGGACCTTCTCCAGCTTCTCCATGTGGATCTGCGGCGATTCACCGTACAGGGTGATCTCGGAGCCCCTCAAGCCGTTACAGCCCAAATCCGCTTTCATCGGTCCGCCTGAAACGGAAATCGTCTGATTGAGTTTTTTGCCCTGTAAGATCGTATCGTAATGGAAGACGTATAAGGCGGCCGGCACCGTGAAAAATTCTTTTCTGGTAATTTTCGACAATTTACGATTCGCCGTGGCCGGAACTCGACTCTGTAAGTCTGTTCTTTTCTCACCATTAACGAAATTAATGTCGTTAACGGTAAAACGGTAAATCTCCGATATATGTTTTTTTCGTACGGCCCGAGGACGAGTTTATCAGTACCATCTCCACTGATTATGATTAACGGCGGCCCACGCCGCATTAAGCGTTTTTTGTTTTGTAATACACGAACGCCTACCACTACTGGTCTTGACGAAATCTTCCCGGAGTCGTGAATGAATCCGACCGGTTCTCTCGTTTTGGGATCGACGAGGTTTGTTGATTTACGCTCGAGAGGATTTTCGTTTAATAGACGCGTAAACATTGCGACTTTATTAATATTCATTTACGTTTTAAGGTGGACCGGGCGACTTTAAATCACGCCCGAGAGCCCACTTGGCGAAACTAGTCGCGTAGAGCGAAGTTTCAGCGTAGTTTCAGGTCTCGTGTTTATATAGCTCAAATGAGGGTATGATAAGTTGATTCCGGATCTGTAAAGGTAATTGCAACTATGCGCATAATTATGCCGCGAGAGAGAGAGAGACAAGTGTAAAAATGAGCAGTTGTTGATTTCCTGCGTCGGACGCGAAATACACCAAGCCGATTATAGACTCCCCGTGGCGTTAGGGATCGTACCTGTCGACCGGTCGCAGGTAGTGGTCATTGATTATAATTCAATATTATTATGTTCCAGCGAATTTTGATTATCGCGAATATATTTTTATTAGGATCGTTGTTTCTTCCTCTATAAATCGATACCAAACTCAAAATATTTCCAACAAAATCAAATTGTTTTATGGTTTATTATTATTTATTTATTTATTATTATGGTTTATTATAGACACCACGGGGTGCCCATAATCCCGCTGGTGCATTTCGAGCACCACCGATTTCCTGCATCGTGCGACAATATCTATAAAATAAATACTTAGTATGCTACATTCCAGTAAAATCCTTTTTGAATCATACAAAAAAAAATCAAATTGCCGCAATTAGCCTTGTCAGCAAATATCGATCTCGTCTCGCCTCGAATTTCGAGACGAGATGAGATCAAATATTGAAATTTTAATACGAGACTAGATATAATTTTGGTCTTGTTTTTCGAAAATACAACTAATAATCTCAAAAACGGCAACGACCACATATTTTATGCATTATTTATTATTTATGTATGTATTTATGTATTATTTATACATTATGGTTTATGCAAACATACTGGTGAAAATATTTATAAACCTTAACATAAATTGAACATTATGTTAATATGACCAACTTCCCTGATTTATTATGATGGGTATACAGTGCGAAACCGTATGTATATTCTGGTGTAGGTACTATGGCAATATTGAACTAAATAAGTTTTTTATAATTAGTAAATTTAGAAAAAAAATATCTTCACATTTTGTGATTGATTTTTAAGTTAATGAACGTAATTGCGAAATTTTGGGTTATGATCACCAAATATTTGTTGATAGAGTCGTATCAAAAAAGACCTTTCTTTGTGTGCCATCGAAATTAATATCACATTCTCATATAAAATGTTATTATTATTGACATATAAAGAATCAAATATCTAAATTATGTTCGAAAATTTTGAGGGATATTTTGAGATGTAACAATTGATAAGTCGTAAACAATGATGTTCAATTTTACAATTTCCATATGTTAAGAATAACATGTATTTTTTATCTCTTAAAGTTTTGTGTTATTGAGCTTTTAACTGAGGGGCCATAGACAGACAGACTGTTTCAGTATTTTCATCCAAATAATTATTGTCAGTCACATTTCTAGTAGTGGACACGAGACCGAGACAAGACTCTCGTCTTTTGAATGTTGATATTTCGATACGAGACAAGACCTAGTTTCGATCTCGTGTCGAAAAGTATCGAAGTCTCGATTTTCAAATTAGCATTCTTTTGTTTGTAAAATCTTCAGAGCCCTAAAAGGATAATCCAAGCGATGTTCGGCAAGCTCATCCATCGTACCATTAAACCAATAAGGACTACATAAATGGTAAAATTTGCAGCTTTTGCAATTGCCCAAATTTTAACAATTTATGGTACAATCCGATGTTCCGGCAGGCAATGGCATGACCAAGTTCCCAGTGCGAAATGACTGACAGGAAAAAAAAGACTAGCTGATGTGACTAACACATGACAGTCACGTAGTACGTAGCAATACATGAGAATCGAGTAGTTTCGAGAGATCAGTATAGGTATTGTTAAGGAATACCCATTCATGTATTTCGATATTTTTCGAGACTGAGACGAGACAAGACCTAGGTCGAGACGAGACATCACTTTTAGGGATTTTCGAGAGCGAAACGAGACCAAGCTATTGCTCGTCTTGTCTCGAGTCTATCACCATTACACATTCCGGAAAATTCTGCCCAATACCTACTCTTATATAATATACAGTTTACATTAATTCATTATTTGTTCCTGTAATTAAAATAATTAAAAGTGTCGATCGTGGTAAAGATATATTCATTACGACAATTGATTTTCGATCTTGTACCTGTTCTGATGGTCATCCTGGGCCGTTAAGAGTCAGCGTACTTTTTGTATCTGACCCAACTACGACGTCGACGGCTCGTTTTTATTTTTTTTTTAAACTGTTCCGCACAATGGATTTCCTTTAAATTTTAGTCACATGTGTAGAATTGAATAGCGAATCGAATGACTATAGTACGATTAGTGGCTGATAGCTGACAGTCATCCTTTGCCGCTAAGAGTCAGCGTACTTTCTGTATATGACCCAACTATGACGTCGACGGCTCAATTTTATTTTTTTTCAAATTGTTCCGCATAATGGATTTTCTTCAAATTTTAGTCACATGTGTAGAATTGAATAGCGAATCGAATGACCATAGTCCGATTAGTGGCTGATAGCTGATAGTCATCCTGTGCCGCTAAGAGTCAGCGTACTTTCTGTATATGACCCAACTATGACGTCGACGGCTCAATTTTATTTTTTTTCAAACTGTTCCGCATAATGGATTTTCTTCGAATTTTAGTCACATGTGTAGAATTCAATAGCGAATCGAATGACCATAGTCCGATTTGTGGCTGATAGCTGACAGTCATCCTTTGCCGCTAAGAGTCAGCGTACTTTCTGTATATGACCCAACTATGACGTCGACGGCTCAATTTTATTTTTTTTCAAACTGTTCCGCATAATGGATTTTCTTCAAATTTTAGTCACATGTGTAGAATTCAATAGCGAATCGAATGACTATAGTACGATTAGTGGCTGATAGCTGACAGTCATCCTTTGCCGCTAAGAGTCAGCGTACTTTCTGTATATGACCCAACTATGACGTCGACGGCTCAATTTTATTTTTTTTCAAACTGTTCCGCATTTTGAATTTCCTTTAAATTTTGGTCACATGTGTAGAATTGAATAGCGAATCGAATGACCATAGTCCGAACAGTGGCTGATAGCTGATAGTCATTCTGGACCGCTAAGAGTCAGCGTACTTTCTGTATCTGACCCAACTACGATGTCGTCGGCTCGTTTTTATTTTTTTTTTCAAGCTGTTCCGCAAAATGGATTTCCTTTAAATTTTGGTCACATCTGTAAAATTGAATAACGAGATTTTTCGAGACTGAGACGAGACCAGACTTAGATCGAGACGAGACAGCACTTTTAGGGATTTTTTGAGAGCGAGACGAGACCACGCTGTTTCTCGTCTCGTCTCGAAACCACCATTACACATTTCTCCTGAAAATACTACCCTAGACTTATCGGAAATGATCGCGTGAGGTTAATGCAACTTTCCAATAGATAATTCAATGCAGGGCACCGTTCCTCAGAAGATATGAGCCTTACGGATTTTTCTCCGCTACAGCATATATACGTTTCGCGGAATCGTACCAACACAATACGCTCGTAAATCAAAAATCGCTCGTGATCGAGCGAAACATACATCAGACCTTTCACTCTCGAAAGGACATAAGGAAAGGAAATAATTCTGTAGTCGTAGAATTATTGCAACTACAGAACTGCTGTAGGTGCACACCACTGGAAAAGAACCCGAAAAATAATAACTACAACAATAATTACCGAGCGTGATGTGAGAGAGAAAGAGAGAGCTTCGCCGCGAGCCCCGTATTTACTCAGCATATTTCTCGTCGATCGAATTAAAAATATTTATAGATGTCCGATTTTGATTTGTGTCGGTACGTCGCCCGAATTACAGGACCCGTTACGTGTTCGACATCGAAGATGATGAGCTGAGATAACTGACTATCTTCTTCTTATTATTTTTCCATGTCGAAATTAAGCTATTTGAGGATCCGAATGTTTGTTTAGAGGTCCGGCGATCGAACGATCTTTGTCTAGCTAGATCGACCTACTTCAGGTTACCGTATGTTTCGAAATTTTTGCCCTGTAGGGATAACCTTATCGTTATGGACTTCTAACGAGAGGTTTCCACTTACCTACTCTCGATTAACAATAGGTCCATTCATGCAATCGAGCGATCCAAGGCGCTTTTAAAAGTGTCTTTTATTATCTTAGTATTACCCTCACTTTCGTCAATCGTGGCTGTGGGGATTTTCTCAACAGCAGACCGTAGATATAAAACTCGAGACTTCGATACTTTTCGAGACGAGATCAAAACTAGGTCTCGGATAGAAATTTTAACATTTAATCTCGTCTGGTATCGAAATTTCAATATTTAATCTCGTCTGGTATCGAAATAGCAACATTTAATCTCGTCTCGTATGAAAATTTCAACAATTCATCTCGTCTCGTATCGAAATTTAAACAATCAATATCGTCTGGTATCGAAATTTCAAGATGTAATCTTGTCTTGTCTCGATCTCGTGTCCACCACTATTAGAAATGTGACTGACAATAACTGTACCGATTTAGATTAAAAAAAATGAGACACTCTGACTATTTATTATTATCCGTTTCAGATGTATTTGCCTCTCAGTTCAAAGTTGAATGATGCAAAAATTTGAGAGTCAAAAATACATGTTGTTGTTAATTTGTTATCAATTGTTACGCCTTAAAATATCCCTCGAAATGTTCGATCTTAATTTGCATATTTGAATCTATGTATCAATAATAACGTTTTGTAACGCGAAATGTAAACACCAGCGTGAAGCGTGCTCCTTCTTATCGGACGAAGTCGGCCCATTTCAAAGAGGAGACCGCTTCTGAGTATTAAGTTAATAGTATTAAATTAAGTAGTGTTAAGAACTGTGTAAATATATTAGAAAAAACGTTACAATTTTATCAGAGAAAGTTATGGAATTTGAGTAGCACACGACGAAAGGTCTTTTTTGACACTATTTTTAACACATATACGCTATTAACTCAAAATTTTGGAATTACGTTCATTAATTTAAAAATGAATCATAAAATGTGCAGATTTCTAAATTTAGTAAGTATGAAAAAACTAATAATTAGTAACTTAGTTGATAATATCGACGGTGGCAAATTGGGCGAAAAGTACCTGAGCATATTTATTGAATAGGCAAATTGGGCGAAGGGATCTCGGGACTGACTTAAGTCGACAGGCAAACTGGGCGACAGTAATTTGCGTATTCCCTTGCCCTTACCCATTTCCCTTGCCCTTTAATATTTTCGTGATAAAAATTGGATTGCCCGTAATTTGAGTTTTCCCTTGCCCTTACCCATTTTCCTTGCCCTTTCAAAATACCTGTACAATAAAACCACCTTACTGCGTATGAAGGTAAACTAGGTATATATTTTGTCGCCCAATTCGCAATCTACAATACCTACAGCTTATCGGTACTGTCACCGTTTTTCGCTTACCGTTCTGTACGTTGGACCCGTTCAGCGAGCACAGCGGGCAGCTCTCGTTGGTGAACATGCAGGAGTAGCACCTCTCGTGGCCGCAGTTGTCTATCAACCTCCGCTTCTTGCCCTTATCGAAGGGCATCTCGCAGCTCGGGCATATGGTCCCGGCCGAGGTCTCGGTGTCGAGCAGTCTCCTGATTGCAGCTAAATCTGCAAGGAAGAGAAATGACACGTGAATCACAAGATCGATAGACGTTCTCTCGTTGCATTCTCTCTTAGTCGACGGGAAGGGAACGCGACGATGATAAGAAAGCAATTAAGATGGGAGGCGAGACGAGAAAGGAAACGGGAAAGTCCGTTTTATAGCCGTTTTATTGGTTTGTCGATTTAATTGCGTTTATATCGGTATTGGTTCCTTGGGTGACAGGAAGTGGAGAATGGGCCATCCAGTACCGATGGTACTGAAAAATTATTTGAGCTCACCAACGGAAGTTACATGCCATCACTAATTAATAGATAACAAGATTAACGCCATTCTTCACCGTAATTGAAACCACTACATAATATCATCAAACCACCATTTAATAACACCGGGCAATTTTTCTAAATTCAACTTTGTTGGACCATTTGACAAACTTTTTTTAAGGACATACCATATATCTTCTTAAGCACTGAATTGTAAAAATATTCTATGTTCGTCTTCTTTCCAATGTAACAAACATTCCATTATATTGCAATGATTTCCGTAATATTCCCAATGACAAAATTTTGTTAAAATGAGCAGACTTCCTGTTTTGCGGAACAAGAGACATTTTGGTAGTGGTAGCAATAGTTTTTAAAAGAATAATTAAGTAACAGTAATATATAAGAATAGGGCACTTATAAAATACAAAACGTTTAACTAATTCTGGGACAAAACTTGTAAGCAAGTAAGTGTAGTATTAATAATATAAATTTTTATGGGTTTTCTGTATTGAGTTGTAGGAAACTAAAATTACATATAAATGAAAATTATTGCATATCTACTTCTACAATTTTGACTATTAAAGAAGTGAAATAAATGTTTCCTCTTCAACTGCCATTATGTCAAATGCATTCAACAGCAGCGTACTTGCTAACATACACATTTACTTACTTTCTAAACCAACAAACTATCAACATACATAAAATGGCGAATGCACCAGGTCAGGTGGTCAGCAGTGCTTAAAAAATTTAATATTTCTGTAAAACACGGATTTTGTAATAGGTTTTGCACATCTTTTAACAAATTTTGGACTTTTAACCAGTGAGCCAAGTCCTTTCTTGATTTTTTAATTTATGGTCACTCTCAAAACCAAAAAGGACGAACTAACATATCTGATCTACCATGATTTAATTCATCATATTCTCACTATTATCAAGCGATTTGCCTAAAGGAATTTTACAATTTGAGCCCTAAAATGACCGTATGTTAACTTTACATTGCTTTTAGATAATTTACCAAATTTAACTGTTTTTATATTTTCAAAAAATTGTATAATATCAAAGAGCCCCATGTAATTTCCTTCATATTCCAATGATACGTCGTTTGTGTGATGAACGAAATTTTAAAATAAATTATTTAATTTCCCGCTTTGGTTACTCTTAACAACAATAAATGTCATCTTGGGGCGATATAAGGAACTTTCTTACTTTTCTCTATTGAAAACTAAAAAAATATTACTTCCAATGCAAGAATGAAGAACATGCACAAACCTTCTATTATGATGAAGTAATGTTCCAATATGTCCTAAATACTTAAAATTTATTTAAAAGTCACAGTAAGTCTTTTAAAAACAAGAGACCTTTCGGTAGTAAAAATTGTGTTCAATATTTTGAACTTTCAATAGTTTAAATTAGTAATAATTTCTGTAATAATTTAAATTAATGTTCCAATAGGTCTTAAATAATTCAAATTTATTTAAAAGTCACAGTAAGTTTTTTAAGAAATAAGAGACGTTTCGATAGTGAAAATTATGTTCAATATTTTGAACTTTCAATAGTTTAAATTAGTAATAATTTCTGTAATAATTTGAAATAATGCTCCAATATGTCCTAAATAACTAAAATTTATTGAAAAGTCACAGTAAGTTTTTTAAGAAACAAGAGACGTTTCGGCAGTGAAAATTGTGTTCAATATTTTGAACATTCAATAGTTTAAATTAGTAATAATTTCTGTAATAATTAGAAATAATGTTCCAATATGTCCTAAATAATTAAAATTTATTTAAAAGTCACAGTAAGTTTTTTAAGAAACAAGAGACGTTTCGGCAGTGAAAATTGTGTTCAATATTTTGAACATTCAATAGTTTAAATTAGTAACAATTTCTGTAATAATTTGAAATAATGTTCCAATATTTCCTAAATAACTCAAATTTATTTAAAAGTCACAGTAAGTTTTTTAAGAAATAAGAGACGTTTTTGTAGTGAAAATTATGTTCAATATTTTGAACATTCAATAGTTTAAATTAGTATTAATTTCTGTAATAATTAGAAATAATGTTCCAATATGTCCTAAATAATTAAAATTTATTTAAGTCACAGTAAATTTTTTAAGAAACAAGAGACGTTTCGGTAGTAAAAATTGTGTTCAATATTTTGAACTTTCGATAGTAGAAATTAGTAATAATTTCTGTAATAATTTAAATTAATGTTCCAGTAGGTCTTAAATCATTCAAATTTATTTAAAAGTCACAGTAAGTTTTTTAAGAAATAAGAGACGTTTCGATAGTGAAAATTATGTTCAATATTTTATACTTTCAATAGTTTAAATTAGTAAAAATTTCTGTAATAATTTGAAATAATGTTCCAATATGTCCTAAATAATTAAAATTTATTTAAAAGTCACTGTAAATTTTTTAAGAAACAAGAGACGTTTTTGTAGTGAAAATTATGTTCAATATTTTGAACATTCAATAGTTTAAATTAGTATTAATTTCTGTAATAATTAGAAATAATGTTCCAATATGTCCTAAATAATTAAAATTTATTTAAGTCACAGTAAATTTTTTAAGAAACAAGAGACGTTTCGGTAGTAAAAATTGTGTTCAATATTTTGAACTTTCGATAGTAGAAATTAGTAATAATTTCTGTAATAATTTAAATTAATGTTCCAGTAGGTCTTAAATCATTCAAATTTATTTAAAAGTCACAGTAAGTTTTTTAAGAAATAAGAGACGTTTCGATAGTGAAAATTGTGTTCAATATTTTGAACTTTCAATAGTTCTAATTAGTAATAATTTCTGTATGGTTGAAATATCGTGACAAATTTACCATTACATAGTTAGTATAGATACTAATTACTTAAAGAAACAAGTACACATTCATTACTTTTTAAACTATCAATTAATTTAATTAATCAATCATTTAATTATTGAAGTTATGAATGACCACACATTTTTTGCTTAATGGCGAATGCACCAGTTGATCCTTGCCCACGAGATTTAACATTTCTGGGAAACCGCGGATTTCATCAGATTTTGCAAATTTTTTAATAAAGTTTGAACCTTGAACCAGTAAAACAAATCCATTTTTGATTTTATGAATGGCCATCATGGGTACTCACTATTACATGTGAGATTCACTCAAGTCCCAAACGTCATATAAAGTACCGACGTTATTTCGACCCTTTCTTAATGCTACATGCCAGTCAGTCGGTTGACCGACTAAAGGTACCCCTTAAACTTCAATCTCGATTATCTCGCTCCGGATCGGATTATTTCTGGTCAGGAAATGACGCTGACACACATTCGAATCGTAGGAATGTAATTGTCGGTAATAGCGAGCTAATCTGAATAAAACACATGTCTTATCAGACGCAGGTGTTCACATCGATATGTTAATTCGTTTTATAATAACGACCCGTGACTGCGAGACCAACGGTCCGGACTTTTGCATTCAGCTTAGGCGGGACAGGAGCGAGGTCTCTTAAACAGATATAGATAGAAAAATCACATACGATACGCGAAAAATCGCCGGCGGCTCTCCCATTCCGAGAAACGATTGTTTTGCTATCGTTCGCGTCGCACCTGTCCAAACTTAATTAATATACGGAATAATTAATTACTGCTTTATAAAGCGGTGTCGGTATATCCACGGTCATCTTTTGCACAATCTACAAATCACTTCCAAATTTAAATGGACAGGTGACGTTTTGATTGATTTCTTTCTCTCTCGTTCGAGATTAATCGATAATCGGAGCGCATATTTCTCAACGAGGGATATTATTTATATTAGCGCTGATCCGTTTAAATAATTGATAATTTATTTTACGCTTCGGGGGACTTGATTTGTTTCTAATTCGGGCTGGATAAGAGCGAATTAGAAACTTTGTCTAATATGCAACGGGTATCATTTGTACCGACAGCAATAACGGGCGTAATTTATTAGCCTGTTATGCAGTAGTTTGTAAAGTTTCAAAAATTACGGGGATAATTGAAATGTTGCGTATTACAGCATACTTACGCGTCCAATTAATTTATTTATCATTCAATCGACATTGTTTCGAAATTACTATTTTAGTTTTTAGTTTTTTTAATGAAATAAATTCAAAAAACAAAGTTAAAAAAATGGAAAAAAAATCAAAATTTTTTTTTTCCAATTTTTAGCTATAACTTTTCTGGGTGAATTTAGGTATAGCATTGCTTCATATAAAAGAAAGCTTATGAAATTCTCTTTAAAACGGTGGCATATAAGACTTTATATGTTGAATATTGACTGAGATATAAACGTTTGAATTCAGCCATTTTTTCTCTATTTTTTACTTTTTCTTTAAAAATCGTATTATTTCATATTTTTACCAGAAAAAATGATGTTTATGCAATAATAATTTTATGAGCATAAATTTATCAATAATATTGGATATTATTCTACTAGAACATAGTCTACATATTTAATTTAAATGGTTGTATTATTAAATTATTATTTAAAGATGAATTAAGTGTTTATTTCTACGTGTACGTAAACTAACTTTAAATATAAATAATTTTTTATATTGAATTATTCGTACGTTAGTTATGTATTCCTTTTTTTCAGGTAAAAATATAAAATAAGACGCTTTTTAAAGAAAAAGTTAAAATAGAGAAAAAAATGGCCGAATTCAAACGTTCATATCTCAGTCAATATTCAACGTATAAAGTCTTATAACCCACCGTTTTAAAGAGAATTTCATAAGCTTTCTTTCTTATGAAGCAATGCCTATACCTAAATTCACTCAGAAAAAAGTTATAGCCAAAAATTCAAAAAAAAAAGTTTTTGTTGATATTTTTCAATTTTTTTAACTTTGTTTTTTGAATTAATTTCATTAAAAAAATTTTTTTTTGACCTAAAAAATATCATTTTCATAGAAAATTCAATTCTCTAAAAGAAATCTTACGGCACATATCTTCGAAAAATGCATAGTTTTTGAGCTATATCCGAAAAATCGAAAAGTGCACAAACTTACCCCGTTCTCAAAAACGCATGGCTAAATTTAGTAGCAATTTTGAGTTTTATTAAATAATATGAAAAATAAAAAACCTTGAACGCGTTATTTTCAAAATAGTCAATAGCCTAAATTTACAGTTTTCAAAAGTTGATATTTCAGAAACTAAATATTTAATGAAACACAGGGTTCCATTTTGGGCATCAGGGAGTCGAGTCGTTCTGTTAAATTTGCTACAATTTCGAAAGTTTTCGAGTTCAGCAGTGGTGAATTTCAGATTTCAGAATTATTGGAATTTTGGAAGAAAATAATATTTAAAAAAAAATGGAAATTGAGAGAATAGAAATGCTTTTATTTTAGCATTAAGGACTCACGTCCTTCAAATTATTACAAAAATTTTTAAAATGAATTTTTTTGGGGAAATTTGGAAAAGTTGGTCAACTTTCTGCTAGTTTTTTAGACCACAAAATGAACTTTCGAATTTGGAGACTAAACCCACAAAATAAGTCGATGACATGCTGTTTCAAACTATGACCAAGTTTTCACCATTATTTTGGAAATATGTGGATTTCTGAAGAAAATTATACATGTCAAAAGTCGATATTTCGAGAAAAGTAACTCTTATCAAAAGAAGGGCTTTCATTTTTATCGATATCATTTGTTACTGGAATTTTGAAAATTCACAAACAAACCATTTTAATAAAAAAAAAATGCAATTGGTTAAGTGACCATTTTCCAAAAAAACTTTTATCAATAAAACTGGTGAATCGTTAACACGTAGGATTAATGGTTTCCAATATATTAAATTTTAGGTGGAAATAGAGGAATTTTCAGGAAAATAATATTTTTTGGAAGATAGACTTTTACTTTTGGGACCAGGAAATTATAACAACATAAAGCACAGCCATTCTTATAAAGCGATGATATGCTTTGAGGCTCTGTCATGAATTTATTATTTTTATTATTTATTATTTATGACATAATATGACTTATGAGAAAATACAACAAATTTTTCATAAGATCGTATTTCGGAAAATAGATGTTTAGCGAAAGAAAAGCTAGTAGTTTTGAAATTAGGAAATCATCTCCTTTCTCAATGAAATTCTTATGATAACTTAATGAAATGCTTTAAAGACCTGTGGGAAAACTCAATAGTTTACGGGGAAAACGGTTTTTCAGAAGTTCACATTTTGAAAAATAAATATTTACTGAAAAAAAAATTTTTTTCAGGTCTAAATTCAACGTCGAAACTAAAACCGCAGACAAAGCAAAGAAATTCAAAAAATGTATGCTCGTAATTGGATTAGAAAACATCTCGTTGTTAGAAACTCACACGCTCAACGAGCCGCAAATCGTTTAACGGACAGCTATCACAAGAAAAGAATTGATTAGGCCCGAAATTAGACCGAACCCAATACAAATATCCGCAAGCGTATGATTTCGTAACGGCGGCAATTAAAAGATTAAGAGCATAAAGCATGGAAATCGAATCGGCCCGATCTGTTCTAACGTTACGAGGAAACGTCTATCTCTATCTCTCCGCATTTCCATATCCAAATAAGAAGATTGATGTTTCCAGGGCAAATATTTGCCACATGTCACTTTTTTATTGTGCGTTAATCCTTTTAAAATGTCAACAAAACTTCGCGCAATTAACGGTTTCTATACCGTACCTACATCTAGATTTACGAGTCCATTATCTATCCCATTGAGATATTCTTAAATAATAATATTTTACCCGGATTCAGGTTAAACGTGCCCAGTCGACCTTTTACGCTTTTTGTGCTTTCGATAGCCAGAAGATGTATTACATTATCCATCAGATCTATAGTTTATAATTGCTCTTGTTATTCAGCTCTTTGGCAAAGGAAACGTCCATATAAATCACGTAGTAATTGTTAGAAAATTATGCCACGGGATGTGATAAATTACCATTAACATACTACGAGAGAAGGACCGTATAAGCGCAACGACAAAAGTAACATTTTTTTGTGTTCGACGTGATTAATACCAAAGAAAGAGAGAGAAAAACCAGCCTTTGTGTTTGTTGCAAAACTAACAGCACGCTTAACTGAACTTTTAATTACCATTTTAAATAGGTAACTCCTCGATGGCATAATGGTTGTATTGTGCGACATTGTATAAAGCCATCATAATTAAACAGACGTGTTTCACCTTTCTTTAGTTGACTAAGTGACAGGGGGTGGTTGGAATATAATGGAGATAATGGAAGAAAATCCAATTACCTCTTAAGGTTAATTGCTTTATTTACAGAGTTATACAAGGTGTATTTTTTTAAAAAAAGGACCGATTTCGATCAAAAAGAGAAATCGTTTGGCCCATGAGATGTTCACTCTCATCCCTAAACACCACCCCTTAGAATTCTTATACAAGACCGTCAATTAATAAAACCGTTATAAAAATTCAACAGACTTCCCAACCTCCTTTTATATATCAGATCTGGTTTAAGATGACTTCAAATTCTTTAAAAACCGGCAAACTACAAGAAACTTAAAAGTCACCACCTCCACATCACAATTTACATTTTACAAAATTGTTAAAATATCGTTGGAAAGTACCTACTAATATCCTTTAGGGCCATACTTCGCGAATAACTTTGTATTTAGACTTTGTACCATACCAGGACGTGAAAATAGGCTTTTCGTTAAAATCGGCCTGGATAAAAGGGTAGTTTAATTTTTGTCATTTTTCGGTTTTTTTGATTTTTTCTCGAAATTTGCTATAAGAATTTTTTTTGAAACTTTGAATATTTATTGTACAGTTAAATAGGTATAAAAAAAAATTTCTAACGATTTTGGCTAAATCTTCTGTGAAGGGCACTTTATACTTGTCAATTTTCGGTTTTTTAAATTTTTTTCAAAATCCACTCTACGAATTTTTTTTAAACTTTGAATATTTATTCTACTATTGAATATGTATAAAAAAGATTTGTAACGTTTTTTGCAAAATCTTTTGTGAAGGATACTTTATACTTGTCGATTTTTTGGTTTTTTGTATAATTCTTGGAACTTTAAATTTTGAAAATTTATTGTGCAATTAAATATGTATAAAAAGGTTTGTGACGTTTTCGGCTAAATCTTCTGTGAAGAGCACTTTATACTTGTGGTTTTTCGGTTTTTGAATTTTTCTCAAAATTTGCTACAGGAATTTATTTCAAACTTAGAATATATATTCTATCATCGAATTAGTATAAAACAAACTGTTCTATCGTTTTTTGTAAAATCTTCTGTGAAAGGCACAGAATTTGTATCATTCTTCAATTTTTTAAAGTTTTCCCGAAATTGGCGGGATATATACGAGAAAGTACTCTGAAGAACACATCACGACTTTTCGGATAGAATTTTGAGTATATGAGTAATATTTGATATTGTCACACGCCTGAGGGCCCAAAGGGAGTGTTCTGGTTGGGGGTGGTAGCTCGGTGAAGACTAAAAAGAAGACATGGTGAAACAGACAATATTTATTGGAACATTAAATATAGGGGAGAGAACGTCATGAAACAAAGTTAAGGCAAATGAGCAAATGGCAAGGAGTGAGAAAAAGGTTAAAGGGAGGTGGTTGCTTACTGTTGGACGACGAAGGGCAGCAGGCGCGAGGCTCCTCCGATTAGCGGCATACCGAAAAAGACGGGCTCTCAGACGGGCAGCGTGACGTGATACTAGGTGACAGACTGACCTTTTTTGATCGTTATGATCGAGCTGTATAAATACAAGCGGGATGTTTACGAACGTGATGTACCTGTCCGAGAGTCGTATCGTCCTTCGGTTTAAGGTCGCCTCGGTGCTGAATAAGCTTAGACGGCGACCTATTTTTCGCTAATTGGGGCCGCATCGCGACAATATTATGATATTTGAGTAAATTTAAGACATTTTAGGATATTTTTTTTGCATTACCTCTATAATGCAGTTGAAATTGTCCGTGTCAATAATGTTTCAGTTAGTCGATTAACGGAATATTGGCAATTTTCAATTTTGGTAATTTTGGCTAAATTTGTGATAATTTCGTACTAAAAATAGCAAACCAATCTAAGAGTTTATCTGGGCCGCAATAATAAGCATCTACATACAATTTCTTAAAGAGGATTATCAATCCTGTGTACTATGAGATGTTTAAGGGTTTCCCCAAAGTTCCAAACAATGAACTCTAAGAAAAAGGACATGTTTTTCCGAAAAATGACAAAATTAAGAAATGTTTAATTTTGGGTAAGTTATGTTATAAACAAATTATCATTAAGAGTTCTTGTGATTTTACAAATGGTATAGTTTTTTGGCCAATACTAAATTAGTATTAAAAATTGGTTGGTTTTCTCTATAGTTCTACATTTTAATTGATTGATAATTAATTGATAATTGGAACAACTGAATATTTTTCCTTGATTCCACGGTACCTATACGTAGATATGTATGTAGTACGTTTGGGAAATTACGGCAAACGTTATACCTCTAATAACGGACACCTCCCAATAGCGGACTCCTCTACATAACGGGCAGTTTTATATTTGCCGAATTTCTTCATAGAGATTTATACATATCAGCACCTCCCAATAGCGGACCCTCCACATGACACGGACAGTTAAAAACTACCATCTCCTATATAATTGTTAATAAAATCACCTCTTAATAACGGACAATACCTTTTGAAATCAGATGTGTAAGAAGTATACTTTTTATTAATTACTAATTAAATAGGAATTTAAATTTTAATTCAGAAATTCCAGATATATTTCAGAATAAACAGGTAGTCTTATGTTGATTCGGTGGTTTCTGGTAAACAAACTACTGTTGACAAATTTTTCAATAAGAAATACATTGCAATTTAAAAATGTACTATTTTGAATTACATTTGTGCACATATCAATATTTTTTTATTATTATAGCGGACACCTCCTTATAACGGACAAAATTGTGGTTCCCCTGACTGTCCGCTATATAGAGGTTTAACTGTAGTAGACCTTAAGTAGTAAAAATTTAAGTAAAACAGTTTTACAATTTCATAATAACCCTTTAAATGATTAACTGTACTTACCCCCTAATCATAATTTACATCACCCTCCTTTCAAATACCACAGTTATATTCACCGACGACGTCCTGTTTCACTGTACACTTATATTAATACTAAAGTTTTCATTCACTTAACAAGCCTGTGTTCTTATCAGCAACGTTCTGCGATAAGAGTGAGGCAAACAACAGTTTTTTGTCCGTTCGTGCGGACACGACGAATACCCACAAAAAACTGTTAGTTAGTAGAAAACACAGAAGTGGAATAATGCCAAATTCTTAATCGCCACTATTATCAACACGAATGTACTACGCAATTTCTGACAGCTGACGTCAACTTTATTTAAATATATTCGGATAAAGATTGATTAATCTCAGTTTCAATTTGATTTTAATTATTAATTAGACAGCAGTCACAGATTTAATACGATTTCGAAGTTGCCACACTTCCTTTCCATTACAACAATTAAAATAGTGCTCTCCCAATAATAAACACCTCTTGGCGAAATTGTGAAATGTTATAATAGTTCAAAAACTGACTTGAGACAGGTTGATTGTACTAATTTTTACCCTAATTAAAATTACTTAAGATTAATTACAAGATATTAATATGCTTGTAAATTACAAAATAAAAAATATAGGGTGTATGCAATAGATGAGAAATTAATAAATAAGTAAGAAAATTAAGATTCCAAAAAGTAGATGTCGATGCAAAATACATTTTTCAACTTATAAAATTTTAATGACTGTCTTTAATTACAAATGAGTTAAAATAACAGTAGATATAGGACGTAGTTTGAAATGTAACTCATGATGTTTGTAAAGTAGTTTTAAACGTTTTAAGGTATTACTTCATGCATGGCATAATAGCTGAAATAAAGCTTCTTAAAAAGGGTAAGCAACCATTGTGTCATTTTAAGAAAAAGATTTCATACTTCATTTTAACCTAAAAAAATAGCAAGAAACTATTAATGTTTCTTTAAACGAAAGAGACTAAAAGTTTATGTTAATTTATTTACACAGTTTTAATTACACACTACTTAATTTATCTAGACTAATACTGAACTAATTAAATTATATAACACACTTAACTTTTAATTTATTTGTACAATACTCACTTGTCCGTTTATCGCACTGTTTTCACTCGCGACTTCACGTCTAATCTCCTCTTCGTCCGCAGCGTTCGCATTTTTATAGTTTTACATTATGTCTCGAGAACCTACTAGAGAGAACTTGATCCTTCTTTTTCCTAATAATGTTTATTCTAGGAAGGCCCGGACCGTAATAAATCAGTCTTTATAAATAATCTCTTAATGAAATATTCGCGAGTATTCTGCAACTGTTTTTATGACTCAATTAACGGAGCGGCCTCCCATTGAGGTAAGCCGCCGTCCGATTAGAAGAACGCTTACGCTGGTTGTTTACATTTCGCGTTACAGTATTTTCAATTAAAAATAATGGGACAATTAAAAAAAGGAGCGTATAAGTTGTCTAAGTAGAAATTATAGCTGTCATGATCTATTTTCGTTAATACTGAAAAATACTACCTAAACAACCAATTTTTCGTAACCGGATTACGTTCATCTTCATTTGGTAACCAAAAAGGCCTTAATAATTGCCTAAATTGAGGTTGACGCCCCCGTTTTCAAGGGTGCAGAATCCGGGGTATGTTGAAATCTCGTTCAACCCCTAAACACCCTTCCGCATGATGCAACTACCCTTGCCGCAGATAGACCCCAACAAGGGTCGCAGTTTAGTTTAGAGAGTTGCATCACAGGATTATTTGCATGGAAGGTGACCAGGGGGCGCAACTAAGGGGTGCAATCGTAATTACGAAACTAATTTGACCTGAAATTTTAATTCCAAACTACTTATAACGCATTATTACCAAATTGAGCTTCTATCAATAACATGCAATCAAGAATCACTTCACTTTACTATTACCCACTGCATCAGAACTACCATAAATCAACCACGTGAGATCGTAAATAAACGAAAATCTCGGAACACGCAGCGAAATATTTCAAAATCTCTATAACTATATCACACATTTTACGCGCCGAAATAAATTATTATAATGATCTCGACACCGAACCGAAGAGATAAATCCTCTTAACGAGAGCGAGAGAATGACTGAGGAGTCTCTGGGATCGTTTTATCATTTCTTTTTACCCACGAGAAGCGCCTCCAGAAGGAAACATTTTCTGGCTTCGTAAGATCACCTACATTTTCGCTAATTTCGTCGGCAAACAGAAAACACGTAATATTGAGCGTGCATAAGAATACATCGAGATAAGTTAGACAGTCAAGAGCGATAAGTCATCCTAATAAATCTGGACAATATGTGGATAGTTGCTACGGTAGTTTATAGGAGGCATAAGAGTGGGATATATTGCGTAAAGACGTGAATCGTAAATTTAAATCCGTTTTGGAGAATGTGATTGACGCAAGAGAGGGTAAATTATTGGAAGGAACTCGAATTGAAGTTTGGAAACCATCGACATGAATGACGACTGAAGCAAGTCATCGACTACTTTGTTCTTTCTTTATTTTTACGACTCTTGAGAAGGTATTAAATTCCCTCTTGTGGTTCCTCACAAATCTCGAAATCCCACACTGTCTTACCCAGATTGCCCCTTTCAATTTTGTTCAATCACCTCACTTGATTGACTCGATGGTAATGAGGAAGCGACCGAAGGAAAAAGTCCTTTCGTCGCGGAGGTACCGTTTTCATTATTGCCTGTCTGTGTGTGTGTGTGTGTGTGTGTATGTTGTGTGCCTACATAGGCGAAGAACGTGCCTCGTAAAACCTCGAGATCCATCTAATGGACGCGAGAATTAAGAAAAATCCATGGAAATGGCGAATGCGTCCACAAAGAGCGCTTCCTTAAAAGACTGTGAATATTTGGTGATGATGTAAATGGTCGATTTGTACCAAAATATAGTTGTTCTCGGTAAATGACGTTACCAAAACAGGACGAGTAATTAATGTTGGTTAGATAAACCTTCAACTAACTTAATTTGACGAGATATTTAAACAGTAAAAAATACATGTTGCAACATTCTTCGTCTCCTGCAGACATTAATTAGATATTCCAACGTAGACTCGCAAGATTGAAAAACCATTAAACTACAGCGAGTTCATGATTCGATTACCTCCATACGACCCATTCATAAACATAAATTTAAATAAATAAAATCTAAGTACCACACATACATACTTATTGTACTTTTTACATAACATTCAATCACTTCAAACTTCGAATTTGAAATTCATCTATCTTAAACTTCCCTTCCTTTTATGGTGAAAAACCCCCTTTCAACGATTTGAACATAAATCATAACAGAACGCCGACACCGAACGCGACTACTTAAGGTGATTGAAAAGGTCGAGAAAAGCACGCTAATTAGTGGACAAATAAGGATTATTACAAGTGATATTGCGAATAGAAAGAGAGAGAGAGAAGTAGACGGACAAGTTGTATAGACTGGCAGTCAATAAACTTAGGCACGTTAATAACCGAGAGATGATGATGATTCGCGAGTCGCTTTTAGGCGATGAATAATATTAGCTTTACGAGTTTGTTATTGTTTTGGGATAATAAACGCAGCAAAAGCGAAAGTAAGGTAGTAATCTGATGTAGAATCTGGAGGTTAATTACACGGGAGTATAATAAGAGGTTTAGTATATAAATTTCCTGATGTCAAAAATGCAGGAATTTTCGAGTTGTAACAATAATCACGATATCTCGAAAACTGTTGTGCCTTATCTATTGGCTGAGTTTAGTGGAAAATGCCAAACGTCCTAGACTTGCCACATTGTTTTCAAATTGTTTAAGCTACATTTTACTTAAGTTACTTAACTTGTTAAGTAACCATATAATTAACTAACCTATAGGTATTAAAATTGTGTAATTTTAACCATCTGGTCACATTGTAACGTGCCATATTACACAGATTAGGTCAAAAAAATACGTTTTGGTGTAAATCGATCACTTGATTGGTGAAATAGAATCTTCCACTAATGTCACCTATTAGGTGGTGTTCGTGACACCTACTTAATTATTTTAATACGTAATATAGCGAAAATGTGATCTAACAGGTGAAACACGGTGCCGCACCAATTGGCCACCAGCAAATACAGTATCTATAAGCTATTGTAACGTTTATTCTAATTTATTTTACACTGCCTTAACACTACTTAATTTATCAAAACTATTTCCTAACTAATTTGTCACACTCTTAACTGCAAATTTTTTTTTGCACTATTTTCACTCGCAGCTTCACGTCTAATATAATCTTCGTCCGCAGAGTTCGCTTTTTTAAAGTCCTCCATTATGTCTCGAGAACCTACTTCCTTCTTTTCCCTAATAATGTTTATTCTAGAAAGGCCCGGAACGTAATAAATCATTCTTTCTTTAAATGAATATTCGCGAGTACTCTGTCACTGTTTTTATGGCTCAATTAGCGGATTTAGCTTTGAGGTAAGCCGCCGTCCGATGAGGAGAACGCTTACGCTGGTTGTTTACATTACGCGTTACACTATTAAGTTATGTAGTAGGTATCACGAGCCCCGTCATACTTATTTGGTAATTATGTTCTTGTGTTACCTGTTGGGTCGTCTGATATTACTAATATATTATTGCGACTTTAAAAATCTTTTTTCACCAAAATTTTCACGTCACTTATTTGGTTACCTTGAACGATCTCACCCAATTCACTGAAATATAACTTAATTTCTACACAAATTCCTAAAATTAATTTTGGCTTTGGTGAACAACACCTTAATTGTTAGCTGGCAAGAACTCAATATTTCAGTCAGTTTCAGAGATATGTAATGTGGCTGCTGCAAGTTAAGATTTGCCAGTGTTTCTCTTTGATAATATAATTTAGCTACAAATTTTGCCACTATTTAGTTTTGGCTTTGGTGAACAACACCTTAATTGTTAGCTGGCAAGAACTCAATATTTCAGTCAGTTTCAGAGATATGTAATGTGGCTGCTGCAGGTTAAGACTTGCCAGTGTTTCTCTTTGATAATATAATTTAGCTACAAATTTTGCCACTATTTAGTTTTGGCTTTGGTGAACAACACCTTAATTGTTAGCTGGCAAGAAATCAATATTTCAGTCAGTTTCAGAGATATGTAATGTGGCTGCTGCAGGTTAAGACTTGCCAGTGTTTCTCTTTGATAGTACAATTTAGCTACAAATTTTGCCACTATTCAGTTGGTAGGAATATGAGCACTGCAGTTTAATAAAGGAGCTATTTTTTTATTATACACTAACTTGATGGAAGATATGGATGACCTTTTAGCCGAATTCAGAAACCCTTAAATTAATAACACAGATGTTAACAAAACCATCACAAACATAACCTCATAAAAGATCTGACATAAACTTACATTTTCAATGCCAACGAATCAAAAGTACGCTATCTAAATGAACTCTAATTGGAGAGAACAGTGCCTATTCTGTCTTTTGTAAAACTCGTACTTGTATGTCGTTATTATCAACTTTAGCATCGGCATACTCGAGGGAATGTACTTTTATACAAGAAATGTATAACAACAAAGTACAAAAGTCGGTTTAGCCTATTCTAATTTGGAAAATTGATAGTAAATTAATTTCATGTATAAACGAAGTTTTGACAATATTTTGGAAAATTTTGATGTGCTTGTTTTGTATGTAGTACTACTACTAACTTTCCATATTTTCTATATGCATTTTCATTTAAGCGTGGTAGATATTTATACATAGGGCGATATTTTCCGCATTTTCTAATGACACTAATATACTGACCTAATTTGAAGTTAGTAAAGAATTAAATTGTTACTCCCACCTGTAATTGCAATGCAATTAACTTTACCTTCTAATTAATATTAGAAAAACTCTTGTTTATGTTTTGAAGATAATTTCGAAAAGCAAGGAAGGCACTTGGGTCTCCTTCTTGTACTTCACTAAAATTTGTAACATTTTACCTTATTTAGGAATTCATTAGCGATAGAGGCAATTTCAATCTTCGTCCCAGTTCGAATGTGTTCCTCCCTTAATTGCGGCCATTCCAATTTTGACACTTCACATTTGTAAGCGCTACTCGCGTTAAACAAACTACACGAAATCCGTCTCCCTCTTCTCTCTCTCACTCACTCCTCCGCCGAATACGCACGTATACCCATTTCGGCTGTTTGAGTAACGGCGTTAATGGTGTAATCAACGATTTACGTCCTCGCGTGCGCCATAACTCTGATTTAGTGGCACTCGAAGACGATTATCGGGCGCATTGTGTGCCGCCGTATACGCGGAGGGATTAACAAATGCACAAATCAGTATCTCATTGCGTTTTATCGGGGTCGAAAAAATTAATCTCCCCGACCGAGAGGACAACGGCCAGCAGGAGGTAACGGTACCTACTGGAATTTATGAGGATTTTTCGAAAGTACTAACACGGCAGAATCTAAGTTTCGAAATTCGACGCCCTTCGTTAAAAACTTAAGTAAACCAAAGGAAAACACCAAGTTTTAACCAACTGCTTTGTTTAGAGATGAGCGACCGGTTTCGGCTTCATTGAAGCCATCCTCAGGCTCGCAGACAAGTTGTTTTTAGGGCTCCTGTTGCTCGAAATGCCGTTTGAGAGCCTGAAGATGGCTTCCATGAAGCCGAAACCGGTCGCTCATTTCTAAATAAAGCAGTTGGTTAAGACTTGGTGTTTTCTTTTGGTTTAAATTGCCATGGCCAACTTTGAGAAGCTGGACAACCTTCGGTCGTTAAAAACTTAAGTGATTCAGTGCCTCGACTGAAGGCCTTTGGATATCTCAATGGCCCAATTAAGAGGCTATTCATGTAATGTGCCTAGAGACCTTTATAGTTACAATTTAAGATGAAATAAATAATCTACTCAAAGCAAATTTGTCATTACAAGGTACTTATTGCACTTGTCCAGGGAGAGACCTTTATAGTTACAATTTAAGTTGAAATAAATAAGCTACTCAAAGCAAATTTGTCATTACAAGGTACTTATTGCACTTGTCCAGGGAGAGATTTTACTTGATGTGGGGACAAAAGTTCTAAAATTTGCCCTTACAATTGCAGAAAATATTTGGAGTTGCCTGAAGTGGTCCCGAGTTAGGCAGACGGCTAAAAACCTTGAAAATGTAACAAAAATCCATTGGATTACGCAAGTATGTAAATTTGACGATGTAGCCCCACCAATTTCTCAAACTTGCTTAATTTATAAAGAAGTCTTTAAGACATTTTTTTTAATTTATCATGTGTAGGTTACAGGTTTCGACGTTATCCATCATCAGACCTAATAAAACTGTATAAGCAAGAATTAAAAATAAACGAGCTAACTCGGTACGTTGTCAATACTACTTACTAGGTACTTGTCTACGTATAACTTGTCTGATGATGACGTCGTGGTGAAAACTTCTTTACACCCCTCCACATGTAAATTTGTAGTTTAACTATGTAACAGATAACTGCACGTGTACTCGTGTTCAATGAAGATTACCCAACGGACGTGAACTTTTGGAAAACTTTCACCCGGAGCGCCAAAAGAGAAAAAAAATGTTAACGGCCCGACGAGACCGCAACGGGTAATAAAAAAATACATAATAATTTACAAATTGGTCTGAAATCGAGACGGCCGGCGAAAAGTCGACCGCATCGCATTATAAATAATGATTTTGAAATTTAGGTACCTCGCGTCCAGTAATGTAATACCAATGCGAAATTACTGTAATTCGTGGGGGGACGCAGTTCCGGCTGTCCCCTCGTTTAATACGTTCATAAAGTTCGAGTAAGTCATAAGTAACGAGCGTCGGCGCTTGTCGCCCAAGTGAAGTTCACGGTTATTTAATAAATTTCACGTACATATACGAAAAATACAAAAAAATGATCCCTCAAAGAGACAAGTAGGTAGATGTTGTGGTGAAGATGTCAATTTTTGAAGTGACATCTTGAGGCGTTCCTATCTGGAAAAATAGGACTGAAGGACTGTAACGCGAAATGTAAACAACCAGCGTAAGCGTTCTGCTTATTGGACGGCGGCTTACCTCAAAGGGAAGCCGCTCCGAATTAAGTCATAAAAACAGTTGCAGAGTACTCGCGAATATTCATTTAAAGAAAGAATGATTTATTACGTTCCGGGCCTTTCTAGAATAAACATTATTAGGGAAAAGAAGGATCGAGTTCTTTCAAGAAGGTTCTCGAGACGCAATGGAGGGGCTTGCGGTCGGAGAGAGGATTAGACGAGAAGCCGCGTGAGTAAACAGTGCGAAAAACGTACAGGTGAGAATTGTACAAATAAATTAAAAGTTAAGTGTGTTATATAAATTAATTAGTTCAGTAATAGTCTAGATAAATTAAGTAGTGTGTAGTGTGTAATTAGAACCGTGTAAATAAATTTATATAAACGTTACAGGACAGTGTATCCATCTTATTACAACGATGCTCATTTGTAGTCAGGTTATGATTTGTGCATATAGACTTACTTGTCCAACTCGTTTCTCAAAATCGAGGTTTTTCGAAAAAAAGGAAAAATCCAATTATTCACATGTCCATATCTCGCAAAGTTGATGTCTTAGGAAGAAAAGATTATCAAAATTCAAAATTTACCTGTTTTTTGAAGAAAAAAAAATCGAAATTCCTTTTATCTGACCCAAAAGATGAATTTTCCAACTTCGCCGTGTTGAGGCAGTCAGAAGTTGTGTGGCGTAAATTTCAACAAACGGTTTTCGGAAAATCTAGGAAAAGCCCATTTTCACATGTTCATATATCTCAAAGTTAATGCCTTAGGGGAAAAGGGTTTTCAGTTTTGGCATCAGGGAAGGGACCTCTTTCGTCTTGCACCGGATTTTGAAAACCCCAAATCGACACGCTTTTGGAAAAATAATTTTGAAGTTTGGGTATATTTTGGACATATTAAAGTTTGTGATACCCGTTTCTTAACACCCTGTATATTTTTTATCGCATCTACTACCAGTAATGAGTAACTTTATTAATGATTTCTGTATTAAGGGGAGTCTCTTTCAAAACTGGAAAAATAAACATTTTTCGGAATTTTCCTTAAAAAGGCTTTTGTATTTAGTCAAAAATTTTTTTAAGTAATGCTGCGTATTTATTGAAGAATGCAAAAAAAATCCTTAATTTTTCATAATGTAAGGCGGCGTCTTGTAAAAATGCCTTTTTTGCTGGTACCAATCACTGTGGTCTTCCTGGAAAAATATAGGCAAAATTCAAAACTGATTCTGTTCTTTAGACTTTTTTAGGACATAGACCTAAAAAAAACTTTTTTTCTTGAGATTTTTTAAATTGGTTTAGGACTGTTTTTCTTGAAATGTAAAAGTTGGTTAAAAGTACGTGTATATTACGTGTATACGTGTAAGAACGAGGGGTCTATGTCCTAGAAAAAAGTCTAAAGAACGAAATCCATTTTGAATTTTGTCTTTATTTTTTTCAGGAAGACCACAGTGATTAAAAAAATTAAAAAATTGATAGTCTTCAATAAATATAGAGAAATATCTAAAAAGTATTTTTTTGATTAAATACAGTAGCCTTTTAAAAAAATCCCAAAAAGTTTTTTTATTTGTCTAATTTTGAAAGAGACTGCTCCCTTAATGCTGCCAACATCGTATGGTTCATATTCTATTGATTCTGTTAATGCATGTGTCCTCTTCAGTAATTAGTTTCGAATTTGAATATTGAACTTCGCAATTTCATTTAATCACTTTTGTAAATGTCGTATTTATGATTAAATAGACATTTATTTAAGCTAATCATTTCTGAAGTAATATTTAACAAAGTGTTAATATTTAACACCTTGTAAAACATATGAACTTACATTTGATTCAGTTAAATTTTTTTCGTGTCGCTCTAAACATAATTTTCAAATTTCATTAAATGCACCTCTTCCTCGTACCTGAGAAACCTCCAAAATTCCCACCCCAACCCTCAAATTCGTTGTTTCCTCTGATTAGTGATTAGTCACCTGACCCAAAACTTTTGTTGCGTCACCTACGCCCTTGTTACCTGTCTCCAGGTAAAAACTTACACTTCGTTACCTGTGAAACCCAACAGTGCCACAAGAAAAACAAAATTTGGGCGCATACGTCCGTCCGCATAACTTGACTATAAAATTTGAAGGAACTCTTACCTGAAAATGTACAATTTCGTCCGCAATGGGTCGACACATTTTCGTCTGATTATCGAGAACCACTGATGAGATTACCAAACATATTAAAATTGTCGGAAATAAATAGAAAATAAGAGAGTTACGACACGCAAGGGGGCAAGGATCAAACATGTACTCACTGAGCCTAATAGGCGACATCAGAATTTGCTGTAATTGCGGTGAATGGGTTTCCTAAATTAGGGTTAAGACTACCTATACTACCATTGGACGAAAGTTGTATAGATCCAACGGTACAAGCGAGACGTGACGATTCATCAGAACTCAATTTATGTGACAAAATCGTGAAAAATCTGTTCGACGGCCGGCGAGGATTAAAAACCGTTTCTCCCATCAATCTCGCCGGAGAACAAACAGCCGAACTTTCTAGCTCTCCGTATATCGAGTCTACTCCATCGAATTTCGTTAGGTGGCGTCGGAAATATATAAAAATATCGCTGACATCACGCTAACGAGGATCCGCGCACCTGAAAGTAAGTATTAATTATACGAGATCGTTAAAGCAGAGAGATAAGACTCGTATTAAAAACTCTTCTAATGGGCCGCGATGAGGAACGTCCGTTATTAAGGTCTCGGAAACGGTAAAGTTTGTTTTATGTCTTCATCGCAGGACGGAGATTTTTAATTAGGCACATTGTCAATTGTCACAATTATCACTTTCGCTGCTCGATCTTCAATTCGAAAGCTGGAAAGTACTCTCACATTTCCTGATTCATAATCTAATCTGCATGATAAATTGCTCGATACGTTTTAACGGCATTCAAACGGTAGTTCGGTTACGTCTTGCGAGCTGCGGTAATGAGACACGAGGGGAGGAAAAATGATCTACGATCAATGCGGCAAGGTACGACGGTGAGTGCGTCTCGTACCTGCACTGGAGCGTGAAATAACAGGGATCGCGTGGGGTTTAATGGGTCATTCCGTAATGAATTTTACCCAACGATAAATCAATGATACTAAGGTGGTACCGAAGAGAGTTCGGAAGTTTAGACTTTTTCTAAGGGATCTGTGTGCTTGGATATGACGCTTCAGCAAATTTTAAGAGGAATTCTTAATTTGGAGACCACAAGGAGTAGATATTATATTATCAGTAAGACCTGGTGCCTCGTATCAGTGGTGTGGCTTTGGTACTTACTAGAATATGATATATTCTACCTTCTACCTCTTGCGTTCCATGTGAATTTGTGAACGTCTTATGGTGACAGAAATTGTTTGTTATGTTTTTGCTATTAAACGTAGCAAAGTCTCGTAACTGATCTCCATTCCGATTTTTGGTATATTCTCCATGTGTTCCCACAATTGCTTTGATGGGAGAGTTACCTATTCTTGCGTTGAGATCTCCTGTAGTTCATTTTTAGGTAGTTTATTAACGGTTTCTTCCTTTTTTCCACCTTCCATACCACCACCATACACCTAGTATGTGCCAAGCACCAAGCAACTCTTGCCAGTAATTAGATACTGCTTAGGTGGTGTTCGTAAGTCTTACCAATAATAAACAAACAAATGCAGTACCTACACATTGGACAATCCAGCGTTCGCCATAATTAACATTAATTTCCCTAATTATTAAAACAGTTCATCAAAGAAAAAACTCTCCGAGCCCGTTTGGAGTCATCATAACAAACTTTTCTTCGTTTATTGCCAATAAACAAGTCTGTCGACTGGAATCCAGTTGCTGGCATTAAAGGAGCAATTTTTACAGTTTCAAACTCTTAAACGGCACCATTCCCATGCAACGGACTCGTATAAAACGTCGGATGTCGTCTTGTAGGTGTAGGTGGAAGAGACGGTATCATCGCCGCTATTCGCGTGCATATTCATGGGAAGGCATTTCAGAGAGAAAGAGAGAAAAATCATCGAAGAAAACAATCTCGAGACATTGTTCACGATGTTCTCGACGTAACACCTTTTCCTCCTCTCGACACAATAGAACGCAGTCGTGACAGCTCTCCTCGAAATCTATTACATCTCGCGCGGCAGCCAGCGTGGCGCTGACTGACGATATACGGGGCGGCTCGAAAATCGACAGTAAGTCCAAATTGGAATCTCGAGAGGGGAAGCCTTAATTGTCAGGACGGAGATCATTTCACACTTTTGATCCCTAAGTATCATTCGTATTCAGCAGATATTCAGATTTTGGTACCTTTCAGCGAATTTTTGTTTCCATCCAAAGTTGAGGCTATAAGGATTTTATTTATGTTTTAAGTGAGAAACGTTTGTTCCTAAAAAAAGCTGTGGAAAATGAAATCCTAATATATGGTGAATGGTTCTATATCAATACCACTACGAGATCGCACAGAAGTCTATTCAATTGGACATGTTGAAGACATTTCAAGAGAATTTTCAAGAAACTCATAAAAGACACAATGGACAATCTTTCAGTAAGAGATGCCCAGAAGTCATGGACATGTTGAGGACAATTCGAGAATTTTCAGGAGACTCATAAGTAACAAAATGAACAATCTCTCAGTACGAGATGCTAGAAATTTATTCAAGTGGACATTTTGAAGACATTTCAAGAGAATTTTTAAGAAACTCATTACAGATAAAATGGATAATCTTTCAGTACGACATGCTCAGAAGACTATTCAAGTGGACATTTTGAATACATTTTAAGAGAATTTTCAGGAAACTCATGAGAGACACAATGGACAACCTCTCAGTATGAGATGCTCAGAAGTCTATTCAACTGGACATTTTGAAGAGATTTCAAGAGAATTGTCAGGAAACTCATGAGAGATACAATGGACAATCTCTCAGTACGAGATGCTCAGAAGTCTATTCAAGTGGATATTTTGAAGACTTGTCAAGAGAATTTTCAAGAAACTCATGAGAGACACAATAGACAATCTTTCAGTACGAGATGCTTAGAAGTCTATTCAACTGGACATTTTGAAGACATTTCAAGAGAATTTTCAGGACACTAATGAAAGACACAATGGACTATCTCTCAGTATGAGATGCTTAGAAGTCATTCCAAGGCGACAATTTGAAGACATTTCATAATAATTTTCAGAAAACTCATGAGGCACAATGGACAATCTCTCAGTACGAGATGTTCAGAAGTCTATTCAACTGGACATTTTGAAGATATGTCAAGAGAATTGTCAGGAAACTCATGAGAGATACAATGGACAATCTCTCAGTACGAGATCCTCAGAAGTCTATTCAAGTGGACATTTTGAAGACTTTTCAAGAGATATTTCAAGAAACTCATGAGAGACACAATGGACGATCTTTCAGTATGAGATGCTTAGAAGTCTTTGAAAGTCGACAATTTGAAAACATTTCATAAGAATTTTCAGGAAACTCATGGGGCACAATGGACAATCTCTCAGTACAAGATGCTCAGAAGCCTAGTCAAGTGGACATTTTGAAGACATTTTAAGAGAATTTTCAGGAGACTCATGAGAGACACAATGGACAATCTCTCAGTACCAGATGCTAGACATCTATTCAAGTGGACAGTTTGAAGACATTTCAAGAGAATTTTCAGGACACTCATGAGAGACACAATGGACGATCTCTCAGTACGAGATGCTCAGAAGTCGATTCAAGTGGACATTTAGAAGACATTTCAAGAAAATTTTTAGGAGACTCAGGAGAAACACTGGTGGACAATCTCTCAGTACGAGATGCTCAGAAGTCTATTCAACTGGACATTTTGAAGAGATGTCAAGAGAATTGTCAGGAAACTCATGAGAGACACAATGAACGATCTCTCAGTATGAGATGCTTAGAAGTCTTTCCAAGTCGACAATTTGAAGACATTTCATAAGAATTTTCAGGAAACTCATGAGACCCAATGGACAATCTCTCAGTACAAGATGCTCAGAAGCCTAGTCAAGTGGACATTTTGAAGACATTTTAAGAGAATTTTCAGGAGACTCATGAGAGACACAATGGACAATCTTTCACTACGAGATGCTAGAAATCTATTCAAGTGGTCATTTTGAAGACATTTCAAGAAAATTTTCAGGAAACTCATGAGAGACACAATGGACAATCTCTCAGTACGAGATGCTAGAAATCTATTCAAGTGGACAGTTTGAAGACACTTCAAGAGAATTTTCAGGAATCGCATGAGAGACACAATGGGCGATCTCTCAGTACGAGATGTTAGAAATCTATTCAACTGGACAGTTTGGAGAGATTTGATGAGAATTTTCAGGAAACTCATGAGAGACAAAATGGACAATCTCTCGGTACGAGGTGCTTAGAAGCATATTCAAGTGGACATTTTTAAGACATTTCAAAAGAATTTTCAGGACACTCATGAGAGACACAATGGGCGACCTTTCAGTACGAGATGCTCAGAAGTCTATTCAAGCGGACATTTTGGACACGTTTCAAGAGGATTTTCAGGAAAGTCATGAGATACACAATGGACGATCTCAGTACGAGATGCTCAGAATTCTATTCAAGTGGACAATTAGAAGACATTTCAAGAGAATTTTCGGGAGACTCACGAGAGACACATTGGACAATCTCTCAGTACAAGATGCTAAGAAGTCTATTTAAGTGGACATTTTGGACATATTTTAGAATTTTCAAGAGACTCAGTAGACTACAATGCAATGGTTTCATATTAGACTAAATTGATTTATATACCAACAAAGAGCAAACATGGTATCTTTTTTTAAAACGGTACTCTGATGTTCTTACAGTGGCACCAAGGAACCCCTCGAGAAATTTGATTCCAAACCATATGGTCATAACTTTATTGTCGGTCTCATTCCAATGGAACTGTCGTTTGACATTTGACTGAACATATGACCTCATCAATCATTCTCAAATTTAAAAAAGTATCTTACAAATTGCCAGCTGTGAAACTCAATTTACTTAACCATAGCATTGCTTTCGCATGGAAGCAGTACTGTTATGTATTAGGAGACCATTATGAAGCGACCATCATCCGAATAATCCGGCCATAACTTTTCATTGCCTATTATATTTTAGCGGTACTAGAACCATCGGTCGAGGAAATGGTTAAAATTCATGGAAAATTATAAAATGATGACATTGAACGGTTTAAAATCGTCATGGAGGGGCATATTTAGCACAACCAAAACGCCAAATAAGAGCACCTACTAGTTATCATCATTGAAACAGTACCGTGACGATTTTGCTGATGCGTTAACAGTTATCACCCTTCCAGGGAACACCAACAGAATTGTTTAATTATAGGAATGGGTAAAACTTTAAACTTTAATTTTTTTAATTAAACGCTAAGCAATTATAACTTGGTATCATAGCACCGACTTACCAATTGCGGGATTTGCTTCAAACGTTTAAACCAAATTCTCAAGGAATACCTATCACATGAGTCAACCACTGTAAGGCCTTTACGGTACTAGAGCAAAGAATTCGTATACAGAAAACGTTATTCACTTTGCAACCTTCGTAAAGCATGAAACTACCCTTATTTACAGATTTACAAGAATGTAGTGTTGAACGACAGTTGATCGAGTTTCTCTGATAACCATCTAATCATAGGGAGTACCTGTTGCACCCTTCGAAACCGAATAACAACCTACCCCTATTTGAGGACTCTTAACCTGTCCTCCAAAACGTACTAGGAGGGCAGACACGTAAGTACGACATGTGGATTTCCTCTTTTCGAGACGCCCCGTACCACGGTACCCGGGAGAGTAAGTACTACCGCAGGTGACTGTGATGGACGAGCAAGAGTAGTAAGTGAACGGTAAGCGCTCCGTGTGTCTGTGTACATATGAATCGAGGTCGCATTGCCCTCGATTCGATTCAAAAATCGAATGTCGACGTTATTGCCTCGTATCGAAGGAGTTAACCGTCCGAGACGTTACCTGATTTTGATAACTCCGATAGATTTGTGGTATAAAGTTTCAGTGAGGAGAGAGAAAATCACAGAGGATCTCTTTATTACACGAAGAGATCTACAGGAGCAGATAATCGAGAAATTTAAACTATCGAGCTCGGGGATCTGGGATCGATATCGTCGAATTAGACGTTCTAACTTTGGGGAGATCAGCACTGATTACCGAGGTCAAATTGTTTTCGTCAGATACGCCAGTGATAGCTTCTCGAGAAAGCTAGAATCATGTAAAAAAGTCCATCCACCTCAATAATCATCCACGGGGGACTCGACTCATTCAAACCGACTCTCCTATCCACTCATAATTCCTACGATACCAATTAACGATCGGATCGATTCATCATCATACCAAACTTATCATGACAAGGTTTTTGTTTCAGACAGGTTGGTATCCTTTATATTCCCAATGCGTTAACCTTTCAGGTATTTTTTCTCACGCTAGACGAACAATAGACGATACATCATCGGCGTCGATGTGTCCCACTACGAGGATTCCAACTGTAATGCCCACGTTAGAAAGTTTTTGCGAATTACGTCTCGTTAGCATCATCGAAAAATATGTGTAGAATATGCATAACCAGATATATGCTCATATTTATGCAAAAAAGTTAGCTTAGTACATTTAAGAAAATGTTATTACCAACATATTGTCACTAACTATCATAAAATTTACTATGTCTATAGCTTTTCCAGCTCTTTCATAACCTCTAAAGGAACTATGTAGAATTAAATAACAAATTACGGTTTTCTAGGTAATTTACCTAATAGCCGGGATGGCATCATTATTAAATAAAATATACACCTAATAAATCAAAGTATGTAGATTGGGGAAGCACATTATTCCTCTATTCCTGCATAAGCTAAAATATGCAGTCATCATAACTGCATTTAACGACCGAAGGTCTTCTCAGTTACTTCCCGACCTCTCAAATATGAGGAAGCTCACTAATAGGAGCCCTTATACAAAACAACTTGTTTGCGAGCCTGAAGATGGCTTCTAGGAAGCCGAAACCGGTCGCTCATCTTCAATAAATCTAGCAGTTGGTTAAGACTTGGTGTTTTCCTTTGGCTAACAGCATTTCTTTAGTGATAAAAGAAGACATTTTTATTTGCCACGTCCAATTAAACTCATTAAATTTACAGTTAGGCGTGCGAAAAGAAGAGAAGCGTTATTATCATAAAATCTCGGCCTAATTGCGAAATCTATTTACGTCGCTTTTAGTTTATCTTCAAACGCGATAGTTCCGTAATTACCTTCAGGAATCAGAAATCAAAACAGTTAATATCGCCTATATTTCTCTTTAATTTTCGAGGTAAGTCCGAGTAAATTGACAATTAGGTGGCGATATTGCGAGCTTAACTGTTCGTACAAAGTTTGAAATGCGCACAACGCGAGCCGTAAAATCGCTAGGAAACTTATTCACCAAGACAAGAATGTCTCAGAGAGAACTCAAAGTCCCTCTTCTGCTCGTTAACGCAACGACGTGAATGTTTAGATTTTATCGTTTATTTATTTGTTTTAATTAATTACATTCTTATGCAAATAATATAGTCGTTTTGTCACATTACGGTACTTAACATACTAATTTATTTCTATATTACAAATTAATGCTAATGTGACAAAGAAGGAAGCTCGCAAAAGACCAAAAATTAATTTCTCGACGGGCGAACTTTCGACTGCAAATATTGAGAGTACCTGCTTTAATTGAAGGGTCAAATGATCTTACAAGAAATTTCGACGTCGGCTTAAGGCAGGTAGGTATGAGTGTATCGGTAGGAACGGTCCAAGTTCAAGCCCTTTTAATATTTTCGTGATAAAGATGCGATTTCCCGTAATTAGCGTATTCCCTTGCCTTTACCATTTTCCTTGCCCTTTGATATTTTCGTGATAAAGGTGGGATTTTCCGTAGATTTTCCTTGCCCTCTCGTCCTGTAGTAACAAATAAATTATTTTGACGTGCATATCCCATTAACTATCAATACGCGGGCTTGTTAAATTTCTTTACAGTCGAAAATACTGTCGCGATGCGGCCCCAATTAGCGAAAATAGGTCGCCGTCTAAGCTTATTCAGCACCGAGGCGACCTTAAACCGAAGGACGATACGACTCTCGGACAGGTACGACATCACGTTCGTAAACATCCCGCTTGTATTTATACAGCTCGATCATAACGATCGGGGAGTCAGTCAGTCACCTAGTATCACGTCACGCTGCCCGTCTGGGAGCCCGTCCTTTCGGCATGCCGCTAATTGGAGGAGCCTTGCGCCTGCCGCCCTTCGTCACTTTAAAGTAAGCAACCACCTCCCTTAAACCCTCTCTCACTTTTCTACTTTTGATCACTCGTCTCAATTTTGTTTACGATGTTCTCTCCCCTATATTACTCCTCCCCACCCTCCTCCACCCCTCCTTCATTACACACTGCGAATGGAATTTCAATACAGGTGGGTTAATTCGTGGGTGCGAGAAAGAACTTGCAGAAATGTTAGTCTGCTTTTCGCCGGTATGCAATACGCAATACATATACAGACACATATATCTTCATTGGTAAAGCAGAACTATTGGTCTTCATGTTGTTTATTATTTCAGGATTAACGGTAAAATTCTAATATGTTGCATTTTGAAACAGTTTTTATGATTATATTTGATTCTGTCATTTTAGTAAGCAACAATACAGTAAAATACAAGAATGCAAAATTCCCTACAACATCCCTTTGTTCCTAAATCAGCGTAAAATTCCCTAAAAGAGCGAAATATCCTTAATGTTAACATCTTTGGATATAAAGTACGTAAATTGTAATACTATGTAATGTACTGTCTTCAAGATTTAAAAATTTTTAAAACGACCAATTTTTGAAGGTATTTAGAGTAAAGATTCAAAAATATTTTTTGAAAAATTGAGATGTTTAAAAAAAAAGATTTTGAAAGTGCTCTAGCTTCAAAGAGCCCTGAAAATGATTCCCCAGGTTATCTATGAAGTTCAAAAACAACGAAATATTGAAAACAAGAAAGGTATGTCATCAATTCTGCATCTCTTTTAAAGGATTTTTGGATTTTTACATTTTGCAATTTAGAACAACCTAAAACGTTCAAAATGGAAAAAACCCATTCAAGAATCTTGAAAGATTCCCGAGAACTGAACCTACCGGGCAGAGAGCAAAAGAAGAACCCTGGAAATGTTTCCCCAACTGAAGTAGGCTCAAAAGCCCCGAGGAAATGTCTTAAAATACAAAAATTATGTTCCAAAAGATTTGGAACGTTGCAACTGGATTTTGAATGCGTATTGTGTATTGCACACCGGCGAAAAGCGAACGACAGAGTTGAGACTCAGTTTGACTAATTTTTAAGTGTTTCAAAAAGCCCAAGTCGCTGAAAATTATGTCAAGTTGTTTCGAGACCTTTAGCCACAGTATATCTAGAATACTTTTTGGTAATAAAAAAGATCACAAAGATTTCATAACGAAAATGTCCGAAATACTGCCGAGTTCATTCCAAAAGTATTGTAACGCGAAATGTAAACAGCAGCGCGAAATGTGTTTACTTTTATCGGTCGGCGGCTTACCTCAAAAGAACGCCGCTACGCTAATTGAGCAATAAAAACAGTCTCGAGCCTGCCGCCACCATACTATCACAAGAATAACTAACAATCAGAAGACCAACAGAAAGAGAGGTCCGATAATCAGCTAGGTTGTCGGTCGGACTTTGGAGGAACTTGGAGGAACGTGTGTATACGGCACAAATCGGCAAATACCAAAGCATGTGCGTTCCGGGTCATTGAGGACCGTATCGGACCTCTCTTTCTGTTGGTCTTCTGATTGTTAGTTATTCTTGTGATACTATTAAGGAAAGAATGATTTATGACCTTTTCTGGACGTTTCTAAGTAAACATTATTTAAGAAAGGAATTACCTGGAACTATCGCGAATACAATTGAGGTGTATATAAGCGGGCTTGCGGTCGGAGAGATTAGATTAGACGTGAAGCCGCGAGTGAATAAATAAGGCGAAAGACGGACCAGTGAAATAAATTACATTATTTAAGAATGATATAAATTAATTAGTTAGGAAATAGTTAAGTGTGTTATATAAATTAGTTCAGTCATAGTTAAGATAAATTAAGTAGTGTGTAGTATGGTGTAAATAAATTAGAAATAAACGTTACAGTATTTTCAATATGTGCGAGAACTCAATAACATCCTTACAAAATTTAACATTCTAATTTATTCATGTGCGACAAATTAATGCTGCAATCCCACTTTGAAATGTCATGAAACGCCTTAATTGCATTTAAGTTATCCTTACTTTGACGAGATATAAATTGAGCACTTCCAGAATTAACCCGAGTAACACATCCTACTTTACAAGTATTTACAATGTACTCGGGAGTTCCATTATTATTATTATTATTATTATTCCGTTATGCTTTTTCGACAATGACGTGCTAACAAAACGAGTAAACAGGAAACAATCTGAATACGCACTACAAACGTATTATTCTTATGAAAGCTTCTGTTGTGGACGAGTCATAACGAAGAAGAGAAACGTAGTTCAGGGATAAAATCAACGTGGAAAGGTCAAGTAAACTCCGAGATAATTAATTATAATGGTATAATTAACGGTTAATGCCTCGAACTGAACGAGTTGCGTGTCGATAATTAGAAGGTTAAATGTGGGGAAATTTCGATTTTACGGGCGTCTGGTGGCGAGGAACCAGGGAAAGTCGTTCCTTCCCCTCGCTTGTCGTGTGAGAAAGTGTCTCTATCTTGTGGTCAGTCGCCTCCACCGCAGCGTTTTACACAAAATATGAATCGTGAGAAAGGCTCTCGTGGCGTAATGAGTTTCCCAGGGGTCCGTGAAAATGGAATCGTTCACGCGGAGTCGCTGACAAAAGACAGAAACGTCCAAGCGACAAGCGATGATATTCCGTCCGTTTGCCAGGTTGTCCCACTTTCAATTTTCCACTATATTTCACTTCATTAACTGTATCTCTCGTTTCGAATTATATTTTTATCGCATTGCTACACAAAAAGGTTACGAGTTCAAGGGGACCCGTCTGACATTCTCTTCCTCTTTTATGGCCGTATATGTATCCACATTGAAATTTTCGAGTACGTACAGTCGCTTTTACTTATCACAACCGAATGAGGTTATATTCGCATCAGCCGCAGCACTTAATAGCCGTGTAAATATTCGCTTTGCGGCGAATTTTATGGATTTTTTAGCGGCGACAATGAGATCCGAGACGTCCCAAAAAGATATTCGCGCTGATAAACTATATGTTAATGTAAATTGTTTCGAACGCTTTTATCTCCGAGGTCCGTTAAATGCTCCACACGTCTCGTCATAAAATATAGTTTAAAGCAAAAAAAATATGAGACGAGGTGATGGTTACAACTTTCGGAATAAGCCTGTGGCGAAACGTCAAAATTTAATGAAAGTATAAAAAACGTGGCAGTCATTATACTAATGTACAGGGAGACGGTTTAAATATTTCTCCAAACATTAACCAAGCAATCATGTCATTCAGAACACGGTGAAGAACAATCCAAATGTGTTGAAATAGTAGTTTAAAGTACGAGTTGCAGAAGACGTCATATTCCATTTTACATTTTCTATGTTCCGGCTTCCATTTCATTTTAAAATTTCTTATCTGGGGATTTTTTTTATCGTGACATTTAAGTTGGTATTACTGCTGACATCTGTCAATTTTCACACCATTTTCAAATTTAATTTAATGGATTTAAATAAAATCGAAATCATATCTCAAGAATCCTAATCGCAACAAGAGGGTGTTTGACGTGGCGGCCATATTTAGTTTTAATTTTGTTTTGACAGACATCAGACATCATTAGGGAATATCTTGTTACCAACCTAATAAAAAAAATTACCAAAACAATGCTTTAATAAGCCTCATTAAAGCACCGTTTTCGGCCACTGTAGTGCTAGAATAGCTGTCATTTTAGTGCCGGAACATAGAAATATATTTTTGTCATATTTCCAAATTTTCCCCAAAAATTGCTTGACGCAGCAAACTTTTTATACATCTAGGTGAACTATAAGGAGGATTTTAATTCGATTCTTGAAAATTCAGGAATATTGGATGTTTCATTGGACATTTAAAGATTTCCTGAAAATATTGTCTGAAATTCAGGGATTTGATAATTCCTAAATTGTTTCTGAAAGGATCGGTAATTCCCCTGAGATATCTCATGAAAGGATATCGATATTTCTTAATCTGTAATTCTGAATTTTTGTAGAATTTCAGGAATTAAGAATATTTCCATATTATAACCTAACTAAGTAATTAAATATTCGAAACGTACAACTCAAAGAATTATAAGGTCCTTAAGTATTTCTCCAAGAAGCTTAATGAATTTTTAAAAGTTATTAAAAATGTAAATAAAGAAATAATTTTTTTTTTAAATTTGCAGGAATATTGGTGGATTGTATAGAAATGCAGGACCTGAGCACATTTCTTAAGGGATTTTTTTCTAATATTATTGTGTTGTATCTATATAGTCAGGATCCTAAACTATTTCTTGGATTATAGATAATTCAAAGGGTTTTCCAAGAGTTCTCGGAATATCAAAAGATTTTAAAAGGTCCTGGAATATTTCTTACAGGATTCCTGAAAAAAATCCTGAACTTCTAAGAATCTTACAATTTTGCCCTGAAAATGTCTATAAACGCCAAAATTTTTTTAGAAAAGTTCCAAAGACATTATAATTTCAAGAATTGCAGGAACTCCGGACCAATTTAATAATTAATCAAGAAATTTTGCTTAAAAATTTATGACTTATCTTATTCTACAGTTAAGGTCCTAAAATATTTCTTGTAATATATATAAGTAATTCTGGAGGTACCTACTCTATAAGCTTCAAGCATATCAGGGGATTTTAAAAGATCTTAGAATATTTCTTACAGGATTCCTGAATTTCTGGGAATCCTAGGGTTTTACCCTGAAAACGTCTAAAACCCATAAAAATATTTAGGAAATTTGTAAAGGTACTATTTCTCAACGCCAATGATTAATGCGGAACGCTTTTTCAAGAACTGCAGGAACTTGGGACGTCTTTACAGACTTATAATTAATTCAGAAATTTTTCTTAAAAACTTATAAATTGTCTTATTTCATTATTTATAGTCAAAGTCCTAAAATATTTCTTGAATTATAAATAATTCTCTAAAAGTTTTTTGAATATCACAGTATGTACTTTAACAGGTCCTACAAATACTGGAATATATCTGGCAGGATTTCTGAAAAAAATCTTGAATTTCTAAGAATCCTACGTTAGTGTTGTAAGCTGCTATACTGGTTTCAGTGGAAATGTAGTTTATACTAATACTATCTAAACATCTAGAGAAATCCATAAAGAGATATTTCTCAACATTCCTGTATAACCTGGACGGTTCTGGCAAAAATCTCAAGAACTTAGGACGTGTGTTGGAAGATCTAGAATTAATTCAAAAATTTTCCTTACAAATGTAATGCAATAGTATCTTATTGTTTGAAATTAGTACTCTACTGTCTATATTGAAGATCCTAAAATAATTTTTGGAGTAGGTAGTTTTGAATGTTTCTTACCAGTTTCTTAATGATCTACAATTCATCCTGGAAATGTCTAGAAGCCCAGAAAAATGTTTGGAAGGATTGCAAAGACATTTCTAAACTTTTCTGAATAATCTGGAAGGTCGTCCTGTGCGACTTTGCAAGGACAGAAGGACTTACCACATCTTTACTATACAGGGTAATACAATAGTATCTTAATTTTTGAAATTAGAATTCTACTGTCTATATTGAAGATCCTAAAACAATTTTTGGAGTAGGTAGTTTTGAATGTTTCTTACCAGTTTCTTAATGATCTACAATTCATCCTGGAAATGTCTAGAAACACAGAAATTTTTTTGGAAGGATTGCAAAGGCATTTCTCAACTATTCTGGCTAATCCGGAAGGTCGTCCTGTGTGACTTTGCAAGGATTGAAGGACTTACCACATCTTTACTATACAGGGTAATACAATAGTATCTTAATTTTTGAAATTAGAATTCTACTGTCTATATTGAAGATCCTAAAATAATTTTTGGAGTAGGTAGTTTTGAATGTTTCTTACCAGTTTCTTAATGGATCTGTAATTCATCCTAAAAATGTCTAAAAACCCAGAAAAATGTTTGGAAGGATTGCAAACACATTTCTAAACTCTTCTGAATAATCCGAAAGGTCTTCCTGTGAGACTTTGCAAGGATTGAAGGACACTTACCACATCTTTACTATACAGGGTAATACACTAGGATCTTAATTTCTGAAATTAGAATTTTACTATCTATATTGAAGATCCTAAAATAATTTTTGAAGTAGGTAGTTTTGAATGTTTCTTACCAGTTTCTTAATGATCTACAATTTATCCTGAAAATGTCTAGAAACCCAAAAAATTTTTTGGAAGGATTGCAAAGACGTTTCTCAACTCTCCTGAATAATCCGGAAGGTCTTCCTCTGATACTTTGCAAGGATTGAAGGACTTACCACATCTTTACTATACAGGGTAATACAATAGTATCTTAATTTTTGAAATTAAAATTCTACTGTCTATATTGAAGATCCTAAAATAATTTTTGGAGTAGGTAGTTTTGAATGTTTCTTACCAGTTTCTTAATGGATCTGTAATTCATCCTGAAAATGTCTAGAAACCCAGAAAAATGTTTATAAGGATTGCAAAGACATTTCTAAACTCTGCTGAGTAATCTGGAAGGTCGTCCTGTACGACTTTGCAAGGATTGAATGACTTACCACATCCATCTTTACGATACAGGGTGATTTAATAATAAAGCATCAATATTTGGAAACCAACATACACTCATACATCTTTAACAGGTGACAGTTAAGTAATCCAAAATTAATTACACACTATTTCCCGGCTCAACTCTGCTATTATAGCGTTTTTAACCTTCTAACATGACCTATCCCAAACCTGTGAGGTGATTGTTGATATAAGCAAGTTTTCTATTTCAGAATTTCAAATTGGAGTGTCTTTTCAACGGAAATTGAGCCGCAACGACCGCCTCTCAAACAATCCCTCTTCCACCGACGGTCGCCGATCTGATCGAGAATTCCCTCTTCCACCAACGGTCCCCGATCGAGACCTTTACAAAACGAAGACACAGGTGCGGACGTAGGCGATACACGAGACGTAGGCGAGGTACGTGGGGGTCCCTCTCGCGAGAGAAAGACAGAGAAAGAGTATCTAAAATGGCACTTGTCTTCCAATGCCCCCTGATCGCAAGGTCATCACACCTCCGGGGCAGATCGTCGCACAACCGTGTCCGCGACAAGGAATAGAATAAATCGATATCGTCGGTAATTACGTGAATTATAATCGATGATGCAAAAATCGGAAAATCGACGGACCGATTATTCGATTTTTCCGACGTGTTTCATCAAATGCAATTACCCGTAACGGCGAGAAAAACTTTACACGAGCAGTTTTAATCAAGAGAGCGTACTTGTGGTGGAATTAATCGAGACGCGCGACTTTTCGATTATCTCGCCAGTCGTAAAGGCTAATGATCGACGCAAGAGGGTTGGGATGACTTCGATTAGAGCTGATAATTTAAACCAAAGGAAAACACCAAGTCTTAACCAACTGCTTTATTTAAAGATGAGCTCAAAGACGATTGCTCATCTTCAAATAAAGCAGTTGGTTAAGATTTGATGTTTTCATTTGGTTCAAATTGCCATGGCCAACTTAGAGAAGCTGGACAACCTTCGGGCGTTAGAGCTGAGAAATCTGAAAGTACACTCTATATTCCCGTATATACTGTGGTAAGCTTTGAGTTGGGATGTTTCCCGAAAACCAGGTGGACGTTTCCCTCGGCAAGACTACTCATTTTCTGACGGTGAGGTAGACGAAGATGTGAAGTGGACAGCAGGATAAGCTGAAATGTGGAGTGCATCCAGGAAATCTTCCTGAATTCTTCAAGAAATATTCCAGGATCTAGATGATAAAATATTGAATAGTTGGGGCTTTCACAATGTTCTCGGCAACCCCAAGAAGTATTTCAGGATCTGGATGATGAAATGAAACGTTAAATATAACGAATATTCAGGATTTTTCTTCCGGAATCTGGACAAACTTTCATACATTCCTAGCAAAATTGTACTATTTTTTAAGTAACGCTTTTCAGTGAAATTAATTACAGGTCCTTCCAGAGATGTCCTAAATAGGATTCTCGAGATAAATCCAAAGTGTTGAGAAATACTTGTGCAATCTTTCTAAACATTTTTCTGGGTTTTTAAAATAGATTGCAGATCGACATGAAAAGAGTGTAAAAGCCTCCATAACTGTCTTAAAATTCTCAGAAATTCTGGAATATTTTCACGAATCCTAAAAGATATGCTTTTGGATGAATCTTCTGGAAAACCCTTTGAAATGTTAATAACTCAAGAACTCCTTTAGGACTTTGAAATTCTTTGTTTTATAAAATTTTAAGGAAAACTCCTGAATTAATAATTGTAGGTCCTTGCATTCCTTACATTATTTTTTAGGATATTTGGACATTTTCAGGATACATGATAGTTGCTTCCAGAGATATTTTTTGAACTTTTACAACAAATGTTCTCAGATTTGGAAATTCTACAAAAATTCTTGTCGAGTTTAAAATTTTTTCAGGGTAGTCAGATATTTTCAAGGTGAATTAGTGATATTTCCAGAAATGTAGTAGCAATTTAGTAGTAATTCTTTAATTGTGTTTTCAAATTTTTGCGTTAATTGTTTCAATTAATTAGAGTTAAATAATTGGATTAAACTGTCAAATTGACTTATCGTGAATAAATAGCACGGCGGAGGAAGTTTGGGCTGCGACCAGGTGGGGACGATGGGCTGATGGGAATTTTGGGCGGCATGTCCGAAAAGGTGGTTTTATTGTACAGGTATTTTGGGCAGAAATTTAACCCGGGCGCATTGGTGGTTGAATTAGGAATCTTTATCACGAAAATATTAAAGGGCAAGGAAAATGGGTAAGGGCAAGAGAATACGCAAATTACGGGAAATCCCTTCTAAAAGGGCAAGGGAAATAGAAATCTCACCTAAAAGGGCAAGGGAAATCCTTGCTGACCGTTCCTACCGATACACTTCCTACCTACCTGTCTTAAGCCGCGGCCCAAATTTCTTCTAAGATTATTTGACCCCTCAATTAAAGCACGTACCCTCATTATTTGCGGCCCAAAGTTCACCCGCCGAAATAGCACATATCGCCTAATCCCTTAATCGTTATAAGCCACGAAGGCCTGATTGGGGAGGGAGAGGGGTTTTGTATTAAAATTTAATTTTAAGTAGATTTCAGTATTTGCTATGTGGTTTGAAAGAGACGATTTAGAGGTAGAGAGAGCTTTTTGATATTTCCGAGCTTTCAGAACAAGGTTTACATGTTATAAATGGTTTACATAACTGGCAACTCTTCCCTTTTGTAATTTTGAATGGTTTAAAAATATAAAACTGTAACATACACTTATTTGAATCTATTTTTTAACATGTGGGAGCGTATAGATGTGAGGATGTGAGATGTGAGGTACAAGCTGAAAGCCACGGGTTGTTTTAAAAAATGCCGTGGTTTATGAATGATCAATATATTTTATCCAACACACCACAGTTATGACTGTCATTATTAATGTCATTTAAAAAAAGTAAACTAGTGAGTTATGGATTATAACTCACGTTCATATTTAAAGTATTTATACTTAAAGGTTGCCCGTGGCAACCATACAAACAACCTACTTTAACCAAAATGTAAAAAAGTCGTTAAGTCATTCTGACATTTATAGGGTACTGAGACGCAAGTAGCTTTGATTTGATCACAAAGCTTACTAAAACGAAATTAAAAAAAGAGATTTCTTCCACTTGTTGGATAAAACATTGTATGCCACTCGCACTGGCACATAACACACTAGTACCGTACATAACTATTTGGTTACTCTATTAAACACAGCATATCATCGTTTCTTTGCACCCTCCACCCTTTCTCCAAGAGATAATTTTACGATATCTCATTTTGAAAGGTATAGACTCTATTTGGTGTTTTCCATTAAACATTCTTATCACACAAACGTGTTTATTACCGCGAGTGACGTGGAAATAAATATTTATTTCCGCGAATTTACATAAACATTTACACGTTAATTGAAAACGATCATTTTTCTTACTAACGGTACATCGACTTTTAAGAAAAAATTTCCTGCATTACAATGTACGTGGCGCCACACTGGCTTTCTACACCTGGCTTTTATGTGCAAAAATTAGCTCGTACAATTGCACTTGAACTTTCAGTACGTTCGCATTGTTCCAACGATAAATTGTGTAAATCAATATGATCCTAAAGCTTACTCGCCTCATTATCATAGTGATGGTAAAAACATGCATTTATATTGCACTTTGCAATATTGGAACAACAATCAATCAACAACATCAACAAATTTGTTAAAAGCGACATAACAGTAAATAAATTGCCGATTTGATGATCAGACTGGCTCCGGTAGCTGTTTTTATCAGCCAAAGTGCAAACAGTTCACTAAGAAATATTTTTGAGATAGCGGATTACAAATTATGTTTATGATTTCTTAATGAAATTCAATTGTGCAACAACATGAATGGTGTTACGTTTCATAATACTAGTACATTTTAATTAAAAATTATCAATTTGAAATTAATTGCGTGCGCATGGTATTAAGATCGTTTTGATCAACACCTAGATTAGTTATGGTATGTAACCTTTGAATGTGTCCCTTTAGGACGGTTTCTCGGTCAAAACAGGTTTTATAATACAACTTTTTCGTAACGTTGTTTTGACGAGCCCTTCGCCCTCCTTGCCAAGAAGGGTTGAATGGTCACTTTAGAGGTCTTACTAAAGCCCTTTTTATATTGTAGGTTTTGTGAATATCTTTAAGAATAGGAGAGTGTTCCCAAATTGGTTTAGTTTCCAAATAGGCATAAAGCGTGTATATTTCGGGTATAAGAATCTTTTTTTTTTGAAAATTTCACCTCGCTCACGACGTGTAGGTACATATAATTTGAAGCTAACCCCCTTTTACGTTTCGGTGTTGCTAACGTCCAATTTTCTTCCGTCTCAGGTATGTAAATTACGGGATATCGTGTCGATAAACTGACTGGTACAAAAAGCGAACCGTGTAATTTTCTCGTCTATTACTCGCCGGCCGAGATAAATGGGTCAGAGAAGCTCTAGTCATCAAGATGGTGGACGCGGCGAATAACGTTCTGATGGAACTTCAATCTGAAGTAGGTAATGAATTTCAGAGGAGAGGAATGCGTCGACTCGTCTCCTCCGGCGGAGATTAATTATTTTCCTCGGCTGGGCTCTCCTTCCTATATATTTCAGTGTGTTTCCGAGGAAGTATTCTTAGGGATTTCGGTTACAACTGACATTTTCGATCTTTAGAAAATGCAGTTACCCAAATCAATAAGAAATTATAAACATTATTATTAATTTGAATAAATAGGGGCAATCGGAACCGATCAGGGAGTCAGTCCAGTGTCGCGAAGAATCCTGTGACGCTGCCCGTTATCCTGAGTGCCCGCCTGCTGCCCTGCTTGGAGTGGGGGGGGGGTGTCTTTCGTGATGTGATTCCTGCACCAGCTACCTCTCTTGTATTGTAAGCACATATTGGTACACCGTTTTGTCATTTTTTGTCCTCTTTTGTGTTTTGCCCTTTTTATCATCATGTTCCCCTTCGTTTTTCCGCCCTTTAACTTAGCTTAATAACCATTTACTGATAACACGTAGTGCATAGGAATTTATAAATATTATTAATTTGAATAAATAGGGTCGATCGGAAACGATCAGGGAGTCAGTCAAGTGTCGCGAAGAATCCTGTGACGCTGCCCGTTATCCTGCGTGCCGCCTGCTACATTGCTGATGGGGGGGTTTCGTGATGTGATTCCTGCACCAGCTACCTCTCTTGTATTGTAAGCACATATTGATATACCGTTTTGTCATTTTTGTCCTCTTTTGTGTTTTGCCCTTTTATTCATGTTCCCCTTCGTTTTGCCGCCCTTTAACTTACCTTAATAACCATTTACTTATAACACGTAGTGCATAGGAAATTATAAATATTATTAATTTGAATAAATAGGGGCGATCGGAACCGATCAGGGAGTCAGTCAAGTGTCGCGAAGAATCCTGTGACGCTGCCCATTATCCTGAGTGCCCGCCTGCTGCCCTGCTTAGAGTGGGGGGGTGTCTTTCGTGATGTGATTCCTGCACCAGCTACCTCTCTTGTATTGTAAGCACATATTGGTACACCGTTTTGTCATTTTTTGTCTTCTTTTGTGTTTTGTCCTTTCATTCATGTTCCACTTCGTTTTGCCGCCCTTTAACTTACCTTAATAACTATTTACTTATAACACCTAGCGCATAGGAAATTATAAATATTATTAATTTGAATAAATAGGGGCGATGGGAATCGATCAGGGAGTCAGTCAAGTGTCGCGAAGAATCTTGTGACGCTGTCCGTAATCCTGCGTGCCCGCCTGCTGCCTTGCTGGGGGTGGGGAGTGTCTTTCGTGATGAGATTCCTGCACCAGCTACCTCTCTTGTATTGTAAGCACATATTGATATACCGTTTTGTCATTTTTTGTCCTCTTTTGTGTTTTGCCCTTTTATTTATGTTCCACTTCGTTTTGCCGCCCTTTAACTTACCTTAATAACTATTTACTTATAACACGTAGAGCATAGGAGGTTATAAATATTATATAAGAAATTATAAATATTATTAATTTGAATAAATAGGGGCGATCGAAACCGATCAGGGAGTCAGTCAAGTGTCGCGAAGAATCCTGTGGCGCTGCCCGTTATCCTGCGTGCCCGCCTGCTGCCTTGCTGGGGGTGGGGTGTCTTTCGTGATGTGATTCCTGCACCAGCTACCTCTCTTGTATTGTAAGCACATATTCATACAACGTTTTGTATTTTTTTTTCCATTTTTGTGTTTTGCCCTTGTGTTCATGTTCCACTTTGTTTTGCCACCATTTAACACGGCGTTTCTCTCTCTCTCTCTCCCCTCTATTTGGTGTTCAATAAACATTATTGAATTTGTTCATGTCTTTACTGTCTGTTCTGAGCTACCACATCCAACCAGAGCACCCTTCTCGGCCCTAAGCCCTTAAGACCGTGACAATAGGTACTACGTCGTCAGGAAACTAAAATTGCGTTAGGGTCGTTCTAAACGATTAATTATCTGAACGTCGCGCTCATTGCGTTTTGCGTTTGATATGTAAAGTCTCGACATGCGATGGTGTCCCGTTCGAAAGATCACGTCCGAGGCGCGATTCCTTGTAGATCAATCACGCCGGAGTTAATAAAGTCGAGAACGTTTCATAATTAAAAGGACGGCCTGACATTTAACTGCGATTTGAACCGAGCGATTCGTTACGTCCATAACGAATGACGCGGCCGGAGAAAATCATTAAGTCCCCATCGTTAGGAGCGACGCGACGTTCCCTTTACATAAACGCGTCAAGTTTAAGGAAAAATGCCTTTCCGCTGAAATCGCTAAATTTTTCTGAAACCGGTCGCACGCTGACAATCAGACGAGAAAAAATATCGATAGGCACGCAACCGGAGAAAAAAGGAAGAGAGAAAAAGAGAATCAAACGCATCGTGACAAATATGGTCAAGACGGATGACCGGTCCGGCAGTTTTATGAATAAATTGCGTTTCGTAATAGAACGGGCAGGTCTGTCGTACAGAAGAATGGAATAACAGGTTAGATATTTATCGTGTTTGTTAATCGAAAGCGATTTTAGTAAAGGAGTAGAAAGTCGAGCCGAATCGAAAATTAGATTTGAGACGTGGCGGAGGGAAAAGTAAAGGTCGCGTCGAATGCAATGCGTGCGTGATGCATCTGCATACAATTTAGTTTGCGTCACGTATTCAGGGGGAAAAAATCGGTTTTCAATGACTTTCTACCATGGAAAATAAAGACTTGGGTTTTACACACGTCCCACGTTTGAAAATACGATTCAGACGTATGCGACTTTATTCGTTGTAGCGGAGGTAAAAGGGAATTTTCGAAATTGCATGACGCAGTTCAATTTTTTTGACATGTAGGTCTCCAGGACTTGAAATTTTAAATTTAATATGAATCAGGTCCAAACGGTTAAATTTAAATTATTCCATTCAATGGGGCCGCACAAATATGTTTCATCAAATGTTTACCCTCATGTTTTGCTCTTATAACATTTAAACAGTTTTCAAATACATCAGAAGTGGGACGTACTGTTACATGAAACGCGAATTGACCATCAAAATGGAAGAAATAAATACTTTTCATCTTTTTTTGTAAGTTTCAAACTTGCAAGTTTGTAATAACTTCATTCCGAAAATTGAGAAAGTGTTAGTCAAATTTGAAGAGAAGAAATTGGTAATAAACTTTCACTTCCAAATTTGACAAAACATAGATTTACCAGATGATACATTCTTAATTTCAACAAGTTTGTCTTTACCAAAGTACCAAACTTAACTTCACTAAAGTCATGGCTTTCAGTTACATTTTGAAAACCGAAAGCCATTACGACTTGGAAATCTTAAATGGAATATGAATTAGGTCGAAACCGTTAAATTTAAGTTAGTACATTCAATGGAGCAACAGAAATATGTCACATCATGTTGCTCTTGTTTTGCCCTTATAACATTTAAACAGTTTTCAAATAAATCAGAAGTGGGACGTACTATTCCATGAAACGTGAATAGACCATCAATACGAAAGAAATCGATACCTTCAACCTTTTTTTGGATACAACCCAAAGGCATTAAAGCAACATCTAGCGAACAGAAATTAATTTAGCTACCAATATGTTGCAATATTAACTCTTGTTTTTCAGTTTTTTTTTACAAAATTTGAAATTATTTTAGCAGTGGTAATTTTGACCCAGAAAACGCTTCTGATAAATAAACCTCTTTGATAAAGAAAACGTGATGTACTAAGAGATTCTGTTATCAGTAAAGTTATCAGTTATCATTGTTATCAGTAGACTTGTAGTCTGAACACTACAAGTGACTACTACTTTCCTCTTAGAAGCTTAAGAGGCTACTTCTTAGAGGAATGATTTCAGGGAAATTTCTCTCCTGTAACTTTGCAATTAATGACTTACGATAGGACGATTAGTTAAGTAGTAGGCATAGGAAAATTTTGAAAAATGATGAAAAATTGTATCGAGTTATTATCACTAAATTATCATTGATGTTTTGTATTATAGAAGTTTTTTTCTCACTGCGCTTGGCAGGTCCAACTTGTCATTTTAGACACATTGTTATGACATGTGCGAAGCTTAACATTAATCTTGAACCTTACATGAATTGCTACACAGGATGGTTGTTTTCATTGAATGCTAAATGAAAGCAGTCGACCCTTTATACAATCATTTATATCATTCATCATAATTTTTTAGTCGAAATCGTAACATAACCTATTATTACTGCACACGTTGACCGATGCTACTTTGTTTCAATGATCCAAGAATAAATATATGAGATTATATAACTAATCAAACTCTTAGAATGCAAGAATTAATGCAATTGTTATTGTAATAGTAATAAGCAATGCTATGCACAGTAAATACTCAGATTCAGATAACTTTATCTAACGTGCTGTCGCCTACCGCTTCCGTCGCGCTCGCGAACCGAGCCGATCGCCAAATCGAGCTTTCACTCGGACGCTGTAGTGGAAGAGAGTGGGTAGATGCGTCGCAAGGCAAACGCTCTCACTCTCGCTCGCACGCATGGGTCTGGCGCAACGTTACAATGTTTTCTGGAAAGTGCAAGTGCACATCGATTTATAAGACGTTTATCACGTCAAAAAAACTCAAAAGGAGGGTGTTAAAAAGGGAAACTTTGCATTTAAGGGATTACTCGAATAGAGGACATCTCGCTAATTTACATTTAGTTTAGTGATGGATTGATGATTAGGCGAGTAAAAGTAGTCGTTTTAAAATTACTTACAAATGTATCCTTGGATGTTAATAAACACTGTGATTAATATGATAAGTACTTTACTGAATTTGATATATGTACGTAAAACTGTCACATAATAACCTTCTGGCCTAATGAGTCATAGTGGTAACATGAAATATTGGAACGTAATTGATTAGTAAATGTAATCGTAAATCGAAATAAAGTACCTATATATAATTGTAATTCAATTGCTTTGATTTGTTGGATAAAAACTTGTAAGATAGGTATGAAATATTGATCAATAATATATACATGTCGAATTAATCAAAGTGGTGTAACAAATTTGATTTGATAATGTTAAATAAAAATTAATTTTGTACTGTATTGTAACAACAAGCACAACTGTATCAACATGCGTTAATAATTGAAATGCAGATAGTAAAGCAATTCATTAAAAAACAAGAACGCATTGTTTTCATTATTTGCTATTAGCAATTAAAATTTGCCACCAAATTTTTCCCCAAAAAATGGCGGAGTTTGCGGTACTTTATATATCTAGTGACTTTAAGTACGTAGCGCGCGGTTTCCCCCTATTGGAACTCTCCTATTCAGCTCTCATGAATGAACATATAACGGATATAACGTGTGTAGTGTGTAGGCGTCGAAACTAGAAACTTTTATCGCCCCGCTCGGAACTAAATAGACGCGCGAATATGTGGTCGAGTGTGTTATACGCACGCCACACTTTCGAGGCTCGCGTTATGAATGGAATGGCACAAAACGGCGTCTTCGTATATATAGCTTTACCGCACGTAGATGTATCAGACGGCGTGGAAAGTATTGCCTAATACGGCGTACGGGATCGATAAATCTAGCGATGAGTAGGTGTGAAAAATTGTCGCCGGTTAATTGCCGGGATTACGCCACCGAATGACCGACGGTAATTCATGACGGACGGCCGAGAGTTCGTTTGAGATTACGCTTTCTGCTCGAAGCTCCATGATGAGTAATGGAAGTACTGGAAGTAATGGAGTAATGGAATGAAAACAACTCATCCGGAGGTGCCTAATGCTTACATTTGGCATAATATTTGTATCTTGATTGATTTTCCTTGCCCTCTAGCCCTTTAATATCTCCGTGATAAAGATGGGATTTCCCGTAATTTGCGTATTAAAAAAGAGTCCGTGAGGAAACTCGCGCCCCATTTATCACCTGTTACAATGAGGTGAAACTACCCTTATTCCAAAATCATATTTATATGAATGAGATGATATTTACTAAGTGACTAGCAATTACCTTTACAAAACTACTACAGAATACCCCACACTACCCACGGGAGAGTTTCGGCCGCTTCAACAGGTGGTAAGTATATGGGTTGTTCCGTTAAGGTTTTGTAGAGATAATTGCTGCCCATTTCTGTAAATATCATCTCGGCCCTCAAATGACCAGTTAGTTGTTCATTAAGTTTTATAAATAAAATTTAAAATAGGGGTAGTTTCACCCCCTTCGACGTGTGGTAAGTAGGTGGGGTATTAGTTATTGGTTTTGTGGAGGCAAATTGTTATCTGCTGTATAATTTAATATCACTTTTGCCAAGATACTGATAGGGGGTCCTCTCTCACTAAAAGAAATCATGAAAATTGGCTGTGTCCGTTACGACGAACCTTTACCATTAAAACGACCGTTTTAAACGCCATTAATACACATTTTTCAAAAGGCACTTCCTTGACAAAGCCCATATCTCAAACGTAGGACACTTAGAGATACCATGCCGTACCACAGCACCACCGGACGGAAATACCACGGCAATTGTCTCTTCAAATCGAGGGAAAATTACGGCGACAATTACGACAGTATGCCTCTCCGCATCGTTTCTCACGAGGAGGAGATCCTCTCCTCTCTCCTCCGTCGAGAGAACCATTTTAATTATTTTCGTCCTTCGCATACGATTGACATTTTCACTTGACGTCTAAGCGTATTTTGTCACGCTCGGCTGATATGTGACGCGATATTAATGGTATTTATGGCATATGGCATGATATCCAGTGAGACATGTATCGAGGGAGAGCGGTGATGGAATCGCACCCGAGAAAGAATCCTCGTATTATGAGAGAAACGACAGCGAAGTGATTCGAAATGGAATTGACTGACGGTCGGTCGTTTTTCTTCTGTTTGCATTGATCTGACGTGTCTGATCGAACTCTTCAAGATCAATGCGTAAAAATTTTCCCAAGAAGTTCGAAAAATGAGAAGAAATGAAGCTTGACAAGTTACAATTAATAATAAGTTACAATTAAAATAACAATGTCGTATTTCCACAAAAAAATGCCCTAGATGTTACCGAAACAAAAACCTTACAGAATCTTACACCTTGAAATGGTCATAATGCAAATTTTGTAGTAATACTTTGGTAGAGACTTTTAATACATTTTTCAAAAGCATATACTTTTTTGAATTCTAACCGCGACGTTGTTAGAAGTTCACTTGATCATCTTAAATATTACTATTACCAAGTACACACTCTTTTGTCCCTAATTCAAACCACCATAAAAAAATTCACAAAAGTGACGCGCAACGATTTGAAAAAGTGTTCAAGCCGCCATAACTTTCTTATTTTCCCACAGATTTTTCTTAAGTTTCCACAACTTTGTCCGTAATTAAAACCTTCGTCTTAACTACCATGACAAATTTTTCAAAAAATATACAGTAAAATTGACACTAAGTACTCCTATTTTACAACTATTTTGATAAATTTATCTTGTTTCTCTAACCCTAACCAATGTGGCCAAAGTTTACAAAACAATGCCTAAAGTAGGGTAAAAGCTCTGGCATTTTTTAAATTTGTTATTGAATTTTTTGAATTTCTAGAAAGCTAGATACGCAAAATTTTCCGACCGTCAGATGACCGATAATATACCTATATACCTTTCGACGTTCTTGCCAAAGAGATCAGCACTGGCTATAGTTTTATGATGGCATTATGTTCAGCACCGTATTTAGGTTGGCATTATGTTTTGGAATAAAAATGTAATGGCGAATATTTTGAGAACGAGGTACGTTGTCTTTTTTTTGTATGTTCAATTTTAGATATATTTTATTTGATTTCTCATTATATTGTAAATTATTAAACTGTATTACAACTATATAATATTACAAGTTGAATATATAGACTGAAATAATAATAACTAAGATATACTTTAAGTAAATCGTTGACGAGTCATTCATTTACATAAATTATTCATAACCTCACAATAATTTTTAACCTTCTATAAGGTTACGCAAAACAAAGCTAGCTTTCGACTGTCGGCACTCCAAGAATGCAACGTGTCTTATTCTTTACCGACTTATAAGAAGATTTCGCCATTTTGTATACTATATAAATTGTACTAAAAATATTCCCGAAGAAATGACTAAAGTAAACTTAACCTAGGCAGTCTGGTATTACAAGCTTTTCCAAAAGTCGCTAGAGTTTTTTAAATTTCTTTTTTTAAATTAAGACAACCATCAAGTTTGACGAAAATCGAAATTTGAAATCAATCATACATCTCAGATTTTTCTACATTACTAAATGAAACCTTCACCATTTTTTCACGTAGTTGGTACAAACTCCTTAGCATCAAATTTCGCAAAACCAACCAAAGTAGAATTAACTTAACGGGCTACATAAGAAACTGTGTAGGATGCAGAAACATCTTACTTAGGTACTTAAAACTACCCATGGCGGAACCGATACAATCGCTGTCCTAAAATTAGGCGCTTCCCAAGACATCACCACAATTTTCGAATTGCACAACAAGGCATCTAGTGAAATTATCACTCATCCCACTCCATACACAGTCCATCTGTTCCAATACTGTTCTTCTTCCGTGGCCACTTAAGCCAGTACGAGGCGTTTTGTTTGAGCAGGCCGAGCACGTCGGCCTCTTAGCCGTTTGACAACCTGCCAACGAGTCAATATTTGAGCAGAAAATGCGCGAAATGTTGACACTCCCAAAAAAGGAGAACGAAGTCGACGGTTTACACTTATTAACAGACGATAATATTTGACCACTTCTTCGCGAGGTGTCAACGAGACGACACTCTCTTTCGCCGATTCCTACTTAACCCCGAGAACACGCAGGTTAATTGAAGGGAAGGACGTGACGTGCGTACGAGAGACGCCCGTCATAAATCACCGGCCGTCGATCATCGGATCGGACGCGAAACAAACGGCACGCATCGACGATCAGATACAGATGATGATTTAATGCAGAGAAGGGACACGTTGTAAATTATCGTAATCTCTTCGAACCGCGAACGGGAGATTGATGAATTTTGCGCTATCGCAACAAAAAGAGATGACGAAGAGAGAAGAAATGAAAATTTAACGGGACCGTAAAATCTCCAGGTAGGTATCTGGGAAGCGTTTTAGGTAATAATATTGACCCATGGGAAGAGATTCTACCACTCTCCTGCATGAGGTTCTGTCATATTTCTTATTTACTAACAATTAAGTGCAAAAAATCCAAATTTCAGGGAAGTTTCCAAAAGTCAAGGAAATCTCACATTACTGAAGATTTGATGTGATAGATGATTTGTATTAAATTTTTCAGGAAATTGTAAAAACAGACGAAATTTACTAATTTTAGGAAAAAAAATTACAAATTCCACGAATATCAAGTTTGCCCATTTTCTTGGCAACTATAGTTACAAAGTGAACGACAAATTTCATCAATTTTGTGCGTGTGGTGTGAAAACAGTGTATTTTGAGTCTTGTAAAGTCTTGACAGTACTAGTCCGGAAAATTCAATTTTCCTGCGCGTAAATAAGACAGGAAAATGTTCTTTACAAATAGTTATTTACATAAAAGTCACGGAAATCTCACGTTACTGAAGATTTGATATATGATGTGTATTAAATTTTACCGGAAATGGTAAAAACAGACGAAATTTCCAGATTTTAGAATTTTTTTTTACAAATTCCACAAAAATCAAGTTTCTCAATTTTGTTGTTATAGTAACAAAGTGAACAACATCGAAAAATTTCATCAATTTTGTGGGTGTGGGATGGAAACAGTGTATTTTGTGTTTTGTAGTCTTTGCGGTACTAGTCCGGAAAATTCCATTTTCCTTCGCGCAAATAAGCAGGAAAATGTTCTTTACAAAGATAGTTATTTACATAAAAGTCGGGGAAATGTCACATTACTTAAGATTTGATATGTGATATATGATTTGTATTAAATTTTTCCGGAAATCGTAAAAACAAACGAAATTTACAAATTTTGGCAATATTTTTACAAATTCCACAAAAATCAAGTTCTTCAATGTTGTCGTCAACTATAGTTACAAAGTAAACAACATCGAAAAATTTTCATCAATTTTGTGCGTATGGTGTGAAAACAGCGTATTTTGAGTCTTGTAAAGTCATTACAGTACTAGTCCGGAAAATTAAATTTTCCTGCCCGTAAATAAGCAGGAAAATGTTGTTTCCAAATAGTTATTTACATAAAAGTCAGGGAAATCTCACATTACTGAAGATTTGATATGGGATTAATGGTTTGTATTAAATTTTTCCGGAAATCATAAGAAAAAGACGAAAATTACAAATTTTGGAAATTTTTTTACAAATTCCACAAAAATCAAGCTTCTCAAGTTACTAGTCCGGAAAATTCAATTTTCCTGCTCGTAAATAAGCAGGAAAATGATGTTTACAAATAGTTATTTACATAAAAGTCAGGGAAATCTCACATTACTGAAGATTTAATTTGTGATATATGACGTATTAATTTTTTTCGAAAATAGTAAAACAGACAAAATTTACAAATTTTGGAATTTTTTTTACAAATTCCACAAAAATCAAGTTTCTCAATTTTGTTGGCAACTATAGTAACAAAGTGAACGACATCGAAATAATGTCATCAATTTTGTGCGTGTGGTGTGAAAAGAGTGTATTTTGAGTCTTGTAAAGTCTTTGCGGTAATAGTCCGGAAAATTCAATTTTCCTGCCCGTAATTAAGCAGGAAAATGTTGTTTACATTTACATAAAAGTCAGGGAAATCTCACATTACTGAAGATTTGATATGGGATTAATGGTTTGTATTAATTTTTTTCGGAAATCATAAGAAAAAGACGAAAATTACAAATTTTGAAATTTTTTTTACAAATTCCACAAAAATCAAGTTTCTCAAGTTACTAGTCCGGAAAATTCAATTTTCCTGCTCGTAAATAAGCAGGAAAATGATGTTTACAAATAGTTATTTACATAAAAGTCAGGGAAATCTCACATTACTGAAGATTTAATTTGTGATATATGACGTATTAATTTTTTTCGAAAATAGTAAAACAGACAAAATTTACAAATTTTGGAATTTTTTTTACAAATTCCACAAAAATCAAGTTTCTCAATTTTGTTGGCAACTATAGTAACAAAGTGAACAACATCGAAAAATTTCACCAATTTTGTGCGTGTGTTGTGAAAAGAGTGTATTTTGGGTCTTGTAAAGTCTTTGCGGTACTACACCGGAAAATTCAATTTTCCTGCCCGTAAAGAACCTAGGAAAATGTTGTTTCGAAATAGTTATTTATATAAAAGTCAGGGAAATCTCACATTACTGAAGATTTGATATGGGATTAATGGTTTGTATTAAATTTTTTCGGAAATCATAAGAAAAAGACGAAAATTACAAATTTTGGAAATTTTTTTACAAATTCCAAAAAATCAAGTTTCTCAAGTTACTAGTCCGGAAAATTCAATTTTCCTGCTCGTAAATAAGCAGGAAAATGTTGCTTACAAATAGTTATTACATAAAAGTCAGGGAAATCTTACATTACTGAAGATTTAATTTGTGATATATGACGTATTAAATTTTTTCGAAAATCGTAAAACAGACAAAATTTACAAATTTTAGATTTTTTTTACAAATTCCACAAAAATCAAGTTTCACAATTTTGTAGGCAACTATAGTAACACAGTCAACAACATCGAAAAATTTCACCAATTTTGTGCGTGTGGTGTGAAAAGAGTGTATTTTGAGTCTTGTAAAGTCTTTGCGGTAATAGTCCGGAAAATTCAATTTTCCTGCCCGTAATTAAGCAGGAAAATGTTGTTTACATTTACATAAAAGTCAGGGAAATCTCACATTACTGAAGATTTGATATGGGATTAATGGTTTGTATTAAATTTTTTCGGAAATCATAAGAAAAAGACGAAAATTACAAATTTTGGAATTTTTTTTACAAATTCCACAAAAATCAAGTTTCTCAAGTTACTAGTCCGGAAAATTCAATTTTCCTGCTCGTAAATAAGCAGGAAAATGATGTTTACAAATAGTTATTTACATAAAAGTCAGGGAAATCTCACATTACTGAAGATTTAATTTGTGATATATGACGTATTAATTTTTTTCGAAAATAGTAAAACAGACAAAATTTACAAATTTTGGAATTTTTTTTACAAATTCCACAAAAATCAAGTTTCTCAATTTTGTTGGCAACTATAGTAACAAAGTGAACAACATCGAAAAATTTCACCAATTTTGTGCGTGTGTTGTGAAAAGAGTGTATTTTGGGTCTTGTAAAGTCTTTGCGGTACTACACCGGAAAATTCAATTTTCCTGCCCGTAAAGAACCTAGGAAAATGTTGTTTCCAAATAGTTATTTATATAAAAGTCAGGGAAATCTCACATTACTGAAGATTTGATATGGGATTAATGGTTTGTATTAAATTTTTTCGGAAATCATAAGAAAAAGACGAAAATTACAAATTTTGGAATTTTTTTTACAAATTCCACAAAAATCAAGTTTCTCAAGTTACTAGTCCGGAAAATTCAATTTTCCTGCTCGTAAATAAGCAGGAAAATGATGTTTACAAATAGTTATTTACATAAAAGTCAGGGAAATCTCACATTACTGAAGATTTAATTTGTGATATATGACGTATTAATTTTTTTCGAAAATAGTAAAACAGACAAAATTTACAAATTTTGGAATTTTTTTTACAAATTCCACAAAAATCAAGTTTCTCAATTTTGTTGGCAACTATAGTAACAAAGTGAACAACATCGAAAAATTTCACCAATTTTGTGCGTGTGTTGTGAAAAGAGTGTATTTTGGGTCTTGTAAAGTCTTTGCGGTACTACACCGGAAAATTCAATTTTCCTGCCCGTAAAGAACCTAGGAAAATGTTGTTTCCAAATAGTTATTTATATAAAAGTCAGGGAAATCTCACATTACTGAAGATTTGATATGGGATTAATGGTTTGTATTAAATTTTTTCGGAAATCATAAGAAAAAGACGAAAATTACAAATTTTGGAAATTTTTTTACAAATTCCAAAAAATCAAGTTTCTCAAGTTACTAGTCCGGAAAATTCAATTTTCCTGCTCGTAAATAAGCAGGAAAATGATGTTTACAAATAGTTATTTACATAAAAGTCAGGGAAATCTCACATTACTGAAGATTTAATTTGTGATATATGACGTATTAATTTTTTTCGAAAATAGTAAAACAGACAAAATTTACAAATTTTGGAATTTTTTTTACAAATTCCACAAAAATCAAGTTTCTCAATTTTGTTGGCAACTATAGTAACAAAGTGAACAACATCGAAAAATTTCACCAATTTTGTGCGTGTGTTGTGAAAAGAGTGTATTTTGGGTCTTGTAAAGTCTTTGCGGTACTACACCGGAAAATTCAATTTTCCTGCCCGTAAAGAACCTAGGAAAATGTTGTTTCCAAATAGTTATTTATATAAAAGTCAGGGAAATCTCACATTACTGAAGATTTGATATGGGATTAATGGTTTGTATTAAATTTTTTCGGAAATCATAAGAAAAAGACGAAAATTACAAATTTTGGAATTTTTTTTACAAATTCCACAAAAATCAAGTTTCTCAAGTTACTAGTCCGGAAAATTCAATTTTCCTGCTCGTAAATAAGCAGGAAAATGATGTTTACAAATAGTTATTTACATAAAAGTCAGGGAAATCTCACATTACTGAAGATTTAATTTGTGATATATGACGTATTAATTTTTTTCGAAAATAGTAAAACAGACAAAATTTACAAATTTTGGAATTTTTTTTACAAATTCCACAAAAATCAAGTTTCTCAATTTTGTTGGCAACTATAGTAACAAAGTGAACAACATCGAAAAATTTCACCAATTTTGTGCGTGTGTTGTGAAAAGAGTGTATTTTGGGTCTTGTAAAGTCTTTGCGGTACTACACCGGAAAATTCAATTTTCCTGCCCGTAAAGAACCTAGGAAAATGTTGTTTCCAAATAGTTATTTATATAAAAGTCAGGGAAATCTCACATTACTGAAGATTTGATATGGGATTAATGGTTTGTATTAAATTTTTTCGGAAATCATAAGAAAAAGACGAAAATTACAAATTTTGGAAATTTTTTTACAAATTCCAAAAAATCAAGTTTCTCAAGTTACTAGTCCGGAAAATTCAATTTTCCTGCTCGTAAATAAGCAGGAAAATGTTGCTTACAAATAGTTATTACATAAAAGTCAGGGAAATCTTACATTACTGAAGATTTAATTTGTGATATATGACGTATTAAATTTTTTCGAAAATCGTAAAACAGACAAAATTTACAAATTTTAGATTTTTTTTACAAATTCCACAAAAATCAAGTTTCACAATTTTGTAGGCAACTATAGTAACACAGTCAACAACATCGAAAAATTTCACCAATTTTGTGCGTGTGTTGTGAAAAGAGTGTATTTTGAGTCTTGTAAAGTCTTTGCGGTACTACACCGGAAAATTCAATTTTCCTGCCCGTAAAGAACCTAGGAAAATGTTGTTTCCAAATAGTTATTTACATAAAAGTCAGGGAAATCTCACATTACTGAAGTTTTGATATGTGATATGATTTGTATTAATTTTTTCCGGAAATCATAAAAAAGACGAAATTTACAAATTTTAGAATTTTTTTTACAAATTCAAAAAACCAAGCTTGTCAATTTTGTTGGCAACTATAGTTACAAAGTGAAAAACAAATTTCATCAATTTTGTGCGTATGATGTGAAAATAGTGTATTTTGCGTCTTGCAGTACTAGTCCGGAAAATTCAATTTTCCTGCACGTAAATAAGGCCGGAAAATCTTGTTTACAAATAGTTATTTACATAAAAGTCAGGGAAATCTCACATTATTGAGATTTAATATGTGATATACGACTTGTATTAAATGTTTCCGGGAATCCTAAAAAAACTACGAAATTTACAAATTTTAGAAAAAATTTTTACAAATTCCACCAAAAATCAAGTTACTCAATTTTGTTGGTAACTATAGTAACAAAGTGAACGACATCGAAAAATGTCATCAATTTTGTGCGTGTGGTGTGAAAAGAGTGTATTATGCGTCTTGTAAAGTTATTACAGTACTAGTCCGGAAAATTCAATTTTCCTGCCCGTAAATAACCTAGGAAAATGTTGTTTCCAAATAGTTATTTACATAAAAGTCAGGGAAATCTCACATTATTGAAGATTTGATATGTGATATGATATGATTTGTATTAAATTTTTCCGGAAATCATAAGAAAAAGACAAAATTTACAAACTTTAGAATTTTTTTTACAAATTCCACAAATATCAAGTTTCTTAATTTTGTCGGAAACTATAGTTACAAAGTAAACAACGTCGAAAAGAATTCATTAATTTTGTGCGTGTGGTGTGAAAAGAGTGTATTTTGAGTCTTGTAAAGTCTTTACTGTACTAGTCCGGAAAATTCAATTTTCCTGCGCGTAAAATGTTATTTCCAAGACGATTTCCGAAAAATTGGCGTTTTATAAATGTCGATAAATCAATTTGTTACCATAATTGTTGATGAATACAAAACATGACTAAATCTCACACAGGAAAGTGGTAGAATAGCTAATCTTCCAATAAGCTCAATATTACAGGACCCTTTTTCATCTTATTGTTCTTATTAAACATGGAAAAGTCTGTTTAACCTTTCGTGACGATAGAGACGCATCCAGCGCCGCAAGAAAAATTCTCGGGCAGCTTACACGCGTAGAAGGTAATGATATTCCAACTGAAACGTAATTACATCATTTATAACAACGAGAACTACACGATCGTTCCGACCTTGCTTTTTCAGCTCCGGCAAGCCCGACGGCGGCGGAGGTTTTAATTCAAAACGGTCGATTATGAAAGTAAAACCGTAAAAGCTTCCAAGAAAAATAGATTCAATTCTAATGTGAGTTATGTGAGAAGAGATATAAGCAATGGTAGGAGATACGTATCTGATCTCGATTGCGATAGAATATCGATGCAAGTCGCACGAAGTATTGAAATGGAAGCTAAATTTATGTCATAGTGAAGTTTCAATAATTACGACGTTGAAAATTGTCATCGAAACTTCTAATGATTCTAGTTGGTTAATTGTGTAATTTTTGTATTTTGTAACAATAATCGTATTACATGCAAATATCACATTGTCACGTGTAAGGCAACAATGTTGAATTGGCCATTTTGACATAATGATTCAAGGCTCCCCTGATATAACATTATGTTCCGTCTTTGCACAGATTACGACTGAGGATGGTCACAACATTGTCCGAAACATGTCCATTTCAGTTTTGAAGACGGTCAGCTCAGATTTCAGTCAACGAAGGTGTAAGTTGTTATGAACTAAGATTTCAGTAAAGCATCCTTTCAAAAATTCAAAGAAAATTTTAATACCAACAATTTGGATTTAATTTCTCCTCCATTAATTTGACAAAACGTTTCAATATGATGGGATGGAGGAAAGTTCAAAAAAACATCCCTATTCGTTATAATCTGAATGATACTATGAAATTTACTACTTCATTAATGTCAATTTGCAAATGCAGCATATTTACGTACATTCAATACAAATTTAATGTTAAGGGTTAAACCATAAGGGGTAAAACCACCCCTTAAAAATGAAAACTTTCCATTTTCACATTTTCATCTTAATTTGGATAAATGAGGGTTGTAACATTCAGCATAATTTATTATTTATTTTCACCTCATTTTACCCATTTATGGAAAAACTACTACGTCGCATTTAAATTGAGGCAACACTTAGAAAATAAGTTAACGTGCATACCTTCAGTTTTTTCTCAATTGTTGATAAGCTTTATCCACTTTAGTGGTCCCACTTTAGATGTCGTAACAATTAAAAAATATTTCAAGAAATTTTTGGGTTCAACCAAAATTACAAGTTTGGTATTATCTGTTTTAAAGTCTTAAAAGTTTTAATCAACGAGGGTGCAATTTACAATGAAGTAGAGTTTCAGGAAAGTAGCAATTTAGAAACTTAAAGAACACCTCTCAGTACCAAAGAAGCTAAATTTAACGTTGAATCCATCAGCTGGTATTGAAGATTGTGAATTTCACTGAAAGTGAACAGGAAACTAAGAACTCAGATTTTAACAACAAAAAGCAATGAAAATTTGAATAAATTCAAAAATCCAAAAATTTCAATGTGTAAAAAAGTTTCAATAATCTGAAATCATACGTGGTTAAGCAGACCAAATTGTAACTAATTTTAAATTCAGCTTTTGGTCAAGGACCATTAAGACTAAAATTTCAATGGAAACAACAGCATTCAGTATTCAGTACCAAGTTAATCAATTTGGAAAAATCTTCAATAAACCTAACTCGTCTCCCAGGGCGATTAAGTGCATTATGGCTTCAACAGGGACTTATGCAGATGAAGGCAGAAGCGAAAACAGTCAATAACACAACAGTTAATTATTTAAAAAATAAAGAGACTGACTGATCGATCGATCTCATGATTGAACCCCTTCGCCTCGCTGACCACTCGACTCGACGCTCAAGTCCTGAATGAATGTTTTGTTCGGCGTTTATTATCGAGCAATAAAAAAATCCGATTGGCTGTTTAACGACTCCATCTGTCCGTACTCTTCTTTTGTTGTCGGATTGTCTTCTCTTTTACGGCCCCATTCAAGGGCAATCAGCGTTTTATTGGTCCGACCTGATGTCATACATAGGCTTGATTTACGGCGCCGTTTTTTATGACATAATCTTTGATAGTCCGCGTCATCGATCGCGCATATACATACATTATCCCGAGAAAGACGTAGCGCACGATCGCTACTTGCAAGAAATTAACACTTCATTTTCGGTGGTTAAAAATGGGGGCGGCGGTCAACTCGTAAGAAATTTTAATCCCCAACGGTCAACTCGTTAGCGAACCGGCAGGTAAATTTTTACTCTTACCCTTACGAGTTGGCCGATCTAGAGAACCATATTTTTACGAGTTGACCCGTGTCCAAAAATGATACCCAAACGATGCAACCTTGGGCAGAGCTCCTCTCGTTTAATAAAGTTTATTGTTTTTCGAGGAATTCCGTGCCGCTTCTCTATAAAGTCGGAGCCGTGAGAAATGGACTAAAGAAAAGAGATCCTAGGCGCCGTTAACGGCGACTTTCTTCGGGAGTTGCGTCGTCGTCGGTAGTGAAAAAAGAGATAAATTAAATAATATCCGCTGTGGCAGGGGAACGGTCTCCCGCGGACCGTAACGGTCAATTTCGGCGGCCTTCGATGGTAATTTTATTTTTAGAGTGTTGCTTTAATGGCGAGAGATTTTATGTTTCCATTCCGAGTTTTTTATAAAAATCTAATTACAAAATGTTTAATCGAGTCGATGAACGTCGGGAGGGGGCTCGATCAGTTTGATTTCGTAAGAGACGTTTCGATGCAGTACAAGAGGTTCATCATATCTTAATTAAAGTCCATCTAATTGAAGGGGAAAGTTCAATTTTGTGATTGAATGGTACTCAATTTAGGAAATTAGGGAAGAATTTCAGTAGAAAAAAATGGTGATATCTCTTTCGAAAATTTTTCTCATGTTTTATCATAAATGTTCGATACAGACCAAGTATTCAACGTTTAAAAAATTTTTTGGGTCGATTTCGAGAAAATTTCGAAAAACCGAAAAACGACGAGAACAAATTGGCCTTCACAAACGATTTAGCCAAAAGTGTTATTCAGCTTTTATATACAGATTCGAAATGAGAATAACCCCTCTAATTTTAGAAAAAAATATTTGGAGGAGATTTTGAGAAAATTTCCAAAAACCGAAAAACGACGAAATTAAAGTGGCCTTCAGAGACGATTTAGCCAAAAATGTTATTAAACTTTAGTATACACATTCCATAGTAGAATGAACGTTCTAAATGTAAACAACAATTCTGCAGACAGAATTCGAGAAAATTTCGAAAAACCGAAAAACGACAAGAATAAAGTACCTTTCAAAAACAATTTAGCCAAAAGTGGTATTAAACTTTATTATAAGCATTCGATAGTAGAATGAACGTTCGAAATGTAAAAAACAATTCTTCAGACGGATTTCGAGAAAATTTCGAAAAACCGAAAATCGTCAAGAATAAAGTGGCCTTCAGAAATAATTTAGATAAATATGTTATTAAACTTTATTATACACATTCTATAGTAGAATGGACGTTCTAAATGTAAACAACAATTCTTCAGACGGATTTGGAGAAAGTTTCCAAAAACCGAAAAACGACAAATAAAGTGGCCTTCAGAGACAATTTAGCCAAAAATGTTATTACCCAGATAGCACATAACGTCTTAAATACATCCATTTTAAGCCTTTTTATGCCTGGACGCCTTAAGACATAAAAAGTACATCTATAAGACGTCCATATCCGGAAGTCTTTAAGACGTCCAAGGCCGGACGTCCCAAAGAAGTCTAATTGACGTCGATTTTTAGCCTGACCTTTTTATGCCTGAAGTGGACGTCTTTAGGACGTCCATTTCTGGATGTCTCTAAGATGTCCAGAGCGGAATGTCTCAATGACATCTAATTTTCGTCTATTTTATGCCTGCCCTTACTTATGCCTGAAGTGGGTCTCTTTAGGACGTCCAGTTTTGGATGTCTGTAAGCTATTAAAAGGCGGACGCCTTAAGGACTTCTGATTTACGTCAATTTAATGCCTTTTCCCTTTTATGCCTATAAACGTTTATAAACGTCCTTCCCAGTAAACACACGACATCCAATGGACGCCCACTACAGGTCCATTAAACGTACAAACGTCCATGGACCTGCAGAGGACGTCCAATGTATATCCCTTTTCCACCAAGAGTTGGACGTTCGTGACAGGCTACGAAATGTACGTCCAATGGACATCCATGTTGTAGCATCAGTTGGACGTCCTTAAAAGACTACGAAATGGACGTCTAATGGACATCCATGGTGCAGCACCAATTGGACGTCCTTAAAAGACCATGAAATGGACGTCCAATGTACATTCCTATTTCAGCATGAGTTGGACGTCCTCAAAAGACTATGAAATGGACGTCCAATGTACATTCATGTTGTAGTATCAATTGGACGTCCTTAGAAGACTATGAATTGAACGTCCAATGTACGTCCTCCTGGACATCCAATGGATGTCATTTGGATATCAATTGTACGTCCAATATACGTCTTTTGGATATCCAATGGACGTCCATTGGATGTCCCGAAGGATGTCCATTGGATGTCCAGAAGGACGTCCATGGAACGTCCACAGTGTTATACTTTAGCTCTCCCATGGACGTACATTGTACATCCAACCGTCTTTGCGTGGACGTCCAATGGATGTCAGCCACGTCCAGTGAGAGATTTAGTGAGAGACATCCAATGTAAGTCCATTGGATGCGTATGTGGTGTCTGGGTTATGACGTCCAATTCTGGATGTCTCTAAGATGTTCAAAAGCTGACTTCGTAATGACGTCCAATTTAGGTCGTTTTGATGCCTGACCTTCTTTATGCCTCAAGTGGACCTCTTTAGACGGTCCAGTGTTGGATGTCCCGAAAATGTTAGAAGGCGGACGCCTTAAGGACGTCTGATTTATGTCAATTTTATGCCCGATCTTTTATATGCCCAAAATGGACCTATTTATGACGTTTATTTTTGGATGTCTCTAAGATGTTAAGAGGCGCACATCTTAATGAATTCCAGTTTATGTAGATTTCATGTCTTGCCTTCTTTATGCCTGAAGTGAACCTCTTTAGGACGTCCATTTTTGTATGTCTACAAGATACCAAAAGACGGACGTCTTAATGACGTCTAATTGACGTCAATTTTATGCCTACCCTTTTTTATGCCAGAAGTGGATGTCTCTATGACGTCCAATTTTGGATGTCTCTAAGACGTTCAAAATCTGACGTCTTACTGACGTCCAATCTATATCGTTTTCATGCCTGACCTTGTTTATGCCTGCCGTATTGGAAACGTCTTAAAGGCGTAGTTTTGTATAAAAAATGTCTTAAAACAGACGTCTTTTGGACGTCATTACGGATTTGCAAGCATCTTTTTAACGCCTTGAAGACATCTTTGAGACGTACCGTTTTGTGACAAATAACGTGAAATAGACGTAAAATGAACATTTTAAAGACGTTCCTAAGAAATTAGGGGGCATCTTTAAGACGTCTTACAGACTTGAGGAAGGCGTCCTTATGACGTCTTGAAGACGAAAAATGGACGTCGTAAATTGTCTTTTTAATGCCTTGAAGGCATCTTTGAAACGTACCGTTTTGTAACAAATAACATGAGATGGACATAAAATGGACACTTTAATGACGTTCTTCGGACGTCACAAGCCATCTTTGAGTGTCGCAAATGCCTAACGGTGATGTCTATCAGACGTCTTTGTGCTGTCTGGGTAAACTTTAATATACACATTCGATAGTAGAGTAAACGTTCAAAATTTAAAAAACAATTCTACAGACGGAATTAGAGAAAATTTCGAAAAACCCAAAAACGACAAGAATAAAGTACCTTTCAGAAACAATTTAACCAAAAATGTTATTAAACTTTATTATACACATTCGATAGTAGAATGAACGTTCGAAATGTAAAAAACAATTCTTCAAGCGGATTTCCAGAAAATTTCGAAAAACCGAAAAACGACATGATTGTCTAATTTAGTCATTAGTTCATCCTTATTTATTTTGCCGATTTTACGATTTCCGCTCTTTCGATATCACCAATATTGACAAAAAAGTGACACGTGATTGGTACTAGGATTACTTAAATTTTCCGGGATTTCTCGAAAAATTGTACGAAATCGCAGGCACCAAATCAGGAGGCATCGCAATCACGAAAAATCTTACCACAAAGTCGAACCTAACCGTTACGTAAGACGTTCCATTTACGCAACGTTTCCACCACGAGCACACTCATTCTCTTTTTCCGGAATTCCTCCATTACACTTACCCGAGACGTCGTTATCGAAAAGTCTATTTGTAGTTGGAAATGATAACAATTACTCTAAGCTGCGTTTCCTCCACCTAATGTAAATACGCACATAAACAAATACGGAGTTCCGTCCCATATAAAGCATAAACATTCGTGTCGTACATTATAGCTCGACCATGTCACGGCGACGGATATTTATAAAACACAGTCAGCGATACGATTTACGGGAATAACAATAATAATTCCGTTTTAATTCAATTGAACGTGAGCGACCGAAGGACGAAAGTGTGACGTGAACATTTTGAGAGGCGACGGTAACCCATTGCAACTCTTTTTACACAACTTTGGAACGTTTTCAAGCAACTGGTAATCTACGTAAACAAAATTTCTTAACTATCAGCTGTGTATAACAGTAATATAGTTATCTTGTATACAACAAAATACATGATACTATATCGTTTTTACCGTTTAAAATAACTAACATCACGCGAAATATCAACTAATTTATTTAATACTAACACTAACACAGATTATCTAATTTATCTCCCACATAGCTCTTGTTTATTTGTCATGCCCGTTCACGTTAATGTTATTCGTCGTTCATCGTCTGTTTTATGACTGCTCCTCTCAGCTGTAGGTCTCCCTTTTATGTCTAGCATACCGCTTCACGAACATTCCCGGTGTTTCGGGAGAGGACTCCCAAATTCGAGGAACTCCTATCGCTTCGGGTACATTCTCGTCGCTTCGAATTTCGCGGGACTGACACTTCACGACTTGTGTTTAATTTACGGTCCGACTTTCCGTTACAATACGTTGGATGGATAAGTGGCACCAAATTTGAATTACAGTGAAGTGTCGCCTTCGAAATAAATCAACTTTTTCTTGCTTCTGCCATAAGAAAACTACAAACTTCAATGTTAGTTATCTTATACAGTTGATAGATGAGATATTTTTCTCTATATCATTACTATGTCATTACTAATGTTATGTACTCCGAATTGCGGACTGCGTACAAAATTACTTAACTATCAACTGTGTATAACAGTAGTATATCTTGTAGACAACAAAATACATGATACTGTAACGTTTTTACTCTTCAAAATAACCAACACCACGCCAAATGTCTTAACTAATTTATTTAATACAAACACTAACACTCATTATCTAATTTATCTTTCACACAGCTGTTGTTCATTTGTCATGCCCGTTCACGTCAATGTTATTCGTCGTTCGTCGTTTGTTTTATGACTGCTCCTCTCAGCTGTAGGTCTCCCTTTTATGTCTAGCATACCGCTTCACGAACATTCCCGTCGTTCCGGGAGAGGACTCCCAAATTCGAGGAACTCCTATCGCTTCGAGTACATTCACGTCGCTTCGAATTTCGCGGGACCGACACTTCACGACTTGTGTTTAATTTGCGGTCCGACTTTCCGTTACAATACGTTGGACGGATAAGTGGCACCAAATTTGAATTACAGTGAAGTGTCACCTTCGAAATAAATCACCTTTTTCTTGCTTCTGCCATAAGAAAACTACAAACTTCAATGTTAGTTATCTTATACAGTTGATAGATGAGATATTTTTCTCTATATCATTACTATGTCATTACTAATGTTATGTACTCCGAATTGCGGACTGCGTACAAAATTACTTAACTATCAACTGTGTATAACAGTAATATATCTTGTAGACAACAAAATACATGATACTGTAACGTTTTTACTCTTCAAAATAACCAACACCACGCGAAATGTCTTAACTAATTTATTTAATACAAACACTAACACTCATTATCTAATTTATCTGTCACACAGCTGTTGTTTATTAGTCATGCCCGTTCACGTCAATGTTATTCGTCGTTCGTCGTCTGTTTTATGACTGCTCCTCTCAGCTGCAGATCTCCCTTTTATGTCTAGCATTCCGCTTCACGAACATTCTCGTCGTTCTGGGAGAGGACTACCAAATTCGAGAAACTCCTATCGCTTCGGGTACATTCTCGTCGCTTCGAATTTCGCCTGACCGACACTTCACGACTTGTGTTTAATTTGCGGTCCGACTTTCCGTTACAATACGTTGGACGGATAAGTGGCACCAAATTTGAATTACAGTGAAGTGTCACCTTCGAAATAAATCACCTTTTTCTTGCTACTGTCATAACGTATCATGTATTTTTTTATATACAAGAAACAAACAAACTTCAATGTTTTTTATCTTATACAGATGATAGTTGAGATATTTTTCCCTATATCATAACAATACTATGTCATATACAGAATTTACAAGCGAAAAACCCTCGAATCGGGGTATAAAACCGGCGATGAATCATCATCATCATCGTCTGAGCGCCGAAGATGAATTAATTGTGAGAGTTTCGAGTCACGAATTTCGTTGTACGGTCCGGCGACGACAAATCTCTCGACTTTTTTCTCCTTCTCGTATATGGTCTGTTCTGGTCTCTCGCTGTATTTGGAAGAAGAAAGAAAGCAGCCAACGACAAGGGCAGCGCCAGCGACGCGTTTATTTATGGAGCAGTTGTAGAACAATTGGCCGACGATGACGTAGATACACAGATATAGATTGTACATCATTTAAGACCGAGGGGAAGTTTGATTGGATTTTGGAGAATACCAATCTACTTAGTATCCTATTAAGCTATAGTTTCTCCATCTAGATTTAGCTGATTATCAGAAAGCTAGCAGAGTTTTCACCGGTAGTAATGCAGACAGCATTTGTTTTAAAATGAGCGTAATTGTACTATACGCAATGATCGCTCATTTTTGCTATAATGTATCCGGAATATCACCGGAAATAATTATGTCGTTTCGTGCCAGTTATTAAACAAACTGTACCAAGTTGCAAAACTATTTTTCTTGTCTAGACAAATATCGAAAAAGGTGGAAAAAGTTTGGTTGATAAAGTTTCCGAACTCGCAATCCCCAAAATTTGCCATTTTTTGTAAAATTTTCAAGTACTAATAATTTCGTCATTCGTCATACGAAATGGAATATTTTTCAGAAATTTCCCTTAGTCATTACCGGAACCACCAGAATCCGAAAAAATTAAGTGAAAAATCAGCTAAACCCCATTCCAACAACAAACTTGTCCCTACTAAAAGTTCTAGCAGGTTTCCAAGAATGGTTAAATACCCATAACCCAACTTCAGGGTGTTAAATGTAGTAAAAAGTCATGAAACACCAATACTGGGTAAGCACGGGATTCTTCTGAAAATCGAAATGGTACAAAAAAGTAATAACAAGCCGTAAAATTAAAATCACAAGAATCTCGAGCAGGTACAATTTAACCCATGGGGACCATGGGAATTTCGTTTTCTTAGAATATTTGGCACTTTTATTAAGAACACTCGAGGGGGTTAACGTTCGATATGAGAAACACCTCCCACGTTGGTTTATTAATTACTGAATATTTTATCTAATTATATGTAGTTAATCAATATGTCATTTGGAAGTGGAATATGTACATATTCATATCTTTATCCAACGCATGACAGTTATAACAGTCATTATTAATGTCATTTTAGACAAGTAAACTATCAAATAACACACTAGTGTGTTATAATCCATAAATCACTAGTGAGTTATGAATTATAACTCACTTTCATATTTAAAGTAGTATTCTATTTATTTATTTATTGCCCGTGGCAACCAAACAAACAACCTTCTTTAATCAAAATGTAAAGAAGTCACTGTCAAGTCATTCTGACATTTCTAGAGGGTACTGAGACGCAAGTAGCTTTGATTTGATCACAAAGCTTATTAATTATTATCTCATAAAAAAAAAACAGGATGTCTTCTACTTGTTGGATAAAACATTGTATGCCACTCGCGTGTTATGTTTCCTAAGTCGTGACTTATTTTCAACATAACACACTAGTACCATAAATAACTATAACTATAATATATGCTACATAATAATGGAGTTTTCGCAAAATATCTAAGTAAAATTCGGTAAAGAAAAATTATTAATTATACAGTCTTTACAAAATTTGTTGTAAAAAGACAAAAATCGTTTTGATTACATCACACTACCGCTGTATTGAAGTGAAAATAATACTTGAATTGAATAATCATTTAGGTCTGCATTTACAGCTCTGCAAATTTGAACAAATTGCAATGATAGTCAGTCATTTTCAAAAATATTCACTAGGTACTTTTATAATCAATTAATAAATTTAAACGATTATTAATGATCTGGGTAATAATATTTCCGCACTTTCGGTCATAGACCCAAAAAATGGAGATTAAGATAGTATCAAGAAAATTAGTGTAAATTCATGTTTTAAAATTAATTATAAAATAACAGAAGAGTCATTTTTGCCATTTCTGATTATTAATTGTGACTAGTGCGACTAATGTGAGCTCACGCCACTTTATTTATTTTGAAATCGATAATAAGTATCCTCATTTCTGCATTTTTTTCCAAGTTAAAACATTTTTCAAATAAATACTAGTGATAATAAACTAACTAATAATAATATAATAATCATAAAAGTTGAAAAAAAAATAGCCAGTAGATACTTTGTATTACTTAGTAGAACTTGGTGGAAATTGTAAATAGCTAGAAGAGGTATATCTTGAAATTATGGATTATGAAGAAGAATTTAGTAATATATTAGTAAGTGGTACAATTTCTGCCAGTTTACGGCATTCCGTGCCATTTCTTGCACAATCCGAGAAACAGTATATACACCTTATGTAACTGTACTATCTTCATTCTGTGGAAGCTAGTTGATCTTTATACAAACAGCAAATTAAAGAAATCGAGACGCGACTTTTTGAAAAGTGAAGTTCATAAGAACACTGTAAAATTTATAACAAAATATCAAGCAAAGCATTCTAAGCATCACATTTCACTTGTCGATATTAAAAATGCATACATTTTAAAGAAACTGGTAGAATTTTTACCTGAAGAGCATGCAGACCTTCTAAAACCTGTACCTATTACGAACAGATCTCAGAAGTAGGTCAATTTACCCAAATTGTCGAGACTTGTGTGTGTGTGTGAATTGTAGTTAACGTCTCCTTTTTGCTGCAAGGCTAAACTGGACGGGACCTACAGCTTAACGTGGGCTCCGAACCACGGTCCTCGAGCACGGTTGTACCCCCTAAGGCTCTCACCCCAATTGATCCACTCCGTGCTCTACCGACTCAGGGTGTGTGTATCCTAGTCCCGCCCTCCTACAGGATATCCGATCCTATCCGGCCTGGTTACCGGCGTGAATAGGAACGGGATTTTGGATACATTTTACACACTTCCCGCAACAATCACAACATCCATGGATCACGTGGGATTCGAAACCACGACGACAGTGACCGCCTGACTCAAAGCCAGCGCCTTAAACCACACGACCACCGCCGCCCCTTGTCGAGACTTGATTGGCGTTCTAGAGTTTATTATACTTCTGTGTTCGTGCCCCAAGTTAGTTTCCAATTGTTAATTTGTTTATGCAACACATGACAGTTATGACTGTCATTATTAATGTCATTTTAGGCAACAAACTATCAAATAACACACTAGTGTGATATAATAACTCACTAGTGAGTTATGGATTATAACTCAGGTTCATATTTAAGGTAGTATTCTATTTATTTATTTATTTATCCAACACATGACAGCTATGACTAGTAAACTACAAATAACACACAGTGTGTTATAATCCATAACTCACCAATAAGTTATGGATTGTAAGTCACGTTCGTATTTAAAGTATTTACTATATTTAACAAGCAACCTACTTTAACCAAAATATCAAAAAGTCACTGTCAAGTCATTCTGACATTTATAGGGTAATGAGAGGCAAGTAGCTTTGATTTGATCACAAAGCTTATTAATTATTATCTCATAAAAACGATTTCTTCCACTTGTTGGATAAAACATTGTATGCCACTCGCGTGTTATGTTTCCTAAGTCACTTGAGAATTTATACTCGCGTGACTTATTGTCAACATAACACACTATAGTAAATCCACTAAGAAGAAAACTTCCATGAAACACAAACGTCGAAATTTAAAGCGCGCGACCAGCCAGCAAATAAGTACAGGATCGCATTAAGAATGATGGCCTTGACTATAATTTTTCTTTTAAGGTACTAAGATTTTACTAAGGCTGTTCATTTCTTTCTTTTCTGTATACATTTAGAATAATGGTTTTCTCCCCGCAGCTTAATTATGTTCCAGGTCTCTTTTTGGGAGGCGAGCGGGGAAGGTGTCTTTCCATAATTGCAATAGATCACAGAAATATGTTTATACAAATTTATTTCAAAAACCTGAATAACAATAGCGTTAAAATAAACCATCAACTAAAAGTCCACTATCACCGTCAACGACTTTCCTGAACGCTTGTAAACAGACAACCGTAGATCAGACAACTAAACTTTTTAATTTTACTGAACCGACTCTGTACATCAACAATTCCCGCCAAAAGTTTTATGACTTTTCCACCAATAGCAAACGACGTGTATTAGGTGTTGTCTAACTTTACTACTTTTTCTCGTTTCGTGGGTGTTTTCTTCTCAGTGGATTTACTATAGTACCATATAACTATTATTGTAATTGTTTGTTTATTCCTTCTTTCTTAAAAAACTGGCAAGAACTTGAAATTGAAAATAAGATTATACAGTTGAAATATACCTAGTTATTCGTTAGTACAGCATGAATAGAGCAATGTGTGTATATTTCCTTTTTTTTCTTGCTCGCGGATCTGATAGAATTTTCACCAGAACAGCCAATAGTACCTAAATTATGCGGTGTTGGTTGTGAAAAGATTAAGTATCTTCATTTTAGAAGAAGCTGAGTTAATGCTTCAATCTGATGCAACATGACCGTTGCTTTTTCCTACTTCTTCACAAAATGAGCAAAATGGAATGTTTTGCTTCCGCTCACAACATTGGAATCACTACTTTTGCATAAAATTTTTCAAAGAAACTTACAACTCCACTTACCAAGGACTGAAAGACTGATCCCGTTTCCTGTCCCCGATTGATATTTCATCTGGTTCGACATCTCGGTGACGTTCCTACACCACTCCGACAGTCATCTCTATTATCGCTCCTGTTTCTTCTACGGGTTCTATTCTCTAGAATTCTAGAAAGTCCGCCTATTGCCCTTGTCGGTTTGTCGGTCGGTTTGCGACAGAAAAGGCATAATTATAGCCGGAGCGCCGACGGGAGGGTTTACCTAAAAACGTGTGGGTGGTAATCGGGGGGTCGCTTTTCTCGGAACCGCCGGGAGAGGTTGCCTTGGAGAAATTCCACGCTTATGAGACGATTACGAAAATCGACGGACATGTTTAGGCGAGAGCCGACGCCGGTTATCGCGACAGGTCCAAGGGCGAGCTCCTCGCGGATATTCAATAAGCGTCCATTAGTTTTATCGAAAAGTGCCGATCGATATAATATTTCATAGCACTTTTCACGTTCCTTATCAGTGACAATCCGTATCGGAACGCGGCAGCCCGGCGCCTGGAGCCGCGGGAAAACCTTTTCGGCGACGATGCGATCATCCGCCGAACTGGATAAATAGATAGATAGATTACGATCTTCCGCGAAAGTTGTAAACCTAATTTCCGAAAGGCGGCGGCCGCCGATTTAGCGACACGAGCGAAATCAAATTAGCGGAGATCGACGAACGTAATTAGACGCGTTTATCGCTCGATTCGCGCGAATTATCGAAATTGCTAGCGGACCAGATTTCTGCTTGTTTTTCGTATTATTCAGCGATATGCGAACGACGGATATTTTCGATGGAAACGGGATTTTCGATTACTTGTTACATATAAGTAAATATTTAAAGTCAACAAGTGTAGAGATAAATCGTTTAAAGTTCTTATCAAATCTTAAATACAACTTATGATACTATTAGACAATAAGGATGGATTTTAGATTTTTGTAAGAGTTAATTAAAGTAAGTTCGTTAATTAGGCAGGGCGATTAAGCGTAATGCAACTTATTAAACCACATAACACATTACACAGTTCCACATAGTCTAGTCAAGATGTGTATTTGCTGCGAAAAATAGTTAGAAGGCTAGGAAAAATATGAGCGAATTGAGCGATAGCTCATTCGACGCGGAATGCAAATCTGAGAAAGTCGTTTTGAGGATTTTATCTGCTAAGAAAAATTGCAATTGCTATTAACAAAAAACAAAAAATAAAAAAGCTTTTTCGATTTTTTCATCACAACTCAAAAACCATAAGAGATAGAGGAATTCGCAAAAAAGATCCTTAAAGAGGAGGAAATTTCCGATACAAAAGTTCCTACTCCAGGATTTCTATCTCTAATATTTATAATTTTAATTTGTTGAAAGGGGCACGGGTCATCTCGTAAGAATTTATCCCGGTCCGCATTTGAACTTCGCCGAGATCGGTCAGCTCGTAAGGATATGGTTCTCAGATCGGTCAACTCGTAAGAATTGAAGTGAAAAATCCCAAAAGGGGGACTATCGTATTCCTTGCGAGAGGGCAAGGAAAACCGTACGGAACCCGACCGTTATTAACAACAAGCAAGTCTGTCCCGCGTTTACTTTTAATAAAATCCATAACTATCTCGGTGCTCGTCACCGTTCAGTTGGAACGTAACAAACCACACCCCTCATATCATATTCTTAGTTTCAACAAATATTCGAACTACTTCGTTGCAATCATCATCCCCTCGATTATTTCTGAGAATCCCCTTACGAGTTGACTCATCCAAAACGACCGTTTAAAAATTTACCTGCCGGTTCGCTTACGAGATGACCGATCTTAGGGTGGGCCATTAAAATTCCTTACGAGCTGACCGCCGCCGGTTGAGGGTGAGGCTCCGGGCGACTTTTACGGCATGAGCTCGCCGCCTCTGCAGCGACTACGTCATAGAAAATAATTTTTTAAGGTACTAAGTATTAGTTTAAAAATTTAAAACAAACTTCAGTGTATTCTATATACTTGAAAGAAGAAAGTACCGTTGAAAAAAAAAAATTTAAATGCATTTTTCAAAAAGCTAGCCTATTGTTAATGAACTAGTTATTTTCGTACTTCCGTCTTCATTTAAAGCAGGCTGAATGTTTGAATAAATTCTCCATAAATATGTTGCTTCTTGGAGTCCTTTCTATGAGTGTACTCAATAAGGTGACGTTAACCCATTGTTTATAAAAAAACCGGGACATTCTAGCTGTCCCTGATCACTATCCTTATATAGGTCTCTCCTACCATTTAAAACTTTCAGATATCTGTAGAACAAAATATCAACTTTTTTTGTAGCCTGGCCTATTATTATTAGAAAGTATCCGGCGAAAAAAATTACTAGTACTTAAGTGTCAGCGAAAATAATTATTTCTGATTCTGAGTCCGCGAAGAGTATAACTCCTAATAATCAGCGGCGAAGAAAAGAATTGTTTAAGAAGCGTCGGCGAAGAAAGATATTTCAGTTTGGGTGTCCGCGAAGAATATAACTCCTCATAATACGCGGCGAAAAAAATTACTCCCTAAGAAACGTCGACGAAGAAAGCTATTTCTGTTTGTATATCCGCGAAGAGTATAACTCCTCATAATACGGGGTGAAAAAAATTACTCCTTAATAATTGACGGAGAAGAAAGCTATTTCTGTTTTGGTGTCTGCGAAGAGAATAACTCATAATAATCCGTGGGGAAAACAATAACTACTTGAAAACTTTAAAGCGCAAAAATGCGACACCTCATTTATAAAATTATTTTCACGCTGCCCCTATCGTAAATCGCTCTTATATGCATAGATACGTAGCATAAAAATGGCAAAATAACATTCGTGTATTATTTTTCCTTGACGACGGAATGTAAATACTGTCATTTACATTCCTAGGCATATCAGAAGAGTAAATCAAGTTGATTTATCCCTAGTTACGCACTGACATATGTAAGTCTGCCGTATGTCAGTCAACTTATTCCAGGGTGACAGAGTGAAAAATCTAATAAGCCACACGGAATGTATCGACTGTTAACACTCTCGGCAAGTGACAAGCCTCGGCCTCGCCTCGGCTCGTACACACTTGCCTCGAATGGTAAAACGTCTTTACATCCTTTGTGACTTAAATAACTATTACCAAAAATAAATTTATCTTTATATCAAAAAATAACGAAAATCTTCCTTTATTTCGGTATACCCTATCTCGAAGCTACAAAACAACGACGAGTTCTGCTCTGAGAACGTCATACTTCTTTTGAGAAGTGTGTAGTGAATGACCATTCCAGCTTCTGACATTCCCACAAAATTTATTCTCACGTTTTAAAACTCTCTTTCTCTCTACGTTTCCCGCAAAACACACAAACATACACACTTACCCATACACACAGGGTGATTGTTTTTTTTTCCTTTTTTCCCGCCGTTAACACACTTGCACATTACGACGATCGACGGCGCGACTGGCGGGCTTAAAATTTCAAAACGACTCTTGAAAGACGTTTTTACGATCTGCCAGAGGAAAACAAAACGACTCCGAGTTTTTAGTGCCACTTAAGTGCTTTATCGACTATTGTCTTAGGAGTTGAAAAAATCGACGTTCGCGGCGCGGAAAGCAATTAGTCGACATGTACTTAGAAGAGATATCGCGAGATTTATCTGCGAACGTTTCAGCAGTAGAAATCGTCGTGAAAATCGAGACACTTTCGCCGGTCGCAGACGAAAAACCGAAACTGGCAGGATTGAAGTCGTGGAAGTTGCGAGCCATCCACAAATTGAATCTTGGTGATGAGACTGATGAGGCTCGAGGAAGTGGTGAGGAGTTAAATCACGTTTGTACGAAAGTAACAAAATCACATTATCACAAAATCACAATTATATTATACTGCTACCTATCGCAATTGAGCACATTGAACACTCATAACCCTAAAACGGATAACAAGACATCATTGAAATCAGCAAAAGAGCGTATCTCTCTTGGAGAAAAATTGTAAATGGTTCAGGATCAAATATAACTTTCTGATTTTCGTCACTAAACTCGCAGGACTGGCCAATGAGAAGGTTATAAGATTTTTGTCAAGTTTCAGCTCTTTATGCCATGGTCTCGAAAAATCTCTAAAAGTTATGTTTCGTATTGTCTCGATCTAAATCTAGTATCGTCTTAATCTCGAAATAGATGAATGTCCTTTTTCCCTCATTTCTTTCAAAATTGCGCTAAAACTGATGTTTGTGCAAATACGACAAGACAACTCAAAAAGTGACAATAATTTTGTTAACAATGGGTACATAAATATAAACAGCCGTTTTTTTTTTCATGAAATATTTACGAAATTGAGTTGCATCAGCAAGATAACACTTCCGTGAAGTTGGCATACAAAGTATACACAAAAAGAAGAAAATATGTTTTTTGTAGAGTTCTGACACAGTTCTAGAGTCTCACCAAGTATATAACTAGTTCTGCTAATCAAGGGTAACAAATTTATAATCCAATTTTCGTATGCCTAATATTTCAACGAGTTTTAGAGTTCTAAAAAAATTAAACAGAGTTCCTTTGATTAGAGGACATAATGACAAAAGTATCATTAAAAGTCAAAAAAATACTAAAATATGATTGCACTATAATGAATCACATGAATTCTGGCAAGTTTTGTGACCTACGATAGTTCTATGGTCTTCTACCAAAAATAACCTCATTCTGATCAATTCCTCAAAAATAATTGATTTTTGATTTTGAAATTGACTTAATCTAGATTCGTACCTACCTACACCTGGTAATTAACGATATCTCCGCGGAATCGATCACAATGAGATTATTATTGGTAGTGATGCCAACAGTATTCTCGTTTGCGAGAGTCTCGTCTCGTCTCGTTTTCGAGACGAGACTCGAGACGATACTTTAAATTTTGCTTGCGAGACAAGACGAGATTTTCAAAAAGTCTCGTCTCAAATCTCGCACGAGAGTCTCGCAAAAGTCTCGAAGTATCGCAAATAAAAATGGTGAATATTAATTAATCATTTTAATTATCGCGAATGTTATTGAAACAAAGCCGCATAATAGCGAGCAGCCTGTGTACCTTTTTGAGCATTCCGAGATATTGCCACGTGTACGACTATTATACTAGAGTTTTTAATTATTATAATATAAATATTTTAAATATTATAAAGCTATTATAAAACAGTTTTTTTTTGTTTAACGAGAAAAAAATTTGACATTTTATCCTTGTTGACAGGAATTTTTGTTAATCTTTTTGATTATTAGTTTTTAATATCTCTAGGACAATTTATTTTATATTCGAGAAATTTGCGAGAATCTCGCGCGAGACGAGACTTTTATTGCGAGACGAGACTCGAGACGAGACTTTTCCACTTTTTTGCGAGACAAGACGAGATTTTTCAAAGTCTCGTCTCGTGGGCAACACTGATTATTGGTACGAGTATCATAGAACTATTGTTGTAGGACACAGAACTCCTCTCGATGTCTCTCGTTTTGTCATATCGCCGTGTCCACCTAAACCGCCTCTAACTTATCTCCGGCTGACCATTAATTTGACGTATCCCTTAACTAATTAGACCATCGATCGCCTCGTCCCGTCGAACATTTGTGGTTGGTTTACAAGATAAGTGGTACACGAGCGGCCCGACACAAAAATGTCATTAAAACGCGCCGATCGAGTCTCCAGTCCCGCCAATTATATCCGATTGAACGCAATTAATACAATGAAGATCGAAAAAAAAAACACCAACATTACGCTCGAGAGCTAGTTAAGATTTCCAAGATAAGGCGTTAATATTATATTTAAGAAGAGGCGCGTTATAGAACGAATGGACTTCTATAAATAGAACGGTATCGCGTCGATCTCGCGACCATTTACATAATTAATAACGTACCGTGATGGCTGACTCATCTGATGGGAGGCGATTGATTGTCTTGCACGTTAAGTCGCGAGCGGTCCAAATCGCGCAAAAAGAAATTACTAATTTAGATAAATATCCTCGTTATTAAGTGTTATACCCTTCCCTGACATACAATTAGAAGTAATAGTTTTCGTCGCGTATATTGACAGTTATACTCTTCGCCGCGTTTTTCAGAGTTATACTCTTCGTAGGCACCTGCGATATCTGCGGCAAAAAACTGAACCAGTTATGACGTATGTGTCAGAGGTGTGGGTCATAGACAGAAATCTGAATCAGGAAACACTATCAGCAGAAATGACATACCTACCTAATGACCAAAAAACCTACCTAAATACCTAAAATGACATTAACATTACAGGACCATGTGAGAAATGTAGAAATTAGGAGTAGAATGTACTCTCTCTCTCTCTCTCTTGGTCGTACGATCATCGTCCTAGATCAAAAAGAGGAAACAACCCCTCGGACACCTCGGGTCCAAGCAACAGGTGGAACGAACTACAATAACGATACGGTCGGACCGTGAGAACAGAAAAAGACACAGACTGACTCGATCTGACTTGAAAAGACACGCTGGTACCAGATGGATGGCACAGATAGACGGAAAGAGAGAAGATAGAGAGAAAGAGAGCGGGCGAGGGTGTCCGTTCAATCGAAACGGAGCCCGAAATCTCGAACAAAACGTCGGGCTTCTAACGGCCATTAACGAGAGTCAGCCACAAGAAGAATGTATACTCATACCTACAGACGAGAATGTATCTCTCCCATTGTCTCTCACATGTTAATTGAGTTAGTAGGAGTCGCTGGTCTAGCGCTTAATGTAAACACTTTACCGATTGTTTCAAACGAGCAATGCACAAGGTTCTGCCAAGAGTTGGCTCTGTGACATGTGTCGCGGCTCGTTAGCCAAATATAAAATAAACGCGAGTCAAAAATAGGTAACCACCTCGACGGTTTTAACACCTCAGTAAGTCTTATAATACAAAAACCGCTGTGCCGGAGAGAGCGTCCGTTCAATCGGAACAAAGCACAGAACGTACATTTATTTGAAGAAAAGTTACCGAAAATACAAGCAAGAATTGTAGACTGTTCACAGATAGGAATTCATTATCTGGAGGGTTCAAAAATACCCCGTTTTGAACAGGAATAAACAGCTTGATCCCGAAGGTCTCTCAGCCATTAAAATATGTGGATAACCTAGTGGATAAATTTTTTGAAATCACTGTGCAAAGTCGATCAAAAATTGGACCATCTAGAACCAATCATATTTAACGAGAATTGTAAATTTTATTGATAGATTAGAAATGAGAGAGACTTTGGAAATTGGGTCATTGTCACAAATGAATACCTACTACTTCCAGCGGACCAAGAAAATGTCACTCTCCTGTTGTACCCAAGATTTCTCTTGGTTCTCATAAGTTGATCAACTTTGTTACGGCCACAATTATTTTTTGTAAACCTTAGATTGGCTCTGGAAATATTTTATGATATTGTTCGTATCTGCAACATCAAAGGGCGAAATAGTAGCCAATTCTCAAGGAAATGGCACTTATATAAATAATCAATATACATACTGACATCGATTCTACATTGAACAAATGACGGTTCAGTAGAAATAAGTACAAACTACTTAAATGTGTACCTAACATTAGTTATTAGTAAAATTAAAGTTTTCCATTTACCCAATGGTAAATCGTAGAGACTTTGGCACAAATACTACTTAAACTCCAATAAATCATTCCCCTTAACTTCACTACTCATTTTACATCTTACGAATAAATTATTTGTACAAGCGCATTTCCCGTTTCGTTAGCCAAAAATTTTTGTCCCCAATTCCGCAACTCCTGTGCACTGAAAACAAGTGATCCAGCTTGGATTAGAGCTAAACCCCCAGTAAGATAAAACCTGATATGTTAAGGTAAGCAAACTTTTACCAGCAAGTACCTCAGCACTGGCACGTACTACCTAACTGAGGATCTGAACTTAAAGAAAACTTGATCTAAACTAAGTAAAGTGGAGTAGGTATTGCGTTGACCAGTTATACAAGTACAAGTGTTAACTATATTTATAGTTTTGCTGCTCCAGCAACGAATAGTCGCACCGTAAAATTGATGGTACCAACTGAACCGAGTTTAGTTATTGCGAATGCAAAACTGGAGCTTTGCTCTTGAACACGAGTACCAAATTTGGGTCCAATTGTACAAGTGCAACTTAACCTAAGTTACGAAAGTGCAAGTGTTAACTATGTTCATAATTTTGCTACTCGAGCAACAAATAGTCGAAAATCGATGGTAATAACTGAACCGAGTTTAGTTGATGCGAATGCCAAACTGGAGCTTTGCTCTGGAACACGAGTACCAAATTTGGGTCCAATTGTACAAGTGCAACTTAACCTAAGTTACGCATGTGTTAACTATATCCATAATTTTGTGCTTCAACGACGAATAGTGGAACCGTAAAATTGATGGTACCAACTGAACCGAGTTTAGTTATTGCGAATGCAAAACTGGAGCTTTGCTCTTGAACACGAGTACCAAATTTGGGTCCAATTGTACAAGTGCAACTTAACCTAAGTTACGAAAGTGCAAGTGTTAACTATGTTCATAATTTTGCTACTCGAGCAACAAATAGTCGAAAATCGATGGTAATAACTGAACCGAGTTTAGTTGATGCGAATGCCAAACTGGAGCTTTGCTCTGGAACACGAGTACCAAATTTGGGTCCAATTGTACAAGTGCAACTTAACCTAAGTTACGCATGTGTTAACTATATCCATAATTTTGTGCTTCAACGACGAATAGTGGAACCGTAAAATTGATGGTACCAACTGAACCGAGTTTAGTTATTGCGAATGCAAAACTGGAGCTTTGCTATTGAACACGAGTACCAAATTTGGGTCCAATTGTACAAGTGCAACTTAATCTAAGTTACGAAAGTGCAAGTGTTAACTATGTTGATAATTTTGCTACTCCAGCAACAAATAGTCGAAAATCGATGGTAATAACTGAACCGAGTTTAGTTAATGCGAATGCAAAACTGGAGCTTTGCTCTGGAACACGAGTACCAAATTTTGGTCCAATTGTACAAGTGCAACTTAACCTAAGTTACGCATGTGTTAACTATATCCATAATTTTGTGCTTCAGCGACGAATAGTGGAACCGTAAAATTGATGGTACCAACTGAACCGAGTTTAGTTATTGCGAATGCAAAACTGGAGCTTTGCTCTTGAACACGAGTACCAAATTTGGGTCCAATTGTACAAGTGCAACTTAACCTAAGTTACGAAAGTGCAAGTGTTAACTATGTTCATAATTTTGCTACTCGAGCAACAAATAGTCGAAAATCGATGGTAATAACTGAACCGAGTTTAGTTGATGCGAATGCCAAACTGGAGCTTTGCTCTGGAACACGAGTACCAAATTTGGGTCCAATTGTACAAGTGCAACTTAACCTAAGTTACGCATGTGTTAACTATATCCATAATTTTGTGCTTCAACGACGAATAGTGGAACCGTAAAATTGATGGTACCAACTGAACCGAGTTTAGTTATTGCGAATGCAAAACTGGAGCTTTGCTCTTGAACACGAGTACCAAATTTGGGTCCAATTGTACAAGTGCAACTTAACCTAAGTTACGAAAGTGCAAGTGTTAACTATGTTCATAATTTTGCTACTCGAGCAACAAATAGTCGAAAATCGATGGTAATAACTGAACCGAGTTTAGTTGATGCGAATGCCAAACTGGAGCTTTGCTCTGGAACACGAGTACCAAATTTGGGTCCAATTGTACAAGTGCAACTTAACCTAAGTTACGCATGTGTTAACTATATCCATAATTTTGTGCTTCAACGACGAATAGTGGAACCGTAAAATTGATGGTACCAACTGAACCGAGTTTAGTTATTGCGAATGCAAAACTGGAGCTTTGCTATTGAACACGAGTACCAAATTTGGGTCCAATTGTACAAGTGCAACTTAATCTAAGTTACGAAAGTGCAAGTGTTAACTATGTTGATAATTTTGCTACTCCAGCAACAAATAGTCGAAAATCGATGGTAATAACTGAACCGAGTTTAGTTAATGCGAATGCAAAACTGGAGCTTTGCTCTGGAACACGAGTACCAAATTTTGGTCCAATTGTACAAGTGCAACTTAACCTAAGTTACGCATGTGTTAACTATATCCATAATTTTGTGCTTCAGCGACGAATAGTGGAACCGTAAAATTGATGGTACCAACTGAACCGAGTTTAGTTATTGCGAATGCAAAACTGGAGCTTTGCTCTTGAACACGAGTACCAAATTTGGGTCCAATTGTACAAGTGCAACTTAACCTAAGTTACGAAAGTGCAAGTGTTAACTATGTTCATAATTTTGCTACTCGAGCAACAAATAGTCGAAAATCGATGGTAATAACTGAACCGAGTTTAGTTGATGCGAATGCCAAACTGGAGCTTTGCTCTGGAACACGAGTACCAAATTTGGGTCCAATTGTACAAGTGCAACTTAACCTAAGTTACGCATGTGTTAACTATATCCATAATTTTGTGCTTCAACGACGAATAGTGGAAACGTAAAATTGATGGTACCAACTGAACCGAGTTTAGTTATTGCGAATGCAAAACTGGAGCTTTGCTCTTGAACACGAGTACCAAATTTGGGTCCAATTGTACAAGTGCAACTTAACCTAAGTTACGAAAGTGCAAGTGTTAACTATGTTCATAATTTTGCTACTCGAGCAACAAATAGTCGAAAATCGATGGTAATAACTGAACCGAGTTTAGTTGATGCGAATGCCAAACTGGAGCTTTGCTCTGGAACACGAGTACCAAATTTGGGTCCAATTGTACAAGTGCAACTTAACCTAAGTTACGCATGTGTTAACTATATCCATAATTTTGTGCTTCAACGACGAATAGTGGAACCGTAAAATTGATGGTACCAACTGAACCGAGTTTAGTTATTGCGAATGCAAAACTGGAGCTTTGCTCTTGAACACGAGTACCAAATTTGGGTCCAATTGTACAAGTGCAACTTAACCTAAGTTACGAAAGTGCAAGTGTTAACTATGTTCATAATTTTGCTACTCCAGCAACAAATAGTCGAAAATCGATGGTAATAACTGAACCGAGTTTAGTTGATGCGAATGCCAAACTGGAGCTTTGCTCTGGAACACGAGTACCAAATTTGGGTCCAATTGTACAAGTGCAACTTAACCTAAGTTACGCATGTGTTAACTATATCCATAATTTTGTGCTTCAACGACGAATAGTGGAACCGTAAAATTGATGGTACCAACTGAACCGAGTTTAGTTATTGCGAATGCAAAACTGGAGCTTTGCTCTTGAACACGAGTACCAAATTTGGGTCCAATTGTACAAGTGCAACTTAACCTAAGTTACGAAAGTGCAAGTGTTAACTATGTTCATAATTTTGCTACTCCAGCAACAAATAGTCGAAAATCGATGGTAATAACTGAACCAAGTTTAGTTGATGCGAATGCCAAACTGGAGCTTTGCTCTGGAACACAAGTACCAAATTTGGGTCCAATTGTACAAGTGCAACTTAACCTAAGTTACGCATGTGTTAACTATATCCATAATTTTGTGCTTCAACGACGAATAGTGGAACCGTAAAATTGATGGTACCAACTGAACCGAGTTTAGTTATTGCGAATGCAAAACTGGAGCTTTGCTCTTGAACACGAGTACCAAATTTGGGTCCAATTGTACAAGTGCAACTTAACCTAAGTTACGAAAGTGCAAGTGTTAACTATGTTCATAATTTTGCTACTCCAGCAACAAATAGTCGAAAATCGATGGTAATAACTGAACCGAGTTTAGTTAATGCGAATGCAAAACTGGAAATTTGCTCTGGAACACGAGTACCAAATTTGGGTCCAATTGTACAAGTGCAACTTAACCTAAGTTACGCATGTGTTAACTATATCCATAATTTTGTGCTTCAACGACGAATAGTGGAACCGTAAAATTGATGGTACCAACTGAACCGAGTTTAGTTATTGCGAATGCAAAACTGGAGCTTTGCTATTGAACACGAGTACCAAATTTGGGTCCAATTGTACAAGTGCAACTTAATCTAAGTTACGAAAGTGCAAGTGTTAACTATGTTGATAATTTTGCTACTCCAGCAACAAATAGTCGAAAATCGATGGTAATAACTGAACCGAGTTTAGTTAATGCGAATGCAAAACTGGAGCTTTGCTCTGGAACACGAGTACCAAATTTTGGTCCAATTGTACAAGTGCAACTTAACCTAAGTTACGCATGTGTTAACTATATCCATAATTTTGTGCTTCAGCGACGAATAGTGGAACCGTAAAATTGATGGTACCAACTGAACCGAGTTTAGTTATTGCGAATGCAAAACTGGAGCTTTGCTCTTGAACACGAGTACCAAATTTGGGTCCAATTGTACAAGTGCAACTTAACCTAAGTTACGAAAGTGCAAGTGTTAACTATGTTCATAATTTTGCTACTCGAGCAACAAATAGTCGAAAATCGATGGTAATAACTGAACCGAGTTTAGTTGATGCGAATGCCAAACTGGAGCTTTGCTCTGGAACACGAGTACCAAATTTGGGTCCAATTGTACAAGTGCAACTTAACCTAAGTTACGCATGTGTTAACTATATCCATAATTTTGTGCTTCAACGACGAATAGTGGAAACGTAAAATTGATGGTACCAACTGAACCGAGTTTAGTTATTGCGAATGCAAAACTGGAGCTTTGCTCTTGAACACGAGTACCAAATTTGGGTCCAATTGTACAAGTGCAACTTAACCTAAGTTACGAAAGTGCAAGTGTTAACTATGTTCATAATTTTGCTACTCGAGCAACAAATAGTCGAAAATCGATGGTAATAACTGAACCGAGTTTAGTTGATGCGAATGCCAAACTGGAGCTTTGCTCTGGAACACGAGTACCAAATTTGGGTCCAATTGTACAAGTGCAACTTAACCTAAGTTACGCATGTGTTAACTATATCCATAATTTTGTGCTTCAACGACGAATAGTGGAACCGTAAAATTGATGGTACCAACTGAACCGAGTTTAGTTATTGCGAATGCAAAACTGGAGCTTTGCTCTTGAACACGAGTACCAAATTTGGGTCCAATTGTACAAGTGCAACTTAACCTAAGTTACGAAAGTGCAAGTGTTAACTATGTTCATAATTTTGCTACTCCAGCAACAAATAGTCGAAAATCGATGGTAATAACTGAACCGAGTTTAGTTGATGCGAATGCCAAACTGGAGCTTTGCTCTGGAACACGAGTACCAAATTTGGGTCCAATTGTACAAGTGCAACTTAACCTAAGTTACGCATGTGTTAACTATATCCATAATTTTGTGCTTCAACGACGAATAGTGGAACCGTAAAATTGATGGTACCAACTGAACCGAGTTTAGTTATTGCGAATGCAAAACTGGAGCTTTGCTCTTGAACACGAGTACCAAATTTGGGTCCAATTGTACAAGTGCAACTTAACCTAAGTTACGAAAGTGCAAGTGTTAACTATGTTCATAATTTTGCTACTCCAGCAACAAATAGTCGAAAATCGATGGTAATAACTGAACCGAGTTTAGTTGATGCGAATGCCAAACTGGAGCTTTGCTCTGGAACACAAGTACCAAATTTGGGTCCAATTGTACAAGTGCAACTTAACCTAAGTTACGCATGTGTTAACTATATCCATAATTTTGTGCTTCAACGACGAATAGTGGAACCGTAAAATTGATGGTACCAACTGAACCGAGTTTAGTTATTGCGAATGCAAAACTGGAGCTTTGCTCTTGAACACGAGTACCAAATTTGGGTCCAATTGTACAAGTGCAACTTAACCTAAGTTACGAAAGTGCAAGTGTTAACTATGTTCATAATTTTGCTACTCCAGCAACAAATAGTCGAAAATCGATGGTAATAACTGAACCGAGTTTAGTTGATGCGAATGCCAAACTGGAGCTTTGCTCTGGAACACAAGTACCAAATTTGGGTCCAATTGTACAAGTGCAACTTAACCTAAGTTACGCATGTGTTAACTATATCCATAATTTTGTGCTTCAACGACGAATAGTGGAACCGTAAAATTGATGGTACCAACTGAACCGAGTTTAGTTATTGCGAATGCAAAACTGGAGCTTTGCTCTTGAACACGAGTACCAAATTTGGGTCCAATTGTACAAGTGCAACTTAACCTAAGTTACGAAAGTGCAAGTGTTAACTATGTTCATAATTTTGCTACTCCAGCAACAAATAGTCGAAAATCGATGGTAATAACTGAACCGAGTTTAGTTAATGCGAATGCAAAACTGGAAATTTGCTCTGGAACACGAGTACCAAATTTGGGTCCAATTGCACAAGTGGAACCTAACCTAACAATAAGCTAAAACTGAGGACTAAAACGGATTACCTAGTGGAATCATTAGCTTAGGGTCCGATTTAATTCCGCGTGGGAAAAGTACCGAGCACGTGTTCCGCGGGCCCGTCGATTTGCATTTCCCGCAAAAGCTGTCGCCGAAGGAGAGGGAGCGTCAGGTACCACCTGTTATAGAACAACTTTCCTATTCCAATGAGCCCGACGATTTTTAGAAACGCAGCAACCAAGACAACCTGTCCCGCGGGGCGGTACCGCACACGGTAAAATCTTACCCTTTGGGGGGGAAAGCGGAGCACCACACAGCGCGAAACAACTTCGACGCGGAAAAACTCTCGCGACTCGCGTTTTTCTCTGACCGGAAAAGCGGCGAAAGCACACGACACGCGCACGTCGCTCGCTCTCACAGAGGACTGAACTGAACTGGTCCGGACGCGTCGCTCGGTCGGTGTCGGTACCGAAACCCGCGGAGAGAGAGAGAGATAGAGAGAAATGGAGTGGGATATAGGGAGAAAGAGAGAGGTTTTTGACGAGAAACGCGACGTTGCCGACGAGGCGAAAAAGCTCGTAATACGAGAGCGGTTTCCGCCAAGCGGTCGCCATCTTGCGCATAGTTGCGCTATGCAGGGATTTTCCATTTTTGAATAATGTTCGAAAATGTATGTGGATTTTCGAGAAACCTCTATCTACCTTTTTAGTCCAGTAAATGAAAGCCGATAAACTCCCAAACCTGGGATAAATTCTGCAAAAGGATAAAACTGGGGGCAATTGTAGGTCTCAACTGGGTCTTTCCAAATTCGGAAAGATGTAGATCTCCGGGTCCCGGACAATGGTAAAAAATGGTCCTCAAGTTCAAAATATCCGTTTTCAGCCAATATCTCCGACAATATGGCATATAGAGAATTTTTGTTTAGATACAAAAGGAAGATCAGTGCATTAGCTACAAAAATGGTCCTTATGACTTTTTCCGAAAACTCTACAGTTTTCGAGGTAACGGCTCCGAAACGGCCGATAACAGCCCTTTACTTGTTGCTCCTGCTCGAAATCCAGGAGAGCAAATTCGAGAAATGGAGACAAAAGCGGGCGGACAAATTGTCCAATAACTCGAGTAAAAATGGATATTGTTTGATGATTCAAAATTCACGTGAAAGAGAAAACCCATAGCTATGTTATCCTGGGTCTCGGGCCTCATTTTTATTTTTCTTGAATGTTGGAAGAGCTGGCTAAATTTTTATGTCTTCGTTATTCCACGACTTTTAGAAAATTCATCCATATTTTAATAAATAATAGTAATTTAGTCGGGTCTTTCTTGATAATGGGTCTCCAAAACCTATCGAAGGAGCCCATCGCTGTAATTGTCGTTACATTCTCCAAGAATCTTGATCATATTGACAAACTCTACTGGCGTGTAGTCAGCCATTTTCGTGGTCCTACTGTCACTTGATCGTGATCTGGACACGTTTTGATCTGACTGAGACTTGAAATTGACCTGTAGGTTGGACTTGGCCTGACTGTGACTAGGCCTTGACCCGACCAGCACCAGGCTTGAATCTGATCTTGACATGGTCAAGCCAAGGTCACATAAAGGTCAAAGCTGAAAAGTGTCTTCTAACGAGAAATCAAAGCATTTACGAAAGAAAATGTTTCATACAAGGGATACGTATTTTTTATCATAGAATCCGAATATGACAAAAAATGTGTTTCCACCAAAAAAAAACTAAATTTGACCTTGTTTTGACCTTGAAAATGCATTTCAAGGTCAACGAAAAGGTTAGTTTTGGGTGGCCCCCTTCGAGTCCTAGAACTTTTGTCTGAACAATTTTTCGCTAAATTGCATACTATCTAAAGAGATATTAGGGGTGGTACATTGAAATGGGACACCCAGTATAGCCGAGTTCCACTCTATAGCCAAAAGCTGTTGTGAAATGATTTTCGTATAATGCAAGCCTCAAAGTTAAAGAAATTATACCAAAAATCATCGAAGACATTTAGAACTGAAATTTCTGAATTTCAGAAAAATCTGAATTCTTATCGACTTGAAGGGCCAACACTAACATTGAGCCAAAATTGCTTTAGCAACCTCCTGGTTCATTTCATATACCGGAATTCGACCTCATCGATAGAACACTTCTTTGGGATATATCCCAAAAATTTCCTCCTGATACCTCCGGAAACCTGGCAACGCTCCCAGCCTCTCTCTCCATGGACCTCTGGTGCTCTCGCTTTAAACGGACGTTATCTCCGGCGGGCCGTCTCGTCAAGAATAGCCCCGGCCGGCACAATGACGACTCTTAAAACGTTACGCCGTGTATCCTTTTTCGCTAACGCCGGGAGCCGGGGGATTCCACCGTGAGATTCCAGACGAGGAATGTAGCCGGACGCCACTGGTTATTAGTACCGACGGTTCAAAAATCTCTCTGGTCTGATAGTACCCCGCGATTCCGTGGATCCAGGTTAATATTCTCTTCGCCGTCTGTCTGTTATCAGATTACGGGGGGATTTTGACGCTTTTTACGGCTTTGAATAATTTTATTAGCTCTAAGGAGAGATTGGGTGGCGGATAGTGAAGAGCCAAGTATTGTCTGTGGCTTCGTGATCGTCGTCGAGAGGGATGAGTGGTGTCAGAAATTAACGGGAGATAAGACGTGTTGGCAGACATCGTGACAAGGACTTGAATTGGGATTTATCGCCTGTAAAGTGATTCCGGAATTGAAAGACGAAAATGGGTGAGAAGGCCCATTTAGGTTAGAATAGATTAGAGACAAATTTGATTTCTACCGACGGAATTTTTGATTTTGGGTTTTAATTCTAACAGAATCACGTGGATAAATACTTTCATTTTATCGATTCATCAATAACTCTTCATGTAAGATTGTTGTTACATAACCCATTTCTAATTTCTCATAATATTCAATAATTTTATGAGTTATACTTCTAGCCCGAAATCGCCACCCCTGGAGCTGGCAACCGACAATACAAACAATTATAACACGAGTTGCCACTAAACAGTTAGCGCAGCGCGATAATTGGCCATCCGGATCGTTCGGTTTTTCGACGTTCATACTTCTCATTCGAGCGAAGCTAGCGATGAGATAGCTATGCTTCCAAAATTCTTCCCTCAAATCTTGAACTCTACTTCTTGAGTATTTTGCTTCACATTTTAAGAGTTGCATCTCTAAACTATTTCACTAATAATTCCTATTTATCTCACACTTTTCAAAATTTCGAAAATTAAATTTTGAAAGAATTTGAAAGTCTTGAAAGTTTCTTCCTTCAACGTTCCAAAATTTACATTTTAGACAGACACTAATTTCATTTCTGTGTTGGTCTCTATTAAATTGAGCCAATTTCACTTCTAATTCCTAAAAACTGTTCCCTTCAACTATCCAAAAAAATCAATTTTGGATAAATTTTAGTTCTTATGGTAAATATTGTGTCAGTTTGAATTTTAAAGCAACATTAACTTTATGCTAGTTTTTGCAAACCTAGATTGAACCAATGTAATTTCTATTCTTTGATTACTTTCTGATGCTTCCTTTTTTAAAACTGGATTTTTAAAATAATTCTTGAATCTTTGTTTACTCAAATCTCGAAAAGTTTAATTTTCACCAAATATCGATTATTAATCCTGCATTCTCTCTGCTTTATAGTTTGAAATATAAATTTTAAAACAATTTTATAAGCAATTTTGGAAATTTCCTTTTTACTTTCTCATATGAGGTACTCATACAGGGTGTGTTAGGGGTTTGACTGCCTTTATTTTAACAGGCGATAGTCTTCACCAAAATAAATAAAAAAACCTTTTATAGCAGGGGTCCTAAAACCAACCGTTTTCGAAAAAAAAATTAGCAAACTTCTAATTTTAAGGTGTAAAAATTCGGTTTTATTAGAGGATCTCACATAATTTTGTACATGAAATGACCATATTTAAGAATTCAAATTTTTCTTTAAAGAATAAAAAATATTTCCAATCAATACAACTCGATAAAGTGGCTATGATGTGGTGTGGCAACACCGGGAATTTATCGCACGCGTCGCGAAACATTGACCAGCACAGCTGTTAACATGTATACGTATCTTTTCTTCTCGGTGTTGCCAAGTTGTGGTGAAATGCCTTGATAAAATAACTCGACTTTTCTCGAAAACGGTTGGTTTTAGGACCCCCGTCATATAAGATTTTTTGTTTGTTTTGATGAATACTATCACCTATTAAAATAAAGGCAGTCAAACCCCTAACACCCTGTATATGAGAGAGTATTGTAATCGGGTCGATTTTTCTAAATTGAGTTATTAGCATTTCTGAACGTTTTGATGTCCCCTGAGTCCAAAAAACTTATTTTTGAAACACCGTCTGTATGTATGTGTGTATGTCTGTGGTAGGATTTTCTCAAAAACAAAACACCACAAACAGTCCAAACTTTGTATTTTGACTTTGTACCATACCAGGACATGAAAATAAGCGTTTCATTAAAATTGGCCGGGATTAAAGGGTAGTTTACTCTTGTCATTTTTCAATTTTTTGAATTTTTCCCGAAATTTGCTCCAAGAAATTTTATAAAATTTTGAGTACCTATTCTACATTAGATATAATATATAAAAAAAAGTTTTGTAACGTTTTTGGCTAAATCTACTATAAGGAGTACTTTATAGGTACTTGTCGTTTTTCGGTTTGTTGCTTAAGTTAACCCCTATATATGAGAAAGTACTCTGATGAACACATCACGATTTTGTTCATCTCTTAACAATTTTTTACCAATTTACCAAATTTTTTGCAAATGATAATTCTACTTATGAGTATTTCCTTCTTCATCTCTTGAAAGTTGCAATTTGAAACAATTTTAGCAATTTATCTTCCCCATTTTTCAGAGTCCTAATGGTCCTATAGATAGTCAGAAACAGAAATAAATATTCAGAAAATTGAATTTTATAACTCAAAAACTGTGTTGGAGTACAGAAGAAGAACCAAAAGTGGCTGGAAGAACAGAAGATAGAATTTAATCTGTCACACATTTCTTGATATAAACCATCTTTTCTGTTTAATTTGGTTGAGATCAGAAATAATTTTTGAAGTAATCAATGAGTCCAAAAAGGGTAAAATAGAAGGATAATAATGATATTCAAAGACGACTCATGGGAAAGAGAGGAAACACCAAATCAAACACGGAAAAAGGAACGACTATGAGGAACACAGGAAAGCTGTATGGATAGAAACAACACAGCAGATTATGTGGACACTTCTGAAGCAATACCTTCACTCTAAACGAATTCTCAAATTATTCTTAAAACTGCCTTCCCTTGCGATTGGTTATTGGAACCAGTTAACAATGAAGTTCCAGTGATGTTTATATATGCTCTGTTCAAAACAAATCCCGATACACGTCATTTTGAAGACGTCAGAATCATTCAATACTACCAACTTGATATAGTCACAGGACATCGCAATTTATGTGTTCCGTGTATATTTCAGGTCGACAATGTGTATTCTGTGTATTCTCAACCTAAAATATACGCGGAACACATAAATTGCGATGTCCTGGGACTATATCAAGTTGGTAGTATTGGATGTTTGGTGACGTCAGCGAAATGACGTGCATCGGGATTTGTTTTGAACAGAGTATACATGCCTTATAAGGTATATATGGTTTTATGTTCATAGTAAACCGCGAAGATTAAATTTTCCACAAATTGCGTTCCTAATTTGATATGCCCTAATTTGTATAAGAAATCATTATAAAATAAATTGAAGTGAGCGACTCTACTTTTATGGCAAATCAGCGATATAAATCCCACTACAGCTTCGTCCGATAAAACTGAAAGTCCTGTACGAATCCCATAAAACAAAGCTCGAGCGTCGACGTAAATTTCGTCGATTAATCGCACATTCCCCAATAAACCACCTGTAGATTTTGATCGATCCGAGCGTGGGCAATTTTTGGCGAGAGCGAATTTCGAGATGTCACACGTCACACATTACAAACGAGCGCTAATCCGTTTTTGACGTTGTCACATTACGGCAACGCGACCCGATAAATCGCCGAGGAAAAAACACATGTTCGCGTGGGTCATACGAGACAATATCGCCTTTGATATCGCGATATTTGTCATAGGTAGCACCTACTTATTAAGAGAGGAATATGGTAACGAGCGCCGCGGAGTGACTCACGCGGATTTTAGGTTAAAGCGAGTTTCTTTTTAAATTTTCGAACAGGACCTGACAAGTGTGTATCCTTAACGCTTCGAAAAAACGTTACGTGAACCTTCATTTATATGTACGAGCTTCCTCGTTTTCTGTAACAGTCGACCTTTAAATTCCGCATACGAAATCAGCATCTGAACTACCATAGAGTTATTCGCATTATTGGCAGGTTGATTGTTTTTCGTCGATGACTGTGACGGTTATTCGATATCGACGGTAATTATCGAAATTGATACTTTGTATAGTTCTCGCGACGATGATGAATTATTCAGGAGTGTTTAATCAGCGATTAGAAATTTGGACAGGGCGTTATTAATCACACCGATAAATAAAAGCGAGTTGTGATTTGGAAACACAATATAAATCTATAAAGTGAGCGGTGAATACTCGATCAGGCAGACGTAGTAGGGTCTGTTCTAGTGGATCGTCACGAGCAGTTGAACAAAACGCGTTAGTGGGAAGATTCATACATGGAAATATTGTTTGAGAAGTACATGGCATGATTCGTTGATCCATGGTTCACATACAAGCACAACAATTGTTATACAACAATGTTACCAATGCGCGTTTCTAGCGAAATAAATAGGAGGTTGTAACGGTTACTTTTTTAGTACGGCTCTGGACGCCGGAAATCGCTCGTTTATAGGCAAGTAAATGATGCGGAGCTAATTACTCGTCCCCGCGATAACGGATCAACTCCGAATTTCACCTTGAGTTAGCCTCGGAATGAACCTTTATAGAGACACTAAAATCAAAGTTGGGGATGGGAAACTATTGGAGATATTCCCGTGTAAAGATAATGTTAATTATTCCCCCCTCGCGGTAAAGGGCGAAGAGCCTAAGTCAACATTACATTCCGAAAATATGCGACCACGAGCGTAGAGCGTGATATGGTGTGATAGGTGGGGAACCAATGAGAGCGCCGTACCACGCGTAGGCAACGGTAGAGATGGTAAATTTTGAGAGAAGGGACGAGCAGAAAGGACCAAGCTGTCAGCGCCGAACCACGTTCAATTTAGCCGGAATTTGAGGTTAACTTGAAAGTTGGTAGCTTGGCACTGGGTGAAGGTCATCTGATTTAGAGGTTAATGTTTGAAGTGAAGTAAACAAGAAGTCTGCGTACTTCTATTGATCAGTTGCCTAGTAAATTTGTATAGTGAAGTGTAGACCAGTGAATAGGGAAACACGAACGTGCTTGAACGGCGTTCCTTGGATCATCAACTTCCGACTTCAGCGTCAAAGCCTTTACGACCTGCAGTGTGGCTATATCCGACAACGAACGTGGCCAGTCAACAGGACCCCCTACGCACGAGGGCGATAGAGCCTGCGTGAGTGCGCCTCTCTTCGACAAGCCGATAAACCCTGATCAGGTATCGTTTTTTATATTGGTCGACCAATTTATAGTGACACTTATAAGTGAAGTATCTGTACATTTGATTTGTTGCATCTTCTGAAGGACTGTTAGTAACACTATTTTCTTTTGCTTGTTTACGTTGCCCACAGTTAACCGTAAACCGTTGTTCGGTAGGCGTTCCCTGTAGAGAACAGTTAACTCAGGGTAACGTAACATTAGGGTTATGTTAGCGAAGCGACCATAACAATTACGAAGTCAATTTGGATAAGGTCATAGACATTATTTTCGCTGGTTAGTCTAGTGTATTGTTGGTTGCCTCCTTATAGGCGTAAGTGAATTTATGGTATACCGAATTTATTAATGCGGCTTATTTCTTCTGTTAATGTGTTGATCGAAAATGTATGTATAACCTATAACTGGAATTAAATCTCAGTGTAACCATCATCATTCGTTTGAACGTTAATTGAATTCTCCCCACGACCCAGGAATTGATAAATCAAACAAAGGGAACTCATTGCACGCAGAGCTAGTCGTGGCAATTGTTCGTTCTCTTTTAAATAATTCAACAATATAAAATTATAATTACTAAAGAGAGCGTTACAAATTGGCGCACAACGTCTGGGGCTCGTGAAGAGAATAATAGATGTTGGTTGAGAGATTTAGTTTCTTTGTAAACTTTGATAAGATTTGTTATATATTGGTGGTTTTGTAAACTCGTCTCTCCTTCAAAATGGAACCAAAAATGCAAGTGGGTGATTTGTTAAAAGAAATGTTGATATTTGAACTAAAAAGTAGAGGTATTCCGGTGGATGATTCGAAAACGGTGGATTGTTTGAGAAGTGTGCTACGACAAGTAGTTTTTATGGACGGTAAATCGGGTAGTGAAATAGAAATGGAACTTATTTTTGATTCCGAAAAGACTATCATTAGCAAATATATAACGGAAATTAAGGAATCACTGAAGAGTAACAATGAGGCTGAACATTCCCGGGCGCAATCGAGATTATTTCACTTGAATTATCGACTCAATTATATTTTGAATACGGATGTGACTGAAGAACAACGTAAAGAACTAGTCAACTTGTTAGTAGAAACCTTGTACTTATTAGATCAATTTAGACTAGAGACGGTAGAACGAACTCAGGTTGAATCAAGGGTAAATACAGAGACGAATGTCACAGCTAGTATTCCTTTAACTAGGACTCGTGTAGAGAAATGGGGAATAACGTTTAATGGGGAAAAGACTTGCTCAGTGTATAATTTCTTAGAGCGTGTTGAAGAACTTCGACTCGCTCGTGGTTTGACGGAGGGTGAACTATTCGCTTCAACCATCGACCTGTTCTCAGGAAAAGCGCTTGTATGGTATCGTGCAAATAGACATAGGTTCGACGATTGGAAAAGTTTGTCGGAATTATTGCGCAGACACTTTGAACCTCCTGATTATCGGGCGCGCTTATTTAAAGAAATCCTAGACCGAACACAAGATCCATCGGAAGGGATCATTGAATATCTATCCACAATGCAAGCGCTGTTTAGGCGATATGGTGACGCTACCGAGCCAGTTAAATTTGATATTATTACTCGAAATTTGGCCCCGTTTTATATCACTCAGTTAGGAACGGTAAATTCACTCATTGAACTTGAAGAGGAGTGTTTAAAGTTAGAAGCCAAGAAGTTTAGGGCTGAGCATTATGTTCCACCTCCCCGGCGCAGTAACGATTGTGTAGAACCGGAGTTAGCTTTTGTTTCAGCAAACGCATTAGTACCTAGGGCTCGAATAAATTCCAATGGTAATGTAAATTTGGTAACTGACGTTTCTCGTCCGGGCCCGAGCGGAAACCGTCGGGATCAATGCTGGAATTGCCAACAATTCGGGCATTTCTCTATTAACTGTCCTGCGGAACGAAAGCGAGTGTGCTTCGGCTGCGGAAAAGAAAATTTTACGATCCGTACTTGCCCTCAATGCAATTCAAAAAACTTGCGGCGCGGTGTCATGCCTCCAAAGATTTTGTCAATCGACATGGCACCGGAAGATTCACAAGAATAGAAAGTGACACTAAACCCTTACCGCAGTTAGCCGTTTTAACTAATCAATTTGAGCCCAGTCCCAATCAGGTTTGTGTTTATCCGGATGCACCTTGTCACGATAAATCTAATCCGTATATCCCTACTATTGAAGAATGGAATGATTGGTTGAAACGTGTGAAAGAGTTCTATCAAAGTTCGCAACTGGCCCCTATTTGTGTACCGGTGTCGGGAGACAACCGACCCTACTTGAATGTACTGATATGTGGTAGTACCATTACTTGTCTGTTGGATACTGGTGCGTCGTATAATGTTATTGGAAGTCATGGGATGGAATTACTTCGGAGGGCAGGTGTGGAAATTGACTCAAGGCCAGCACCCATACTAGTCACTACGGCGGATGGTTCTTCTCAGGAGGTGATAGGGGAGGTGTTCCTTCCTGTCACAATGGACTTTGTTACTAAACTGGTTTCGTTCTTAATAATCCCTTCGATTACGGCTCCTTTTATATTGGGAATTAATTTTGGTAAACAATTTAATGTCATTTTGGACTTTGCAAATAATCAATGGTCTATTGGAGAGCCCGTCACGAAAGGAATTGATGCCATCAATGCTATTACCCCTAGTACCGCCTTAACAACTGAACAAAGTCAATCATTAGGTGAAGCCATTGATCGGTTTAAAGCAATTTCACTGCCTAAACTGGGCCGAACCTCATTAGTTGAACACTATATTGATACTGGCGATGCTCGTCCCTTTAAACAGCGTCAATATTTGTTAAGTCCGGCCATGCAAGAGCACCTACATAAGGAAGTGCAAGAAATGTTGGAATTGGGAGTGATTCAACCCTCCAAGTCGCCTTGGTCCTCCCCTCTGCTCTTGGTCAAGAAGAAAAACGGCGAATTACGAGCATGTTTCGATGGTCGTAAACTTAATTCTGTCACTATTAGAGATTCATACCCTCTTCCCCAGGTCGATTCTATATTAAATAGGTTGCGAGATGCTAGGTACTTAACATCCATTGATCTTAAAAAGGCTTTTTGGCAAATCCCGTTAGAAAAATCTTCTAGAGAAAAGACTGCCTTTTGCGTGCCCGGTATGGGTTTATTTGAATTTACGGTTATGCCTTTTGGACTGTCTAATAGCCCCCAGACTTTGCAACGCACCATGGAAAGAGTGCTTAGAGGTGATTTGTTTGGCGATCAAGTTTTCGTATATTTGGATGACATCATTATAGCATCTCCAACTTTCAATGAACATATACAGACTTTGAATTGTGTCCGAGATCGATTAATGGAAGCAGGTTTCTCTATCAACTTGGAAAAATGTGAATTTTGCCGACCCTCTCTCTCCTTTTTGGGATTTATCGTGGACCAGGATGGCCTGCGTACTAGTCCGGACAAGGTGTCAGCTATCGTTGACTTTAAGCCTCCGACGAATACCACCGAGATTAAAAGATTGATTGGCATGATTTCCTATTATAGGCGGTTTATGAAAAACTTTTCCACGATAGCAGCTCCCATAACTGGTCTTTTGAAATCTAAAAAGAAAGGTCAATCGGTTGTATGGACCCCAGAGGCGGATGAAGCTTTGGCAACGATCAAGTCAATGATTACCTCTGCTCCCGTTTTGGCTTCCCCTAATTTTAACCAACCTTTCTTTATTCAAACTGATGCATCTAATGTCGGTCTAGGAGCTGTTTTATTTCAGAAAATTGAATCTAAGGAACATCCCATTGCCTTTGCTAGTCGATCCCTAACTGCTACTGAACGGAAATACTCTGCCACTGAAAGGGAATTATTAGGTATCATTTTTGGTATAGAGAAATTTAGAGGTTATGTCGAAGGTACAGTTTTTACCGTTATTACAGATTGCGCTTCCTTAAAGTGGTTGAATAACCTTCGAGAACCTACTGGTCGTCTCTCGCGTTGGAGCTTAAAGCTGTCCCAATTTACGTTCGAAGTGCAACACCGTCCTGGTAGTAAAAATGTTGTTCCGGATGCTTTGTCTAGAGATATTCAAGTGCTCACTTTTACCGATTGGAAATTGGATCGTTGGTATGAAAACATGATCAGTCAGATTGTTGATTCTCCTGACCACTTCCCTGAGTTTCGAGTGGAACAGGATCGAATATATAAACATCTTCCTAGCCCCCTGCCTACTGAGTCAAATCTTCCGGATTGGAAGCTGGTAGTACCCACTGACCTTCGGCCTTTAGTCCTAGATAAATTTCATAATGATCCTACTGCGGCCCATTTAGGTACTGCTAAGACTCTTGCTCGTATTCAAGAATTCTACTACTGGCCTAAAATGCGAATAACTGTTAGTAAATTCGTGAAGAATTGTAAAATTTGTGCCTCCCAAAAGAGTGAGAATGTGGCTCGTCCTGGCTTTATGGGCAGTCAAAAGAAAGTAAGTTATCCTTTTCAAGCTATATCTATGGATTTACTAGGGCCCTTTCCGGCTAGCAAGAAGGGAAACCAATATGTTCTGGTAGTGACCGATCAATTTACGAAATTTGTGTTAGTCCACCCACTCCGTCGTGCAGTTACTAGTGCCATCATTCAATACCTACGTACAAATGTCTTTCTGCTGTTTGGTGTTCCCGAAATAGTTATGTGTGACAATGGAGTGCAATTTAAGTCCCGTGAAATGAGGAAGTTCCTTGATCAATACCAAGTGCCTAAAATCTGGTTTAATGCCCATTATCACCCTCAAGTCAACCCAACCGAACGGGTGAACCGTGTGTTAGTTACGGCCATTTCTTCCTATATTAAGGATAATCATAGGACATGGGATGAGAAGCTGCCTGAAATTGCTCAAGCTTTGCGTTTGGCCAAACATGAGGTCACTCAATTGCCACCCGCCTATTTAGTCTTTGGTCGGCATGTGCCAGTTTCTGGAAATTTCTATGGGTCTTCTGTTAATTCTAACGATTTCGAGATTAAAAATAACCTCTTTTGGGCCAAGGACATGTCAATGTTGCCAGAATTACACGATGAAGTTAAGGAACGTCTCCGTCGAGCCTACGAAGTTAATGCTCGCCAGTATAATTTGAGGAAACGCCCCCTTTCTTTTGAACTTGGTGATAAGGTCTGGAAAAAGAACTATTTCTTGTCAAATGCAGCTAACTACTTTTCAAAAAAATTAGCACCCAAATATTCTGAGTGCACGGTAACGAAGGTAGTCTCTCCCTTGGTATATGAGTTAGTTGACGAACATGGTAAGTCAGCTGGACGCTGGCACGTAAAAGATCTTAAACCATATCAATGTTCTGATGGGGAATCGGGCACTGATGGCCTAACCCCTCCCCCACTAACCTAAACTTATCATCTACAATGGGTTTTCTTGGTCCTCCCCACTTTCCAAAGGATACAAGTGGCGCCCAAAATTTTCCTTTTTTCTTTTTCACTCCCTATTTTTTTTATGACTGGCGACTTTGTGAGTTTGCTTCTTTAGGTATCTTCTAAGGTTTGTTGCTCTGCAGGTGGGGGCTGTGTTCTAGAATACCACTGCACCGGGTCCGCGGTTGAGGTAAGAGTCCTCTAAGGTTTGTTGCTCTGCAGGTGGGGGCTGTGTTCTAGAATACCACTGCACCGAGTCCGCGGTTGAGGTAAGAGTCCTCTAAGTGTTTGGTTTGGTTGTATTGTGATTTGTCATTCTCGTTTCTTGGGGATATTTGATGTCTTTTATGGTTAAAATTTTGATGGTACACTGTTCTCGATTGGTTGCAGTCTGGCTTGAGTGTGGCTAGTGTTGGCCTTGGGCGGATGGTACGATACCACCGATCCTATGTTCTCGTTGGATGGGGATACTATAATTTTCTTTAAAGGGTTAATATTGACTGGAAGATCAAATTAGGCATTGGTCGTTTCTACTGGGTCGTTTTGAGTGCGTAAAGCCATTGGATCATTTTGAGTGCGTAAAGCCATAAGAGTGGCCGATGATCCGGTCCCTTCAGGGCCACCCCGAACGTACGTGGACTATGCGGTCCACATTTTACCCAAAAAGCGCTTTATTTATAAGTCTGTTGATAGGGGCAGCTCAGATAGAGCTTTAAGGAGCGTTTAGGCACCTATCAGCAGCCGGCTGGAACCGGGCATTGGACCTGGTTCGCCGAGTGTGAATGCTAGGGAATTCTAGGTGCGCTCTTGGACTAATATTTTAACTTCTTCACCCCTTTCGGCCTTTTATTTCAAAATTTTGTCGCTACGGCGGGTCCTTGAGCGTACGCGGTTTCGACCATAGATAAGTTGTCGGTGTGAAAGTGTGATTGTGTATGTTTATCGCGTATTCGTCGAGATCCCCTGATGACGGGTGATATTACTGCTGAGGTATGGAAGTGTGAACGTCTATCGGTCTGGGACGACCTCTTTCGGAGGAGAAGGGGAGTGTAACGGTTACTTTTTTAGTACGGCTCTGGACGCCGGAAATCGCTCGTTTATAGGCAAGTAAATGATGCGGAGCTAATTACTCGTCCCCGCGATAACGGATCAACTCCGAATTTCACCTTGAGTTAGCCTCGGAATGAACCTTTATAGAGACACTAAAATCAAAGTTGGGGATGGGAAACTATTGGAGATATTCCCGTGTAAAGATAATGTTAATTATTCCCCCCTCGCGGTAAAGGGCGAAGAGCCTAAGTCAACATTACATTCCGAAAATATGCGACCACGAGCGTAGAGCGTGATATGGTGTGATAGGTGGGGAACCAATGAGAGCGCCGTACCACGCGTAGGCAACGGTAGAGATGGTAAATTTTGAGAGAAGGGACGAGCAGAAAGGACCAAGCTGTCAGCGCCGAACCACGTTCAATTTAGCCGGAATTTGAGGTTAACTTGAAAGTTGGTAGCTTGGCACTGGGTGAAGGTCATCTGATTTAGAGGTTAATGTTTGAAGTGAAGTAAACAAGAAGTCTGCGTACTTCTATTGATCAGTTGCCTAGTAAATTTGTATAGTGAAGTGTAGACCAGTGAATAGGGAAACACGAACGTGCTTGAACGGCGTTCCTTGGATCATCAACTTCCGACTTCAGCGTCAAAGCCTTTACGACCTGCAGTGTGGCTATATCCGACAACGAACGTGGCCAGTCAACAGGACCCCCTACGCACGAGGGCGATAGAGCCTGCGTGAGTGCGCCTCTCTTCGACAAGCCGATAAACCCTGATCAGGTATCGTTTTTTATATTGGTCGACCAATTTATAGTGACACTTATAAGTGAAGTATCTGTACATTTGATTTGTTGCATCTTCTGAAGGACTGTTAGTAACACTATTTTCTTTTGCTTGTTTACGTTGCCCACAGTTAACCGTAAACCGTTGTTCGGTAGGCGTTCCCTGTAGAGAACAGTTAACTCAGGGTAACGTAACATTAGGGTTATGTTAGCGAAGCGACCATAACAATTACGAAGTCAATTTGGATAAGGTCATAGACATTATTTTCGCTGGTTAGTCTAGTGTATTGTTGGTTGCCTCCTTATAGGCGTAAGTGAATTTATGGTATACCGAATTTATTAATGCGGCTTATTTCTTCTGTTAATGTGTTGATCGAAAATGTATGTATAACCTATAACTGGAATTAAATCTCAGTGTAACCATCATCATTCGTTTGAACGTTAATTGAATTCTCCCCACGACCCAGGAATTGATAAATCAAACAAAGGGAACTCATTGCACGCAGAGCTAGTCGTGGCAATTGTTCGTTCTCTTTTAAATAATTCAACAATATAAAATTATAATTACTAAAGAGAGCGTTACAAGGTAAGGGAGCGAGCTAACAGAAGAAGGCACTCTCTATCTTTCTCTCTCACTCTAAAGAATAACGTGCGTGACGCCCTGAATATTTTCTCCATGACGATCTAGTCGAATAGATGGGAGGTTTTATTTCCCTTCAATTGCTACATAACAATTGTTATGGACATCAATTGCAGCTGTGAGGCGATTTCAATATCAATTGTTACGGATTTGGACCTTTTATTTGCTGTGGTGTTTGAACTGCATGCTCTCATATCAATCTAGATGTCTTCAATAATTGTTACGCTTGTGTAGTGACGCTTACTGAATAGGCCCCATTGGCCAGGAAATATCACGTAAAAATGGAACTTCCCATGTTCAATAAATGATTTTAAAATATTTGCTGCTACCCTAGAACAGTGTTTATTTGAAATGAACGATGTTTGAATGAATTTGAAAATTTTGAAAAATGAGTGATAATAATAACGAAAGTATTGGAGAAATTTTGAAGACAAATAGAGAAAGTATGTGGCGAAAAGATATCTCACGTGTAAGAGTTCTTCTGAACAGTAACTGACGATGACTAGTGTTCCGAAATTGAAACGGTTTTATTTCCCTTCAATTGCTACATAACAATTGTTATGGACATCAATTGCAGCTGTGAGGCGATTTCAATATCAATTGTTACGGATTTGGACCTTTTATTTGCTGTGGTGTTTGAACTGCATGCTCTCATATCAATCTAGATGTCTTCAATAATTGTTACGCTTGTGTAGTGACGCTTACTGAATAGGCCCCATTGGCCAGTAAATATCACGTAAAAATGGAACTTCCCATGTTCAATAAATGATTTTAAAATATTTGCTGCTACCCTAGAACAGTGTTTATCTGAAATGAACGATGTTTGAATGAATTTGAAAATTTTGAAAAATGAGTGATAATAATAACGAAAGTATTGGAGAAATTTTGAAGACAAATAGAGAAAGTATGTGGCGAAAAGATATCTCACGTGTAAGAGTTCTTCTGAACAGTAACTGACTATGACTAGTGTTCCGAAATTGAAACAACTGATCCTAAAAGTTATGAAAAATTCCTGAATTATGAAATTCCTGAAAATCCTGAAGCAAAGTATTATTAAAAAAGACAAATCGAGTTACCAAATTATTTAATGGAAAATGATATTTTGATTCATTGATATCATTGAAGCGAGGATAAGGTACTTAGTTATTAATATGAAGTTTGGAATATTCTAGAAATCAGTAAGAGGACCAAATAAAACAATATACAGGGTGTTAGGGGTTCGACTGCCTTTTTCTTAATAGGTGATAGTATTCATCAAAACAAACAAAAAAAACCAGGTATCCTAAAACCAACCGTTTTCGAGAAAAAAATTAGCAAACTTCTAATATTAAGGTGTGAGAATTCAGTTTTGTTAAAGAATGTCACATAATTATCTACATGAAATGACTATGAGATGTATTCTTTTAAAGTATTTATGTTTAATTTGTAACAAAACAATCTTTTCCTTAAAGAATAATTTTTTTCTTCCAATCAATAGAACTCGATAGAATGGCTACGATGTGGTGTGGCAACACCGCGAAGGTATCGCACGCATCGCGAAATGAGAGCCAGACAGTGACACTAGTGACAGTGTGCATCTTTGAATTCGAAAGATACGTGTGATCGTTACGGATTCTTTTCGGTGCGTGTAAATTTTTCGGTTCTTAAAATATTCAGTATACGTGAATATCACGATATGCTATTAATTTACGGGGAGGCGCATTGTAGTTCTACAAGTGCATGTCGTATCTATCACGAACGATTTCCTCAACGGCGACCGTAGAACATTTGTGAAGTGAGAGGACAACGGTGGACATTTTGAACGCATGCTGTAATAACCAGGTAAATATTGAAAATTACAACATATCAATAACAGCATGATCATTTTCTAATGCTGTTAGTGGCCCTGAATTACTAATTGCTATTGATTTACCATTTATACATGCAAGTGTAATAATTACATAATTGAATCAATTGGAATCACTTACAATTATTTCGTTTAATATTACGTACAGCGTAAAGACGGCATTTAGGAAGAGTTCGCAAAAACGTTAACCTCGCACGATCAGCTGTGTACACGTCATGTTTACCGAGAGCCAACACCAAAAACGTCATGTTTACGTTTCCTTTCTTGTCGGTGTTGCCAAGTTGTGGTGAAATACCTTGACAAAATAACTCGACTTTTCTCGAAAACGGTTGGTTTTAGGACCTCCGATATATAAGGTTTTTTTTGTTTGTTTTGATGAATACTATCACCTATTAAAAAAAGACAGTCAAACCGCTAACACCCTGTAGGTAGGCGTTGTCGAAGTTATAGATTATTGCATTTGTTTCTTGCATTACAGTGTTATTTCGTAGAAATGAAATCAATGATTTTATATCGGTAGTTAGTTGCATCTTTCAGTGACTTTAAAAAATTGGCGATGCGTACAACTTTCTGATAATTTGTTATAAACATTCACCAGTAGATATCACTAAATTTGTGATATCGCCTTTGATTTAAATTTGGATGTTTCAGGTTGATACAATCCATCATCAGCCAATACATCTGCAAAAAGGGTATTGAAATGGTTGAGATTAAGTCAAAAAGTTTGAAATAAATGATAGTTTGCAAAGTAAATGTTCTCTCCTTTAAATATTGCGGCTAGTGATAGCATCCCATTTAAATAAAAGCAGATATGAAGTACAACATATATAGAGTTCATAGTCACGTAAATGCAATTCAAACATAACTTCTTACAGCTACTTACATGGCTTAATTGTGCCTACTGCACCACCATTTTCCTATGTGGAAATTTTCATAAACTGAGCTTTCTGCCTTCCATTTTCCGAATCACGATCATTGTTGAAAATATTTAAAAAGATGTTTTTCGGTAGGAGGAAAATCTGATGAAACGCATGAAATAAAATGTCCCACAAAAACTTTGAATCATTAAATATGTATAGACGTTAAAATGCCGTGTTCAATTTTCACATTGTCCGACAATAGTTACTTACATGAAAGTGAGGAAAATCTCACATTACTGTGTGCAAAATGTATTTTAAAGCTCCGAGTCAAGTAAGAGATTTTACTGACGTGTTTTGTATTACATTTTTCCGGAAATCGTAAAAAAACGAAATTTACAAATTTTAGAAAAATGTTTACAAATTCCACAAAAATCAAGTTTTCAAAAAATTTCATCAATTTTGTGCGTGTGCTGTGAAAACAGTCTATTTCGCGTCTTGTAAAGTCTTTACAGTACTATTCCGGAAAATTCCATTTTCCTGGTCGGAAAATGTTGTTTCCAAGACGATTTCCGGAAAAATGCATTTTCCGATTTTCCAGTCCGACACGACACGACACAAGTCAGTTTAGTGACGATGCAAAATGTAGTAGGTAATAACTTACTGTCGGACACAAAAATTATGTCTCTAAAAGTAGTACTTAATGTTTGGTACATATGCTGGACAAAATATATCGGGCTGAATTTAGTCGGACAAAAACATTAATTTTCAACATTGCACTGTTGTCACTTTGTTAATAATAGCATTTTGTTTCGGTTTTTAGTGCGTAACGTCACATATATATTATTCCCCTTATAAATTGCATTTATGTCGACTTTCGTATCAAATATGCTTCTTACTACAACACACATCCTCAATCTCACGTTACGTTACACGTTCTTTTTAAAATTTAAAGCCACCAGCGACGTAGTCACAATCCGACGATTAATATCCCTCGATTTTTTAATACACTTCATATTAATCACACACACTTCCTTGGCGTAATAAAGAAATCTACGTTCGCTCGTGACGAAACATTTTCAAAAAAAATTATTTCATTAACCCCGAAATTAATTCCCGACGAGGTATATATCCAGCAGCAGAGTCGGCTCCTCAAATCAAGAAGATAACTTCGGACCTCTCGCCGCGAAGCTAATGTAAACTGAAATGTTAACAAATGATGGACTTCCTTTTTACTGTTATTCGACTCGTCAGGGGCGTGCGAGGATCCTTTCACGGGAAACGTGAATAAAAACGAAACCGCTCGTATGAGTTTCTAAACGCTTACATTACGCCTGCTTATGCAAAACTGATCGTTTTTCTCGTATCATACACGTCGCGGGTAAGAGAAATGAAATTAGAGCAGGTAAGACATACATACATATTACGCGAGTAGGTACATACGTTCGTAAGTGTCGTTTTATACGGCAGGTTTGGCTTACTGTTAAGGCCTGGGATGTTCGTTAAACGACATCAGAAGCGTGTAATAATCTGACATTTTATCCTACGATGTGAGAATCTCAGCCATTAGGTTTTACTTCTGATTAGGGTACGATGTCTTACCATTTTACGAGATAATAAGGACTAAATACTGAATAAAACGCCGGGGCGTTCGTACGGATTGCGTAGCCGTAAAACAGCACGATTTCCTGCAGATTTCGAATGAAATACGACTATTTTCGACGGCGACGGAATAACTATCTTGATTTACCGGACTGCGAAATAAGTTTCTCGATGTCCAATTAAATCTTTAATTGTCTATTCAGTACTGAAGGGTTTTGCGAAATCATTAGATTGTATTTTCAGTTGTTTGATAATAAACGCAGCACAGATAAAAAAGCAATAAGGTGATGATGGCCTCATTACCGAGCCTCTAAACTTGCAAAAAATTTGCTCAACCTACAACCTTGTTGCGCAACTGTATACTTAAAAAACACTCCCATTTCGCAACTGGTAAGCAATAAAAATACCAGGCCGACGTTTCTTTACCATTTTGACATGGAGTGGATTAAAATTTTTATAAAAATGGTCATTTTTCTGGTGTAAATGTCAGAAATACTTGCTTGGTACATGAAATGGATAACATTTATGATATGTTTCATTTGATTCTGTTGGTGGAAATATTTTCTACTTTAAAATTTACTAAACATTCGTTTTGGCCGATATATAAGTCAGTTTTACATCTTCTCTTTGTCTTTGCAATAGAGACAATTGTATTGTTATGACACAAATTCAGGCAACAAATGACAACCATTAAATCCTTTTGCTGAATTTATTTCATTGTAATTGTTTGACAATTCAAGTTTCCTGAGAGTTAAACTACATTGTGAAATATCAAAATCGACTCTGATATAATTGACCGCCGGTCATCAAAATGTGAAATCAATACTACTTATGTCTATAGGCTCAACTTTGTAGCCTCTGTACTTCAGGTGAATCAGTGAATGTTGGCAAGAATTAACACACTTATTTATTTTGAGATTTTTCAAGGTACCAAAACGAGACCAGACTTAGTTCGAGACGAGACGAGACATGACTTTCAGTGGTTTTTCGTTTTTACGCCAGTTCTGCATAATATAATATTTTCACGAAAAACAAATATCCTGCATCAAAATGTGAAATCAATAATACTTATTCTTATAGGCTCAACTTTGTAGCCACTGTGCTTCAGGAAAATCAGTGAATGTTGGCAAGAATTGACATATTTATATATTTCGAGATTTTTCAAGACCAAGACGAGACCACACTTAGTTCGAGACGAGACGAGACGAGACATGATCTATAGGGATTTTTCCCAAAAACCAAATATCCTGCAACAAAATGTGAAATCAATAATACTTATTCTTATAGGCTCAACTTTGTAGCCACTGTGCTTCAGGAAAATCAGTGAATGTTGGCAAGAATTGACATATTTATATATTTCGAGATTTTTCAAGACCAAGACGAGACCACACTTAGTTCGAGACGAGACGAGACGAGACATGATCTATAGGGATTTTTCCCAAAAACCAAATATCCTGCAACAAAATGTGAAATCAATAATACTTATTCTTATAGGCTCAACTTTGTAGCCACTGTGCTTCAGGAAAATCAGTGAATGTTGGCAAGAATTGACATATTTATATATTTCGAGATTTTTCAAGACCAAGACGAGACCACACTTAGTTCGAGACGAGACGAGACGAGACATGATCTATAGGGATTTTTCCCAAAAACCAAATATCCTGCAATAAAATGTGAAATCAATAATACTTATTCTTATAGGCTCAACTTTGTAGCCACTGTGCTTCAGGAAAATCAGTGAATGTTGGCAAGAATTGACATATTTATATATTTCGAGATTTTTCAAGACCAAGACGAGACCACACTTAGTTCGAGACGAGAAGAGACGAGACATGATCTATAGGGATTTTTCCCAAAAACCAAATATCCTGCAACAAAATGTGAAATCAATAATACTTATTCTTATAGGCTCAACTTTGTAGCCACTGTGCTTCAGGAAAATCAGTGAATGTTGGCAAGAATTGACATATTTATATATTTCGAGATTTTTCAAGACCAAGACGAGACCACACTTAGTTCGAGACGAGACGAGACGAGACATGATCTATAGGGATTTTTCCCAAAAACCAAATATCCTGCAACAAAATGTGAAATCAATAATACTTATTCTTATAGGCTCAACTTTGTAGCCACTGTGCTTCAGGAAAATCAGTGAATGTTGGCAAGAATTGACATATTTATATATTTCGAGATTTTTTCAAGACCAAGACGAGACCAGACTTAGTTCGAGACGAGACATGATCTATAGGGATTTTTCCCAAAAACCAAATATCCTGCAACAAAATGTGAAATCAATAATACTTATTCCTATAGGCTCAACTTTGTAGTCTGTACTTCAGGAAAATCAGTGAATGTTGGCAAGAATTGACATATTTATATATTTCGAGATTTTTTCAAGACCAAGACGAGACCAGACTTAGTTCGAGACGAGACGAGACATGACCTTTAGGGATTTTTCGATTTTAAGCCTGTTTTACATAATATAATATTTTCACAAAGATTAAATATCTTGCATCAAAATGTGAAATCAATAATACTTATTCCTATAGGCTCAACTTTGTAGCCACTGTGCTTCAAGAAAATCAGTGAATGTTGGCAAGAATTGACACATTTATTTATTTCGAGATTTTTCAAGACCAAGACGAGACCAGACTTAGTTCGAGACGAGACGAGACATGACCTTCAGGGATTTTCCGATTTTAAGCCTGTTCTACATAATATAATATTTTCACAAAGACCAAATATCCTGAATCAAAATGTGAAATCAATAATACTTATTCTTTTAGGTTCAACTTTGTAGCGTCTTTACTTCAAGAAAATCAGTGAATGTTGGCAAGAATTAACATATTTATATATTTCGAGATTTTTTCAAGACCAAGACGAGACCAGACTTAGTTCGAGACGAGACGAGACATGACCTTCAGGGATTTTCCGATTTTAAGCCTGTTCTACATAATATAATATTTTCACAAAGACCAAATATCCTGAATCAAAATGTGAAATCAATAATACTTATTCTTTTAGGTTCAACTTTGTAGCGTCTTTACTTCAAGAAAATCAGTGAATGTTGGCAAGAATTAACATATTTATATATTTCGAGATTTTTTCAAGACCAAGACGAGACCAGACTTAGTTCGAGACGAGACATGACCTTCATGGATTTTTCGATTTTAAGCCTGTTCTACATAATATAATATTTTCACAAAGACCAAATATCCTGAATCATAATGTGAAATCAATATCACTTATTCCTATAGGTTCAACTTTGTAGCCTCTTTACTTCAAGAAAATCAGTGAATGTTGGCAAGAATTAACACATTTATTTATTTCGAGATTTTTCAAGACCAAGACGAGACCAGACTTAGTTCGAGACGAGACGAGACATGACCTTCAGGGATTTTCCGATTTTAAGCCTGTTCTACATAATATAATATTTTCACAAAGACCAAATATCCTGAATCAAAATGTGAAATCAATAATACTTATTCTTTTAGGTTCAACTTTGTAGCGTCTTTACTTCAAGAAAATCAGTGAATGTTGGCAAGAATTAACATATTTATATATTTCGAGATTTTTTCAAGACCAAGACGAGACCAGACTTAGTTCGAGACGAGACGAGACATGACCTTCAGGGATTTTCCGATTTTAAGCCTGTTCTACATAATATAATATTTTCACAAAGACCAAATATCCTGAATCAAAATGTGAAATCAATAATACTTATTCTTTTAGGTTCAACTTTGTAGCGTCTTTACTTCAAGAAAATCAGTGAATGTTGGCAAGAATTAACATATTTATATATTTCGAGATTTTTTCAAGACCAAGACGAGACCAGACTTAGTTCGAGACGAGACATGACCTTCATGGATTTTTCGATTTTAAGCCTGTTCTACATAATATAATATTTTCACAAAGACCAAATATCCTGAATCATAATGTGAAATCAATATCACTTATTCCTATAGGTTCAACTTTGTAGCCTCTTTACTTCAAGAAAATCAGTGAATGTTGGCAAGAATTAACACATTTATTTATTTCGAGATTTTTCAAGACCAAGACGAGACCAGACTTAGTTCGAGACGAGACGAGACATGACCTTTAGGGATTTTTCGAGTTTAAGCCTGTTCTACATAATATAATATTTTCACAAAGACCAAATATCCTGAATCAAAATGTGAAATCAATATTACTTATTCCTTTAGGTTCAACTTTGTAGCCTCTTTACTTCAAGAAAATCAGTGAATGTTGGCAAGAATTGACATATTTATATATTTCGAGATTTTTTCAAGACCAAGACGAGACCAGACTTAGTTCGAGACGAGACGAGACATGACCTTTAGGGATTTTTCGATTTTAAGCCTGTTTTACATAATATAATATTTTCACAAAGATTAAATATCTTGCATCAAAATGTGAAATCAATAATACTTATTCCTATAGGCTCAACTTTGTAGCCACTGTGCTTCAAGAAAATCAGTGAATGTTGGCAAGAATTGACACATTTATTTATTTCGAGATTTTTCAAGACCAAGACGAGACCAGACTTAGTTCGAGACGAGACGAGACATGACCTTCAGGGATTTTCCGATTTTAAGCCTGTTCTACATAATATAATATTTTCACAAAGACCAAATATCCTGAATCAAAATGTGAAATCAATAATACTTATTCTTTTAGGTTCAACTTTGTAGCGTCTTTACTTCAAGAAAATCAGTGAATGTTGGCAAGAATTAACATATTTATATATTTCGAGATTTTTTCAAGACCAAGACGAGACCAGACTTAGTTCGAGACGAGACGAGACATGACCTTCAGGGATTTTCCGATTTTAAGCCTGTTCTACATAATATAATATTTTCACAAAGACCAAATATCCTGAATCAAAATGTGAAATCAATAATACTTATTCTTTTAGGTTCAACTTTGTAGCGTCTTTACTTCAAGAAAATCAGTGAATGTTGGCAAGAATTAACATATTTATATATTTCGAGATTTTTTCAAGACCAAGACGAGACCAGACTTAGTTCGAGACGAGACATGACCTTCATGGATTTTTCGATTTTAAGCCTGTTCTACATAATATAATATTTTCACAAAGACCAAATATCCTGAATCATAATGTGAAATCAATATCACTTATTCCTATAGGTTCAACTTTGTAGCCTCTTTACTTCAAGAAAATCAGTGAATGTTGGCAAGAATTAACACATTTATTTATTTCGAGATTTTTCAAGACCAAGACGAGACCAGACTTAGTTCGAGACGAGACGAGACATGACCTTTAGGGATTTTTCGAGTTTAAGCCTGTTCTACATAATATAATATTTTCACAAAGACCAAATATCCTGAATCATAATGTAAAATCAATATTACTTATTCCTTTAGGTTCAACTTTGTAGCCTCTTTACTTCAAGAAAATCAGTGAATGTTGGCAAGAATTAACATATTTATATATTTCGAGATTTTTTCAAGACCAAGACGAGACCAGACTTAGTTCGAGACGAGACATGACCTTCATGGATTTTTCGATTTTAAGCCTGTTCTACATAATATAATATTTTCACAAAGACCAAATATCCTGAATCATAATGTGAAATCAATATCACTTATTCCTATAGGTTCAACTTTGTAGCCTCTTTACTTCAAGAAAATCAGTGAATGTTGGCAAGAATTAACACATTTATTTATTTCGAGATTTTTCAAGACCAAGACGAGACCAGACTTAGTTCGAGACGAGACGAGACATGACCTTTAGGGATTTTTCGAGTTTAAGCCTGTTCTACATAATATAATATTTTCACAAAGACCAAATATCCTGAATCAAAATGTGAAATCAATATTACTTATTCCTTTAGGTTCAACTTTGTAGCCTCTTTACTTCAAGAAAATCAGTGAATGTTGGCAAGAATTGACATATTTATATATTTCGAGATTTTTTCAAGACCAAGACGAGACCAGACTTAGTTCGAGACGAGACGAGACATGACCTTTAGGGATTTTTCGATTTTAAGCCTGTTTTACATAATATAATATTTTCACAAAGATTAAATATCTTGCATCAAAATGTGAAATCAATAATACTTATTCCTATAGGCTCAACTTTGTAGCCACTGTGCTTCAAGAAAATCAGTGAATGTTGGCAAGAATTGACACATTTATTTATTTCGAGATTTTTCAAGACCAAGACGAGACCAGACTTAGTTCGAGACGAGACGAGACATGACCTTCAGGGATTTTCCGATTTTAAGCCTGTTCTACATAATATAATATTTTCACAAAGACCAAATATCCTGAATCAAAATGTGAAATCAATAATACTTATTCTTTTAGGTTCAACTTTGTAGCGTCTTTACTTCAAGAAAATCAGTGAATGTTGGCAAGAATTAACATATTTATATATTTCGAGATTTTTTCAAGACCAAGACGAGACCAGACTTAGTTCGAGACGAGACGAGACATGACCTTCAGGGATTTTCCGATTTTAAGCCTGTTCTACATAATATAATATTTTCACAAAGACCAAATATCCTGAATCAAAATGTGAAATCAATAATACTTATTCTTTTAGGTTCAACTTTGTAGCGTCTTTACTTCAAGAAAATCAGTGAATGTTGGCAAGAATTAACATATTTATATATTTCGAGATTTTTTCAAGACCAAGACGAGACCAGACTTAGTTCGAGACGAGACATGACCTTCATGGATTTTTCGATTTTAAGCCTGTTCTACATAATATAATATTTTCACAAAGACCAAATATCCTGAATCATAATGTGAAATCAATATCACTTATTCCTATAGGTTCAACTTTGTAGCCTCTTTACTTCAAGAAAATCAGTGAATGTTGGCAAGAATTAACACATTTATTTATTTCGAGATTTTTCAAGACCAAGACGAGACCAGACTTAGTTCGAGACGAGACGAGACATGACCTTTAGGGATTTTTCGAGTTTAAGCCTGTTCTACATAATATAATATTTTCACAAAGACCAAATATCCTGAATCATAATGTAAAATCAATATTACTTATTCCTTTAGGTTCAACTTTGTAGCCTCTTTACTTCAAGAAAATCAGTGAATGTTGGCAAGAATTAACATATTTATATATTTCGAGATTTTTCAAGACCAAGACGAGACGAGATATAATTTCCAGGGATTTTTCGAGACGAGACAGTGTTGACCTCAGGTCAATTATAAGCGAAGTTGACTGAAGTTATTCAGTAAGATAGTTCCCCAAATGCAGAGACTTTTAAAAATACCAAAAACAAGTAAATGGCTTGGCCTGTTACTCAGCATTTCATATTAGATAGTAACTTAATTCTAACTGGCTGCTTGAAAATCCATCTACTTCAAACCGCTTTTTACACATCGCATGTGCGATTTATAGCAAACGAGCTCCGGACGAGGTGAAGTGCGCTGAAGCATATTTTTGCATAGTAACAAATCCGTCTATGGTTATAATATAATCATAGGCGTGACACAGAGTTCCTAACGATATTATTTTTAAAATTCAAATGGAACGTTCCATTGAAACTGATCTGCAACGTCATTTACCAATACTTAAGTCGATTTAAAAAGAAAATGTATCTATAGAGATATAATAATGACGAATAGTATTTAAGTCGTCGACCTTAGTAAAATAGTGCTTAACATTTATCTCTACTTTAAAACAGAGATATTGCTAGAATCTATATTGCAATAAGACAACACAACCCCATAACCTAGGAACCTAGTCAGTTGTTCTAGTACTTTTAAAGTCCTTTTTAATGTATGGCAAAGTCGCACAAAGTACATATTGGTATATTAGGAACGATCTATCAATAATCATTGGTCAATAGGTCATGGAGGAAGTCCTAGAAGCAGTTATGTTTGGAGGTGGAAATGATGAGAAAGTAGAATATGGTGACTCGTTCTTTATTCAACTACATTCCTAAATAGAAGTTACTTTCTTGTATTTTACTACACAAGATACAACCGCCAGTACACATCATATTGTGACGCGAAATGTAAACATCAGTGTGAAGCGTGCTCCTTCTTATATGACGAAGGTGGTGCACTTCATGCCGACTAGCGATAAGTGTACAAATAAATTAGCGCGTTAAGTGTTTAACATAAATTAGTTAAGGAATGGACTAAATAAATTAGGTAGTGTTAAGAACTGTAAAAATAAATTAGAATAAACGTCACAGTATGATCTGCATGGTCACATCTTCTGTTGAACTTGAAAAATAAGAGTATAAATAATGCTTTACCACAATTGTATATAAATGACGTTACTAAAGTATACTTTATTAGAAAATGCAACTGCGCACGCTCAGATGTCAAAATAAAGTGGACATTAGGTACTCTTGCAATATCTCTCTATAATCTTGCCTGAGAAAGTATATAGAGCCGGTTTGAACGCTCATACTACGCAGAGGCCTGTGATGGAGACTGAGAATATTTTCGTTACAAGTTGGAAAATTATGCAATAACCGGACGATCCTAATGGTCGAGTAACACCAATAAGAGCCGTAAATCCGCGTTAGAGCCGCTCTTGTTAAGAGCGACCGTTACACGGTTTCACATCGCGAAACTCTTTGTCTAGACGGAGGAGACGTGGGAGTACACCACCGGTACTGATTCATCGTATTCCAATCCGCCACAAATCAGCGATTTCTGAGTCAGCGAGAGGCGTTATTTGCATAATACTTTAAAGTCGGACGAGTCGACAACGAAGTGGACCCACCTCGCCCCGAAACGTCCCGTCCCGTCTAGACCGAGAAAAATGTGTCCCGCATTCCAATGTTCCGCATTACGCAAGGAACGCACCTACGGTCCATTCTGACTAAATCGTGAATCTTATGCGTAGAATTGTATAGATATAGTATAGTACTACAAGTGGTATAGTAGTAGTATAGTAGCTGATGGCCTACAGAAAACTTCCAGCTAGAAAAAGGTGTGAGGCAGTGTTTGTGCTTTAACTACCCTTCTTTCCAATCTTTACTCTGAGGCCATTTTTGAAAGCGCCTTGAGAGATACAGTGGATAGCATTAAGATCGATCAACAGGTTGTTAACCAGCTTAGGAACGAAACTTGTAGAGCAACCACTCAACCACGTATAGAGCGCGTTTAATATGACAAAGTTGGACTGGTGAGCGTTTGCCTCTTGTTTACTTAGAGCAAACATATTTGAGTTGGTTGAAAATTGAGTCGGTGAATTATTAAAACAACCATTAGTAACTTTGGACGTCAACCAATTGGACTAGTGGGCATGTCACCTGCGTTTTGAGATCTGTCAGCATCTGTCAACGTGTCATATGTATTTAAAGTAGAGCTGAAGAGGTTTCTAATGGATTTTCGGATTTTTCAAGATCGAGAGGAGACTAGACTTAGATCGAAACGAGACGAGACATCATTTAGGGTCTTTTCGAGACCGAGACGAGACCATATTATGTCTGGTCTCGTCTCGAGTTTACCACTACACAAGGATAACCAAATCAAAGATGACTTTCCATATATAGGTACACCTCAATAAACGGATAATTGTATAATATGTCAGTTAGATAAGTGGTACTGGGATCAATATTAAGAGTTAAATTGAAATATTAAATATATCACGTACGTTTTTGAATTAGTGTCATCCTAACAGCGAAGATGAATAGTTACTTTGACGATTATTAGAGCAAGAATCCTCCCTTTGATAAACTAGGTATTTCATCAAAATAAGTGCGAATTCATCTATATACACTTTACCCTCACTTAGCGTCTGCCAAAATAACATTTTAAAAACCTTCCTTCTCTGGGATCGCAATCAGCTTGCGGTAAACCCATAAACCCCACAACACTTCAAATCTACCACTCACAGAAACGTACATAAGTTCCTCGAATCGCATCTACCTGGGAGTCTCGATTGCCACCCACTTTATGGGTCGTAAGCAATTAACGTATGGCCGAGATTCAGATTTCTTTTGTGTGCGAGCCCGGAGGAAATTACCCTTCGGTCGGCACAGTGGAACCTTTGATGTTCGTTTCACCTTTTTGCGACGGACCAATCAAGGCATTTCTTCTCTCTCCCTCTCTTTCTCTCTCTTGAGGACATTCGTATATCTAAATGTGGATCGAGTTAGGTCGCGAAAAGAAGGATTTTAGAGAGATTTTGGAGAAGGGTCTTAAAGTTCAAGTCTTAAATTTATAATGCATGCTTATACTTCCATTAGTTTTTCTCAAAGAAAGTCTCCCGAAATTTACTCCTTAGGTAAATAGGAAAATGGGATGTTATAAAATCATGAAACTTGAGTTATGTAGAATTTTATGTTTTATCAAAAGTGTGACGACAGTATCAAATTAAGCTTCTAGAATTTTAACAAGTTGTAAAACTTTTTTTTCTCGATCTTCTGGGACCATTTGGTGAATGTTACGATCTTGTAATAAAATCAAAATAATAGGATTCTATTAATAAAAAAAATGGTTGCAAAATAATAGTAATAATAAAACTATAATAAGATCTATAGCTAATTATATAGAATCTGATATTTACCAAAAGTAAGACAAGAAAATCAAACTAAAGTTACGGGATCGTGAACAGTAGTAATATTTTTCTAAATCTTCCAGAATCATTATTTAATTTAATCTTGTTATAAAATTGAACTAGAATTTTATAGAATCATGAAAATTGTTACCACTTTCCTAATTTATCTGCAATTTTCTGATTTGTCCAAATGTGGCAATAGAATCAAAACAAGCTTCTGGAATTTTGAAAAATTGTATTTTTTTGGAACTTCTAGAACCATTTTTTAATTTTATAACCTCGTAATAAAATCAAAATAGGATTTTATAAAAGTATGAAAATTGTTATAACTATCTTAATTTACCTAATAATCTTGTGTTTTGTTTTATGTTTGATAACATAGTCAGACTAAGATTTTGGGGACATGGGTTACAATTTTTTCCGGATCTTGTGGAACCATTTTTTAATTTTTAAAATCTTGTAATAAAATAAAATAAAATTTTATGAAGTTGTATAAGTTTTGGAACTTTCCTGATTGATCGATAACCCTGTGTCCTGCAAAGAAGGACTTCTTAAGAAGTTTTGAAATTTTTCTGGATCTTCTAGAACCATTTTATTAATTTTACAACCTCGTAATAAAATCAAAAGAGGATTTTATAAAATTTTGAAAATTGTTAGAACTTTCTTAATTTACCTAATCTTACGTTTTGTTTAATGTTTGACAATACAGTCAGACTATGATTTTGGGGTCTTAAACATGTGTTAGAATTTTTTATGGACCTTTTGGAACCATTTTATAATTTTTAAAATCTTGTAATGAAATGAAATAAAATTTTATAAATTTGTATAAGTTGTGGAACTGTCCTGATTGATCAATAACCTTCTGTTCTGCAAAGAAGACCTTCTCAAGAAGTTTTGGAATTTTTCTGGATCTTCTAGAACCATTTTGTTAATTTTGTAACCTTGTAATAAAATCAATATAGGATTTTTAAAACTATGAAAATTGTTATAACTTTCTTAATGTACCTGATCTTATGTTATGTTTAATGTTTGACAATATGGTCGGACTATGATTTCGCGGTCTTAAACATGTGTTCGATTGTTTCTGGATCTTTTGGAACCCTTTTATAATTTTTGAAACCTTGTAATAAAATGAAATAAAATTTAATGAAGTTGTATAAGTTTTGGAACTTTCCTGATTGATCGATAACCTCCTGTTCTGCAAAGAAGACCTTCTTAAGAAGTTTTGGAATTTTTCTGGATCCTCTAGAACCATTTTATTAATTTTGTAACATTGTAATGAAATCAAAATAGAATTTTCTAAAATTATGAAAATAGTTATAACTTTCTTAATTTACCTAATATAATGTTCTGTTTAATGTTTGACAATACAGTCATACTATGATTTTGGGGTCTTAAACATGTGTTAGAATTTTTCCCGGATCTTTTGCAACCATTTTCTAATTTTTCAAATCTTGTAATAAAATGAATGTTGAATTTTATGAATTTGTATAAATTTTGGAAGTTCCCTGATTGATTGATAACTTTCTGTTCTGCCAAGAAGAGATTCTTAAGAAGTTTTGGAATTTATCTGGATCTTCTAGAACCATTTTATTAATTTTGTAACATTGTAATAAAATCAAAATAGAATTTTCTAAAATTATGAAAATAGTTATAACTTTCTTAATTTACCTAATATAATGTTCTGTTTAAAGTTTGACAATACAGTCAGACTATGATTTTGGGGTCTTAAACATGTGTTAGAATTTTTCCTGGATCTTTTGGAACCATTTTCTAATTTTTGATATCTTGTAATAAAATGAAATAAAATTTTATGAAGTTGTATAAGTTTTGGAAGTTTCCTGATTGATCAATAACTTTCTGTTCTGAAAGAAGAAATTCTTAAGAAGTTTTGGAATTTTTCTGGATCCTCTAGAACCATTTTATTAATTTTGTAACATTGTAATAAAACCAAAATAGAATTTTCTAAAATTATGAAAATAGTTATAACTTTCTTAATTTACCTAATATAATGTTCTGTTTAAAGTTTGACAATACAGTCAGACTATGATTTTGGGGTCTTAAACATGTGTTAGAATTTTCTATGGATCTTTTGGAACCATTTTCTAATTTTTGAAACCTTGTAATAAAATGAAATAATATTTTATGAAGTTGTATAAGTTTTGGAACTATCCTGATTGATCGATAACTTTCTGTTCTGCAAAGAAGACCTTCTTAAGAAGTTTTGGAATTTTTCTGGATCTTCTAAAACCGTTTTATTGACTTTTTAACCTTGTAATTAAATCAAAATAGAATCTTATAAAACTATGGAAATTGTTAGAATTTTCTTAATTTACCTAATCTTATATTATGTTTAATGTTTGATAATATAGTCAGACTATGATTTTGGGGTCTTAAACATGTGTTAGAATTTTTCCTGGATCTTTTGCAACCATTTTCTAATTTTTCAAAACTTGTACTAAAATGAATGTTGAATTTTATGAATTTGTATAAGTTTTGGAAGTTCCCTGATTGATCGATAACTTTTTGTTCTGCAAAGAAGAAATTCTTAAGAAGTTTTGGAATTTTTCTGGATCCTCTAGAACCATTTTATTAATTTTGTAATCTTGTAATAAAATCAAAATAGGATTTTTCAAACTATGAAAATTGATATAACTTTCTTAATGTACCTAATCTTATGTTCTGTTTAATGTTTGATAATATAGTCAGACTGTGATTTTGGGGTCTTAAATATGTGTTAGATTTTTTCTGGATCTTTTAGAACCATTTTCTAATTTTTGAAATTTTGTAATAAAATGAAATAAAATTTTATGAAATTGTATAAGTTTTGGAAGTTTCCAGTTTGATCGATAACTTTCTGTTCTGCAAAGAAGACCTTCTTAAGAAGTTTTGGAATTTTTTTGGGTCATCTAGAACCATTTTATTAATTTTGTAATCTTGTAATAAAATCAAAATAGGATTTTTCAAACTATGAAAATTGTTAGAACTTTCTTAATGTACCTAATCTTATGTTCTGTTTAATGTTTGATAATATAGTCAGACTATGATTTTGGGGTTTTAAACATGTTAGAATTTTTTATGGATCTTTCGGAACCATTTTCTAATTTTTAAAATCTTGTAATGAAATAAAATAAAATTTTATGAAGTTGTATAAGTTATGAAACTTTCCTGATTGATCGATAACTTTCAGTCCTGCAAAGAAGAACTTCTCAAGAAGTTTCGGAATTTTCCTAGTTCTTCTAGAACCATTTCCCGACACATTTAAACTTGTATTGAAACCAAAAACACCCAATTCCTCTTGTTTCCTAGTGGGCGCCTCGCGAGTACTAATTTTTCTAAAAAATCTGGGTTAAGGCGCCATCGAGCCCGAACCTAACCGAATTAGCCAAACCTACGGGTACGCCACCCGTCTTCGCCCACTTCGCGTTATAAGTCGAGAAAGGAAAAGGAAATGGTTCCTACGTGCTCGTTCTAAGTAACAATGCCTCAGCAGCGATGCGTACGCGTACGGTTATGACGACATGACTCAGATCTCGGCGTTAGATCTCCGGCCGATGTTAGGCATTGAGAGGAATTCAGGAAATTCTACGATCGTCGCGTGGGCGTCTGCAGGATCTTTCCCAGACAAGACAAAGACTCTCTGGATATCTTACGGGCATCTTGCAAGTCGCCAAATAATACTTTTACGACTACTTGGAGTCTTTAATGTGTTTCAAAGGTCATGTTGAACTATGTTGAAGTCTCGTTACTAAAGTATTTATTTTGGTTGGCAAAGCCTTGATTGAGTTTTAGACTATTCTTTGGGTTGCTGTTTAGGAGTAAGGAGTAAGATTTCAAAATGAATTTATTTCTTGATACCAAACGTTTGATGGTTCTAAATACCCTTATAAGGACTGTTATATGAACCTGCAGACCAATTTCTATTTTGTAAGGGTGCAACGACCCCTTGGGCGCCTTCGCCAGAAATTCGAAAAATCACGTCCTCTTAGAAATAATCAAATTGAACCAAGAATGTTCTTCTCGAAAGCTGTAAAAGCGCAGTAGCGGCTTCATTGTTAAGAGGGAAGTTCAGATAATTTTGCTCGACTCATGGAAATTTACTATTTTTGAAAAATCCGCTTTTGCAATTCCTGCAATAATTTGGGAGGTCAAAAAATGATTTGAATTACAAAAATTACCTACGTCCAGCTCTAAAAGCAATAATTCAATTTAAAAATGATCATCTACAAAAAAGATCATAAGTAGTGACAGATTGCAGGATACTTATTTTGGTCCCATATATGTCATTTTATTTATAAGATCTTCAAAACTCAAAAATTGGTTCCTTCTGGTTTACAAAAATGAGGTATGCCTAGTTTTAAATTAATACCGTTGTACCTTGTACGAAATACAAAAAAATTTTGCAGGAAATTAGTATCACCTTGGCACAGCCTTGGAAGCAACCCCATGGCGCTTTCGCCAAAAACACGAAATTTCAATTGTCTTCAAATTTAAATTTATTGAACGCTCTTGAGCACTCCAAAAGACCAAAAGAGGCCATTTTCCACAACTCAAACCATCAAATCTCGTCTCACTATACATGCGAGCTAAAATTTCTGTTACTTTCGGTTTTTCAGAGATTCGGTTCCTATCGAGAGTGACGCCGTCCTAGAACCGAAAAAACCCGCGGAAAAGAGCAGTAGGTCGACCCGTAATAGTCACATTCAACGCCCAATGGACGTGTTTCATTCACAAACTTGCATACACGTATTATACATACGAGCGTGCGTGTGTGTGAGAGTACGTAGGTGTCGTAGGAACGGGTTCTCCTCTCCGATGCAAACGAAATGCGAAAGGGAAGTCATCTGCCCACGACACACGCTCTCTAAGCTCCACACACACGCATACACGTACGATTGTTTTATTTACATCTTATCAAATATACAAGGAGTCGTCGGTCCCGGTACCGTCGGAGTTAAGTGAGTAATTATCCCTTTACCAACACGGAACACACGTGATGCATATTCGATGCGAGAGCGATTGTTCCACTTCTTTTTTCTTTTTCGTATATAAAAATTTATCGATCTCGATTGAACCGTTAGTGGATGTAATTGCATGGTTGCGAAAGTCTCAGACGCGAGGAGAGAACCATTGTTATTGCCTTGAATTACCAAAGGGCATTCACACATCCCCGACCAATCGACGATTCGTGCCGCGTTATTATTAAGTACATTGTATAATAACGGCCTAGTTATACGTATGAAAATTCATGGCGGGACGTATTGTGATGAGGCGAAATTAACACATCAGACGGTTCAATGGGTGATAGTGAAGGAGAGGGCAGGCGAACTCGAAACCGATGGAATGGTTTTTGACACACGGAACAAGGCTGTAATCGGGTCAATTTTAGTTATGACCGTTCTAGAGCCAGCATTTTATGGCAATTGCCATAAATGCCATTTTGGCTAATTTTTGATGTTATTGCCACTTTTTGCTATTTTCACGAAATTATTAAATTTCTCCTTGAAAATAAGTTATCTAATTTGTTTTTTGTTGCACGAATTGTACCTGTAACTTCTCATCTTAAATAGTCTTAATTGCAGTCTAATAGAATAATAGTCTTTATTAAAGGACACTTCAATTTTTTACCAGACATGATAAAGAAGTTATAATCTGAAGGACAAACTCTTTGCGCACAAACAAATTTTATAAAATCTGTTCAAAAAGAATTTAACAAAATACCGGGGAAAAAGGGGGAAATATTAAATTTAAAATTTGCAGATGTTTTAAGTAAAAATATTTTTGCGTGTTGTTGCCACTTTTAAGGTGTTGATTGCCATTTTCTTTTCTAACATTTTTAACGCGGGCATTAATGACTATCTCAATATATGACGAAATTATGCACTTTTTGATTAAATCTACCAACAAATTGGTACCTTCTGCTTCTCAAAACCAATGATAACATAACAAAGGAGAACATAACCTAATCACTCCTGATTGAATCCAAATAAAACTGTATTGGACAACATGTAGGAACATAAATTAAAAGTTTTTGAAATGGAAATCCTCCCTTTTGGTACATACAAACCAAGAAAGTGTACCTACTGCTACATCAGTTTTAAAGTAAGATTTGACTGTCGAAATAATATTTATTCAGGACAGGTTACGCAATAATGCAAAATTAAATTGAAGTAATTTGTCGTGCTTCGAAACCCAAATTGGAATTCATTATTTTGCTACCACTGACAGAACTGGTAACATTAATTACGTTGACAAACACAGCAATAAAAAGGCTATGTTTGTCTGGTCATGTTTGAACAAATCAAAATTTAAAGGATAACACGTGATTTTTAATTGTATGTATTATAGCATTGTAATCAGTTTATTTTTCGGATATAACTTGGTTGAGTTCTATGTTAAATAATAAAAAAATTAAGGTAGATGCAATTAATCGAAATCACAAAATTGCTTTCCAACAACACAAATTTGACACTTGGTAGAAATTGGTCTAATTATGATGACCAGAAAACTTGGATCTAATTGGATCACTTACACCCTTCAGTATTTTAATAATACTATCAATAATAGTATCAATAATTATTGAATATCTATCGAAACAACACATTCTACAGGGATTTCGTCGGCATTCCACTTGGGAGCGATACAAGAATAAATCCTTATATTTATACAAAATTCCATATTTCATATTTCCAGGATCTGGATGGCCTTTCAAAATTTCTAACAAAAACCATTTTTAAATTATGCAGCGTCGAGAAATTTTTTAGGACCTTGAAATCCATACATTTTTTAAGAAAACTTTCTGAGGTCCTTCAAGAACTGTACTAAGTTCATGTAAGTGTTGCGAAGTCTTTCAGGAGTTTAAGGGTTAATCAGAAGTGTTGAGAAATATCTTTACAACCATTCCATTTTTCTGGGTTTCTACATATTTTCCTGATAAATCACAGATCCATCACAAACAGTTTAGGTTCACAAGACTATTTTAGGATTCTTGGAAAAATAGGAATTTTAATAGGGATCCTAAAAGAACTCTGGAGTACCTTAAAAACCCTGTATTCCGGGAACTTTTTGAAGGTTTCTAGAAAAAAATGTTTTATGACCATGACATATGTACGTTTTTAAGAAAATTTTCTTAATTAATTATAGGTCCTTAAAGAGATGTCCTACGTCCCTGTAATTTTTGTGAAGTTCCTCGGGAGCTTAAGGGTTCATCAGGAAAGTTGAGAAACACAATCCTTCAATTTTTCTGAGTTTCTACACATTTTGCTGATAAATCACAGATACATTAAGAACCGTTTAGGTTTACAAAACTATTTTAGGATTCTTAGTAAATTTGGAATTTCAATAGGGATCCTAAAAGAAATCTGGAGTACCTTAAAAAAAAACTATATTCCAGGAACTTTTTGAAAGTTCCTAGAAAAAACGTTTTATGACCATGGAATATGTACGTTTTTAAGAAAATTTTCTTAATTAATTGTAGGTCCTTAGAGATGTCCTACATCCCTGTAATTCTTGTGAAGATCCTCGGGAGTTTAAGGGTTAATCAGGAGTGTTAAAAACTGCTTTTACAATCCTTCCATTTTTCTGGGTTTCTACACATTTTCCTGATAAATCACAGATCCATCACAAACAGTTTAGGTTCACAAGACTATTTTAGGATTCTTGTAAAAATAGGAATTTTAATAGGGATCCTAAAATAACTCTGAAGTACCTTAAAAACCCTGTATTCCGGGAACTTTTTGAAGGTTTCTAGAAAAAACGTTTTATGACCATGACATACGTACGTTTTTAAGAAAATTTTCTTAATTAATTATAGGTCCTTAAAGAGATGTCCTACGTCCCTGTAATTTTTGTGAAGTTCCTCGGGAGCTTATGGGTTCATCAGGAAAGTTGAGAAATACAATCCTTCAATTTTTCTGGGTTTCTACACATTTTTCTGATAAATCACAGATCCATTAAGAACCGTTTAGGTTTACAAAACTATTTTAGGATTCTTAGTAAATTTGGAATTTCAATAGGGATCCTAATAGAAATCTGGAGTACCTTAAAAAACCCTGTATTCCAGGAACTTTTTAAAAGTTCCTAGAAAAAACCGTTTTATGACCATGAAATATATGTACGTTTTTAAGAAAATTTCCTTAATTAATTATAGGTCCTTAGAGATGTCCTACATCCCTGTAATTCTTGTGAAGATCCTCGGGAGTTTAAGGGTTAATCAGGAGTGCTAAGAACTACTTTTACAATCCTTCCATTTTTCTGGGTTTCTACACATTTTCATGATAAATCACAGATCCGTCAAAAACAGTTTAGGTTTACAAAAATATCTTAGGATTCTAAGAAAATTTGGAATTTTAATAGGGATCCTAAAAGATATCTGGAGTACCTTAGAAAAACCCTGTATTCCAGGAACTTTTTGAAAGTTCCTAAAAAAGGTTTTATATTGTCGCGATCTGGCCTCAATTAGCGAAAATAGGTCGCCGTCTAAGCTTATTCAGCACCGAGGCGACCTTAAACCGAAGGACGATACGACTCTCGGACAGGTACGACATCACGTTCGTAAACATCCCCGCTTGTATTTATACAGCGGGATCATAACGATCAGGAATTAGTCTGTCACCCTGTATCACGTCACGCTGCCCGTCTGAGAGCCCGTCCTTTTCGGCATGCCGCTAATTGGAGGAGCCTCGCACCTGTTGCCCTTCGTCACTCTAAAGTAAGCAACCACCTCCCTTTTGACCTTTTTCTCATTTCTTATCATTTGCCTTAATTTTGTACGATGTTCTCTCCCCTATATTTAGTGTCCAAATAAATATTGTTATGTGTTACAATGCTTTCTTTTTAGCTTCTACCTAGCTACACCCCCAACCAGAGCACTCCCTTTGGGCCCTAGGTCCTCAGGCGTGTGACATATGGTGGAGGCGCCGAGTTTCGGCCCCAGGAGAGATTCCTCATAATCTCTCCTAACCCCTCTGAGCAATTTTTCTTTTCCACTTCCACTTATGGTGGAAGCACCGCGTTTCGGCCCCCGGGAGTTTAAGGGTTAATCAGGAGTGTTAAGAAATATGTTTACAATCCTTCCATTTTTCTGGGTTTCTACACATTTTCCTGATAAATCACAGATCCATCAAAAACAGTTTAGGTTTACAAAAATATCTTAGGATTCTTAGAAAAGTAGGAATTTTAATAAGGATCTTAAAAGAAATCTGGAGTACCTTCAAAGAAACCTATATTCCAGGAAGTTTTTGAAAGTTCCTAGAAAAAAAAAAGTTTTATGACTATGAAATATGTACGTTTTTAAGAAAACTTTCTTAATTAATTATAGGTCCTTAAAAAGATGTGTGATTACATCCTACATCCCTGTAATTCTTGCGAAGTTCCTCGGGAGTTTAAGGGTTAATCAGGAGTGTTAAAAAATTCCATTACAATCCTTCCATTTTTCTGAGTTTCTACACACTTTCATGATAAATCACAAATCCATCAAAAACAGATTAGGTTTACAAAAATATCTTGGGATTCTTAGAAAATTTGGAATTTTTATAGAGATCCTAAAAGAAATCTGGAGTACTTTAAAAAATAATTCCAGGAACTTTTCCTAGTTCCTAGAAAAAGTTCCTAGAAAAAAACGTTTTATGACCATGAAATATGTACGTTTTTAAGAAAACTTCCTTAATTAATTATAGGTCCTTAAAGACGTCCCTACGTCCCTGTAATTTTTGTGAAGTTCCTTTGGAGCTTAAGGGTTCACAGGAGAGTTGAGAAATACCTCTACAATCCTTCCATTTTTCTGGGTTTCTACACATTTTCCTGATAAATCACACATCCCTCAAAAATATAGGTTTACAAACCTTTTTTAGGATTCTTAAAAATTTAAAAATTTTTTCAAGTTAAAAAATATCTAAGATTCCTGAAACTTTTTGAAAGACTTAAAAAAATATTTAAGGAACTTGAATATAGATAGTAGAATATAAAAATTTATTCATTTTAAAGGAAAATTTCTGAGTTTTTAGCATAAATTATAGTTACTTCCAAAAATACATGGAAACTCACCAAAATCCTGAATTTTTAGATAGTTCAGATGCCTTCAGGAATCCATCCGCAAATGTTCAAAAAATATTTCAAGATATTTTAGGATTCTAACAACTTTAAAAAACAAACCAGTTAATTATAAAAAATCGAAAAATATTCAAGAACCTTAAATTTTTTTTGGATTTTCTACCTTTTGACCAAAAATTTCTAACTTCCTACAAGAAACATAAGCTTGAAATTCTACGAAAGTTGTTGAAGGGTTCAGACGTATTTTGAAAGTTTGCGAAAGGATCAGGACTCTTAAGGAGTACCCTAAAATACTGTAATCCTTGTAAAGAATTTTTCAGAAGAGTCAGATATTCTCAAAATCACTTCAGAAATAAGTAAGAAATTAATAAATCCGAGAAACATAGGCATTCATGTCTAATGATTTAAAAGAGAGGTATAGAATATGACAAATTAACTATAAGTTAATCAAGTAGGTACTAGATTAATCACGCGATAAAGTAGGTATCTTAATTAAACCCATAATTAATACGTTTTAGCCAAACCTAAAGGAGGATTCTACTTTTGTTACATAAAATCCAAAGCGAGGAACTTTTCTTGACAATTAAGCAATACTTGGTATTTTACTTTTTTAAAGCTAAACTGTTAAATAAAATTTAGGGTTTAGCAGCATATTGCTTAAGTGCCTAAATTACATCCCCGCCAATTAATTGAACGTTGAAAAATTATATTTGTCTCTCCAACTTTCCCTTGTTAACGTTGGAGCTGTAAATACAGCAGAAAGTACTATAAATGTCTAGCCACATTAAACCAGGATAGCACTACCAGTTCCTCATAAATAAAATTAAAAGCACTTTAATATGCTATAACTTGTATTTCATTCCGATAGTTAATTACATTTAATATTAATTGCTCGAAAGTTGGTTTGGAGAAGCTTTTTAAAATCTCCTTCAAAGTAGGTACTACTAAAATATAATCGAAGTTACAAGTTTCAAACTCTTTTTGACTGCAGAGCTAAATGAAGGTGCTCAAAATCTGATCGAACTAAGTAATCGTTATTCGGTTTCCGGTCGGTCACTTCTATGGGCCTCCCATTCGGGAAGGACGAGGTCGTCATTCATGACGGTCCGCAGGAGCCGTCAATTATGACGCCGTTGTCATTTGATTATCAGATGGATCTATTGTCGGGACGTTTGGACGTCCGCCCGAACGAGGCGGACACCGTGAGAAACGTCAAAGTGGAACAATAGAACAGAAATTCGGCCTTGGCTAATTAGAGGACCGAAAACGCAACACGTCGGAATACAGATAGTAGTTGATTAATTGTACCGTTACCGTCTTAATTAAAGCTTCAATTACGGAACATAACATCTGAATCAAATTGTTTTGAAAGTAGTAGTAAGTAATAACACCTCTTTTAATTTCTAATTAAACCAAGGAAGTCAAACAAATTAACAACATTTAAAATTATTATATCCAAACAATAACACCTTTTTAACATTTCATTCGTGTCATACCGTTTCTAGTATTCTCCTAATGCGAACTAATCGGAAGTGCGAACGTTTGGTAATTAGATTCGTACATAACAGACGATTATTATTTAAATTGGACGTAAGTGGGTAATTTAAACAAAAATCTCGGACGCGCCGCTCGCACAATATAACGATGGGTAATTACATGGTTATTGAGGTAGCTTATTAAATGTTAACCGTGTAATGGTAGAGGTGAGCGTTCACGTTAATATACAGAGCGTTCGAAATCACGAGGATGGCTCAGTTATTTCTCAATTGAATTGTTACGTTACGACTTACCGTTTACGGGGTGAAATGGCTAATTCGAGACGTACCTGCAACAAATAAAACAGAGGTTATTAGTATGTCAATATACAAATTAGTAATTTTTTGTTGTAATAATAGTATGTTTTGTAATGTCGCCAACTACGACAAACAACCAGCGTAAAGCGTAAGCGTACTCCTTTTCGGACGAGACGGCCCACCTTAAAGGGAGGCCGCGCCGCTAATTGGGTCATAAAAACAATTCCAGAATACTCGCGAACATCCATTTAAAGAAAGAATGATTTATTACTTTCGGGTCGTTTCTAGAACAGCAAACTAGGGAAAAGAGGAATCGAGCATTATCAAGTAGGTTCCGGAATACATTATGGAGGGATATAAAAGCGAACGCTGCGGACGAAGAATAGATTAGACGAGAAGCCGCCGAGTAGTGAAAACAGTTGCGATAAACCGACAAGTGAGAATTGTACAAGTAACTTAAACGTTAAGTGTGTTATATGAATCAATTAGTTAAGTAATAGTCTAGATAAATTAGGTAGTGTAGTGTGTAATTAAGAACAGTATAAATAAATTAGAATAAACGTTACAATAGGAATTGACATTTCAAAACACTACTTGGAGAAGTGGTTACAAATTATGACAAACCAAAATCAATTTTGCTGAAATTATGTAGTAAATACAAAATCAGTATGATAACGTTTGGTTGGAGAGCAGAATAAAAATTATATTTGCCCTCAAGATGAGATAGTTCAACATGGATGTTCAAGACGTAATAAGGTATTTTGAGTTTTCTGCACTTCAAAAATTAAATTGTTTCATTTTGAGTTGTGGTATTATTGGAACGACTAACTAATAGTTATTTACTACACTAATTTCGTAAAAATTTGGAAGGACTAAAAAATGTGAACACTTCTCAAAACTTCCGAGTTTGCGAACTTGGAACGTCTATTTTTAAATACTTTTGTGTCCTATTTTAACAGCTAGTGACTATATTTAAAGCAGATTTTTTGATTTTAGTCATATTTAGCTTAACTTCTGCATTGGATTGAGCTCTAGCAAACTCTTTATTTGCATATTCCAAGTGGAGAAAAGTAAAATAAAATTAGAAATTCCTAATCTTCGGAAAACAGAAGTTTCCACAACTAAAATTGAATACAATAATGTATCACACGACACCAAATGCCCTTTACCAAAATATATCTCCACGTGGAAAGTTCAATTTAACGAACGAATTTCCACTTGCTTCATATGCACATAAATAAGTAATTACCTCTTTAATGAGGTATTAAATCCATTACCATTTCATAATAATTAGTATTAACCTACCGCATCGTCGTAACAAGTCTTAATGGCATCCTAATACCGTTTGTGAGGCCTACTTTGAAAGACGATATTTTTCGAAACGATTAAACTTTATTGTGAACACAAAGCGCAGATGTGTAATTGAATCGTCGATAATCAGCCGAGAGATTACTATTACGGTACCTCTGAATACAGGAGATTATCAGCAATTTCCTATATAGTATATATATCGAAGGATAGTTAGTATTGAGATTGTCGGAGAAGGTGTTTTCATACTGCGAACCAAATGTTACCATGTAAGAATGTTTGTAATTTAACCAGCATTTGCGTGAGGCCCATAGAAAATCAATAATGTAAATGTCCTTCCAGATGTATATTGATTCTGACTTAAGGTTTATACGACATTATAAAACTCCCAAAATTTAGAGGATGCCACCTTGTATGGGTTTTGCATTTATAATGAGATTTTATTACTCCATGGGTTATTTTGACAGACTATAATTTATCTTAAATTGAACTTATTGTTATGAGCATTACATTTTGCGATAATTCTTGTAAAATTTTCGAGACGGTCCTCGCCTCTCGCCGTGAACTCATTTTTCTGGTTCTACATCGTCGATCGCCCAGTATGACATAAAAGTAAACAACATGGCAGGCTGCAATCTTTCACCGCCACGTTTGCCGGTTAAGTGGCGTATTGCACAAGGTTAATTGGATGTGGCACCTCTTATATATCATTCCTGAAATCAATTCAACATTACCTAATTATAAACTTAGTGTCACGACATGTTAAACGATCCACGTTACTCATTGTAGTTATTACCGGTTATGCGGCGAAAATAGAAGTGTAATTGCAGTTTCTATCGCGGGATATCACTAATAAAGTATTTATTATCCGGCGAAAAAAAAACAACCCTATTAACATTCCTATTAAAAAATAGAGAGCGATATTTTATAATTCGCATGGGTTTCTTCTGCAACGGCGCGACTTAAGTGGCTTATACTACGTTATGACTCAGCTAAAGGTCGAGAGTCTGCAAGTCTGAGGCTCCGACTAGTTTCTGCCTTTTATGGATTCCAGCGAGAGCAACAGACGTCGGTATCAGTACGTGCGTTGCGAGGAAGGACGTGGAGAAATTTCCTTCTTCTCCTCGGTCCAGAGACAGATTTTTATCTCGATCGAATTACTCAACATTACAACATATTATTCACAAAATTCTACGAAACGTATGCTGTTCCTAAGAAGACTTCTCTCTTCATAATGAACCCACTTAAAGTTTGTGACACTTGTAAATAATAATATCAATAACATAATACAGCCTGCATTTTATTTTTTTATCCAACACATGACAGTTCTGACTGTCATTATTCATGTCATTTTAGACAGGTAAACTATCAAATAACACACTAGTGTGTTATAATCCATAACTTACTAATGAGTTACGGATTATAAGTTCCGTTCATATTTAAAGGTTGCCCGTGGCAACCAAACAAACAACCTACTTTAACCAAAATGTAAAAGTCACTGTCTTTCTGTCATTCTAACATTTATAGGGTACTGAGACGCAAGTAGCTTTGATTTGATCACACACCTTATTAATTATTATCTCATAAAAAAAGATTCCTTCCAATTGTTGGATAAAACCTTGTATGCCACTCGCGTGTTATATTTCCTAAGCACTTGAGAATTTATTTTCAACATAACACACTTACTAGTGTGTAAATAACTATTTTTAACGTTTTTTTCTGAGTAATTTCTCAATATTGGCCACGTCGCTTATCCCGTTTATTTTTTGAGTGGACGTAAATGAAAGATTATACCATACAAGCGAGAAATTTACCCATTACGATTTGTAAAGTTAATGAGATTTCTCTATGTAGTATGAAAATGTATAGACATGGAAAACAACTTGCTTTTTTGTTATGGAAATAAAGATTCAATGTCCATTATATTTTATGTGAGCCATTGGAATAATCGTTGAATTCTGAAATTTTCACTTACTCAAGTAATATTGCAAGACTGAATTGTTAGTAGAAGTAGAAATATATCTTTTTAGAAATTTTCATCGCACCATGCTTTAGTGTCTTGTAGTTAGCTGATCTGATAACTCCAAAATTAGAAGTTTGAGTTTTGCACCAACCAATTAACTGTCTATTACATGAGGGATTGCTTTAAGTTATTCCAATCACAATCCAATCAGAAATTCCGTGTTGATGACTAGTTAGTTTTAGTTGTGATTAGTTAGGATTTGCCCATCGGTTAACATTATTCATTCAAAATTCAAATAATCCATTAAAATGCGAAATTCATTAAAATGTGATGAAACAAGTAGTAAAATAGCACATTTAAATTCGAGAGGTGAAAGTGGAGCGTTATCCCCGGAGAACCACCAAGTACTACGTAGGCTGATGATGGGTTTAAGCAACTTAGAACATGGTCTGTACTAATAATAAAATCGACACGTAAGCTGTACGTTTAATTTAGATGGAGTGACTTAACGTTGCGAGAATAACTTAATATTCATTGTCTCTAGTGTTTCCCATAATGCTCAAGTACACTAGTATACTAGTAAGTAGTGTAGATGTTTCAATTCTTCTACTTTGTATGATTTAGCACCGTTTATTTTTCATTTTTTAGCACAGTACTTACTAGGGTTTCCAACCCATACTTTCGGATATACTATTAGCCACCAAGTACTATGTAGGCTGATGATGGGTTTAAGCAACTTGGAACATGGTCTGTACTAATACCAAAATCGACACGTAAGCTGTACGTTTAATTTAGTTGATGTGACTTAACGTTACGAGACTAATTAAATATTCATTGTGTCTAGTTTTCACATAATACTCAAGTACTTTATCTAGTAAAATAGTAAGTAGTGTAGATGTTTCCATTTTTCTACTCTATATGGTTTAGCACCAATTATTTTTCATTTTCTAGTACAGTACTTACTAGCGTTCCCAATCCATACCTTCGGATATACTATTAACCACCAAGTACTATGTAGACTGATGATGGGTTTAAGCAACTTGAAACATTACTTGTACTAGTAATAATAAAATCGACACATAAGCTGTTCGTTTAATTTAGTTGGAGTGACTTAACGTTGCGAGAACAACTTAATATTCATTGTCTCGAGTGTTTCCCATAATACTCAAGTACTCTATCTAGTAAACTAGTAAGTAGTGTAGATGTTTCAATCTTTCTACTCTACATGATTTACCACCATTTATTTTTCATTATCTAGCACAGTACTTACTAGGGTTTCCAATCCATATTCTGGGATCCGGTTATACGAACCAATCGTAGGTATTCGATTATCCGGATAATTTTATTCGGATAAACCGGATATTCAAAGTGTTCCAGAAAGGTAATCGCGCATTCTTATTGAATCACTAATCAAAGTTTAGTTAATTGATACATAAGTACCTGACAGCAAACAATTTGAATGACAGACCACAATGAGATGTACCTATCGAATATTTCTCGGATATCCGGATAACTTGGTAGTTACGTCTTCTACAATACATCCGGAAAGCTGTGCGCGTCGGATAATTGCAGCCCCTATCACTTAATTACTTAAGAGTTAACATGAAGCTCTACCAATTCCTTAATTAGTTTTCGCACATTTCCAGCTCGTACCAGTTTCGGTTGACCAAATCATAATTTCTTTCAGTCGCTTCTTAAAACGTAATGATCCCATCAAAAGGGGAACGGAAGTGTGTCCCGATCAACTCTCATAACAGTCGAATTTCCCGGATCCCGGCGATTTTCGCCTCGTTAATTGCGCCATAACGACTTATGCAACTAAACGCCCACCGTACGAATATGCGTATGTATGAATGTGTGAGTGTGTAAAATTTCGCCGTAATCAATCAATATGCAAAATAGGTCCCACAGCTCGATGCGTGCAAGTGCGAGCACGGAGGAAATATAAATTATGGCGGCTTCTCGGAATTGGATATGGAAAAGTCGACGATTGAGAGTAATGATAAGTATCCTTATATTCGCAGCTTTAATTAATACGCGCAGACTTGTATCCGCCCGGCTCGAATTTTATCTCGGATCGCCGCAGACGGTAAACAGCAGCAATATGAAATCTGTGTTTATGGCACAACAGGACTACGTGACATAACAAACGAAAGATCGTATTTCTTTGATAACAAAAGTGTTGTTAGAGTCGTTATAACTTCCCTTGCAACCGAAACAATCGCTGGACTAATTACTCCTGTTGAATCAAGCGAAGTGATCCTTCCTAACTGCGCCAAAATTATAAATCTTGTGATCCTTCCCAAACTGCGCCATCTTTACTCTCCTTTTTTTCCCAAACACTTCGTACTAAGGAGTACTCCTGCAGTACCTACTTACTTACGCCGTAGCTGTATACAGTATATGGAATTTCCTCATTTATCATTCTTCTTGCTTCTCTCTCCATTTTCATAAAATCCTCTTTCACTTTGATAGCTGAGTTGCTATAATGTCTAAGTCGTCAGTGTATGCTAAAAGAACTTTCGTACCATCATTATGGAACACTGTCGCCTGGATTCTGGCTGAGCTTACAGCTAACCCAAGGGCGATATTAAACAGGATTGGTGATAAAGTGTCGTCCTGTCTCAGGCTATTGGTGATGTTGAAACAGGAGGCTAATGTTGTTCCTATTTTTACTCTACTGATTGATCCCACTACGCAGGTGTTCGTGATATATATTAGTTTTTGGGTATACCCAATGCAGCCATGTTGTCATATGGTTGTCTAAAGTAGATGAATATTTGGTGTAATTTCTTGTCGAATTCACAACATTTTTCCCTTAATTGTCTGACTATAAATAGTTGGTCCACATGTTTTCTGAAACCACTTTGATATTCATCTATGATTTCCTGTACTGACGGAGATAACCTCATTAAGACGATATTCGGCAATATCTTAGAGGCAGAATTAATAAGTGAAATGCCTCAGTAATTCACACAATTTCATTTATCACCCTTCTTATATATAGGGATGATAATGCTTTCTATCCAAAAGTACGACTCTTGTTGCCACATTTCTATCATAAAGTTGTGTACTTGATGGATTAACGTACGTTTCACCGCAGTACCTACAGTCGGTGCAATATGATCTTTTTCACTCTCTTTCGTCGAGAGCTCAGAGATGCTGAGACCCGTTCGACTGGCCTCACTCTCCTCCTCTCTGTCTCTCTCTCTCTCTCTGTCCCTTTCTCGTGCGATGATGCATCCAGGCCGTATATGGCACCAGTTCGGTTTCCTGCAAAAAACGAAAACTACTCAACCGTTCACTGCACCTTCAGTCGACACTATTACGTACGACGTGGAGCAGAGACGCGAATCCTTACGCGGAATATATTTAAAATTAACACGAGGACTGAAAACAGCTGTTTGATGCGCTCCTAACGACGACGGGAAGACAGGAATGCCTCGTTTTCGGTCTGGCAAGAGCGATGGTAAAGTCTAAACCGGTGGATGAAACTATACGTGAAAATAGAGAGATGGGACGCTCCAAAGGCTGGAAATCCTTTTAGAACCTCTGGAAAATTCCGGGGAGTTTACAGGAAGAAATTCACTCCAGGAGGTTTAAGTAGCTAAAAGGGAATCCGTTTGGGAAGTTCGTAGAAGCTCTGAGATTGTTAGGACTTTCCTGAGATTTTGGAAACGCCCCCAGGAACCGATCTCATTAGGAAAACCACATTTACCCCCACATCTCTTTAGGCATTTAAAAACATTGCCGAAACCCTGAAATTTTACAAAATCTGAAAGTCTCTTTGGGCAGTTAGGAAAAATACCAGTGCTGCATCTCCAAAAAGCTATACGAGGATAACAGAATATCAAAGGTTCTGAGATGCTCTGAAATTCCTCATGCAGTGACATATCCTCTTCTAGCAGTTAAAAATTTTTACCAAAATCGTTTGAAAGTAATTAAATAATTAAGGCTATTATGCATCAAGGTTATTAGGAAAGAGATTTTCACATATGCTAGTTCTGAAAACATCCAACACTCTTCAGAACTCTAAGAATGTTTCAGGACTGCTTACGGAAAACGGAAGATGTGTCTTTAATATCTTATCAAAAATATTCGACAGTAGAATCAATATTCAAAGTTTAAAAATAATTCTCCAAGCGAATTTCGAAAATAAATTGACAAACGACAAGAGTAAAGTGCATTTTAGAATGGTAGATATTAAAGGTTTAAAAAGACTCTAGGAACTAAATTTGGAAAAATTGTGGAAAATCGAAAAATGACAAATCCTGGTCCTGGTATTATACAAAGTCTAAATTCAAGATTTCAACAGTTTCCGATTTTTTACTTCTGAGGAAAACGTACCACCAACGTTTTTTCAAAAACATGTTCTCAAAACCTCTAGAAATGGTAATAATTCTAATTCGAAAAATCGATCCAATTACAATACTCATGTCATAAGAGTGACTCATATGAGAAAGTAAAAATATCATCGTCATGAAACGACTCATACAGTCAAATGTTTTTTTCGGCAGAAAAAAGTTTTTCAGGATTTTAAAATTTCTGAAAAGGTCTAATATTTTCAAAGATTTAAAAAATCAGACTAGCTTACAGAAACAAGTCACTTGAGTGAAACATGTGTCTCTTCTGGTAACTGAAACGTGTCCAAGATATCTTTGAAAATTATGAAAAATTCTGAAACTTTTAGAAACTTATTATTAGATCATCGAAACGTCTATCAAAGCCCTTACATCTTCTCTTGTAGAAGTTAAAAATCACACTAAAGATCAGTTTGTATATTCTGACGTGGCTCAACACCTGAAATACTCTTCAGAAGCCTAAAAATTTAGGATTTGCAGTCGATACAAGCCAATCCAAACCAACCTAACCTTCCCGACTGAGTCGTAAGCCCAGAAACAGTGGAAACACCCTCCCCAGAATTTCTTCGTAATTTTGGAAATTTCTAAGAATTTTCAAAACTCAAAAAGAAATTAGAACAGCTTACGAGCCACGCCTTCAAAACAAGTATTGCAATTGTATTTCATCTGGTAACTAAAGGCTACCTGACAACTTTATGAAAGTTCTGGATAGTTCTGAATCTAATATAACTATATCTACTCTTCTAGCAATTAAAATTGTTATCAAAATACTTTAACCAAAACTCGTTTGAAAGTTATGAAATATTCTTCAATACGTGTGTTAGTTCCGAAAATTCTCCAAACTCAAGGCCACTTACACTTTTACAGTTATTTTATCATCTAAGAACTTCTCGAGGCATGATACAATTTACTCTTTCGGTTAAAACTTCTTTTAAAGGTCCCGAAGCACCTAAACCCTCCGAAACATCAAAGATAATTCAGCATAAAATCCCATTTAAAATCCACACGTTACAGTTTCCTTTCCTCTTCCTGTACGACAAGTTTTTTCCCCTCGACCAACCCCAATTACCTATCGCATTATATCGCCTTAATTGACTGATTCTCCGCTTTTTTCGCGAAATCATCTCATGTTATATAGCAAGAACAGTTATGATAAATGACGATATTAAAGCCACTATTACCTGTTCGAACGCCAGGAAGATAATGACTGTCTATTGTTCGAACTATTCTCATTTTTTCCTCTATCCAGATGGCTAGATGGCTACTTATGAGAAAGGATTTTTTTGTCGCGGACAAAGAATTGTGACTGCTGGAGGTAATTAACGTCGTCTCGAACAATAGAAACGAGGAATAAAGGCGGGTTTATACGTAATTACGAGCGTTTAAGTGTCAGAATTTTAAACTCAAGAAAGATGTACTACTCGATTCACATAAATGCACTTTTGTTAAGGGAATAATTTCATTAATAAGGTCACGTCAGGAATCATACTCGATGTATGTTAAGAGATATCCCATTACACTATCTCGCACCATGATGCATTAATGGATGAATGTGAAATAATCATAAGATTTGACTTAAGTAAGGTCAAAATTTGTGGTTCAAATTCAGACTGTGAGACAGAGAACTTTCCAAAGCGAAAGACGCGTGTCACGATTGTCACGTGCTAATGAAAAAATGAAGGGTACTACGCACGTAGATTGATTTCTGTTGATTTTAACGTCGATCAAAATGGTAATAAACAACAACGACAGTGATGGTTTATATAAATCAATCTACGACCTACGAATTCATTTGCATCGATTGCACGGCTTTGTACATTGGACTTGCATCTTCTCGACCTCGATTCGATTAAATGGTCTGCGCCGGAGAAAAAATATTAAACGGTCCATATTAAATGAGGAGTGGTAGTTTTGTAGTGTGATGTATATTCAGTAGGATGAATGGAAAATGGAAGCTTTAGATTAGGTGTATAGGATGTGACCAGGTTTTTCGGAAGGCTGTCCAGAAATCCAGAAATTTAAATGGAAAAGCATCATCATCATCATCATCATCATCATCATCATCATAATCATCATCATCATTAACATCATCAAAATCTTCAGTGTTCGTCCGCTTGTATTCAGTAGATATGTTTCAATACGTTTAATATCCTCAGACCATGTAGTTGGGGTTCGATTACTCCGGCTTTATCATGTAATTCTTGTTACAGTATGGCAACATTGTTAGTAGAAAACCTCTACATTATTATGGACGATATTTTCAGGACACATCTGTTTCGACCTTTCTTAGAAATAGGGAGTCAGGTACTTAAGGGCACTTGACTTTCGGTAACGGTTTTCCATGTGTCGTTAGTCTCTAAGAACCTGCCAAATAGATAACACACACTTTTTGTATCCGTAATCTAATTAGTAATAAAGTTACACTATTCTTTGCGTTTACACTGCCTACTTACTTCAAAATACCTCAACAGGTTATGGGCCCAGGCATTACCGAAACGCAAGAATAAGTGTTAATAATGGTGAAAGTATCGGTAGTCATTTGTGAAAAATGAAATCGGCAAGTCTAAAAATTGAGAAGCTGCGTGACGCGACAAACTGGCTCCAGTGGCGTTTTGTTCTACGTACACTTTTGGAGGAAGACGATGATGTGATCAACGTATGTGAAGGTACATTAAGTCGTCCAGAAGAGGGTTCAACTAATTATGAAACCAATATGAAGAAGTTTTTGAAGGCAGATAAAGCTGCAAGGAAGTTGATCGTCACGACTGTAGAGAAGAAGCCGTTAGATTTGCTGTTAAGTTGCACAACTGCGAGAGAAATGTGGAAGAAACTGAATACTGTGTATGACGTGAAATCAGATGAAAATTTATCAATGGTCCAGAAACTGTTCTTTGATTTGAAGTGGGATACAAGTGAAAGTGTGGCACACAATTTGTCGAAGATAGAACAATTATCAAATTGCCTACTTACTTCAAAATACCTAAACAATTCTCTTCCTTCTTTGATTATATTTGTTGAAATGGAAAAATGGAAGCTTCAAATCAAGTAGAGCCTTCAAATTTCAAATTTCCATTCAGCGTCCCAAAGGGAAACTGTAGATTACCCGAGAAGTGGTGGTCTTCTTCGATTGTTACTCTGCGATATAAATGGAAAACAGACGTTCCAGATTGCATACGTGGCAGTTTCTTCAAATGACCCGAATGAAGCGAGTGAATATTTTTGTTATTATTATTCAAGCTGGGGAAATTTTGGTTCTTTCACGACGCGTAACGTGTTTACGAACCTCCACCTCAGCAATTATCATTGAGCCCCGACCGACTTTCTTTCTTCTCGAAATATTTTTTCGAATTAACCTCTCCACGTAATCTCGCCGGTTTCGTCCCGGCCGTAATTTTCTCCGTCGGTTCACCGTTACGAGTTATTGAATTCGCCTTGCACCATGACTCCGCAGCAATTTACCGGGTCGCCATTGATGTATTATTTATTGGGGGAACAATTAACTTCAAAAATAAACATATGACAGATAATGGTCGATGTAAAAGATCGATCGGCCAGATAATTTCGCGAAATTATGTATATAAACATGCGCTCCGTACGCTGCGTGTGGTTGCTGTGCGCAATAGTTATTTATGACCCGGACCGTGGAACGGTTCGTCTCTGCTAGCACGGAATTAAGCACGTTACTTACGTAAGACTTGCGCACAGAAAAAAAATCACCCCGTAGATTCGATATAATCGGAGAGATGTACCGGTTCGAGGTTATGTACCAAAGCGGAAGAGTTTGGTGTGCGTAGGTTCGATCGGCGCAAGTTTGAAGTTTAGAACATATTGTCACGCTTTGGGTGACATGTGATGTATACTCATTATGTACCCTCATTTCTCACGTTATTTGTAAAATATTAAAATACCCTCTTATGGGTTAATATACCTTAATATTTGTCTAATATCGGCTACTAGTGACGTTATTACTTTCATCAAAACTGAAGATTTCAAAGAGTACAAATTTCTTGAAGTATTGAAGAAATTTAAATATTTTTTCACCTGAATCGTCTAATTCATCACAAGGTCTCAAGTGTGTTCGTTTTGTGCTCAGAAAGTTATCGGGAAAGCTTCAGAAGCATCTGAAGATTTAAGTTTCAAATCTATGGAAAGTAGCAAGGAACTTTTGGAGGATTTTAGCATTGTTACAGGCAAGTCCAGAATCAAGTAGAGTAAATTAAATCTTCTCACGAAGATCCTTAGGAAAGCAATCTATAAATCCAAAAAGAAGATATGATGATTTCAAAAATGACTTAAAGTCAATGCTAAAAATCGAAAAACACTTCGTTTCTAAAAAAATCTAGTACTTATATATTTCTAGCACTTTTATGTTTGTAAATAGGCTACTGGATGTCTCTGATTTCCATAGGAAAACTTTAGGAAAATTGTCTAAAGATTTACACTTTGACCTCTGAGCAATTGATAGGAAACTTTTGGGTTTAGAAAAGGATACATCAGGATATTCAAAATTAGTGTAGGGTTTAAAGAACTCCAAACGAGAATTCTCTTATTTAATGAATGAATTAATGTAGATATGTGTTATGTACTTATGGTCACCTTGTTACATGTAATTTAACAAGTACGTTGAACCTCTCGTTGTTAAATTGAATCAGTAATTAGTTAATTAGCATTAACAAATTGAAGCAAAGTTAATGAATATTAACATAGTTTTAATTTTTTTTTAAGCAGTTTCAACTAAACTCTATGAATACTGACAGGATACTAGAAATGCAAAACCCGTAAAGATTGCTTGTTGCGTTTTGTAGGAGTGACTATGAGCCCTTATTGGGATCGCCTGTATCCATAAGGAGACTCTTCTAAATTCGGAAAAACATACGATACCCAATGGGTCATTTATTCCTCATGTCCCCTACCACATAACCCATAATCAGGCAATAATCCGCCTTGTACAAAACCCATTACCAATCCTTCTTTTTTGTCTTCGGGTGATACTGTCAGCGTAAAGGTTAATGAAAAGTGGGATGTGGCGAGCGGGCGATTGATATCGAAACCTCTCCCCGTCGTTTCGGATTTCTTTTTCCGCTTTCAATAAGACACCGTTATACATTATTATTGAATGTGTACTCTCCGTACCGGGGAAATACTGTTATCTCTCTTTTGGTGCGATCAACGTTTAAGGTGTTAAAAGGAAGGTTCAATAACAGTAAGATATCCCAAAAGCTAAAGAAGAGAAAGAGAGAAAGAGAGTGTGTTGGGTTATAAACTTCATAAGCCGGTGTGTTGTGATAATGTTTTAATTACATTGTTCTTATCTGTCGGATACTGTTAGCTGATGCGCGTTGGAGAAACTCGGTAACCATATTTTAAACAGATAAGGCGATAAGTGTCCATGAATGTTGTTAAGCAAACGCAAAAGTAAGTAAGATGTAAGAGAAAAGTCTGCTGTTCGACTCAAAATGAGAGAAATCAAATTTTGTCGAGGTGAACATGTCAGTGTGGCGAACGAAAATGAGAAAACACTCAGGAAAACTGACGTAAAACCCAAAGAAATGTCTTTAGTAATCTCTTGAAGTTTCTCCAACAATATTTAATAATGAGATTGTAGAGAAGGCAGGTGATTTATTTAGGTGGAGTCAGACATGTTGATTGAGGTAATATGCAAAAAATGTAATCCTACCCCTACCTTAAGGTATACTTTTAAATTCTACCTTCCATTGTTTGATCTACCTTATACAGAACGACCTTATAATTTACAATCGCTTTACTGCTTAATATTGTTAGAGACTTCAAGAGAACCTTCAAGTTCAACACCCACTTCAACATTAGAAATGGACTTTCGTCGCAAAGAAATGTCAAGTACGCTTCTGTACAAAAGAAAAGCATCAGCTAATCTTTTTCTTATGTTCAGTCTGAAGAAGAAACGTTATTTAGAGATTTGAAGTTCAACGTAAGCAATCTTTTGGCTGCCTTATAAAGATATTATAAATTCAACTGATATCGTTAATAAGTTAATAAATTTTTACCTAACCAATCAAAAATCTCCTTGAATGACCTAGTCATTTCAAAAGCTGAGAACGGGAAGTGTTTAATCCCTATGCGTATATTTGATTGATAGTTCGATCTTCATTACATCATTTTTATATCATCTTGACATCAGTAGATAAGTCTGACGTTCTCATGCAAATTATGAAAAAATTTACCTTTGTTTTTACTCTGCGTATGTGATACTTTTGATGATTGTACGACCAAAGGTAAGGTTAGGCGTTGCTTTGCTGTTTCTCTGATCCAATGTTGTACATGTTTAGTGCGATGACGGATCATATTGTAACGCGAAATGTAAACAGCAGCGCGAAATGTGTTTACCCTTAATGGGCGGCGGCTTACCTCAAAGGAACGCCGCTACGCTTAACTGAGCAATAAAAAGCCGTCCCCAACGTCACGGCAACATCTTATTAAGGAAGAATGATTTATTACCTTCTGGACGTTTCTACATAAACATTATTAGGGAAAAGAAGGATCGAGTTATTTCAGGAATCATCGCGAATGCGAATACAATTGAGATATATATATAAGCGGGCTTGTGGTCGGAGAGAGGGGATTAGACGTGAAGCCGCGAGTGAATAAACAAGGCGAAAAACGGACAAGCGAATTGTACAAATAAATTAAAAAGTTAAGTGTGTTATATAAATTAGTTTAGTAATAGTCTAAGACAAATTAAGTAGTGTGTACTGTGTAATTAGGACAATGTAAATAAATTAGAAATAAACGTTACAATATGATCGAAACTAGTCGCTGTATTTTGGACAAGAAAATGACATGTAATGACTTGAAGCTTATTTTCCTCTTTCTCTTCTCACTGTTAGTTTTATTACTTCTCATACGAGGCGCTTATGTATATGAGAATTAGTACAAGTGTCGATTTTTCGAATTTGAGTTGTTAGGATTTCTAGACGTTTTAAGACTTTCTGCGTCCAAAAAACATGCTTTTGAAGAAATATATGTGAGTCTGTGGTACGTTTCCTCTAAAATTAAAAAAACACACCTTGAATTTAGACCTAAAACAGAATCAGCGGGGATAAAGTGATGGTAGGTATACTCTTATATAATTTTTAGACTTTTGGAAATTTTCTCAAAATTTACTTCAAGAATTGTTCTTAAACATTTATTCCACTATCGAATATACGTAACTGAATACAATAACTGTTTTGGCTGAATCTTGCCTAAAGGGCACTTTACAATTACGATTTTTCGGTTTTTGGAAATTCCTCAAAATTCACTCCAATAATTTTTTTTTGATTTTAAATATTTATTCTACATAACGTCGAATATCTACAATAAAGTTTTGCGATAGTTTTAGCTCCATTTTCTCTAAAGGGCACTTTACACTTGTCATTTCTAGATTTTTGGGAATTTTCTCAAAATCCACGGCTACACTATTTTCTAAACTATGAACACTTATTCTACTATCCAATGTGTAGAATGAGATTTAGTAACATTTTTGAGTAAATTGTTTCTGAACGTCACTCTACTCTTGTCATTTCTCGAAATCTGCCTGCAGAATTGTATTAAGCTAAACGTTCAATCTACTAGCGAATATTTATAATAATAAGAATGTCCGATAGACACATCGCCATTTTTTTGTTTCTTCATTTGAGATATTTTAATACGTTGCTTCAGTTAATCCAATTGTTATTGTAACACACATATTTTCTTAAAATTTAACAATAGGAATAAAACAGTTTCAAACTTAATTTCCGCACAGGGTCAAATTGTAGATTCTTCAAGCAAGAAGATGGATAAAATGTTCCATAAAAATTTGAGGGTGAATCACCCCCAATCAACCCCTAACGATATTTCATACTCGCCAAATGCGAAGCAACAATATTAATTTTTCTCGAAATTTGCGATATTGCATTAATTTTTGTACAACAAAGTCGTTTTTGAAGAAATCCAAAAAGGTGGCAAAGACAGGCTCCAATTTTGTATTATTTGAATCATGGAATCATGATACCCACATCCGATCACCCAGTTATCTTGAAACTAGTGTGGGTTATAAAGGGCGTTAGAAAAGTCACCTCAATAGTACAATAAGGGCGGTATTCACACTACACAAATTCACCACTAACAAAAACACTCCGAATCCTTCACTCTGTCAATACACTACGTTTGAGGTTAGAAAACCATCCTAACGGGACGTGATTAGCTTCCTTGACTTAAGGAAGCGAATTTCATTTAGTGCGCATGCGCGAATTAAAGGACTACGAAACGCAAATGTCGATTAAAGGCCACCTTCAAGGCTTCCTTGTTCCTTAGTGCCGTCTGGGAATTCCAACCTAAAACGGGCGCACGGGTCAACTCGTAAGAAGTAATCCCCGGTCCACATTTGACCTTCGCGAGATTGGTCAACTCGTAAGACTATGGTTCTCTAGATCGGTCAACTCGTAAGGGTTAGAAGTTCTTGAAAAATCCCAGAAGGGGGATTATCGTATTCCTTGCGAGAGGGCAAGGAAAACCCTGCGGAACCCGACCCTAGGGTCATAAAACGCATATGATCATTAACAACAAGCAAGTCTTTGCCGCGTTGACTTTTAATAAAATCCCCAATACATATTATCATATTCTTATTAGTTTCAACAAATATCCGAACTCTTCATTACAATCATCATCCCCTTGATTATTTCTGAGAATCCTCTTACGAGTTGACTCATCCAAAACTACCCTTTAAAAATTTACCTGCCGGTTCGCTTACCAATTGACCGATCCTAGGGTTGGGGATTAAAATTTCTTACGAGTTGACCGCCGCCGCCTAAAACTTCTAATCCTTTCTCGCTCATAATTTTAACTTCAGATTTCGGACCACCTCGAAATTCCTCGAGAGATTTCACCTCCTCCGAACTCCCAGAAGATTACATTCCAATTACGCTATAGACCGAAATTGACTTGTTTACTCCTAAAACCGTTTTAGATATCCGATTACCGAGACCGTAGGCGATTCGGGTAATTTACAATATTATTTTCGGGAAAGAGAAGCTCGGGAAAAGAAAGCGGAGTAAACAAACACGATAATCGACGGGCCAAACGGACCATAACGATTGACAATCTATATCGCCTCGCGTATTTAACTGGTCGGACACTATAAGAGAGAGAAAGAGGGAGAATGTACGAAAGCGTTCCGGACGGCCGATTGACGATTTATGGAACGATCGTATCGTGTGTACGTTTGGAAATTGTCGTACCGAAGGAGGAAAGAGCCCACACGGATATTACCATAAACGAGAGACGAAAATTGCCCACACGGAAAGGAGATTCTTATCTGTACACTTCCAATTCGGAAACGAGTAGAACACGAGATGATGAAAACATTAATATCTGATCGAGCAGATGCTAAAACTATCCACGAGCAACATGATGAACCTGATGCGTTCCTAAGGCACCAACGACCAATTTTTGTACGTAATTTCTACATAGCGACTTAATGGAGCGTTTGTCGTTTCATCATCTCATCTGACTGTTTCGTCGTTTGCTCCTCGCCTTGTAAAGTTCAACTTTCGCACCCAAACTGGTATTACCACTTTCTTACGGACGTGTGTTTTGACGTTTTCAGGAATATGCGGCTCAAAGTGACGTCGTTAAGTTTAAAGGGCTTTTGTGCTCGCCGCTTGATCCACCTTTTCTGAAGTTAATTGAAATTTGTTTTTTCGAAATTAACTATATTTTTGTTTAAAACGAAAAATTTGACACAGAACCCGAAACATTGCCCAGCACCAAACCGAGTACCAAATTGCAAAACTATTCCACAAAATTTTTAAGACCGCTTTTTATTTGAAAGTTGGCGTGTTGTTTTATAGTACCAAAAAGTTCTTTAAGGCAAAACCCGAAGGACCTATAGGTAATTCGTATATATAAAGTTACAGTTTTGATTTCTTTTTTACAATATTAATAACGTCTTTTTCAATTCGCAACCATGATATTTTGTATAAAATCTAATAACAAGAAATTTTTCTGTCTTAAGTTTTTTTCTAAAACGAAGTCATTAGAGTTGTCTAAGGAAAATGATATTATTGCCATTTTTTTTCTAATTTTGCTTAATAACAAATTACTCTTTTCAACTGCCACATAACGAAACCATCTCATCTCAGATGATATTCCCGAGGAGTCTAGGAATATTCACCGATCACAATTCACCAACCACAATTCACCGCCTCAACAATTCACCGCTTCAACAATTCTTCGATTTCCTTTTATATCAATAGTAAAATAAAATCTAAATGGCTTCAGAAAAGCCAAAAGTGCCGCAGGAAAAAAGTGCAAGGGGGCAAGGAAAATCCATCAGAAAACGGCCTCGGGAAATGGGTGGCTCAGAACAAAGTGCGAATTAGTATAAATAATTCGATGAACTACGTGCTCGGTGAATTGTTGAGGCGGTGAATTAATGATCGGTGAATTGCGATCGGTGAATTGTGGTTGGTGAATTGTGATCGGAGAATGTTCCGCCTCCCATTTCCGGGGCACTAAACAAAATTGCTGTTATCAAAAATCATTTAGAAAACGTCTAACCCGAAACAGATACTACTGCTTGGACTAAAACGACTGTCTGACATCTGTTGTCAATTACATACGTCCATTTGCCTCTTCGATTATCTCATATACTCTATACATTTACCAACTACCTTGTGAGAATTATGCGATGAAATGCTCACAGGACAAAATGCAACTTTTTGGTCGAAGTCGGAGCTGCCAAAAATCATGAGTTTCTATGTCTTCAAATTTTGATAAGCAAACCTCTACCATACAAGAATTAAATTTACTACACTTGATGCCCAAAAGTGTATTAAGGCTCATAACGAAGATTGGGCTGGGCTGATCTCTCTTAAATTTGATAGACCATTTCTCAGATCAAAAATTCCAGCTTTTCAACTTTTCTTATGTTGAAAAATTTCTTTGCAATCTTTACGGGTCACGGTTTTACGGGTCATGTTACCGATTTACTATGTTACGTAATAAACACATTTAGGTTTTCCATATACAGGATCCTCTTTCTTAATGTTACAAAAAATCCCTTAAACGCTCGCAGGGTGTTACACTCCAATACAAACATGGAGCAGTCGAGAGTACCGGCAAAAGTGAGGTTATGTACGGAATTCTATCGTTGAACCGGCATAGGATGTCTACTATCAATAATGAAAATCTGAAAGAAACTAGGAGGAACGTCCGAGTTCTAATTTTTTTCTTCTTTGTTACGTTAAATCTCGAAAAGATATCATATGAAAAAAAAGACATATTTCAGAATCGACCTGTTGATCAAAAGTTCGCACTTCGATAAACGAGCATGTTTTCTGTATCTCTCTTCTGTTACTTTGCTCGATTCGTCCATGTTTCGTTCTCCTATGCCGGTAATGAGGGTAATTCCGATTACGTTAATTGGGGCCGACGCAGCGGTTAGACAAAAGCCGGTTATGATCGACATTCCCGAGCGTTATCATATCTGGGGGCCGGATCCCCCCATACCTTTCCTAATTAAAATCGATCGGAACCCGACGATAACGGGCATTCAAATAATTCCCGGCGCGCCTCTCTCCGAGGGGCTCTTCTTCTCCTTTTTTCCGACTATTCCGGTCGGCAGAATGGCAGTTATTTTTATCGATCCTCCGGTCCGCGTCTGGGCACGTCGACGAAGATAGGTTTCCGCAGAGGAATTTCGCGTGTACGTCTCCGCTATTTTCGCCCATCGCATGGGAACCTAACTACGACTTTAGATCTCCGAATAAGGGCCTTGTCCCACCAAAGCGGAGCAACAGCGTCGCGATAGCGACGCGATGTTGCCACCGTGTTGAACCTATAGTTTCTATACACAGCATACCCACCAACGCTACAGCAAACAAACACCCAAGCTACCGTGTCGCTGTCGCGTCGCTATTGCTCCGCTTTGGTGGGACACGGCCCTTACTCTACACGTTTGACTTTTCTACTGCCCGTTTCGATACTCGCTAATTTTACTTCCGAAGCTCCGAATTGCCCTTTTAAAAAGGTTTAGTTTACACAATTTTGAAAATACAAGATGTGTTCTAGACCAAGTTGAAAATTGCATTGACTCTCTCACTCTCCTTGCTCTATTTATTGTAACGCGAGTTGTAAACAGCAGTGCGAGACGTGTTTACTTTTGTCGGACCACGTCGGCGTCTCTCAATGGAACGGCGCTAAGTTTAATTGAGCCTGCCGCCTTCATCTTATTAAAGAAGGAATCGTTCCCGACCTCTCTAGACCTTTCTTGGTTCCTAAATTACAACTCGCGTTACATTATAATGTATAATAAATATGCTGACGTCTCCTGTGTCTTCTTGGGAAGATAACTCACTTGATACTGTTACGAAATTGTAAATACTACGGACCGAGATGACAATCACTTAACGAGAAGTAAGAACATGTCCTAACAAAAAAATCTTTACTGTATTACGAATTAAGTCAAGTAGCGTAATGAATGAATTGGTGAAAGTAAAGACTATTGTCATTAATTGACCCAATTTAAATATTACTAGTACTTCAAACGTGAGTCAGTTTATGAAACATTCAAGCATGTCATTTCCCGTTTTTGTATTAGAGGGCTTTGAACTCAAAGGACAGTACGAACGATTTAATAACGTAGATATAATTATTTCGTTGACATAAGCTGCTTTCTCTTACTTTGATACTATCGATATCAATTTTGGCGAATGGAAGGGACAACAAGAAGTAGCTGAGATTGATGGGGTCAAAGTTTTTTATGTAATGTAATTTACTCTGCTCTAAGATTTAAGGCACAATAAGATATAATCTAATTATCGCTACACCTCTGAAGCCCTTACAACATCATGTGTAATGCCCAATAGGACATGAGGACCTTTACTCATAATGTTCTTAAATTCCATACAAATATTGTTTCTTGTAAGGTAAAGGAGACATTTTTCGAAATGAGAAAATTGATAAAGCCACCATTTTTGTTTTGGACTGGAAGATTTCTTTTATGCAAAAAGTCCACAAGACGTGTCTCGTGACGTAACAAGGATAGTCATAGGTCCCGTAAAGAAAATTTGACCAATTAAATTTTTGGAGGGAAAATTTTGATCGAGTTTTGGTATCGAGCGAAAGGGCACCAAGTACTTCTGGAGAGAAGAAAGTTTAGAGTTAGTGAGACGGTCGGGGACAGGATTTCCGATCAGTTGTGTTTTGTACGGAGTGCTCAATTTTTGTTTAGAAGGTCTGGGACCGTAATGAAGTTTAGAGGACGTATTGTAACGTTTTTACTGTTTACTAAGACTAAACACTACGCGATTTGTACTAATTAATTTATTTCTTACACTACACTTATAGACTTTACTTAACAATCACTTACAATCTAACTCTTAATTTATATTCGCACACCGAGATGTTTATTTATTTAACGCGCGCGGTCTCTCACCCGAATGGCGAGAGACCCGCTTTTTATGGCAGGTAAACGCCTTCTCGAACTTTCTGGCAGTTTCGAGATAGTTCCACGAATTTCTCCTCGGGTTTTCGGGGAATCGAAGCGTCCCGGCCTTACGAGATTGTTCCCGTTGCTTCTAGAACGAATTCGCGGAACCCGGGCAGTCCCAGACGTGTTTATTTGGTTTCGGCGAGCCGTTCCGTTACAGTATTTATTCTGAGTAAAGTTTCCTTTTGTCTCGTTAAGTTTAGAGAACCTGATTTTTGAGAGTTCGAGTCTTTTGTTAGACTTGGGAAAATTAATTAACCCCCTAATTACATCCCAGCGGTTTCAACACCGCAGATCGTAGTTCCGTTTCAGGAATCGAAAGCTTTAAATGTTTTTGGGCAATCGAGGCTTACACCTTACATACACCATACACCTTATAATGACACGTAATTATCGACGAGTCGGAATTAAAGCCGTTCTTCTCGAAATAAAAACGCGTTTAATGCGTTTCCTGTAACGTCCGACGCGTCTCGTTTCCGTCGTCCCGAAAACCGTCTCAGCGTTCCGGCGTTACCTTTCGCGCTCTCCGAGATCCGGTGACGCGAATCGTAAAAAGAGCGATGACGCCCATAAATCCGGAGTTTCCACTTACTCCGGCCTTTTTCTCTTGTAACGACGACAGGAAGAGCAAGTGTCAGGGTAGCGTTACGTCACGGCCGGCAGAGTTATTGCCTTGTCCGATCGCGGAGCGTACTGACGGCCTCAACGGCAATTATAAGTCAAAAATGTTATATTGCCCGAGATTGTACCGAGGATTCCCCGGCAAAAATTTTTGCCTTTGTGCGAGCGAAAGATGACGGCGAAACCAAGAGGTTTCGTAAGAATTGAGAAGAGTAGCACTTGGCACTACGATTATGATTGCATTGCCTTATTAATCCCTAACAGTGAAGCTGTATTTTATGTAAAAGTGGCTCGTGGCAGAACTGATCACAAATCGTCTCGCCAATTAATATGAATCAATTATAACAAAAATAACACGCCTATTGAGATTGTTGTGCTGTACGTACCAAACTTTCATTGCAATTTATCTTAAGATACTAAGAACATTTTCAACATCAGTATAAGACTCCATCAGCCTAATTAAGAGAATTGTAACAAAAATACATTTCTCCTTTTCGGAAAAGGAAATTCAGAGTGTCCTGGACATATTCCGGACCCAAGCTACAAGCATGAAAAATTGTAACACATGCCAGTTTAGTTACCTATTCAATGAGAAGATTCAAATGAATATTCGGCCTTATAATAAGATAAGGTTTAATGAACTAAGATAACAATAACTAGTCCTATGTTAATTTCAGTGCAAGGTTGCATTCATTATTAATAACAATAACATACCCCACTGTATTCACTTCTGTATATACTGTAACGTTTATTTCTAATTTATTTACACTGTCCTAATTATACACTACACACTACTTAATTTATCTAAACTATTTCTGAACTAATTAATTTATATAACACACTTAACTTTTAATTTATTTGTACAATTCGCCTGTCCGTTTTTCGCACTGTTTATTCTCTCGCGGCTTCACGTCTAATCTCCTCTCGCCGACCGCAAGCCCGTTTATATACATATCTCCATTGTATTCGCGATAATTCCAGGTCATTCTTTTCCCAAATAATGTTTATCTAGAAACGCCCAGAACGTAATAAATCATTGTTTCCCTAATAAGATGTTGCCGCACGTTGGGGACGTTTTTTTTATTGCCCACATAACGGAGCGCTTTGATGTAGCCGCCGAGGTCCGATAAGAGTAAACACGTTGCGCGCTGCTCTTTACATTTCGCGTTACAATACACTTTTCAGTTTCCGTTTGAATATTCCTTTTTCAAAATACTAATGGAAGAAGTAAATCTGACATTTAGAAAGAAAATCTATATCCACATTTAAGAGAAATTCAGTCTTGGTTTTCGTATAACATTCCAGCGATTAAATAAACGATCAAGATTATGAAAATAACTCACAAGTTTTATGTATTTTTTTAAATTTTCAGAAATTTCTGTCTGAATGGAATTTTCCCAAATTAGTTTTGAACTTATTGAAAGAGGAAATCCTAATGGAAAAACTAAAACTGGAAACTGTATTCAGAGTGGGAGTTATTAAAGAAAAAAACCCAAAATCACACTATAAATTACCAAAATGACATTTGTAAACAACTACTTTAGATTAGTATGCGAAATTCCATCTGAGCTTTCATGGAGTGAATGTAATTTTTCCAATGTTACATGACACCACAGTTAAAGAGAAAATTTAAACTATAGGAACTACTCTTCATTTCCATGGAATTTTTCATGGTTCCATGGAATTCCAAATGGATGCCATTTTTCGAAATTTAATATATGTAATTGGAAAAATTTCAATAAACCCAAAGGGAAAAGTAAAAAAAATCATAGAATTAATCTTGAATTTCACCTAATTTCCATCTGAATCACCCTTTTTCGAAATTATATGGGAAATTGTTGCAAGAACGACATAAAACTATCACATTTTTATATGAAATTCCATGTAAATGTGAATTTCAAAATTATACAATGAAAACCGTTGCAGAAATTAGGTAATCAATATCAATCTTGATTATCGTGTAATTTTTTGACGAAACTTCCGTGAATTTCAATGCGAATATAATATTTCGCATGGAAGTTATTGAAAAGCTAAACTTGTATTCAATACTACAAGTGGAAATATTGTCGCGATGCGGCCCCAATTAGCGAAAATAGGTCGCCGTCTAAGCTTATTCAGCACCGAGGCGACCTTAAACCGAAGGACGATACGACTCTCGGACAGGTACGACATCACGTTCGTAAACATCCCGCTTGTATTTATACAGCTCGATCATAACGATCGGGGAGTCAGTCTGTCACCTAGTATCACGTCACGCTGCCCGTCTGAGAGCCCGTCCTTTTCGGCATTCCGCTAATTGGAGGAGCCTCGCGCCTGCTGCCCTTCGTCATCCAACAGTAAGCAACCACCTCCCTTTAACCTCTTCTCATTTTCTACTGTTGATCACTCGCCTTAATTTTGTTTTACAATGTTCTCTCCCCTATATTTAATGCTCCAATAAATTTTGTCTGTTTCACCATGTCTTCTTTTTAGTCTCCACCGAGCTACACCCACAACCCGAGCACCCCCTTTGGACCCTAGGTCCTCAGGCGTGTGACAATATCAACAATATAGGTACGTAGGTACCTACTAGTGATTTTCGAAATAGTGGGGAAATTAACCTAAGAACAAAGAAGAAAGTAAACGGATTGTCACTAAAAGAAGTCGATCTAGATTCTCACGAATGAATTAATCACTATTTTCCATTTTTAAGTAATTATAAGTTACTGGAACAATGAAACTTAGAGTAAAGCGGTAATTAAAAAATGTTTCATCTTCAATTTCATTTGAATTTCTATCCAACTCAAATATAGTTTTGCCAAACGCACTTGAAAAAATATTGAAAAACTGAACTTGACATGTAAAAAAAATCAATTATAATAAAACAGTGTTGATTATTGTGTAAATCTTCACTAGAATTTCCATGATCTGAGTGTAATAATTCATGATCCTAAAATCATGATTATAATGACATCTCATCTGAACTCTATTTGAAAGCAACCTTTCCAAACTGGAAAATATTGAAAAATTACACCATAGAATAAGTAATGTGTCACCACAGCCGCTCAAATCTTCTAAGATTAGATATGGGTTATGATTTCAGGTTATGTTATCAACTATTTTGGATCCCCATGTAGTTTTCCCGAATTAGATATGCAACTATTCTAGCTAATATCAAAGAGAAAACTCGAGAAAAATCCCAATTATCAAAACTAAACGTGGAAACCTTCCTGACTTAAGGCTATGGCTTTATATTACCGTGTTAAATGAATAGAATTGTCTTGTAAATTTCCCTGAGAAAATTATTTTAACAGGAAAGGAAACCCAAAGAAGAATCCTAACTATCTGCCTGACGTATCAGCGTGGAAATCTCCCAGATTAAGCAAGTACACGTCGAAACGTACTCATCTACATACATTACAAAACTTATCGGAATAAACGCATATATGTACATAGTACGTGTACCACTAATTTAATACCACCGCGGAGATCATTACATCTCAAACATCGACCCATTCAATTGGATCCCGGAGAACGATTAATTATGTCTCGAGCGTACTTCTTTGATATTGGCTCCATTAAACGGTCTGTTATCAATTACAGGAACTTAACGTAACTGTAATTTTATGTTTCCGTATAAGTTATTTGTGCAATCTCTTTTCTGTTTTATTACCTAATAAATAGCCGATTTTTTGCACGGCTGTAATTGGACGCAATACCGCGGATTCCTCTGACGGGGAATCGTCGTCGTCGTTTGCCTATCGCACAAAAAGAGCCCACAAAAATATTTTAATTTACTGTATCCTGCCTCTCTCTCTCTCTTTCTCTCTTCGAGTGACTTTGTAACGTCCTCTCCCGAAGATCGGAGATAAAAATTTTCAAGATCGAGTTACACAACGAGAGTTTCCTCATTCTTCGGGCCGCAGAGCGAAATGGCGTTTCGAAAAAAATAATGGGAGACCGACGAGGAACGGAGAGAAAAAAAAGGAGGTATCGGGTTTCTCATCAAGCCGTCAAGTGGCGGAATGCGGTGCGACGATTTCCATCAAATCGCTCTCTGTAAATGAAAATATGACGAGGAGAGTGGAGGTAATTTATACCTTAAGGTTTTTTCCCTTTGAATCAGCTAGACCGTGAATACGTTATTAATACAGGTGCACCAGATACGCCAGGTTCAACGCCATCCGATCCCAAACTGGTTCGTAAGCGCGGGGAGGGAAATCGGCAACCACGCAGAAGCAGAATTGATACCGATTAGATACGGGCGCCGGGATTTGGTATCGATCGCGAAATCGATCCCCGCAGGAGAATCCTTTTAAAAATCTTAACCAGATCCTCGAGGTCGACTCTGCGATCCTATCCCGAATCAACAAGTCTATTAAGTTGCAGCGGCCACATTGGAACTGTTGGAGATATCGATTTCTAGTCGCAGTAGCAATTTTTATAAAACCATCCCTTATCCTCGAAAGCCACCCCCAAGTTCCAAAGGTGGCTCAAAACGGAAACTTTGTATTAGTTCCAAGGGAAATCTATGTATAAGGCCAATACTCAATTAATGTTCATTAGAAATATTGCGATTGGTACGATAAAGTTGTGAAAATGACCAATAACGTGAATAACCAATCTCTCTCTCTCTCTCTCTCTATATATATATATATATATATATATATATATATAAATGAATTGCTGTTCGTTTGTCTGGCTTAAACAAATTAAACTATAGTGTCAGTTGGTTGTCAAATAAATAAATGTCAAGACGATTATTACAATCTATCATCAGTTTGCCAGTCCGCGAGAACTTTATTGATTTTAAAATGCCAAGGAGAAGACGACCTGACTTAGGTCGTCGAAGTCAATCAAATGTGCGACGAGCTACCTCACGTGCAAATCGCACTGACGACCAGCGAGAGACAGATAATGATAACATTCGTATTGGTATGACAGAATTGCGTTCAACAGTGAATAATTATGAAGTAGATAGGCTTAGAATGGAACGACTTCGGGCACATCAAATACAACAGCAGCGAGCACGACATATTGAAATAGAGCGATTCCGCAGACGCAGTGTTCCTGTAAACCTAGAACGAATAGCATTATAGCATTACACTACGACCCAGAAATAGATAATTGTGCCGACCAATCCGTAACGATTGGAGAAATGACAATCATTTGTCAATATTGTAAAGCGAGCGATGAATATACTGGATTATGTTGTGCTGGTGATAAAATTAAATTGTCACAATTGTTCCCACCACCAAATCCTTTACGCTCAGTGGTTTCTGGAGTGGGAAATGACTCTAAACATTTCTTGGCCAACATCCAAAAATATAATAATTGCTTTCAAATGACGTCGTTTGGTGCGACGCATATTGTACAGGAAAGTTTCATGCCCACTTTCAAGGTAGTTTTGTTAAATTGTATATTAAAAATTTAAAAAGATAATATAGAAATGCAGATACAAGGACAGTTTGCGGAATCAACTTGGAGTTTCCCTGTTTCGCGCATGGGTCGCTTGTTCGCGAGTCGTAAAACCATGATCTTTATATATTTACGCACCGTAAAAAAAGACAAAAAGTATAGTACATCAGAAAGCCTTAAATTGATTATGTGTATAACTGTGTTGCATTTAATTTAATGTAGACAAAAATTTGGTATTAAGTTTTGACCATATTTTTTAAAAATATATGTAACTGATACGAAGTCCACCTATCTATCTATAATTTTTATTTATCTTTCTTTTTTTAAATTTTACGTGGCATTGCAACGCATGTCTGGTACTGCTTGTTCGTTATAAAAATACAGAGTCTTGTGTATAAATATCATGTACTCTGATCCTAAGCAATTTTGTTATATTGGCAGCCTGTAAATACAAAAACCGGTTCTTCCTGTAGAGCAATTCTGGAAAGGTACTTAAGGGATACTACTGATAATTTCAATGCATCGAGCAGTATAAAAAGATCAGTTGAAAGCGTGAAAAGTGTTTCTGAAAATCAGTGCCATAATAACGCTGCCACCTAAAATCTTGGTGGAATTGGCGAAGGATCGAACTCTAAGTATTGATTGACTATATGAATTAACAATGTCTACTTAATAGAATATAAAGACTGTTATCAGATTAACCACCATTTGGTGGTGATGTGTTATAAGACTTCTGAAGTTATTGTGATGAAAAGTCGCGTTTTCTTGATATAAAACCAACATTTTTAATCACGAATTGCTAAAAAGTATAGACTGTTGATATAAGTTTATAGGAATCATTTTGCTTTAAATTTGGTTCTTTCTCGACTCTCGTGGTTATTTTTAGGAACTCCCACCACAGAGAAGGGATGATATACACCTCCAGGGTAAAAATGCACTTCGACAACGATCACTTTTGTCGTATACCCTATCCTTCAATCACTCTTAAAATCTCACACCAATAGGCCTTATTCGAGAGAATCCAGGACTAAAAACCGTCATACGTTGGACTAATAATCCTACTTAGTATGTTTTTAGCCAAGATGGCCAAATTTAATCAATTCAACATTATGTTACATAAGCTCTATTTGGGTGTAATCACCACTGACTGGAACTATTTCCATTGATCGCTTTAACCATCAATTGTGTCAACTAGCCTACTCTATTGTACTAAGCAACAACTTTGGCTTTGCGCTAGACAGGTAAATTTTAACGAGAACCGGTAATGCAAGTAACTTCAGGTTCATGAATCACAGCAGGTACTTTCACCAATTAGGTTCCATGGATTTGTCATGTTTATGAGATAAATCCATGCAACCATATTGACTTCGAAACTGTTATTAAACTTCCGAAATTCCATTATTACCGATTCTCTCGCCGTCCAAAACGTGAAAGATAACAAATCGTGCGGTCAAAACTGCTACGTGTCCCGAATCCCGAAACTGTCCTCATATTTCTTCCTAAGGGACCGAGTAACAAAAATTCTCACGTTACTCGTCGACCTGTCATTTCGTACACGTGTCCACACTCTTTATTCTCCTTTTTCTTTTTTCAGTCTCTCTCACACGAGACCGTTTGTAAATCTAAAAGATTACATCTTCGTCCATTCCGCGAGAGTAGATTCCCACAAAGTTAAGATATGGAAAAAAGCCAACGGTCGGCTGTGTGCACAGCGGAAAATGACGCGTAAAAGCTCCGGAGTTACATTGTTAAAAAGTTTAATTGAGATTCGTTGTACGAGCCTCGTGACCGCGGAGTTAGAAAGGAGCGAATTTGACGACTTGTGTGAGATATTTACACACTCGCAGGGGAATCGTCTCTTATCCGTTTTATTACGGAATGTCCATAAAGAGAAGAGAGACTGTCTCTTTGTGTGTGAAAGACCGAGAAAAATTTACATACTCGTTACTCGATCAGCTTGATTTCGTCCTTAACTTACCTGCCTTAACCCAGTTCTGGGGTGTGTAATTTGGAAGTTTCGAAAGAAGATGTGAACTCAGGGTGAAATAAGCAACTTTGAATACTAATAAATTTCCTGGGGTTCCGAATTGGTTCACAAATCAACGTGAAAATCTTGTTGCATATCCTGGATATTTCTGGATTGTTAAAATGTCGTTTATGGAACGAGGATTTTCAGCATTTGGGAACAGACTTCCCAATCGATATTATCAATGTGGAAGTCTTGGAACAGCTCCAGGACAGTTGTAAAGGGAATTCTGTACATTTGGTATGGACAGAACTAATTAGAGCGAAATTCTCCTGGACCAACCAAAACGGGAATTTCGTTTATTATCCAGTACAGTCCTGAGTTTCAGGAATGTGCCGTTATCGGAACAGACCCAATAGAGCTATGATTTCAAAATTTCACTACTATCACAAGAATCCTGGCAGAATGTTCTGCGATTTCCATATAGAACCTTAATCACTAATCGACCTAACTTTCTTAAATCTGATACTTTTGGATCACCTTACGTTTCTCTAGTCCTCCTCTCGCTGACTATAAATCCCGCTCGACTCTTCCCTCTCTTATCTTCTCGCGCTGAAAATTGGATCTTATTCAATTGTTCCAACGTTCTAGCTTCCCTCAGGCTCCGAATTTATCAACGGAGTCAGTTTCTAGGTCCTAATGGAGCGCAACGTCGCCTCCCGGCTCCGAAACACAATAGAACGAAAATTAATTTATATCTCCGACGATATTAATTTTTTTATCTGATATTGTGCAACTAACGATAGATCGACCTTTTTTCGATTTCGGAACGTGGACAATGGCGTCGCGTCGCACGTCGGTAAATAGAGGTTTTACTGCCGTTTACACGTGCAACGTTCTTCTGTTTGGATTCACGGAGCGATTCGGGCGCTCTAAATGGTTTTAGAGCCGCGGCGGCGACGCAAAAGGGATTTATGTGTTTAGACAATAGAGAGGAGGTTTTAGGGGACGGGGTTGGTCCGAACCTGTTAATTTGATCGAAACGGATGTGAGTTCCCACGCACACATACACAAAGAACAGCGGGTTTGTCACGTAGTTGTCATGCAAGTCAAGAAAAGTCGTCAAGAAAGACGATTGACTGTATGAAATACATGATAAAATGTACGTCCCATCAATAGGTATAGTACGAAATCCCGACGATTAGATCCCGACAAACAAAATCCCGACATATTACAATCCCGACAATTAAATTTCCGACAAGTGAGAAAATGAATTAAGGTACCTATACTCTGTTCAAAACAAATCCCGATGCACGTCATTTTGATGACGTCACAAAACATCCAATACTACCAACTTAATATAGTCCCAGGACATCGCAATTTATGTGTTCCGTGTATATTTTAGGTTGAGAATACACATAACCATATATATTGTCAACCTAAAATATACACGGAACACATAAATTGCGATGTCCTGTGACTATATTAAGTTGGTTGTATTGGATGATTCTGACGTCATCAAAATGACGTGCATCAGGATTTGTTTCGACCAGAGTATACCTACTCTCTTAATCCTATCCACTTAGGTAGGTACCAGGGCAGGAAAACATGGCCCAAAATATGCTGAAAATTCTTGTCCGAAAAATTGTTTTTGAGAAACAAGGCGTTAAACTTTTTAAAATAAATGATTAATTTTTTATCAGCTGTTTAGAGATTTGGACTAAGAATTATGGAAAAATGAAGCTTTTGACATAAAACTGGTCACCTTCGGCCGCTGTTTTCATGAAAATTATTGTTGAAAATCTTAATGCATGTTTGAAATATTTTCATGTCTCAAAAAAGGAATCACAAACTTTGAGGAGCAGGGGGGTGATATGGCCCGAAATAGGCAGGAAAGTTTTAATGAATGTATGTCCGCAAATGGACAGAAATATTGTGTTTTTTAGACCAATCAAAACTGATGGAACAAGTGTACAAGCACCAAAGGTAGTAAGTAACCTAAATTTTGCTTGTCTATTGAAAATATTTTCGAAAAGAATAACAATTTATTATTTTTTTCAAAAAGTCTGACTCCATGTGCCTCAAAAATTAAGCGTTCTCAGATTTTCACGTTCATTAAGAATTTTCTGCCAATTTTGAACCATATCACCCCCTTGGACTATACCTATTAGGTACCATATTAACCGCCACAAACGTTTTCAATAATGCATGAAGATTTTCAACCCTTATTTTCTGGAAAACTACTCCTCTTATCATAATAGAAAAGAGTACAAGTCAATAGTTTTATTAATTCATACTTCTTCGTCAAAATCCCTAAACAGTATGTACAGAAAACGGGGTGTTTTGTACCCCTAGCAAGCCCTAAAAATCACATTTACTCTAAAATATGTTCATTTTTGACACTACAACTAACTGTAATTAACGCACCAAAAATTAGTAATTGGATCTAAATTTCGCTCGCCTATTGAAATTATGTTTGAAAATAATACAAAATTTTATACAAAGTTTGACAGTCTGTATTTCGAAAACTAAGCGTATTTAGACGCATGTTCATTACGGCTTTTCTACATATTTTGGCCTATACCACCTTCTATAGTATGTTACATTTGTTTTTTTAAATTTTTTTTTTTTAGAAATAAATATGACAACCGAAATTTCAAAAATTTATATCTTTCAAACTAATGGGTCTTTTCGCATAATTCTTGTACTGTGGGCATCAGAAAAGCATCCCCTTTATTTAGGACCGATATTTTGAAAATCTATTTATTGGCCAATTTCGGGAAAAATTGAAAGGGGTTTTCTATTTTCTAACCTTCTCTATTTTTGGGTCAATACATTAAATTTACGAATTTCCTCGCTAAACTCGCATAATACGTGAAAGGGATGATTTTAAAGTGGGTGACCGAATTTCAGCTCTCTAGCTTCAATAGTTTTCAAAACATCACTATTTTTTGGAAAAAAATGACAACGTTAATTTAAAAAATTCATATCTTGCAAATTAATTGATCTTTTCGCATAATTCTTGTACTGTGGGCATGAGGGAAGCATCCCCTTTCGTTTGCGACCGATATTTTGAAAATCAATATTTTGGCCATTTTCGATAAAAATCGCAAGTGTTAACCTTCTTTATTTTCGGGTCAAATAATTAAATTTTCGAATTTCATCACGAAACTCGCTGGGTACGTCAAGGGGATGATTTTAAGGTCAGTGGCCGAGTTTCAGCTTTCTAAATTTAATAGTTTTCAAAATATCGCTATTTTTAGGAAAAACTGATAACAAAATTTCAAAAATTCATATCTTCCAAACTAATCGTACCTTTCGCATAATTCTTGTAGTGTGGGCATCAGGGAAGCATCCCCTTTCGTTTGCGACCCATATTTTGAAAATCAATATTTTGGCCATTTTCGAGAAAAATCGCAAGGGGTTGTTAACCTCTATTTTAGGGTCAATAATTAAATTTTCGAATTTCATCTCGAAACTCGCTGGGTGCGTCAAAGGGATGATTTTAAGGTCGGTAGCCGAAATTCAGGTTTCTAACTTTATAAAACTTTTCAAAATATCACTATTTTTGGAAAAAAATGACGTTAATTTGACAAATTCATATCTTCCAAACTAATCTGCCTTTCCCCATAATTCTTGTACTGTGGGCATCAGCAAAGCATCCCCTTTCGATTGAGACCGATATGTTGAAAATCAGGTGGAAATTTTTGGGGAAAATCGCAAGGGGTAGTTTTAAAATTTTCTTTTTTGGGGTAAAAAATTAAATTTTCGAATTTCGCCACGAAATTTGCAGGATACCTCGGAGCGACTATTTTAGCACCAATCGACAAGTATCGCTTTTCTACATATTTTGGCCTATACCACCTTCTATAGTATGTGACATTTGTTTTTTAAAATCTTGTATAAACACAAAAATGGTGATGTGTAACATCGTAAGACTTTCTCATATGGCCGGACAAAATATTCATGGCAACATTATCAACGTTTTATAAAATAAATTTAATATTGAATATTAACATTTTCTCTTATAAGTAAATATTTCTTTTGGTTGTTTGTTAGTTGAAAAAGGTTTCTAAAAAATGTTTCTGAATACAACTAACTTTAGATAAATAAATTTACCAATGTGATATAACAACAACAAATTTCAATGTTCATACTTCGAAATAAGAATCCAATCATCGTCTTGGAATAAGTAAAAACAACTTTCCTTGATGGAGATGTATCAGTTAGACTGAACAATTACTCTACAAGCAGATGTAACTAAGGAAGTGCCTTTTAGAGAAATTTTAGATGAAAGTGTAAAAGATATAGGCATTAAACAGCTAACGAGTTAAGATTTGGTATAAATCACCCAAAAACGATTTAAAAAAAATTGTACAACAAAATAAAAAAAATTCTTAAGAGTAAAGTGCCCTTTAGGGTAATTTTAAATAAAAATATTTCAAATAAAAGGTATAGCCTTTACACAACTGTCTTAAATTATAGAATTTGGTATAAATCACCAAATCTGTTTTGAAGAAAACTGTACAAGAAATCTAAATTTTTTTTAGTGCCCTTTAGGACAGTTTTAGGAAAAAATATTTCGAACAAAAATTGTACACATTTAATACATTAATTCAAATACAAAATTTAGTGAAAAAATTCGAAAAGCTTCTGAAATTTTTTTTGAGAAATTGAAAATGTTAACAAGTAAAGTGCCCTTTAGGGAGGTTTTAGAAAAAACTGTTTCAAATAAAACTTGTAGCTATTATTGAGTTCAGTTCAAATCTAAAACTTGGCAAGAATCGGTAAAGCCGTTTTGGAGGAAATTGAGAAAAACTGAAAATTCACAAAAGTAGAGGGCCCTTCGCAGAAAATCAGTCAAGATAACGATAACAGCAAAACGCGACAAAAACCAACGACTCAAATAAAATAAACACAAATGTGAAAACTTAGCTGCACAATACAGTTTTTGTCAAAATTCTGAATGATCTGAAACCTTAAGGGATGCATCTACTCAGCCCATCCAACAACATAAAGAAATCCAAATTCGGTCCACAGCTGAGAAACATTGCAACTTCTTATTTCGAAAATCAATATCAAATATTCAGCTATTTATAAAGTAAAAACTAATGCGTTCACCCATTGAAATCAAGCTCGATACGCCGAAGGGGTAGTGGCAAAAGTCCCGAAAGCGCGAATTACCTACTCACCTGCATCGATGTCATAATCCTCGTCGGTGGAGCAGAAAGAGAGATGACCCGAGGGCATTGTGAATTCATGTGATTAACTTTCGCACTCGCTTTTTCAGTCTCTAAAGTTCATTTCTTCCCTCCTCTGCAAAAAAAGGGAACGTTCCTCCGTCAAGCCGGAAACGTGAACGTATTTTCGAGCCTGTCTCGCTTTTATCCCATCACGAGGGATTTATGAATTTTAAAAATACATCTTCGAGCGACTAACGTAACTCGTACAAATTTTCCCCCGAGTTCGCTACACGTTAAGGCGATGAAACACAAGGAACTAAACGCTCGCCCTTTGAGACTTCGGGATAACTTCCACTTACGAGAAAATTACCTACTCTTTTCCCGAGGATTAATTCGTTTCTTTTTGTTTTAGAGACACACGTTCGGAGCTCTTATGTAGCGGCTTTGTACGCGAGCCAGTGTCCATAAACAGAGCTTTAATTCCGGAGGCTCCTGGTTTCGCCTAAGCAGATTCGTTTCATATTTCATGCTTTCCAAACAGATGTTTTGTCAACTTATAATCCGAGGCTATAGCGGGGACGTAAATGGCGATATGGATTTCGCGTTCTCTTCGATTTTACGCGGATAAGAATGGACGCGGATTTAAATTGAGAAACGTGCGTATATCGCATTATGTAGCAGATAAAGGACGAGGTCGACGACCAACACGGATAAGTTTAAAAAAGTATTCGAAGAGTGCAAGGTACTCCAATCGATATTGTAGGTATGACTGAATTTACAGTTTGTTTTTGAGAAATTAGAAAAGTTAGAGGCAGGCGACATTTTTTGAAGATTTAAGGGCAATTTTAGGGGCTTCATATCAAACTTTTTAGTGGGTACTTTCAATTCACATTTAGAACAGGAAACTTCTTCTGAAGGGTTAAGCGATATACATATTTAGATCAAACAACGTTTGTATCAACAACCCTCTAGATATCTTTACAAGTATCATAATCAAAAAATTAGAGGAAAACAAAGTAACATCACAATTCTGCTTCTCTAAAGTAGACAAATCTCAAAGGATTACTACATGCACCATTTTTCATAACTTCCTTCAGAAAATTTTCGGAGTTCCAGAGAAAAACAAATTTTGATTTCAGTACTCATTTTGTGCACTGAGGAGATTCTCCAGCCATTTTTTTGGAATAAAATGTTAGCTAGGAATGTTGGATAAATTCGTATCTAAAACCTCTAATTTTGTTGCTTTATGGATTAGACGTCGCCAATTGCAACAAACTTAGTCACATAGCGATAGAATCAGTACTTGTCGAGATATAAACAATTGGAAATTCTTCAAAAGTTCCAGGAGGAAAAGTTTTGGTACTTTCAAGAAAAGTTTCATTACCAGAACCTTTGACAATGGCCTTGAAAATGATTCCCCTAACAGGAAGTGAAGAATGAATATCACCAATATCACTCTAAGGTCAAGAAATGGATTAATGGCTGATGTAGTCTCAAACCTATTACACAGTGGCAATGGTTTCTTAACAAAATCACTTTTGGTGCTCAAAGTAACAACAAATTATGGGATTAATCTGTCATACATCTCCTACAATCCCTAAAACTTTCAGAATCTTTCAGAATCAAACACAATTTCCATATGAACCAACCAACCTCTCTCGTTCTCTTTCTCTCTATCTCTTTCTCTCGCGAGGAAAATTTTCTAACAGTACATTTTTACTTAAGAAGAGGCCGTTTAATTTATTCTCGTCAGCCTCCAGGTCGTCCAGTTTGATATCTCGTTGACAAATGCAGTTAGTAGACTAATAAGGTATCAAGCCGAAGACTGGAAGGCACGTCCGACTTGTCATTAGGACTTTGAGACGTTTTTCGATGGGGGAACAGAGGCGGTTTCGTACTGACCGAGAAGGGATGGGTGAGTCTTAAGAGAAAAATCGTATTGAAATCTGAGTTAGAGGTTCGAGGTAAAGTGGGTAACGTTGTTAATGTTTTATTTACAGAAAAAGGGATTTTGCGATATGAACTCATGATACTTGATATCAAACAAATACTGTTTGAAGCTAAGGGAAAATCCAGAAATAGTGGAATCGATGTCCCAAAAGAATCTCCAAAACAACCTCCCAAAAGATTAATGACAGACCTTTCCAATTTCCATAACTAGAAAAATAGGATTTCCGGTCAGAAAGCAGTAAGCTTCTGCTTCCTGCAAAAGTAGGTTGACATTAATGACAAAAAATTAAATCAGTATTAGTGTTCTGCTGTGAAAACTGTTGCCAATAAAAGTTTAAAAAAAATCTTGAAAATCATGTGGACGATTGGTCTCCAAAAGGAACAATATATTTTCCCCTTGTTCATTAATGGATAACTTTTGCAGGCTCGAGCTTATGTTTTCTGAAAATAGAAATTGACATTTTCCAATTTTTTTTGAAAAGTTGGAAAATTCAATTTGGAAATTTCATCCAATCAGAAAGCAGAAAAGGTTGTTAAGCAAAAATAAAGGGAGATCTCTGTCCTCACAATCATTTTCAGGGCGAGGTCATTTTTTGCAGGTTTAAAATTATGTTTCCTGAAAAAGCTTAAGATTTTTGTAATGCAGAAAATATGAAAATTGGGATTAGATATGTAGATTTTCATGGAGAGGTAATTTTTTGCAGGTTAAAAAAATATTCCATGGAAAAGCTTAAGTTCTTTGTAATGCAAAAAATAAGAAAATTTGTATTAGAAATGTAAGTCTACATTCAATGCAAAATGAGTTAAAAAATTTACTGTAAAAATTGCTGAAACTGAAAATCATTGTTGCAGGTTCAAAAGCATATTTTCAGGAATATTTTGTGAGTTCCTGCTAATTATAAAACAGAAAAGTTTGTTTTGGAGACGTAATAATAGTGAAATCAAAGTTAGGGTTTTCCACTGAAAATTATTTCCAATAAGAGTTGTAAGTAATTTTGAAAACGTGTCATTTTCATGGAAAGGTAATTGTTTGCAGGTTAAAATGTATATCCCATGGAAAAGCTTAAGATCTTTGCAATGCAGAAAATAGGAAAATTTAGATTAGAAATGCAGGTCTACACTCAACGCAAAATGAGTTAAAAAATTTACTGAAAAAATTGCTGAAACTGAAAATCATTGTTGCAGGTTCAAAAACATATTTTCAGCAATATTTTGTGAGTTCCTGCTAATTATAAAGCAGGAAAGTTTGTTTTGGAAACGTAACAATACTGGAATCAAAGTTAGGGTTCTATACTGAAAATTATTTCCAATAAAAGTTGTAACCAATTTTGAAAACGTGTCATTTTCATGGAGAGGTAATTTTTTGCAGGTAAAAAATCATATTCCATGAAAAATCCTAAGATATTTGTAATGCAGAAAATATGAAAATTTCTATTAGAGATGTAGGTCTACACTCGATGCAAAATGAGATAAAAAATTTACTGTAAAAATTGCTGAAACTGAAAATCATTGTTGCAGGTTCAAAAGCATATTTTCAGCAAGATTTTGTGAGTTCCTGCTAATTATAAAGTAGGAAAGTTTGTTTTGGAAACGTAACAATACTGGAATCAAAGTTAGGGTTGTCTACTGAAAATTATTTCCAATAAAAGTTGTAACCAATTTTGAAAACGTGTCATTTTCATGGAGAGGTAATTTTTTGCAGGTAAAAAATCATATTCCATGAAAAATCTTAAGATATTTGTAATGCAGAAAATATGAAAATTTGGAATAGAGATGTAGGTCTACACTCAACGCAAAATGAGTTAAAGAAATCACTGTAAAAATTGCTGAAACTGATAATCATTGTTGCAGATTCAAAAGCATATTTTCAGCAATATTTTGTGAGTTCCTGCTAATTATAAAGCAGAAAAGTTTGTTTTGGAAACGTAACAATAGTGGAATCAAAGTTAGTGTTCTCCACAGAAAATTATTTCCAATAAGAGTTGTAACCAATTTTGAAAACCTGTCATTTTCATTGGAGAGGTAATTGTTTGCAGGTAAAAAATTATATTCCATGGAAAATCTTAAGATATTTGTAATGCAGAAAATATGAAGATTTGAATTAGAGATGTAGGTCTACACTCGATGCAAAATGAGTTAAAAAATTTACTGAAAAAATTGCTGAAACTGAAATACATTGCTGCAGGTTCAAAAGCATATTTTCAGCAATATTTTGTGAGTTCCTCCTAATTATAAAGCAGAAAAGTTTGTTTTGGAGACGTAATAATAGTGAAATCAAAGTTAGGGTTTTCTACTGAAAATTATTTCCAATAAGAGTTGTAAGCAATTTTGAAAACGTGTCATTTTCATGGAAAGGTAATTGTTTGCAGGTTAAAATGTATATCCCATGGAAAAGCTTAAGATCTTTGCAATGCAGAAAATAGGAAAATTTAGATTAGAAATGCAGGTCTACACTCAACGCAAAATAAGTTAAAGAAATTACTGTAAAAATTGCTGAAACTGAAAATCATTGTTGCAGGTTCAAAATCATATTTTCAGCAATATTTTGTGAGTTCCTCCTAATTATAAAGCAGAAAAGTTTGTTTTGGAGACGTAATAATAGTGAAATCAAAGTTAGGGTTTTCTACTGAAAATTATTTCCAATAAGAGTTGTAAGCAATTTTGAAAACGTGTCATTTCCATGGATAGGTAATTGTTTGCAGGTTAAAAATTATATTCCATGGAAAATCTTAAGATATTTGTAATGCAGAAAATATGAAAATTTGAATTAGAGATGTAGGTCTACACTCGATGCAAAATGAGTTAAAAAATTTACTGAAAAAATTGCTGAAACTGAAAATTTATGTTGCAGGTCCAAATCATACTTCCAGCAATAGCTTATAACTTCCTCCTAATCATAAAGCAGAAAAGTTTGTTTTGGAATCGCAACAATACTGGAATCAAAGTTAGGGTTCTCTACTGAAAATTATTTCCAATAAAAGTTGTAACCAATTTTGAAAACGTGTCATTTTCATGGAGAGGTAATTTTTTGCAGGTAAAAAATCATATTCCATGGAAAATATTAAGATATTTGTAATGCAGAAAATATGAAAATTTCTATTAGAGATGTAGGTCTACAATCGATGCAAAATGAGATAAAAAATTTACTGTAAAAATTGCTGAAACTGAAAATCATTGTTGCAGGTTCAAAAGCATATTTTCAGGAATATTTTGTGAGTTCCTCCTAATAATAAAGCAGAAAAGTTTGTTTTGGAGACGTAATAATAGTGAAATCAAAGTTAGGGTTCTCTACTGAAAATTATTTCCAGTAAGAGTTGTAAGCAATTTTGAAAACGTGTCATTTTCATGGAGAGGTAATTGTTTGCAAGTTAAAATGTATATCCCATGGAAAAGCTTAAGATCTTTGCAATGCCGAAAAAAGGAAAATTTAGATTAGAAATGCAGGTCTACACTCAACGCAAAATGAGTTGAAAAATTTACTGTAAAAATTGCTGAAACTGAAAATCATTGTTGCAGGTTCAAAACATATTTTCAGGAATATTTTGTGAGTTCCTCCTAATTATAAAGCAGAAAAGTTTGTTTTGGAGACCTAATAATAGTGAAACCAAAGTTAGGGTTTTCTACTGAAAATTATTTCCAATAAGAGTTGTAAGCAATTTTGAAAACGTGTAATTTTCATGGAGAGTTAATTGTTTGCAGGTTAAAATGTATATCCCATGGAAAAGCTTAAGATCTTTGCAATGCAGAAAATAGGAAAATTTAGATTACAAATGCAGGTCTACACTCGACGCAAAATGAGTTAAAAAATTTACTGTAAAAATGGCTGAAACTGAAAATCGTTGTTGCAGGTTCAAAATCATATTTTCAGCAATATTTTGTGAGTTCCTCCTAATTATAAAGCAGAATAGTTTGTTTTGGAGACGTAATAATAGTGAAATCAAAGTTAGTGAAAATGATTTCGAATAAAAGTTGTTACCGATTTTGAAAACGTGTAATTTTCATGGAGAAGTAATTGTTTGCAGGTAAAAAATTATATTCCGTGGAAAATCTTAAGATATTTGTAATACAGAAAATATGAAAATTTGGATTAGAAATGTAGGTCTACACTCAATGCAAAATGAGTTAAAAAATTTACTGTAAAAATTGCTGAAACTGAAAATCATTGTTGCAGGTTCAAAAGCATATTTTCAGCAATATTTTGTGAGTTCCTCCTAATTATAAAGCAGAAAAGTTTGTTTTGGAAACGTAACAATAGTGGAATCAAAGTTAGTGTCCTCCACTGAAAATTATTTCCAATAAGAGTTGTAAAATATTTTGAAAATGTATCATATTCCCACTTATTCAAGACAAGGTGATATTTACGTATTCTTTGGAAAAACTTGAAATCACTGTAATTCCGAAGGTATGAAAATTTATGTAAATCAATACTTAAGGCAAAACCAATTATGTAATTTTCTTTAAAAATTGATGTGACTGAAGTGTATCTTTGTAGGTTCAAAATCACACTTTCAGCAATATTTTGGGACCTCCCCCTAGTCAGAAAACAGAAAAGTTTGTTTGGATGAAAGTTGCGAATAGATTTGGAATATCGATTATACATGAATAAAGTCGATAAGGATATAATACATTTTCTCATTGTTCATAATTGGTTATTTTTACTGGCACAAACCTACGTTTCAAGAAGCTACTTCTAAGTAGAGAGCAGAGTAAGTTGTTTTGAAAATGTAATAGTATAGCTATCGAAGTTAAGTGTTCTCCAGTAAAAATTATTTCCAAGGAACTTTGCAGAAATACATCACGACTGATCAATTTTTTCACTTTTTCATGAAGAACTAAAGTTATGTTCCCTGAAAAAGCTAGACATCCTTATTAACCCGGAGGCAAGAATAATAAAATTAGAAACGTAGCTCAAAACTTAACGCAAAATCGCTACAAACACACAGAAAGATTGCTTTGACTGAAAAATTCTTACAAGCTCGAAATTATATTTCCTGAAACAGTTTGTTTGAATTTCGAAAAGATTTCCAAAAAAGACCCAATTTCCCTACATCCTACGTTATTGGTCGCAGACTCGAAATTATGTTTCCCGGAAAAGTTACGAAGTTGCTGTCAATCACAACGCAGAAAAGTGAGTAATTAAGGCGAAATCAGGGGAAAACGTGAAATGTCTGAAATTCAATGGGCGATCCCCGAAAAAGACTATCCATAACTGCATAATTTCATAACTGCATAAGGCTCGAAATTACGTTTCCTGGAGAACGTGGAAAATATTTAATACGTATTTAAAGCAGGAAAGTTCGTTTTGGAAAAATAGGCTAAAGCCTAAGACAAACAGTGAAAATATAATGGAATCATCCTCAGTGTTGCTAATTTTGACGCTTAAGTTGTTTCCAGAAAATTTCCCAAAACTTTCCTAAACTCGAACTGAAACAACAAACGAGAAATCTCGACATTTCCTTCAGTTTTCCCCGGCTCGGCTGAACAAATCTTACGTACTTTATTCTACATTTACGTAAAAATTGCTCATCGAAGGACACGTCCACCGCACAAGCCGACACGAAAAGTCCGATCCCGGAAACTTCTTCCTTTGTGCACCGTACGAATCTCGTCCGCGAAACTCAGTACGGACTCGTCCGTCACGCTCGTCCGGTGTCGCGTTCACGAAACTGACTGACTGGCTCGAGCTTTCCGTTTGCACTTCACCTCCGTCGTACACACTCTTTACTTACACACACACGCACACGTAGAGAGAAAACACGGGGGAAAGACGAGCCGTCGTCGCAGTCTGATATTTTTAAAAGAGAGGAAATCGTGCGTATTTCGGTTCTGCTGCACTCGAGGTGCTTCTTTTTCGTCTGGATCGATCCGAGACGGAGCGCAGCGTTTCAGGGTTTTCGCTGGGAAATTAGACTCATGGCCAACCCCGAGCTAAAAGAGAGTGCATTTTCACAATGAAATTTAGATAGTCAAAACCCACACTATCGTTAAAAGACAGTTCACAGATGAAACCCCACCTGTTTACCCCAGCGAAATCGGTGTTGTAATAAAAACCCTACAAAATGGGTTTTTGCACAACCCAATCCATATGGACGTGGACCATTTCTCATCGAGAAAATCTGGAAAATCCTCCAAAAACTAACCTTTATAAAAAATTCATAATTTCGACAAATTTCAACCTGGAAAAACTACCATGGGGAAAATGATTGACAATAATGTTTAATTTAAGTGTGCGAGAGATGGTAGAGTTTATGGGAAAATAATTTTTCCCAATTCTACACACTGCATCTTTAAGCAGAATTCAAAATCTTTAGTTATATTAATTCGACTTGATAGAAACTTCTGAAATGGATTTGCCCTAATGTAATAATTCATAAAAAATTTAAAATGTGTTCTATCGCGCTAAGACTCACGAAATGTCTTCATACTAATGTATTTAGTGAACACAAAAAGTTCTATTAATATTACTTGACAAATATTGAAGTTATATCAATTCGACTTGATAGAAACTTCCGAAATGGATTTGCCCAAATATAACAATTCATAAAAAATTCAAAATGTGTTCTATCGCCCTAAGGCTCACAAAATGTCTTTATACTAATGTATTCAGTAAACCCAAAAAGTTTTATTGATATTACTTGACAAATAATGAAGTTATATCAATTCGACTTGACAGAAACTTCCGAAATGGATTTGCCCTAATATAACAATTCATAATAAAATCAAAAAGTGATGTATCGCCCTAAGACTCACAAGATGTCTTTATACTAATGTATTCAGTGAACACAAAAAGTTTTATTAATATTACTTGACAAATATTGAAGTTATATCAATTCGACTTGATAGAAACTTCCGAAATGGATTTGCCCTAATGTAACAATTTATAAAAAATTTAAAAAGTGTTCCATCGCCCTAAGACTCACGAAATGTCTTTATAATAATGTATTCAGTGAACACAAAAAGTTTTATTAATATTACTTGACAAGTGTCGAAGTTATATCAATTTGACTTGATAGAAACTTCCGAAATGGATTTGCCCAAATATAACAATTCATAAAAAATTCAAAAAAGGTTCTATCGCGCTAAGACTCACGAAATGTCTTTATAATAAGGTATCCAGTGAACCCAAAAAGTTTTATTGATATTACTTTACAAATATTAAAGTTATATCAATTGGACTTGATAGAAACTTCCGAAATGGATTTGTCCAAATATAACAATTCATAAAAAATTCAAAAAGTGTTCTATCGCGCTAAGACTCACGAAATGTCTTTATAATAATGTATTCAGTGAACCCAAAAAGTTTTATTGATATTACTTGACAAATATTGAAGTTATATCAATTGGACTTGATAGAAACTTCTGAAATGGATTTGCCCAAAATTAACAATTCATAAAAAATTCAAAATGTGATCTATCGCCCTAAGACTCACAAAATGTCTTTATACTAGTGTATTCAGTGAACGCAAAAAGTTTTATTAATATTACTTGACAAATATTGAAGTTATATCAATTGGACTTGATAGAAACTTCCGAAATGGATTTGCCCAAATATAACAATTCATAAAAAATTTAATAAGTGTTCTATCTCACTAAGACTCACAAAATGTCTTTATACAAATGTATCCAGTGAACACAAAAAGTTTTATTGATATTACTTGACAAATATTGAAGTTATATCAATTGGACTTGATAGAAACTTCCGAAATGGATTTGCCCTAATATAACAATTTATAAAAAAATTCAAAAAGTGTTCTATCGCGCTAAGACTCACGAAATGTCTATAATAATGTATTCAGTGAACCCAAAAAGTTTTATTGATATTACTTGACAAATATTGAAGTTATATCAATTGGACTTGATAGAAACTTCTGAAATGGATTTGCCCTAATGTAACAATTCATAAAAAATTCAAAAAGTGTTCTATCGCACTAAGACTCACGAAATGTCTTTATAATAATGTATTCAGTGAACCCAAAAAGTTTTATTAATATTACTTGACAAATATCGAAGTTACATCAATTCGACTTGATAGAAACTTCCGAAATGGATTTGCCCAAATATCACAATTCATAAAAAATTCAAAAACTGTTCTATCGCGCTAAGACTCACAAAATGTCTTTACAATAATGTATTCAGTGAACCCTAAAAGTTTTATTGATATTACTTGACAAATAATGAAGTTATATCAATTGGACTTGATTGAAACTTCCGAAATGGATTTGCCCAAATATAACAATTCATAAAAAATTTAAAAAGTGTTCTATCGCACTAAGACTCACGAAATGTCTTTATAATAATGTATTCAGTGGTCTCAAAAAGTTTGATTGATATTACTTGACAAATATTGAAGTTATATCAATTGGAATTGGTAGAAACTTCCGAAATGGATTTGCCCAAATATAGCAATTCATTAAAAATTTAAAAAGTGTTCTATTGCGCTAAGACTCACGAAATGTCTTTACAATAATGTAGTCAGTGAACCCAAAAAGTTTTATTGATATTACTTGACAAATATTGAAGTTATATCAGTTGGACATGATAGAAACTTCCGGAATGGATTTGCCCAAATATAACAATTCATAAAAAATTCAAAAAGTGTTTTATCGCGCTAAGACTCACAAAATGTCTTTATCCTAATGGATTCAGTGAAATCAAAAAGTTTTATTGATATTTCTTCACAAATATTGAAGTTATATCAATTGGACGTAATAGAAACCTCCGAAATGGATTTGCCCTAATGTAACAATTCATAAAAAATTCAAAACGTGTTCTATCGCGCTAAGACTCACGAAATGTCTTTATAATAATGTATTCAGTGAATAAAAAAAGTTTTTTTGATATTACTTCACAAATATTGAAGTTATATCAATTGGACTTGATAGAAACTTCCGAAATGGATTTGCCCAAATATAGCAATTCATAAAAAAATTAAAAAGTGATGTATCGCCCTAAGGCTCACAAAATGTCTTTATATGAATGTATTCAGTGAACATAAAAAGTTTTATTAATATTACTTGACAAATATCGAAGTTATATCAATTGGACTTGATAGAAACTTCCGAAATGGATTTGCCCAAATATAGCAATTCATAAAAAAATCAAAAAGTGATGTAACGCCCTAAGGCTCACAAAATGTCTTTATATGAATGTATTCAGTGAACACAAAAAGTTTTATTAATATTACTTGACAAATATTGAAGTTATATCAATTGGACTTGACAGAAACTTCCGAAATGGATTTGCCCAAATATAACAATTCAAAAAGTGTTTCACGTAGAAAAATCTACAAAAAACCCCTCAAACATGCTAAGAAACCAGAAACAGAGGCCTCGCGAACCTGAAGCAGTTACGAACTTGCGACTTCCCAGGGATCCGGGGGAAAGTCTCTCGAAAATAGTCCGCGACAATTGCCCTAATACGTATTCCTTCGGTTTAAACGGACGTGTACGAGTTCTGTCACGAATCTCATTTACATAAATTATCCTTCTAGGGTACAGGTTAAGGAGATAAGAGCGGCCGACATGCGAGACGTGCTTCCAGCGGAATACGCGAGACGATAAAAACGGTGCAGATCCTCGCTAGAAGACGAATCGTCGTAGTTCGGCTCTCATTCCCACCACGATTGGTATAATAATCGTTCATAAATAATTCAAAGTTTGTGTATACTTCAATAATTCTTACGATCAAACCTAATTCAATGTAAAATTCTGCCTGCTGCTCAGTACACTTACACTTACCACTTGTCTACTAACACTTAAGCTAATTTATCTTATCCGACTTACTATTACTAATATTAATTTATATTACACACTTAATCTAATTTATATAGACCACTGAACGACATCCATCGACCAGTCTATTTGCGACTGCCCCATCTAATCGCTCTCCGTCTGCTATTTATTTAGTTGCATCGGAATTCCAGAAAGATCGAGGCGTTTCCGGTCCTTCCGCGAACCTTCTTTAGCACTCGAATATTCTACGGCTTTCCAAGAAATCCACCAGTTCCCCGAATCTATCTCGTTAGGAATTTTGTTGAAGTGACTCATTCCGACGTGCTTATCTTTATGGCAGGCTATTTCGTTACAATATAGTTTCCTCTATATTGACGTTTATGATTCACTACTGTATTATGAAGTGTTGAATACTTAGTAACTAAATGAAGTGATATGTGACTGTATTTTATTATAATGTTAAAAGTACTTTTGTTCCGGCCTTTAGGTTCATCGTGGTGCTTTAGTGTCTTGTAATTTATTTAAGTACCTATATATGAACTCGTTGGTAGTAAAGTCGATTGGAAACAAATCATATTTCGAATGAAAGTTAATCGTCGAGTTTTCACTCGAGTCATATGAGAAACTGTGTGTCGCAAACTTCGCCTGAGACCTCCTCTGGACGACCAGTATGTATATGTATAAATACGAGGACGCAACGTCGTACATTAAAGAAACTCCCAATGAGAAAATGTTAAAACGTGTTCTGCCCGTGCCGGACGTAACGGTTGTGCTCTCTCGATGAACTTTTGTAATTTTTATTAATTGTATTAGGTCGTAATAACAGCTTTTACGTGCCCGATCTTCATTGATAATTACGGCTTTTTACGTAATGCGCGTATAAATATTTAACGGCCCCGGCTGCGGCCGTCGCCGTTTTTCGGGAACACTTTCTACACCAATTTCTCGTCGATCGGACGCAAAATTTTAACACAATGTAAACCGCGATTAATCTCACTGTTACGGCTCATTACTGACCGCCTCGGACAAATTACGCACGCCACAACTGTCGCCAATAAATTATCGAATCTCCCGATAAACCACCGACGGGACTCCCGATAAACGTCAGACCATCTATACTAGGACGCTACCATTAAGATGAGTAAGTGCTGGTAGTCAATACCGGTAGCCTTTTCGTTCTCGGGGCCTCGGGGGCTCCTCTCGAGTGAAGACAACTTACCCAGATCGATCCTCTGAATACCGCCATTAGCATATTTATAGAATACCGGATTAGTGTTGTTACCTTCTCACACGAAATTACCTCTGACAAGCCCATTTGCAGTACATCAAAGTCCCGACTAGAAAAATTATAGCCCGGACGACGAGACGACGAAATTCGGCCCAGATAATTACGCCCCTAATTACTTAATTACCGTGTGCAGTTACAAGCCTAATTGGAGTAGCTCTTGACGAAGTTCAGAGACATAATTATAAACTAAGTAATTTCTTCGAGTCGTAAATTGAATTCTATACGCAATCTTATTTTATTATCATATGCTCAAGTAATAAAAGAAATTCAACTTTTAAACTGTAGATACCTCTGATTTTTGCTGGCGTTGTATTAAGTGAATTTTGAAACCACCTCATATGAGAAATACTAATTCTGTATTTTTGTAACCGATGGAATGTTTAAAATCTTAAATAAATGTAATAACACATTTCAAAAATTTAAAATGGAGTTTAAAAGTTTTGCCACCAACTGTCTTAAACTTACATTAAATTACAAGTTAGAAGTTGTGTTCACAGGGAGTTTTGAAATGTGAATATCATAACAGCTGACATATTATATGGCAAATACAACTCCTCATACTTGTATTGATATTGTAAGGGAAATTTCATACGTGCGCTTATACCTACTTTTATTCATTTCTTATTTATCTTCTTCGAATCCCTGTCAAATTTCAGATTATGGAGTTCTACATTACGCTACCTAAAAATCATAACTTTTTTTTAGATTTACGATATGCTTTTGAGATATTTTGAGACTGTATTTGAAGATTGAGCCATATCAAAAATATACGAAATTTAAGGACATTTCTTAAATTTATGACAAAGTGTGGAGTTTGGGATGTGATTTCAAAACCGAATTTTAACTCCTTGTTGAAATATGCACTCACAAAAAAATTTTGTTAGTTGTTCGAGATTGTCAAGTTAAATTGTGTTTAAATTCCTGTAATACATTCACCATTTTCTATACTTATCAACAATAGTCACATTTCCCAAAACTTTAAATCTCGGCAGATATTTACTGATTTTGTATTGCGACCAGCTGTCTTAAATTTACATAATACATTACATTAATTACAAGTTGAAAGTTGTGTTCAAAGAGTGGTTTCCAATGTGAATATCATAAGATTTGATATATTTCATGACAAATAAAACTCCGAATACTATAGGTATTGTAAGGGTAGTTTTGTATATACTTATAGTTCTATTATTATTTATTATATTATCTCTTTCAAATTTATGTCAAATTTGAGATTAGGGACTTCTACATAACGCTACATAAAAATCACAACTTCATTTTTGAGACTTTATGATATGCCATTGTGATATTTTGAGATTCTATTTGAAAATTGAGCCTTACGATATACGAAAATTTAAGGATATTTCCTAAAATTATGTGAAATTCAAAATGTGAAGTTTGGAACGTAATTTCAAAACCGAAATTTAACTCCTTTTTGGAAATTGCACTCACAAAGGTAATTTGTAAGTTGTTCGATTGTCAGGTTAAATTGTATGTATTTAAATTCCCGTAAAACATTCACCATTTCCCGTACTTATAAACATATCAACAATCATGACATTTTTCAAATTTTCACAAAACTTTAAATCTCGGCAGGTATTTACTGATTTTGTATTGCCACCAACTGTCTTAAACTTACAATTAATTTTAATTTTGTAAAATGCATTTTTTTTAAATTTTATTAATATATTCATATTTAATAATTTTTTTAATTTTAAAATGTAAATTTTAATTACAAGTTGAAAGTTGTATTTAAAGAGTGTTTTCAAATTGGAATATCATAACATCTGACATACTTGATGACAAATACACCTCCTAATATTTCATATATTGTAAGGGTAGCATACTCATATTTCTATAAATTTCTTAATTATCTCTTTCGAATCCATGTCAAATTTGAGATTAGGGAGTTCTACGTTACGCTATATAAAAAACACAACTCCATTTTTGACACTTTATGATATGTCTTTGAGATATTTTCAGACTCTATTTGAAAATTGAGCCATATCGACAATACACGAAAATTTAAGGATATTTCCTAAATTTTAGGGCAAAGTGTGGAGTATGAAACGTGACTTCAAAACCACATTTTAACTCCTTTTTAAGATTTGCACTACCAAAATAAATTTGAAAATTGTTGTGTTTAAATTCCCGCATCACATTCACGATTTTCTGCAGTTATCTTGAACCATCGTCACATTTTCCAAATTTTCACAAGATTTCTTGACAGTAAATTAAATTAGAAGGTTTTTCGACATTTTGACCTATTGAAATATGTCGTTTTGAGTTTCTCTGTCTTCATATTTTGCTTGTCATCTTCGAATTTGTCAAAATGTAAATTACAGAGTTTCGTGTGGAGATAGGTTCAAGCTTGAATTTTAAACTCCAGAGAATTTGGAGAGAACGCTCCTGTAATTGAATTGTATATGTTTTCTTATCTAATTCTTTTAATTAGTAAAAATCACAACTCCATTTTTGAGACTTATGATATGCCTTTGAGATATTTTGGGACTCTATTTGAAAATTGAGCTATATCGACGATATACGAAAATTTAAGGATATTTCCAAAATTTTAGGTCGAAGTGTGCAGTTCGAAACGTGACTTCAAAACCGCATTTTAACTCCTTTTTAAGATTTTGCACTCACAAAAATTTTTGTATATTGTGTTCAAATTCTCGAAATACGTTCACCATTTTCTGCAGTTGTCTTCAACCATGGTCACATTTTCCAAATTTTCACAAAATCTTGTTTCCAGATTATTTTGACAGTGTATTAAATTAGAAGGTTTTTCGATATTTGACCTATTGAAATATGTCGTTTCGAATTTGCCTATCTTCGTATTTTGCTTGTCATCTTTGAATTTGTGAAAAATGTAGAAATAGGTTCAAATTTGAATTTTAAACTCCAGGGACTTTGGAGAGAACCTCCTGTAATTAAATTGTTCTTGTTTTTTAATCGATTTCTTTTAAGTAGTTACAATATTAATTTAGTATTAAGTAAATAAACCTATAGATCCTACTTTATAAAGCTATAAACAGTTTTTTCTTAAAGAAGTAGGTAATTGAGTTTAATTAACAATTAAATGCTGAACTGAGCCGTACTAGTACAAATTTGCATAGAACGTTACTTGTAACACGTTGGCATTGCCCTTTCAAACTAAACATACTATTAACATTCCTAATAAGTATTTCAATCGTTTACTATTTATTTTTTGTTTAGTTATGCATAAGAAAAATTTCCGCAGATTCTCCGAAAAAAAAATGTAATTATCTATCTCAATTACCAGAATTGCTACCATTTCCAAAATTGCGTTCAGTTTCAAATTCTATTACGCGTATATTTACTAGTAGGTAGGAAATACTAGTAGAGTCCATTCAGTTTGAGAAGAACCGCGGCCTTGAGTTTCATGCAGGCCGCATCTCCGTCACGAAGTCCGGCGATCGCTATCACGACAGTAGACGTCTCAGTAGTAATCAATTATACACGAATTACATGAAACTATGGAAAACGAACATAGCCGACGGAGTATGTCTCTCCGTGAAACTCAAGGCCACGGTTCTTCTCAATCTGAATGGACTCTAGTAGGTGTTGTCATACCTAGATACAAATACAAGTACCTAAATAAATACAGTTCTGTATAGAGTATGGGAGTTCTTTCTTTGGAAATAACCGAACATCAGGCTTTTACCTAAACTCCCAAAAAATTTTCAACGTCGGCGTGGCCGTTGAATCCGCCTCGGAGGATTTTTTTCCGCAATTATTCGCGATTCCGCGGCTGAATTATTCGACGATCTCTCTCTCTCTCTCTCGAGAGAGAGCTTTTTGTCTGGCGACGCATTCTAACGTGCCGAAAATAAAGGCGGCGTGCAATCTCTCAGCTCGGACGCGCTTTTTGTCCCTCGCGACTGAGGAGATAAATCGCTAAATAATCAACGACAATACGAGGAACGCGGGCTATTCTGGCGTAGTTATGAAGTTATAATTCTTTCTCTCGGAATGATAATTGAAGCGGTTATTACTTCTATTTCGTTTTTAGAGCGCTTCGGTCCGAGGGGAATGTAAAAATCGTCGCTTGGGCGGGTTTCCATATCGTGCCATTATGATTACGCTGGTAGCTGGTTAAATATGGTAGTTATAGTCCAGTCATCTTAGGCAAAATTAGGTGAATATCTTGGAAAATGGACATGCCCAGAATATTATCACGTAAAAACTTTCATTTTGATATACTAAAACGTTTCTCAAAATTCACATATAATTGGATGGTCGGAAGTTTTAAAGTCAGAGGTCAAAAGTCAGAAAAATCGATTTTTCTACATTTTTTGCAAATATCTCGTTTTCTATGGGTTTTACGCTATTTGTATTTATTATCGATATTATAGAGAATAAAATTCTCTACAACTTTTGTATTTAACATTTCTTCATACCTCCAACTGTTTTCGAGATAGAGGGGGTCAGAGATCATGTGAGTTCAACTGGTCAACCCGATCAAAAACTCGTGATATCAAGGTTATAAATTATTGCTAAATATTTAATCAGCAATTATTATTAACTTTTACATTAAATTCAGTTTTTTGGTTACTTATCTATTTTTAATTAAGTGTCAATTTATTTAATAACACCTACCTGGATTGACCAGGATTGAGTAGGATTGACCTACTATATTAGAACACCCCGCAGCTTGTGATTTCTTAAAAGTCGTATCCAATTCTCCTTAACCTTTCTCGCGTTTCGTTCCTGTATCGAATCGGTCCGGTGTATTGAGATAATGGACAATACGTAATATGCAGGTGCGGTTATAAAGTTATAATTCTCTCGTCGCTGGAACGATAATATAATCGAAGGTAACATTAAAGCGCGAGGGAAAAAATACGCGGACTCTGTACCGATCCGCGGATTTCTTTCGAGAGAGATTTATAACGCTCGACGATAAATTAGATTAGTTCGAATCGAAGGGGGATTAAGGAGAGAAGCTGACGGGCGGTACTTTTTAGTACTTTTTAGAAAGTTACAATGGCGTTTCAAAATTGAATTCTAATGGATATCATGATATCTCTTATCTGAATTATATTGGAAATGTATTTTTATAGTGATTGTGTCCATTCAATCTTCGAATTTAAAATGGGAAGATTAAGGCATGTCTAGGGAACTCCCTAGGTTTTCCATATTTTAAAAATCCTCACTTTACATTCTTAATTTAATAACAGAATCATAAATTTATAAAAAATATTCAGTAAAATACAGAGCCTATCTTTTTCGCCTCAACGTCTATGCGTCTTGTTAACTTCCTATACTGTCCTATCCTATACTATATTCTATAGATACTAGTCCCTATGTTTTATTAAGGTTTGGAGATTATATTAACCACGACTAAAATGTGCACAAACATATTGTAACGTTCATTCTAATTTATTTACACACGGTCTTAACACTACTTAATTTATCTAGATCTAGACTATTTCCTAACTAATTAATTTATATCACACTCTTATTGAATATTCCTTTTTTTCCTAATAATGTTTGTTCTCGAAAGGAGTAGATCATTCTTCCTTTAATAAGACGTTTTCGGAACGTTCGGGAAGATTTTTATGGTCCAATTAAACGGAGCGGCCTTCTCTCTTTGAACTGCGCCGCTTTGGTCAGATAAGAGACGCCCTGCGTGCCGATGTTTATATTTCGTGTTACAATATGTACAGAGGCAACATAATTAAAATAAAAGACAATTTCAGAATAATGAAAGGATTAAAACAACCAACGGGGATGCTGTTCGTCACCTACAATTTTTAAAATATACATCGAAAACGTATTAAACAAGTGGGGAAAAAATGTAAAATCATGGGTATTCGTTTAATCAACACATATATGCTACAGTTTGAGGACGATCAAGTTATGCTAGCCCAGGATAAGCACGATTTAGCATACATATATATCTGGCAAAAGTAAGGAAGAATACGACAAAGCCGGCTTGAACATGAACTTAAGTAAAACCAAATATCTGTCTAAATGAAATGAAACAATTAATATGGAATTACAAAACAACGAAAAAATAACAACGTTTGGGAATGAGAATAGAGAATGATGGGATTAAGGGAAATCAGAGACAGAATCAGTCTATGTAGAAGAGCTTTTAAATAGTATCTGATAGAGCAGAGAAATATTGAAACAATACAAATGTAATATCTATACAGTGACTAAAAGTAGCGTGATGTATGGTTCTGAAACTGGGAGATGTAAGGAAGCAGACAGAAAGAGACCAAATGCAATAGAAATGGATGCACCATGGAGGTCTTGCAGAATGTTAAGAATGGACAAAGTACCAAACGAGATCATAAGAGAAAGAATGAGAAATAGAGAGAGAGGGAGACCAGAAATGAAGATATAGATAGAAAGCAACCTATAATGTTCGACCATGTGAAGCGGATGTCAGAAGACAGATTACTGGAGTGGACATCAACAGAAATAAGGAAATGAGGGAGACCAAATTCCACGGGAACAGGGTACTAGAAAAGCCATGAGTGACTTCATGAGTATACATGAAGATCTATGGCAAGACCCACAAAAATGGAGGAAGAGTCTGGAAATCGGACAGGAACATGGTCCAATAATTTCGACTTAATCTTCTTCCATAACGCTTACTTCTTGCGTTTCGTTCTTTTCCAAACCTCTCTAAGTACCTACTGTCCAATTTCCAAACAGCGACATTTTCGACCTTACGCTTATTCCATGCATGTTGTTGCGTTTCCTTCTTTTCCAAACCTCTCTAAGTACCTACTGTCCAATTTCCACACACCGACATTTTCGACCTTAACGCTTATTCCATCGATGTGTCGATTTTTGCACGGTGCCGACTTATTACACGGTTAAAATTTACGGCCGCATGTAATTTCGCGACGAAAGAAGACGAAGGAGCTAATAACATTACCCCCGGACGATAAATCACCGTAGATGCCATCTGTAATTCTGTAACGGGACGGGGACGCACTATAAAATACGAATTATTTCGTTGCTGATGGCGATAAATCTCCGCGAGAGGCGCGACGGGAAATGGAAAAAAGGTATTTTCCTTCAATTCGTCGCTCGTTCGATTTTAATGAGTAATTGGAGTCGGATCGAGGCGAGAGATAGCCGATCCGGAGGCATGGAATCGTTAGAACGGTTTCGATGTGGAGAAGTACGGAGTAAGTACATGACCTATACACAGGAAACGTTAAAATGATCATATAGTTGTTTCACATAAATACTGTCGGTAAATTTTGATATATACCCCATCAAGAGGTGACATTTTAAGTATTTTTTGGTACAAAGTAGATGTGTAAACTTTACCGAACGTAAGGAGCGCACCTAGCCATGCCTATTAAGCCGCATCATCCACTTCATAAGTCAGCATTTACTATAGGCTCATATTTTATTGCTAATTTATTACGCAAACCACGATTTTATTGCTCCACCCCTTACCGAGAAAAAGGGGCTAATCTGACATAAGACTTAAGCCACATCATCCACCCCTGTATCTCCGGAACCGTAAGAGATATATACATGAAGCAAGCGGCATATTTCATTGCTAATTTATTGCTGGCGATCGCGACTAGTAGCACAATCCCGGACTCGCCCCTTCAACCCTTATTAATAAACTCACCGCTGAAATATCAGAAAAATTGTAACAAAAAATGTATGTCCGCTAAATGCAGCCTGGGATCTTTATTGCTATTTAATTTGTCATATTCCAACGAAAGCATGATTTTATTGCTCCACCCCTTAGCGAGATATAGGGGATAATCTGACATAAGACACAACCTCAACACCTGTATCTCCGGAACGGCTAGAGATATATACATAAACGAAACGGCATATTTTAGTGTAATTTATTGCTAATTTATTACGCAAATCACGATTTTATTGCTCCACCCCTTACCGAGAAAAAGGGGCTAATCTGACATAAGACTTAAGCCACATCATCCACCCCTGTATCTCCGGAACCGTAAGAGATATATACATGAAGCAAGCGGCATATTTCATTGCTAATTTATTGCTGGCGATCGCGACTAGTAGCACAATCCCGGACTCGCCCCTTCAACCCTTATTAATAAACTCACCGCTGAAATATCAGAAAAATTGTAACAAAAAATGTATGTCCGCTAAATGCAGCCTGGGATCTTTATTGCTATTTAATTTGTCATATTCCAACGAAAGCATGATTTTATTGCTCCACCCCTTAGCGAGATATAGGGGATAATCTGACATAAGACACAACCTCAACACCTGTATCTCCGGAACGGCTAGAGATATATACATAAACGAAACGGCATATTTTAGTGTAATTTATTGCTAATTTATTACGCAAATCACGATTTTATTGCTCCACCCCTTACCGAGAAAAAGGGGCTAATCTGACATAAGACTTAAGCCACATCATCCACCCCTGTATCTCCGGAACCGTAAGAGATATATACATGAAGCAAGCGGCATATTTCATTGCTAATTTATTGCTGGCGATCGCGACTAGTAGCACAATCCCGGACTCGCCCCTTCAACCCTTATTAATAAACTCACCGCTGAAATATCAGAAAAATTGTAACAAAAAATGTATGTCCGCTAAATGCAGCCTGGGATCTTTATTGCTATTTAATTTGTCATATTCCAACGAAAGCATGATTTTATTGCTCCACCCCTTAGCGAGATATAGGGGATAATCTGACATAAGACACAACCTCAACACCTGTATCTCCGGAACGGCTAGAGATATATACATAAACGAAACGGCATATTTTAGTGTAATTTATTGCTAATTTATTACGCAAATCACGATTTTATTGCTCCACCCCTTACCGAGAAAAAGGGGCTAATCTGACATAAGACTTAAGCCACATCATCCACCCCTGTATCTCCGGAACCGTAAGAGATATATACATGAAGCAAGCGGCATATTTCATTGCTAATTTATTGCTGGCGATCGCGACTAGTAGCACAATCCCAGACTCGCCCCTTCAACCCTTAGTAATAAACTCACCCCTGAAATATCAGAAAAATTGTAACAAAAAATATATGTCCGCTAAATGCAGCCTGGGATCTTTATTACTATTTAATTTGTCATATTCCAACGAAAGCATGATTTTATTGCTCCACCCCTTAGCGAGATATAGGGGATAATCTGACATAAGACACAACCTCAACACCTGTATCTCCGGAACGGCTAGAGATATATACATAAACCAAACGGCATATTTTAGTGTAATTTATTGCTAATTTATTACGCAAATCACGATTTTATTGCTCCACCCCTTAACGAGAAAAAGGTTCTAATGTGACATAAGACTTAGTCCACATCATCCACCCCTGTATCTCCGGAACCGTAAGAGATATATACATGAAGCAAGCGGCATATTTCATTGCTAATTTATTGCTGGCGATCGCGACTAGTAGCACAATCCCGGACTCGCCCCTTCAACCCTTATTAATAAACTCACCGCTGAAATATCAGAAAAATTGTAACAAAAAATGTATGTCCGCTAAATGCAGCCTGGGATCTTTATTGCTATTTAATTTGTCATATTCCAACGAAAGCATGATTTTATTGCTCCACCCCTTAGCGAGATATAGGGGATAATCTGACATAAGACACAACCTCAACACCTGTATCTCCGGAACGGCTAGAGATATATACATAAACGAAACGGCATATTTTAGTGTAATTTATTGCTAATTTATTACGCAAATCACGATTTTATTGCTCCACCCCTTACCGAGAAAAAGGGGCTAATCTGACATAAGACTTAAGCCACATCATCCACCCCTGTATCTCCGGAACCGTAAGAGATATATACATGAAGCAAGCGGCATATTTTATTGCTAATTTATTGCTGGCGATCACGACTAGTAGCACAATCCCAGACTCGCCCCTTCAACCCTTAGTAATAAACTCACCCATGAAATATCAGAAAAATTGTAACAAAAAATGTATGTCCGCTAAATGCAGCCTGGGATCTTTATTACTATTTAATCTGTCATATTCCAACGAAAGCATGATTTTATTGCTCCACCCCTTAGCGAGATCTAGGGGATAATCTGACATAAGACACAACCTCAACATCTGTATCTCCGGAACGGCTAGAGATATATACATAAACCAAACGGCATATTTTAGTGTAATTTATTGCTAATTTATTACGCAAATCACGATTTTATTGCTCCACCCCTTAACGAGAAAAAGGTTCTAATGTGACATAAGACTTAGTCCACATCATCCATCCCTGTATCTCCGGAACCGTAAGAGATATATACATAAACCAGACGGCATATTATATTGCTAATTTATTGCTGACGATCCACCCCTTCAACCCTTAGCATTAAACTCACCCCCGGAATATCAGAAAAATTGTAACAAAAAATGTAAGTGTGTCAAATACACCCTGGGATCTTTATTACTATTTAATTTCTCATCTTCTAAGGAAAGCCTGATTTTATTGCTATACCCCTTAGCGAGAAAAAGGGGATAATCTGACTTAAGAAACAACCCAAACACCTGTATCTCCGGAACCGTAAGAGATATATACATAAACCAAGAGACGTATTTTATTGCTAATTTATTGCTGAAGACATGCGCAATCTCAGAACCACCCCTTCAACAGTTAGCATTAAACTCACCACCGAAATATCAGAAAAACACTTGAAAGTTGAACAATCAAATAGTCATAAAGAGCCCAGGCTGTATTTAACGGACATATTTTTTATTTTTTTATATTTTAAGGGGTGGTTCTGGGATTTCGCTGCTAGTTCCTATGGTCAGTAATAAATTAGCAATAAAATATGCCGCTTGGTTTATGTATATATCTCCTCCGATTCTGGTTATGCAGGTGTGGATGGTGAGTCTTAAGTCAGATTATCCACTTTTTCTTGCTAAGGGGTGGAGCAATAAAATCACGCTTTCTTTGGAAGATGAGAAACTAATTAATAATAAAGATCTCAGGCTTCATTCAACGGACTTACGTCTTTTGTTACAATTTTTCTAATATTCCGGGGTGACTTTATTGCTAAGGGGTGAAGGGGTGGGTCTGGGATTACGCTACTAGTCGCGATCGTCAGCAATAAATTAGCAATAAAATATGCCGCTTGGTTTATGTATATATCTCTTACGGTTCCGAAGATATAGGTGTTGGGGTTGTTTCTTAAGTCAGATTTTCCCCTTTTCTCGCTAAGGGGTGGAGCAATAAAATCATGCTTTCGATGGAATATGACAAATTAAATAGTAATAAAGATACCAGGCTGCATTTAAGGGACATACATTTTTTGTTACAATTTTGCTGATATTTCGGGGGGAGTTTATTACTAAGGGTTGAAGGGGTGAGCCTGGGATTGCGCTACTAGTCGCGATCGTCAGCAATAAATTAGCAGTAAAATATGCCGCTTGGTTTATGTATATATCTCTTACGGTTCCGGAGATACAGGGGTGGATGATGTGGCTTAAGTCTTTTGTCAGATTAGCCCCTTTTTCTCGTTAAGGGGTGGAGCAATAAAATCGTGGTTTGCGTAATAAATTAGCAATAAAATATGAGCCTATAGTAAATGCTGACTTATGAAGTGGATGATGTGGCTTAATAGTACTCACCTAGCCCGCTCTTTAAACATCAGGAATCTCATCACTATCGACAGTTATTGTACGCAAATGGTAACAATAGGTTCCTCGTACAGTTTGCTAACGGAAAGGTACTTTTGCTAGAATTCGCTAGAATTGACAGTTTCCGAGATAATTAACTAATTTACTTATTACTAGAGCTGGGCAAATGTATATTTGCATATTTTTTTCTATTGGTCAATTTGAGATATGTAATATTCCTGAGTGTATTATAAATTATTTTTTTGATAAAAAGAATAGATTTATGATGTATATTTTGCATAAATGGCATTGTTTTAACCAATAATGTATATTTTTGATTTTAACTGCATATTAATGCATATTTTACATGATTATTCAAAATTTTTAATATTTCAAGTACTTACATAATTTATTATAGCCAACCATTTTGTTTAACAATTTGCCTTCTATCTCTGAAAAATCTTGAATTCACGGTTCTTTAATGACTTTAAATTATATTACTAAAATTACCTGGTTTTATAATCCCTGGACTAAAACAGCCTGGCATTGTCAGTGTCTTATTGAAATTTGAACTGTAAAGACTGGAGTATCCTTTTGTAAACCAATTAATTAACAATGGGAAAAATATTTCTAAAATCTCCTCTAATAGTACAAGTTTACCGGGAAATACTTCCTATTCTTGCATTACCTCCACAACCGAAAATAACATCGATAGAAGCAGCTTAATTTTATGCTAACCATTAATATACAGAATTTAAAAGTTTAGTTAATAATCTTGAAGCAGAATCAGCAGAGTCAATAGCAAGATGACAAAACATATTCCAATGGTACCACAATTGGTAAATATTAAGTCCCACGTTTCTATCATACCTGAAACTATTGAAAAATTAGAGGCTGGTAGTTTATCTTTAGGCGAGTCACTCCAGTTCGTCGACAAATTAAACAATAGTTCGAAATTAGCTAATAATTCTGTAGGGAAAAAAATTAACAAAATTCATGAAATTTAAAAAAAAATGGATTTTCTATTCTTTCAAATATAAAAAAAATTATTGAAGGAGAAAAAGTTGATGTTGGAGCGAAACAGAATGGTATTAATTTCCCAAAATAATTTCATCATTTAAATATGACCCCTGTCACGTCCTGCGACGTTGAGAGGTAATTTTAGAAATATAAAACGCTGTTAGATGACAAAAGACAAAGTTTTCTAATGGATAACATTGAAAAACATTATGATTATCTATTGTAACAATGATAATAATGACTAGGTTCTGCATTCATTAATATTGAACAAACCTATAGGCTCTATACATTTTCATATTAATATACTATTACAGTTTTTGTTGTTGTATAGTAATTATTATCTAAATATATAAATTAAGTGTATTTTATTTGAAATTGTATTTTGCATAAAAATTTAAGCAAAATGTCAGTTCATTCATAACCTTTGTTTTTGTTAATTTTTCATTAATGCATATTTTAAACCAACAACGGTACTTTTACTGCATATTTCATGCATAATTTTCAATTATGTTATTGCATACTGCATGCATATTTAGACCACCTTTTAATGCATATATATGCCCAGCTCTACTTATTACTACCCAACACTTATTACTTCATTTATTTGATTTCACAACTCATGCCTAGTTATCGCTAGCAGGTCTTTTTGTCTCTCTATCTCTCACGATCTCTCTGTAGAGGTCTCTAGATTCTCGAATGTTATCGATAGATAGAAGTATCTTTTCTGGGAAGACGCTTCGATTCCAGGAAGCAACTACCTTTCCAAGCTTCCGTTACAATAGTCAATTCTGAATTTTTTTAAACCGCCGAGGTTCATCTCAAGGTAACTGCGCTTAGGTACTATGTGACCGCATAAAGTTGTGACAACATTTTGAGGTAGTCAGTTACAACTTTCTCCAAATTAAAGAAAATATATCAGAGGTTACGTACAATTTTCCTCAAATTCGTTAAAAAGGTTCATTGTTGAGCTACCCCTGAAATTTCTATAAATTTGTGATATTACCTATCGTAAGGGTGTGTTATTACACACCCTTACAATGTAGAATGTCTTGAGTGTTTCTGTGGTCTAGTGCTTTGTGGAAAATTTGGATATGACTCAGATAGATCGCCATCAAAACACATGCCTCTGTGATGTGATCTGTCTGTGATGTCAGGATTTCCTCCTTCGAGTGTCTCGTTAGGAGAACATTGGTACCAATTTTTCATTCCGTAATGCAACGATGTAGTACGTAAATTCCGTGCGAATACTGTTACGAAGTACACAATCGATACAATCTAGTTCCTTCCCGCATGCTGAGCATAAAAAGGCACCCATCTCCTCCGGACGAGAACACTTTGAGGACCCCCGCCGGCCGGCCGAGCACGGAAAATGGCGCATCGAATGATTTACGGGCGGGCCACAAATTTAATATCGACAGGGAGATAATTCAACGGTGATCGACCAGAAATGCAACACTGTAATACCGTTCATTACACAAACTGCAGCCATAAATAACGGGCAATAACAAATACCCCCGGTTAAGAGTGCTAATATCTCGGGATGCGTTACCCAATTAAAGTCCCGCTGAGGCGAGAGTCTAAAGTTCGAAGGATGGCATCCGCGCGTAAAACGCTATAGACGACAATGCGGTTTTTATAACTTTCACGAGAGGCTGAAATTCGAAGTCTTCTTCTCTTTTTATTCGCGAGCGTGTCCCGTTTTAAAGAGCGATTGTTATGCAAAAAATTTAAAATAATTACCGTGGTGCTGTGTGGCGTACCCGCCAGGGGTATTTAAAAAAAAGTAATGAGCTTAAGTAGGCAAACCAGTCTTGCATTTAATTAGTTTTCGAGATAAATCATCACTTGGTGTTGCAACTGACGTCGCATGTTGTAATGTCATACGAGAGAAGGCTACCATTTTCTTTTACGCGTACGTGATAAGTCGGGAATTAAATCCGACAAATAAGAAGAAAAAGAAGAAGGTGCTAAAGACGTCGAGATATCTCGACAAAAAGGCGAATCCGTAGAAAATACAGCTTATGCAAAAGGGAAACTACGAAGAGCTTTCTATATGAAATGGCTTTCTAAAACTGATTTGGTCAAATATTTTGGATCCAATTTTGGCCCTAAAGAAATCTTAAAAGAAACAAGTAGGACACTTCTATACAATTGAAACAAAATGAAGTTGTAAAATAAGCAATTAACAAGAATTTCTTGATCGACCACCCGCAAATATGTGGAAGAGGTCGAGAGGATCCAATAAGAACAAACTATATTTTTTCGTCGTAATTTTTAAAATGTTCAAACTCGAAATTATTTCAAACATTTAAATCTCCCGCCAAAAAATTTTAAACACACTGATCCTCTTAATCGAGACAATTTTGATTTTTGAACAGTTTTTACTTATCATTAAATCCAAATTTGAGCAAACTGCGTTTACACAAAAATGGACGATTTAACTCACTAGAAATTGGGACAGAGCAGTAATTAACGTTGTTACATATTACAAAGAAAACCATACTAGGAAATTTCGTTAATCATGTTCGTTTTATTAATTTTCAAGCAATAATAGTTTGAATTGATATTTAGTTTAAAGGGAATTTAAACATTTAAACCTCCTGCCAAAAAATTTTAAAAACTGATCTTGTTCATCGAAACTATTTTGACTTTTGAGCAGTTTTTACTGGAATAGCATATCATTAAATCCAAATTTGAGCAAACTGCGTTTTAAGTCACTAGAAATTGAGAAACAGCAGTAATTTAAGTTGTTACATATCACAAAGAAAACCTTACTACGAAGTTTCGTTAATCATGTTCGTTTCATTAATTTTCAAGCAATAATAGTTTGAATGAATATTTAGTTTAAAGGAAATTTAAACATTTAAATCTCCTGCCAAAAAATTTTAAAAACTGATCATGTTAGTCGAAGCCATTTTGACTTTTGAGCAGTTTTTACTGGAATAAAATACTGTCATTAAATCCAAATTTGAGCAAACTGCGTTTACACAAATATGGACGAGTTAAGTCACTAGAAATTGGGAAAGAGCAGTAATTTACATTGTTACATATAACAAAAAAAACCATAATACGAAATTTCGTTAATCATGTTCGTTTTATTAATGTTCAAGCAATAATAGTTTGAATTAATATTTAGTTTAAAGGGAATTTAAACATTTAAATCTCCTTCCAAAAAATTTTAAAAACTGATCATGTTAGTCGAAGCCATTTTGACTTTTGAGCAGTTTTTACTGGAATAGCATATCATTAAATCCAAATTTGAGCAAACTGCGTTTACACAAAAATAGACGATTTAAGTCACTAGAAATTAGGAAAGAGCAGTAACTAAAGTTGTTACATATCACAAAGAAAACCATACTACGAAATTTCGTTAATCATGTTCGTTTTATGAATTTTCAAGCAATAATAGTTTGAATTAATATTTAGTTTAAAGGGAATTTAAACATTTAAATCTCCTGCCAAAAAATTTTAAAAACTGATCATGTTAGTCGAAGCCATTTTGACTTTTGAGCAGTTTTTACTGGAATAAAATACTGTCATTGAATCCAAATTTGAGCAAACTACGTTTACACAAAAATGGACGAGTTAAGCCACTAGAAATTGGGAAAGAGCAGTAATTTACATTGTTACATATCACAAAGAAAACCATAATACGAAGTTTCGTTAATCATGTTCGTTTCATTAATTTTCAAGCAATAATAGTTTGAATTAATATTTAGTTTAAAGGGAATTTAAACATTTAAATCTCCTGCCAAAAAATTTTAAAAACTGATCAGGTTAGTCGAAGCCATTTTGACTTTTGAGCAGTTTTTACTGGAATAGCATATCATTAAATCCAAATTTGAGCAAACTGAGTTTACACAAAAATAGACGATTTAAGTCACTAGAAATTAGGAAAGAGCAGTAACTAAAGTTGTTACATATCACAAAGAAAACCATACTACGAAGTTTCGTTAATCATGTTCGTTTTATTAATTTTCAAGCAATAATAGTTTGAATTAATATTTAGTTTAAAGGGAATTCAAACATTTAAATCTCCCGCCAAAAAAATTTTAAAACTGATCAGGTTAGTCGAAGCCATTTTGACTTTTGAGCAGTTTTTACTGAAATAACATGTCATTAAATCCAAATTTGAGCAAACTGCGTTTACACAAAAATGGACGAGTTAAGCCACTAGAAATTGGGAAAGAGCAGTAATTTACATTGTTACATATCACAAAGAAAACCATAATACGAAATTTCGTTAATCACGTGCGTTTCATTAATCTTCAAGCAATAATAGTTTGAATTAATATTTAGTTTAAAGGGAATTTAAACATTTAAATCTCCTGCCAAAAAATTTTAAAAACTGATCATGTTAGTCGAAGCCATTTTGACTTTTGAGCAGTTTTTACTGGAATAAAATACTGTCATTGAATCCAAATTTGAGCAAACTACGTTTACACAAAAATGGACGAGTTAAGCCACTAGAAATTGGGAAAGAGCAGTAATTTACATTGTTACATATCACAAAGAAAACCATAATACGAAATTTCGTTAATCATGTGCGTTTCATTAATCTTCAAGCAATAATAGTTTGAATTAATATTTAGTTTAAAGGGAATTTAAACATTTAAATCTCCTGCCAAAAAATTTTAAAAACTGATCATGTTAGTCGAAGCCATTTTGACTTTTGAGCAGTTTTTACTGGAATAAAATACTGTCATTGAATCCAAATTTGAGCAAACTACGTTTACACAAAAATGGACGAGTTAAGCCACTAGAAATTGGGAAAGAGCAGTAATTTACATTGTTACATATCACAAAGAAAACCATAATACGAAGTTTCGTTAATCATGTGCGTTTCATTAATCTTCAAGCAATAATAGTTTGAATTAATATTTAGTTTAAAGGGAATTTAAACATTTAAATCTCCTGCCAAAAAATTTTAAAAACTGATCATGTTAGTCGAAGCCATTTTGACTTTTGAGCAGTTTTTACTGGAATAAAATACTGTCATTGAATCCAAATTTGAGCAAACTACGTTTACACAAAAATGGACGAGTTAAGCCACTAGAAATTGGGAAAGAGCAGTAATTTACATTGTTACATATCACAAAGAAAACCATAATACGAAGTTTCGTTAATCATGTTCGTTTCATTAATTTTCAAGCAATAATAGTTTGAATTAATATTTAGTTTAAAGGGAATTTAAACATTTAAACCTGCCAAAAAAATTTAAAAACCGATCATGTTTGTCGAAACTATTTTGACTTTTGAGCAGTTTTTACTGGAATAGCATATCATTAAATCCAAATTTGAGCAAACTGCGTTTACACAAAAATGGACGAGTTAAGTCACTAGAAATTGGGAAAGAGCAGTAATTTACATTGTTACATATCAAAAAGAAAACCATAATACGAAATTTCGTTAATCATGTTCGTTTCATTAATTTTCAAGCAATAATAGTTTGAATGAATATTTAGTTTAAAGGGAATTTAAACATTTAAATCTCCTGCCAAAAAATTTTAAAAACTGATCATGTTAGTCGAAGCCATTTTGACTTTTGAGCAGTTTTTACTGGAATAGCATATCATTAAATCCAAATTTGAGCAAACTGAGTTTACACAAAAATGGACGAGTTAAGCCACTAGAAATTAGGAAAGAGCAGTAACTAAAGTTGTTACATATCACAAAGAAAACCATACTACGAAGTTTCGTTAATCATGTTCGTTTTATTAATTTTCAAGCAATAATAGTTTGAATTAATATTTAGTTTAAAGGGAATTCAAACATTTAAATCTCCCGCCAAAAAATTTTAAAACTGATCAGGTTAGTCGAAGCCATTTTGACTTTTGAGCAGTTTTTACTGAAATAACATGTCATTAAATCCAAATTTGAGCAAACTGCGTTTACACAAAAATGGACGAGTTAAGCCACTAGAAATTGGGAAAGAGCAGTAATTTACATTGTTACATATCACAAAGAAAACCATAATACGAAATTTCGTTAATCATGTGCGTTTCATTAATCTTCAAGCAATAATAGTTTGAATTAATATTTAGTTTAAAGGGAATTTAAACATTTAAATCTACTGCCAAAAAATTTTAAAAACTGATCATGTTAGTCGAAGCCATTTTGACTTTTGAGCAGTTTTTACTGGAATAAAATACTGTCATTGAATCCAAATTTGAGCAAACTACGTTTACACAAAAATGGACGAGTTAAGCCACTAGAAATTGGGAAAGAGCAGTAATTTACATTGTTACATATCACAAAGAAAACCATAATACGAAGTTTCGTTAATCATGTTCGTTTCATTAATTTTCAAGCAATAATAGTTTGAATTAATATTTAGTTTAAAGGGAATTTAAACATTTAAATCTCCTGCCAAAAAATTTTAAAAACTGATCAGGTTAGTCGAAGCCATTTTGACTTTTGAGCAGTTTTTACTGGAATAGCATATCATTAAATCCAAATTTGAGCAAACTGAGTTTACACAAAAATAGACGATTTAAGTCACTAGAAATTAGGAAAGAGCAGTAACTAAAGTTGTTACATATCACAAAGAAAACCATACTACGAAGTTTCGTTAATCATGTTCGTTTTATTAATTTTCAAGCAATAATAGTTTGAATTAATATTTAGTTTAAAGGGAATTCAAACATTTAAATCTCCCGCCAAAAAAATTTTAAAACTGATCAGGTTAGTCGAAGCCATTTTGACTTTTGAGCAGTTTTTACTGAAATAACATGTCATTAAATCCAAATTTGAGCAAACTGCGTTTACACAAAAATGGACGAGTTAAGCCACTAGAAATTGGGAAAGAGCAGTAATTTACATTGTTACATATCACAAAGAAAACCATAATACGAAATTTCGTTAATCACGTGCGTTTCATTAATCTTCAAGCAATAATAGTTTGAATTAATATTTAGTTTAAAGGGAATTTAAACATTTAAATCTCCTGCCAAAAAATTTTAAAAACTGATCATGTTAGTCGAAGCCATTTTGACTTTTGAGCAGTTTTTACTGGAATAAAATACTGTCATTGAATCCAAATTTGAGCAAACTACGTTTACACAAAAATGGACGAGTTAAGCCACTAGAAATTGGGAAAGAGCAGTAATTTACATTGTTACATATCACAAAGAAAACCATAATACGAAATTTCGTTAATCATGTGCGTTTCATTAATCTTCAAGCAATAATAGTTTGAATTAATATTTAGTTTAAAGGGAATTTAAACATTTAAATCTCCTGCCAAAAAATTTTAAAAACTGATCATGTTAGTCGAAGCCATTTTGACTTTTGAGCAGTTTTTACTGGAATAAAATACTGTCATTGAATCCAAATTTGAGCAAACTACGTTTACACAAAAATGGACGAGTTAAGCCACTAGAAATTGGGAAAGAGCAGTAATTTACATTGTTACATATCACAAAGAAAACCATAATACGAAGTTTCGTTAATCATGTGCGTTTCATTAATCTTCAAGCAATAATAGTTTGAATTAATATTTAGTTTAAAGGGAATTTAAACATTTAAATCTCCTGCCAAAAAATTTTAAAAACTGATCATGTTAGTCGAAGCCATTTTGACTTTTGAGCAGTTTTTACTGGAATAAAATACTGTCATTGAATCCAAATTTGAGCAAACTACGTTTACACAAAAATGGACGAGTTAAGCCACTAGAAATTGGGAAAGAGCAGTAATTTACATTGTTACATATCACAAAGAAAACCATAATACGAAGTTTCGTTAATCATGTTCGTTTCATTAATTTTCAAGCAATAATAGTTTGAATTAATATTTAGTTTAAAGGGAATTTAAACATTTAAACCTGCCAAAAAAATTTAAAAACCGATCATGTTTGTCGAAACTATTTTGACTTTTGAGCAGTTTTTACTGGAATAGCATATCATTAAATCCAAATTTGAGCAAACTGCGTTTACACAAAAATGGACGAGTTAAGTCACTAGAAATTGGGAAAGAGCAGTAATTTACATTGTTACATATCAAAAAGAAAACCATAATACGAAATTTCGTTAATCATGTTCGTTTCATTAATTTTCAAGCAATAATAGTTTGAATGAATATTTAGTTTAAAGGGAATTTAAACATTTAAATCTCCTGCCAAAAAATTTTAAAAACTGATCATGTTAGTCGAAGCCATTTTGACTTTTGAGCAGTTTTTACTGGAATAGCATATCATTAAATCCAAATTTGAGCAAACTGAGTTTACACAAAAATGGACGAGTTAAGCCACTAGAAATTAGGAAAGAGCAGTAACTAAAGTTGTTACATATCACAAAGAAAACCATACTACGAAGTTTCGTTAATCATGTTCGTTTTATTAATTTTCAAGCAATAATAGTTTGAATTAATATTTAGTTTAAAGGGAATTCAAACATTTAAATCTCCCGCCAAAAAATTTTAAAACTGATCAGGTTAGTCGAAGCCATTTTGACTTTTGAGCAGTTTTTACTGAAATAACATGTCATTAAATCCAAATTTGAGCAAACTGCGTTTACACAAAAATGGACGAGTTAAGCCACTAGAAATTGGGAAAGAGCAGTAATTTACATTGTTACATATCACAAAGAAAACCATAATACGAAATTTCGTTAATCATGTGCGTTTCATTAATCTTCAAGCAATAATAGTTTGAATTAATATTTAGTTTAAAGGGAATTTAAACATTTAAATCTACTGCCAAAAAATTTTAAAAACTGATCATGTTAGTCGAAGCCATTTTGACTTTTGAGCAGTTTTTACTGGAATAAAATACTGTCATTGAATCCAAATTTGAGCAAACTACGTTTACACAAAAATGGACGAGTTAAGCCACTAGAAATTGGGAAAGAGCAGTAATTTACATTGTTACATATCACAAAGAAAACCATAATACGAAGTTTCGTTAATCATGTTCGTTTCATTAATTTTCAAGCAATAATAGTTTGAATTAATATTTAGTTTAAAGGGAATTTAAACATTTAAACCTGCCAAAAAAATTTAAAAACCGATCATGTTTGTCGAAACTATTTTGACTTTTGAGCAGTTTTTACTGGAATAGCATATCATTAAATCCAAATTTGAGCAAACTGCGTTTACACAAAAATGGACGAGTTAAGCCACTAGAAATTGGGAAAGAGCAGTAATTTACATTGTTACATATCACAAAGAAAACCATAATACGAAATTTCGTTAATCATGTGCGTTTCATTAATCTTCAAGCAATAATAGTTTGAATTAATATTTAGTTTAAAGGGAATTTAAACATTTAAATCTACTGCCAAAAAATTTTAAAAACTGATCATGTTAGTCGAAGCCATTTTGACTTTTGAGCAGTTTTTACTGGAATAAAATACTGTCATTGAATCCAAATTTGAGCAAACTACGTTTACACAAAAATGGACGAGTTAAGCCACTAGAAATTGGGAAAGAGCAGTAATTTACATTGTTACATATCACAAAGAAAACCATAATACGAAGTTTCGTTAATCATGTTCGTTTCATTAATTTTCAAGCAATAATAGTTTGAATTAATATTTAGTTTAAAGGGAATTTAAACATTTAAACCTGCCAAAAAAATTTAAAAACCGATCATGTTTGTCGAAACTATTTTGACTTTTGAGCAGTTTTTACTGGAATAGCATATCATTAAATCCAAATTTGAGCAAACTGCGTTTACACAAAAATGGACGAGTTAAGTCACTAGAAATTGGGAAAGAGCAGTAATTTACATTGTTACATATCAAAAAGAAAACCATAATACGAAATTTCGTTAATCATGTTCGTTTCATTAATTTTCAAGCAATAATAGTTTGAATGAATATTTAGTTTAAAGGGAATTTAAACATTTAAATCTCCTGCCAAAAAATTTTAAAAACTGATCATGTTAGTCGAAGCCATTTTGACTTTTGAGCAGTTTTTACTGGAATAGCATATCATTAAATCCAAATTTGAGCAAACTGAGTTTACACAAAAATAGACGATTTAAGTCACTAGAAATTAGGAAAGAGCAGTAACTAAAGTTGTTACATATCACAAAGAAAACCATACTACGAAGTTTCGTTAATCATGTTCGTTTTATTAATTTTCAAGCAATAATAGTTTGAATTAATATTTAGTTTAAAGGGAATTCAAACATTTAAATCTCCCGCCAAAAAAATTTTAAAACTGATCAGGTTAGTCGAAGCCATTTTGACTTTTGAGCAGTTTTTACTGAAATAACATGTCATTAAATCCAAATTTGAGCAAACTGCGTTTACACAAAAATGGACGAGTTAAGCCACTAGAAATTGGGAAAGAGCAGTAATTTACATTGTTACATATCACAAAGAAAACCATAATACGAAATTTCGTTAATCATGTTCGTTTTATTAATTTTCAAGCAATAATAGTTTGAATTAATATTTAGTTTAAATGGAATTTAAACATTTAAATCTCCTGCCAAAAAAATTTAAAAATTGATCATGTTAGTCGAAGCCATTTTGAATTTTGAGTAGTTTTTACTGGAATAAAATACTGTCATTAAATCCAAATTTGAGCAAACTACGTTTACACAAATATGGACGAGTTAAGTCACTAGAAATTGGGAAAGAGCAGTAATTTACATTGTTACATATCAAAAAGAAATCCATAATACGAAATTTCGTTAATCATGTTCGTTTCATTAATTTTCAAGCAATAATAGTTTGAATGAATATTTAGTTTAAAGGGAATTTAAACATTTAAATCTCCTGCCAAAAAATTTTAAAAACTGATCATGTTAGTCGAAGCCATTTTGACTTTTGAGCAGTTTTTACTGGAATAGCATATCATTAAATCCAAATTTGAGCAAACTGCGTTTACACAAAAATAGACGATTTAAGTCACTAGAAATTAGGAAAGAGCAGTAACTAAAGTTGTTACATATCACAAAGAAAACCATACTACGAAGTTTCGTTAATCATGTTCGTTTTATTAATTTTCAAGCAATAATAGTTTGAATTAATATTTAGTTTAAAGGGAATTTAAACATTTAAATCTCCCGCCAAAAAAATTTTAAAACTGATCAGGTTAGTCGAAGCCATTTTGACTTTTGAGCAGTTTTTACTGGAATAGCATATCATTAAATCCAAATTTGAGCAAACTGCGTTTACACAAAAATAGACGATTTAAGTCACTAGAAATTAGGAAAGAGCAGTAACTAAAGTTGTTACATATCACAAAGAAAACCATACTACGAAGTTTCGTTAATCATGTTCGTTTTATTAATTTTCAAGCAATAATAGTTTGAATTAATATTTACTTTAAAGGGAATTCAAACATTTAAATCTCCTGCCAAAAAATTTTAAAAACTGATCATGTTAGTCGAAGCCATTTTGACTTTTGAGCAGTTTTTACTGGAATAGCATATCATTAAATCCAAATTTGAGCAAACTGCGTTTACACAAAAATAGACGATTTAAGTCACTAGAAATTAGGAAAGAGCAGTAACTAAAGTTGTTACATATCACAAAGAAAACCATACTACGAAGTTTCGTTAATCATGTTCGTTTTATTAATTTTCAAGCAATAATAGTTTGAATTAATATTTAGTTTAAAGGGAATTCAAACATTTAAATCTCCCGCCAAAAAAATTTTAAAACTGATCAGGTTAGTCGAAGCCATTTTGACTTTTGAGCAGTTTTTACTGAAATAACATGTCATTAAATCCAAATTTGAGCAAACTGCGTTTACACAAAAATGGACGAGTTAAGCCACTAGAAATTGGGAAAGAGCAGTAATTTACATTGTTACATATCACAAAGAAAACCATACTACGAAATTTCGTTAATCATGTTCGTTTTATTAATTTTCAAGCAATAATAGTTTGAATTGATATTTAGTTTAAAGAGAATTTCAACATTTAAATCTCCTGCCAAAAAATTTTAAAAACTGATCATGTTAGTCGAAGCCATTTTGACTTTTGAGCAGTTTTTACTGGAATAGCATATCATTAAATCCAAATTTGAGCAAACTGCGTTTACACAAAAATGGACGATCTAAGTCACTAGAAATTGGGAAAGAGCAGTAATTAAAGTTGTTACATATCACAAAGAGAACCATACTACGAAATTTCGTTAATCATGTTCGTTTTATTAATATTCAATCAATAATAGTTTGAATCAGTTTGCATAATGTAGTAAATAGAAGGACAAATTTATAAAGAATGTGAGTGTCGGGTTAGTCAAGTTAAAAGTCAAGTTGATCAATAATCTTGTGAAACTAATTTGTTTTGAATAATCATTACACTTTTCCAAAAGTTTCATAACGGTATCAAAACACCATTTTTTGAAAGAAATTTTGCAATTTGGTGTGCAATTTGGAAGCCAAAATTGTAATTCCTTTTGCACTCTGGCTTAAATGTTACTCTAACTTTAATTCAAATATCTTATATTGATAATAAACCGAGCTATAATATTAAGATTTGATTTAGATTCACTATTTTATTTATGATTGGTTTAGATGTTACTACACTGAAATGGTGCATGCGCCAAAAGACACCCTTAAAATATTCCTTAACAATCTCCCTCATTATTTTTCGAAATTATGTAAATCTGCACACTTTACACTTAAATTGCTAATGTCACATACACACTATGCAAATTTATAGACTCGTTTCAAATTTTTCATCTACATTTCCAAAGAGCAGAACAAGGTACGAATACTGCAAAGTATTTATTCACCTTAAGAACTAGCTACTTAGTAAGTGTTATAAGTACATTAAGAAGGAGTACATTTTATTGTAATAAAATCACCTATTTATCACCTAAGTAAGTATGGCTTCATGTTAAGGTTTGCTCAAATATGTTCAAAACACACTTGAAATTAATTCTGCTAATTACCCACTAATTACTGAGGTGTACCTACGTGCAAAAACAATAATACAACATACTGGAGTAATCTTATACTACGCATAGCGAGAGAAGCATTTACCCACAATTCCTTAGTAAACGCTCTTGTATTATTACACGGATCCCCTTCATTAGGTACCAGCTTTATGTCTACGGTAAGTGAGAAAATAAAACGGTGCGTTCTTGGCGCTCAGCCAGCTCGAACCCCCTCTACGCCGAAGACGTATCGCGTCAGGTGTTCTATACAAGTGTTAATATTAAAAACTGGGGGACGAATACGATTAAACGAACTAAAATATATATATAATAAAACATTATTTTATAAATCTCACATCGTTCCGATGTAACTCGTTAAACGCCTATAAATTAAACGTAATAAATACGAGAAGTGAATTTACCTGCAATTATACGCGCGGTACGAATATTTTTAGGTCGTCCATCCACCGAAAGACCCGACCATAAATTTACTTTATTATGAGAAAGTCTTAAGACAAGCTAAAATATATCAGTAATTTGTAACGGCCGCTCACGGGGCCGTTGCCTGGGGAATTAAAGGGTCTTGGCGAATTCTCTTGCTTTGATTCAGGAAAATCCCTGTCGATGCAATTAAGCAAAATAAGCTGGATAATGTGGTTGCACTGAGTTAAGACTTCAACGTTGATAAGTAAATTAATAATTGATGAAAACGTATGTAACTAAGGGAACTTACTCCTAAAAATATTATGAACCTCGCATTACATGAACTTTATTTTTCAGTACCCTTACTAATGGGATAAATTTAAAAAAAAAATACATCAACGTACTAATATTTTTTTCTAGTTAAAAATCGCTCAAAACAATTTTTTATTTAAAAAATAAAACTTGCAACCCTTAAGAAAAGCACATTATAGTTTTTTTATTCTTCATGTTTTGGCATTGTTTTTTTTAAAAGATGTTCATTTGTTCATAAGAAATTGTTTTGGTGGTGAATTTTAGGGGCAGATTTCACCCCTGAGAGGCGAACATCGGCCGATAAGAAAATAAATGCCTTGCTTTTCAAAATACTGCCACATATTGCAATACTAACCTAACCAACCGTACCTTGATTGTAAGTATGCAATTATATGGGTGATGTCATTATTTTATCCATAAGCAACAAATCTTAGTCAAATTGGTAGAGCTAATGAGATAATGTTAAAAATCATGCGATTAGTTGTGAAAATATACAGAATAATCCTGTAAAGTTCTTAAGGAGAATAATTGAGAATAGATATAATAAATAAGACCTTGGGATTTTTTCCTTGAAGATGAGACATTGAAACCCCTTATGTAAGGTAACGGTTAATTTAGTTCATAAGAAACTTAGGTGTGAGGGATTTAATGAAAATAATCTTGGAATAATTACTAATCCAATATTTATTTCTAATCAATTAAAAAATGTATTAAGGTTATTTCATGTATCAAAAAATGAAACGACACTAGAATAGATAGTATTATCAAATTTGGGATTTTTTTATTGTGCAAAAATCTTAATTGCAGTTTTTCTAATTTATTAATCTAAGTTTTAACGTAGACAATAAAATAAAATCACGCGATAAAACATTGAAACCACGACTGTATAATAACGAAATAGTACATTTTGAATTACTAGGTGAGTCACTAGATGGTTTCAGATCAAAACGCATAAGAGAAAAATTAGGAACAATGAGATGAAGAAGACAGTAACAAATTTTAGAGGCAAATTTGGGAATTCTGTGAATAAATCGATTTGATAAACACCCTGTATATTATGCAAAGTAGCTGTTGTGTGATGTATCGTAATGAAACATAAATATAGATAGAAACATAGATTTATGGGTAGGATATAGAGTAATATAACAGACACGATGTGTCAAAAAAATGTATACGAGGTGTTGAAAAAATACAAACGTCAAAATTTCAAACTTTTTGCATATAACTTTTTTTATGTACATTTCTCAAAGATATGTTTTCTGCAAAAGTCGTTCGCCTCTATAAAGGCAATAAAAAACCTAAGTAACATTTCTCTCTCAGACGCGTAATAAATATTTAATGATTTTTTTTTTTTGAAAAAATAACTTTTTCTGTACATTTCTCGAAAAAATATTTTATACAAAAGTCGTTCGCCTCTATAAGATGAACAAAAATCCTAAGTAATATTTTTCTCTCAGACGCAAAATTAAGGTTTTTTGATTTTTTTTTTTTGAAAATAACAAGCCGCCATTTTGAAACCGCTGGACCTATTTAGCCCATAATTAACGAATTAATTAGCCCAAAACTCGACCGAGATTTTCGCCCAATTGATTTTTGTACCAAATTTCGTTGTGATTCATTAAAAAGTGCGACTTGTAGCTTGCCGACAAATTTCGTTATATCTGATTATATCTGATATATATTTGAGAAATGATTAAGTATGACTTCTAGATACCAAAAAAACTGAAAACCGCATTTTAATTCCTCTTTTTTCGACTTCGTTAACGAATGCAATACTAGATAAATCTACCAAAAGGTGAGAAGTAACGCCGCAGATGCTAAAAATTTATTCCAAATAACTAAAAAAGTTACAAAATCGCAACGGCATCATCAAACATAACCTCACATCATTTCCTCTGAAGCAACTCTCATTTACATCCCTTACATTGAATTTACCCACCTCGGCAGGCCAATCAGGAGTCGCGAGTTAATTGCATCAGGTTGAAATATTTAAACTTGAGAAATGTGTTAATTAAGTGACGTTTTTTTTGGGAAATAGTACTGGAAATGTGCGGTGGATGTAGTGGTAAATGCAATTTTAAGTATCGTTGGTGTGTCGGTTACAAAGATTCCTGTAATTGTCGGTAACACGTAACGGGGCCAGACGACGTACCACGGACGCGTCCTCCCGCAACTCTCAAATTTACTGCTCGACGCGCCAAAAGACGTTTTCACATCAAAAAGAGTTAATGAATTCAACAACGACAATTCATCCAAAATCAAATCTCAAAACAATTAGATTGATTGGGTCTGCAGTAATGACTAAAGCTCGGATTTATAAATTTGAAATTTAGGCAAAATTAAGTGCAAAACAGGCATTTTCATGCAAAAAAAAAAGAAATTTATACAAAAAAAAGTTGCAGACAAAAATTGTATTTCTTTAAATTCTTTTTATGAATTAAAACAATATGATACACTATATCTTTCAAAGTTTTCTTCTGTAAAACTTGTCCTTCGATCACTTAGAATACTTTTTATTTATTTTTTATTTTGTTATTAATTTAATTAAATTAATATATTAATTTTATTATTTTTATTTATATTTTGAAAAGGATCGATAATTTTTTTATTTTTTTTATCGTTTCCCATCCAGGTTTTTTTTCTAAAACGTTATTAACTTTTTTTTTCGATTAACATTCCTTTAGTTCCAGGAAATTTCCATTCAATTTTTCTCACTATTTCAACACTTTGCGTTAATGCAATCACCGTAAAGTTTACAGAAAATAATCTTTTCGTCTGTAGTATACACTGTATTTCCAGAAATCCATTGCCTCAGATAGGAACTACGAGTTCCTCTAACTTTCGACATCATAAGATTTTTCAAAAAAAAAATAACACCACACAGACTTAACCATTTATTAATTATTATTAATTATTCATTAATGTACTCCCGAACACGAAAGGGACCGAAATGATATTCTGGTAGACGCGCATGTAGCGAAAAATACTTGCGGCCCTAATTAAGGGTGATATACAGGTATAAACTACCCTAAATTTCTTGAAAAAATGTTAGGATCCTGTCATTAATCCTTTAAGAATACCAGATTTGAAAAACGAGCATGTAGGATTGTTATACAGTCAGAAAATAGCCAATTTTAGACAAAAACTGTGAAAGAGGCAATTCCAAGCAAAGGATAGTCAAATAGGCAATTTCAGGTAAGTACCTTTAAAACAGACAATTTTAGGCATAATCAACTTTTGATGAAAATTTCCTAGACCCTCAAAATACATATGAAACTGATCATAACATTAATAGGCAAAATAGGCAAAATTCGGGTTTTAGTAATGACGAAAACTGTCACATTCAGAACTAGGAACGTCGAAACAAAATCATCCCTGACTTGACATGCGCATTTCCTAACAAATTTACATTTATTTCCAAATGCAAATCCGTCAATTCCGAAATTCTTTCAGTACCGTTTCTTGGCTCGGCCCTTTCGATCGCCGTTATTTCGTCCTTTTTCTCGACGCCGCGAAGTAATTTGTAACGTTACGCTCGGCACAGGCTTATAAATCTCGACGGGCAATTAAGTGAAAATTCACGAAAATATTTTGGGCCGGCAATTGTAAATATTCGCCGCCGTGCTAATTGGAGAAATGTCGCGTGTACGGAAAGTGGGTCGTCGGGGTAGGTACGCGTTATGTGAGTTTTAACGAAATAAATACCGTCAAAATTATTGGCTAGAGCTAAATGCGAGTCTGAAATATTCTCAGTCCGGCACTGTGGCCGCTGACAGGTTCTCTCGGGAACGAGGCCAAGACGCTTTTCACTATGAACTATATTATTATATTTTATTAATCGCGGTATAACGTTTATTAACTGGTTTTATTGAAGGCATCTGTATTGCGTTGAAAAGTCCCCACGTTCGTTAATTTACCAAAATTATTTATTATAATTACCCGAAGGTGACAATGACGGATCTTAATCGTCTCGTGTGCCAAAGAGGTGGATTCGTAGGAATACGGGAACATTGCGCTTCATAAATACACTCTCGTTGTGCCGGCACATCTCGACTTATCTGTGCTGCTGTCATAATTCAGGAGGTTTCGCAAATAAATTACGGCGTGGGACTTCTTATAGGCCGGAGACGTAACAACTTTAAGGCGTGTAGGCTAAATAATAATTTAATTTAAAATCGATATCTTTAATTTTCGGTATGGTGCCCTTATCAATCGTAAAATCGGACGTGCTCGTCCACGATAATGTTATTCAAGTTATAATCTCGATAGCTCGCGCATAAATGAAATTTAATAAAGCTAAGTGTGCCATGAAAAAGTAACCTTTTTAACACATTTTTCCGTTAAAGCCACTCCTTCGACAGGAATGAAAATCATTCAAGTGAAGCGAGAAAAAGGTTGGTACCGACTCTTCAATTTTAATGCAACACTTCACAATTATTATTTAAGAATTAATTACGAGACTGGCTGTACTTTATTTGAAGAACTGGAAAGCGTTTAGAGTAACGAATTATATCAGAAGGAACACATTTCCAAAAATGACTAAAACTCGAAATTTCTCAAAATTCGGTTAAGACAAGGCTTCAATTTCGTAACTACTACAGTTATAAACACGCAATCGTTTTAATATCTTGCGTTTTGCAGTTTGAACACTGCCAAAGTTTCCAATTACTAATTACCGAAATTTTGATAATGTGGTATTTCATGTTGAGCACTCAGATGATATCAGATTTCAGAAATTTGGTAGAAAATGTATTATAGCTCAAATTTTAGCAAAACTCCAAACAGTTATGAAATAAAATTTTGTTGAGTGTTTTAATGCAACATTCACTATTATTATTAAAAAATTAATTGCGAGACTGGCTGTACTTTATTTGAAGAACTGGAAAGCGTTTAGAGTAACGAGTTATTTCAGGAGGAACACATTTTCAAAAATTACTAAAACTCGAAATTTCTCAAAATTCGGCAATACTCGGTTAAGACAAGGGTTCAATTTCCTAACTGCTACAGTAGTCATAAACACGCAACCCTTTTAATATTTTGAGCTTTGCAGTTAAAACACTGCCAAAGTTTCCACTTACTAACTAATGAAATTTTGAAAATGTGGTATTTCATGTTGAGCACTCAGATGATATCAGATTTCAGAAATTTGGTAGAAAATGTACTATAGCTCAAATTTTAGCGAAACTCCAAATAGTTATGAAATAAAATTTTGTTGAGTGTTTTAATGCAACATTCACAATTATTATTCAAAAATTAATTACGAGACTGGCTGTACTTTATTTGAAGAACTGGAAAGCGTTTAGAGTAACGAATTATTTCAGGAGGAACACACTTTCAAAAAATATTATATCTCAAGAATTTCTCAAAATTTGGCAATACGATCCCTCGGTTAAGACAAGGCTTCAATTTCGTAACTACTACAGTTATAAACAAGCAATCGTTTTTATATTTTGAGTTTTGCAGTTAAAACACTTCCAAAGTTTCCACTTACTAACTACTGAAATTTTGAAAATGTGGTATTTCATGCTGAGTACTCAGATGATATCAGATTTCAGAAATTTGATTATAACTTAAATTTTAGCGAAACTCCAAACAGTTATGAAACAAATTTTTGTTGAGTTTCTGACGAAGTTCCAATTTGTCAACTCAAAGGTTTCTTGAGATATGGCGTGCTAGTTTAAACATAAAAGGATTTTCGAAATTGCACCAACTAAAAATAATTTAAAATTTTTCTAAAACTCAAAGTGATAGTTTTTGTAAGTTTCGCAAAAATATTGATAAACCTGCTTTCAACCACCAGAGTTTCACAGTCTGAATTTGTTTATGTTCAACATTACAATATTAATAATTCCGGTTTTCAGAAGGTTGTTGGAATCGTAGTGAAATTTCAATAATCCTGAAACATTGCACCATATTTCTTTGAATTTTTGAAATTCTTAGGTAGAAATTTAAGCGTTTGCATAGTTTAACTGACTTTCAGAGAAATCAGAGAAATGATCTTCCTTCATATTGTAACGCGAAATTTAAACAGCAGCGCGAAACGTGTTTACTCTTATCGGACGGCGGCTTACCTCAAAGGAACGCCGCTACGCTTTATTGAGCAATAAAAACCGTCCCAAACGTCCCGGCAACATCTTAGTAAAGGAAGAACGATTTATTACCTTCTAGAGAAGCATAATTAAGGAAAATATTTATCGAGCAAATACTAGTAGGTTCTCGAATACATTATGGAGGGTTATAAAAGTGAACGCTGCGGACGAAGGAGATTAGATTAGACGTGAAGCTGCGAGTGAATAAACAGTGCGCAAAAAGGGACAAGCGAGAGCGTATAAATACATTAATAATTAAGAGTGTGATATAAATAAATTAGTTGGGAGATAGTTAAGATAAATTAAGTAGTGTGTAGTGTATAATTAGGATAGTGTAAATAAATTAGAATAAACGTTACAATACATTACTGGAAAACTGTAAATTAACCGAAACTTTATTCAGTTTATAACTGATCATCCATAATTTATTATTCCGTGATTAACTAAGAATTCTACGAACTTTTAATTGACATGACCCATTTTATAACTCGTGAGATGTTTGAATTTGAATCAACGATGGAATTCAGAAGTTTGAAGGAAACTTACTGAAACAGTTTTGATAAATTGATATAGTGAATTTCATTGAAAAACTAAGTACTAAATTTTACCTTATAAAAAATCCAGTTTTAATCAGTTATCTTAAACAGTGTCGGAAAATTCACAAAAGACAAGATAGGTTAAAGATTATTAAAAATTCAATGAATCTTAAACTATCGGAAAACCTTATAGAATGAACGGCAGCAGTTACTATGTAAGAGGCTAAGTTTACTCACTAACTACTACATTTTCAAAGGTATAGCTTGTTTTATACCTCACATTACTGAAATCACGATGCACAGCTATATCTAAAAGTTTTACTAAGAGCTAGACTAAGTTGTCCCTAGTTAACAGTTATGTTAGATTACCTTTATTTCAAGGACACAACATAAAATCGTCTCACATCAATGTTTCAGAACTGATGAGGTATTTAAATTTGCGTGAACAATGGTATTGACTAACATTACAAATCATCTGTGAGACGAGCTGTGGTAGCCAAAGACTGATTAACTTACAGTTACAGTGTCAAAGGTGAGGCTTTTCTTGTAGCTACTTCAGAAGCCTGTAGAATATTTCTTTGTAGTCCAATTTTAAAGAAGCTACTCACAGTTATAAATGAAACATCCGTTAGCAACTCGGCCAAGTTTTAGTTAGTTAACTCAAGGATATAAAACGTGTTGTTTGAAGGTATTTCGAACTATCACCAAGGGCGAAGTTCAGAAATTCGATGAAATTCCACTGAAATCATAATTTCAATATAAATCGGCACAATTTGGCTATAGGTACAATACGACTAATTTTAAAAATACACAGAAAATTTTTGGAAATATAGTAAAACCACGCAAATCATACCTTTTCAAATGTGAACGAAGTTCCCTTCATGCTAACTGAAAAAGTTGGTTATTAAGTTACTAATAATTATTACCGTCAAATAGAATGCCACTTTCAGTTAACCTCCAACACCTAATTATCACTACGACAACCTATTTTCTCTCTCGAACTATAAATCTACGAGTTGACCCTTTGGGAACGTCGACGGTATCGCAGGCATCGGCCTCGCGGCAAAAATCCCTCAACTTCGTTTTCTATGTTCACCACATCTTGATAGGAGGGCCACCGACCGAAGAGTAATTGCACGTAATGTTCAGATGTCGCCAATTCGAAAATTATGACACGAGTTGCGCTCGTATTCGCTTACGAAAGAATGGAGACAATCGCACGGGAGATAAAACTGGTATTAGATTGATTTTTAGGTTTAGTTGTGTTTGAAGGTTCGCTGTAACACAAGCAACCACTTTTCGATTGGTTACGTGTCTGTTGTTATGACTTAGCAAGATGTCAATTTAATGTAAAACAACACTTCTCATTCTTGCCACCGATCGCACTCGAGCTGGCTAGTTTCCATTGCTTAAACCCCTTCTCTCCTTTTCCGCTGTTAACTAAAATTGTCTATTACTGTAATTTTCCTACCTTCGTTCCATATCAGCTCTTGTTCGGCTATGATCGTATCATCATCTGACCATAGAATCTCCTCTGTGGACGCCGCCAAGCTGGTGCACTCCATGAGGGAGTCGAAGTCGATGCTGCGACGGTAATCCATGTCCATTACCCTGGAACAAAAATGGAAGGATCGTTAAGTACAGGAAAAGCAAGAGGATACTTAATATCCAGGATTCTTATAATATTTTTGTTTTAAATTTTGGGTGTATCCACCATCGATCTTCCATTTTTAATCGATTTCAACTTAGTCATAAATTTCCCGCGCACTATAGAAAGTAGAAACTTATTACGACAGTAATTACGAATTTACTTACGTGAATTTCTCATTTATGACTCAATTTACTGATACGTCAACGGTATAATTGCTTGTATGATCGTTAATAGCGATGACTATTAAAGGACATTCAACCTCAACGATCGAACTAATTCGATTTGATCGAATGTGACGTCGCCCATGGAGGAAGATACACTCACAAGGCTGTCTGGACATGTGTACGTCTCGATTGAAGTTTATTGTAGAAAATATGTAATTTAATGGAGAAATGAATGAGAAACTTGTATGATGATCTTACGAGTTGCAGGCAGAATTGGAATAAAACTTGAAAAGCGTAGGAAACTTGTGAAAAAATATCTCAAAATAATAGAAAGTTTAAAGAACAGTACAAAAAAGTAGCAAAAACTTGTTAACATCTCCAATGGAAAGTTCCTTCATAAAAGATGGGAAAGATGATGGTATCGTAATGAGAGAAACGTACATAATTATACAGGGTGTTAAAAAACAAATGTGACAATAGCAAAACGAAATTGAGGCCAACTTTGATGTGCCGATTACAAATTACGGCATAGAGTGTATTCATACTGTTCCAAAGCCCACTAATAAAATTTTACAAAATGAAGGAAATCTTCCAAAGCATGTAGAAAAAAATAACTTTGAAAATCATGGAAAGTCTTTATAAATCGAATAAATTACAATGAAAAGGCATAATCAGAAATTACAAAAATAGAAAAACGAGAAATGTACATGACACCATTAAACTTACGGAAACATTATATAAATGTTCCACAATTAAAATGTGTAAACACAAATTTCTTAGGTATGTATTTTGTGACATATTGGACTACTTTATCATATGTTATTACAAACATTCTATAGGAATAAATATTTAATTTTTAAAAACATTTCTTCAGGACATTCGAGAAAATTCGAGGAAATTTTGGAAAACTGAATATATACAAGAAGAGGGTACTCTTCAGAAACGAGTTAACCAAAAGTGCTAATAAACTTTATTATCCACAGTCGATAGTAGAGTAAATGAACACAGTTTAAAACAAATATTGTAGTGGATTTTGAGAAAATTTTCAAAAACCGGAGAATTGCAAAAAAAACTACCCCTATATTCAGTCAATTTTAATGAAAAGCTTACTTGATGTTCTTGGTGCAACATAAATTTCAAATTCAAAGTGTTCAATTTCAAAGTCAATTACTTTCGAATAAGACGTCCCAGACATTTTTTCAAAAATATTTTTTTTTGAACTCAGGGTAGCTAAAACGTCCAGAAATGCTAATAACTCGAATTCAAAAAATCGACCCGATTACAATACTTTTGATATATGAGTGCCTCATATGAGAGAGTAATACAAAAAACAAATAACACGATTACAAAAATTCTTTAAAACAATAGGGATGGCTGTTTTCATATCAAAAGTAAGGATTACATAATTGTGTAAAAAAATTTTTACAGCTATTTGTTTAAGAATTGTTTATAAATAAACGGCTTAGTTTAATATCTTTTAAAATTCCTTTTTTGTACCATTCTATTGTTTAGGATTAATTATGATTTTTAAGTTAAAAAAATTTTGTTATAGTTTATAATCGATTTTTAAATGTTTTCATTATTTAAATAATTAGTTAAGGAATAATTTTGTGTTTAAAAATCATTACTATACTATAAAAGTCAGTGTGAAATTACTGGGATAATCGAAATCCATACAAATTACAAGCAAGTACAGCATGAAATTACAAGGACGGTTTGAAATTGAAAAATTGGTTCCATGAAAAATGAGGCAGTCATCATAAAAATACGTAATTACACAATAACTATTGAAATTCCGGAAAATTGTAATTTCCAAGACTATGCAATCTGAATTACTATTTAATTACTCAAATTAGAAATCTCACAATTCTAAATAATCACTCAATTAAACTCTACTCTACTAAAATTCTGTAGCTTCAAGATGAGATATAAAAATTCGAAAACGAAAATCTGGAAACCATGAAACACCCTAAATTTACCTAAAATTCGACATAATTCCCCCTCTTAGTACCGGAAACCCTGATCCCATTCACGTTAAACCGCCCGTTTAACAGTAGAATTATGGAAACGTGTAATTGTATCAGATCTCGATACCGATCTGCTCTAACATTCATTAGTTTCATTAGACATAATTAATTAAGCTCGAAGAGAAAGAGACGAGGGGAAAAAACCAAAACGGAGACGGTCTGACATTTAAGTGAGTACACCTGCGTAGCCTAGTTTGGATTTTTGTTATTATTATGTAGTTTGGTTTAATGCAACCCTCTATAAAGTACGTGAAAGGTTATGTCGGGCGACGTCGCCATCTATTGAAGTTTGGCGAAAGTTAGGTTCAAGCTAAAAGGATTCCAACAGCTTCCCGAGTGTTCTGTCTAATGTGACCCAAAGATGGTTTTGCTTGTTGCAACAGAAGCCGAAATTCCCACGACATATCGCCAAAAACAAATTCCTACTCGCCAAAAACCCAACAAATCACAATTTCTCCTTAAAGCAATAACAATTAAGTATCAGCAACAATCTCCTTCGGTCGAGCTAATTGCTCTGTGTAATTAAACGGGCGATCGGTTTTTTTAATAACATTTAAATGGTAATGCCGAAATGTTAAGAGTACTTTTTTTTTTAGTAACGGATTAATGGAATGTTGATGAGATAATTGCCGTGTTGAACCGGTTAAATAAGTTGATAAGTTAATTAAGATTAAAAGAAAGACGAGACGCTCTTCCGAGGATTTAATTCGCGAGACGAACTTTACTTTGAGATTCGATTTCGTATTTGTGTTTATGGAATTCTTAAGGGTAACGACTCGAGCGATTTTAATGAGGCCATAATTATTCATTAGTACGATGTCGACACGTTAATATTTTAAATAATGGATTGTGAATTCACGGAGGGTCGTAGGGATCAAATTTGATGTCCTTCCGTACTTAACATTTATTGAATTTGTGAGCACGTCATATTTTATTACTCGGAGGCGCAAGATTTGCTTATTCATGAAGTTGGAATATTAAATAAATTGGTGATGAGTTCTCCTCGGGGGAATTTGTATTGATTCTTAAATAAGGCGGGAACGTTGTCATTTAAACTTCCCGCGTGAAACATGAAGATTTGTCCATAATATCATGAAATAGGTAATATTGAATATATAAATTACAACAAAAACGGTGTAATTAATCGAGGTTCTGATTGTCACATTGCCAGTCGTAACTCTCGATTCATATTGAACTTCATTAAAATCAATCAATTAATAGTTATTTGTGGTACTCACTAGTGTATTATGTTGAAAATAGGTCACGCGAGAAGAGGTATAATTTCTCCAGTGACTTAGGAAACATAACACGCGAGTGGCATACAATGTTTTATCCAACAAGTGGAAGAACTCTTTTTTTTATGAGATAATAATTAATAAGCTTTGTGATCACATCAAAGCTACTTGCGATTCAGTACCATATAAATGCTAGAATGACTTGACAGTGACTTTTTGACATTTTGGTTAAAGTAGATTGTTTGGTAGCCGCGGGCAGTGTTGTTACAAATACTTTTAAAAATGTATTTAACTACAAACGCAAATACTTTTTACAAAATGTATTTACTTGTATTTTAAATACTTCTCTGGACAATGTATTTAAATACAAATAACAAGTATTTCGTCTTTGTATTTAATCAGTATTTAAAGTTGTAAATTATTCTTAATTGCAGCAATGTTAAGCATAACCCCAGGAATCTTAGAATTCCTATTATTTTCTTCGTGAAATTGTTGGAAATTATTCAATTTTTGAAATTTATAAATCAGTTTAAGAAAGTGGAATCTAATTTCTAATGGAAACTTTCTAATGAAGTTCTAAAATCTTTGTTTTATTGCCCGAAGTTGTGAAGTTTTCAATTATTTTCAAAATATCTAAGTTATATGTATCGAAAAGTCTCAAATACATACGCTGACTTTTATACACTAAACCTAAGTTTATGGTTTTAACACTTAAGACAATCTCAAAAAGTGTTTGGAATTATTTTCTTTGTTTCATGAAATCGTAAAATTTTTGCAACTTTCCGAAATTTACCAACTAGTTTGCAAACAAGTGTTTAGAAATTGAAGTGATACTTCAAAACACAACAGGCTAATGTAAGTTTCAAACTCCTAAGAAATAATTCCAAGGCAAAGATGTCGACACATTAGACACTTTACTATTTAACTTGATCTAAAGAAGTAGCTAATTAAAAAACTTCATTAGTTACTTTTCCAACTTCATATATGGCCGATCAAGTTATTTGTGTTGCATTAGAGTTGTAATAAGTTCTTTAGAAGCTCCTTAACTTCTTTTGAAACAACAGCTTAAGTGTAAGATAACTGCGACTTCTTTAAAAATGTCGAGAAGCTACTTAGTACCTTAAAAATTGTTTTACAATGTCACAACTTTTTTAAAAACTTTATGAATTGTACACCTTCGTTAAGATAATCGCAACTCCTTTAAAAGTGTCGTAGGATCATTATAACTGTAACAATTAGCTTCAAAATAAGCATGTAAGTACATAAACCAAAATGTAAATACAAATGAATAGCCGGAAATATGCTCAAAAAATGTATAAAAATGCGCATTTATAGTTACTGTAACAAAATAAAATAAATGTAAGAGCATTTAAGGAATAATTTAGCAAATAATAGATCTTAACATTGCCCAAAAATGTATTTGAACTACTGTATTTAAAATGTCAGAAGAAATGTATTTTAAATGCACAGTAAATATAAATTAAGCTTATGTATTTAACTATGTATTTAAATACATAAAAAGTATTTAAAAGACATTTCTAAATACATGTATTTAAATATTTAACAACACTGGCCACGGGCAACCTTTAAATATAAATACTTTAAATATGCACGTGAGTTATACGCCATAACTCACCAGTGAGTTATGGATTATAACACACTAGTGTGTTACTTGATAGTTTACTTGTCTAAAATGACATTCAAAATGACAGTCATAACTGTCATGTGTTGGATAAAATAAATTAAAATTATTACTGCTTAAAGGTATAAGTAATTTGAATAAACTTAAAAGTACATTAGTGCAATAATTATGGTAATAAATTACGTTTTTAAGGTCTGAATCCTTTAAATTAGGTATCATAAAGCCTTTAAATGCTATATTACCACTTTGAGCAAGTTGTTTAAGACATTTCGCCAAAATGACGTCAATACATACCAAAAATATTTTGAACAATGCAAAAACGATAGAAGGGAATTTTTGAATAAGGAATAAAAAAGATTTTTCAGCTGCTCAAAATTGAAAAATGGCACCAAAAGATTGAAAGATGAAAGTAAACTTCAACTTCCTATTAATCTAATGGACCAAATTGCACTAGATAGAGTTCCTAGACTACCTAGGAACCCATAGAAACCCATACAGGTTTATCAATAATTTTCTCAGATAGCGTTGAAGGGATCAAAGTTTCCCAAATTGCTGCAAACTTTTCTTAAGTTATTCAGATGCAAGAAACAGAAGAAGGCTACTTGGAATTTTGCAGGGTTAGGAAAAATTGAAAATTCTAAGATTCTAGAAACTGAAAAATTGAAAACCGAAAAAATTTAAACTGAATTATTTTTTAAATTTTCTAATGTAAATGGCCTACAATACCCAGTTGTACTAAGTAATATTGAGAAATATTAAGCAAAAATTAGCTATCTTGTGTTGTTTTTAAAATACAAAATTATTGTATTTAAACATTAAACATTAAAAACATTATTAAATATGTTTGTAGTACATGAATTAAATTACTACGTTCCAACACGAGAGTGGGATCGCTCGAAACTACCACGTGAATTTAACAGCTTGCATTGTTACAAAATTTTTCGGAAAGCGTGCCCAACTATATCTCAACCCAATTATTATCAATTCCCCACTTATTCCGAAAAATCTTCCCGTGGGTCCCGTTGTGCGACGCCCCCCTCCCATAATTCCCTAACAGTTCCCCATTCATCCCGAACTTATGTCCTCATTAAGATTTCGTTAGCGTAAGTTCCCAGGGAGTTACTCTCCCCCGACGCGGACGGGGACTTCATTAATTGTATATTCTCGAGGAGTATCTCAGGCTCCAACTCCCCCCAAACAATAATTGTTAATGCTATTGTGTTATTTATTCGGAGCGGAATTAAGCTTTTGGGGAACTTGTAAATGCGGAATTAACATCGGGAGCAATTCTTAACTTCGATCGTTGCGAACCCGGAGGGGGATGGAGGTTCATTAGGAGTTGAGATGCCTTTGGTTTGATCGGTATAGTCGATGATTTAGATTATGTTAGGGGTGGGTTTTAATTGAAAAATGAAGGTTAATTAGTGGCGGGCGACAAATTACGAGTGGGTTTATTATAGTGTCGTAATTACATTTTTAAACATTTCTATTGTAATTTTGAAAAAAAAAAAACAGGAAGTTTTTAGGCACAACAAAATTGTAGTTTTGTAATTTTTTCTACACGACTTATTCTCAGTGTTGTTAAGTATTTAAATACATGTATTTAGAAATGTATTTTAAATACTTTCTATGTATTTAAATACATAGTTAAATACATAAGCTTAATTTGTATTTACAGTGTATTTAAAATACATTTCTTCTGACATTTTAAATACAGTAGTTCAAATACATTTATGGGCAATGTTAAGATCCATTATTTCCGGCTGTTCATTTGAATTTACATTTTGGTTTATGCACTTACATGCTTATTTTGAAGCTAATTGTCACAGTTATAATTATCCTACGACACTTTTAAAGGAGTTGTGATTATCTTAACGAAGGTGTACAATTCATAAAGATTTAAAAAAGTTGTGACATTGTAAAACAATTTTTAAGGTACTAAGTAGCTTGTCAACATTTTTAAGGAAGTCGCAGTTATCTTAAACGTAAGCTGCTGTTTCAAAAGAAGTTAAGGAGCTTCTAAAGAACTTATGACAACTCTAATGCAACACAAATAACTTGAGCTGCCATATATGAAGTTGGAAAAGTAACTAATGGAGTTTTTGAATTAGCTACTTCGTTAGATCAAGTTAAAAAGTAAAGTGTCTAATGTGTCGACATCTTTGACTTGGGATTATTTTTTAGAAGTTTGAAACTTACATTAGCCTGTTGTGTTTTGAAGTAACACTTAAATTTCTAAACACTTGTTTACAAAGTAGTTGGTAAATTTCGGAAAATTGCAAAAATTTTACGATTTCATGAAGCAAAGAAAATAATACCTAACACTTTTTGAGATTGTTTTAAGTGTAAAAACCATAAACTTAGGTTTAGTGTATAAAATTTTGAAAATAATTGAAAACTCTAAACTGATTTAGAAATTTCAAAAATTGAATAATATCAACAATCTCACGAAGAAAATAATAGGAATTCTAAGCTTCCTGGGGTTATGCTTAACATCGCTGCAATTAAGAATAATTTACAACTTTAAATACTGTTTAAATACAAAAACTAAATACTTGTTATTTGTATTTAAATACATTGTCCAGAGAAGTATTTAAAATACAAGTAAATACATTTTGGAAAAAGTATTTGCGTTTGTATTTAAATACATTTTTAAAAGTATTTTTAAAAACTGCTTATTCTAACTCAGTTTAGAAAAATTACAAAATATTTATTACAATTTGATAATATTTACTAATATTCGATTTTAGCATAGCAATGTTAGTTCCGACATTTTTTCTAATTTTACTAAAAACTATAGAAGTCACATCACATATAATGTGTGTAATTTTCAAAAACTTTTCACTAGAAATCGACCAATAGTTCAGTAAAATTCCAATACACGTATTATTACCACATAAAAATTGTAAAATTACAACTTATTTCAGTACGTTGTTCATTTTAGTACGTGTATTGAAGAATTGCTTGAATTGTATTTGAATTCTGAATTGCCATACAATAATTGGTAATTTTGATAATCATTTGGTTTCAAAACTATTGTAATATTACAACAATTTTTAACAGTGTATATGGTAATTGCTCGCTTGAAACCTCTCATTACCGGCCACCCAAAAACCTTATGTCGTAATAACTATTTTTAATTCAGCCAATTCTGGCTTTCGAAAACCGTCCGCAAATTCCACCTCTCCTTTACGGCCGAATTTACTGGCACGCCGATGTGTTAAAATCCCCTTCACGACGTCTCCTTTATGGAGCACATTTTTGTCGTACGCCAATAGATAGTTTTTAATGGCGAAGGAATCGCAAGTTCATCCCTTGCCAGGAACAACCCCATTAGAGCTCCCCACGAGCCGTTTTACACGAGTAAGTAAAAAACTCGCCGGAAGTGTTCAGATAAATCACACAGGGCAATGTGGAATGTAAAGTGATGGAAGAGAGGCGGAGTGAACTAGTTTTACTGGATGGTGGTGGTCATCCTTAAATTAAATGTTATAAGACTTATGTTAACATTAGTAGAAGGTATTGAGACTTTGGGACTTGGGAAAGCCCTAACGGCAGGACACAACATGAGATTGACTATTTCATTACAGACAAAAAAGGTATGTTCGAAGATATTACGGTTTTATGTTTAGAGAGAAGCTACAACAAAGTGGAGAAAGCCAAAGCAAGTAAATAAATACAGAGGCCTAAATGAGAAAGACTTAAATGAAATAACGGAAACAATTAACATAAGTATGAAAATAACAAAATCGTTAGAAAAGGCTCAAAGAGGACATAGTCCCAAAACTACCAAAGAAGAAAAAATCATCCAGGAAACACAAAATATAATAAAACAAAAAACGTACTTAAATAGTACTTAAAAGTACTTAAAAAAAGTCTTAAAAGTACACAAATACAAATGGAAAGATATATGCTGGGGATATCACTTAGAGACAAAGTAAGAAATGGGGAGATTCGTAGAAGAACGTAGAATTCGTAGAAGACACAATTGAAAGGACCTCAAAGTCGAAGTGGAAAAAACTTCAGAAGGCCTATGTACGACACCGGATACAAATGTCTGGAAAATGATAATGATGATGATGATTCAGTCTGTCGTTCAAATCATGTCTGTCAAGTCTGTCATGTCCTGCGAAATGGCGAATCAGTCATAAATGGCGAATGCGCCAAAATCAATCACTTCGTTACTGAAACTTTCTACGTGTTTACTCCCCTCTTCGAGAAATTACCAACTCCCCAGTTTATTGATACTGGCAACTCCGAGTCGGTGTCGATCCCCCCTACCCTCCCCCCTCAATCCCTTCTCCCGATAACGACCTTCCAGGACGTTTAATGCAAACACGACGACCGATACGACCGAACAACTTGCCAACAACATCTGTACCTATATTATCGGTACGGTCGTATACTCGCCGGGAATGATAAAACTTCCCATTTTTGCGGGTTAGTTACGTGCCGCGATAGTTCGGAAACTTCGCGCGCTGCTCCCCCATTTAGCGTGAAGTTCGGAATTTACGCCTCGACCTCGGGTTTATTAGTTTTGTGTATTAGGAAATCTTATTACTACGGAGTGAGTCATGGGATGTGTACCTGGTGATAGGTCAAGGAAATCCACACTGGGAGGATGAACTACCTGGACATCAGTTTGGGATGCCATGAATTCGATACATTTTTAATTAAGGGGCAGTCTGTTAAAATTGGAAAAATAAATACTTTTTTAAGATTGTTTTTTAAAGGATGTTGTATAGACCAGAAATTTCTTTTAGATATTGCTCTGTATTTATTGAAGAACACATAAAAAAAATTTAATTATTGAAGAGTGCACCTTGTAATGTAATGTAAAAATGACTTTTTGCTGATAGCAACAACTGTGGTTTTCCTGAAAAAAAATAAAGACAAAATTCAAAATTGATTCTGTTCTTTAGGCTTTCTCCTAGGACATAGATCCAAAAAAATTATTTTTGAAGTTCTTTATATTGGCTTACGACTGTTTTTCTTGACATGTAAAAAAATAGACCAGTTTTTTGGGGAAAAGTACGTGTATAAAATGGAACGAGGGGTATTTATATGCATTTTTATATGTCTACGTCCTAGACAAAATTCCAAAGAACAGAACCAACTTTGAGTCTTGTATTTATTTTTTTCAGGAAGATCACAGTGATTGGTACCAGCAAAAAAGGCATTTTTAAAAAACGCTTTCTGTCACTGCTAAATATTAATAAAAAAATGCAATAAAAACTTTGGATTCTTCAATATACCTATATATAGAGCAATATCTAAAATTATTTTTTGACTTTTCAAAACAAAAATTCAAAAAAAATGTTTTATTTTCCAATTTTGAAAGAGATTGCGTCTTTAAGACTCCTACAACAAAAACATCATATCTTGCTTAAAATTCTTGCAACTCCTGTAAAAATGTAGGAACAATGTTCTGATAAGTAATTTGTAAATTGGTCGTTTTTCAAAGCATCAGAATTCCCAGTGTATGCGGTGCCTCCACCATATGTCACTGTCTTCAGGGCCTAGGACCCAGAGGGGTGCTTGATTAGTGGGGTGGTAGCTCAGAAGACTAAAACAGTTGAAACAAATAAAACATATTTATTTCAGCTCAGACAAGGTTACTCAGGGGAATGAGAGAGAAAAAAAAATGGTATTTACATGATAGAAGAATGAAAAAGGCAAAATTAGTAAATATGTGTGGAGAAAATGGTCTTGTCGATTTCACATTTGGTGCACAATAGGAGTATTACTTTTTGAAAATACTGAATTACAGAAATTAGATTTTGGAGGACGGGTACAAAACTTTGACTAAATTTTATTAATACATAGGTTTGTTATTAGGATACCACAAAGTAATGTTATTGTTTTAATAACTTCAATTATAAAGAAAAATTGGCAATTCATATAAACTGTGTGTGATATTGTCATTATTTAATGGAATCATTCAATTTTAAAATTAGACTTAAAAGGAATTGCAATTACCAAGCTTACCATTTTGGTGTGTGGTTTCAGAAATAGTAGACCGTAAATGTAAAATTCGAGACTTCGAGACTATCCTAAAACTAGATCTCGTCTCGTATCGAAATATAAACATTTGACCGCGAAAATCAAGATCAGTCTTGATCTCGTGTTCACCTCTAGTTAGAAGTTGTCAAAAGGTCCTTTGAAAATCCCCTACTTTTTAAAAGCGCAAAAAGTCATTTGAAAAATTTATACCTAAGTAACATTCCAGATGATATTATTTTCTTTAAAAATGTCTTAATTTAGAAGACAAGAACCTTAGTTCTGAAATTCATCAATTTTCTTTAAGGAATCAGCTGACTTTAAGACAAGTGCAACTACAACTGAGACGTCATCAGTTATTAATACTTATCGCAAGCTTGTTAGAAATTCCATAACTTCTTTCATTGTTTCATGACTTACTTACAAACATTTCAAGTCATATTTTAGCGACATTTTTAATTTTTTTTACAAATTTCACTGGTCATTAAAACTGTTATAACTGTCTTTGGAACATAACTTTATTCAGGCCTAAAAATACTTTTAAAACTACATGAGAGACTTTTCAAATTTTGAGTTATTTAGTCTATTGTGACATAGACGATTGTTTACAACTTTAAAACTGACTAAATGAAACTGAGGAAAATTAAATAATAATGACTTAATAACAGCAATTATAAAATGTGGTTTGATAAAAATATACTAACTTTCATATTAAAAAAATCTTGCATAGTAACTTTAAGAAATCATGTTGATCGTAATCCTGAAACATTTACAGTTACCGTAAATAATGAAAGCATAATTTGTGATGCGTAACCTTGGTAGAAAATGGACAAAGCAAAAATACAACATATTATGAAAGTTAAAAGACCCCAAAACATGTAAAGTATGAAATGCATACTATGAAGTTCTTATTATGCATTTTGCCTATTTTTCGGGCGCTAGTGTTGCCCATGAGACGAGACGAGACGAGACTTTGAAAAATCTCGTCTTGTCTCGTAAAAAGTGGAAAGTCTCGTCTCGAGTCTCGTCTCGCAATAAAATTCTCGTCTCGTCTCATGTCTCGCGCGAGAGTCTCGCAAAATCTCGCGATTTCGTGCATATCTTGCATTTTGCCGTTTTATTACATCCGCTTCCTCCTTGCTCCTCAATTGTATCGAAATGCGTTTGCATTTGCGTTTTTGACAAGAACCGAAATAAACCAATTATTATAATAGCTCGATTATAACATGAGAAGTCAGGTGAGAAATAGGTAGATGATCTCCAAAGGTCGGTGAATATAAAATAAATTGTCACATATTAAAAACTAATAATCGTAAAGCTTGACAAAAAATCTCTGTCGACAGGGATAGAATGTCAAACTTTTTTCCAGTTACAAAAAAAAACTGTTTTATCCAACAGAAAAATGTTGTGAATATTTGACTTTTACCACAATTCAATTAAAAACTAACTTAATTTACAATTATTTACCTACAGAAACTGCTCGCTATTATGCGGCTTTAAAAATGTGTCTCAATAACATTCGCGATAATTAGAATAATTAATTACTATTTGCCATTTTTATCTGCGATACTTCGAGACTTTTGCGATACTCTCGTGCGAGATTCGAGACGAGACTTTTTGAAACTCTCGTCTTGTCTCGCAAGAAAAATGTAAAGTATCGTCTCGAGTCTCGTCTCGAAAACGAGACGAGACGAGACTCTCGCAAACGAGAATATCGTGAGATATTCAAGACGTAAAGCGCGAAGAGGGAGGGAATATTTCAGGGAGAAAAATCCGGGATAAGTTATCAATCGACCTCTCCCGAAAAACATTAAAGTGTGTACTGCTAAATGTGTACTGTTAAAAATGTTTGAATGCAGTAACCCAATCTGAGGGTTCGGAAAAGCCCTCGTAAATTCCTCGGCGGGCATTCCGGCGTACAGAAGCGAAAAGTCGCGCGGCGTATTTACTTACCGAAACACACACACGCACGCACAAACTGACAAAGGGAAGCTATAAATTAACTCAATCAAACCGCGACAACAAAAATGCGGCCGGCAGGGCGGAGGAGAGACAGAGAGAAAGAGAGGGGAAAAACGCGCTACGTTTATTTATTCCGCCTCCGGAGACATTCGACACCTTTTATAAACCCCCACCACGCGTAGGAAAAACAAACGGCCCTTTCCCCCTTTTTCAAATAAATGAAGATCGCGCCATGTTTATTGAATTTTAAATTCTCGAGGCGTCTCGCGCCGGCCGTATCGGGACGGGGAACATTTTGAGGCGGGTAAATCAAACGGCGGGCCCTTCGGGTAAATGGATATTTTCGAATGGGCGCTTACTTCCTATTGCCGGCTTTAATGCCTTTCTCGTCTTTCTAGGGTTGAAACGAGGACGTTTTAATCTCCCTCGACTGAAAAATAATGATTTTCTCTCTTGAAAGAGTATTATTTGAAAAAAGGAGGTTATTCACCGGATGTTTTAAAATCCAGGGAAAATTTAGAGAAGAAGCTGTACCTATATAACACTATGTAACGTCCAAACTTGTACGAGCACTTTGATTTTCGCTTAGACAGCAAGAGAAAAAATAGCACCTCTCGAGCAATCGACACGTATTACAAAGGATAAAATGTACAAGAACAGGGAGAAGGAACTCGTATGTAAAATATATCCTTAATTGCCCATGGTATTACCATGTTTTTAATAGTCAAGTTGCATTCGGGGGATTGCCGACAGAAGCAAAAACTTATACCTACACGCTGCCTAGACATTATTTTTTATATTGAGAAAAATATGAAATTTCGTCGAATCTCAAAATACATCGAAAATTTGGAAGTGTGTTATAGCTCAATTTCACATTCCATTTTTGAAGTCACTACTTCTTATAACGCGGTACTAGGGTTTCACGAGACCGAGACGATACCGAGAGTTGCCGTAATATCGGTCTCGCTCTAGCGAGACCGAAATTTGCCCACCCTCGTCTCGGTATCGCCGAGAGTAAAGTAAAATTACTCTCGTCTCGGTCTCGCTATCGTCTCGGTCTCGTCTTACTCTCACCCCTTTTGTGTTTTAATCAAATATGAAACAAATTGTAATAAGAATGAAATAAGCAAAAGACATTAAAACTTTGGTATTTTCTTTTCTGACTTGTTAAAAACATATGAAATTAAACAAACTTGTAAAATACAACAATATGTAAAAAATAAGGTTATGATTTATGATAAAATTTTTAGTAATGTTTTCGATTTTTTTTTTTGAGCAAATGAGAAAAATAAAAAAATGAAGGTAAAAAATTGCTTTTAAAAACATGTTAGAAATAACTATTGTTATTATTTATTCGCTTTTTAATTTTTAAGTTTAAACACATATTGTTCTATTTACTGTTATTACACATTATTAGGAACGGATGAATACCTATTACTTATTAGGTACTATATATGTATATATTAAGATATAGAAATTTACCTAAAATTATTATAATAATAATTCACGATATAATTATTAACATATTATTATTATTGTCAAGAAATGATCAATCAGCTTACCTATTAATCAATTAATTAATCAAAATTCCGCTGATAATTTAACTTTTTATTCTTACATCATGTCAACTCGCGTGTTTTCTTTTTTTTTTCTTTATTCTGCAAAGCGAGTAATTTAGCTACTTTGCAGTAACTTAGAGATTCAGCAATTCCCTAATTCGACCTGCGATTTCCGCGAGCTATCGCGCGCGGATGCAACGTCTCGAATTTGATATCGAGCATCCGCCAAAGAGTCCGGGAATCGACGAACTTTCCACGTTAGGTTAATAACGACAAAAAGCTGATTGGTCATCAGGAAAAAACTATGAATTGGCTGGAGACCGACAAAACCAGGTTAATTTGGTTCAGTTCTGTTCGGTGCATTAGTTTTGCAAATCGCGTCCTTGGTCGGTCTCCGAGACACGTCCCCTGAGCCACGCCCAAGATGAACCTCTTAGGGTAAGTCGTTATTTCCATGTGCTGTTTTTATTTAGGTCCCCTTTTTGTATTATTATTATTAGTCTCTACTCCCTTCTCATCATTAGTTTTTTTTTTGTGTTTTTTAAGTTTTGCTACGTTGTCCAATGTTTTGATTACTTTTTGACTCTTTATTTTTGTTTTGTGTGTCGTTTTCAACTGGTGTCGTGTTGGCCGCTGGTCGCGCTTTTCAATGTACTCATTTTTGTTTCAATTGTTTCATTCAATTTTGTTCAATATACCCTTTTTACTTAGGCCTACATTATTTCACGTTTTTCTACCCCTAGCTACCCCTCAGTGTTCGACCTTGCGCTTAACGCGGGTCGCGACATTATGATGTTATAAATTGTTATTATTATTATTATATTACCTTTATACTAAACACTAAAATATACTATTTTTAAATATTTTCGATATCAATTTCACAAATTTCCATTGCCAAATCACAATTGACCCAAGATTTGATACAAAGAAGAAATTCAATTGCATCATCTTTTAGTACCTGTCGCGGTGTTTTGTTAAAATTTGACCTGCCTTATTGAAAGAAGCCTTTCGACAGGTACTGTTGTAGCAGTAATTACTAAAATATCATTAGCCATTTTAGAGTCTTCATTTAATAAGTCTTCGCCCGATAAGTAAGTAGTTATAATAAGGTTAACAGTGTTGTTAAAAATACTTTTAAAAACGTATTTAAATACAAACGCAAATACTTTTATAAAATGTATTTACTTGTATTTTAAATACTTCTCTGGACAATGTATTTAAATACAAATAACAAGTATTACGTTTTTGTATTTAAACAGTATTTAAATTTGTAAATTATTCTTAATTGCAGCAATGTTAAGCATAACCCTAGGAAGCTTAGAATTCCTATTATTTTCTTCGTGAAATTGTTGAAATTATTCAATTTTTGAAATTTCTAAATCAGTTTAAGAAAATGGAATCTAATTTCTAATGGAAACGTTCTAATGAAGTTCTAAAATCTTTGTTTTATTGCCCGAAGTTGTGAAGTTTTCAATTATTTTCAAAATATCTAAGTTATTTGTATCGAAAAGCCTCAAATACATCGGCTGACTTTTATACACTAAACCTAAGTTTATGGTTTTAACACTTAAAACAATCTCAAAATGTGTTAGGAATTATTTTCTTTGCTTCATGAAATCGTAAAATTTTTGCAATTTTCCGAAATTTACCAACTACTTTGCAAACAAGTCTTTAGAAATTGAAGTGATACTTCAAAACACAACAGGCTAATGTAAGTTTCAAACTTCTAAAAAATAATCCCAAGGCAAAGACGTCGACACATTAGACTCTTTACTTTTTAACTTGATCTAACAAAGTAGCTAATTAAAAAACTTCATTAGTTACTTTTCCAACTTCATAAATGACAGTTCAAGTTATTTGTGTTGCATTAGAGTCGTCATAAGTTCTTTAGAAGCTCCTTAACTTCTTTTGAAACAACAGCTTCAGTTTAAGATAACTGCGACTTCTTTAAAAATGTCGACAAGCTACTTAGTACCTTAAAAATTGTTTTACAATGTCACAACTTTTTTTAAAATCTTTCTGAATTGTACACTATCGTTAAGATAATCGCAACTCCTTTAAAAGTGTCGTAGGATCATTATAACTATAACAATTAGCTTCAAAATAAGCATGTAAGTACATAAACCAAAATGTAAATACAAATGAACAGCCGGAAATATGCTCAAAAAATGTATAAAAATGCGCATTTATAGTTACTGTAACAAAATAAAATAAATGTAAGAGCATTTAAGGAATAATTTAGCAATTAATAGATCTTAACATTGCCCAAAAATGTATTTGAACTACTGTATTTAAAATGTCAGAAGAAATGTATTTTAAATACACAGTAAATTAACAAATTAAGCTTATGTATTTAACTATGTATTTAAGTACATAAAAAGTATTTAAAATACATTTCTTAAAATACTTAACAACACTGAATGTTAATAATAATTTAAATTTTGGACAAACTCTTCTTCGGTTATTCATCTTTTCACCTATTACCTACCTATATACCTGCCTATAGTTAGGCACAAATAAGGTTGTTAAACGAGGAGGGTGGATGCCTTTATGACATCCGGAATGTATTTATTATACCTGTACAATAAAGCAGAAATTTCCGATAATTATACGCGTTTAGGAAAATATCTATCGAATAGCCGAAGAAAAATTTTCAACGAGACCGAGACTCGTCAAGATTTAATATCGTCTCGACGAGACTTTCGGTCATTTTACTCTCGTCTCGGTCTCGGTATTTTTTGAACACTCTCGTCTCGGTCTCGGTCTCGTTACGGTCCTATGTATCGTTCTCCGTAAACATCTTACCTAACATCAATTGTGTGTAACACTGCATATGTAACACATAAAATTTTCAGTATCTAATTATTTCATTTCAACACAAATATTACTAAATAATTTCTTCCTACTAAATATTAAACTATTTAACAAACCCCAGCCATATGCATTATTTACACTTTACAATTCCAACTGTATGTCAGTTGAAGTTTAATTGATTCGAGATCGCAATAATCTCGCGAATTAATATTTGAAGCGGTTCATCGAGCCGGCGTTGTTTGGTTTTATTAAAACTGTTAGTTTTTAATCACAGCGAGTTATTAAACGAACGGTTTCGTCGGGATCAATGACAACACTTCATAACAGCTTGTCTATAATTAATCCAAAGTACTTTGTTTGCTTAACTAGTTATCATTCATTTTAATCTTCACACTAACAGGTTGCGTTTGAATGAGTATATTTAATGATAGCCCATTATTCATCATCTATTGACTAATGTTATCAAGATATGTGTTCATTACATTTTCTCCAAGCTTCACTCAAATGTTAGTAAATGAGTAACATCAGCAAAAGGGAATGTGATGTCCTTTGGAAACTACATAAATATATCCTTGGTATATACAGGGCGTTAGGGGTTTGACTGCCTTTATTTTAACAGGTGATAGTACTCATCAAAACAAACAAAAAACCTTATATAACGGGGTTCCTAAAGCCAACAGTTTTCGAGAAAAGTCGAGTTCTTTATCAAGGCATTTCACCACAACTTGGCAACACCGACAAGAAAAGATACATATACATGTAAACAGCTGTGCAGGGTCAATGCTTCGCGACGCGTGCGATAAATTCGCGGTGTTGCCACACCACGTCATAGCCATTTTATCGATTTGTATTGATTAAAATTTTTTTTATTTTTTAAAGAAAAAATTGTTTTGTTAAAAATTAAACATAAATACATTAAAAGAATACATCTTATAGTCATTTCGTCTACAAAATTATGAGAAATTGTTTAATAAAACTGAATTTTTACCACCTTAAATCTAGAAGTTTGCTAGTTTTTTTCTCGAAAACGGTTGGTGTTAGGACCCCTGATATATAAGGGTTTTTTGTTTATTTTGGTGAATACTATCGCCTGTTAAAATAAAGGCAGTCAAACCCCTAACACCCTGTATAGGAAACAATAAGAGTCTTAGGATAAGTCCTCGAGGGACTTCGATAATCATATTAAAACACTTTTGCAGTTATGACTTGTCATTTTGGTTAAAACGGTTAATTTGTGAACAGCACTTCAAATGTCGCTTCTGATGTCTTGCGCATATATCTCAAAGTATAAGTTTGTACCGCAGAACATTCCGTACAACTGCGATATCTCTCTATTAACACAAATCGGCTCATACTGATACCTTTTCGACCAATAAGTCTCTCACTTCAAACGCTCGCCATTTGTTTCCCTTAATAAAAGTAGACGTCGACCGAAGGCGCCCGAATGGTTTATTTCCTCGCTGAAAATTACGCTGTTATCCTGACGCGGAAAAGTATCGCCACTTTGATTAATGTCGAAATGAAGATGTAAAACGAACGTAGACAAAAACCGTCTCCCTTACAAATGTAAAGCCGACGGGAGAGGAGATCCATCACCTCCCTGTCGCCTCTCCGCCCCCGGAAAAAATACAAATCGAGAGAGAAAAAGGGAGGGCGAGAGAGAAAAAAGTTAGGTGAAAAACTCGAAAAACGGAAGAGGTCGCCCGATAATGAGAATCGGAACTTGAAAGTCGAAGGCGTCGGAAGTGCACACGTGACGTTCCCTTTTTTTTTCTCTCGCCGTAACGTCGCACATGTGAACGAACCTCATTGCGAGCCTTAAGCGCGACATGTGACGAAAAGAGATTAGCTGGAAAATTTAAGGCAACGTCCCAGAGTTTTATTTTTACGTCATGTATTTTATACCGAAACTGGGGGGAAATCTCGCACTGCTAACAAAGCCGTACGTCGTAATACGAAACAAGACGAGGGATAAAGGGAACGTTGACTTAACGTATCACACATTACACGGGGTTTAATATTACAGGAGGCGAAAAAGACTTCACGTAAACCAACCACGTCCTAATCGGCACAACATTTGGGATACAAGGCGTCGAAATTACTTAGGCAACGAGAAGGAAAGTTTTGTTAAACGAATTATCTCAGACTTGGATTGCAATTTTTGTCAAACTTGGCGATCCGGAAGGAGGAACAAGTGAGGAACTACGCCAATCCTAATTGTAATGTTGACGGCATAAGACGCGGTGTAGTGAAAGTGACAACTCAGGGAGAATCGTAGAAATCTTGCAAGACCCAAAAATGTGCTTACTTTAAAAACATGTTTATGTACTTTGCGTTACTAATGATCTCATTATTGCATCGAAAGTAGTGTAATAATATTCATATTATTACACTACTTTTGGTAACTTTTTAGTTTTGTTAAGTTGGTACGTCAACCTCTCACACAGACGTGTGCAGCCGTCAAGGTTAAATTATTAGTGACATAACCTTTAAAATTTACATGAAAAATGTATTATTTGGTATTATTTTATATTATTCTAGTACAAAATGCATTACAAGACGGTATGACCCAAAAGACGAACAACTAATCAGTAGCTAACGTACAATTAGTGAAAACTTTAACTACGACTGTTGACTCTACGATCAACATAAAAGAGAGCTAAGTAGGGTTGTAGGGATTTAATAGGGATTTAGGGAACATATTCATCAATTAAGGACTAATAAATAGCCATTAAGTAGGGAACTAGAACAACTTGTTATTAAAAACGTCTTAGATGAAATTTCTACTTGCAAATTAAGTAATCAAAATTAATTAGAACAACCTAGTTAGGGAAATAATTTAGTGTGCGTGCTGATAAAGTAATCAACATTAAGTAATTAATAACTATTAAACAGGGAATTAAAACAACTGAGTCGCTTAGGTGGACGAAAAAGCAAGGATCAAAGTGATAATTTCAAAATCTTACAACAATAATTAATCGCGTAAACATAACACCAGTCCTCGTAATATGATAATAACGCGCTCGGTAAGGTCAAGCACACAGCTAGGTCCGGTGAAATAAAATCTAGGACGCCAAACGATAACAAAACTTAATTTGCCATTTAACCAATGTAATTTGAAGATGTATAAAAGCTTGTGAAATTTTGGTAATAAACCAGTATACATAGTATGCTCAAAACAACTTGTGTTGTTGGTCTCGATTCAAAAGTGACCCTTTATCTTAAAACCGACTGTGAGACTGCAGTCGGGAGACCTAACCTCACCCTACACGACTACTCTCACGTTACGCCCTGAGAGTTCTACGAGATCTTCAAGCTACGACAACTTCTAACTTCAAGATCATCAACCCCAGAGAGCACGTTACGCCCTCTCTCCAATCTTCAAGAACTTCAACCCGCACCTGCACGTTACGCCCTCAGGTCACATCAGAGAGCACGTTACGCCCTCTCTCCAAACTTTAAGAACTTCAATCCCGGATCTGAACGTTACGCCCTCAGATTCAACCCGGAGAGTACGTTACGCCCTCTCTCCATACTACTAGAACTTCAAGAGATCACGTCACGCCCTGATTTTCAAACTACAAGACCATCTTCAGCCTTACAACCTGGAGACAAGATTAATCTCCGCAGCCACCCACGAGCTACGAGAGAGATGTATACAGTCCACTCTCAATAGAGAACACTTCACACTTCGTTCAACGACATTACTGTGGCTTGGGCACTTATGCTGATGCCAGAGATATTTTGGGTAATTATATATTTACTAATTTATAATTATAATTGGGAATTGATATTGTTTATAATTTCAATTTTAGGGGGTTCTGGCTCGGACATTGGTTGTGCATTGACGGAAGTAGAAGTGGATGTCGATGATCTCAGCATATCCGCCACATCTCTTTTCATTTTTAACGAAGTGTCAAGGTACCCTTCTGCTATTGCTCAAGACTTCCAGGCCCCATGGTTTTTTATAGTAATCAAATCTGCTCCATTATTGGCCAAGTTTGATGCACTGGAACTACGGAACCAGTGCCAACGTGTACTGATCCGGATCAGCAAGCTTCAGAAACGTAGCAATTATGCGTGGCACTTGACTAATCTTATTAATCCCTATAGGGCTAGTGATGCATCGGCCGTTTCGGTATGTGAGAAAAAGCGTTTTGAAGCTATACCGATTGGTCGAAGGCTGACATATTTCTTAATAAGATGAAGCCCGTAAGTAATAAGTATATCCCATTATGAGTATAACCTGAACGAAAACAATACAAGCAGGTAACAAATGGAACATGATTTTTAAAAAACAAACTTACTTTAATTGCCAAATAATGAAGATCGTCGCCTTGACTTAAAAACTGATTTATTTCAGCAACATCCAAACTTTTTGATTATTTAGGCTGATATCCTTGAGACTGCCGTTTGAGAAAAGCATGCAATCGTGAAAACTTCCATATATCTGCGTTCAAGCATTTAGACATGCTCTCAGCATGCTATAGTACGATGCCCAGAGCGTCGAAGACTTTTTTGTCTTGCTTTTCTCCTGAAAATACATTGTACAGGTCAGTTCTACAGTTGTGTCTTCCATTTCTCGCACGTAAGTAAGAGCGTAGTTATTGAATTTGTCCTAGGGCTACTAGATTTACAAATTCAAATACGAAACGTCCATGTCAGTGACGTCAGTGTGACCAACCCAGGCAAAATTCCCTAGTGTAATACCAGAACTTGAACAGCCAAAATTTAATGAATTAATAAAGCAAAGTAGATAAATAATAAGACGTACTGCCACACTCGTTCCATTAAGGCACTCCTCGCTTCGCTCGTCGTGCTTTAAAACTCTCGTGTGACAATACTCCGTCTTATTAAACTAGTATAATAATACACTATTTACACCAAAGTATTTTATTTTCTTCTTTCACAAAGAAGCGATGGGTTTCAATCATCAGATCATCTTCAGGCTAGCAAGTGGCTGGGCCACAGTGGCCCAGCCATCCGAACCCTCTCGGGTCCCAGCGACGTCTCCTTTCTCCTTCCCAAACTCATCTACTCTCGACTGGCCACCTCCCTATGACCGGAAGTGACATGGTAGCCAATAGCTGAACCTCAACTCTCCCTCTTTCTTGACTTTAAACCTATCCGGGCATTCTAAACACCCCACCATTCGATGACGTCAGTCACGTACGCATTGCTTCTTCGTCTTCTTAATATTTGCAAACCGCAAGTCGGCAATAAATGGTCTCCGTGCCGAAGCGAGACAGATTTTCGCATTTTGCAATTTATGTACGGACGGATAGTGGCTAAACTAACCGGAGAATCTCGTTCAAATTTACACAACTTGGGCTCAAATGGTACTACATCAATCTCTCAAAATCTCAAACTTCCACCTATTGCAGTTTTCGTCAGAGTGCGATGGCGACACAGTGTCGCTAGAATTCAGATAAAAGTTACCACACGTACTCGTAAGCAAACGAACTTTGGGCTCATCGCAAGCACAATTTCCGATCGGGTATTTGACCAAGCTAATTGGGTTGGAGAGTATAACGCAGCGTTATATTCGGATTTAGTTAAAATAATAAACTAGGATTCAATTCGTCGGCTAATTTGTGATACGAAAAAAAAATCGTAACGTAACACTATCTATGAATTAAAACTCACCTAAGTTATCTCACATAAACTAAATATAGTCAGAAACGAAAGTTTCGAATACATAAAAGTAAACGTGTGAACGTTGTCAGGGAAAGGAGTGTTAGCAGCTATATCAAATTTCTTAATATGTCCCCCAGAAATGTAACCAGATGTTGTCTTGAAATGTGTGGCTCTACAATGGTTGTTAGGTAAGTAAATGCTATCTTCCAGAAGACAGTTTAGAAGGAATTATAAGGAATCAAGTCGATTTCGTCTTTTCATCTCATAACAAATTTAAAAAAACAATCTTCTAATACCAGAGTTAGTACCATTAGCACCAACCTTTGAGATAGTGAGAACATCATTATTGGAGTTCTTCGCCGCATATGATTAGGAGTTATATTCTTCGCAGACACCCAAACTGACACTTATTGAGCAATTATTTTTATCTCTGCGTATAATTAGAAGTTATACTCTTCGCGGGTTTAGAATCAGAAGTAATTATTTTGTCTGACACTTATCGAATATCAATATTAGCTGAAAGAGTAATTCTATTCGCTGACGAATGATTAAGAGTTATGCTTTTTCCTAAGATACAAATAGTAGTAGGTAATAGTTTACTGAAAGTTATACTCTTCGCCGTGTTATACTCTTCGTAGGCATCAGCGATAGATGGGGTGAATTTCATTAGACTTACGTGAATTAAGAGAACCGATGTTATATTACGTTCCTAATTTCATCGTTTACATCTAAACGTTACATCCAACAACGGACTATACGCGTAACTCGCATTGCCTGATTACTTATCCCGGGTCCCGTTAATTGATTATCGAGTCCCCTCGAGACAACCCGCAGATATCTGGACTCGTCGGACCGACGATGGTCGGTTATAATTCAGTTCTACCTCCGTCCCGATTTATCGTTTCCCCACACACACAAATTACACTATTTTCCGAGGTCCGGGCCTCCGACGTCCATACCTAAACTGTCGTTTACCCGGATTTATCTCGGGGAGAAGCCTAATGCCTCGGAAAGAGTTTTCTGTCCGCTTTTCGATCAGTTCCGCCGACAAATTTCAGTAATTTCCTCTCCCGGTGGGTCCCGGAATTAGACAAGTCAGCACGGGATAGCTCGGGGGACGTTTAAATTTAGTTTCAATGATCAGGTGAAAATAAAAAAGGGGACCGAGGATTTAGTCAGGGAGGATTCATCACCAACCCACCCTCCCTCTCACTGTATCCCTTGCTGTGCCTTTATTTACTCAGGTTCGTTTGAAAGTTCCGATTAGAGGATTGGGGTGATCGGCGTGGAAATGAGGGTAGGAAACGATTCGGCTCGGTAAGTAGGAATTTTGGGAATAACGGAGTTTGTGTACTCCGGAATTCGACCGAAAACCTGGAATATTTCACGAAATCTGCGGCGTTAAACGTTTTGAAAGTTGACTGCGTTAAATATTAAAAAGTTATATGTAATGGATTCTGAAGGTTTCTGAAGGTTATACCGACTAATAATAGGATATATCAAACTGGATTATTGCGTAAAAGCTGGGTGTCTCAAAGCATTAAAAAAAGGAAGTTTCCTTCATTTTTGTTAATTTTGAGGCAATGAATCGGTTTTAGAGAGATTTTCGAAAATTTAAAGAACGAAAAAAACGAATGCATTATCATACGGGCTGATACGCTATTGCGGGCTGATCCAGCCCGCAATAGCCACCCCAGGAGCAGGCAACCGACAATACAAACAATTGTAACACGAGTTGCCACCAAACAGCTAGCGCAGCGCGATAGTGGACCGTCCGGATCGGTCGGTTTTTCGATGTTCATACCTCTCACCCATCCAGCGCTTCGAGTGAAGCCCGCGATATGAAAGCTATGCTTCCAATAACCCTTAATTTCGTAACTAAAGACGTTTACGTACTGGCGTACAAAGGCACATCTTGTTTTATCATTATCACTAGATACTTATGATTTAAATATGTAACAAAATAACTCATAAAGTAATAAATCAATTTACCGAAACCCCATAGTTTTTCAATCTAAGCTCTTCTGCTGTTCTGATTAACGAGGCTCCAAATAATTCCCGCCCGACGTCAGTAGAGGGGATATCAAAAACTCATTGTCGGTTTAATACACCGAAACGAAACATGAATTATGCCCTGATGCGTATTTTGGCACGATTCCCGCCAAAAAGGAAGAAAAAACACAATCCGCATCCGACCAACCGATCGATCAATCACGTGTTGGAGTCCTTAAATCATTCATTAGCCCAAAGTCGCCTCCGTTCAATAATTCAGATATATTCCAGTGGTTGTACGAAAATAAATCTCAAAAGTTTAAAATCGCCTTTGTACGATACGTTCCCTCCAAGATCGACGCTTTCGGACCTAATAAAAATGTAGGGGATGTGCGGGAGGATAATACACTTCGACGGATGCAGAACGCATACGCAGCATTCATATTTACGTGTTTGCTGGGGGTCTGTGTGAGCGGTTTTACGACTCGGCCAAATGGATGTTCTAAAATACACGCCGCGGTCATTTGCTTATGGCAAAGATGCGCTCGAGACAGGAGTGGACCGGCAGAAGCGAAAATGTTATAATGTTATAAGTGCTACTAAATATTTCGATCGCTCACTTGCATATGTAAGTTTATTCTAATTCAAACCCGAGGAAAGATATGCGTGTCTACGCGATGACTTGCCAAACCCAAATGTGGCATTATCTCACCTAATGATAACACCACAAGAATAATCAAAGAGCAGGAGGTTATGATGGCGTTTAATGTACAGTAAAAATAAAGCGACTCTGAATGACCTCGGTCCATTTTCATTCGATATCCCGGGATACAAATTGAGGACGGGCTCTAGAGATACGAGAGATACACAATACGTTCTCTGAATGACCGCAAAAAAAGTAATTGCCTTTTGCGTCTCACAGGTAATTCATAAGGTGTTGTTGTTCAATATCTGTTGCACTGCATGAATGCAGCTATACCTAAATTAGATAGTGTTAAAGTGTAAGTAAGAAAACATAATGAATAAAATTAAACAAAAATTATCCAAAACACAAACACGAATATATGGACCTTATAAAGACCTTATCAAAATGTACTTATATTATGAAATTACAATGTACAAACTCCGAAATATTAATTTTGCTTAAATTTCCTATTACAAAATTAATGATACCGAAGAGTTATGCTGGATTAAAAGATGTCATAAATGCTGCTGAAACTAGCTATAAAGTGAGTTTAGGTACCGCTGTTTCTTGTGGTTTAAAGCCTCTTTCTCAAGAGTAGTGTAGTAATGTTTTTATATAAACGAGTTTTTTTAACAGCTCTTTTCCAAACCTCCCTATCCATCAAATCTTGTTCTTCTATTCCTCTTCTCTCCATATCCTTTCGACATTGTTTTGTCCATTCCTCTGGAGGTCTTCCCCTTTTTTTTAAATAGCGGATGTTTCCCTAGGGTATGCAGAAAACTGCCATCTATCAGGCCCATATCAGCACATTTATTCTGTTAATCTTTTAGTATTTCAGTGATATATATCTTAAAATGTAATGGAGATAAGCAGCAGCCTTGACGGAGACTTTTGGTCGGTCCATTTATTCTGGGTAGCATCCTTCTCACTTTAATTCTCTTTTCGAATGCCTCTGCAGAGTGATTTTATAGCGGCAACATACAACGTGATCAAGAAATACTGTTGGCAATCTTAAATTTTACTTTAAGATTACTGGAACCACTTCCGATTGCTTGACAGCTACTTCGACGTTTAACAGTGACAGCATTAACACTTAAGCGGCGATTCAAATTTTTATTATAAAAATGGTACTATTTACATTATAACATGATTTTTTTATTGGAATGGCTTATTTTCGGAGTACAGTTCATGACCCCATTTCTGGATGGCAATACTCCTTGGAATCCACTTTACACCAATTTGAAGAAATGTTTCCTGGAGTTGTGTTCACTATCGACATTTTTAAACAACACTGCATGCGCGTAGTTCAACGATATTTGAATACAGGCAATGTGAAGAAAGGAAAGCCACCTGGTAGACCCTACGTACTCACTGAAAATGTGGTGCAAGACGTCAGGGCCCTGCAACAAAGTCCTCGCAAATCGGTTAGGAAGCTTTCCCTCCAAACAGGTTTGATCCTTATCAAAAGTTCACCAATTTCCACTTATTCCTAATTTCCCGTATTCCGTTTCGTCACTTTACAGATTTATCATATGGAAGTTGTTCCACTGTGTTGAAGAGCAAATTGAAATATCACCTCTACAAATTTTCGATGGTCCAATCCCTAAATCCTCCTGACCGTCCACAATGTGTCCTGTTCTGCAACTGGTTCAATCAGGAAATGAACCATGATAACATCCTGGATAAAACCTTTTTTTCCGATGAAGCCTGGTTCCATCTCAATGGCTATGTTAATTCTTAAAATCACAGAATTTGGTCTGGTGAAAATCCACATGCTGTTAAAACAACAACTTTACATCCTACTAAAGTTGGTGTTTGGCTGGCTGTATCGCGGTAGAAAGTAATTGGTCCTGTGTTTTTTAACTTCACCGTTAATTCTGAACGATACACTCAGCACATTCTCCAGCCATTCGTTGCCCAATTAACCGTAGAGGAGCGCGAAAATGGCTACTTTCAATAAGATTCGCCTCGAGCACATACGGCTCGTGCCACAATGCAATATTTGCGAGAAGTTTTTGGCCATCGCGTCATTAGTACGGGACTCTGGCCAAGTAGATCACCAGACCTGACACCTCTAGACTTTTGTTTCTTTGGGCACCTTAGTAACAAGGTGTTCAGTCATGTTCTACATACACGTGAAGAACTGGAAGCTGCCATTATCGAGGAAGTTGCAAATATTTCTCCTCGGATGTTAATCAATGTCTTCGAGGGCCTAAAACGGAGAGTGAATTTATGTTTAGAAGATAATGGTGCTCAATTCGAGCAGTACTTTTAAATATTGAAGTTTTTTCTGGTGTGGTTATTTTAATCGTAAATAAATTCACATAACCTAAAATATTTGTGTTTATTTAGCTATCGCTGTCATGCAGAGTGCAGAGATTTCCGGTGTAGCGTTGCAAACCCTTAGGTAAAAAAAATCCTCCAGGTAGGATTGTCAACTTATACAGTATTTCTTGATAACTCTGTACTTTCAACGTATCTGATATCCGATGAACGAAGTGTGAAGTGGTCTCTGTTGTAAGTGGACTGTATGTACCTCTTTCGTAACTCTTGGGTGGCTGCGGAGATGAATCTCGTCTCCAGGTTGTAAGGCTGATGATTGTCTTGTAGATTGGAGATCAGGGCGTGGCGTGATCTCTTGAAGTTCTTGGAGTTGAAGTTATAGTTTAATGGAGAGAGGGCGTGACGTGCTCTCCGATGTGACCTGAGTGCGTAACGTGCAGGTCTGGGGTTGAAGATCTTGAAGTTAAAGTTTGTCGTAGCTTGAAGATCTCGTAGACTGTCAGGGCGTAACATGAGAGCATGTAGGTTGAGTTGAAGAATCAAGACCAACAACACACTGTCGTTTTGAGCATACAAAGGTATACTGATTTATTGTCCCAAATTTCAGACAGTCTAGCTGTGTGCTTGACCTTACCGAGCGCGTTTATTATCATATTACGAGAACTGGTGTTATGCTTACGTGATTAATTGTTGTTGTGAGATTTTGAAATTATCACTTTGATCGGCGCTGTTTCGTTCACCTAAGCGACTCGGTTGTTTTAATTCCCTATATAATAGTTATTAATTACTTCATATTTGATTACTTTATCAGCACGTTCACTAAATTATTTCACTGACTTAGTTGTTATTTTTGATTACTTAATTTGCAAGTAGAAATTTTCACCTAATTTGTTTTTAATAATAAGTTGCTCTAGTTCTATTTAATGGTTATTAATCCCTAATTGATGATTATGTTCTCTAAATTCCTTATTAAATCCCTACAAGATGATAATGTTCCCTAAATCCCTATTAAATCCTACTTAGCTCTCTTTTATGTTGATCGTAGAGTCAACATCCGATTTTGGTGCTTCACAAATGTATTTCATGTATGACATCAGCTAAACTTTCCCTTCTCTTTCTCGCTAGATCCGTCCCTGTGGCCCTCGAGGCGCGTGTGAAAAGTTCGCGGGGGAGCGTCTAAATTTAAATGCCGTCTAGCGGATTTCAAAGGAATTCCCTTTTCTATTTGTGTCTGTCTGCAGACGCGTCCCCGGCATCGGGCGTCGCGACGCCGCTCCCCCCGCCGCCTCCCCGACCGTCGACTCGGGCTGGAGACGGGAGGAGGGAGGAGGGGGGGAGGGCGCATCAATCATCGGTCCCGGGGTTTATTAGCCCGTATACCGGGGGTAGGGTTAAATATATAATTTATCCGAGGTCAGATCAAAGGATCATTGTTGCCCGGGAATAATAATAAAGTCACGTGCCGCGAAGACTCGACCGCGAAGGGGTCCCGGGTTTTTCCTTTGCGGCGCTTTTGTTCCCGTCGGGGGTAGATTAATGATCCGGACCGGGACGTGTTTAACGGTACGTTCCTGATGGATAACGTCTTAATTTGCCGCAAGGTCTGAGACAATAACGGGAAAAATTGCGGGATATATCGGGGAAACATGGGTCGAGCGGAAAATTCGTAAAAGTCCCATTGGAATCGATGAAAATTTAGTTCTACAACTATCAATGTTATTGTTTATCTCGGCAGTTTGTTTTTAAGACAAATTTAAGAAGCCATTTCAAAAAATAAAGGTCTTTTACACCGTCACAGTTAAACTTATCACATGAGGCATTTTTAATATCTATACACAGTTTTTGCTTTGAAAACGATTCAAAATGATGAACGATCCTGTCAAATTTTACGTTTTTCAAGAAATTACCAAGTTTCAAAGCATTTCCAAAAAATGCTATATTGGCCTAGGATATTGCTAGCCTGAAGGCCTAGAGCCCAGAGGGGTGCTCTGGTTGAGGGTGGTAGCTCGGTAGAGACGAAGAAAACGTGGGCAAAATCAGTAAGGTTTATCGTGTCTACACATACAGGGGAGAGAGTATACCCGTGTTAGGGTCGGCAATGGTAGAATGGAGCATGAGAGAAGTTAAAACAATGGATAAACAGGGCCTAAATAGAATGGTGTAATAGTTGGTTGCTTACAGTGGTCCCCAGAGGGCTTGGAAGGATATCGGGTGCGACACTCTCCCAATGGCGGACATCTCTCTTCACAAATGGGGCGGCGGGCTTGTACGTAGGTCAAACGTGCGGCGACACAGCTTTACTGAGTTTCCCTCTGTTGATTTTATTCGGATTACTAATGTTTGTTTCCCCGTTCGCCACGGGCTCTGTTTGAAACTACGTGCCCCGCCAGAAGGTTCTTTTGTGAGGGTCAAACCGTGTTCATCTGTATCAACACTGATGCTGCTTGACCTGATTTCGTTAATTACGTCTTTTTCGAAAATCCAGCTAGGTATATTAACTAACAAACTTCACAACTAGGACTGTCCCCAAATATCAGTTCTAATGATGTAAATCTCATCACGGAGCTAAACCTGACAAGTTGACCGTTAGTCCCTTTGAGCTCGTAACGCAAAGGAATCCGTATCGTCACAGCCAATTATTTCGGTTGATACGTTTATTCGCGGAGCGATTAGAACGGTCTGATTAAACTTTCGAAATTAAACGTAACGAGGATGGAATTCGTATAAAAATCGATGAAACGTTTGAAACGAGGAAACAATATTTGTTGATTAAAACGTATTGTTTTGGAGAGATATTGAAGGGAACAATGCGTGTTTCACGTGTGCCAATGGAACTTCGGCTTTGTTGTGGTGGAATGATAATTATGTTTTTTTTTTGAAAATCTACGCAGATTTTGGAATGAAAACATCCAAATGTTCATGTTAGCGAGATGTTAGTGAGAGATGTCGAAAATTGCATTTAAGGGGGAAGGTGAGAAGGGAAAAGTATCAATTAGCTTAAAAGACTATTTATCTAGACTCTTTTGATAAAAAGATGCCAGATTGGAACGTCCCCGAAATTTTCAAAAAACCAAAGCGAGTTCAATTATACCTCTTCTGAAATTTTCTAGAATCGTTTGAAATTATGTCAAACGAAAACTCCCCTGAAATCATTAAAATTAGCTAAATTTAGCGAAATTATTCTAGATTTCAACTGTAACTCTCTTGGAATCTTTTAAATGTATTGAGACAAATTAGAACTATGCTGAAATTTAGCCAGTTCTGCTCATCTCTAGATTCACAGAAAAAACCAAGTGAGTCGAACTATGCTTCTCTTGAAATTGTCTAGTTAAATGAGAACTTCCCTGAGATTGACTAGTTTGGCCAGATCTGGCTGATCTATTCTAAATTGAATAGTGTCCATTTAACTTTAATATTAAATTAATCCAAAACGTCTTGGTTAAACCCGCAAACTATGAATACCAATAAGATCATCAAAGAATGTGAAAACAATTAGAGAAACAAATTGAGGGTATTAGGTTAAAAAAGGACTAATAAAGTTAAAAAACCCGGCATGGGACAACAATTAGCTCAAGGATAGGAGGATCTAGGTTTAGGGAAGATTGGAAAACTCGTAACTCTTTAAGAAGAAATACAAGTGGGACGAAAACAATACTTCCTATGAGAACAGAAATATGGAAAGACTACTATAGTGAGCTACTAACAGGAATCCGAAGGGGCTATCTTGACACACGATTAAATGCTGGAGAATTAGGAGGAAGAGAAGGAGAAGGGACCACCAGGCTTTAAGGCAAATGAAGAGTAATATAGCACCAGATATATAAACTGAGGATTTATGAAGTTAATAATTAGTAATTTATATACTAGGTCCATTCCCGATTGTCCAATTTTCGAGCTCATAAGACTTGAACTACGAGCGTTATGCAGAGTGATCAAAAAATACTGTTTAAGTTGGCAATCCAACCTGGAGGATTTTTTTGCCTAAGGGTTTGCAACGCTACACTGGAAATCTCTGCACTCTGCATGACAGCGACAGCTAAATAAACACAAATATTTTAGGTTATGTGAATTTATTTAGGATTGAAAGACCACACCAGAAAAAACTTCAATATTTAAAGGTACTGCTCGAATTGAGCACCATTATGTTCTAAACACAAATTCACTCTCCGTTTTAGGCTCTCGAAGACATTAAGTAACATCCGAGGAGAAATATCTGAAACTTCCTCGATAATGGCAGCTTCCAGTTCTTCACGTGTATGTAGAACATTACTGAACACCTCGTTTCTAAGGTGCCCAAAGAAACAAAAGTCTAGAGGTGTCAGGTCTGGTGACCTACTTGGCCAGATTCCCGTACTTATGACTCGATGGCCAAAAACTTCTCGCAAATATTGCATTGTGGCACGAGTCGTATGTGCTCGAGCCGAATCTTGTTGAAAGTAGCCATTTTCGCGCTCCTCTACGGTTAATTGGGCAACGAATGGCTGGAGAATGTGCTGAGTGTATCGTTCAGAATTAACGGTGAAGTTAAAAACACAGGACCAATTACTTTCTACCGCGATACAGCCAGCCAAACACCAACTTTAGTAGGATGTAAAGTTGTTGTTCTAACAGCATGTGGATTTTCACCAGACCAAATTCTGTAATTTTGAGAATTAACATAGCCACTGAGATGGAACCAGGCTTCATCGGAAAAAAAGGTTTTATCCAGGATGTCATCATTGTTCATTTCTTGATTGAACCAGTTGGATAGGACAGGACGCGTTGTGGACAGTCAGGAGGATTTAGACCATAGAAAATTAGTACGGGTGGTAACTCAATTTGCTCTTCAACACGTTGGAACAACTTCCATATGATAAACCTGTAAAGTCATGAAACGGAATATGGGAAATTAAGAATAAGTGGAAATTGGTGAACTTTTGATAAGGATCACACCTGTTTGGAAGGTAAGCTTCCTAACCGATTTGCGAGGACTTTGTTGCAGTCGGGCCCTGACGTCTTGCACCACATTTTCAGTGAGTACGGAGGGTCTACCAGGTGGCTTTTCTTTGTTCATATTGCCTGTATTTCTATAACATTGAACTATGCGCATGCAGTGTTGTTTAAAAACGTCGATAGTGAACACAACTTCTGGAAACATTTCTTCAAATTGGTGCAAATTGGATTCCATCCAGGAGTATTGCCATCCAGAAATGGGGTCATGAATTCCACTCCGAAAATAAGCCATTCCAATAAAAATATCCTGTTCTAATGTAAATAGTACAATTTTTATATTTTTATAATAACAATTTAAATTGCCGCTCAAGTGTCAATGCTGTCACTATAATACGTCGAAGTAGCTATCAAGCAACCGGAAGTGGTTCCAGTTGACAGTTTTACGCCCGTTTGCACCAACTTTTTTTTAAGTGTCAATTAGGCTAAAGGCTCCTTAACGTGGCATTAGCGTTTTCGGTGTGTTGCACCAACATTAAGAGACTCTTAAAGGTCTCTTATCCTCTCATTTGCTAACTGGCCAAATTTCCTCATTTAAATGGTATTTAATCATACTTTAACCTTAAATTGCATTCCTTTTGACAGTTGGAGTTGACACCAAAAGAGTCAGAATTTTTTTTAAAGTGATAAGTAGCACCTTGATATCGGACCCATACTTTCATTTCAATGGAAAATTTGGATATTTTGGAGAATATCCTGGTGGAGGATTTTCTGGATGATAATTTAGAAGTCCTTGATTTTGTAGATATGGGATATCCCAGACGATTTTTTCTTAGACCTAACCACTATCAGGAGTTGCCTGAAATGGACTTTTTCAAGAGATTTCGGTTAACAAAACCTACAGTTCTTCGACTTCTGACACAAATTGAAGATCAATTAGAGTACCCCGATGATAGGTATGTAGATATTACACATTACTGCAGCTATACGTTGCATTCTTAAACAACTTTGGTTTTTTAGAAATAATAGCCTGTCTCCAATGAACCAATTGCTCCTGACACTAAGATTTTATGCCAGCAGTGGCAATAAGTTTTCAATAACATTTTTATATTTCAGAGCAATAGTAAATAAACGGTTAACCTCCCTGGGGCTAAAATTTAACCCTCTCTTCCGTTTGTTGCCTTGATTTTCTTCTTGCTCCATCGCACACGAACAAAAAAACTCAAACGCACTACCCTACGCACACGCACCTCCGCTTGCAGCCTGCATCACACATCAAAAGATTGACGTTATTCAAAATTCAAACAAAAAAGCACAAAATGCTGTTTGTGAAACGTTTGGAACCTCCGTGTCCGTGTTCTACCAAGCAAGAAACACAAAAATTGTTTGAAAGATACTTTTAAAGTAAAATAGTATTTCTTGATCACGTTGTACTTCTGCTTACTTTATTTCCCCTTAATCGTCCAACTCCGCCGCAGCTACGATTTCCACTCTTCATTCACCGATGCCCACAATCCCACTAGTACAATTGCCGTGCCGAAACTCACACTCCGGGAAACTTTGTAACGAGCACCGTCTCAGCTCGTGGAGCAAAATTCCGCCGAATATGCACCTAGAAACAGTAAAGTTTACGGCCCTCTTCCATTCCCGGCCGAGGCGCTGGCAAATAAACAAGGAATCCCGTCCCCGTCCTCCCCGCGTATACTCTGCGTAGAGATTTGATAACGTTGTTTTCCTGCCGCGGCCCGGAATAATGGCCGAATGGGGGAAGTTGTTAAAAGGAAGTCTTAGTGCGGTGCACGACGAGGTTTCGCGAGAATCCGAAACGTCGGGAGTTATAAATCCGCGGACGGAGCGTAGGGAGGAAGACGAGAAGTTCGAGTAAAGTGAGTTCCGGGGGTTTATGGCCGACTGTCTGCGTTCGGCGTTTATGTGTATTGTACAAGTTAAAAACTTGGAATCCGAGGAGGGCGGCGTTCCCAGGTCGAATTCTCGGTTAAATTTACAGGGAAATGTACAAGCGAGAGGGGAATTACTACTTCCAAATTCGTAATTCATCCGGTCACCTTTTGAAACGAACATTTTTAGGCGACTTGGGAAATGGCTAATAGAGGCCTTATTTTGCCCTTTTTGGTTGGTACTTAAACAACTTGAAATATATCTTTGCCAAGTCTTTGTTTAATCACAAAAGAATGTTTTTACTCTAATGTAGTGGTAACGAATAATGTCAAAGTGACCAACTGAAATTAAATCAAAGTGACTAATTTTTCACATGTCGCCAACTTAATGTTGACGTCTCTCCTTTTTCATGTGCAATCATTCTGCATCCAAATGGGATTTCCATGTATGCAAGTACTAGTGTTCATTGGTACAATTTGTCAGTTTTCTACAGATGAATAAATATTTGGATAAGGGTGGGGTAAATTTATAAAATAGTACTACAGAATACAGACATAGTTAATGCGGAAAATTGTCTAAGATTTGTAAACCAAGAATTTAATTTCTTTCGTTGAGCTGTTGATGAATTTGCCTGGACCCCTCATTTTCATACAATAACACCTCTTTACATAAATCAGTTTTGAGTTTGGAAGAACGAGACCCAAGTCTCAAAGCACCTTTTACAACATGAACCAACTTTTGGTTCCACACACATCCACGTCGCTGTCGAGTCATTTGCAATTCCAAACTTGGGCTGATAACCTCCTCAAAATTCGCAGGATAAGTTCCTCAGAAATTATTCACCACATGTCACCCCCTCCACCCCGAGAAAAAATGAAAAATTCCATCCACTTCGACATACGATTCCGCGTTGCTAAGATGCTTACTAGTCAGAAAGGCATTTTCCACCTTTATCATCAAATTTCGGTTGACGGCTTCCTTCCCATGTACGTTTTCCCCATTCTACTCCAATCACTTAACGGAATTCCCCCTCTAAACAGCCTTTTTAAATATTTACGTAGGACATCGCCGAAAAAAAAGTAACCCCCTCGTTCGTCCCCGCAGCCTTTTTCAATATATATGCTAATACGGGGAGATCCCACCATCTTGTATGAGGACGCATGTGTGTAAGAGAGAGAGAAAGAGACAAGGAGATAGGGGAGTCTGTCTATTTACCGATTCCGTTTGATGTGTAATATAAAATTTTTATATATAAGTTGACTTCGGCTTTCATGGAGCTGTCAGGGCGCTCTCGATGTTTTCCGCGAATTACATTTTAATGTCGGGGAAAATTTCCCTCGCAGATCGGATTCGCGACGCGTGTCCCGAGAGAAAATAAACAACTCCCCTCGAGATTAAAGCTCGAGGCGTATCGATCGGACTAACTAACTAACTAACCGTCTCCGTCGTGGAAATGTGATTTTTCGCGATGTCTAAAGAGGGACACGAGAGGAAATCCGAAATCCCCACAGCTTTGACAACGTGTTGTAATTGTTTTTGTATTGTCGGTTGCCTTCTCCGTGGTGACGCTAGCTATCAATCGTTTGTAACTGTACAATAACAAACATTATATTAACATAATCAGCGTCTAAAGAAGAACCTACCCGAGTGTGGCAATTACTTTACTTCGTCTATCAACCGAGATATTTCATTATAAAATTTGCTCTTAAACGTAAACAGACAGTAGATATCTCGGATTGAGATCTACACGGAACGAGAAAATCCTTCACGGAAACGTTTCTGGGCCTACGACTACGGTCCGGAAGGTTAGGTTTGTTTGGTTTGGCTTGGATAAAAGTATAAGGAAGAACAAATAGTACATTATATTATACTAGTTTAATAAGACGGAGTATTGTCACACAAGAGAAATGCTTTAATAGAACGAGTGTGACAATACGTCTTATTAAACGAGTGTAATATACTATTTCATCTACTTTGCTTTATTAATTTGTGGCGGTTTACATCTACCCATCGTGGAAAAAACAAAAGTGCGGGCGTAGCAACGAACAATCGAATTACTTATGATACTTTGTATTGGGATATTAGAAATAATAATATAGAAGATAGGAAATCCAATTTTACATTTTAACGTCGGGGAAAATTTCCCACGCAGATCGGATTCGCGACGGGTGTCCCGAAAAAAATAAACAACTCCCCTAGAAATTAAAGCTCGAGGCGTATCGATCGGACTCCTTAACTAACCGTCTCCGTCGTGGAAATGTGATTTTTCGCGACGTCTAAAGAGGGACACGAGAGGAAATCCGAAATCCCCACAGCTCTCCCTGCAAAGCCACAAAACGAATTGTGAAACCGACAACACTTATATTAAACCTTGGGATACACTCGTCATACCCCTTCTCTGTCTCGTCCTCTTTCTCGGTTTTAAACTGCCCAATTTGAGACCCGAGCGTTTTCCCACAAACGCAGGAAACGGCCGCAGAGAGAACTGGCAGGAAGTGACGTCTTGCCGAACTTTCCGTCCTGTTGCCTTTTATATTCGTTTCCATCGGGAACGACACGACGCTCTCCTCGCCACTGTTTTATTGTCCCTTCGCCGAGGGGAATATCGTCGCCGGATACTTGTAAAGCGGAAACGGTCTTGCTGATACGAAATTGATTTTAGCCTCCTTCGCGGCGTTCCTGGAGACGTTTGTCGAAGACGGGGGGGAATGGAAAAGTCGCCGTTTCGCGTTTTGTAAACGTTAGTCTTTCAAGAGAGGAATTAAACGAGATCTAAAGATAGTTTGACAAGACTAGATTCTTTACGCAGATTACCTGATATTAATGATGGAATCAGAAGATGAGTTGCAGATGAGAATAAACAAACTACAACAAGTATGTACAGATTATAACCTGACAATATCACCTGCTAAGACCAAAACAAAGGCGTTTTCAGGTAAATATCCTGTCAGAACTAAATAATCAAATGCTAGAACAGAAATCACATTTTAAATATCTAAGCTGAGATATATCATATGATCGAGATAATGACATTGAAGAAAAATTTAATAAATGTGTATCTACGTGTGGGACAATATCTAGAACACTTAACCATAAAACCCGGAAAGAAACACACATAAAATTTTTTGGTTTCAAATTCAAAAAATGAAATTTTTAACAAAGGTTGAAGGATGCACACGTACGGACGGAATACTAAATGTTATTATACGAAGAGGACTGAACATCTTTAGCATGAATGAAACAATTACAGAAAATAGGAGAAAATTGAAAGAGCATGTAGCCAGAATGCAAAATGAAAGAATGCCAAAGAAGGTACTGAACCATAAATGTATTGGTATACCAAGAAACAAATGGGTGCCTTAACACACCAAAAACCTAATTCCCCATATGGAGAAGAAGAAGTTAGCGTTTCAACGGGACGGGCCATTTGGCATTATAAATTAATATGCAATTTATATTGGTAATTTATCTCTGAAAGTCTCTTTTTCTACAATTATCACTGATTAGCTAATATTGAATTAAACGACGTATTTTTATTAAGTTTCCTCAGTGTCCATCACTACAAAGTAAAAACCACGCTAAGTGACATAATCGTTAACTAAATTAGTCCTTTCCAAAAGAAAAATTTGTCGGGTGTGCCTTTTAACTGACTAACTAATTAATAAAGTTAAACCATACATGAGTTTTAAAATGCAATCACAAAATTATCGCTGTTCAGTAAGCAGGGTTAAACACAAACTGATTGATACATAAAAACTGCTATATTATGGATTCTATATCAATTCTACGTTCTGATATCATTTATTATAATTCTATATTTTTATATCAATTGATTGACCTAACAATTTGATGGCCATTATGTACTTCATAAGAATTGTTATTGGTAATCATAATTGAAGAAACCTTGGTTAATACAAAATCGCAACAACAATATCCTGTAACCAAATTACTACGTTGATACGTAACAACTATAACAATTGAAACATCTGATAGTGTACTTGTATATCAATTCAGTTGAAGTGAGGTAACAATTCCATTGATATTAATAACTAGAGAGCGGGTTTAAGGCAATAAATAAAAGCAAAAATAACATCATAATAGCTTAATTTCACCTTCTTCGTCAATTAAAAAGTTTGAATTAATTTTCATGAGAAAATGAGAACATTTAACTTCAACATGAGAAATTACAAAAATCTTAATCATTACGTATCGCAATCAGAATTCAAAAAAAAATGAATGCATTGTCCATAACAGGAAACGAAATACTGCTCCACAGTTTTGTAATGCCACGATGGATATAATAAAAGTAGAGTTTGACTACATTAAAAACTAGATTTATACCAAAAGCAAAGAGTTACAACTGGTTAACTGTAACTGGATTTACAACAATCAGGTACAACTGTTTGCAAACAAGGGAATTTTTAAAGAGAACGTCTGTTTCCCGAATTAGTATTTAATTTAGATGAAGAGTGTTGAGTACCTTGAAAGCTAGATTGATACCAAAAGCAAAGAGTTACAACTGGTTAACTGTAACTGGAGTTACAACAAAGCGGTACAACTGTTTGCAAAGAAGGGAATTTTTACAGAGAACGACTGGTTCCCGAATTAGTAATTAAAATCAGAAGATGAGTGTTGAGTACATTGAAAGCTAGATTGATACCAAAAGTAAAGAGTTACAACTGGTTAACTATAACTGGAGTTACAACAAAAAAGTACAACTGTTTGCAAAGAAGGGAATTTTTATATAGAAAACGTCTGATTCCCGAATTAGTAATTAATTTAGATGATGAGTGTTGAGTACATTAAAAGCTAGATTGATACCAAAAGCAAAGAGTTACAACTGGTTAACTGCAACTGGAGTTACAAAAAAAGGTACAACTGTTTGCAAAGAAGGGAATTTTTAAAGAGAACGTCTGGTTCCAGAATTAGTAATTAATTTAGATGATGAGTATTGAGTACATTGAAAGCTAGATTGATACCAAAAACACAGAGTTACAACTAGTTAACTGTAACTGGAGTTACAAAAAAGAGATACAACTGTTTGCAAACAAGGGAATTTTTATGGAGAACGTCTGGCTCCCGAATTAGTAATTAATTTAGATGATGAGTGTTGAGTACATTGAAAGCTAGATTGATATCAAAAGCAAAGAGTTACAACTGGTTAACTGGAACTGGAGTTACAAAAAATAGGTACAACTGTTTGCAAATAAGGGAATTTTTATAGAGAATGTCTGGTTCCCGAATTTGTAATTAATTTAGAAGATGAGTGCTGAGTACATTGAAAGCTAGATTGATACTAAAAGCAAAGAGGTACAACTGGTTAACTGTAACTGGAGTTACAACAAAGAAATACAACTGTTTGCAAAGAAGGGAATTTTTTATAGAGAACGTTTGGTTCCAGAATTAGTAATTAATTATTTAGAAGATGAGTGTTGAGTACATTGAAAGCTAGATTGATACTAAAAGCAAGGAGTTACAACTGGTTAACTGTAACTCGAGGTACAAAAAAGGTATAACTGTTTGCAAAGAAGGGAATTTTTATAGAGAACGTCTGGTTCCCGAATTAGTAATTAAAATCAGAAAATGAGTGTTGGGTACACTGAAAGTTAGATTGATACCAAAAGCAAAGAGAATACCAAAAACAAAGAGTTACAACCGATTAACTGTAACTGCAGTTACAAAAAAGAGGTATAACTGTTTGCAAAGAAGGGAATTTATATAGAGAACGTCTGGTTCCCGAATTAGTAATTAAAATCAGAAGATGAGCGTTGAGTACACTGAAAGTTAGATTGATACCAAAAGCAAAGAGTTACAACTGCTTAACTGTAACGAGTTTCAACAAATAGGTACAACTATTTGCAAAGAAGGGATTTTTATAGTAAACGGCTGGTTCCCGTATTAGTAATTAATTTAAATGATGAGTGTTGAGTACATTGAAAGCTAGATTGACACCAAAAGCAAAGAGTACAACAGGTTAACTCAGGTTAACTGTAACTGGAGTTACAAAAAATAGGTACAACTGTTTGCAAAAAGGGGAATTTATATAGAGAACGTCTGGTTCCCGAATTAGTAGTTAATTTAGATGAATCAGAATGGGAATCGAGTAATTCAGAATGAGAAACATTGCATTAGCTTTGTACTGTTTATTAAAGCTAAATAAAAAAAATGAAATGAAATTTTTAATTTGTTAAATAACCAGAATTGAGTTAAAAATTTTAAGTCATTGTTTCATATTTTCTTTACATTTTCTTTCATTGTTGTTATGTTTCAATTTTCCGAATACCTGTTCGGCTAGGACTTCGCCGGCGATTCCCCTAACAATAATCCTTTGATTTATTGCGATTTGCAACTGGAATGCTATAAACAGGCTGTTAAGGCAAAGTAACAACAACGCTATTTGCTTCAAAAATTTGGATGCTAATTCTTACAACTTTGAAGACTTCTTCTAAATTTTTTGGAGAATTTCAGTATCATAATCTCCAATATCGAATTACTTATATTGTTTTATAACCATCTCATGATTTTTATTTGAGGCAACACTGGAGGTATCATGTATTCGCATTTGCTAAACATTATTAAGGATTCTTCCTTCTAAATCAATAATTTAGTGTACCTATATAACTGAAGGATGACAGCCTTTTGGTATGGAAGTTAGTGTGTTTTATACCAACATTTGTGATTCTATGTTACGGACAAAGAAATTTTATCAAGTGATAGTTATATATCAAGTTTCAAGTAATCAAAGTGTTAGTAAATGTTGGCACCTACGTTCTTACACTTTAGTTCCATGTTGACGTTTCTCTTAATATTCATCATGAAATTATATTACCTTCATATTTGCATGCGTACATATACAGGGTGTTAGTAGTTTGACTGCCTTTATTTTAATAGGTGATAGTACTCATCAAAACAAACAAAAAACTTCTATAACGGGGGTCCTAAAACCAACCGTTTTCGAGAAAAGTCGAGTTATTTTATAAAGGAATTTCAGCACAACTTGGCAACACAGACAAGAAAAGATACGTGTACATGTAAACAGCTGTGCGGGGTCAATGCTTCGCGATGCGTGCGATAAATTCGCGGTGTTCCCACACCACATCATAGCCACTTTATCGAGTTGTATTGATTGGAAATATTTCTTTATTCTTCAGAGAAAAAATTGTTTAGTTAAAAATTAAATATAAATATATTAAAACAATACATCTTATGGTCATTTCATGTACAAATTTATTTTAGATTCTTTAATAAAACTGAATTTTTACAGCTGGAAATTAGAAGTTTGCTAATTTTTTTCTAGAAAACGGTTGGTTTTAGGACCCCTGTTATATAAAGGTTTTTGTTTATTTTGGAAAGTACTATCGCCTGTTAAAATAAAGGCAGTCAAACCCCTAACACCCTGAGCGGTACCACAGACAGTTTTTCTGCAATAGATACATGCCCCAATTACTTCAAATTCGGAACAGTAGCGAGTAATTTTCGATATGGTAGTTTGCAATTATTACACAATGGACATTTTGCAGAAATTCACGTATTCCACACCTTTGCCACAAGATTGGCTGCTATTTTCGTATAACGAAAACGAAAATATTATTTCACCACTTAATCCCCGATAACGAACGCTCCCACTTACCCTCCAAAAAATTACATTTTGTTGATTTTTCGCGGACAATTTCCAACTTTTACATTTCGACGCCGCTATAGATTTCGTTCTCGTAACGCCTGATCCCTCGAGCAGACGAGCGTCTACGAACACGTCGTCGGAGTAAATATTTACGCGACGATTTTCCGACCTACGAGCGGTTTTTCCGCGGCTAACAAAACGGAAAACGTGTTAGGCCGCGACAAGGGGGATCAATCTTCGTCGTCATCTATTACTCGCTCCCCACCTCAGATATGAGATTGACGCGTGCTGCCTCTGCTTGCACCTTTAATGATCATGAGAGAAGAGTAAAATGAGCAGAGACCGGATGGGGAAAAAAGATACAGAACATCTGTGCGAGGGGGTGCCGTTGGGGCCGACGAACTTTTGATGCGTTAGGGAGAAAGGGGGCGATGCCCCTTTGGGTAAACTAGGGACCTTACGGGTACCTACTCGTTTCGCGAGAGGAAACGTAAAAGCGGACTTCGAGCAGTATGTTACTGAATTTTTGATTAGTATCATATAACATTGCAAGGTCCAGTATTAGTCCATGTTTTAAAATATTCTGAAACTTCCGAATTTTAAAGTACCGCACCGATTTTGATGAAATTTTGCAAGGAAGCTTCATCCTCTTTAAAAGTATGTGTGTTTTTTGATTTTTAAGGGGTGAAAACTACCCCCTTTTTCCAAAACTTAAAAACTGCACATTTCAGCGTCATTTGATTTTTAATAATGTTTAAGTATGTTAAATAATGATTTGTTTCTCGTATAGGAATTCATTTTATAATACATATCTAACTTTGAACCCTTAAAAACTACCCTTTAGGTCAAAATTAGATTTTTTTATATAAATTATTTAATGATGCATTTTATAGTGAATTAAAATCTATTTAATATCCATGATTGCGCATTTCAGGGAAAACTTCATAGTCTAAATTGGCTTCTTTTGGCTTTCTTTTTTTCTGTTAATATTATTATTACTATTTTTATTATTATTATATTGCCAATAAAAATGACATAAATGCATTTTATGTTGGGTTACGTAATACATGCTCCAGATTACATTGCATTTTGTTAATTACAGCATATTTATATTATGTATCTACAAGGGATTGTAGAATAATGAGTGCGTAATTTGGCTTACTCACAACACTACAGTGTATTATAACTAGATTGTTTATATGTATGCATATACCTATATAAGTAATAAGTACGTATATACATACACATATTACTACACTAAGAAAACTTAAAACTACCTAATATTGTATAATTTAAGCTCCTTTAATTCACAAAAATTGTAAATTTGAAAAATCTGTAATATTTCTATAGAATGTTATAAAGAAGTTTCTGTCTCTTAAATGATGTTATAAACATATTTAAACAATGAGACATACATATTTTCAATCAAAATTTTCTTAGCTATAAATAATAACTAATAAGTTTCATTAGCAACAAATCCGATTGAAAAACATTTCTTGTCAAAGGACAGCGATAATTCTGACAAGTACTTTTTCTCAAGAATAAGAAATTAGGTTCATTATCCACAATGGGTACTTCTAGAGAACAATTTAACGCCTAACGAACCGAATCGTAGTTCAAGATCTGCACTGTAAAAGGCACTGCAGTCAAGGCTCACTGTCATTTGTAATTTGTGTTTTTCTCACAATACACTGCGTTTGCACTTCTAATAATATAGATATAGATTTATCAACTATAGATGTAGTGTTATCAACCCTTCCCATACTCTTCAAATTATTTTTGAATATTTGCCATACCTTTACAACAACTTTTGAGCGTAAGACGCCCCTTTTGACGTGATAAACGTCTTTCCAGAAAACATTGTAACGTTACACCAGACCCATGCGTGCGAGCGAGAGTGAGAGCGGTTGCCTTGCGACGCATCTATCTCTCTTTTGCTACAACGTCCGAGTGAATGCTCGATTTGGCGATCGGCTCGGTTCGCGAACGCGATGGAAGGGGTAGGCGACAGCACGTCAGATAAAGTTATGTGAATCTGAATATTTACTGTGCATATCATTGCTTATTATTATTACAATAACAATTGCTGCAATAAGGTAATTAATTCTTGCATTCTAAGAGTTTGATTGGCTATATAATCTCATATATTTGATCTTGGATCATTAAAACAAAGTTGGACCGGCCAACCGCAGTGCGAAAAAATGTTCTATAATAGAAAACATCAATAAGTTAGTGATAATAATTTAGTGCAATTCATATACGTATGCAATTTTTTATCAATGTTTTCTTATAAAATTATCGTCCGTAAACAGACTTTACAGACAACCAAATTTTTTTCGTTAAATAAAAGATCGCCGTTATCTCCGTCGAATAATTACGTTACTTGTTATCAATATTATCGATGGAAGCCGTTCGTACTGGCGATAATTGGCGCCCCGCTTTAACTTTCTCCGTAACTTTACACAGAGAGCGTAAAGTACAGTCATTAAATTAAGACCTCTGACGCTTGGACGTATTAAATTAGCTCCCGATTCTGCCTTGAAAGCTATCAATTTCGCGGAGGCCGTTTTAATGAGGCACATCGTGGGGGTTGCTCGAGAGGGTGATTTTCCGTTTTTCGTTCTCTCGCCCGGAGGGCGAGACGGGAAAACTCCGAGGAGGAAAAATTCCCGTCTTCGACATCACCGATTGTTTCAGTCTATACGAAAGTGAGATATCACGTTACATCAATTTAGGGCCCTAAAATTTGTGAGGTGCTCGTGCAGCAAATTGGAGGAGAGTTGATTTCGACGTGAATCACCTCAACCGAGAGTGCTCGAGGAATCCTTTGAAATTTTTTTCATTTTGTTGATTTTCCAAAGGTAACTCTCATTAGGGAGACGTGGAAAGTTCGATTTTCGAAAAAATTCGATGTTTGTCGAATCAGGGGAATCGTGTTAGATGTCTAGGAATCCCAGTAAACTCGTGGTACGAGCGTGCACATGCTATTTTGCCCGTGTTAACTTTCATAGGTGACACCCTGTATAATAATTCACTCACAAGCGAAAAATAATACTTATTTGAAATATAATTGTATATATTGTTATTAATGTAATTCCCCATAATAATTAAATTGTTAGTGAAAAAAAAATTAAAAAAAAAATTTGGCTGCCGTCATGACTTCCGTTCCTGTACATCAAAGTCCCGAAAAATTCCTCCGTTACAGCCACAGTCTTTAACAAACTGCTTTTTCAAACATTTTCTGCATTATGAAAGAATCTGCCACTTTATAATATTTATTTTTGAAAAACCTCAAATAATTTAATGTTTCCATCGACTCCCTTTAATTTACATTAATGTCTATATACATAAAAATGAATTGCTGTTCGTTTGTCTCGCTAAAACTCGAGAATGGCTGGACCGATTTTGCCAATTTTGATCTTGAAATATTTCTGGAAGTTCAGGGAAGGTTTAAGTGATGAGAAACCTAATTAATAATTAGCGGTAATACTAAAAAAGGTACGTTTTGTAATTGGACATTTGTAATCAAACAAATGAAAGTATAGTGTCAGTTGGTTGTCAACAAGATAAATATCAAGACGATTACTAGAATCTATCATCAGTTTGTCAGTGCGCGAGAACGTTATTGATTTTAAAATGCCAAGAAGAAGACGACCTGACTTAGGTCGTCGAAGTGAATCAGATGTGCGACGAGCTACCTCACGTGCAAATCGCACTGACGACCAGCGAGAGACAGATAATGATAACATTCGTATTGGTATGACAGAATTGCGTTCAACAATAGATAAGCTTAGAATGGAACGACTTCGGGCACATCACATACAACAGCAGCGAGCACGACACAATGAAATAGAGCGATTCCGCAGACGCAGTGTTTCTGTAAACCTAGAACGAGTGGCATTCCACTACGACCTGGAAATAGATTGTTGTGCCGACCAATCCGTAACGATTGGAGAAATGACAATCATTTGTTAATATTGTAAAGGGTTAAAATACAGCGGTCCATAATCCATAATCCAATTTACTGGATTATGTTGTGCTGGTGGTAAAGTAAAATTGCCACAATTGTTCCCACCACTAGATCCATTACGCTCATTAGTGTCTGGGGTGGGAAATGACTCTAAACATTTCTTGGCCAACAACCAAAAATATGATAATTGCTTTCAAATGACGTCGTTTGGTGCAACGCATATTGTACGGGAAAATTTCATGCCCACTTCCAAGGTAGTTTTTGATAAATTATTTATTAAAAATTTAAACCAGATACTAAGGACAGTTTGCGGAATCAACTTGGAGTTTCCCTGTTTCGCGCATGGGCAATTATACGTCGGGTGTTCGCGAGTCGGAAAACCATGATGTTTATATATTTACGCACCGCAAAAAAAGACAAAAGATATAGTACATCACAAAGCCTTTAATTTATTATGTGTATAACTGTGTTACATTTAATTTAATGTAGATAAAAATTTTGTATTAAGTATTTATCATATTTTTCAAAAATCTATATAGGTGATGGGAAGTTCACCGCGTCATCTATATAATTATTATTTATCTTTCTTTTTTTTTAACTTTACGTGGCATTGCAACGCATGCCTGGTACGGCGTGTACAATTATAGTTATATATTAAAACAAAAATTATAAATTAACAAAACCCGTTTTGCCTAGTTTTGTGGCGAACTCAAACCATTTTTTTGGAGTTTTATCTCCGAATTAACTAACCGCCTTGAAACTGTTAAATTACCATCCTGCGCCGTATGCGCATTGTAATTCAGGTCAGTACTTAATTTCGCAGATAGAGCCAATGTTTATCCTGCTTATTTAAACACCTCGGCCGGACTAAAGTTCCTCCCGTCTTCCTTGCAATTGTTTACCGAGCGGTGTGGAAGAGACGGCATAAATTAACATAATCCGCATTAAACTTAAGACGGGGAATAACTGAAATAATTAAATCAGAAATTGTCCCGAAAAACCTCATTCCGGCGTAATTAACTATTGCCTCCCGCAGGAATCTGATACGGGGCGACATTAAAAATTAAAAGCTAATTTCGAATGTCCCCATGTTTTATTTGGAAATCAAACAAGGGAAGAAAAAAGTAAGACCGTTCGAATTCCTTCGGCAAACAAACCCGATAAATTAAAGGACCGACGACTGGGAAGGAAGTTTTATAATGAAGTTGACAGGTAACATGAAAGTTTAAAAAACAGGCGGAAATTGTACCCATCAATTCTTACTGGGAAACGTAGGAAACGTAACCGAGTTGATAACTCACAGGTAACGGAATATTCGGAACAAACCCCAAACAATTGCAGAAAGACGGGAGAAATACACGAGCAGTTATTAAGTATACGTTCCAAAGAGACAGGAATATTTTAAGTCACATTTACGACAAATGGGGTGGTTTCAAGTAACAGAAAATATTCGATTTCGATTACCGAAAAGTTGTGTTCCGTGGGTTAGGTGGGTTCTGTGGAGGCAGAAACGGCCTAGTATATCTACTGTATTGGTAGATAGATATTTGGTAATATTTACGTATGGAATTATGGTTCTAATATCTGGTAAGTAATTAATAGGGGCGCGTGCGAGTTCCCTCACGAACCCTTTTTTAATACGCAAATTACGGGAAATCCCATCTTTATTACGTAAAGGGCAAGAGGGCAAGGAAAATCAATCAAGATACAAATATTATGCCTAAATAAAAATATTATGCGTAATGTAAGTAACAGAAGAATCCTGACGGTGGGGTGGTGAGGCACGACACCTCCGATTAATAGTGATACTGTTAATATTTTGAATAGGTTGCTTTCCAATAATCCTTCTTAGTAGTTACTTTTTATTGCATTGCATCTCATTTTATTAGCTTTACCATATTTGTATACATATATTTCAAATTGGGAATGTTATGAATTTATCTACAGAAAGAATTTTAAATGTTTAAATTTGTTCTAAGTGGTTCAGGCTCCTAAATGCAATTTTGAGTCAAAGTGTAGCTTACTTACGCTGTGTAAATCGAAACTAATGGCGATTCAATATAAAGTAAAATTGACAACCCTTCGCACTGAGCTTTTCCAAGCAAAATACGAACAATGACATCATCGATCAAATGCATCCGCGTTCAAATTCACGACACATTCCGCTCGAGATAATTTTTATCCCCCCCTCCGCCCCGAATTAATCCCGCGTGCCGTCCTAATCTACGAATTTACGATCGGAGCCTACCCTGACTTATCTCGGTTAATGGAAAGTAAGTAGAGTGTGGGAGCCGTCACATCCTGAATTCCTAATTAGATCTTAAAATTGGATCTTCATTTGCATGAGTCTCTAATGCGCGAGCGGAGACTTTCGACGTTTCAATTATGAGGGATATTTCGATTTGGTCGGTAATATGCGTATTAAGGGTCGGCAAAGGGTAGGTTTCGTTCACTTTAGTTACGCATGGATATGTATGCGAGGGAAAGGAAAGGCAGTCCGCCGGGACGACCCGAACGGATTTACGAAGGAAAGGTCCGGGATAGGTCGCCGTAGGAAAATAATCGGAAAAAAGTCCGCTCCGGTCGGCGATGACTCGAATGGCAACGTAACGATGATAGCCCAGTCTGTGTAGGTTTTTCACATTAATTCATAACCGGATGGGAGGGGTCAAATGTTGTAGGCTCTGATTAGTTGATCATGCCTATATAGTCTATTTGTTTATCAAAAAAATCATTCCCTTTTTTAAAGCGATAAATAAGGGGTTGACAATTGTTTTTATCATATTTTCTTAACCGAATATGAAAATTTGATTATTTATGAAGAGAATAAGCCTCTGTGCACCTCGAGATGTTTATCCAAAAAGACGTAACAGCAATGAACATTATGCTTCTTGGGATAAATAAATAGCAATATCTCAGCAACAAATTAACCAATTCACTTTTATAAAAGCTGTTTAGGTTTGGAATTTTAAAATCTAGTTTTTAAAGTAGTAAAAACCTAAATCATATTATTTTTGCAATAAATAATCAATATGCAAAAAATGACCATTTTCAGTGGTTTTTTGGCATTTTTTCAATAAATATTTAACAAAATTAATCGTACTGCAGCTCAAATTGTAGGCTTTTAAATTCTCTACAACTTCTATTTGAAACTTTTTTCGTCAAAATGCATACTTTGGCTTGTAGAATCAAAAAACTTGTTTTTGCTAACTTCGAACCCCTCCCATTTGTTAAAGCACACTTTTTGAATGTTTAAAACTATATAGGCATGATCAACTAATCAGGGCCCACAACATTTGACCACTCCCATCCGGTTATGAACTAATGTCGTAAAACGTTAAAAAATGACTACATTGACTGGATTACGAGTGTTACGACCTCTTAATAGGCTCGCCCAAATTAGTCGCAATTTTATTTATAAATGTCACGTCGCGACCGACAACTATCTGCTAAATTCGACGGGACAAAACAAAGTCTCCCCAACTCACCTATTGAGAACACCTCCGATTGATGAGCACAACAAGTTCGATAACACTTACAATCGCACCGTAACAATGAAATTCGTCGCCGAGGATCGATCGAATTGTTATTTAACAAGTACGTAATTGTGGCGGGTCGTTTTCCGCGAGTTCGCGGGAGGTTCCAGCGCCAACCTCGTTGGCGAAAGTACTGACGTTCCCGGTTTTTGTCTCGGAACCCCCCCGAGAGATAAATTTAAACCATTTCTCGTTCTCGGTTCGAGAGCCGGCGCTATTTTTAGGCGGGAAGTCGGCATTTTTTTCACTTTTTCGTTACAGGGTGGGACTGGGGGAGTAATTAGAGGGAGCGGTGTCGGGAAAATCAGATTGGTTTTCCCTCAGGAGCGTAGATTAACAAAAATCGTCTCATCAGTACGATTTCCACTTTCAAAACTAACTTTAAAAGGAAAATGACATACCAAAACTGGCTTCAAACTAATGATATAAAAGATAGGAAGTTATATACGAAATAGAACAGGGAAGTAAAGAGAGAGATTGCTAATCACAATGTGCAATGTGGGAAAAGAAGGTATCGATATTTATATAAACAGATTAGTCACATTAATGCCCGACAACCATAGATCCATAACCATTTTTCATTGAATTAGCGTACAACAATCGTCGCCATTTTTGTGATCCAAGTTGCTTTGTGAAGGCTATACGAAACGCCTCTTTCTGTATATTTTACTCAACATCTCCACTCAAATTCGCGGTCTATTAGCCAGTTTTCAACTAGTCGAAAATTTACATTGATATTGGTATTACCTAACACCGTAATACACGTGATATACTCCCCAAGATCGATGAAAATGTAACTTTTGAACCCCGACGGTGCAATAACAATAACTTAATAATAACTCAAGTGTCATTATGTGGAGCTGAATCACATGATGTGTCAGTTTTACTGCTTATGCATGTGTAGAGCAAAAGCACTTATTAAATGTGCCCGGTACGTCGCCATTTTTGTGATCCAAGTGTCTTTGTGAAGGCTATACGAAACGCCTCCTTCTGTATATTTTACTCAATATCTCCACTCAAATTCGCGGTTTGTCAGTTAGTTTTCAACTAATCGAAAATTTACATTAAAATTGGTATCAACTAACTTCGTAATACACGTGATATAATCCCCAAGATCGATAAAAATGGTAACTTTTGAACCCCGACGTTGCAATAACAATAACTTAATAATAACTCAAGTGTCATTATGTGGAGCTAAATCACATGATGTGTCAGTTTTACTGCTTATGCATGTGTAGAGCAAAAGCACTTATAAATGTGCCCGGTACGTCGCCATTTTTGTGATCCAAGTGTCTTTGTGAAGGCTATACGAAACGCCTCTTTCTGTATATTTTACTCAACATCTCCACTCAAATTCGCGGTCTATTAGCCAGTTTTCAACTAGTCGAAAATTAACATTAAAATTGGTATTACCTAACTCCGTAATACACGTGATATAATCCCCAAGATCGATGAAAATGGTAACTTTTGAACCCCGACGGTGCAATAACAATAACTTAATAATAACTCAAGTGTCATTATGTGGAGCTGAATCACATGATGTGTGATTATACTTTTATATCAGATTTTAAAGTTTTTAAAGAATCTTTAGTAGTCCATTGGAATATGTGCGTTGAGGACCAGAGTTTTTGGAAGATAAATTCATGATGTTTTTGAGAATTATCCAACTATTTTTATTAGTATTACAAACCTACTAAACTAATTCCGCGCTGAATACTAACAATCTCTGCTGATACTGTAATAACCTAATTCAATAACAATCATTTTTGAAGAGAGAATTTTGAATAAGAGGATAATACGGAGGACATATTGATTGAGCTACAAATTCCATTTTCACAGATTTTCTTACATTTGTTTAATATACACCTCATTGAATTAATTTCGAGAATATATTCCATCTAAAAGTGATAATATTGGTATGGATATTTTTGCATGAAAACTGAGCTTATATAAAATGTTTGTTAGAATTAAATTTAGGTAATTGCATATTTGTCTGATATTTTCACATGAAAAATGAGCATAAAATGTTAATACAAATTGAATTTCAGAAATTGTGGAAAAACAATTTTGTTTCCTTATGAGAAAAAAGTAATTTTAAAAGAAACGACTAGTTTATTCGTATATTTCATACATATTTAGAAAGGCCGATATTAATCGGTCCAAAATAACAAGAACTTACAAGCCTCTTGAAGCTATGAACCAAAGTACACATTTTTAGTTAATTAAATTTTAGGAAATATGTATTTAAAAACTACAAGTTCTATGACTGAAAACAACATTGTATATGCTTAATAAGGCGAGTAATAGCATATTGTTCAATTACCTTATTATTATGATTATTTGTAGGTACTGCAATTTCATCTTCGTAGGTAATAGTTATTGTACGTGAATTGAATATACTATACTGAATATTATACTTTGATTAGATTATATCTTTTTTTTAGAGTGAAAAGGTAAATACTGCGTCCATTTAAGATGGGTATTAATGGTAATCATAACCCTTTGAACTCAGTGATAATATCCCAATTGTTTATAAATAACGTAATTAATATTGGTAAGCAATTATTTCTTTTGAGGACAATTTAGAAAATGAAGCTGTTTCTTGTTTTTATAATACGATTCTCGTCTTATAAAATGCAACGTCTATTATTTTTAATAACTCGCCTGTTAAAAATTTATTATGTAACATATTTAAATTATTACATGATCATGTCATGTATGTAAGAACAAAAGACGTTTTCACTGTTCTCGAACACCAGTGACGTCAATATACATTTCTCTGTTTCTGGAATAGAAATTTAATCCTAACATCCAAATCCGACTCGCACTCTTGTAAATATTTAACGACGCCGTTAAACCTTTACGCGCACACCGTGTATATCCCTGTTTTGCCAGCACTCCTCCCCGGATTACCCACTTCCATTACCTTCCATACCTTTATTTTTACGAACCCCCGGGAACTCCCCCCTTATAACGACTCCCATCCGATACTCACTCGATACCCTCTTCCCGACGCACGCGAACATAAATAATCATCGGGCATTAATATTTCAAGAGGCGCTTTAAAAAGCTCTTATCATATTTCCTTCTCTCCGCTCGGTGGGCTCGTGATTAGGTGTCGCCCTCGCCGTGGCCCGGAGGGTTCCCATACATCATCCCGGGAGTACGCGGATGACGTCCCCGATCAACGAACTCCCGGGGAGGAGACGCCGGGAGAGTATTTTTAACGGGAGAAGGGAGACGAGAGGGTGACACGTAAGCCTCGGTGATATGTAAGTACGGTTCGTTCCGGATGTGTGAGAAAGATGGTGAAAGGGGGAGAGAAAGAGTAAATTCTTTATAACTTAGGGAACGAATTTGTGGAAATTTATTCTGACGGCTCACTGATGCGTATTTGAGCAACTTATGAGGTTTTTTCTCCCAATTTCGACAATCTCCCAATTGTTCGAAGGAGGGAAAGAGGAGATCCGGACCAGCTATGGAATAGATCAAAATTAATACTGCAGAAATCTGAGGAAAACTTGAAGGGAACAGGACAAACAGTAATGAAGCGCTGGATGACTAACTAACGGATTACAACTAATAATGGAAGCAAAGATCGAGGGCAAATGAGACCCTGGTAGAAGACAAATGACGTGTAGTCCAGGACGGTGTGGTGCTCGAAATGCACCAGCGGGATTATAGACACCACGTGGCGTTAGGGATCGTACCTGTTGACCGTTCTCAGGTAGTTAGTACTACCAAACAATACAAAATTGATTATAATTCACTATTATGTTCCAGCGACTTTTGATTAACGCGAATATATTGTAACGTTTTTACTATTTACTAACTAAAACTAAACACTACGCGATTTGTACTAATTAATTTATTTCTTACACTACACTTATAAACTTAACTTGACGATCCCTTAACTTAATTTATATTCGCACACAGAGATGTTTATTTATTTAACGCGCGCGGTCCCTCGCCCGAATGTTTACACAACGATTCTTCAACTGTCCCGCCTTGGGTCCGGCATTCCTTATATACCAGGTATAAGCCTTCTCGAACTTTCGCGATAATTGCTAGAGAGATCGATGTTCGAGGAACCCGTTATCGCATCGAACCTTCTCGGCTCTTCGAGCCGTCGGCTTCGACCCGTCCTTCCCGGGATCGCAATTCGGCGAACTTGTGTAGCTCCCGGCGTGTTTATGCCGCGGCGAGCCGTTTCGTTACAATATTTTTATTAAGATCGTTGTTTCTTCCTCTATAAATCGATACCAAACTCAAAATATTTCCAACGAAATGAAATTGTTTTATGGTTTTAAATGTGTATATACGCACTAATACTAGGTGGGCCAAAAGAAATCACCCTATTGGAAGTTGCTCTTATTTTTGCATATGGCGGCCAATGTCAAATCTGTTTTGACATTTGTGAACTAGACAGATGTAGAATACAAGTGAACAAGCCAAACGCGTGTAACCTACGCCCAAAGCATCCTCAATCTCGAGAACGAAGTGGACGATTTTTCGACCAAAAACATAATGAGCGATGAGGCTCATTTCCACCTCAGCGGGTACGTGAACAAGCAAAACTATCGCTTCTGGGGCACCGAAAATCCACGAGTGATGCACGAGGAGCCATTACACCCGCTCAAAGTGACTTCATGGTGCGCTGTTCACGCTGGTGTTGTCGAACGACAACGGTGGACGGTGCGCTCTATAGGGTCATGTTAACTGAGTTTTTTCTGCCGCAATTGAACGAATTGGGAATGGAGGACATGTGGTTCCAACAGGACGGAGCAACGGCACACATTGCGCGATCCAGAACCGATATTCTGGAGGCGGCGTTCCCGGGTCTCCTCATCTCTCGTTTTGGCGATTTGCACTGGCCCGCAAGGTCGCCCGATTTAGCCGTTCCAGACTTTTTTTGTGGGGTTTTTGAAAGTCCCGTGTTTACGTGAACAGGCCTGAGACCCTGGAAGACCTCAAGGACAACATTCGACACGAGTGCGAGAATCTGTCGCTCGAAGTTCTCGCCGAAGTGATAAAAAATGCCATAAAACCAGCCCTAAGAGCAATCAATTGTGGCGGCGCCCATTTAGCCGATATCATCTTCTCGACTTGACCAATAAAATTCTAAAGGTTCAAATAAACATGATCAAAAAACAGAATTGAAGTTTTTCATTTAGAAAAAAAAATGAGAGCCAAACAACATCGGATGACTTCTTTTGGCCCACCTTGTATAAAGACGAAATTGTTACATATTTGAAAAAGAGAAATCTTTGCCTGTAATCTTCATCTTCATGAAAAGGGAACTTGTTATACCTCCTTAATGTTGTTTACCACGGTGATAAGTAGGGTATTGACTCATTGACTTATCCTCCAAAGCGCAAGGTCGGGAACATTGTTTAAAATGCAACAATTTAAAAAAAAAGTTAGCGGGGCTACACGGGAAATAAAGCGTTCTGGTTTGCCTACTTCCCCGGGAACAAAGCTGCTAAAAAAAAATGAAAAAACGCTTTTTTCCCGACTTGTTTTGCTTCTAACTTTTTAAGTATTGAATTTAGAAAAAGGTTGAACAGAGAAAAAATTGGTAGAACCGCTTTTTAAATAATATGACGTAGCTTAGAAATTCTAAACTTTATTAGCAATTTGGCAAAATAGCAATAAACCAAAAGAAATCGGCCCAAATGAGTGGATTTTAATTTATTTTTTTTTGGGCACTTTAAAATGTAGTTATGACTTCCATATCACAGGTACAAAATCTTGAGGTTATAATGAAAGAATCCTGTAAATTTCGTTTCGATCGGTTTATTAGATTTTGCACAATAATTTTGCAATCCTGAAAAATCTAAAAATATTGAAAATATTCAAAATTGTAATTTTTTTTTTTCAAGATTCGATTTTAATAAAACTACATGAACATATATAAGAGGGAACAAGCTTTCATGTGCTTTTTTTAGAAATAAAAATTATTTATTGGAACGGTCACAGTCACCTACATTTTAAAGTGCCTAAAATAATAAATTTAAAAAAAACACTTTTTGGGGCCATTTTTTTTGCTAATAAATTTTTGAATTTCTATTCTACGCCATATTATGTAAAAAGCGATTCTAAAACTTTTTTCTCTCTTCATCTTTCTTCTAAATTCAATACTTAAAAAGTTAGAAGCAAAATTATTCGGAAAACGCATTTTTCCATTTTTTTTTTAAATTGATGCATTTTAAACAATCTTCCCGACCATTGCGCTCTGGAAGATAGGTCAATCCTTATTCTAGGCATTATTCCCGAAGTATTCATGTAAAAACATTGCGGTTACCTCTTACGTCCATCTAAAGCAAATTTTTGACAGATGGGTCTTGGACTAGTAGGTGAGAATCATCAAAGAATGGACTGGCTTAAACTTAGCTCAGTCACTAATACGAGAGGCTCTAGACAGATTGTAATTTGCAGTAGCCATCGCTAACCTTCGATATAAGACTACACCTAAAGAAGCAGAACAGTTTTTTTTAAGTAGCGTTTCTTTGGAGAACATATCTTAATTAACCATTACATATTCTAATAATTACATCAGGTCACTATATAACAAACGTTACACTTTCGGAACACTTATTCGAAACCAAAGTTGCAAATGCATGAAAACGACAGGAACTAAAACATGAAGGTTTTCCTTTTAATAGATTTTCCAGCTATGTAATTTCAACAATCACTCTATCTCTCTCGAAAGGGACCCCGTAACTTATCGTCGATCTTAAATGGAATAATAGGTAATGACGATAAATTCCGATCTCACAAAAGGCCCCCGGGCTCTATTTCGGCGCGGAATCAAATTAGGCGTTCAGTTGATACCTCCCCTTCTTCCATTTCTTGAAAGAGCGAAAGTGTGTTATTTCGGGGCTCGCCATTAATCAAAGGAGGTAGCCCCGGAGGGGGATAATTAGGACGAAAAAAGGTTAATTTTTTCAACAGTGACTAGTATCAGAATGCGGCGAGACAAACGAGAATACATAACTCATTTGATAGTGTTCGGTAACCAGGTCGAGTTAAGGTCGACTCATCCCTTAATTTTTCAGAGTTGCCCTCGGGCCAATATCGAATTCCAAGTCCCTATCCGAATTTGCACTTGTTGAACTTTACTTGGAAGTTTACATCGGTGGGGTATTTCGTATTCGGTTTGTCGACAAACTCGACCGGAGGCCGTCTCTTTGATACAAACTCTTGCAGAACAGAAAGATGTAGGAAAGATAAATAACATTTATGTATCGGTTATGTATGATTTGGCTTGCTGAAAGTAAGATATTGCTGTATGTCGATGGAGTAGTTGAAAATGTGGTATTTTAGATCGCCTAAAGGAAAGTTTACTTCATGAATTTTCCTGATATTTCCTTCTCGGTAAAGTGATTTCTATGGTACCAATAGGCCTAAAAAGCAGCAAGTGTTAAAGAGATAGTGAAAGTGATAACGAAAATCACAAATCACGATTGCAACCTAGCCTCGAGTAAGGTGAAGCTTTTGTAAATATGCATTTGTATCTCTAGATATTTCGTCATTAAATATGATTAAATTGTTTGTGACGCAAGTCAACATGATTGTAAGAAATTGTACCGAAAATCAAATTATGGACAGTTTCGTTGTAATTTTTAGATTGCCCATTTCAATCTGTTCCAGAAGGTTAATATGACTCAGTAATTGTTTATTAGTAACTTCAGATGAGAACAGAATTGAGGCTTAGTATTATCGACAATGTTGCCATTTAATCTATTCGAAACAATAAGCAACGTGGAATAGCTTTGATTGTAGCAGATTTGATATCTAATCGCAAGTCACTCTCTTCTCGAGTTAATCGCGAAATATTACCCAAATATTATTTATCACTTGTGATCGTTTTGTGTTTGATTAACAGTAGCTTTTCTGTATTGCATTTTTTAAATAAGGTTAAAATACATTAGGGGTGTGAAGCTAGCCATATTCAGAAATTTTATAGTCCGGGAAAAAATATCTTCTCTATTAATCTCAAACTTTCTAAAAAAAATTTTCTCAGAGAGATTGTTTATTATTAAACAACAAGCCGTACCCGGCATGCGTCGCAATGCCACGTAAAGTTTAAAGAAAAAAAAATTATAGATGACCCGGTGAAATTCCTATCATCTACATATATTTTTGAAAAATAATGTCAAAACAATACAAAATGTTTATCAACATTAAATTAAATGCAACACAGTTATACACATAATCAATTTAAGGCTTTCTGATCTACTATATTTTCCGTCTTTTTTTGCGCTGCGTAAATTTATAAAGATGATGGTTTTACGACTCGCGAACACGCGACGTATAATTATTGTCCATGCGCGAAACCGGGAAACTCCAAGTTTATTCCGCGAACTGTACTTGTATTAGCAATTGTGTTACGGTACGAAATTCTAGTAAGTTCAAGAGTTAATATTTCTGTTTTAATGTTATTAGTTTAGTTCGTGAGGGTGGCCTTTATAGTTTCTTTATAGTTCTTTTGTAGTTTTTATTATTGTGTTTTTGTGAACTCTGTATAGTTGTGTTGTTATGTGTTTTTTGTGAACTCGCGAACGGAGTGTGCGTGGTGAGGATATAGACAGTTGCGTGGCGACGAGTTTGTTTGGGAGGATTGTTTTGGCGTGATTTGGGGGGGAAATTGCAACTTGGAAGCAGCGGCGAAGAAAAACGGCTCGAAAGGAGAGGATCCGATCTGCGTTGTGCCTGATGATCGAGATAAATCTCCTGAAGAGGATTTAAGTCAATTCGAGAACGGCTGCGAGGCGAGGAGGTCGAAGGAGGGAGAGACACGATCTGCATTGTGCCGGAGATCGTGGACCTGGACCGAACTGTTAGGGAGGGCTCCCGTTTGGTGAATTGCAGAGAACGAGCTGCGTTGTGCCGGCGATCTTGGACCGACTCGGATAGAAAGAAACCGAAACCAGATAGAAGAGGAAACAAGGACACCACGTAGGACAGTTTTCGTTTCGTTCGTTATTAGATATTGTTGGTTAGTTAGTTAGTTATTTAATTATTATTGTTAAGATAGGGAAAGGCCACCCGTCTTATTATTATTATCGATTTTTTTATTTGTTGTTCTTTGATTGTTAAATCCCGTTTTCTTTTTACCTTTTTTATATTCAATAGATTTTTTTTTAAGTCGTGTGTTTCAAATTATTTAGAGACGTGGCCGCAAGCTCCTCTAAAATCAACAGAGGTAAATTTCCTGTTTTTGACTTAAAACAGGTGGCGCCCATTGAACCTAAATTATACTGAGCAGCGGGTAATTTGCCGCGAAGTCTTCACGCTTGCGACTGCGACTTTTTTTATGTTCAAAAACTTTCGCAGCAATTGTATATTATCTTTTTAAATTTTCAATAAATAATTTATGAAAAACTACCCTGAAATTAGGTATGAAATTTTCCTGTACAATATGCGTTTGACCAAACGACGTCATTTAAAAGCAACTATTATACGTTTGCATGTTGGCCAAGAAATATTTAGAGTCATTTCCCACCCCAGAAACAAAAGAAGGTAATGGATCTGGTGGTGGGAACAATTACGGCAATTTTACTTTACCACCAGCACAACATAATCCAGTAGCTTCACCGCTGCATTTTAACGCTTTACAATATTGACAAACCATTGTCATTTCTCCAATCGTTACGGATTCTTCGGCACAATAATCTATTTCCGGGTCGTAGTGGAATGCTACTCGTTCCAAGTTTACAGGAACACTGCGTCTGCGGAATCGCTCTATTTCATTGTGTCTGGAAGTACGCTCCATGTTTTGGGCATTTGTTGCTCGTAGTACGTGCATGACCATCTTGGTGTTGATTCTGCCATGTCTTTTTCAGCTTGTCTAAGTAGTTTTTTGTTATTTTTACCTTTAGTTCGATTCGTCGGTAATTCTGTTCGGTCTGTTGTTTGGGTTTCTTCACTTCCGGTTTTGGGTCTTGTATTTGTACCTCATAGACTTGTTTCTTGGGTGTTTTATTCGTTTAACGTCAGGTACAGTCGAATTGTCTTGTAGTTTTCCTCGATCCTTTTGAAATAGTGTGATCTTATATAATTGTGCTGATCGTCAAACCCAAGTTCATGGAACGCCTCGTTGTTCTCTTGGGCTTTCCCCCATAGTGCTTCTAGGTGATCAATCCTTTTTTGTAAGTATTCCTTGGTTTTTCTTGCACTTCCGTTTTTCTTGAAATTATTTTGTAGTTATATGATTTCTTGGGCTATTTTTTCTTGTTTTTGAATCAACTCATCTGCTTGTTATATCTTGTCGTAGTTGAAATTGTGAATTTTTTAACTTAATTCTCTGGAAAATGTGGTTGTGACTTACTCAGGACTTTGCTTGTCTTCTTGACTTCCCGCCGTTGTGTTGGCGTCGAAGTTCTTGAAGTTTTGGAGTTGTAATCACTGGCGGCGTTTCCTCCGGCTGCAGTGACTGGATATGTCCGTCGTTTCAAATTTGTAGAATTTGTAGACTTGGTGTTCTTGTGAAGTTGCTTTGACTTACTCAGGACTCTTCTTGGTTTCTTGACTTTCCGCTTTTGTGTTGGCGTCGTGTAGACTTTGTAGACTCGGTGCCCTGTCGATCTAAATGCTGTTGTGTAAGATGTGCCCGAACTCGTTCGATTCCATTATTTACTGTTGAACGTAATTCTGTCATACCAATACGAATGTTATCTGTCTCTCACCGGTCGTCAGTCGTCAGTGCGATTTGGACGTGAGAGCTTGTCTCGTTGCACATTTGATTGACTTCGACGACCTAACTCCATCTTCTCCTTGGCATTTTAAAATCAATAAAGTTCTAGCGCACTGACAAACTGATGATAGATTGTAATAATCGTCTTGACATTTATTTATTTGACAACCAACTGACACTATACTTTCATTTGTTTGATTATAAATGTCAAATTACAAAACGTACCTTTTTCAGTATTTCCCTTACTTATTATTTATGTTTCTCACCGAAAAACCTTCCCTGAACTTCCACAAATATTTCAAGATCAAAATTAGCAAAATCCGTCCAGCCGTGCTCGAGTTCAAGCTAGACAAACGAACAGCAATCCATTTTTATATATATAGAGATTGTATCCGATACGATTTACCACCACAGCTGTCGTCTGGGGGTTGATAATTGAGATGCATTTACAAGAAATCGAAAAACAAACCATTTCAACCATCTAAACAATTCTTTACACTGAAAATTTTTATCGGAAAATATTGCTTCAGCCATAACGTTCTAATCGTTTTAAGTCCATGGCAATAGAAAAAATTCTAACAGCGGTGACTATAATATAACAATAGCGTAAATTTGCTTTTCCAGGACTATAAAATTTGTGAATGCGGCTAGCTTCACACCACACCCGTAATTCATTACTTTACAGTGGAAGGGAAGCTTTACCGACTGGGTTGTATGCCATAACTCACCTATGCACATATAGAGAAACAATTAGGAAAGGTAACAAAATCACATTTTTTGACCCTGCAATTACTGATTGAACTGTAGAAGTTCATAACTACTGATATGTAAAGAATTGTCTTATCGATTTATAACCGTTTCCAGGTAATAACGTGTTAAGGTGTTAACCTACATGACTGTGCACATCTACGACGTGGCAAGAGTGATATAACTTGTTCAACAGATACTGTCATTAACAACGATAGCAATTACTCATATAATTCAAAGTCACTTCTATTTATAGCGGAACAACACGCGATGGACATTGTTACTAAGAAATTCATACAGGCGCGTTATCACCAGTCATTCTCCGGTAATCTTCGTTATCGTACTTAGATAATTATATTCCACTTACAGGTTGAAACGATATATAAAGTATACTGCATTCAGTTATACAATCCGGTTATCATAACGAAAGCGTCGCCCAGCTACGAGCTAGAGAGCTACGAGGTAAAAGACCTCCCGGGGCTGCTGAAACCCTACTTGGGAGACAGGAAGATCGAAAACGTCGAATTCAAGAAACTTCCCCAGGGTGGATTCGGGAGCGTCATGATCAAGATGAAGATCGCCCTGACGGACGGCGAGACCGTGAACGCCGTCGCCAAGGTATTGCCGCCCAGCGAGCACATCAGGACCATGTTCAAGATAGAGAAGACTTACTTCAACGAGTTGCAATTTTACAAGACAATCGTGCCCGCCCTGAACGAATTTCGAAGGGAGAACGGCGGCCTGGGGCCGATGAAGGGCATCGCGAAGATCCTGGGCGGAAGGATGACCCTTAAGGAGGATTCAAGCGAAGACATCGACGACGACGCCGTGCTGGTGTTGGAGGACCTTGGAGTATCAGGTGAGGTTCGAAACGAAAAAACAGTGGTTCAAAATACGGCAACGTAACTAAGCGTGTATGTCAATACACGAGTTTTTGTTAAATTTGACCTTCATATTTAATTATTCATGTTAGCCGTCTCATATCTGTGAACAATAGACAATCTGAATTTATGTTAGGATTTAGGCGAGTCAGTTGTACAACTCTTAAGCACGTTTTTACTAACATTAAGGATACCCTTAATTTTCGCCCTTTTTGGATATGCTATTCAAAACCAAATATTTTATTTCATTCAAAAGTATCAAAAGTTTCAATATCAAGAACTTGATAAATGGATGTCAGATCGTCACATTTTGCAAGTTATTCGTGAGACTGATGTTGAAGAAACAGTAAAAGTGAAAATTGTAATGAGAAAAACCAACAAACACGGATGGTTTGTTGTTAAATGCTAATGATTATGTATGTCAGATCATCGACAATTACTGTTATCTGTTGTAAAAATTTCACATGTGTAAATTAATTACTCGAATTAAAAAATATACCCAATTTTACTTCTAATAATGATAAGTGTTTATTGTATCAATATATTGAACAATGTTAAAAGTATTCAAAACGTTACGATGCGAGCTTAGGCTCTACCTCCCGAATGGGTCATAATTGCATATTTCCGTTTGACAGGCAAATAGTTTATTTGGTCTTGAATAAACATAAGCATAATTTACATTAAAAAATAAAATTAGCAAGACGAAAGCACAACCTAAAAAAATAGGGTAGTGTGGGTCAAAATGATTGCCATTTGAGAAAGATGTGAATTGTCGGGTTCCAAATAACACTGTCAATGGGTCAATTTTGACATGGGGGCCCGAAAGGTTTTTCGGAAGAAAGAAGAACCCGTGATAATTTTCGGTCGATTATAAATCACCTGACACCCCCCAAGAACACATAGAAGAATACAAACAGGTTCAAGAAATGGGAGCAATCTACTTCTTTCACCTTGAATCCATATGGATCGAGCTACATATAAGTACTACTGCATAATTACAAATCAAGTTTTAGGTTATTTTGATTTCAAAGGACACATTCTTCGTATTTAACACATGACGCCCGACTTCCTCTCTCTTTCCAAAACTTAACATTGAACATTTTTGGCAGGGTACTCCAATAGGGGGAACGGCATTTTTTTCGACTTGGAAAGCTCGGAGCTGATCCTCGGACACCTCGCCGAGCTCCAGGGAACCGCCATCGCTTTAAAACTGCTGAGAGCGAAAGTCTTCGAAGACATTTTCAAGACGAAATACCGACAGTATATTTTCGAGGGACCGGTGGGCCCGCATGTGTTAGCACCTTTGGTTAGGAACCTCCTGGCGAGGGACGAGCGATGTAGGCCGTACGTCGAAAACAAGACAACGATGTGGGACCCCGCCAACATTCCGGTGGCGAGGGAGCCTTATGGCACGATCACCCAAAACGACCTGTGGGTGAACAACACTATGCAGCAGACTGCGAACGGTAGAATCGTCGGGAATAAGATCGTGGATTTTCAGTTGCTCTCCTACGGATCAGCAATTACTGACGTCTTCTTCTTCATCTGGACCAGCGTCGAGGTGGACGTGATAAAATCGAAACTGGACCACCTTCTCCAGTTCTACCACGATACACTCGTCGAGACCATCGGAAGCTTAGGCTGCGACACGAGCGTTTTCACCTACGACAAGTTCTTGGATGACGTCAAACATATCTGCGAGTACGAGTTCGGTCATGCCTCGGCTTTCGCGTTCGCGACCAGGGAAGTGTTCGCCACCAGAGGGTTGCCAAATGAGCGGAAACCTGAAGAGGGAAAACCCGAGAAGAAAACTGAGGGAAAATCGCGGCTCGAAGAACTGGAGAAGAGTGCATCCCAGGATATCCAGGAGTTTCTCTGGTATATGTTAATGGAGTGCGTTAAACGGGGCTGGATCAGTAAACCATGAGATACGCTTGGAGTATTAAGAAGGTTGTTTGACAGCAGCACTCCTAATGTACAGTATGCAGTAATTAATGTTATTGTTTAGTAGCAATGTAAATATAATTTTACTGTAATTATACCTTTCATAGAGCTACTACTTTTCTATTTCATCGTAGTTGTCAAAGGACCCTACGTGGCAACTCCACCACGGGTAGGTCATCTCCACCACGGATTTTAATACAAGGGATTATTATAGATTATAGGTAGACCGTAAAAACGGAATATTCTTAACCCGAACAAAACTCAAATTTTCATTTTTAGAACGAAGTATGTATTTTATAAGCTGTTGTCTGGGAGTTGATAATTGAGGTGTATTTACAAGAAATCGAAAAAAAAAAAATTATTTCAACTACCTATCTAAACTAATCTTTACACCGAAAATTTTCACCGGAAAATATTCATTCATCCATAACGTATTCGTCTCTAATCGATTTAAGTCCATGACAATAAATGAAATTCTAACAGAAATGACCATAAAATAACAACGACAAGGGTAAATTTGTTTTTCCCGGACTAAAAAATTTGTGAAACTTTACTGTGGAAGGGAAGCTTTACTGACTAGGTTATATGCTAGAATTTACCTATGTACATATTATACACAAACAATAAGAGAAGATAACACAATCATATATTTGGGAGTTTGCTGGAATTTAACTATGTACATATAGAAACAATAAGGAAAGTTAACAAAACCACATTATTGGGAATTGCTAGTATTAACCTACATATGTACAGAGAAACAACAAGAAAAGATAACAAAATCGCATTTTCAGGAGTTAGCTAGAATGTACCTATAGTCCAGTCAACATGTACCATTTTTGAAAACTTTTTTGTATAGTCTCCAAAAATTATGATCATGGTGTCATTCCATTCGTAATCTCAGGTAGAAAGTTTAAGGAAAGGTCCCAAATGGCGCTCAAAAGAAAAATGCAAAAGTTATAAACAATCAAGAAAAAAAAGTATGGATTTTGTTTTTTTTTTTGAAAATCTCGAACAATATTAAAGATTTTCGAAATATTAAAAATATTAAAATTAAATATTAATTTTAATATTTAGCCGCAAATACAATTGTTAATAAACAAACGTATTTTTTAGCAACAAATACATTTTCTTAAGAAATCGTTTTTTCTTTAAAAATCATGATTTTCATCGATGAATATATTACAAAAAAAAATTTTTTGATTTGCCCATAAACAATGTATTTGTTTATAACAATTTTTTAAACAATGGTGGTAAAAAATAAAAAAAAAATATATTTATATAGCTTGAAACCGTTAGAAATCGAAACATTCAAGATATTCAAAAAAATATTTTGTTGACTTTCTCATTTTGTTTAATTTTCAATTGTTAATAAAAAAGTGGAAAATCAAAACTTTACAATTTTTGCAACGGTGATCTATTTGTAAGCCTATTAAGAATAACTTCAGTAAGTGAATAAAATCCTAGGGTTTTAGTTCAATAATTATCGGGGTTCTAATGTTAACATTCAGTGTAGAAAAATTTGTTAAATAACAAATGCATAATTCATGGAGAAATTGGGATAACAATTTTTTAACCGCGTATTATTGTTAACTGATGTATCCCTATAGTACATGAGTATTTTTATGCCTTGATATTTATATTTAATATGTTAAAATATTTTTTTTATTGTGTCAGAGTCAAGCAACGCGCGTGGAAGCCAGACTAGCCGTTTTTGGCTCTATTTTCAGGGCTCTGCAAAAATTATAAATATTGGAGGTATAGTTTCGGGAATTGTAACTTTTTTTAGCAAATTTACTGATCTTTTCAAATCTCTTTTAATATTTCGAAAATCTTTAATATTTTTCGAGATTTTCAAAAAAAAAACAAAAGCCAGACTTTTTTTTTCTTAATTGTTTATAACTTTTGCAATTTCTTTGAGCGCCTTTTGGGACCTTTCCTTAAACTTTCTACATGACATTACGAATCGAATGACACCATGATCATAATTTTCGGAGACTATACAAAAAAGTTTGCAAAAATGGTATATGTTGACTAGACTGCTATGTACATATAGAGAAACAATCAGGAAAGATAACAAAATAATATTTTTGGTAACCATTGAACTTGCAATTACTAACTGATCCATGGAAGTTCATAACTACTGACATGTAAAAATCGTCTTATTCATTTATGACGGTTTCCAGATAATACAGTGTTAATAAGGTGTTAAGCTACATTGATATATACATATATGGTGACTGTGCACATGTACGACGGGGCAAGAGTGATATAACTTGTTTATCAGATTCTGTCATAACAACGATAGCAATAAATCGTCACGTAAAATATGTGGATCCAGTTTTGAAATTAATGCAAAGCCACTTCTATTTTTAGCGGAAACGCATGCGATGCATATTGTTTGAACGAGATTCATACTTGTGCGTTCTAACCAGTCATTCTCCGGTAATCATCGTTATCGAACTTAGATAATTCTATTTTGCTTGCTGGTTGAAACAATGTACAAAATACACGGTATTCAGTTATATTATCCGGTTATCATAACGAAAGCATCACCATGAACGACAGCTACGACCTAGAGAGTTACGTGGTGAAAGACCTCCCGGGACTGCTGAAACCCTACTTAGGGATTAGGACGATCAAGGACGTCGAGTTCAACAAGCTCCCTCAGGCTGGATTCGGGAGCGTCATGATCAAGATGAGGATCGCCTTGACGGTCGGGGAGACCGTGACCGCCGTCGCCAAGGTATTGCCGCCCAGCGAGGAGGTCAGGGTCATGTTCAAGATAGCGAAGACCTACTTCAACGAGTTGCAGTTTTACAAGACGATAGTGCCCGCCCTGAACGGATTTCGAAGGGAGAGCGGCGGCCTGGGGCCGCTGAAGGGCATCGCGAAGTTCCTGGGCGGAAGGATGACCCTTGAAGAGGATTCAAGCGAAGAGATCGACGACGACGCCGTGCTGGTGTTGGAGGACCTAGGAGTTTCAGGTGAGAATCGAAACGGAAAAACAGTTGTTTAAATACGGCAACGGTTCTAAGTGTGTTTGTCAATAAAAGGGGAGTTATTAAATTTGACCTATCTAATTGTCCATATCACCCGTCTCATATCTGTACACAATGTGTGAATATATTTTAGATTTAGCCTAGTCATTCCCTCAGGTCTACAAGTCTTATGCAAGTTTTTACTAAAATTAAAGATCGCATTATATTTCGTTTTTGAAGCCCTGTTGCGCTATGTCAAAATTGACTCCTTAACAGTGTCATTTGGAAGTGAAAATTCACATATGTTTAAAGTGATTTTCACTATTACTTACATCATCCTGCCAAAACCTTTCTTTCCTCAAAATCTATAGATCAAGATTCTATGGAAAGGTCGATGAATGGAGGCCGATCGTTTCACTATAAACGTGATCGGCACGTTTTGCGAGTTATTCGTGAGACTGTTTTTAAACGAAGTCCAAAAGTGAAAATTGCCATGAGAAAAACCAACTAACACGAACGGTTGGTTAACCGTGGTTAATTGTGTAATTGTGAAAGTTAGTCTAATTAAAAAATGGCGATGTGTTATAGTCTTTACGAAGCCAGTGTAACAACCAAGCTTATACGGGTATCGATCAATAACAACATATACGGCATGCTCGATACATGATACGTTATTTAGCGAACTCGTCCTGTAGAATCCTCCCACTCCAGTTCCACGACGAGCAAGTCACACGCCTAAATATTGTCAATAGTTTACTTTTCTCGCTTGTGCTTTAGTGGATTCATAAACGTTTTGGACGACTGGATCCTTCCTAGAACGTCTCGAACACGTGTCTTTAGTCTTTTACCAGTGTTGGCACGGTTTACATCACCGACACAGGTTATAGAGGTATTTTGTTTGTTTTTAAGTTAATTTCATAATCATATAATTTGCCGTTCGTTTTTATATTTATAATAATAATTAATTGTAATCGGAATGGCGTTTTGGAGACCGTGGGCGACAGAAACAGTGCGAGTTGATGTGGAAAACGTGACTACTCAACCCTCTTGCTCTTCCTCGTCTCCTTCTTGGGAGTTTGCAAATAAGGATCTACATCCTCAATTACAAACAGTAATTTTAAATATGTTTAAGCGCCTCCAACAAAGACACCCCGAACAATCGGTTCGCGGCTTAATTTTAGAAATTTCAGACTTAACATTAATTCCATATTCTTCAATTTATAAAATAATTCAGCGAGGAATTGTAGATCATCATCAAAATAGATTAGGTAAACAAAAGAAGTTCAAAGCATTAGATGACGCTGCTAAAGACGTTAAACGCAGAACCGTTTAGGTACGATTTTTATGCTAGAAACGAGGTGCCCACTTTAGTATAAATTTTTCAAAAATTACAGTCTTTTGAGGAATATAAATATAAATCTTTAGACACTTTAAGGTCAATTCTGTTAAGTTGCGGATTTAAACGCAAAAAATTAGTTTCTCGAATGGTCATCATGGAGTCACTTCGTATTGTTGCTTTGCGTCAGGATTATTTGAGACAAATTAGGTCATTTCGGGAATCAGGGAGCAACATTGTATATTTAGACGAAACATGGTTTGACACCCATGAAGTAATTCAACGTGGTTGGGTTGATGACAGCAACAACTGTAAATTAAATACACCCAGTTCTAGAGGAAATCGGGTGGTAATTTTACATGCAGGAAACGAAAACGGTTTTGTGCCTAATGCTTTGCTTCTTTCCGCCAAGAATATCGATAAGAGTTTCGCCGATTATCATCAGGATATGGATGCCGAATTGTTTGAAAAGTGGTTTAAAGATCGACTTCTGCCCAATATCCCCAATAATACAGTTATAGTTCTTGATAACGCTTCATATCATTCTCATCAAATTAATAAAATTCCTAATAGTAGTTCCAGGAAATCACTTATCATCGAATTTCTTCACAGCAAAAATATTCCTATAGCTTCAAACATCCGTACAAAAAAACAGCTTCTTGAAATTGTTAAATCGGGTACTTTCAAAAAGGAGTATGCTGTTGATAAGCTTGCTGAGAATAAAGGTCATTGTGTTCTTCGACTTCCTCCCTACTACTGTATTTTTAATCCCACAGAATTAATTTGGGCTAACGTCAAGGATCGCTTGCGGAAAACAAACCACAGTCCTACTTTCACTAACATTGTTTTTGAGAACATTCAAACCGTCTTTACGGATGATTCTTACAAACAAATTTGGCAAAATTGCGTTTCGCATGTAATTAAAAAAGAGGAAGAATATCACGTTTTACCACCTATTAACCCCATTGTCATTCGTCCCGGTTCCGAATCTTCTTCTGAAGATTACGATTAATTATTTAATGTTTAAACTGAATTATTTTACAATATTTCCTGTAAAATTTTTCTATGAAATTTTACTGACTAAGTGAGTAAATAATATTCCGCGCGCCTATGGAGGCGGCTCTTTTACGTTCTTCTTTCTCGTCGGCAGCCCGTTGTTACACTGGCCTCGTAAAGACTATACATAGTAAGACGTTCTCGTATGGCCGGACAAAATATTTAGGGGAATATTATCACCGTTTTATCGAATAAATTTAGTATTGAATATTAACATTTTCTCTTAACAGTAATTACTCTATCTTTTGGTTGTTTGTTAGATGGGAAAGGTTTCTGAAATAAAAATTATATAAATTTAATATGTTAATTCAAGTATAAAGTTTAAGCAAAACATTAAAAGCATTGTTAAGAAACAATTTTAAAAATTTAAAATATTCATAAGTGCCCATTAGGGAGGTTTTAGAAAAAAGTTTCAAACAAAAGTTGTACCTTTCAAGTTGTTCAGTTCAACTCTAAAATTTGATAAAAATCGGTAGAGCCGTTTTGGAGAAAATTGAGAAAAATTGAAAATTCACAGAAGTACAGGGCCATTCGCAGAAGATCAGTCAAGATAACGATAACGGCAGTCGATAAGGATTAACCAGTAAAGTAAACGTACGAAGCTAAATAAGACGTTGAACCAGTTTTTGAGGTAATCCAAAAAAACCTAAAAAAAAAATATAAAAATTACGAATAAAATGCCCTTTGCCCTTAACAAAGTTCGGTCGAATTTAAATCACCTGACACGCCCCAAGAACACAACGAGGAATACACAAGAGTTTCAAGAAATTGGAGCAATTGATTTTTTGCGCCTTGAGTCAATATGGATCGGACTGTATGTACTACTGCATAATTACAAGTCAAGTTTAAGGTCATTTTGATTTCAAAGGACACATTGTTTGTATTTTACACATGACGCCCGAATTCCTCTATCTTTCGAAAATTAAACTTTAAACATTTTTGGCAGGGCATGCCAATAGGGAGAAGGGCACCTTCTTCGACTTGGAGAGCTCGCAGCTAATCCTCGGGGACCTCGCCGAGTTCCAGGGCGCCGCCATAGCTTTAAAACTGCTGAGACCGAAAATCTTCGAAGACGTTTTCAAGACGAAATACCGACAGTATATTTTCGAGGGATCGACTGGTCCGCATCAGTTAGGAACTCTGATTAGGAACATCCTGGCGAAGGACGAGCGGTGTAGACCGTACGTCGAAAACAAGGCAACCATGTGGGACCCCGCGAACGTCCCTGTCACGAGGGAGCCTTACGGCACGATCACCCAAAACGATCTGTGGGTGAACAACACTATGCAGCAGACTGTGGAGGGTAGAATCGTCGGGAATAAAATAGTCGATTTCCAGCTACTCTCCTACGGATCGGCAATTACTGACGTCTTCTTCTTCATCTGGACCAGCGTCGAGGTGGACGTGATAAAATCCAAACTGGACCACCTTCTCCAGTTCTACCACGAGACACTCGTCGAGACCATCGGAAGCTTAGGCTGCGACACGAGCGTTTTCACCTATGACAAGTTCCTGGATGAAGTCGCACATATCTGCGAGTACGAGTTCGGCCATGCCTCGGCTTTCGCGTTCGTGACCAGGGAAATTTTTGCCGGAAAAGGGATGAGACCTGAGCAGAAACCTGGAGAGGGAAAACCCGAGGAGAAAACTCAGGCGATGCCGCCGCTCGATGAACTGGAAAAGAGTTTATCTCAGGAAATCCAGGAGTTTCTCTGGTACATGTTCATGGAGTGCGTTAAACGGGGCTGGATCAATAAACCATGAGATACGCTTGGAATATTAAGAACGATGGTAGACAGCAAAACTCCGAATGCACAGTGTGCAGCAATGTATGTTATTGTTTTGTTGCAATGTAAATATAATTTTAGGGCATTTATACCTATCATCGACCTACTACTGTTTCACTTCATCGTAGTTGTGAAAGGATTAACTAATCTAAAATAAACAAATTGTAACATGTCCAAAGTTCTCAGAGATTTTTATTTTAACCTCAACTTTCAACGTTTGGAATTCGAAAGTAGTTAAACATTTTCGTGCAGCACTCACAATGTAATTGCAAACCAATTGCTTCATCACATCATGTGCCTATACAGAAACAATCAGGAAAGATAACAAAATCACATTTTTGGGAGTTTGCCAGAATGAATACAGAAAAAACAAGGAAAAATATTAAAATCACATTTTAGGAGTTTACCAGAATTTACCTATTAGTCCAGTCATTATAGGTGGTTCACTTTGGAAAATCGACATACCCAGTGTTTTACCACGCAAAAACTTCTATTTTGGCATCCTACAAGTTTTCTCAAAATTCACATATAATTGGATGGACGGAAGCTTTAAAGTCAGTCAGGGGTCAAAATCACAAAATTCGATTGTTTTCTACATTTTTTGCAAATATATCGTTTTCTATGGGTTTTACGCTATTTGTAATCATTATCGATATTGTAGAGAATAAAATTCTCTACAACTTTAGTATTTAACATTTCTTCATACCTCGAAGTGTTTTCGAGATAGAGGGCGGAGAGCACGCGGTCAGAGAATCATGTCAGGTCAACTGGTAGTCCCGATCAAATACTCGTAATATTGAAGTTATAAATTATTGCTAAATATATAATTATCATTCGTTATTAACTTAAACACTAAATTTAATCTTTTTTTCTAGTAATTCTAAAATTTATCAATTCAATAACACTCATAATCCCTTTCTATAATTGAAAAATGATTAAGGGACATACTTTAATTACATTTTAATTACATTCTCATTTACACTAAATGCATTTGAAATGCATTTGAAAAAATGAAAATTATATATTTAGCAATAATTTATGACTTATAACCTTAATATTACGAGTTTTTGATCGAGACTACCAGTTGACCTCACGTGATTCTCTGACCGCGCGCTCTCCGCCCTCTATATCGAAAACAGTTCGAGGTATGAAGAAATGTTAAATACAAAAAGTGTAGAGAATTTAATTCTCTACAATATAGATGATAAATACAAATAGCGTAAAACCCATAGAAAACGAGATATTTGGAATAAATGAAGAAAAAATCGATTTTTGCGACTTTTAACCCCTGACTTTAAAACTTCCGACCATCCAATTATATGTGAATTTTGAGAAAAGTTTTAGGATGCCAAAATAGAAGTTTTTACGTGGTAATATACTGGGTATGTCGATTTTCCAAGATAGTCACCTAATTCGGCCTAAGATGACTGGACTATATGTACATATAGAGAAATAATCAGGGAAGATAACTGTAATGTCCTCTTATTACCGAGGACATTCTTGAAAGAAACTCGGAGAATAATTTGAAGTAACGTTGATTTATTGTTGATTTCATATAACTCGGTTTGCGGTCTTTTACATACTGTGGTTTAATAGATACTTTATGAATCGATCACTGCGACTGTTAACATGAGTACTCAGCGTTCAACTGACGATCGCATATCTACAGGTGAACTGCCTTTCGTTCAGTCACCTGTTGACAAAGCATAATTGGAAATATGGTATTGAACGGATGTGCGATTGTCGTTGTCCGCGTAGGTATTGCTAAGTTCGATAATGCGTACTTAGCTATTTGTGAAATAAACGATAGGTTAATGTACTTAATTAAGTGTCTTTTACTTGAGGTCATAGAAGGGCATTACACCACCCCTCCTAAATGAGCGGACTCCGATATTGACGCGGAGTCTGCGAGAGCTATTTGACCTCGAGTAAAGAGCTGCAATAAGCCATAAAAATGCGTGATTATCCTATATAAAATATGGTAGATATATTAAGTATAAACACATGTTAAAATATTGAGTTATATACATCATGAAATTGTTAAAAATTATTAAATCTATTATTATATTATATGAAATGTAGATTAAAATTATTAAAAAGAAAGAAAAGGAAGAATTGACAACAATCGAAATAAGATTGTTGTTTTATTGCGAGACTTCGTAACATTGTACGTGTTAAACGACGTTCGTCTCGGGTTGAGAATGAATTCTGCGTTCTGCACTTTTTGCTCTCCATGCTTTAATAATTGCGTTGCTTTGGGGTACAGCACTTTTAGAGGTTATCTTAACAACTGGGTCAATGAATACTAATGGTGTTAAGTGCAGTGTTATTGTACTAATTATATTTGCAAAGGAGGTTGTAACTATTACTTAGGTATGTATGCTATAATGCTATATCGAAACTTAACTTATATCAGATTGTTTTTGTGTTTGATAAATGTAGATAAAAATTCGTTCGAGTCAGCGTTCCTTATTCGTCGGTTATAATGCTTACGTTAAGGATAGGAGAGAGAGAAAAGGAGAGAAAATGGAATGGTAGGTAGATTTATATATTATATTATTAGCTTATTAGTTAAATTAATTTTTATTACATATATATTTATTTTTTTTTTTATAGTGGTTAAGCTTCTTGAGCGTCCGTTGCGGGGCCGTATGGACGCACACGGTTTTTGTGAACCTTCGCTGTTTTTCCTTCATCATTCGAGGTGACGCAATTCGGATCCTCTACTGTGGTAACTACAAATGGTCCTTTATACCATGGATCAAATTTACGTCTTCCTTCGTTTGTCAAGGTTACTAGGTCTCCGGGATTTATATTTAATGGTTTCGAATTTATGTTTACTTTTGAGTTTCTTTTTCGTTTTTCCATTTCAAGATGTTGCGCTACTCGTAAGTGAGCGTACTGTAATCTGTATCGGAGTTCCTGTTCGAACGCATCGATATTGTAACATGGTTCTATTTTACTGTTTCGAAGAGTATCTGGCAGATGAACCTGTCGGCCATATACTAATTCGAAAGGTGTGTAATTATGGTACGTGCTTGGTGTTGTATTATAGCAAAATGCGTAGTAGTGTATCCAGTTATCCCAGTCATTGTGAAATTCATTGATATACATTCGAAGGAATTCATTCAGTACTCTGTGATTACGTTCACAGCCTCCGATTGTTTGGCTGTGGTATGCTGTAGATATTTTGTAGGATATACCGAGTAATCGAGTCAGGTTCTCGAGCACCTGGTTCTTATACTCGGTTCCCATGTCTGTCCGAATTTCTTTCATTGGTCCGTATATTAGGATGAAATGCTTTACTAAGTTTTCCGCGATTGTATTGGCTTCTTTATTGGGTATAGGGATAACTACTACGTATTTTGTTAGTTCGCATTGAACCGTAATAGCATATTTGTTATCTTGTATGGTTGTTGGGAGTTTACCGATTGTATCTATACACACAATATCGAACGGTTGCTGTGGGGTTGGTGTTAATATTAATGGTTCGGGTTTTCTTATTTTACTTTTATTTATTTTACATTGGTGGCATTGTTGTGTAAAGTTTGCAACGTCTCGTGACATGCCTTTCCAAATGTAAGTAGATCTAAGCTTCTTCAGAAGTCTTTTTTGACCGTTATGACCACCCAGCAGCGGATCATTATGATGCTGTTTTATTAGGTGTTGTTTTTCCGCATTAGTCTCTACTTTTTGCCTAGCCCTGATGAGTATGATGCTGACTTTTGTTAAATAATGATTACTTTCCTCTTTCAGTATATTTGGAGTGCACTCCTTGAAAATTTGGTCGTTAAGACACAGTTTAACTTTTTTTATTTTCATATCGCTGGCTATTTTATTTAGCTCAGGCAGAACTAGCGCTAGAGCTGTTCTGCCATTAGCGACTGGGATGGTTCTGCGCGCGATGAACCTACCCTTATGCCTCAGTGACATCCTTAGATGTGTGGGCGTTAACTGAAAGCTTAATAGTGGTATTTTTATTACCTCAGCATTATTAAGGGCCTCATAAACTTTGGGCTCTGTGATTGCATTATTTACGGGGTTGTTACTCTTTTGGGGCTGGTCGGAAGATCGAGACTTTGATCGAGTTACTACTAGTACATTACTGACATTTTTTGCTATGGACTTAAGCTCGTCGATTGTGATGCGTGACAAGGCGTCTGCACATACGTTTTGTTCGCCTTTTACATATTGGATGTCGAAGTTGTATTCTTCGAGGTCCAATCTCATACGCGTTAACTTAGATGTTGGGTCTTTCATGGAAAATAAGTAGATAAGTGGTCGGTGATCTGTTTTGACTGTAAATTTAGTTCCGTAAATGTAGCAATGAAAATATTTTATTGCCCAATGTACTGCGGTCAGTTCTTTGAGGATTGTGGGCTTGTGTGATTCGCCTTTAGTAAATGATCTGGATGCGTAGGCTATAGGTAGATCGTTTCCATTGAAATTTTGAGAGAGAATAGCACCGCATGCATAGCCTGAGGCGTCTGTTGTTATTGTGAATGGTTTCGAAAAGTCGGGGTATTGCAGGATTTGCGGTGATGTTAGTGCTGCTTTTAATTTGATGAAAGAATCTTGACATTCCTTGGTCCATTCAAACTTCACGTTTTTTCTCGTAAGATGATTTAAAGGTGCTGTTAACTCTGCAAAATTTCTGATAAACCTGCGGTAATAATTTACAAACGCGACGAACCGTTTAACCTCGCCCGCTGCAGTCGGTACGGGGTATTTTTTGATGGTGTCATATTTCGTTTCGTCGGGTAGAATACCTTTATCGGTTATCTTGTGGCCTAAATATGTAACTTCATTACGAAAAAATTGACATTTGCGCGGGTTAAGTTTTAAATTGAATTTTCGACACGTTGCGAACACCTTTTGCAAATTTGACAAGTGGTGGTCTGTTGAACAGCCAATAACAATCAGATCATCCATGTATAAAAATGCTCTTTCTGGAGTAATGCCTGCGAAAGCTATTGACATCATCCTCTGAAAGCTATTTGGGCTAACTGACAAACCAAAAGGCAATCTCTTAAATCGGAAAGATCCAGCATCTACGCTAAATGAAGTTACGTCTCTAGATTTTTCGTCGAGTGGGATTTGGTGAAAACCAGATATCAAATCTAGCACTGAGAACCATTTGGCTCTTCCTAGTTGATCTAGAATATCTTCTATTCGTGGTAAAGGAAATTTATCGGCTAATAATTTTTTTATTAAGCTGTCTGTAATCAATAACTAAACGCCACGCTTTTTCGCCATTTTGTGATTTTTTAGGAACTAGAAGAACTGGACTATTATACTCCGAGACTGATGGTTCTATAATGTCGTGTTGCAAAAGTTTGTCTACCTGCCTGTTTAATTCGTCTTTTTGAGTGTGCGGTGATCTATAGTTCTTTACATATACTGGTTTTTTGTCTGTAAGTCGTAATTTTTGTTTGTAGAAATTGTTGACAGTAACGTAATCAGAATCTAATGTAAAAACGTCCGTGTATTGTTCGCAAAGTGACATCACTTTGTCCTTCACGTAATCCGGTATTCCCTCGGTGTTGATTTCTTTACGGAATTTGTCTAAACGGTCGACGTTATCGTCTGTTAGTTTGTATATGTGAAAGTTGCGTAGGTCAGTTGTGTTGACTTTAATATTTTTTATTGTCACTGGGTTGTCGTTTGTATTTACTAGTTTAATGAGTGGAGATTTGTTTGAGACTATCGTTCGAGCTATGAATACACCTGGATGTATTTCGTCATTAGTTACTACCGCGTCGTTTGTTAATGTTTTAAGTTTAGGGACAGGTCTAACAACTTCACATCTTGGTGGTAAGATTATTGTCTCGTCGTCGGGTCCACTAGAAATTGGGAGTTGTAACTTCTTGCGTCCTACTTGAACTGTCATGCACCAATTATCGTAATCTAATATACACTTGTACTTAGTAATAAAATCTCGACCTAGTATTGCATCTGATGGTATGGGAAAATCGGATGGGACTATCTGAAAAGTGTGTTTTACTTCATGTCCCTTGAGAAAAATTTTTGTACTCATTGTACCTAATGATCGTACTGCGCCACCTGTTACTCCTTTAATATTTGTTTTATTTGACTCATCTAAAATTTGATTGGGGTCTAATTTTGATTGTTTAAATATGGATATATCTGCCCCAGTGTCAATTAGAAATGAACAGTCTAAATGGGACATAGCAGTAGTAAGTACGATTGAATTTGAAAATGAGAGATCAAAATGATAAATATTCGCATCAGATTTTCCCTTAACCTCCGTTACTGGGGGTCTCGGCCGTTTCCCTGGTCGGGTTCCATTTCATCGTTGTTTTCCGATGAAAGGTTATATACCCGGGTCGCGTTTCTGTGACCTCGTGAACGATTTCCACTGCCGCGGATTCGTTGACTGCCGCGATAGTTATAATAGGATCTATTTAAATTCCCTTGACCTTGGCTTTGGCGGCCTCTCGAGCTTATCGCACCACGATTGTTGCGAGTATTATTATTGTTATGATTACCTCGACCACGATAATTATTACGATAAAAAGATGGTTGATTTCGTGTATAGAAAATACTAGACGAAGATGTTGGCTGTGTTGGACTAACGCTTATGAATTTAGTGAGAGCGTCTTGGATGGTGGAGAAATTTCCAGCTTCCATTACTATACTAGCTCTCTCTGATGTTGTATTTTTGATTATGGTTCGTACTGTATGTTCAGTGGCGTATTTGGTCGCCACCGCAACTGGTACACCCTCAGCTATATAGGCTTTTTGAAGTTTTTCCGCCAATATCTCCATTTCTGCCGCGTATGCATTAATGTCTTTGTGGTTCTGTTTGCAGTTAGATAATTTAGTTGCAAGCGACTGAGAACTTTCAGTTTGAATTCCTGATTGCAGTTTAAGAATTATATTGTCTAAGGTATTTTCATTTGTAATAAGGTCCCTCGCCTTGCCCGTTAAGCGAGTCTTAACGAACGCAATGGCATTGGGGCCATGATCATTGGAGATTGTTTTCAGCAATTCTAGTGCATCTATGAATGCACGGAGTTTGTTTGGTGAGCCATCAAATTCTGCTGGAAGAATTTGACTGGCGAGCTTGAAGAATTCAATGTTTGATAGAGACATATTTGAGGTTTAATTTTCTTCGTCTGAATTGTTTGTTAGTTGTTGAAATGTTTCTAGAGTAATATTACGGGAGTAAAGGGTGGGAAACGTAAAATTGTCGCATAATCGCTTAACTCGTAATAGCAATTAGTGAGCAGCAAAGTCAAAGTAGTTATAAATTTTACGATAATTCAAGATTCAAGTTTATATCTTAGTTCTTAGCATAATTAAGTTGTAATTAATCCTTAGTCTAGATGATTTTTATTTAATTTTAGCTTAGATTTACGTGGGATAAGATAGTATATTAAAGTGCTTGTATATACGCAATTTGCAATTATTATATTCGCTAAGCATGGGAGAGAATAAAATGCAAAACTTACATTATTGTCCATTCCTTTTAGCTATAGGGGTACGGGTGTCATATCGGCGGACTACACTGTCACTAACACTGACCACTGACGCATTGACTTGTAAGTTCCTGAGGTGCAGCTAATGTCTGGGTTGTTGTGCTGGCCTAAAGGTCTTGGAGCGGGTCCTGGTACTGCCTGGGAGCTGGTGCCGGTGCAGGTGCTGGAGCTGGTGCCAGTGGGAAACGTTGGATGCCTTGGAGTGCCGGTACAGCTTGCGGTATGGTCATTGTGGAAATCGCGTATCCTCTTTGTATGTTCCTTTTGACGTTTCTGCGGTACATTTGGAACATTTTTAGCAGGAACAGGGCAGTTAGGAGTCCTAGGATCGCGTACAGTACGAATTTCACATCCTTGGTGACGTTGTACTCCTGGTTCTCAACAATGAAGTTGGAGTTTACTACGCCGCTTTCGTGTAAGTCTTGAGTGCTCGACTTGGTGTTGCCCATCTCTTCTAATGGTCAGGATACTTCCACTTAACGTCCACTATGATTCCACTGGCAGGATCGCCATGTAATGTCCTCTTATTACCGAGGACATTCTTGAAAGAAACTCGGAGAATAATTTGAAGTAACGTTGATTTATTGTTGATTTCATATAACTCGGTTTGCGGTCTTTTACATACTGTGGTTTAATAGATACTTTATGAATCGATCACTGCGACTGTTAACATGAGTACTCAGCGTTCAACTGACGATCGCATATCTACAGGTGAACTGCCTTTCGTTCAGTCACCTGTTGACAAAGCATAATTGGAAATATGGTATTGAACGGATGTGCGATTGTCGTTGTCCGCGTAGGTATTGCTAAGTTCGATAATGCGTACTTAGCTATTTGTGAAATAAACGATAGGTTAATGTACTTAATTAAGTGTCTTTTACTTGAGGTCATAGAAGGGCATTACATAACAAAATCAAATTTTTTTGGGAACCATTGTACTTGCAATTACTAATTGATCTGTGGAAGTTCGTAACTACTGACATGTAAAAAATCTCCTTATCGTTTTATAACCGTTTCCAGGTAATAACGTGTTACGGTGTTAACCTGCATAGGTAAATACGTAGGAATGGTGATCGTGCACATGTACGACGGGGCAAGAGTGATACAACTTGTATATCAGATTCTATCATTAACGACGATAGCCATTACTGGTCACTTAAAATGTCTGGTTCCAGTATGAAATTAATGCAAAGTTCTATTTTTAGCAGAACCGCACGCGATGGATATTGTTAAAACGAGATTCATACATGCGCGTTCTCACCAGTCATTCTCCGGTAATCATCGTTATCGGACCTAGATAATCATATTTTGTCCGCTGGTTGAAACTATATATGAAGTAGTACTCGATATTCAGTGATACGATCCGGTTATCATAACGAAAGCGTCACCATGAACACCAGCTACGAGCTAGAGAGCTACGAGGTAAAAGACCTCCCGAGGCTGCTGAAACCCTACTTGGGGGACAGGAAGATCGAGGACGTCGAATTCCAGAAACTTCCCCAGGCTGGATTCGGGAGCGTCATGATCAAGTTGAAGATCGCCTTGACGGACGGCGAGACCGTGAACGCCGTCGCCAAGGTCTTGCCGCCCAGCAAGCAGATCAGGGCCATGTTCCAGATAGAGAGGACTTACTTCAACGAGTTGCAGTTTTACAAGACGATCGTGCCCGTCCTGAACGAATTTCGAAAGGAGAGCGGCGGCCTGGGGCCCCTGAAGGGCATCGCGAAGTTCCTTGGCGGAAGGATGACCCTTGAAGAGGATTCAAGCGAAGAGATCGACGACGACGCCGTGCTGGTATTGGAGGACCTTGGAGTATCAGGTGAGGTTCGAAACGGAAAAAAACAGCTGTTTAAATACGCAACGGTTCTAAGTGTGTTTGACAATACACGAGTAGTTATTAAATTTGACCTTCATATCTAATTATCTATATCAGCCGTCTCATATCTGTACACAGTGTCTGAATGTGTGTTGGGATTTAGGCGAGTCATTCACTCAGGTCTACAACTCTTAAGCAAGTTTTTACTATAATTTAATATCGCGTTTTCTCTCGTTTTTTTGGAGCCCTGTTGCGCCATGTCAAAATTGACCCATTAACAGTGTCATTTGGAATTTTTTTCAAAATCTGTAGAATTTGTAAGTTTCAATTGCTCAATAACTTTTTGAAGTAATTTTAATTTTAAATTTACACTTAATTTTCGCGCTTCTTCGATATGTTATTGAAAGCCATATATTTTATTTCATTCTTCAATGTTCAAAAGTATCGAAAGTTTCAGTATCAAAAACTTGATAAATGGAAGTAAGATTTTTATTAATTAACATTTTAAACGAAGTGTAAAAGTGAAAACTGCCAGGAAAAAAACCAATAAACACGAATGGTTTGTTGTTACATTGTTACAATATTTATGCATGTCTGATTATTACCCATTATTGTAACTTGTTGTATGAATTTTACGTGCAAATTACTCTAATTGAAAAATATCGAATAAAAAATGTACACAATTATACTTCTAATCATGATAAGTGATGATTTGTATCATCATGACAAGTGTTGATTTGTATTAATTCTCCAATTTATTTTTATATTGCGCAATGATGTTCGTGTGTTAAAAGTATCCAAAACGATACGAGTTTAGAGTCCTACCTCCCGAACGGGCCAAAATGGCATATTTTCGTTTGACAGGCACATAGTTCATTTGGTCTTGAATAATATAAGTACAATGTACATTTAAAGAAAAAAGCAGAAATTAGAAAAAAAATTGGAAAAACAGGGGTCAAAATGATTGCCATTTGAGGAAGATGTGAATTTTAATGTTCCAAATAACACTGTCAAGAGGTCAATTTTGACATGACACTACAGGGCCTAAAAACGTTTTTTCGAAAAAAAGCAAAACCAAGTATCTCGTGATATTCCAAATAAAATAATATCCCAAATGTAGATTGCCTTCCAGACTCAGGAAGAAACTGATGTACATTTGATTTTGAGTAATAAGCGTGAGTTAAAGCTAAGTTCGGTCGATTTTAAATCACCTGACATGCCCCAAGAACACAAAGAAGAATACACAGAGTTTCAAAAAAGAAAGCAATTGATTTTTTGCGCCTTGAATCAATATGGATCGAGCTACATATACTACTACATAATGATAAATCAAGTTTAAGGTTATTTTGATTTCAAAGGACACATTGTTTGTAAACTCCTGGACAAAATTAACGCACCACACAATTAAACTTGTATAATTACAATACCGAAATTAATATTGCAATAACATTTTTATAAAAGCTTATAGTTAGGTACTGTCTAACAGCTAGTAAATGAAATAGGGCGTTATCTCTAATAATTTTTTATTAACGATATTTTTTTGAAACAATGCAAACTTGCAAACAGAAACAAACGAAAACAATAGAATTTTCAGACTTAGAGCTATTCTAATATCGTGTATGTCCTCCTCTACTCCTAATTACTGCTTCCATGCGTCTTGGCATACTGGAGATCAAATTTTGAACGACTTCTTGAGGAATATTTTCCCATTCCTGCATTGCTGCATCTACCAGTTGATTGCGGTTGGCAGATGGAGGTGTACGACGTCGAAACCTTTTTTTAATATCGTCCCATAGATGCTCTATTGGGTTCATGTCGGGACTCTTGGCTGGCCATTCCATGAACGGAATAGCTATAGCATTTAAGTAGCAAATAACCTGCCCAGTCACACCAGGACGAGCATTGTCCTGCATAAACAAGAAATTCGGTCCCACAATAGGAACAAATGGCATTACATGGTCAACAACAATATGTTCCAGCTAATAATCCGCATTCATTGACCTACCACGTATGGGGACCAATTCTGTGCGGCCATCGAAACAGATGCCTCCCCAAAACATTATAGAACCACCAACAAACGGAACTCTTGGAGAGATATTGCAACTTGCAAATCTCTCTCTTGGCCTTCTCCAGACACGCTCACGTCTATCATAAGATTTAAGGCTGATTCTCGTTTCATCTGGGAATAAAACCCTCTTCCAATCATTACGAGTCCAATCTTGATGTTGTCTCGCAAAACGCAACCTTTGAATTTTGTGCTCTCTGGTGAACAGGAGTTTCTTGGCCGGTTTTCTGCTGTCTAATCCAGCTTTATTTAAGCGCTTTCTAATCGTTCGGGAAGATACAAGAACATTGCGAGCAGCTACGAGTTCATTTTGTAGGATGGTACTAGTCGTTGTCATGTTTCTTAGAGCGGATTGTCTAAGAAAACGTTCATCTATTGGATTAGTACACGGTTTTCGCCCTTGTCCCGGCCTTCGTAAATGAGAACCTGTCTCGTTAAATCGTCTAACCATGCGACTTATGCTGGAATGGTTTCTTCCTATCACATTAGCAACATGACGCATCGAATATCCTTCATTCAGCAAAGTTGATGCTCTTACTGCTTCTTCCACTGACAAATTTTTTCTGCGATTCATTATTAAACTGGAGAACACTTGCACTTACACTATCAATATCAAAAAAACCTTGGTGGCTCAAAACAATTAGTCTTAATAAGCAACAATTTCTGATCAGATTTTAAATCAATTTTCATCGAAAATGCTTTTCTTTGCTATTACACGTTTAAATCAAAACCCATGTTGACAACAATTACTTGAACTGTCGAAGTATATTCAGAGCCTACTTGTAAGATTGCTAAACAACTGAAAATCATCAATATTTTTGAATAAAATATATGTGGTGGTGCATTAATTTTGTCCAGGAGATCAGGAGACACCCTACTTCCTCTCTCTTTGCTTAACTTTTAATATTTTTGGCAGGATACGCCAATAGGGAGAAGGGCACCTACTTCGACTTGGAGAGCTCGGAGATGATCCTCAGGGACCTCGCCGAACTCCAGGGTACCGCCATCGCTTTAAAACTGCGGAAACCGAAAGTCTTCGAAGACGTTTTCAAGACGAAATACCGACAGTATATTTTCGAGGGACCGGTGGGCCCGCAACTGTTAGGACTTCTGATTAGGAACATCCTGGCGAAGGACGAGCGGTGTAGACCGTACGTCGAAAACAAGAAAACCATGTGGGACTCCGCCAACATCCCTGTGGCGAGGGAGCCTTACGGCACGATCACCCAAAACGACCTGTGGGTGAACAACACTATGCAGCAGACTGCGGAGGGTAGAGTCGTCGGAAATAAAATCGTGGATTTCCAGCTGATATCGTACGGATCGGCAGTCACTGACGTCTTCTTCTTCATCTGGACCAGCGTCGAGGTGGGCGTGATAAAATCGAAACTGGACCACCTTCTCCAGTTCTACCACGAGAGACTCGTCGAGACCATCGGAAGCTTAGGCTGCGATACGAGCGTTTTCACCTACGACAAGTTCCTGGATGAGATGAAACATGTCTGCGAGTACGAGTTCGGCCATGCCTCGGCTTTCGCGTTCGCGACCAGGGAAATGTTGCCCAGGAAAGAAAAGAAACCTGAGCAGAAACCTGAAGAGGGAAAACCAGAAGAGAAATCTGATGTGATGCCCCCGATCGAAGAACTGGAGAAGAATTTATCCCAGGAAATCCAGGAGTTTTTCTGGTATATGTTCATGGAGTGCGTTAAACGGGGCTGGATCAATAAACCATGAGATACGATTAGAGCATTAAGAAGGATGCTTGATAGCAATACTCGGACTGTATAGTCTGTAGTAATTTATGTTATTGTGTATTTGCAATGTAAATATAATTTTACGGCATTTATACCTTTCATCGACCTACTACTATTTTACTTCATCCTAGTTGTGAAAGGAATAGTTAATCTAAAATAAACAAATTTTAAAATGTTAAAAGTTCTACAATTTTTTTCATTTCAACCTCAACTTCCAACGTTTTAACTTCGAAAGTAATTAAAGTGCTACATCGAAGTACTTACGGTAATTACTGTACTTAGAACAAATTTGTACAACTCAAGAATAAAAATTATATTTATGATTTCGCGTCTATCCTTCAAATCTTACGTAGCGTAGAGGAAATTAATACGTATATCAGAAACTCTATGGTAAATATCGTTATCTTTCCCAGAGATCTGATTTCGCCGAGCTGGCTGAATACACATGTACGTGTAAAGTAATCAGCTCGAAATTTATATAATTGTACAATCTAGTTACCACAACAAAATCGAAACGATGAACACCAACTACGAACTACAGACCTACGAGATAAGAGACCTTCCGGTACTACTGAAACCCTACTTAGGGCACAGGACGATCAAGGACGTCGAGTTCGACAAGCTCCCCCAGGTAGGATTCGGGAGCGTCATGATCAAGATGAGGATCACCATGACGGACGGGGAGATCGTGAACGCCGTCGCCAAGGTATTGCCGCCCAGCGAGGAGATCAGGACCATGTTCCAGATAGAGAAGACTTACTTCAACGAGTTGCAGTTTTACAAGACGATCGTGCCAGCCCTGAACAGATTTCGAAGGGAGAGAGGCGGCCTGGGGCCGCTGAGGGTCATAGCCAACTTCCTTGGCGGAAGGATGACTCTGAAGGAAGATTCGAGCCGAAAGATCGACGACGACGCCGTATTGGTGATGGAGGATCTAGGAGTATCAGGTGAGGATCGATGCTAAATTAGTCATTTCACAAGTTAACTCTTGTAGGCAAACTGTTATGCTTGTTTTCATTAAAAGATAACATTAATAAAAATCGGGTTATCAATCATACTTTACGTAACTAATATTAAACATACACATCATGTCTATCAAATTCGTTAAGCGCCTCACAAGTTTACATATTAAAAGATAGATATTAATACAGTATGAGTCAGTAAGGGCACAGGAACTAATGTTTGTTTCATGAAAATCATCTTAAGGCTTTTGCATTATGATTAACAGATCACTGAAACAATTACAGAGTAGAGTCTTGAAATGTCATAGGTATGTACATGAATTGCGCATTGAATATGCCAATGTATGGAGAGCCCTGTACCAACAACCGAGGTAATTCCATTGGACCAACCAGGGACGTACTACATGTACTGTTTTTAGAAATTCTCGAACAAATTTTCAACCCAAATAAGTAAATTAATAACCAAAAATACAAATGTAATAACCTAACGATGCGTGTAATGGTGTTACATCCGATCCAGCATACTGTGTTTTATTTTGAGAGGTTGGCGGTCATAATGCTATTACTTTTTATACAGTAAGACGTTAACTACTCCATAACAATTTTGATGCATATTAACTGCATCAAGTTATATATTAGCAAATTTCGTTACATTTGATATAATAAGCGGTATCGAATACATGTTTTTTAAAAAGTTATTTTAGTAGGTACTTGTGATTGTCGTATATCACTTAATACAAGCATAAAAATTTGCTGTGACAAGTTGTATACCATTATGTGTAAATTGCGGTTAGGGTTAGTTTGATTTTAAAGGATACAAATTTAAAGACACAGTCATTTTCTTCTCGTTCTACGCATCAAGTGTGAAAAGTATCGCCGTTACGGTATATATCTCTTCCAAAAGTAAAACAGCAGACCTATTCGACGAATTCTTCACACACTTGTTCGTATTTGACACGTCACGAGCAACCAGGACTTTTCTTGTTTTCCTTACTTTTAAAAATTTTCGCAGGACACGCAAATAGGAACAAAGGCACCCTCTTCGACTTTGAGAGCTCGAAGTTCATCCTGAGTGGCCTCGCAGAGCTCCAAGGCACCGCCATCGCTCTGAAGCTACAGAAACCGGAAGTGTTCGATGAAGATTTCAAGTCGAAATACCGTCAGTACTATTTCAATGGGAAAAGAGGCCTTCACGTTTTAGCACCTCTGATTAGGAACATCCTGGCGAAGGACGAGCGGTGCAGACCGTACGTCGAAAACAAGGCAACCATGTGGGACCCCGCCAACATCCCTGTGCCGAGGGAGCCTTATGGAACCATCACCCACAACGATCTGTGGATCAATAACACCATGCAGCAGACCGTCGACGGTAAAGTCGTCGGAAATAAGATCGTCGATTTCCAGTTGCTCTCCTATGGATCAGCAGTTACTGACGTCTTCTTCTTCATCTGGACCAGCGTCGAGGTGGACGTGATAAAATCGAAACTGGACCACCTTCTCCAGTTCTACCACGATACACTCGTCGAGACCATCGGAAGCTTAGGCTGCGATACGAGTGCGTTCACCTACGACAAGTTCCTGGATGACTTCAAGCATATCTGCGAGTACGAGTTCGGCCATGCCTCGGCTTTCGCGTTCGCGATCAGGGAATTGTTCGCCGGTAAAGGGATGGGTCCGCAGCGGAAACCTGAAGAGGCGAAATCTGAGGGGATACCGCCGATCGAAAAACTGGAGAAGAATTTATCCCAGGGTATCCAGGAGTTTCTCTGGTACATGTTCATGGAGTGCGTTAAACGGGGCTGGATCAATAAACCGTGAGATACGTTTGCAATGAAAAGAAATATTGATATCGGCAGTAATTTATGCAATTATATAGTTGTAATGTAATGGCATTTATTTCCCTTCATCAGTATCCTCTTTCTTTTCTACTTTATCGTAGTTGTTGAAAGGATCGTTACTCTATTGTTGAAGAAATAAACAACTTTTACAATACCTAAAGCTCTCGGAGCATTTTCATTCAACGTCATTCGAGTAGAAATAATCTATTATCAAACGAACTCTATCTACCTTTGTGCAGGGTAACTATGCAACAAGCGCTTTTCAAAATCGAGAGTAATTAAACATTTTCTCGCAGCACTGACAATGTTGACGTTAACAATACTGCGAAGAAAGGAAACGCAGAGGCATTGAACTTACGGTATTTACTTTGACATACGTATCGCGGATATTTGATACGTTACATCCTCCATCCGCAATTGCATTTACGTTTCAGCTTAACGGCAGTTACATAAAATTATACTATTTATACATTTAGGTAATTAGAAAAGCTAAATAGTCTCTGTAAGGAGTATCGCAATAGTAATGTTGTTTACCTTACGAGTTAACTGCTGCAGTTGTACAAACGATAAATGGCGGAGTTATGCCGCGAGGTTTTGGATTCACACAAACCATTTTAGAACCCGTTGCAGTTAAACGATGCAATGCTAATTAAACTGCGAATATTTAGGCAATAGTGATGTTGTAATAGTGTAGAAATGAATTCTACTAATTAAGAAATGAAAATTGTAAGCAAATTCCGTCGCAAGTTTGCTTAATAGTCCAGTCGTTAGAGGTCTAATGTGGGAAAATTCTGGATAATCAGGAGCTTAGTGCATTGATCTGCTCTAAGTGTTAGTACTATGACAGGTTATTTTATGGTTATGGCTGGTTATGGACAACTTTCTCATAATTCATTATAAATAGTTCAACTTTAATAACAGTTCTTTCAGTAGATTTCCAGAAAATTTCGAAAATCCTAGAGCGTCCTTCAAAAACGATTTAGTCAAAAATGCTATTAAACTTCATCATACACGTTCTTCAATAGAATAAGTACTCAAAATTGAAAAAAAAAATCGTGATGTGTTCATCAGAGTACTTTCTCATATATAGGGGTTAATTTAGGAAACAAACCGAAAAACGACAAGTACCTATAAAGTACTCCTCACAGTAGAATTAGCCAAAAAACGTTAGAAAACTTTCTTACATATTCAATAGTAGAATAAATATTCAAAGTTTAAAAAAAATCGTGGAGTGTATTTCGAAAAAAATTGAAAAAATCGAAAAAAGTATAAAGTGTCCTTCACAGAACATTTAGCCAAAATCGTTAGAAAACTTTTTTATACCTCGTACAATAAATCAATAAAGTAAATAAATGTACCTAATCGTACAATAAATATTGAAAGTTTCAAAAAAATTCTTAAAGCGAATTTAGAGCAAAATCAAAAAAACCGAAAAATGGCAAGAGTAAACTACCCTTTTATCCTAGCTGATATTGATGAAAAGCTTATTTTCACGTCCTGGTATGGTACAAAGTCTAAATACAAAGATTTGACCGTTTGTGGTTTTTGAGAAAATCCTATCACAGACAATACATACATACACACATACATACATACAGACGGTTTTCCAAAAACATGTTTTTTGGACTCAGGGGACATCAAAACGTTCAGAAATGCTAATATCTCAATTTCGAAAAATCGACCCGATTACAATACTCTCTCATATATGAGTACCTCATATGAAAAAGTAAACATATTGGAGTGGATTAGAGCAAACTTTCAAAAACTGAAAAAATGAAAATTGTAAAGCGCCCTATAGAGAAGAGCCTATTAAGAGGCCCGTATTAAGACAAAGTCGTAATTAGAGTTTGAATCATTCGTCTTTTGTAATTTCCAAGAAATACGTAGTTATTACAGACACATGCATTCACACAGACATATTTTTCACAAAGATACTTTTTGGACTCTGGAAACCTTAAAACCTTCAGAAATGCTAATGACTGATTCTAAAAAAAATAATAAAAATATAAGGGTTAGGACGAAGTTTTGAAAATACCGATTTTCATTTTTTTTATATGCAATTTCTGTGGATCAGGCAAAAATTAATTCGTTTTGAAGGCGACATGTCAATTAAAATATAACACTGCACAACTATGTCCGTTTGACTTGTATTTCTACTTCTAATAAAGATTTTAGTATCACCTTGTATGTACGAGGATTTAAGAAATATTCCATCACATTGACCGGCAAATAAAAGTTAAAACTTCGTTACTTACATCCATGGATATTAAAAATTTTACACCCCATTAGTTGTAACGACCGGTTTCGACTGTCTAGCAGTCATCATCAGGCTCGTAATAACAAAACATTTTAGGGCTCCAGCTGAACAATATGTGAGACGTCACAGATAAAACAGACATAAACAGTTAAAAATTAAAATTTCCTTCACACATTGAACAGGAACATTCATAGGAAACATGGAAGGAGCCCTAAATAGGAATAACGTCCTCCTCATTAGGAGATTGCTACATGATTAGGGCTGTGTCCATGTTTTCTATGAATGTTCCTGTTCAATGTGTGAAGGAAATTTTAATTTTTAACTGTTTATGTCTGTTTTATCTGTGACGTCTCACATATTTATCAGCTAGAGCCCTAAAATGTTTTGTTATTACGAGCCTGATGATGACTGTCGAAACCTGTCGCTTATCTGGAATAAATTGTTGGTGAAGACTTGGTGTTTTCTTTTGGTTTAACTACCACGGCCACCTTCGAGACGCTGGACAACCTTCGGTCCTTGGACTATGGTATGTCATTAACAATATGAACGTAATAAAATTAAAAATACACAATACGTGTAAGAATTATTTTTCGTTTTTAGTCATTCTTTGGCTGAGAAAATGCAGTAAATAATTAGTCTCGCGTGAAGTGAGTAAACTATAGGGTAACATATGGAAATAGAGCGGCGTATAAAACTTTGCCAAATTTGAAAAAAAAAAAAACAAAAGTAATCAAAAGCGTTCAATTTGCTTTTGAAATTCACCTTTTTTACACTATATGTGCACCAAATTTTAAGTCATTCTACCGAAACACACAGTGTATAGGGTTTTGTACATACAAGTAACCTAGCAAAAAGAAGCTTAAAATCGCCAGAACAAAAACAGTTTCTGCCAAAAACCGTGACAGTTTCTTATTAAACCCACTTTGTTTCTTCGAACTTCCAACGTTTCCTCTACTGATCCCCTTCCAGGATACATCGCCGTACCCACATTAAATATCTATTTTCTCCACGCGTCCCTCCGGAAAAGGGGGGCGAAAGACGTCACAATAATCCTCGTCAGTTTCAAAACACAATATTCAATATTCCAGGCAGGGTTGAGCTCCCGGTGACAACCGAGACGTAGAGGAGGAAGACACAGAGAGAGGGAGAGAGCCGGGAGCCTTTACATTGTGTCCCTCGTTTCCACGCTTTCGCATCCTTCGATTTTAATTGCTCGTGAAAATGGGATGTGACAGATTTATCGGCAAGACGATGAGAAGCTAATAGATTCCACTCGAGTATTTAAAGTTGATTAACACCGGTAGCGATTTATCGTGTCGCGGGGTCGAAGTTTCGAGCTCGCCTCGCCGATTTCGAGCATGTATTTATAGGCGCGTTTCCGCTCTGAGTAATCGGGAAGTTTCGCGGGGTAACTCGCAGAGATCCAAATTAATAATGAGACAACTCATTGTGAGAATGGGAGTAGAAATTGTTATTTTTCGAAACAACGAGGAGACTGTTTATCTGGATGTAGCGTTGGAATCGATATTGAAGAGGGAAGGAGAAAATTGCCTCGCAACTAGAAATATGGATAAAATATGAATGCAATATGTACTAAAAAGCGCCATGATATTCAACTCAGCATAACTTTGACCCAATTTGATTTGAATTACATGCGAGTCTTCCCGGCAACTTTCAACTTTTGCTAAGTTTGCACAAAAAAAAAACATAAGGATATCCCCATTGAGATAGAAGAAATGCTCCCCACTTGAGACGTTGCAATAAACTTAGGCTATTACAAGAAATATTAAAATGAAATTGAACTACTGCATTACTTCTGGAGCACTTAAGATAAGGATTGGACATATTAGTAGCCACCTAGGCATAACTGGTGTATAACCTAAAAACCACAATTTTATAAATTACTCTTTTTGTCAGGAAATGAGCATAATATCTTTATGAAAAAAATCAAATTCAGAAATTATGTTGGGATAATTCATTTGGTATACCTTTAAAAAAATTATAAAATAATGAAAATGCAATAATCGTCCTTATTAAAAAGCTACAAGTAATTTTTCCCCTTAAATTGTCGTACATGGCCTTTTATGATAAATGTAATGATTCAATAAAAAGAGTGGATTAGCATTGGAATCCGCACGAATAAGTGAACGTACTGATTTTTACTTTCTCATATGAGGTACTCATATATAAGGGTATTGTAATCGGGTCGATTTTTCGAAATTGAGTTATTAACATTTCTGAACGTTTTGAGGTCCCCTGAGTCCAAAAAACATGTTTTTGGAAAACCGTCTGTACCTGTGTATGTGTGTATGTGTGTATGTATGTCTGTGGTAGGATTTTCTCAAAAACCAAAAACCACAAACGGTCAAAACTTTGTATTTAGACTTTGTACCATACCAGGACGTAAGAATAAGCTTTTCATTAAAATCGGCCAGGATAAAAGGGTTGTTTACTCTTGTCATTTTTCGGTTTTTTGAATTTTTCTCGAAATTCGCTCCAAGAATTTTTTTTTAAATTTTGAATATTTATTGTACGATTAAATACCTATAAAAAAGTTTCCTAACGATTTTGGCTAATTCTTCTGTGAAGGGCACTTTATACTTGTCAATTTTCGGTTTTTTAAATTTTTTTCGAAATCCACTCCTCGAATTTATTTTAAACTTTGAATATTTATTCTACTATTGAATATGTATAAAAAAGTTTTGTAACGTTTTTGGCTAAATCTTCTGTGAAGGATACTTTATACTTGTCGATTTTTTGTTTTTTGTATTATTCTCGGAATTCGTTCCAAAGAATTCTTTTTGAACTTTGAAAATTTATTGTGCAATTAGATATGTATAAAAAGGTTTGTAACGTTTTCGGCTAAATCTTCTGTGAAGAGCACTTTATACTTGCGGTTTTTCGGTTTTTGAATTTTTCTCAAAATTTGCTACAAGAATTTATTTTAAATTTACCATTGAATTAGTATAAAATAAACTTTTCTATCGTTTTTTGGAAAATCTTTTGTGAAGGCACTTTGTATTATTCTTCAATTTTTTGAATTTTTCCCGAAATTCCCTCCAAGAAATTTTATAAAATTTTGAGTACCTATTCTACATTAGATATAATATAAAAAAAAGTTTTGTAACGTTTTTGGCTAAATCTACTGCGAGGAGTACTTTATAGGTACTTGTCGTTTTTCGGTTTGTTGCTTAAATTAACCCCTATATATGAGAAAGTACTCTGATGAACACATCACGATTTTTTGGGCTGTCTTCATTGATTTTGGCTATTCTGTTCGTAGCTAATTGGTGTAATAAAATTAATGACACTATCGAATTCTACAGAAAAACTACGAAAAGAACATGTAGAACACTTTCAGGAATAATCTTGAATAACCTTTGAAAAATTTAGAAAATAAAAGTAAAATGTTGTAATACATGTCTTACTATGAACGGTGTCTTCAAACATAACTTGTTAATAAACAGCCCATTTCATTGGATAAAAATTTTACACAATTGCTATTAAAAGTTCAAAAAACGTAAAAGTAAGCAAAATCACCAATAAAAAGTGATTTTAAAATTTATTTACATTATACACATATACTTAGAATTATTTGTGAAAGTGATTTATTTCACATTTATTGCTGAATTTCTGCAAATATTTTTTAAAATGAATATTATTGCACACGTGAAATATGGGAACATAAAAAACAATTATAATGAATCACTGAGAATTTTTTGCGCACTTACATTTTTGTGCAACACGTGCATACCATTTAACGCGTTTTATGAAATTGGTATGTTGTCTGAGCTAATCTCGTTTATTTCCAGGAAAAACGGGCTTAATTGTGGTTTTTACCGATTACTTCCTAGATGTTGTTGAGGCACCAAAACACATATTTCACTTGAGAATTTCTTAAAATGTCCAAAATAGACAGAAACTTGGAACAAGACCAAAAATTGCTTAACAACTCGAAATTGCACACATTTACATAACATTATGACATTACAAAGCACAAGGGAATAAATATTTTCACTGATCTCTCCCAGCTCACAAAACCCACATTTCTAATATTCACAGTTGCATCAAAGCCCATCTATCATGGTAACCGGAAAATATTCCCAGGAAAAAAAGTACCGAAAAAAAGAATCCCCGGAAAAAAAGTCCCAGGAAAAAAGTACCAGAAAAAAAAAGTCCCGGAAAAAAGTCCCCGGAAAAAGTACCAAAGAGAATCCCAGAAAAAAATCGCGAGGAAAAAAGTTCCCTGGAAAGTAAAAGTCCCACATAAAAAGCATTAAATATTAAGTACCTATATATCTCCAAGTATATGTTACGTAAATACATTATAATCTTGTAGATTTAAGGGATGGAGCAATAGATTTTCTAATCTAGTGAGGCAAAAACATCTGTCGATTTGGATTAATACCCAGAGTATGAAAGAAACGTTCACAATATAAGATACGTCAAGAAACTTATTGTGTACAAAATTTATAAACGAAGAAAGAGATATTCCTAATTTCTTAGGGGCGACAAGTCATAGCATTAGGGTTAGGGGCCGTCCATAAATCACGTGATGCTCCTAGGGGGGAGGGGGTTACCTTTTTATCACGGTTTATCACGGAGGGGGGGGTGTGGGTGTGTAATCGTATCACGTGATATTCAAAAATTGCCGGTATTTTTTCCAATACTACCTACCAACCTTAAAGGAGAAATTTTGTTTATAATACCTACTGAATTCTCAAATGGACGTCGTTTAAATATTATTGCCTTTAAACTAGACTATTATTAAGTTGTAAAATATAAATACCTATAAGTTCCAAACATTGAAAAGTTTATAAAAATTTTAAAATTTTAAATTTAGTACTATAATTAATTTTTCTCCCCTGTAATATAGAATAATTTCTTTTATCAAACAGAATAAAATTGGTATAATTTATTTTAAATTGGGGGAGGGTGTCAAAAATTATCACGTGATTCTTAGGGGGTTATTACGGCCTATCACGGTTTATTATCACGGTGGGGGGGAGGGGGTTCAAAAAAAGGGAAATTTAGCGTCACGTGATTTATGGACGGCCCCTTTAGTCCTTTATAAAATTATAAGACAATAAAATGTATGTAAGGTATAATATTATAAATATGTATGTATGTTAACATACAATTTAGTGTTTTCATTTATAGTTGTAATAAAATATTTGCCTTGGTTCTGAATTTTATTTGGGGCTTTTACTTTCCGGGGAAGTTTCTCCTTGTGACTTTTTTCTGGGACATTCTTTCTTTGGTACTTTTTTCCTGGGACTTTTTTTCCTACGGAATTTTTTTCCGGGGACTTTTTTTCCGGACACATTTTTCCGGTACATTTTTCCGGGGATTTTTTTCCTAGATTCATCTGCCCCAACATAATTTTACACAATTAGTACAATGAAGTTACTGCCTTATTTCCAACTTTACTGGATCGACTGAAGGCAGAATGGAAAAATTTCAAAGGTGGCGTATACAGATAAGTCTATAACGCCGATTTGTAATATTAACGTTAGCAGTTATCGCTCTATGGTACGGCAGCATTAAATTTGACGCTTTTCTAAAAGTTAATGGTTGGCTTCGTAAAATCAATGTTAGATGTTCGGTGAAACAACGACGACCGTTCATTAACTTAATATGTTTGCTGTTCATGGATCTATGACGAAAACTTATTTTTTTTATTGGTACGCTATTTTGCCTATTTAAAACATGCTTTGGCGTGCGTAAAACGAGCTTTATCGCACCCGCGTGTTTTAAAGTCGCCATGGAAACGTATCAACAACGGCCATCTCAACCAATAACAGAGCGTCTTTGGCCGTAGCGGGACGAGCCTATTGGTCGAACGACGGGCGACGGGCCGTCACGAAGTGTCACGAGTGTCGTTCAAATTAATCATATTGGGTATGCACTTGGTTTTGGTATAAAAAATGGTACAAATAAAAACAAATAGCGTAAAGTATTCGTGGATAACTGCTCTTTCAAACACTTGCTCTATTTCGAGCACTCCGGCTACGCCGTCGTGCTCGAAAACTCGCTCGTGTTTGCAAGAGCTCAATATCCACTCATACTTTAATATACTAATAACGACGAAGGACATTATTTAATAATCCTCAAACATTAACTCAATGAATTTTTACATTATATTGATGGATGAAATATTTAATTCTGATGTTCTGCGTTCACCGTTTAATGGTGGTAGAGGTAGTTCCAAATGAGATGAACCTTCAGTACTAGTTGATATGCGCAAACTTTCAGCAGGACCGTTGAAATATATACGAAGTAAAGTGATGGTAAAAACGTTTGTCGAGCAGTTAAAAACGAGCAACCCCCAGCTGGGGCGGGAAATTTGAATAGGGGACAGAAATCCATGATTAGTCTTGAAAAAAACTATATTTATAATGAATCGCAGAGAAAACGTACCTACAGAAAGACACAAAGGCAACAGGTAAAACGCAAGCCAAACACAAACACGTGAAACCATCAAAATCTAACCTCAAACTATGTGTGTGAGGGTGTGAGGTTAGTTAACGTCTCCTTTTTGATGCAAGGCTAATCTGGACGGGACATACAGTTTGACGTGGGCTCCGAACCACGGTCCTCGAGCACGGTTGTACCCCCTAAGGCCCTCACCCCGGCAACCTCAAACTAAATAATGTTCAAAACAAACACAGAAGAAAGTCTTCTTAGTTTAAGCCTTGCGTCTTTTTGTTTTGTCTCTGAGTTTAACATTTTTAGCACGGAGAGCGTACGATGACGTACGGTTCATCTCATTTGGAACTACCTCTACGTCTATTGGTTCAATGCATGAAGTTACTAGTTTATTACTAGTAAAATTAATTTCTGTAAAGGTAATGGATGAGGACTACATTCAGAAGTGGATAGATACGGTCTAAAGAAGAAGATGTTGTATATGTCTGAAAGATACCCTTATTTCCAGATAAAAAAAATGAAATGTGGTGTTTACAACAACCCCAATTCGACAAAGAGATCAAAGGCAGATCCAACAATACAAATAGAAACCCAAGGTTCCAATATCGCCTATGAACTTCTCGATGGATGCTGACTCCTACACGTCGCCACGTAACGTCGGAAACGACGTTTCGTTACCCAATTCAACGCGACGTACGCCCCACGGACCGTTAAACCGATCGCTTCGATATAAACTGTAAATTTTATTCCGGCCGCTCTCGCGAACAATGATCTAATTATTCGTCGGGTCTGTCGCGTGAGCCCGCGGGATAAGCCGCCCCGAACAAGGGGATTCCCCTCCCGTGAGGAGGAACGGTTATGGCCCTTAAACGTCTCCCCGGGATCGGTATGGCCGCAGAGATAAGCTCCTTGGCCTTTCGCCCGTCGAGCGGATATGTGCTTGCCTCCGCTGTTTTTATTCTTATTTATCTGCTACTTTGGTATTCATGGGACGACCCGGGCGCTTTTTCGGCGGCTGTCTGCGAATTACTGTTACGGCGGCACCGACGAAATGCGAGATGTGCCGTTTCGACCCTTCTGCTCCGAGTTATACGGGGATGGTTTTTCTTGCACTTTTACGTGCGGAACGACTCAATGTTTCACGAGCTTCCCGTTCGCTGATCGACACGATCACTTTTTGCCCACCTCGGGATTATCCGTTCAGCGTGCACGGAGCAGATACGGGATGAGTCGGTTTTTCGGTGCACGAGAACGCTAATGCTAACTGGTTAATGGCTTGCGATATTCGTCGACTTTGCAGCTACCTATAGGACCTCACGATACCGAGACCTGCCGGTGGTATCGTCTCGGTCTCGTTGAAACTAAATTTTTCCACTCTCGTCTCGGTATCGCCGAGACGAGACAGAGGATTACTATCGTCTCGGTCTCGGTTTCGAATTACTCTCGTCATAAGATACACTTCATCATCATCATCATCAGTCAACCATCTCGTGTCCACTGCTGGACGTAGGTCTCCCTCATTCTTCTCCATGCATCTCGGTCTTGTGCTGCCTGTATCCAGTTGCTGTGGCAGCGTTTCAGGTCATCGGTCCATCTTGTTGGTGGGCGGCCTAGGTTTCGGTAGGCTTCTTGTCTCGGCCTCCACTCTAATATACGTTTTGTCCATCTGTTATCCGTCATTCTGGCGACATGTCCTGCCCAATTCCACTTGAGGGTGGTTATCTTCTCTATCGCGTCCAGGACTCCTGTTCGGCGTCGAATTTCTTGGTTTGGAATTCGTTGTCTGAGAGAGATACCCAACATGACGCGTTCCATGGCCCTTTGTGCTACGCGAATTTTGTACACTGTTTTGTTCGTAAGTGTCAAGGTCTCTGCTCCATAGGTAAGAACTGGCAGCACGCACTGATTGAATGCTTTCCTTTTAAGGCTTACTGGGATATCTGATTTGAAAACATAGTTAAGTTTGCCGAAAGCTACCCAGGCCAGTCTAATGCGGCGGTTTAGTTCAATGGTTTGGTTATCTCTTCCAAGGCAAATCTCTTGCAAATACCTAGGTTCTTCTTCAAATAGCTTCTTACAAATACCTAGGACACGAGATTTGCCTTGGAAGATACACTAAGTCCATTTAAAATAACGGTAAAAGGTCGGGAAACGCTGGACTTGACGAGACCACTTGTTGGACTTGAAAATGGGGGTTGGAACTTGCAGCGATGGTTGGAACACCCCTAAAATAAAAAAAACGCCCCTAAATAGGGGTGTTTTTCGACTGTACTGCGGAATTCCCTTACGAAACCTCCCGTGGACATTTGACCTTGCCTAGTCAGTTACTTTTGGTATCTGATATTCAAAATCAGAGTCACATCACGCGAAAAGGGGTGTTACACCCCCCACATGCAAGAAACACCCCTCCCATTGGGTGGGTTTTTGAACAAATTGAAAAAGAAAGTTTTCCCTAACACGATGAGGGAGGAATTAATTCAAAGCGGTTCGGAGAGAGGGATATTTCGACGGTACTACAGATCCCTCACATATATCGTTCGGTAACGGACAATTATATAACATATAACGACGGAACATATAGTTCGGTCGGCGGTACGTTCAAAATCGGACGGTGGCGGTCGGTCTAGATCTAACGGTCGGTAACGTTCACAATTACATGTATCGGTCGGTAGGACGGAAACGGATATCAGACGCAACGGAAAAATACGGATAACCTACGGCTTGTCACAGACAAGTATTGGTTCTGACCTTGGATTAACTCAGGTACAGGACAGCTGGAGGGGGCGGTTGGCTTATCTAAATTTAGTCTGGATGTTTAAGCGATGGTAGAGTGAACACTGCCTTATCGGCCGTCATCTATCCGAGATAGGTTTGATTTCGCGGTTAACTGTATGGTGGGTGGTCTACCCTCACTTCTCGAAAATCGGCTTCGTGACAACGTATACCTTCCGCATGTAATAATATGTATCAATTTGGACAATATACCGAAAAATAATAAATTATAACGAGACCGAGAGTTTTCAAAATTTAGTATCGTCTCGGAGAGACTCTCGGTCAATTGTGTCTCGATATCGGTGTCGGAAATTTTCACTAAACTTCGGCCGACTTCACACATGACAACCTAAACGAACTCTAACAGGAACAACAAGTCCCAAACACCTTACAACATTACAGAACTAACGTCACTTTAACCGACCCGACCGCCTCCTTCAAGCACTTCCCGGCGTTCAGAATCTCATTTTCCACTCTAACCTAATATCCTCAAAGTGCAGTGCAGCGACCTTTAAATGCAATCCAATAAACTAATGTGATTTCCACCATTCCGACCTATTCATAATGCAAGCACTGTTTCCTCCGTCTTTCCATTGCTTTACCGGGACGACCGTCGCAAAATAAATTTCTGTGACGTTTGGGACAAGAAAGTAAAGTTATTAGCTGCTCATGGAATGGCGAAGGGAGACGGAGTATTCGCCATAAGCTCGATTTATCAGAAGTGGGTAAAGTTGTGAAGATTATGTTTATTTGTTATGTTTTGAAATTCACGTCGAATTTTAGTAACATCTCAGATGAGGATGTCTGAAATTTGCCGAGCGGGAAAATAAGGAAATAAGGTTTTTCGAAAGCACCCTGTGTACCTACCAAAAGAGCGCCGACATCGCATGATATCAATCCAGAAGTTATTACGGCTACCTACATCGTTTAATATAATCTCAAACATTTTTAATATCAAACCGCCTAAAGGAAATCGAATATCCCGAAGAGAATGCAAAAGGATATTACTTCTCCGTGACCGAATCTCTGTTCCACTTCTCCCTCTCGACTGTACTTCGAGAAATCTCATTCCGGGCGTGAGGCACGTCCCGCCCTGCGAGCTGGAGAATTTGTCAAAGCGCGATTCTCGAAAGGAGACAAAACAGAAATGAAATTTGCGGCCAGCGGAGAGAATAAAAAGATCTATCGGAAATTGAGGCCTTGATTTCACGCTTCGCGCCTCCTCCGCGATGCCGCGGAATATATATGAGAAAATCAGGAGAGAGTACGGAGGGGGCTTTTAAAACAAAAGGGCTTCTCTCTCGAGATTATTACCGGGAGAGAAATGCAGTCCGACGATAAGTCTGGTTAGGGATCGATTTCGTTGGTTTACGGGACGTGGCTGTATTTAAATTTGGTTCATTGTGCCTTTGTGACAATAGATAGCAGAAAAATTATGTAGGGTAAGTTGCCACCGCAGGTAGGTCTAATAGGTAGTCAATATATTATAGTTGAAACATACAAAATTAATTTTTTATCCAGTTTTGAAAATATTTTGTGTAAGATCAGTTTTGAGTGAACGCTTTTAGATTTTGAGTGAAACGTTTTTGGGCTAATTTTTGTATATTATGAACAAAATTTGATTCTTTCAACATTTATCTACTTATTACTTTCTTATATGAGGTACTCATATATGGGAGAGTATTGTAATCGGGTCGATTTTTCGAAATTGAATTATTAGAATTTCTGAACGTTTTGAGGTCTCTTGAGTCCAAAAAACATGTTTTTGGAAAACCGTCTGTATGTATGCATGTGTGTGTGTGTGTGTGTGTGTGTGTGTGTATGTATGTATGTCTATGGTAGGATTTTCTCAAAAACTAAAAACCACAAACGGTCAAAACTATGTATTTAGATTTTGTACCATACCAGGACGTGAAAATGAGCTTTTCATTAAAATAGGCCAGGATAGAAGGGTAGCTTACTCTTGTCATTTTTCGATTTTTTGAATTTTTTTCGAAATCCACTCCACGTTTTTTTTTAACTTTAAATATTTATTGTACTATTAAATATGTATAAAAAGTTTTCTATTTTTAGAAGTTAAGAATCTAAGATTTAATCTTATAAAGAAAGAATCTAATTAAGATTTTAGAAGTTAGATTAAATGTGCGAATTTTGGAAATACATTTCCAAAATATTTGTACTTTGTTCAAAACTAAAATAATTTCAATTTTATCTTCAAGCATATTGACACTTACTGTTATTTTTAACGTAAATTAAAAATAATTTAATTATTAGTTTGGAAAAGTAACAAAACTCAAATTTCAAGTAGGCAATTACGTGCTGCATAATTCTGAAAAATGTTTTGTGCATAACAAGTTTCAATATTATCAAAAATGGAGGCACTTACAAATTTTTAATTTCCACTTATCACTAGGTATATATCGCTGATAAATTTCGATATCGGAATATTTATTTGTAATCTCACGTCCACCTGAGGAGATTCGACTGATACAAGTGAGTCACATTAGTCAGCAGCAAGGTGACTTCAGGTAAATCCAGTTAGTGAAAGTGACAAGTTATGTTCTTTCGACAGATTTATTTCAAAAATTTTAATTCTTGTAATTTGAGTTTTCGAAGGTGCAAAACTTCTAAACTCAAACATTTTTTCAGTAAATTAGCCATTAAAAGTTTCTGTGTTGGTACAACGACAATACGACAGTTCTAACACAATTCCATAATTCTGGAGTAACCAACGACTACCGATACGTTTCAGACGTCACGTCCCAAACGAGAGCTTTACATGCTCATCACATCTCCGGAGCAATAATTCCTCTCTCCCTTACATTACCACTTCGAGTCACCCTCGAAACCACTAAAAATATCGAATGATCCATTTATTAACCGCCTCTTTATAAATTCAGGCGACGTGTGAAAATTTTCCACCTCCCACGCCACTCGTAAATTTTTAATTGCGCCATAAAGCCTATCAAGTTGGAGAGAACCGGCGTGACATAATAAAATTCCACTTATTCCATAAAAATTCTATCGCACGTCTCTCTCTAATAAACTTAGTAATTTCTCCCCGGCATTCCGCACTGGATTTACGGGAGTTACGTGTGAAGTGTTGCGAAACAGTTCGCTCCTCTCTCTCTCTCTCCCACTTCCCCTCTCGCTTTTCCCACCTGGGTTTATGGTATTGCGACGCTCATCCGAGCCTAGCCGTAAATCAACTGTTTTCCCTCAACTTTATATATATATTTTGATGGTTTAGCGCTTTAGGCGCGAGGAAAAAATGAATTATAGACTCGCAGAATATATGGGAGATTCAACGACGCGAACAATATTTGGTAGAATTCTAACCTCAAAGTGCGACAGGGTACAAAACACCCCACCGAGTCTAACATTCATGGAAACAGTTGTAAACAGTGTTCCCTCCGATTCTCGGGATACAAACAGGAGATATTAATGTAAATCAGTTGGTTATGCCAAAACAACTAGATATTTGTTTATGTACTTTTAGGCTATTGACTATGTCGAGAAATAACAGGGGTAAAAGGAACTAACGCGTGCAAGGTATTTTATATTTTTATACAGTCAATTGACCTTTAAAGAAATAAAATCCAAAAGTACTACTAAATTTAGCAATGCATTTTTGAGAACGGGGTAGGTTTGTTCACATTTCGATTTTTCGGCTATAGCGCAAAAACTATGCGTTTTTCCAAGATATGTGTCATTAGATTTCTTATAGAGAATAGAATTTCCTATAAAAATAATATATTTTGAAGTCCAAAAAAATTTTTTAAATGAAATAAATTCAAAAAACAAAATTAAAAAAATGGAAAAATTTCATTTTCTTGAATTTTTTGATATAACTTTTTTCTCAGTGAATTTAGATAGAAGCACTACTTCACAAAAGGAAAGCTTATTAAATTCTCTTTAAAACGGTGGCTTATAAGATTTTATATATGTTTAATATTGACTGAGATATAAACGTTTGAATTCAGCCATTTTTTCTTTATTTTTTTACTTAAACGTATTATTTCATAATTGTACCTGAAAAAAAAAAGATTTTTATTCAATACATAACTTATGTACGAATAATTTAATATAAAAGATAATCTCATTTATTCATATTTAACGTCAGTTTACGTACACGTAGAAATAAATATTTAATTCATCTTTAAAGCAATAATTTTATAGCAATTTTATATAAGCAATAAATTTGTTTTAAATGTACTGCCTTTAATTATGTTTACCGGAAATCCACCAGTTGGCAGAATCTACCTCGTTAGGAAGTTTCCAGAAGCGACACATTTCGACGTGTATTTATCTTTATGGCTGGTTGTTTGGTTACTATATGTTTTTCCCTCACATTTCGGAGGTTGGGTCACTATACTTCTAGAATTGGCGTAGTACTGTTGAGTTTTAGAGTAAATTCGAAAATTCGAAATTCCTATTTAGTAGAGGGGCGAAAAAAAGGTCGTCTTTCTTTAGGTAGATGTATTTAAAAATTTCAATTTTTCATTGTGTACTAAATTATATACAGAAACTTGCAAAATAAATGCAATCATTTCGTAAAATAAAATTTACATTTTGCAATAATGTAGACCGAAAATTATTATAAATAAAAACTTAATATTTGTAGATTATTATTGCAATTGTAAACCTCCAACCATTTAAATTAAATATGTAGAATATGTTCTAGTAGAATAATATCCAATATTATTAATAAATATGTTCATAAAGTTATTATTGTATAAAAATCATTTTTTTCAGGTAAAAATATAAAACAATACGCTTTTTAAATAAAAAGTACAAAATCTTTATATCTCAGTCAATATTCGACATATAAAGTCTTACAAGCCACCATTTTAAAGAGAATTTCATAAGCTTTCTTTTTTTATGAAAGAATGCTATAGCTAAATTCACTCAAAAAAGTTATAGCCAAAAATTAAAAAAAATGAAATTTTTCCATATTTTTAACTTTGTGTTTTGAATTTATTTCATTAAAAAAAATTTTTTTTGTACTTCAAGAAATATCATTTTCATAGGAAATTTAATTATCTACAAGAAATCTTACGGCACATATCTTCGAAAAATGCATAGTTTGTACGATATAGCCGAAAAATCGAAAAGTGGACAAACCTACCCCGTTCTCCAAAACGCATTGCTAAATTTAGTAAGACTTTTGGATTTTATTTCTTTAGAGGACAATTGAATGCACCTTACTAAAAATGTCAATATTGAAGTAGGTTGTCATAACCTCACTTTTTTAATAAAAATTGAACTGCTCCAATCAGTTACTAGTGTCTTGAAAAAGACAGCTTAACTCTATTAATTAGGCGTTAGATGAGTGAGACTAAAGAATATAAAAATCTAAATGCGAGGACCTCTGTGAAAACAAACTTGACAACTCTTAACTCTTCCAATAGTCTTGGAACAATTTGACTTTTGAAAATGACATTTATTTGTAAGGTGCATTCACAAACACTATCCACAGCTTACTATGAGGTGAAATTAAAAAAAAACACTATATATTTTTCAAAAAGAAGTTCACAACTCAATAATGATCAATTCGAGATACTTTTTGTTCCTAAAATCCAACCCTGTACCTTCAGAAACCACCCTCACCTTTCTCGGAGTTTTATTGGAGGGTGTTAAAAGTTAATTAGATTTACCTGGGTATAAAGGTAAAGGTATAAAGGTGAGTGAAGTACAGAGATACTTTTAATTACCAATTATGGCAAGTGTTAATAACTCCCGCAACCGCACTTAAAATCGTTATGAAAGACACGAAATCACACAGCAGTTGTATCGCGTGAAACAATAATCACGTTCCCTTGGTTATAAAAATTAATGATATTAAATAGTAATATCATAAAAATATTAATAAATCATAATATTGAAATAATTACAAATATTTCATAAGTTTTCAACACCGTCACAACAGATTTCCAAAAAAACTTTACCTAGCCAAAGTTAAAGTAGAGCTCTTTAAAGCTCTTCAAATCTCTTCTGGAAGCTAATAAACTCTGTTACATAACTGCGCTCAAGCCGATGTTCGGGGAAAGTCGACGAGGCTTTAAAACGGGTGGAGGGGGGTGGCCCGAGCGACGCTACACCTACTCTCCTACCCCCTTGATAGCCCTAAGGGTGTAAAATTCGCCGGTTCCCCCCAGGGACCGCCTTCGAATATTCCCCTATTGATATTCATCGTCGGACGGAGGAGAAAAAAAGTTTCCTAACGAAATCAAGACACGAATCGTGTACTAATTACGTCCATCTTATTGAATTACGTCCCGGCTCCCGGAGATCCGATCACGGAACTTTTTCCCCCCCCGTCTTTAATCCCTTTTTGTACCACTTTGCTGCCCTATAACTCCGGAGAATGTCTGATTAAAATATATCGTCCCGATGGACAAACTAGTCGACGACTTTACGACTACAAAGAACAAGACTTTTTTTCTCTCATTCGGCGCTGTCGCTATCGGGGGGCGATGATGAAACTTTCCCGCTTCTCGGATACTTTCCTCGTGCTCTCCTTTCTCTCTCGTAACGAAGATAAATGATGGGAGAGCATTGTGCGGTCCTCTCGAATCGACGGGAAATTTTGTAATGGGAGGCGTTGGGAAAAAAATGATGGATTGGGAATTTATCAACGCTCGAGAGTACAATACGTGTCTTTGCAACGTTAGTCGAGTTTTTGGTAATTTGTATATCCTCTCGGGGTGAGTATACACGAAATTTATGGGAGAGGGATGTTTCCAGTTTCCTCCGAATTTGTCCGAAAAACTTTCTGATAAAAATGCTCTCACCGAAGTTATCGAGTGGAAGATACGGCCTCGGTTGAATTATTATACAACAACAAGCGTCACCGTAATCGACTGAGCTGAAAACTACCGACCTGATATTGAAAACTACGCAGAACATGAAACTTTCTATCAGTTTCGATGATAAAGATGACTGTAGTGCGAAAAAGATATCTTTTATCACAACAGACAAATTGACAAAAATATTAAAGGCATCACAAGAAAAAGTGAAATTACTATTTCCCATTTATGCGTGACATATAATTGAACTAGTAGGAAAGCAGATACTAAGCGACCGAAGGTTGTTCAGCTTCTCTTAATTTAACCAAAGGAAAGCACCAAGTCTTAACCAACTGCTTTATTAAAGATGAGCGACCAGTTTCGGCTTCATAGAAGCCATCCTCAGGCTCGCACTACATGAATGAGGAGCATTAGAAAACAGAAGGTAAGTACCTTAAAAAGCAATACTCACAACAAGTTGTTTTTGTTTTTAGGGCTCCTGTTGTTCGAAATGTGCGGCGTCACACATACAAATCAAATACGTTGACATACACAGTTAAAATAAATAAAAATTAGAAATTAACGTTGGGAAGTAACTACTAACGTATTCGATCTTCAAGGATTAAGTTTTGCCCCCCTTGACATTGTAGAAAGATCTCGAACGTCGGAACGGCCAAGGTGGGGGGGGGGGGGTAGTTGAAGAAGACCTGCGCAAATTTAAAGTTGGCGGGCGTAGGTAAAAAAAAAACACAGAAACAAGCTTATTCACAGGTTAAATAGATAGGACAACAGGAGCCCTAAAAACAAAAACAACTTGTTGTTAGTATTGTTTTTTAAGGTACTTACCTTCTGTTTTCTAATGCTCCTCATTCATGTAGTGCGAGCCTGAGGATGGCTTCTATGAAGCCGAAACCGGTCGCTCATCTTTAATAAAGCAGTTGGTTAAGACTTGGTGTTTTTCTTTAGTTAGGTATACTAAGCACATATTGTGCAATTTTGCAAATACTAACTATGGAAGTCTCTAAACGTTGGAGTACACAAAAGTATAATTAAAACATTACATCACCATGGTTTAAAACAGAAGGATTAAAAATATTATTATGGAATATGATAAACAACCATAAGAGATAGCAGGATACTACGGCATCCAAGATGGCTAACCTCCAATTTTTATCTCAAAATATTAAAACAATCTCAAAAACTTAAAAACTCGATGAAAAATAAATTTTTTAAGACTCCCAAGTGCCTTATCTCGATTAAAAAAATTTGACTGAATTTAAGTAATTGAAGAATATTACATCTTTAATGTCGAAACCGCAAGTCAGAAGATTTATAGAAAATAGTTTCAGAAATGATAAATAGTCACAATTCTAAAATTTTCTGGATTCTATAGATTCCGGAAATGCTATAATTCTTTCAAGAAACACCAGAGAAAGGTAATAAAATGTAGAATAAATTATAAGACAGTATGGTAAGTTATGAAAATTTCAGTCTTCGATCATTGTCCAACTAAAGAATGACAAAAATCTGAAAATCTAGATTTTGAAGTAATGAAACCACATAATCTAGAATCTGGTGTTTCAGTGAAGATCCTCAAGGATTCTGAAAAGTTAACTGTTTGAAATTGATTGAAACAAGGTTTCTAAAATATTGGAAATTAGTAATATCGAGAATTCTAAGGTAGTTTACTATTTTAAACATGACATTTTGCATAGAGACTTTTTATCAAAAATTTTAGTTTTAATACGAGAAATATTGCGATAAGAGTTAGTGAAAATTGTATTTTCACATGATATAAAATGATGCTAGTGGAGAAAAGTCTGAAAAATATGCAGTACTAACCGAAAAGTCAATTTTGGCACATTTAACACTTACATAAAACCACTTTTGATCATCTTTAATGGCTTTGGATAATATTTTTTTTTCTATTTCCTTAATATGTCTTAACATACCTGCACATCACGGAAAAAACTTTAAATGCTTCATAAAGTGTATTAGTTCAGGCAATAGAAGATTAAAAATGCCAAAAGCGAAACATAGTAGCTAAATTTGTATCTTTTAGAAACCTATTAACCAAGGTTAATAGATTTCATTTCTTGGGAATCACAGGTTAAAAGCGAAAAATACACAGAAATGGTTTTTGGTATTTTTCCCTTTAAACATTTAGATTTTTTTCAATAATCGGTTTAAAAATTACAAAAAGGAAATATTTAACAATTTTGAATCATATAAATGTGCACTTTAATTGTTGAATTAACCTTGATAATGAAATTAAAAATTTTATGTTTAAATTCAGTGCAATAAACTGATTTTAATAATTTTATCCGACACATGCCAGTTATGATTGTCATTATTAATGTCATTTTAGACAAGTAAACTATCAAATAACACACTAGTGTGTTATAATCCATTACTCTCTAGTGAGTTATCCTCATATTTAAAGTAGTATTCTATTTATTTACTATTATTACAAGCAGAATTCACATTGATATTGAAATTTAAAAAAAAAACGCTAACTATTTCTTCGAATTTGAAGTAATTGTCTGAATTTAATTAATTTGGTTTATAATTAATTATACTTTAACCAAAATGTAAAAAAGTCACTGTCAAGTCATTCTGACTTTTCTAGGGTACTGAGACGAAAGTAGCTTTGATTTGATCACAAAACTTATTAATTATTATCTCATAAAAAAAAACAGATTTCTTCCAATTGTTGGATAAAACATTGTATGCCACTAGCGTGTTATGTTTCCTAAGTGACTTGAGAATTTATACCACTCGGCCTGAAATCTTCTCGCGTGACTTATTTTCAACATAACACACTAGTACCATAAATAACTATTAATCCACGTACTCATTTAACTTTTTTCAATAACTCGTCTACTACTTTACAATAAAATCCCTTGACGATTTCAATCAACGAGTAATTAATAGTAGATCAAAATTCGTTTGATTAAAGTTGATTGGTTTGATATTCATGGTTGATTAAATTAATTTTGTTATGTATAATAGACAAAGTGTGATATTATCTAATATTCAACTCATTTCATAATTCTACTTATTTATAATTAACTGTCGTTTTCGTTCCGAAAAAAGTAAATTGGATGAGTGAGTAATGAGTAAGCAAGTAGGATTAATCTTAATGGTCGTAATGAAACTTTATAGTCTAGAATTAATACGATAAGTGATTAATTGTAGAAATCATCTTGTCGAAAATTTAATATTGTTTCGTTGCAACGCACGATATAAAAATTCTACCATTTCCATTACAAACAACCCGAGTAATGACACTCTAAACACCTTTTCACCGAAGCTAACTGCGACTCGTTATTTTTTAAAATCACAATCTCCTAAAACCCTCCCATTTTTAATCTCGCCATTCGACATTACCTCCTACGATTTCCAGCAGCCCCCCCCCCCCCCCATGAATAATTAACAAGCCCTCAATTAGCATTTCTCGGTGCAAAGCGACTCCTAAATAAACATTAATTTTTGCTGATACAAACGCGACGACGACCCTTCGTTCCGTAATTCCAAAGGCGATAAAAATCGGCGTCAACGGACGTTCTCCACTTTTAATTACGTGCGGTTCGTACTTACCCCGCGGAATTTCGAAAAGAGGGCGCCTCCACGTAACGGTCACGTACTTACCCTGGAAAATAAACAAAAGCGTTCAGTTGTAATAATGTTTGCCCTATGCGAGGCGGAGGTAAATATGAAAATGGGAAGCGAGAGGTACGCGAGTGCAAATGGAACAAACTGGAATCGCTACTCAGAGGGAAAAGACAATAATAGAACGCGATAATAATAAGAATTTGGCGAAATTTATTTTCGATCTCTAGAAGAGGGGAATTACTGGTGCTGACTGCTGCCGCCGTCGTCGCTGACGACGGAGTGGAAACAGTGCAATCAGAACGCGCGTAGCGTCCCCTTCCATCGCGAGCCGATTGCCAAATCGAGCTTTCACTCGGACGCTGTCGTGTAAAAGAGATAGATGCGTCGCAAAGGCAACCGTCAAGGTCGATCTCTGTCTATTGTTGTCGCTCTCAGTCTAGCTCGCACGCATGGGTATGGCGTAACGTTACAATGTTTCGTGAATCGGCCGGTAGCTGGCACATCGATTTATAAGACGTGTATCACGTCAAACATAAAACCTTTACAAGTGGTGGAATGTACAAAATTTTATGAATATGTACAGAATTTTATCTACCGGGAAAACAATTGGCGTTGCGTAGAAAAAATTGTGAGGGCAAGGTTTCGACTATGGGGGTAAACGGGGTAATTGTGTAAGGTGACCTAAATCACAACAATATCATAGACAGTAAGTATACCACCCTACATCGTCAAAAAACAAGCAAATAAAATGTACGAGCATGTTTCTAAAACTTTTGTTCTACTAGTTATCATCCGGATTTTTAATATTCCGAATTTTCTCTTTTGGTCAGTAGACTACGGTGCGCTAATCCTTATTAAAACGTCAATTACGATAACTACCGTGTGCGCAACTAGACGTTAAAACTGAAGCACCTAAATGATATTCTGTCCACGGTGCGCAACTTACCCACGCTCCCAAGAAACACAAAGTGTCTCTAATTTGTAGAACGTTATACCGAGGACAATTCGCTAGTGAAATGCGATCAAATTTAACTTCGAGTTTTACATTTCGAATGAAATTCCCTACCCGTAGTGCGACAACTATACAGAGTCAGTGGCCTCGACGGGATCGACCTACTAAATCTCCCAGCGCACAATAACATTCTTCAATGCAGTTTCCAGGCCATTGTGTAAAAAAAAAATGTCACAAGCTAGCCGAAGAATGATTTATCAATATGTTTTCTCCGGGAAAAACTCCCGCAGGAAGTGTCCCTCGGCGGAGATTGATGACGTTTTAATTCGCATCTTCGCGTACAGCGATAGCCGATAGGTTAACAATGTACCTCGCGAAATGAATTTTTAAACGAGCCACGATTACGCGACTGCCTAATCTGCGAAGCCATTAGGACGGCCCGTGAATTATTAATCGCCGGCCCCGGACAATAAAGTTATTACGCCCCTCTCCCTCGGATGAAACGAACTTAACCCTGCGAGTACGTTTCAATTGCCGGGCGAGATGCGCCCACATAACCGAAACTATGGAGATAACGTGGGAGTGGACCCGCATGAAAACTAAATGTAATCGTTTCCAGCGTCTCGAGCCGAGATTAATCTTCCGACGACCGGGAGGGTGTAGTAGGTAGGGGAGACTGGGTACGGTTGTAACGGGGTACGGTTGTAACAACTCAAATATTACCGAAACTATACACGGTAGGTGCAAGGGACAAAAGTGTTGTACGCAGGCAGCAAGTCCCGCCATGACTCCAGTGTTGCTTCGTCTGTCTTGCTGTAAGTGCGTTTGCAAGGAGGACTATTGTCTATTGGCACCCAAAAGTAAGTATTTTTGGCGAGTTTATTTATGATATAGCTTAAATATTAATATTATTATTGTATTTCAAAATATATTTACGCAATCGTCCTATTTTAGAGGTTATAATACGCTAATTCGTTTTTGTATAGGTTGTGTTATCTCATTACTATGACAGCCGTATTACCAAAAAGGGGGGGTGGGGACGGTTGTAACGATTTTGCATGGGGACGGTTGTAACAGTAATTTTATATTTTTTATTGCAGATGCCTAGGAAACGTATACGAAAGACTACGAGAGGTGAAACTGATATGCTGTCGTATGCTGACGCCTACGAGGAAGTCAAATTAAGGACTTCATTAAGACTAGCTGCTGTACAGTACGACGTTAATTATGTCTCTCTTATGAGATATAAGCAAAAGAGGGATGCCGCGAATGAAGATGACCATGAACTTGTACAAAATGTTAGCATGGGATATGCAAACGAAACATTTATTGATAGTCAAATTCCTACACCACTTGAAATCGCCGAGCTCCAAACAACAAAAACGCCGCTTAGACCAACACTTCCAGAAGTTAACCAAGAGTCGCAAGCCTACATCCAATCTAGAACCAGGCATCTCTTCTCGCGATGTTGTTTCGCGTCAGCAACCAGAAACTCTTCCGTCTACAAGCAGTCTAATTATGAAACTAGTCGAGTGATACACTCCAAACAACGAATATTATTTCTGTTGACTTGTTTTGGTTCAGTTTTAACAATTTTCTACTTAAACATGCCTTAAATATTTTTAATATGTTTTAAGTACATTTCAGTATTTTTCAGTAATAAAACTCGTTTTAAATGCCTGATTTATGCATTATTTTTGAGTGTTACAACCGTCCCCCATTGGTGTTACAACCGCCCCTGCTATGGGGACGGTTGTAACAATCGCACACACTCATTAAAATTACATATTCCTGCCAAACTGTTATAACTGAGCTATGGCTTTCGACATTATTTTAAAGATAAATGATTTAGCTTTCATCAAAAATGCTTTAATCGCTGCTTATAGCTGTAATAGCTATGCTGTGGACATTTCAAGGAAAATTGTTACAACCGTACCCAGTCTCCCCTACTTTATAAATTTCGCCGGCCGCTATGCGGACGACCCCAAAACGGGGAATGAGCGAAATTCCTACCAAAGAGGTCCTACCAAAGAATCCACTACGTTACACGACGATGAAGAAATCCTAGATTTAGTATAATCGGAGCACACGAATGGCGGACAGATGCATGAATTGCGGACAAGTGCCCTAGGGGTCCGTTAATCACTGCATGAATTGCGGACAAGGGTCGGTCAGGAAAAATGAAAAAATGAAAAGGTTAAGATTTTTAATCTGAAATGACGTACTTTTTTCCATGGCACTTTTTCCAGGACTGACAGAAAAGACAATATTGTACTTAACTGGCGTGTTTAAAAAGTACTGCTTTAAAAACCAGTTTGTCAAGTCAGTTTTATATAAATAAATTATATTAATAAAAATCTAAAAAGTTTATACAAAAAATTCAAATGTGTAGATCAACCCTAAACAACTACTACCCTGGCAATATACCTCGACGGTTATTCAATTACATTTTCATTGAATGGAATTGAATTACAAATTATAAAGGAGAATACGTAAGAGATATAATTAACGGAGGTGCGGTGTGTTGCGTACAACTCAGAGTACCACTAGAACTAGATAACACTAGACAGTCAGCACACCACCACCACTTAACTGAATTAATGTCGAAATGAAAGTAATGATTTGTGACACGAAATACCTGACTACGTCCCTAGAGATGTTTTTCTAAACGATTACATTTCTGAGGAGAATGGTTGCGGCGGTTAAGCGGATTAGAATTGCCCTGTCCGCAATTCGTGCGCTACCTGCTCTCAACCCATCGGTTGTCCGCAGTTCATGATCACCCAGTGTAATATTCGTGTCCATCGCAATCGGAATAAAAACTCGTTCTCCACTAAGTTGGATCTCATCATTACGGCGCTGACAGAGCGATTTACATGTAAATTAGGAACAACTTCCGACCAGAGCTGCCTCAGCATTTATTAACCTACAGTTGTTGCTAACGACATACGATACAATGAAATCTTACAGCCACACCAACTCCAAGTACGAGATTATAATATCTACAGCTATAATGATACAAGCCCATCTACAAACTCCAGCAACTGTAATATCTGACGCTAGGCTTCGTCAAGTTTTAACAACCCACAGTTGATAAGTAGACTGAATCTACAGTTGTAATTGTGCAAGCAGGACAGCAGCTTTCACCGACCATGGTAGCTCCTAGATGGCACAACCAGTAATTCGGATATTTTTCGAGACCAAGACGAGACCAGATATAGGTGAGAGCAAGACGAGACGACATACAATTTTTATAGATAAGCCAATATACCAACCAACTGAAGCCATAGATACAAGAAGTTTTTAATACGTCCATATGCGGACGTATAAAGAGGAATTTTATTGGTCAACAAACATCCAGACTTCAATCAGACGTCTTAAAGACGTCCAAAACAAGACATCTTAAAGACGTTCAAAACAAGACATCTTAAGAACGTCTCTTTTAGGTCTTCAGACGTCCAGACCGCAATAAGATCTTTACAAGACGTATTTAAGACGTCGTGTGCTGTCTGGAGTTGAATACAATGTTTAAAAATAGTTCTTGGGTGTTAATATAGATATTGTAATCTTATAGAACGTCACAATTATAAGGAACTTTAAGTTCCTTATTTATTAAGATTAATATAACTCGACCCGGCCTTCTCATAAGGAAGTTAATTTGTTAACTGGCCAAAATGGGTGATGGGCGCGGAACAAAGGGGGAAGCAAATATGACTGTGGTTAACAAATTGTGGTAGGCAACAAAACAGTTGTCCATAGGCGTATCAACAATAAGGGTCGAAAAAAGCAAAATTGAGGAACTAAGAAGTATTGTTTCTATTCATCACGCAACAAAATTAATTTGGTCCAAATGCGTCTTATGCGACCTGAAATTTGAATTTGAATCCTGAAATTGAAATTTACAACATTGTTAACATTTCTATAAAAAAAATAGTTGGAATTTAATCAAAAAATCTGAAATAACTCCCATCCATTTTATACATTCTCGCCTATTAATATAGATATAATTATCTGAACTGAAAAATTGAAGTTCCCTTTAATAAAACTGTCGTGATCGACTTTAGCTGTCACGCCTTCTAATTGGTTGCTCTTTAAGGCATTTTTCCTTCTACACACTCAAAATCACTTGAAATGTTTAAAATATTTAGAGTAGATATAGGCAGATGTTATTTTATTAGTTTCAATTATTTCATTAGAATTTTATTAAGCCCCAGAACGGAAATCTAATAACGTATTTAGTAAAATTCATTGATTTCCTATTCTTCGAAGAACTTCTTCGGTTTCCATAACTAATGTTATCCAGTAAAGTACACTACTCGTTCATAGTATTTTAAGAAAAATTTAAAACGCTTAGAATGTGCTCGTATCTTCCCAATATATTATTATGGAAATAAACGGGTCTATGCCATATATTTTAAATTAAACGAAATATATCTAAATTCATAGGGACGAACCCTCAGAAAAATTTTATAATCATAAAAAAATCGTGTAATAGGCCCAGTACCAGGTATTTCAGGTATAAAAAGCAGTAAAGGTGCGAGGACCAGCGAAACGACCGTTCATAGTGACGTCACTCCGCATATAAACACGGGTCCGTTCTGCAGTCCACAAATAGATTTTTCGAGTATTTTGGACTTTATTGTTGTTTCCGCTGGAGTTTAGGAGTTAAATTGCGACCAAATCTAGTAATTTGTATTACTCGCGTCGTAAAATAGTGTTTTCACTACACTGTTTATATGCGGTGTGACGTCAGACGGCGTTTTGGCGCCAATTCCTAGCGTCTGAATTTCAAATGAATTTTTTTGCTGGAATGTTTTTAATTTTTATTTTTTAATATTAACCTAAGATTAATAGGCATATAATCTCTCATTTAGCTAGTTTTCAAAAAATAATGTGAAAATACCTAATTGCCTCTGCTTAAAACTCTCAATTAATTCTTGCTAAAAAAATGTATCTACTGAACAACTTAAATTCCTTTTTTGATATTCTGGCGTTACCTTTTCATCCCCTGACCACTGCTGCGTCGTCCCCAACCCCTTCGGTTCAGTGACCTCTATTTTTACGTCGCTAAGCACCCCTAAGGCACTTTTATCGCGACCCGAGGAGGCCTTCCCTCATGCTTCTCGAGGTTCAATTAGAGAAAAACTATTTGTTTCCAGTTTTATCGCCGATGCCTTTTCGTCCTGCTCCAGAAGCGGAACACAATGGAAATTTATTCACAGGATTTGGCTTTCGCAGTTCTTCTGGGCGGAAAACAATGTTGCGAAACGCGATCGGATCGTCGCAGGAACTATCCCAGATCCAGATGTAATTTAACGCCGGAAACTATGGGATAAGGGGGAGAAGTTAGGTTTTCATTGATTCGGCTATCAGATAGAGCGGCCCAGGAACATAATTAGAGCACAATCGGCCCGAGGATCCGGCGGGGGCGATCCTCGAAGGAAATCCAATCGACTCGAGGAAATAAAATAGACCATAATGGTATTAGTATCAACTCTCGAATAGAATCGTAAAAGATACAGACGAATAGGTTTGATAGTGCCAAAAGTACCAAATAATTTTCTGGAGTTAATTGATTTTTTTGATAATTTTAGACAAGCGCAATGAAAAAGTGTAAACAAATTAGGAAAAGTCGTCTGAAGTCGTTTCAAATATATTGAAAAGAGAACACAAGGCAAATTTTTAGGGAGTTTGGCGAAATTTACAGGAACAAATTATATATGCTTGATAATAAAATTAGTAAAATTAACATTTTTGAATTCAACTTATGAAAAAAAAAATACCAGATTATTATTCTCAAAATACTGTCTGTTTTCCAAACAACTTCTATTTTGAAATATTTTCAAAATTTCCTAAACTATTTGCCAAATTGTCATTTTGACATTTACCATTTTTTTTAAAAAAAAATCCAATTATGTTCAATCCGCCACCTCCACATTCGAACTCTTTCTGATCGTTAACATTTGGACTCACCTAAATTTTTGAAGTTTTCAAAAAACTGTTCCAAAACACAATTTCCGAAAACTTTAATATTCGAGATGCAATATCTCTGAAACTATAAGATCTGATGGGTTGGATCCTTGTGACTCTTTTAAAGTAGCTTTGCGTATGTGGTGTGCAAAATTGTATATAAATCGGATTTTCATTAAATTTTCACCTTTTTTAAAGTTAGTTATCCACGGGATTTTGAAAATGTCTTAAAGCTCTTGATAACTTTACAAATCTAAGATATCACGTACCAAAATTTTTCCTGCCCTTGAATGAAAATTAAGTAAATCTTAATGAAATATGAGTTTTCATAATTTTCTTAACTTTTTTAGGTTAGTCATTAGCCAGAATTTACAAGCTTCATAAATCAGATGGCCATATCTCAGAAACTTTGATACTTCGCGAATTAATATGTCGTTCTTCTGTAAGTGAAACTTTGAGTAAATGCTGTGCTAAATTTAACCGAAGTTGAAATTTCAATAATATTTTTACAATATTTAAAGCGAGTTGTTAACAAGAACATGAACTCCTCATGATGCAGATCATAATTTCAAACTTAAAATTGTACAAAATGAAACTTTTTCAAAAACAAGATACAAAATGAAAATGCTACATTTGCATTCAGAGCTTCACTATAGTAGTTATTTACATAAAAGTCAGGAAAATCTCATATCACTGGAGAGGAGTTAAATAGCAATATGAAGCACTTTGTGTTTCGTATAAAAATTTTCCGGAATCGTAAAAAAGAGGAAATTAACAAATTTTTGAATTTTTTTTACAAATCCCACAAAAATCATGTTTGTCAATTTTGTTGGCAACTATAGTTACAAAGTAAACAACATAAAAAAATGTAATTTGGCGTCTTCTAAAGTCTTCACAGTACTAGTTTGGAAAATTCAATTTTCCTACGCGTAAATAAGCAGGGAAATGCTTCCATGGCGATTTCCGGAAAATTAATTTAACGTTTCTTAAAATTGGTTGTTAATGCGATGTTGAACACCCATGACATAGACTGTCATATCTTTGCCACTCTAAGACATTACGAATTGTAATTTTTGCAGTTATTTAGTGAAACTTCAAATAGTTATTGTGCTAAATTCTACCGAAATTGGAGTTTCGATAACTTTTTAACCACTTTTAAAGAGAGTTGTAAGCGGAAATATAAAATGAATTTTTGCAAGTCTCTTAGTTAAATTTTAAATCACCACCATGTTGCATTTTGCCAAAATTGGAGTTTTACTAAATATTTTACCACTTTTTACAGTTTGTTGTTAACGCGAAGTTCGAACACATCATGAAAGAGATTATCATATCTTTGAAACTTTAAGACACTACTACACTACACCAAGATACTACACTACAACGTCACTTAGTGAACCTTTAAGTAACTAGTGTGTTAAATTTGAATTTCAATAAATTTTTTACTAGTTTTTAAAACTAAAGTTTGAAAATACCGTGAGAGAAGTTTTTAAAACCGCATTCAATGAGCTGAAGCTTTCCAAATTGCAGTCTAAAGATAACAAAACACTACAAATTGCGACTTCACAACACGAGAGTCCGATTCGCTTGGTCTGCCGGTTATGGAATGGTATCGTAAACTGAAACTTATTTTTTAAAGTGAGAATCTATTTTCTATCTTTAACACCATTCGATCTTCCCACTCGCGTCCCATTATCCGGCGTCGCCGTAGCGAGACGACAACGCCCGGTAATTCGACGTCGAGCGTCGCGACGCCGCTGCTATCGGCCGACGAGCTTTTGTCGTAGTCGCAGTTGTAACTCCGGCCCATTGGAAACCAACCGACGTCGGTCACAATGGACAACAAACACTTTGCGAGATAACGTTCGCCGTGTTCGGTGGGGATACCTTACGTGTCCTTACAATGCGAGAGATGAGAGGACAAAGGGGTACGATTGTCTGGTGGGAATCCGACGCCTACGGTAATTAAATACAGATGAACAGTACCTATTTTCTGATACGAAATCTCAAATGCCAAATAGGGATGATATTTGCCATTATTGCTCGATTGTCCCTCACAAAGTACACTTTACCATTAACGAAATCCAAGCAGATAATTCAGGAGTTTCCTAGCTTATAGACAAATTGCTCCTAATTTTCGTCCTAATAACTATTCTTCCAATTAATTTTCCAGAAGCCGAAATGTTAACTAGGGACCTGTACCACAAATCTGATGTATTTTTTTTTTAAAAACCAAGCACTACAATTTTAGTGCTTTTTTCAAAATTCAGATAAAATGGAGGTAAATTTCAAAATCGTTCACGTACATTTTGTCCAAGAAGTTAATATTATAGGTACCTAATATCTAGACACTGAACTTTTAGCGAAGTATCTGGTCAATAAATCTGTGTTTGAAAGAAATTCAATAATTTTCTAAAGTCTGATGAACTCTGGTGAACTCTCCATGAATCCACCCAAATTTAAGTAAAAAAATCTGTTCCATAAATTCTCCTTCCTTTAGTTTGTTGAATCAAATCCAGTAAATTTTTCAAAGTTCTTAAAACGAAAACAAAAAAAAATGTGGTTTTTGGAACTATGTAGTTTTATAATTTCTAGTCAAATTTTTCAGAACGTTACTTAACTTTCCTCATAATAACTATAATCTTTCCTTTTCTTTTAATTATAGGAAACTTAGCAGTTTTTGAAAAGTCTGATGTAATCTGCTTTTTGAACCAAAAAATTTTGTATATTGAAATTCCCTGACATTTCCCTGACTTTTCCCGCCAAATTTAAAAATTTCCTCGACCTTATTTTTGTAATCAGCGGTCTTTCACACGTGTGTCTAGGAAGTCTTTTCTTGGGAAAGTAATGGAAGGATTATAGGAATAATATCATTAAAAACTTGTGAAAAGGGGTTTAATAAAGTTTTTACTAATATTTATTGTGATTCATAAATAATATTTCAAATTATCAATGTTAGCTCCGTCGAAGTACAAAATATTTAGATTATTTTTAGTGTAGTATCCCTTGTGAATTTCTCAATTAAACTGCGTTAGCTTATCACGTCTCATTTGGTTTCTTTTCATTTTTGAGGTTCAGTCTCGCGTGTAAGTTAAGATCTCGCACTTTTTTCCCAATAGCCCCAAAATTCTCGAAAATCTTTTCAAAATCCCTGACTTGTCCCGATTTCCCTGACTAAATTTAGAATTTCCTGACATTTTCCTGATTTCCCTGGTAGTATATAGCTCATAGACAAAAGTAACGTCATCCTTATTTCCCAAGGAACACTTTATTTACCGAACGACTTTGAATACCGTCCATAGAGCCAGTAACACCTGTTATATAAATCGGTAGACAGTACTGCATAAAATTAGAATAGCGAATGTCGCCCTTAAGACTCGAGTCGAAAAGATTAACAATGGTCCCCTTTAGCGTCCCCAGAGGGAAATTCGTCTTGCTCGGTGGCTAGAAAATCTCAATTAACAGATAATCTAGGGGCGATAATAAACTATTATGCCGCCGCCGCCTCCGCCGCTTCGCCGCCTCGCCCACTTGTAATTCAGGCGACGTTCCCGAGGCTGTCTTTTGTTTTTAACGTCTTTTATGTTCTTCCCGGAGAGCGCGAGGGAGCCGATAATGAAGGAGACGTCCTACGAATGCGGAACCGAATTCGCGAATTTAATCTCCCCTAATGGAGGGGAAGGGCTCGGCGAAGATGTCCCGCGCGGCGTTTTAATTAGGGCGACGACACGATGGAAAAATTCGAGACATTTCGTGCACGGACAGACTTCTCGGATCGTTTCCATGGCGCGTTACCGGAATCGTCTCGATTCTCCCAGGGTCTAATTAACGGAAATCGTCGGCTGAAAGCCTTAGCCCTTAGATCTGTTCGGAAGTGAAATAAACCCGGGATCTAAATCGGATCCGAGAAGGGGAAACTCGAGGCGTTCTCGCTGATGGTCTCCTCTTTAAGACTCAATTTTACTGCCGTTGTTTCTTCCTCGAGAGAAATCGACGCGATGTCCTGAAAACTCGTAGGTACACCCTCACACCTGCTACGTTTACAAGAAGATTGAAATTGAGGGAAATTTCGGCACAGTCGTGGCCTGCGTCGCAAGCAAATCTTATGAATGCGGCTGAGAAATTATTTATTTTATCTACTTTGCGTTACTAATGATCTCATTATTGCATCAAAAGTAGTGTAATGATATTCACATTATTACACTACTTTTGGTAACTTTCTAGTTTTGTTAAGTTGGTACGTCAACGGCGTCAACCTCTCAGACAGACGTGCGAGACGTTGTGCAGCCGTCAAGGGTAAATTATAGTAAACATAACCTTTAAAATTTACATGAAAAATGTATTATTTGGTATTATTGAAGTGAAACTTCTTTGCGCACGTTGTATACATTGGGATGGGGTGTTGGTCGAAAAACCGCGTCACGCGTGATAAGTAATCCGAGGACAAAGCCGTGTTGCCAGAATGCGCGTAAAGTGTACCTCTTCCATCGCGCCCGCGAACCGAGCCGATCGCCAAATCGTTTACATGTGCTACCAAAGAGGTCAACGTGGCAACACCGCAGAGCGTCGAGACTTTCAGCTGACACTTAACTTAACCTCAAACGGCGAGAAACAATAACTTCGAGCGGCGACAAAACGGTGAGCTGTATTGTTTAATTACGTGACATGGACATAGAGAAAAGTGAGGACGCGTCGTGCCTCACCTCACCTCAGATGAGAACATGGAGACACCGGAAGACCGAAGAGATGAAAGCCCACGGCGCACGGAGACTGGTCCGCGGCGAATGGGTGGTAATTCTCGAACACAAGACGAACGGGCTCGAGGCGGCGTACGTGCGAATCTTTGGAGACCACCGTGAAGACGGTCGTGGGAGGACTCCAGCAATAGATAGTGGAAGCGGCCGCATTGTTGCTCTGAACGTGTCTGGGCGGACGCAGACAACAACGTTCGGATCCAGCCGCAGCGAGGAATCAGGAGTGGAGCAGGCGAGTGCTCGACTTCGACCGTCTTTGGCGATGAATATGGTGGAAATTATCGACCCCAGCAGCCTGGAGAGCAGTGTGGACACCGCGATGGCTCTCCAAGATTGATCGACTTGGGGGCGATTTACGACTGGACAGATTTAGAGAAGAGAACTCTGTTGCAGTCGCGGTTAACGGCGAAGCTCTGGCATCAGCATCTCGATAACTATGATCGACCATGGTCAAAGTGGCGAGCCATGTTAGTGGCGTCGTTCCTTAGGCAGAGAGATTTCCACGGGATGATGACGGAGATGATAAGATGGGAAAAGTTGGCCAGCGAGACAATGACCACCTACTACCGTGCGAAGCTGGCGGGAGAGTCGGCGTTACCAGCGAAATGCTGTCTCCTGCATTATTGCTGGATTGCCGGCAGAGCGACGAACGAGTGCTTATGGCGTCTGTAACACTTCCCCGGAGCAGGGCAATCTAAAGCGTTTGATGTTGCAACTGCCAGCAGGTGGGAGACCACCTGAGCCGAGACTGTCGGCAGACTCGAGCGGACCGGTGCAAGCGTTGCGGTAGCAAAAGAAAAAAATCTTTTACATTTCATTTATATATCCTGTCTGTCGGTGAGACGCGCGCGCGCGCACGTGTGTGTGTGTGCATATGACCAAAGAAGTTTCACTTCCACCGTCTGGTCCGACGCAGACTTTTTTATATTATTCTAGTACAAAATGCATTACAAGTTACAAAAGACGGTATGACCCAAAAGACGAACAACTAATCAGTAGCTAATGTACAATTAGTGAAGACTTTAACTACGACATTACTGTAGCTTGGGTATTTATGCTAATGCCAGAGACATTTTGGGTGATTAAAGTTAATATTTCCCTGTATATTTCGTACGAAACTGGTCTCATTTGTGATTGAATTGATATTGTTTATAGTTCCAATTTTAGGGGGTTCTGGCTCGGACATTGGTTGTGCATTGACTGAAGCAGAAGTGGACGGCGATGATCTCAGCATATCCGCCACATCTCTTTTCCTTGTTAACGAAGTGTCAATGTACCCCCCTGCTATTGCTTAAAACTTCCAGGCCCCATGGTTTTTTATAGTAATCAAATCTGCTCCATTATTGGCCAAGTTTGATGCACTGGAACTACGGAACCAGTGCCAACGTGTACTGATCCGGATCAGCAAGCTTCAGAAACGTAGCAATTATGCGTGGCACTTGGCTAATCTTATTAATCCCTATAGGGCTAGTGATGCATCGGCCGTTTCGGTATGTGAGAAAAAAGCGTTTTGAAGCTATACCGATTGGGCGAAGGCTGACATATTTCTTAATAAGATGAAGTCCGTAAGTAATATAATAAGTATATCCCATTATGAGCATAACCTGAACGAAAACAATACAAGCAGGTAACAAATGAAACATGTTTTTTAAAAAAACAAACTTACTTTAATTGCCAAATAATGAAGATCGTCGCCTTGACTTAAAAACTGATTTATTTCAGCAACATCCGAAATTTTTGATTTTTTAGGCTGATATCCTTGAGACTGCCGTTTGAGAAAAGCATGCAATCGTGAAAACTTCGATATATCTGCGCTCTTATAAGCATTTAGACTAGACATGCTCTCAGCATGCTATAGTACGATGTCCAGAGCGTCGAAGACTTTTTTGTCTTGCTTTTCTCCTGAAAATACGCTGTACAGGTCAGTCCTACACTTTTGTCTTCCATTTTTCGCACGAAAGGAAGAGCGTATTTATTAAATTTGTACTAGGGCTACTAGATTTTCAAATTTAAATACGAAACGTCCATGTCAGTGACGTCAGTGTGACCAACCCAAGCAAAATTCCCTAGTGTAACACCAGAACTTGAACAGCCAAAATTTAATGAATTAATAAAGCAAAGTAGATAAAATAGTATATTACACACGTTTAATAAGACGTATTGTCACACTCGTTCTATTAAAGCACTCCTCGCTTCGCTCGTCGTGCTTTAAAACTCCCGTGTGACAATACTCCGTCTTATTAAACTAGATAATAATATGCTATTATCAAATTGCGAGCAATTCAACCAATATATTACGAGTTTCTCATGGGGTGAAGTTTCCTTGAATCAACATCTACCAATGCTCGCCAAATCCCCAATTTTCCCGCTTGGAAGTGATAAATATACATTTTCATAAAGGGTCCACCTGCGTAATACGACAATTTCAGATTTCCATGACTACATTTCACTACTTAGAAAATTAATACGATTTACGAAATGCCTCATCTTGTTAAAATTGGCTCTGGTAATCGAATAATCCTGGCAAGTCCTGGCATATGGTTTTCATTTTTACTTTCTCATATGGGATACCCATGTAATAAGAGGAAGTATTGTAATCGTGGTGATTTATGAATTTGAGATATTGACATTTCTGGACGTTTTGAGGTCCCCTGAGTTCGAAAAACATGCTTTTGAAAAAAAATTGGGGAGAACATAAATTCTATCAGAATTATTTAAGGGCAAAGGGCATGTTACTCGTAATTTTTAGGTTTTTTTGGACTATCTCAAAAACTGGTACGTTTTTTTTTCAAAAGTCGTACCTTATCGACTGCCGTTATCGTTATCTTGACTGATCTTCTGCAAAGGGCCTTTTGCTTTAGTGAATTTTCAGTTTTTCTCAATTTTCTCCAAAACGGCTATGTCGATTCTCACCAAATTTTAGACTTTAACTGAACTAACTAATAGCTACAAGTTTTATCTGAAACTTTTTTTCTAAAAACTTCCCTAAAGGGCACTTATGAATATTTTCAATTTTGAATTTTTTTTTCAACGATGCTTTTAATGTTTTTACTAAACTTAACACTTGAATTAACATATTAAATGTAGGTATATAATTTTTATTCCAGAAACCTTTGCCATCTAACAAACAACCAAAAGAAATATTTACTAATAAGAGAAAATGTTAATATTCAATATTAAATTTATTTTATAAAACGGTGATAATGTTGTCATGAATATTTTGTCCGGCCATATGAGAAAGTCTTACGATGTTACACATCGCCATTTTTCACGTTGAATTACATATCGAAATGTAAGTAAAAATAATGTAAAATGTGTAAATTACATATGTTCTCCCACATTTTCGAAAACCATCAAATAACGTTTATTATCTTCTAAGGAAACGGTCATGTGTTCAAAGGAGAAAGAAGGGACGTCTAACAAATTTAGAAAAACGGCGATGTGTCCATTGAACTACTATCTCATATTTTACTATAAATTTCAACAGACTAAATATTTAACGTTTAAAAAAATATTTTAGTTGTATTTCGAGAAAATTTAGAGAAACCGAAAAACGACAAAAATAGAGTACCATTGAAAAATTATTTATATAAAAACGTTATTAAACTTTATTACACACATTCGACATTAGATGAAATATACAAAATTTTGAGTTTCTGAAGTACAGGGCGTTAATTTTAAGAATATTTGATAAAATTAAGGAAAACCTCCAAAGTATTCAGAAATGATAATTTTGTACTTAACGGAAGGTTCCTATATAAGAAATAAAGTAAAATGAAAGTGTGAAAACAGAAATTTCGAAAAAAGAAAAGCTAGAAATATACACGACACCATCAAAATTATGGAAAGATCATAATATAACTATTAGAAAATCATTAACAAAAATATTTAAATCGTCAAATATAAAAAATAAAAATAAATATTATATTCAACAGGAGAATAGATAGTTAATGCCTTAAAAACAATTATTTATGTGGATTTCCAGAAAATTTCGAAAAACCGGAAAAGGAACAAACAAAGTGTCATTTGGAAACTATTTAGCCAAAAATGTTACTAAACTTTATTTTACACATTAGACGGTAGAATAAATACTCCCAGTTTAGAAAGAGGATTAAAGTAGATTTTGAGAGAATTTACAAAAACCCAAAAGTGACACGTGTTAAGTGCGCTTTAGCGAAGATTGACTCAAAAATCTTATTAAATTTTATTTAATATTTACAGTGGAATATGGGTAAAACGTTTAAAGTAATTCTGGGGCCAAATTTTACGAAATTTCCGAAAATCGAAGAGAATCAACTAACCCGGTGAATGCCAAGTTCAAAGCATATACTTTTTCCTTTCAGACAAAAGCGCCCCACAGATAAATACCTAAAAAAAATTTTTTTTAAGGACCCATGGGACCTTAAAGCTTCTAGAAATTTTAATAACTTAAATTCTAATAATCCACCCGATTGCAATACTCATATATGAGTGCCTCATGTGAGAAATCAATAGAACACACTATGAGTTGAAAAACCCAAAATATTCAAAACACTTCGGTGTATTTGACAAAGAGTCTATATTTGTAAAATATGCACTCGATATCAACCTTGCATCCTATACTTGCAACCTATACCGATAATTTTCGATAATACCGATATTTTCTGCTCAAATTCAGCACTAAGAACTCTATAATTTTCTTCCACCAAACGTATCCATTAAAATGCAACAAGCAAGATCAACTAATCAATTCAAATCGTTTCTCAACTAAAAACATTATTGATTGACAACGTGATGATTGACTAGTAACTTTACCTACACACTTGTTCTACGTCATTACAACATTTGTAAGGATTTTCCATTACACCAACCAGTACAATAAGTAATTTGAAAAATTTGACGAAACCCTAAAAGTACAATTCTCTTTCAATGCACAGAAACAGTTTTCTTTCCCACTACAAACGACCTAACTTTGAACGTTGAACTTCACTTTCCTTATGGATAGCGAGGGTTGGCAGGTGACATTACACGGAACAAATGACGTCATTTGTAGTGCCGTTAAGATCGGCAGTTTAGATAGCATATGAAATATTCGATTAATCGCCGTCGCGCAAATAGGACGTCCGACCTCTGACCCGCAAAAAAATAATACCTACGACGTTGTTGATCCAAGAAGTCCGTCTAATCTCGTATAGTTCGTTAGCTAATCCCAATTAGTTTCCGATCGGAGTCTTAGCGCTTATAAAAAATGTATCAGTCGATTACGTGCCGGCTAATGGCCTGTTAAGCAGCGATAAGGCAATTTCTCCCTATCCGTGTATCTACAGCAACTATCCCGGAGGCACGTCCTAATCTAATAGCGACGTATAGATAGATTATTGATTGTATCGATAATATAAATAGCCGATGGAGGATTTGACTTGTATTACCCGAACGAATAGCGTGTAATTATCATTAAAACGCGAACCGTATCTAAATAAGTTGCATCCTGAAAAACTTTAAAACTGTAAAATTTCATTCAGATTTTTAACTTTTTAGTCAATTTTAAAAACGTAGTTTGCAAAAACTTCTTTTTACTTATTTACAATTATTATGTTTAGTGAAAGAGCTCCTTGCACTCTACAGCCTGGATTTGCTGGAAAAATTTTTGGCGGGAATTTCAAAAATTTGGGCAGCGCTTGAAAATTTAAGATTCAGTTATAAATTTTTCAAGCTGAAGGTTACCTAAAAACAGAAACGTGTTACCATATTTTTTAAGATTTTTTGGTGTGGTGCAACAGTGGTGTAAATTAGAAGGAAAAAAACTATTACTTTCAAAGCCTTGGGCATTTTTAATCTTGAGTCTCAAAAAAGTAAACTATCATTTTTGAACATGATGAATGCAGAACACACAAACAACCGGTAGTAGTTTAGACAGTAACTGCATATCTAATTTTTTGTACTTAAATATAATCTTTTTTGGCTGATTTCAAACTGCAGACATTACTTCAGCTTATCATTTCCAATATCTTAGAAATCATTTAAATGAAATAATCTAAAGCTATTGACATTTTCGAATTCTGGAAGGTATAATCTAATTTCTGAGGTTTTATTTCCCATTTTTTCAGGTTTTTTTGGTGTAGTGCAACAGTGTTATAAATTCCAAAAATAAGTAGTCCTTTTAGAGTTTTCGGCTTTTTTTATTAGATTTGACCGCGAGTCTCAAAAAAGTAAACTATTACTTTTGAACATAATAAATACAGAATCCAGAATACATAATACAGAATACAGAACAGAATACTTGATTATTTGCCGATGATCAAGTTGTTATAACTTGTGATGAAGAAGACTCAGATTTCATGTTTCGAAAACTGGAAGAAGAGTATCAAAAGTGGGGACTAAGAATAAATCTTAGAAAAACTGAATATATGAAAGTAAATGAACAACAACAAGAAGATCCGAATTTATACATAAATAAAAGCATAAAAAGATGCAAGGGATTCAAATATTTGTGAACTGTTTTATCAGACGCAGGGACAACAGAAAGGGCGGTACAATACAGAGTACAGCAAGGTAACAAGGCCACCCGTATAATGAATTCACTACTATGGTCAACAGGACTTAAATTAACAACAAAAATAACCATGTACAGAGCCATAGTAGAGCCGATATTAACATATGGCTCAGAGTGCTGGGCAGTGACTGAGGCTGATAAAAAGAAAATACAAACTGCTGAAATGGACTTTTTAAGAAGACCGGCTAGAATATCAAGATTACAACATGTCACGAATGCAGAAATCAGGATCCGAACAGGAAGAATATTCACAACTACAGACATGATAGAGACAAAGCAGTTACTATGGTATGGCCACGTAATGAGGATGGAGGAAGAAAGGTGGCCTAAAATTGCCCTGAATTACAGTCCCAAATGTAGGGGACGAAAAGGAAAACCACGTAAAACTTGGATTTCTGGTGTAACACAAATTATGGAAGATAGAGCAATAAACGAGGACGACTGGAGGAATAGAGAGGTTTGGAGATCAAAATGCGGGAAACGGCAAAGGCTGTAGGATCCCCGCCTGTATATGTATGTAAATACAGAACTAACAAACAGAAGTTTTAGTGTTTTAGACAGTAATTGCAATTCCTTGAACTTGGGAAAAATATTTTTTGCTGCTTTAAAATTGTAGATACATACATATTACTTTTACTTGTCATTTCCACTATCTCAGAAATAGTTTGAATGTAATTAATAAAGGCTCTTGACATTTTGGAATTCTGGAAGATAGAATCTATTATCTGAAGTGACATACAAATTTCGCTTTTGAATTATTATTTATTTTATTAATACCAATTAATTATTAAAAAGTCCCATCGTATCTTAAAATAGGATTTTGAATGTTGTTTCTCAACTTTTCATTCCTCGAAAGACGAAATTTCCGCATTGTGACATTTTCCACAATTTCCGAGTTCCGTCTCGAAAAACAACCTTATCGTTTTCCCTGAGACTTTTGTTAAAAGCCTGTCATTGCGAGCATGACGAGAGAAGCCCCGAAAAGAATATCCCGAAAAATTGAAAGGGACGCGACAAACACATCGCAACAAAAAACCCCTCGACGTGATACGTACTCCGGGTACAATTCCTTACTGCCAATTATTATAAAGTGCCATTCCATTAGCGACATCCATCCCCGACCTCATAAAACTTCCGCCGGGAGGAGGAGAGGGAGGCGGAGAGGAGGAGAACAAAAAAAAAAGATGATAAAATCCGGACGCAATCTTCCCTGTGATCCAATTACTGTTTCGGAGATTTAATTTAAAAACTACCCCAGAAACGTCACAATGTCACTCTGCATCCCTCTCTCTCTCCTCTCCGCCCCTCTCGACCCGAGAGCCGAACAAAACAAATCATTCGAGTGTCGTCCCGACGGCGACGACGCCTGCGCCGCCTACCCTCCCTCCAGGCCGTAGGGGTAGATGGGGGAGGGGGAGGTTTTGAAAGTGTCCCAGTAGGAGCGCTGAAAATTCATTCCTGAAAACCGACGGCGGTGGTCAGTCAGCGTTCCGGGAAGTGTTCGCGACGGGCGTCGGGACGCGCGAGGGTTTTCAAGTTGCGTGAAACGCGCGAGGTAGTTTGGTGCGACGGCGGTGGTGATTCGATTAAGGTAAAATGCTATCTTATTGTAATTTCAATTGGATTTGACATTTTGTTGAAAATGTTATAATATAACACAAATATTGGTTGGGGTAATCAGGAGAAATTTCACTAATCAATCAAAAACTAATCGAAAATCTGACTGATACCTTACGACTCGGCTAGCAATTAGTGACCATACAATTTCTTACTGTTTACCTGCATTTGCAATACCTGGTCATGAGTTATTTTCTTATTTTAACTCTTAGCTAAAAACAGACCAACGACAATGTGAAGTGGAACAATTTTAAGTATTTTCTATTTGTTTTTCATTTCGTTGGGCACAATTTGAACATTTTTCAGTTTTTTACATTAATAGGAAAATGGTAAAGTTTCAGAAAAGGTTATGTAAATACTACATTCTAGTATTTATTCTTTAACTAATAAGAGGCCGTGAAGAGTGTGCACTTCTCACACACAATTCTGTGGTTAGTTGGAATCATCTAATCTTGGAATTGTCATTAATAAATAAGTAAGAAAAGCACCATAGCTCATATTACAAAAAAATGTATTGTTAGTTTAAAAAACAGGTGTAGTTTTCTCGTCCTCTGTAGCTCACTGGATATTTTCCTCTGCATTTGCCTGTACTCTACTTGTTATTTTACAGTTCAAAGAAAGATCTACATCTGTACATATATTTGTATTTATTTTGTCACTATATTATAACTTTAAGTCACTAATTATACTTGTATCTATATTGTTTTAGTCACTTCTGTCATAATTCAGTAAAACAGAAGAAAAAAAAATTGTATGTGCAGCTTTTTAAACAATTTACAAAATACATTTGCAGATGTTGAAAAGCTCAAAAGATGGTAAATTCTGCATTCTGCAAAGGTTATGTAAATACTACATTCATGTATTTCTACTTTCACTAATAACAAGACCTGAAGGGTGTGCACTGCGGCACGCAATTCTATGGTTTGTTGGAAACTTTAAATTGTTATTAATAAATAAGTAAGAAAAGCACTATAGCTCATATCACAAAAAAGTATTGGTAATTTAAAAAATAGGTGTAATTCTATCATCATCTCCAGCTATCCAGAGAATTCAGGAAATTCCCGAGGATATTTTCCTCTGCACTTGCTTGTACTGTACTTAATATTTTAAAGTCTAAGAACGAATCTATATCCGTACATTTTGAATCACTTTTGAGCCATTTCTGCCATTAGTCAGTTTAAGTCAAAAATCATCTTTTTGAACAATGTTCAAAAAATATTTACAGAAATTAAAAAAGTCCAAGAAATCGTAAATTCTACAACTAATCAACAAAATTTACATCGATACATACTATTAAGATTTCGTAAGATAACTAAAATGTGTTTTTACATTTAATATTAAATTGTCTGAATGACATCCTGGAAATTTCAAAAGTACAGTTAAAACTAAAAATTCAGGTTTTGAAAAATGGGTCAAGTTTAACTAATGCTCCGAAGAAAAATGTCAGCAGAAATGTAGGCAAAACTAAAAACCACAATAAATAAATACTTGGCATTTAGTGGTGGATATGAGTCGCGATCTCGTCTCGAATTCCTAAAACGAGATTAAATATTGAAATTTCGATATAAGACAAAATTTAAACTTTAAAAACTAAAAATACAGGTTTCTGAAAATGTATCAAGTTTGCCTAAAGCTCCTAAGAAAAATGTCGGCAGAAATGTTGACAAAGCCAAAAACCCCAATAAATAGATACGTGACATTTAGTGGTGGATAAGAGTCTTGATCTCGACTCGAATTTCAAGAAGTGGCAAAACGAGATTAAATATTGAAATTTCGATAGGAGACAAAATCTAAACTTTTAAAACTAAAAATTCAGGTTTTGAAAAATGTGTCTAGTTTACCTAAAGCTCCCAAGAGAAATACCGTCAGAAATGCTGACAAAACCAAAATCCGGAATAAATAAATACTGGGCATTTAGTTGTGGATATGAGTCTCGATCTCGTCTCGAATTCCTAAAACGAGATTAAATATTGAAATTTCGATATAAGACAAAATTTAAACTTTAAAAACTAAAATACAGGTTTCTGAAAATGTATCAAGTTTGCCTAAAGCTCCTAAGAAAAATGTCGGCAGAAATGTTGACAAAGCCAAAAACCCCAATAAATAGATACGTGACATTTAGTGGTGGATAAGAGTCTTGATCTCGACTCGAATTTCAAGAAGTGGCAAAACGAGATTAAATATTGAAATTTCGATAGGAGACAAAATCTAAACTTTTAAAACTAAAAATTCAGGTTTTGAAAAATGTGTCTAGTTTACCTAAAGCTCCCAAGAGAAATACCGTCAGAAATGCTGACAAAACCAAAATCCGGAATAAATAAATACTGGGCATTTAGTTGTGGATATGAGTCTCGATCTCGTCTCGAATTCCTAAAACGAGATTAAATATTGAAATTTCGATATAAGACAAAATTTAAACTTTAAAAACTAAAATACAGGTTTCTGAAAATGTATCAAGTTTGCCTAAAGCTCCTAAGAAAAATGTCGGCAGAAATGTTGACAAAGCCAAAAACCCCAATAAATAGATACGTGACATTTAGTGGTGGATAAGAGTCTTGATCTCGACTCGAATTTCAAGAAGTGGCAAAACGAGATTAAATATTGAAATTTCGATAGGAGACAAAATCTAAACTTTTAAAACTAAAAATTCAGGTTTTGAAAAATGTGTCTAGTTTACCTAAAGCTCCCAAGAGAAATACCGTCAGAAATGCTGACAAAACCAAAATCCGGAATAAATAAATACTGGGCATTTAGTTGTGGATATGAGTCTCGATCTCGTCTCGAATTCCTAAAACGAGATTAAATATTGAAATTTCGATATAAGACAAAATTTAAACTTTAAAAACTAAAAATACAGGTTTTTGAAAATGTGTCAAGTTTGCCTAAAGCTCCTAAGAAAAATGTCGGCAGAAATGTTGACAAAGCCAAAAACCCCAATAAATAGATACGTGACATTTAGTGGTGGATAAGAGTCTTGATCTCGTCTCGAATTTCAAGAAGTGGCAAAACGAGATTAAATATTGAAATTTCGATAGGAGACAAAATCTAAACTTTTAAAACTAAAAATTCAGGTTTTGAAAAATGTGTCAAGTTTACCTAAAGCTCCCAAGAGAAATACCGTCAGAAATGCTGACAAAACCAAAATCCGGAATAAATAAATACTGGGCATTTAGTTATGGATATGAGTCTCGATCTCGTCTCGAATTCCTAAATCGAGATTAAATATTGAAATTTCGATAGGAGGCAAAATCTAAACTTTTAAAACTAGAAATTTAAGTTTTTGAAAATGTGTCAAGTTTGCTTAAAGCTCCTAAGAAAAATGTCGGCAGAAATGTTGACAAAGCCAAAAACCCCAATAAATAGATACGTGACATTTAGTGGTGGATAAGAGTCTTGATCTCGTCTCGAATTTCAAGAAGTGGCAAACGAGATTAAATATTGAAATTGCGATAGGAGGCAAAATCTAAACTTTTAAAACTAGAAATTTAAGTTTTTGAAAATGTGTCAAGTTTGCTTAAAGCTCCTAAGAAAAATGTCGGCAGAAATGTTGACAAAGCCAAAAACCCCAATAAATAGATACGTGACATTTAGTGGTGGATAAGAGTCTTGATCTCGTCTCGAATTTCAAGAAGTGGCAAAACGAGATTAAATATTGAAATTGCGATAGGAGACAAAATCTAAACTTTTAAAACTAGAAATTCAAGTTTTGAAAATGTGTCAACCTTATCTAAAGATCCCATGGGAAACGTTGGCAGAAATATTGACAAAGCCAAAAACCACAATAAATAAATACTTGACATTTAGTGGTGAATATGAGTCTCGATCTCGTTTCGAATTTGCAGTAGTGGCAAAACGAGATTAAATACTGAAATCGTACAAGACAAAATATAAGCTATTAAAACTAAAAATCCAGGATTTGAAAAATGTGTCAAGTTTACCTAAAACTCTTAATGAAAATGTCGACAGAAATGTTTACAAAACCAAAAGCCACAATAAATAAATACTTCACACTTAGTGATGGATATGAGTCTCGATCTCGTCTCGAATTTCAAGAAGTGACAAATCGAAATTAAATATTGAAATTTCGATAGGGGACAAAATCTAACTCTTATCACGTTTCGAAATTTATATCTGCCTTCTCCTCTTTTTTTAAACTATTACAGCAATAAATTTTGAAAGTGCACGTAAAAGGATAATAAAAGTAACGTCGGGCAAGCTCATCCATCGGACCATTAAACCTTAAATGGAGATAAATGTCAAAATTTACAGCTCCTAACTGTAGTTAAATCGAGATTTTTAACTTTTAAATCAAACGTTGTGGCTTGATTAAAAATTTAAAGTGCATTAATTTGTTATTATTAATGTTTAAAAAATTATTACGTTTGTATTAATTTGTTTCTCCCATTTTGACATTTGGGGTGGTTACAAGTTTTCAACACAATTAGACGAAATATCAAAGGCATTTTCACAAAACACAAAATTTTCAGTCGAATCCTTGGAAAAAATGAAATTTACAATTTTAATTGAAGTCATCGTCCTATCGAATTAATCCACGAAACACCAGATTCAAAGTATACGATATACGCATTGAGTTCCTTTATCAATTAAGTTCCTATATTGAAATAACATTAACACTTCAATTAATATTAAGAAAAATTTCAATATTGATTTCAAAAATTCCGTCACATTAGTGATTCCTCTTTAGTTCTGAGCGGAAAGAAATAGAAACCTCTCAGAATATCTTGTCAGCAGGTGACATGTTTACAGCGCCGAACCACCTGTCTAAAATTATCCTGGAAAATTTTCCCCCTTGGCTTTTTCTCGCTACATCGATGTTATGTAACGAGATTTCCGAATTTCCTTCGAGAAGCTTCCCACTGACCTTCTCATATTCACAGAAAATTGACACGAAATTTCGTTGAAGTCACCTTTATTCCCCTAGATGTGTTCTTTAATATACAATTACAGCGTCGAAGGCATTTTGCAGCGTATCACGTGAATTACACTCTGAACGGCGCTATTGTTTTGTTCTTACTTTGTTGATTAATTACATCAATTGTGCCGATCTGAAGCAACCCAATTATGGTCGGGATCAAAGCATAATGAATTTACGCAGTAGTAATCTTGTAATAACATGAATCTCTATAGTTTCCATTGTGCTTTTGTCATAGAAACGTAATAAGACAGTCTTTTTGATTTGATTTCAGTATCTAAGATCGATAAAAGCGCTTGTTTTAGTTTCCCAAATTATGGTTTACATTAACGGACATCAGCACCATCTGAGCTCATTTTAAACGCAAACTTATCGTACGAGTAAAACGTCACGAGAACGTTCGCTCTCCTTTCGTAAACCAAGAAAAATATGATCATAACTCTTCGAAGCGTTCCTTTGTGTCCATTTGGAAGGTAAAATGAAGACGGCACACCGTATCGAGCAACAAACGCAAACATCCCTCGCCCCGTTCGCATTACGTATTCATAACTGCGTTCAAGTGTTCATTTAGTGGGTATTCACGTCTGTTGTTCCTTTTGTCGTTTACATTAAACTCTCTGCTCGTACTAAACATCGATTTTTATCCGCAGTTGGGATTTCTCATACACACACACTAATGTCCTATTGAAGATTCGCATCGTTAAGGGGACTTAATGTTGATTCCGCCATAAAGCGTTTCCATATAAGACTCCTGCGAAACGTTCCGCCATTAGGTTAACGACCCGGGTCCGATTCCCTTTGAGGACGTTTCGTTTGATTAGAGGCCATCATCGGGATAATGCCCAACTGCATTGTTATTGGGATGAGAATGGGCCCGTTTTCGGTTTTCGACGACTACACAATCGAGGGCTTTACGAACGATGAGAACCGAAAAGGGAAAAATCCTTTGAATAAGAAAAACGAATCTTCTAACGTCACAAAAGATATGAAACCGCCTATTTTTCTCGACTGTTTATTCTTGAATTTTTTTAATATTTATTGAAAATAGTCTACAGCTCCAAGTTGTTTGATTCGAATACGGCTCCATACACCAGGTAATAGTGAAAAAATAGTTATTTATGGTACTAGTGTGTTACGTTGAAAATAAGTCACGCATGAAGATTTATACCACGAGGCCGCCAGGCCGATTTTCTAACTTTATAAATAATAGTGTGCTGACTGCTGTCGCCGTCGTGGCTGACGACGGAGTGGAAACAGTGGAATCAGAACGCGCGTAGCGCATACCCATTGTCCTTTAATCTAGTTAGACGGATCAAGTCGTTCATAAATCGCTTTGGAAAGCAATCAATCATAAGTTTTCAGGAAAAATTGAATGTATCGCATTGGCAACAGCGCAGGCCTGCTTTATCATAACAAATTATGAAGTGGCAGGTGGTGCGGCTCGTTATTTTTATATATTAAATTGTACATTTTATTGACTTGGAATGTGCGAATTGACATCGATATTATATATTGGTGAAATGAGGAAGAGGATGAAGATATTGTCCCGAAAGTGTGTAAAGAATTCCTGAAAAACAACATAACCGCAAAATAATGCCGTGTATCCTATTGGCAACAATGCACAAACGAATTTAATTAATATGAATGAGTAAAGAAGCCGCCACTCACAACGGAGTACGCCGTAGTAGGGTAACGTTGCCAATATCCATTTTATCTTTTCCGCTATTTTCGATAGTTAAGTATTGTCGTACTGTGTCTTCCGTTGCTTTCTGTCAGTTTACTTATTTACAATAGGCGAATATTTCCACGACACAGATAATTTTGTAATATATAATAAAAAGTTGAACCACTTCGCTAGTGTTGCCCACGAGACGAGACGAGACGAGACTTTGAAAAATCTCGTCTTGTCTCGCAAAGAAAATTTAAAGTATCGTCTCGAGTCTCGTCTCGAAAACGAGACGAGACGAGATTCTCGCAAACGAGAATATCGTGGGCATCACTACACTTCGCGCCAAAGGCGGCTTTTTTCATAGGAATAGTATCATTTCGGAGAAATTCGCGTTGTTTAAAAACCTTTTATGTAGGGAAAAGTGAAAGCATAGAAAAATTACTGGACGTATACCTACATATCTAAGTAATTTTTTTCACTGAAAACTCAAGTTTTGGTAAAAAATATAATACGTCCTGTATCGTTATATTGTGTCGTTGAAGAGCTAAGAGTTCACCTGGCAACCGCGTGGGAGAATCTATTTATCATTCGAGATGTTGGATTGCAAACAGTGTGCATTCTCCGGGTCTAACTTGATTAAAGGTCAATGCGCGTACCCCTTCGTTCCCTTCCATCGAGCTCGCGAACCGAGCCGATTGCCAAGTCGAGCTTTCACTCGGACGCTGTCATGTAAAAGAGATAGATGAGTCGCAAGGCAAACGCCAAGGTCGATGTCTGTCTATTGTTGTCGCTCTCACTCTAGCTCGCACGCATGGGTCTGGCGTAACGTTACAATGTTTTGTGAACCGGCAGGTAAGCCCGCACATCGATTTATAAGACGTATATCACGTCAATAAGTCTTCCTCAAGATCGACTTTAGATTCTTTCTTTGGATGGGTGTGACTTTGAGTCATCCCCCCAATCTTTAAGTATGGACATCTGTCAAAAGGAAAAGGGTGAACTAACATCGCCGAGCAGCAATTCTAAACGACTTTTCGTCGAAGAAGTCAAATTGCAGGAACCAAACGGGTTAGAACGTACGTACGTACACTTCAAACACCAACAAAACGCTCCCCTTAACGAACCCACCAATACACCCCTTTGCAGCTCGTTACGACGGACGTAAATAAATTTCCAGACGAATAAAATCCCTCGAACCTTTAAATATATTATTAAACACGTCGGTTCCTCCATCCGGAAACGTCGTAAACTCCGATATAAAACAGTATGCAAATCTCGTGGAAAAGAGAATAAGAGAGAGAGGGAGCAACCGCCCTCGCTGCAACGATGTTCGAGACGCGATATTTAAATCAGCTCGCGAAATGAACTTCACGAAATGAGTTGCGGTTCGAAGGGTAAATCCGCGGAAACTTAATCTTTCTCGGGGGTTAATTCGACCCACCTTTCGCGGGGACAATAAGGGAAGTTCGGCGGAAAGAAATTAGACTCGATCGAAGAGTTAGCGTCAACGATGGCCTCGCCGTCTCGAACGGATGTAATGGAATTATTTTTAAGGGCGAAGTGGTCACGTTTAGAACCCTTAGGTACTGTGGATTTCGGAAGCTCAAGGGTAATTTGGGGTTGAAACTCATAGGTAACTGATATCGTATTGCCCAGTAATTTTTAGACAAATTTCAATTAAATAAGGTTGTAATGAGCAACTGCATATTCTCGAAATCGATGTGAAGTTAGATTATCTTAAAATATGAGCTATCTTGTTTACCCAAAAATATATTTGTAGCTCTCATTTACAATATAAAACTCCCCAAGCAACTTTTTAATACCAAATATCATTTTGCCTAAGATTGGCTTCATTACAAACTATTTCACAACATATAAATGACATGATGAAATTGGAAAAGGCCATTTCAACTAATATAAAGTTGTCACATTTTTTCATGATATTTTTCAGGATGTTCTTAACAATATCTTTTCAATTCATCTTCACCAACTTTCCTATAAACTTTAAAATTCTTAGTTTCAGTTAAACTAACCCATTTTAAACTCATTCACCCCAACGAATCACTTATATCAATTATGTTGCAACTTCGACAATGTTCGTCCTCATTATTAATTAGGTAAAATTCTACGTTCCGACTTATATGTCAGTAACGGGGTCTCTTTTAAGGTAACTTTGAGTAATGACGTGAAGTGAACTACTGCGGCTGGGTATAAAGTATCTTAATTGGAAAACCGAAGTTGCCTTCAAAACTTCAGAAGTTGTAATTTCCAAGTCAGAGGTAAAAGGTTGCTAATAGCTTAGATGATAGAAAAATAATATTTCCTCGCCGAAGTTCGTTCTGCTTGGTGAAGTGAAGGAGAAGAACAACTTTAAAAACATACTTTGCGTTATTAATTCATCGTGGATATTTACAGGAAAATCGTCAGGTTTCAACTGATTTATCTGTCGCATAATTAACTTTTAAATTATTAACGTAGGGCAAACAAGTTTTAAAACGTCACTAACACGTCACAAAAAGACTTTCTTATTTTTTTCTTAAGACTAGTTCTTATTTAACGTGGGAACGTTAATATTAGGACCATCTCCTCACCGTAACAATATAAGGGTATGGTCTTTATTCTCTAATATTCCAGAGCCAGGAATGCTGTTTCTTCCTGGTCCTCTGCGTCTTTCTATTTTTCCCTATGGGATCAGTGTTGAGATTCTAGAATGTTCTATGATTCTATGATCTCAGATTCCAGAATACTTGGGCCGTTTAATTCGTCAGAAGAAATATATGTAGTTTGTGTTGATTTGTGGCATACGTGTTCCATATGTCATGCAGTTCATGTTGCTCCAATATCACTGTTCCCTGATTGTTATGAAGTGAAGTTAACGGTGCATGTTTAATCAAACCCACTACTTGCTTCAGTTTTCTGTGAAATGTCGTGTAATTTACGCAGGTTTTCAACTTCCTTACGGTCATCTCTGACCCAAATCTATTTACCACGTTAACTCTAATATGGTTAAACCTCAACCTTTCGTTATTCGATAGTTTATTCCTTTATTCCTCTTTTCACCTTATCTCTCTTTGCAGACGGTACGCGAAGATGTACGTGTAACATGTCGGCCGTCCGTTACTGCCTCTGCGTCTGCCTCTGCCTCGCCTCGGCCGCTTCCGCGTGCAACCTCGAGCGGTTCTTCTCGAAGCGCAGGATCAGCCTCGAGGAGAACGTCGCCGCCTCGGAGGTCGTCTTCAGGGGCGTCGTCGTCGCGGCGGCGACACGGGGCGTCGCGACGCCGGCCTACTCGGTCGACTTCGAGGTGAGGACCGTTTACAAGGGCGGCAACGAGCTCAGCCAATGGACGGACACGGAGACCAGGTATTGATTTAATTTGTAGTAGTATTTACCTTATTTTACCTTTGACGATAGATAACTTATAGGTATGTTACCTTCTTGGTTGCTTGAGATTTGAGTCAGTTTGTTACTCACATCTCTTGATATTAACTGTTCCATGTTAAGCTCTCTTAGATTCGTTATATCAATTGGTCTCTCATGGTGATTCTTTCTTGTAGCTTTTAGATTTAGCTCAATATCACTTGTTATAGGTTGTGGTACTGAGCCAACGTCAGCACCAGGATAGGTTTTTAAACTTTTTCCTTATGGTTCGTTACGCTGTGCTGTTCAAGTATAAAGTCTGCGACTAAATCACAGGATAGTCTCCAGAAATGGAACTAGTCCTCCATAAGTATGTTTCCACCATTTGCCACAATATTTGCGTCCTGTTGGCTTCCTGGATCTCCAATGCAGCAATTATCGTTCTCGTATTTAAACCACGTTTCGATTTCTTCCATTTCTCAGAAAGCCTTCAGGCAGTACTAACACCCTTCTGCCTCACTAGTTCACACTTCTGCCACCATGTTTAGCTTACACTTAAACAGCTTCAGAATAGCTCTAAACACCTGGACAGCTTTTGTTGGGATACCTGTTGTAAAGCCCCTTCGTGGATAGTTGTGTCACCATGGACACATAGTAACAGAAATGTAAACTACTGAGAAAGAACGCTATTCGTATTACCACTTTCTTATACTGTTGACGCTAACGTCAACATTATTTTAGGTTAAGAAATTGTAATTCATGGTGAACTAATTTTGGGAACTTTTCAACACGTTTTGTTTTACAAAGAGATAATAATCACTGACGCAGCTTAGGTAACAAGGTTTTTGTGGATATCTAATTAAACTAAAAGCACGTCCTATTTTATTACGAAGAATAACAACGCCGACCGAACGTCAACAAATCAAGTTCAAAATCACAATAATTAACCGAGTCAGCATAACAAAGGCGTTTACGGAACGTGATAAGAAGCGCGCTCCAATTAAGGTCAGTTTCTACAACGCCGGGTCATTGTAAGAAAACAAATAATATCTCATTTAAGCAATGTAAAACAAGATGTATAAAAGCTCTGAAATTTGGGACAATAAACCAGTATACCCTAGTATGCTCAAAACGACAGTGTTTTGTGATCTTTCTTCACGCCACTTGGAACCCGATAACCCAAAACCTAACAAACTTCAACTCGGAGAGTACGTCACGCCCCCTCTCCAAACTACTAGAACCTCAAACCCCGGATCTGCACGATACGCCCTCAGATCCAAACCCGGAGAAGTACGTCACGCCCTCTCTCCAACTACAAGAACTTCAAGAACTTCAAAGAGATCACGTCACGCCCTGATCTCCGACTACGAGACCGTCTTCAGCCTTACAACCTGGAGACAAGATTCATCTCCGCATCCATTCACGAGCCTACGAGATATCTCTATACAGTCCACTCTCTAAAGAGGCCACTTCATACTTTCGTTCATATACATATACTGAACCGGAACTATACAGGAAAAATTATAATTTCATTACATGCAACATCAACGTATTCTCTTTTCTCTTAAATATTCCAGGCCATTAACATGAGCTAATCATTTTTCAAAGCAACTCAAATTTTGAAAAATATTAAAATCATCATATTCTCATTGATTTCATTCGAACGAGCCTTAACTTCCCTTCAAAAACGCTTCAATAAAGAGAACTATTATTTGTCGTTTAATCCAGAACCGTTTTCCGCAATATTTCAATTTTCCAGAAAAAATCATCCATAGCAAAATTTATAAGAAAATATATATGCACACAAGTTACATTTTAGCAAAAGCTGTGAAGAGGAATTTATCTCCCACTTCCCTTTAGTGACGTGCGTATTAACGAATACTGCACGTTGTACCGTCGCCGGCACCCTCAAAACTAACTTTCAAGTAAAGTTTAATTAAAACTGAGTAACATCTTGAAACTTAATACATTTATTAGGAACTTTGTGTCTCGGTTTGGAGGTGGAGTTTTGGCTTCAATCACCGTTTGAAGAGATACATAATTTAGTGCTTTAAGTACTACGTAATTGCTTTCATTGTCACGTTATCAAAACTAAACATTGTGGTTTCCCAACTTTAGTTATCGTTAATATTTTTAATAACTGCAATTATACACCTTCAAATTTAAAGAGTAGTTTATTAACTTGCTGTTTCCATTGGCAGATTAGTTTGGATCGATATTTTCAGTTAGAGGTTTAAATTTACGTGACCGATTCTAACAGGGCGTTTACAAGGACCCCGCGACATTTGTAGAAGGGAAATTGCTGGATTTCCATAGATTAAATTTCTTCTTATGAAACGTTCCGAAAGTCTCGAATGAAATATGTATAATAACACCCATTTAAAAGGGCTCGGATCCTCGAAACGTCCCGTCAAAAAGTTCCCGAAACTCCGCCTCGAATTTCCTACCCAATACTTAGTGATAAACGGTTTCCTTTGTTTTCAATCTTTCCCGTTTTCGCTCCCTCCTTGCTCGCCGTCGACCGCAATGTAGAGTCGTAATGGCCACCGACTTCCCGATAAATATTAATTTCTCTTTTTCGGCGGACGTTTTTTTGATAAATGACTGCACCAATCCGGTTCAATTTGCTTGCGGAATTAAAATTAAAGCCATAAACAATATCATAATTGAATTCCGAAATTGGTATGTATCGCTCCTCGAAGCCCTATCGAGGGGTGCCCTTTCCGACCTTTTTTTTTAATTAGAGAATGGACGGATTAATACGCCGCGAGGGGGTTTATGGAAAAAAATCCAATCAGTCCGGGGAATAATTGGAAAACCCTAAAAAATCCCAGGCCACCCCAGAATTGTCTTTAATTTCGAACGCAACTTGCTACACAGAAACTCCAATCTCGCGTATTTCCACGTGCGAAGCATCGCAAGGTACAGAATATCTAATACACCGAACCCACACCCGGCGATTCCCATCTCGGCACAAGAAGCAGGTAAACGATAAAATTATACCCCAACTCGGCATACATCTAGGCAGGTACTCCATTCTACAGTGCCCATCTCGGCATATGGTGATGCCCATAGGGTGATCCTTGCCCCCTTGCGTTTCCAACGTACTTTCGAGCGTATCACATGACGTTCACTCGTATACGGTGTGCTGTCCATACTAGGTTTCTCAAATATTATGAATTTTGCACAACAGTCAACTACCATTATTTTCGACAATACCGTATTATCAAGAAGGTATACTCTAACCAGAGCAATTGGAACACTGAATAAAATTTGAATTTACCGAGGACATTCGAAGAGAGCCCGTTGTCTCTATACAAAACCATGGGACATATCTTTTTGCATATTCAGAAACGCACTGGTATTTTTAAAATGCAGGTGTTCTGTTGCCCAAGTGAAATCATATATGTGAATGTATGAATATGTACAGATAAAGAAATAGAGGGTCCATTGGACCGCAATTTTTTTTACGACAGCGGCACTTCGTTTGTATCTTCTTCTTCTTCTAAGGTGCAGGTGTACAGTCAATCAGTGAAATCGTCTACGAGGATAAAATGGCGGCCACGTGTGCTTTCCTTGTGGTGTCTTCTTCCGCACTTATATTCGAGAAAGCGGTGGTGTGTGAATGTGTGTGCCATTTGTTTGTGCGATTTGGAAGTGAATTCATTGTTACAGTTATTATCCGTAATGATACGCTCATGGAGGACAAGGCGGCATCACTCTTCACTACTTAAAAAGCAATTAAGTGTTTTTGTTGCCGTTCCAGTTGGGACTGGACGAAGTGTACCTGCTCGATCCGTTGTGCCGAGATGGGTATATTAGAAATGGACCGACAAGGTGTCGTAAAATTGACCGCAATAAAATATGTCGTTATGGACACAATGCTGGCATAAACACCAAAAAGACTAAGGAAAGGCCGTGACAGTGACAAAGGGTCCGGGAACGGTTATGAGAAATGAAAGAAAACCAGGGCGAACGTAAATTTCACGAAACAAAGGTAAATCGTAATCGACTAAGAGCCAGAGATGAATTGTAATATGGAATTTACTTTTTGTAATGTGTTCACCGGTATGTATGAACCTACTCGCGTAGGTGAATACTCTAGGGGGTAGCTGTAAGGGGTGAAAGTAGCATATTCATTTAGGAAACTTGATGGCATCGGTAATACGCTTACCCCGTCAAAGATTTTAACATAATTAAATAAAATCCCAATGGGAGGATTCGAAAAGGGCTCAGAAAATTTGGGTAAAAAAAGTCGTTACTGCTATTATATCCGCCATTTTTACCAAGCAATATTGAACCATTCGATCCCCATTTCATTTAAATTTTCCTTCCCTTTATCCTTGCCATGACGAAGGGCACCCATCCCCTTTATATCCTCCCAGGTGTCAGCCCTTTGGGATTTTGTTATATTATTTCAATAAGACTTTTCCCTGGGTAAATTTTTAAGCTTCTTATCGATCCCGACAATTTCCCGAAAAAATATGTCACTTTCATCGCTTACCCCTACTCCCTGTCTCCAATAGGGTGTCCGCCTGAGTAGGGGAATGTAACAACAGGTATTTGAATGAATTTATTCAAGAAAGAAATCCTTAGCTAAAGCTAACTTGAAAAATCTTTATGCCAATGGTGTATTTTTGAAGATATGCTAAATTTTGTTAAACTGAGTAATGAGAGCTTTAATAGTTATTTATGGTAGTAGTGTGTTATGTTGAAAATAAGTCACGCGAGAAGATTTATCAGGCCGAGTGGTATACATTCTTAAGTGACTTAGGAAATGTAACACGCGAGTGGCATACAATGTTTTATCCAACAAGTAGAAGAAATCGTTTTTCATGAGATAATAATTAATAAGCTTTGTGATCAAATCAAAACTACTTGCGTCTCAGTACCCTATAAATGTCAGAATGACTTGACAGTGACTATTTTATATTTTGGTTAAAGTAGGTTGTGTGTTTGGCAACCGTTAAATATAAATACTTTAAATATGAACTTGACTTATAATCCATAACTCACTATGGAGTTATGGATTATACCACGCTAGTGTGTTATTCGATAGTTTACTTAGGTATCTAAAATGACATTAATAATGACAGTCATGTCATAACTGCCATGTGTTGGGAAAAATGTCTTTCCGTTTTGTCGACTGAGAACATTCGTGTGTATTTGTGGTAACGAATGGTGAAGCAAAAGAGCCTTAAGTGACCCTAGTACCTACTGGATCAAATTGGGAAAAAGTCTATATACCGATTGGCCATTTTTGTTTTGTAACATTTGTTCGAAACAGGCAATTATTGCTTCATTTATAATGAATAATAGTGAGAAAAATATTAAGTACAACTCCGCCGTAAATAATCTTTCTTTGGTAATTAACTGATTTCCTATGACCACCTTCCTTAAATAATCATGAGAGGGAGTAAATTCCAAATGTATTAAATCTAATTTGGTACATACTTCTCGATTTGTTCGGAAAATCCCATGATTTCGAAAATAGGTGTCTTTTATTGAAAATTTCAAATCTTTGATAGCTCTGGTACAAACGTTATTAATTTGGTTTCTCCAATACTAACAGCTTTCTTTGCGTTTGGCCTGTTGGTTCTGCTGTTTCCCTTTTAATTTTAACTTTCCTCAAAATGGCTTTTGCCAATCACATAAATAAAAAAGCTTCCGAAGCCAACAAAATGTTAGGATTTATCATAAGAAACTGTCAGAACTTTACAAATGTCGATGCTCTGAAAATATTATACATCTCGTATGTGAGATCCAAACTTGAATACTGCTCAGTCATTTGGAGCCCTTATTATTTTTGTCATGAGTGCACAATCGAAAAGGTTCAAAGAAAGTTTTTGAAATTGATGCACTTCAAAAACTGTAGTATCTCTCCAACTAGGGGCATAAACTGCTGCATAAATTTGGCTGCACGGCCAAATTGATTGCAGTTCACTCCTATCAGAATTGAACTTTAAGGTACGATGGGCTCATTCAAGACCTTCAAACTCACATTTTACTGCTCTACAGCACGAACAAATTTAATCTTGCACTCTCCTATTAAATATATGTGTGATAGCTACAATTACATATACAGTTTTTGCGATATCAATAACTGTTCGATGAAGCATATTAAAGAAGTAGCAATGGAAATATGGAATTGACTATATTAATCTGTTTACCGTTCATCACCATTAATAGTTTATAGTTAATATTACTTCAATAATAACAAGTTTTCGTCACACTAATGCAATTTGCACTTTGTTTTTCCTTTTTATATACTTTTACTTACTATTGTATCATGTGACACATTTGAATTTTATTATGTCCTGTAATTGGGTGTTACCTGTTGGGCAATAACGGATTATTACTATTATTATTATTATTATTATTATTACGCTGAGGATTTATGAATTATTCACTCGTAAATAGTGCCAATAGGATATGCGTGCCTGTAAAATTTGACCCAAATTTATTTATTTTTTTCAAAAATGTATATGAGATTATAATTCCTTATCAATTTTTAAATGAAATCAATCAAAACGGAGAACATGAATGAAGAGGGCCATAAAAATTATAACTCGAGGATATCTCACCATCATGTGTGATAAAAAGTAAATTAACTAGTTTTACTGCTCCTTTTCCAAACTGAAATCGTAATGTGTCTGCCTCGCAAATATTTAATGAAGGTTGTACTTTTGTATAATCCATATTTATATATGAAGAACGTGTACCGCCGCTTCTGAATGTATAACAACATAAGAGTTAAATGACAACAGAGAGAAGTAATACTTATTAATATACCTAATAACAGTTTGGAGTAATTTCAACAAGTACAGTTCGATAAGTTTGGTTGTAAATATGTAAAGGACGCAATGCAGAGGTAATACTTTTAAACGAGCGAAGTAAAAACACCATAAATTTCCATATTGCTTTAAAAATAATACAACTCGAATTTTATTGCTACTCAGACTGTATTTTGAAAATAAGGCTGTTCTTTACAACTATTGAAAATTATTTTTTTGGCGAAGCACTAGCTATCCCCACATTAAATTAAGAGGCGCATTCGCCACAAGAACCACCATTTATTGCAATGAGTAAGTATATTATTAGAATGCCTATTAAGCCACATCATCCACTTCATAAATCAGCATTTACTATAGGCTCATATTTTATTGCTAATTTATTGCTAATTTATTACGCAAACCACGATTTTATTGCTCCACCCCTTAGCGAGAAAAAGGGGCTAATCTGACATAAGACTTAAGCCACATCATCCACCCCTGTATCTCTGGAACCGTAAGAGATATATACATAAACCAAGCGGCATATTTCATTGCTAATTTATTGCTGACGATCTCGACTAGTAGCGCAATCCCAGACCCACCCCTTCAACCCTTAGTAATAAACTCACCAATGAAATATCAGAAAAATTCTAACAAAAAATGTATGTCCGTCAAATGCAGCCTGGGATCTCTATTACTATTTAATTTTTCAACTTCCAAAGAAAGCGTTATTTTATTGCTCCACCCCTTAGCGAGAAAAAGGGGATAATCTGACTTAAGATACAACCCCAACACCCATATCTCCGGAACCGTAAAAGATATACACATAAACCAAGCGGTATATTTTACTGCTAATTTATTGCTGACGATAGCGACTAGTAGTGCAATTCCAGAACCACCCCTAAAACCCTTAGCATTAACCTCAGCATGGGAATATCAAAAAATTGTAACAAAAAATGTATATCCGTTAAATACAGCCTGGGCTCCTTATTACTATTTGATTTGTCAACTTTCAAGCAAACTATGATTAAATTGCTCCACCCCTTAGCGAGAAAAAGGGGATAATCTGACTTAAGATACACTCTCCACACATGTATCTCCGGAACTGCAAGAGATATATACATAAACCAAGCGGCATAATTGTTCTGATATTTCGGGGGTGAGTTTAATGCTAAGGGTTGAGTTTAATGCTAAGGGTTGAAGGGGTGGTTCTGAGATTGCGCTACTAGTCGCTATCGTCAGCAATAAATTAGCAATAAAATATTCCGCTTGGTTTATGTATATATCTTTTACGGTTCCGGAGATACAGGTGTTGGGGGTGTGTTTTAAGTCAGATTTTCCCGCCAAGGGATGGAGCAATAAAATCATGCTTTCCTGGAAAGATGAGAAATTAAATAGTAATAAATATTCCGGGCTGTATTTGACGGACATACATTTTTTGTTACAATTTTTCTGATATTCCGGGGGTGAGTTTGTTGCTAAGGGTTGAAGGGGCGGGTCTGGGATAGCGCTGCTAGTCGCGATCGTTAGCAATAAATTAGCAATAAAATATGCCGCTTGGTTCATGTATATATCTCTTACGGTTCCGGAGATACAGGTTCTGGGGTTGTGTCTTAAGTCAGATTATCCCCTTTTTTTTGCTAAGGGGTGGAGCAATAAAATCATGCTATCGTTGGAAGATGAGAAATTAAATAGCAATAAAGGTCCCATGCTGCATTTAACGGACGTACATTTTTTGTTAGAATTTTTCTGATATTCCGGTGGTGAGTTTATTGCTAAGGGTTGAAGGGGTGGGTCTGCGATTGCGTTACTAGTCGCGATCGTCAGAAATAAATTAGCAATAAAATATGCCGCTTGGTTTAATCATATATCTTTTACGGTTCCGGAGATACAGGGGTGGATGATGTGGATTAAGTCTTATGTCACATTAGCCCCTTTTTCTCGTTAAGCGGTGCAGCAATAAAATCGTGGTTTGCGTAATAAATTAGCAATAAATTAGCACTAAAATATGCCGTTTGGCTTATGTATATATCTCTTGCCGTTCCGGAAATACAGGTGTTGAGGGTGTGTCTTACGTCAGATTATCCCCTTTTTCTCGCTAAGGGGTGGAGCAATAAAATCATGCTTTCTTTGGAAATTGAAAAATTAAATAGTAATAGAGATCCCAGGCTGCATTTAACGGACATACAGTTTTTCTTACAATTTTTCTGATATTTCGTGGGTGAGTTTATTACTAAGGGTTGAAGGGGTGGGTCTGGGATTGCGCTACTAGTCGCGATCGTCAGCAATAAATTAGCAATAAAATATGCCGCTTGGTTTATGTATATATCTCTTACGGTTCCGGAGATACAGGGGTGGATGATGTGGCTTAAGTCTTATGTCAGATTAGCCCCTTTTTTTCGCTAAGGGGTGCAGCAATAAAATCGTGGTTTGCGTAATAAATTAGCAATAAATTAGCAATAAAATATGAGCCTATAGTAAATGCGGACTTATGAAGTGGATGATGTGGCTAAATAGGCATATTATTAGGTTAGTTTAATAAGACGGAGTATTGACACGCGAGGAGTGCTTTAATAGAACAAACTTTAATTACACTACTGTCGGTGTAATAATGAGATCAATAGTAACGCAAAGTAGATCAAACGTATTCTTTGATAGATTCTTCAACTCGAGTAAAATTCGCGTCCATATCGATAATAAAGAGATGCATTCGTGCCTCGAATTTCAAACAGATTCAGGATGAAATCAAATAAAATTCCCGACAATAGCAAGATCCACCCTACCCCGCCAGATATCCCTCATCCGTCGATATATATAATTACGTGCGACGGATCGCTGCGAGTATTTACCGTCGACGAAATAATATATTACCCCGAAATCGGCTCGGGATTCATCGAAATTCAGCGGTTCGAGGGTCGTACGTACCCCATACCATCCGCAGCTCCAATATCCTGTGCGGAGAATGCACAATCACCGGCGTCTCGGTATAATATGTTGTTGGGAGATCGATACGCCCGACATTTCCTATCCGATACAATTTAATTTCGTTCTATTGCGGCATTTGTACCGCCACTTGCATTACAAATTTATCGCGAGGTATACACACACAGACCGGCATCCCGAGAGCCGGACGAGGGAAAAATTTAATAATCCCGCGGCGGGAGCCCGATCGATCAACTAGATTGCGAAAGACATACTAAACGTTGTGTAAGCTTCAATTGGCATGTCAAATGAAACCTAATAACTTTCCAGCTTTTCTATTAGGATGATGTAGCCTTCGTGGAAAGGGGAAATCGTCCATGTCCTTAATTTGTACAGCACATATACATTACATCTACATTTCAACACAAATAGCCATTATGTGATTTTTTGGACACAACAGATAGGTGAGCGTCATAAAAATTTAAACGACAAAGATAGTTGTCATCTTTCTACTGATTTCAATAAAATGGCCATTTCTAGCATGATCTGAGTATGTGTATATGTTAATGGTCTGATGATGTGCATATAGGTAGAAACAGGTAACCACTTGACGATGTAAAAACAAAAAAAAAATGCTATGTGGCCATCGGACCACTCACTATCTTATATCTTATTGTAACGCGAAATGTAAACAGCAGCGCGAAACGTGTTTACTCTTAACGGACGGCGGCTTTCCTCAAAGGAACGCCGCTACGCTTAATCGAGTCCCCGGCAACATCTTATTAAGGAAAAATGATGTATTACCTTCTGGACGTTTCTACATAAAAATGAAGGTTCGAGTTATTTCAGGAACCATCGCGAATACAATTGAGGTGTATATAAGCGGGCTTGCGGTCGGAGAGGAGATTAGACGTGAAGCCGCGAGTGAATAAAAAAGCCGAGAAACGGACAAGCGAGAGCGATTGAAGTGAAATAAATTAACGATTAAGAGTGTGATATAAATTAATTAGTTAGGAAGTAGTTAAGATAAATTAAGTAGTGTGTAGTGTAAAATTAGGACAGTGTAGATAAATTATAAATAAACGTTACATTATTATAATAGAATGGCAAATATGTATGAAAATATACCGGCAGTAGTATATATGAAATTTAACAATTATATGCAATACGTTTCAAAATATGCAATTACAAATTATGCATTAGAAAATGTTATTACAACATATTGTCACTATTAACCTATGACAACTCATGGAATTATTAAAATTGTCGGTAAAAAATTCAAATTTTTCTACATATTTTTCGTTATTACTATAAAATTTCTAAAAATAAATTTACCGATTTTTTTTGTTCATTGCTATTTTGAAAAACCGATAATAAATTTTTGAATTTCTAACCTATGCCATTTAACGTAAACGCGATTCTGCAACTTTTTTCTCTCTTCAACTTTCTTCTAAATTCAATACTTAAAAAGTTAGAAGCAAAATAAATCTGGAAAAAACGCGTTTTGAATTATCTTGTTTTAAATTCTATTTTAAAAACTTACAAAAACCGAAATATTCCGGAGACCTAACCTACTCTGTGGAACCGTTATAGAAATTTCGCCTTATTGCACACCAAAAAGAAATACACTTTTAAACACTCTAAATATAATTTATCGCCGGTGCCGCGTAGCGATAAGTCGGGTAAAGCGTCGACGCGGGCTCGGTAATTTTTTCACAAAGTCCCAATTTCCGTCACATAACAAAGGGCATTAGCGGGATCGCCCGCGCCGCCTCCCGAAAAGGAAATTAAAGCGTTCCACGTCAAGAATCCGAAATATAAAATGATTAAGGCCGTGGAATTCCATTCGGAACGTTACCATATATACCTTACCTGGGATTGCGGGAGAGAAGGAGAGGGGGAGGCGGCCGTCTTTTGTGCGCGATTTTATTAAGTCCCGGAGGGTCCCCGGGAAGTCGGACTTAAATTTTTCATGAGAATGTTCCGCGGGACGGTTCGGGAATGGTATGGAAAGTGGGCGACGCGCTGAAAAATTCAGGCGCCGATGTTTGCTAAAAAGGAGAAAGTTTCGGGCGCGACCGGAAAAGGGGGAGAAGAAGGGACGCTATGACGAATTCTGATGAGAAATATATTGACTGTAATTTCATAACGCAAATTTCGGCGTGAGCCGAGGTGAGCGTCGATACCCATATATCATTTTGAAGAGGAGGGTTTGATAAATTTGTAGTCCGGAGGGGCTCCTTCTCCCCATGACGATATTATTGCGGGAATAGGAGGAATTTTCCTTTGTACGTTTACGATACACTTTGGGATGTCACGTTACATGTTTCCATAAGACGACTTGTGTTGTACTCATACCCACGATATTCTCGTTTTCGAGACGAGACTGGAGACGATACTCTAAATTTTCCTGGCGAGACAAGACGAGACTTTCTCTCGCAAAAGTCTCGAAGTATCGCAGATAAAAATGATAAATATTAATTAATTATCCTAATTATTGTGAATGTTATTGAAACATATTTTTTAAAGCCGCATTTTTCCGTAAAGTGAAGCTTTCTAGATTCTGAAAATTCCGATTTTAGGCGATAGGTAACGGCGTTCTGAAGAGATGACTTTCATGGAATTTTCCTGGGAACGTTTCAGTTCAAAAGATATTTAAAGGAAAACGTTGCAAATTAGTGAAGTTTTTTAAAAAAAGAAATTAATTTCTATTCCTGAAAATTTCAATTTCAGGTGATGAAAACGACTATTTGAAAATAATATCTAAATGGAATTTTGCAAAAGAAAACGTGCAGCTTAGAAGCTCCTTAAAGGAAAACCCGGAAAATTAGTGAAAATTTCAGGAAAGGTGAAGATTTTCAGATTCTGAAAATTCCGATTTCAGGCGATAGATTACGGCGTTCTGAAGAGATCAGTTACATGAAATTTTTGGAAAAACGTATAATTTAAAGGGTATTTGAAGTACATATAACCGAGATCTTTTTGGTCACAAAAAATGATTATATTGTAAGTCATTTAAAAGAAAAATAGGAAAAAAACTGAAATTTTCCGAAAAGTGAAGCTATTCCGATTCTGAAAATTCCGATGTTGGGCGATAGATAACGGCATTCTGAAGAGATGAGTGTTATGGAATTTTCATGGGAACGTTTCAGTTTAAAACTTATTTAAAGGAAAACGTAGTGTAGTTTTCTAAAAAAAAAAAAAAATTTCTCTTCCTGAAAATTTCGATTTCAGGTGATGAAGAACGAATATTTAAAAATAATGTCTAAATGGAATTTTGCAAAAGAAAACGTGCAGTTTAGAAGCTTCTTAAAGGAAAACCCGGAAGATTGGTGAAAATTTCGGGAAAGACGAAGATTTTCGGTTTCTGAATATTCCGATTTCAGGCGATAGATTACGGCGTTCTGAAGAGATCAGTTGCATGAAATTTTTGGAAAAACGAATAATTTGAAGGATATTTGAAGTACATATAACCGAAATCTTTTTGGTCACAAAAAATGATTTTATTCGAAGTCATTTAAAAGAAAAATAGGAAAATTACTGCAATTTTCCGAAAAGTGAAGCTATTCCGATTCTGAAAATTCCGATGTTGGGCGATAGGTAACGGCGTTCTGAAGAGATGAGTTTCATGCAATTTTCTGGGAAAGTTTCTGTTCAAATGATATTTAATGGAAAACGTTGCATATTAGTGAAGTTTTCTAAAAAAAGAAATTAATTTCTCTTCCTGAAAATTTTGATTTCAGGTGATGAAAACGACTATTTGCAAATAATGTCTAAATGAAATTTTGCAAAAGAAAACGTGCAGTTTAGAAGCTCCTTAAAGGAAAACCCGGAAAATTATTAAAAATTTCAGGAAAGGTGAAGATTTTCGGATTATGAAAATTCCGATTTCAGGCGATAGATTACGGCGTTCTGAAGAGATCAGTTACATGAAATTTTTGGAAAAACGTATAATTTGAAGGGTATTTGAAGTACATATAACCGAGATCTTTTTGGTCACAAAAAATGATTATATTCGAAGTCATTTAAAAGAAAAATAGGAAAATTACTGGGATTTTCCGAAAAGTGAAGCTATTCCGATTCTGAAAATTCCGATGTTAGGCGATAGGTAACGGCATTCTGAAGAGATTAGTTTCGAGAAATTTTCCTGGGAACGTTTCAGTTGAAAAGTTATTTAAAGGAAAACGTTGCATGTTAGTGAAGTTTTCTAAAAAAAGAAATTAATTTCTCTTCCTGAAAATTTCGATTCCAGGTGAAAAACGACTATTTGAAAATAATGTCTAAATGGAATTTTGCAAAAGATAACGTGCAGTTTAGAAGCCCCTTAAAGGAAAACCCGGAAAATTAGTGAAAATTAAGGGAAAGGTGAAGATTTTCGGATTCTGAAAATTCCGATTTCAGGCGATAGATTACGGCGTTCTGAAGAGATCAGTTACATGAACTTTTTGGAAAAAACGTATAATTTGAAGGGTATTTGAAGCACATATAACCGAGATCTTTTTGGTCACAAAAAATGATTATATTCGAAGTCATTTAAAAGAAAAATAGGAAAATTACTGAAATTTTCCGAAAGGTAAGCTATTCCGATGTTGGGCGATAGATAACGGCGTTCTGAAGAGACGAGTTTGGTGGAATTTTCCTGGGAACGTTTGTTTAAAAGTTATTGAAAGGAAAACGTTGCATGTTAGTGAAGTTTTCTAAAGAAAAAAATGAATTTCTCTTCATGAAAATTTCGATTTCAGGTGATGAAAAACTTTTTTGAGTCTTTGAGCTTCCCGAGATATTGCCACGTGTAACTTTGTACAAAACCAGGATCTCCCAACAACCTACTTACTAAAATCCTAAAGACAACCGGGATATAAGGGTATCTATCTATCTAGCTTTGTCATTTTTCACCTTTTTTAAAATTTCTCAAAGTCTTCCAGATGATTCTTTTCAAACTTAAAATATTTTTTTATTCCAGAAATAATTTATAACGATCTAACAATATTTTTGGCGAAAGCTCCTCTCAGTGGCAATTTACTATTGACCTTTGTTAAATTGTTGACAAAAAAATGAAATCGATACACAACTGTGACTATAACAGATACCATAATAATGTATTAAAGTGCTTAATCCATAGAAATTTCCAAATAAAAAAAATGGATTTTAGATAACACCGTTAGAGCCCCCACTTTGCAAATTAAAAAATTGGCACTTTATCTAAAATAACCATAGTTAATAAACTAGCATAATTCATGAGTAATTCACTATGTTGTACATTCTTCATTATTCTTCGATTTTCTGACAACTCCAGAACGTTTCAAAAAACTCCCAAAAAACAAAACGTAACGAAAACAGAGCGGGTAAAGCCTTTTAATCCCGAACCGTTTTCGAGGGTAATTCAATTTTCCGACAGCGAATTCCACCGCCGGAAAAATTATATAAAAATATGTAGGGAGGTTAAATTTTCACAAAGGAAAATTGTCCCGAGAGGAAATTAACAGTCTGCGACTTCGCTATCGTGCAGTAGGTATATACTATTTGCTCTGCTTGTACTGTCACCCTCAAAACTAACTTCCCAACAAAGTTTAATTAAAACTAAACAACGTTTCGAGACTTAATATCTTTATTGAGCACCTGGAAAGTCGCTTAATATCAAGCCGGGAATCATGCATTTATGAGGGAAGACGCCGAGAAACTCACATAATGTAATTAATAACGGCTATTAAGGTAATTTCGAGCGAAATTAAACATTCTGCGGGTAAGGAAGTCTGAAGTGGGTAATTGTTTTCGTTGATATTGTTGCTTGAGTAAACCGACTTTTATGAATATTCAGCGCCTAAATTAACTTGATTTAAAGTGTTAATCTCAACAAGTCGCTTATAACAATTAGATGTTGATTAAGCTGAGGCGTTTCTTGCAGTTATTTAAAAGAGAACGAGAGATTCGTAGGGAGCATGCAGAATTGGATATCGGGGTATTAGGACTAATCCTTGGATGTGAGCGGAAAAAGAGATATTTTCTCTTATATGTGCGGAAAGTATGGATCCACAATCGATTTACTTTCGAATTAATCAAATTAGGATGAAGTATGTGTTACAATGTCACGTGATTTTCCTTTAAATTATTTATTGTCCCAATTTTGTTGTATTTAGTACTGACGAATGCCATTGACACAAGGGGCAAAATGTCCTAACTAAAATACTGTAACCAAATAGTCTGCCATAAAGATAAGCGTCCGTCGGAATGAGTCTCTTCAAAGAAATTCTTAACAAGATAGATTCTGGGAACTGGTGGAATTCTTGGAAAGTCTTAGAGTATTCGAGTACTATCAAGAAGGTTCCCGAAAGGACGGAAACGCCTAGATCTTTCTGGATTTCCCTTACGGCTAAATAAATAGCAGACGGAGAGCGAGACGTAGTCAGTCGCTGGTAGTCGCAAACAGTCGCCGTGTCGACAGATGTCGGCCGTAAGATAAATAAACAGTGTGCAATATAAATTAATTAGTTAAGTAATAGTAAGTGAGATAAGATAAATTAGATTAAGTATAAGCAGATAAGTGTAAGTGTACAAATAAATTTGTAGTAATGTAGAGTAGTAATTCTTGCTTAGGTCAAAACGGTACAATACTATTAAGAACAACAGAGATGTGAGCACTAAGATCTATAGCAGGCTATACATCGCACGACCGTAAGAGAAATGACATTAGATAGATTTGTGGGTTACACGACGTAGTGATTTGGGCCAGAACAAGACGAAGACATTGAAGAGAGCGAGAGAGCCAAAATGGCATAAATGGAAAACCCAACATGGCGAGACTCCCAGGAGGACCACCAAAACGCTGGCACGAAAGCTGGATATCGGCACATCAAATATAAGGAACATTGTTGAAAACTCCAAATGTTACAAGAAGAAAAAGAGAAGAAGGTGTTATAATAATTTGTATTCTGAGGTCGCATGACAAATGTGTGAAAATCCCAATTATCAATTATCAATTATCTCTTTTGAATGAAACCCAAAATATAAAGGTCAATCCACAAATTACAGGTATTACATCAAGCTATAGTATAGCGCCCCAAATAGCCTATGAACTAATCTATCACAAGTTTATCGATAATAAAAATTTCAATTCACGAAGAGAATTCCCATTAAATTTTAACGCCGCCTGGATTTAAAACACATGCGATTTTCCCCAAGTTGCCTTAAACCCAGAAACTTCCCGATTCCCCTGATCGTGTCGGGGGTGGGGGTGGGACGACGATCCTCCCACCCCCAGGACCGACGCGAGATTCCCTCAAAGTCCCGTCGTTAAGACTCATCGTTTCCACTTTATTTTACAGGAGGGTGAACGTGACGTTCGTGACGCGCTCGCCGTCCGAGTGTGTCGAGGAGGTCCCGAGGGAATACGTCGTCTTCTGCGAGCTCGCCGGCGGGGAGATCGCCGCCGACTCGGTCGCCACGTGGGACGAGCAGGCGGACGAGAGGGTGTGGGCCGCCCTAGGTCAGTACACGTAATAAGTATACGGTAAATCATGGACGCTCAACCCGTTCAGAAAGTTCAGTATCTCTTTATATACATAGAAAGGGCACAGGTCAACTCGTTAGAATTAATCCCCGGTCCGCATTTGAGATTCGCGAGATCGGTCAACTCGTAAGAATATGGTTCTCTAGATCGGTCAACTCGTAAGGGTTAGAACTACCTGAAACGTCCCAAAAGGGGATTATCGTATTCCTTGCGAGAGGGCAAGGAAAATCCTGCGGAACCCGACCGAAAACCCATATGATCACAACAAGCAAGTCTTTGCCGCGTTGATTTTTAATAAAATCCACAACTATCTCGGTGCGATCCATCGTCACCGTTTAGTTGGAACGTAATGTAACGTTTATTTTCTAAATTATTTACACTGTCCTAATTATACACTACACACTAATTAATTTATCTTAACTAATTCCTAACTAATTAATTTATAGCACTCTTAAATGCAATTTATTTCACTGGTCCGTTTTTCGCCTTATTTATTCACTCGCGGCTTTACGTCTAATCTAACCTCCGACCGCAAGCCCGCTAACCTCAATTGTATTCGCGATAGTTCCTGAATGAACTAGAACCTTCTTTTTTATGTAGAAAGGTCTAGGAGGTCAAAATCATTTTTTCCTTAATAAGATGTTGCCGAGACTCAATTAAGCGTATCGGCGTTTCTAAGAGTAAACACATTTCGCGCTGCTGTTTACATTTCGCGTTATAGTAACAAACCACCCCCTTATATCATATTCTTAGTTTTAACAAATATCCGAACTACTTCGTTACAATCATCATCCCCTTGATTATCTCTGGGAATCCTCTTACGAGTTGACTCATCCAAAACTACCCTTTAAAAATTTACATGCCGGTTCGGTTACCAATTGACCGATCTTAGGGTTGGGGATTAAAATTTCTTACGAGTTGACCGCCGCCGAGTTAGGGCAACCTTCTACAATTTAGTGTGTTGTCACTTCCTAAATAATAATTAGTTTCTTAAATGTACAGATGACATATACATTTTTACTCACAAACAATTGAGATGGCGATGAAGATTACTATAGTTTTGGGGCTGCTAAAAGGTTGGAAATGCGTTACGTTGATTGGTTACTAAAGATTGTTAGGACAAAATGCAAGGGCTCTCTTTGCCTTCTTTTTGAAAATGACACACTAAAGCGAAAAATTAATCAAATTTCTTGGCGAAATGTGTAGTTTAACAGTTATGAATTTATGAGATGTTGAGGTTTTAGGCAAACGTCAATCTTCTTACATTTTCAAAATATCAGACTCAAATGATAGAAAAAGAAACGGTAAAGATATATTTTAACTGATATTTCTTCATAAAATATGTTGTTTAGGAGTTACGATTTTTCAGGGATCAGGAATCTGGAAAATTGAAATCTGGAAATTAAGGATTTCCAGCAAATATCTACAAAATCCATAATATTCCAAAACCCTCACGTTCTCTGATTTTAGAACTTTAACAATCAGAAATTATATATTTTTAAAAATCTTTGATTTTTCTCAAACTTCAAACTATTTCCAATTAAAAAAATTCTATTAGACATTCTGAAAACAAACTTAAATAATATTTTTTCGTAAAATATGTCTGACTTTTAAAATTTCTAGAATTTTTCAAAATCTTCAACATTGTTCGATTTCAAAGAGCCCTCTTATAAATTATATAGCGAGACAGTTTAAAGAGAAAAGTTTAATAACATTTCCTCGCGAAACATGTACCTTCGAAGTTATAAATTTTTGAGAACCTGGGATTTACTGCAAACATAAAACATCTCAGGTTTTTAAAAATTTTCTTTCAAACAATAAAGAACAACGTCCAGAAAAAAAGTTCTTTGCAAAACGTGTAATTTTCGAAAATTTGCATTTTTTTGAAAACTTCCAAATTCTTTCTATCTGGTATTTTCCTCTAATTATTAGGAATCGATGAATTTTACAGTAAAACTAACAATCAGTTGAGGTTCAGCGTATTAGAAGAAGAATTCATTCATTTTGAGTTTTTTCCAAATCTATTAGTTTTTAATAAATTTAGATTTTTTGACAGTTTTTACTATTATTAGTAATTTTTTTGATGACTTTTCCGGAGCCAATAAATACTATGAACTCACAACAAATTCACGTTTAGCCAATCAAAGTGTTACAGAATTTTTCCATGCCGATTAAAGGAATTTTCACGATTTTCCGGAATTTTCCATTTTCGGTAATTAATGTAATGTAAAATTAGTGAGTCACTGGATAATGGTAATTTCAGATTCGAATTCACAGTGTTAAAAAATTGACAAAACACAAACCGCTTTTAAAGATAATTTAGTTCATATTAATTATGAAATATGAATCTATATAATATAATATATAACATATATATATATGACATTAAAAAAATAAACAATTCTTCATTAAAATTGGGAATGTTATTTCTACCGATATGCAATTTGCAATTATAGAGGCAATATAATATTATTACGCACTGAATGAAGCAATACACGATGCTCCCTATGTTTCGATGTGGACATATATCAAACTGCTACAAACTACATTTAATTCCCTATAATTAACGTTTGCGAGAACTCGCTTAATTACAACTTTATAATTATGTATTTCGATATACGTACGTACACCATTACAAATGTTCGCGATTTTACAGCGAAGTCACAAAATGAAACTGGTGTGTTGTCGTAAAACTTTATGGATTTTCAGAAATCTGAAGGGCACTCTCATATTTCTTTAAAAACCCCAAATGATTTTTTGACCGATTTCACAAAAATTTTGGAAAAATGGTATCAGTCTCTTTGAAGTAACATTTTAAGATCTCAAAACAAATAACTTTATGCATCAATTACAACCAAAGATCCACGAGTCTTGAATATATGACTGCTAAAACAAAAATCGTGATGTGTTCATCATAGTACTGTCTCATTATAGGGGTTAATTTAAGCAACAATAACGACAAGTACCTACAAAGTACTCCTCAGAGTAGATTTAGCCAAAAACGTTACAAAACTTTTTTATATATTATATCTAATGTAGAATAAGTACTCAAAATTTTATAAAAATTCTTGGAGCAAATTTCGGGAAAAATTCAAAAAATTGAAGAATGATACAAAGTGCCTTTTACAGAAGATTTTGCAAAAAACGATAGAAAAGTTTATTTTATACTAATTCAATGGTAGAATATACAATCTATATTTAAAATAAGTTCTTGTAGCAAATATTGAGAAAAATTCAAAAACCGAAAAACCACAAGTATAAAGTGCTCTTCACATAAGATTTAGCCGAAAACGTTACAAACCTTTTTATACATATTTAATTGCACAATAAATTTTCAAAGTTTAACAAGAATTCTTGGAAGGAATTCCGAGAATAATACAAAAAACCAAAAATCGACAAGTATAAAGTATCCTTCACAGAAGATTTAGCCAAAAACGTTAGAAAACTTTTTTATACATATTCAATAGTAGAATAAATATTCAAAGTTTAAAAAAAATTCGTGGAGTGGATTTCGAAAAAAATTGAAAAAACCGAAAATTGACAAGTATAAAGTGCCCTCCACAGAAGATTTAGCCAAAAACGCTAGAAAACTTTTTAATACCTATTTAATCGTACAATAAATATTTCAAGTTTTAAAAAAATTCTTGGAGCGAATTTCGAGAAAAATTCAAAAAAAACCGAAAAATGACAAGAGTAAACTACCTTTTTGTCCTGGCCGATTTTAATGAAAAGCTTATTTTTACGTCCTGGTATGGTACAAAGTGTAAATATAAAGTTTTGACCGTTTTTGGTTTTTGGTTTTTGAGAAAATCCTACCACACATACAAACACACATACATACAGACGGTTTTCCAAAAACATGTTTTTTGGACTCAGGGGACCTCAAAACGTTCAGAAATGCTAATAACTCAATTTCGAAAAATCGACCCGATTACAATACTCTCTCATATATGAGTAACTCATATGAGAAAAATCTATTCAGGCCTAGTACTAATAAATATAAAATCTATGATCTCAAAGCATACAACTAAAATCATTGCATTGATTTGATTTGAACATCGCCTTTGGGTGATTAAAAATGGAAATTGGGGAAAAATGTCAGTGCTACCAAAAGGCTATTAAGAAGCTGTCCATTAATTTCAAAAGGTGTATGAAAACGTAGATTTTGGGTTGACAAGATACTCAAATGGACTCCAAGACCTCTTGGAATGACTTTGTGTCATGAAATTTCGTATTATGATGAGTGCAAAATTGGCATTGTATGTAGTTCAGGATTTACTAGTCTTACCCCCAAATAAGAAACAGTTTTCCGAAGTGGCGTATTGGAATAGCACGAAATTGACTTTCGCAGCGAACTCCTCCATCCCAATTTGCCGATTCGCATATGTAAAACAGAGAGCCTCCCGCACGAAAATTCCCCGTCCCGCTTCACGAAATCACGTATCCGCTTAAATTTTCCTTGTTTTCCTTTCGGTGCATCTTTCTGCTTTGGTTTCCTTTCTGTGGAGGATCCTCATGATTTATTACACAAAGGGAATTTACTTTCTTTCATTCTTTCCACACGAGTTCGGCCCTCTCTCCTCCGAAAGGATCGTTAAGCCCTACGTGGAGGACATACATCAGATTTAAAGGAGGGAAATAGATTGGGACGCTCCAGAAAGGGTCGCGTTTACATTTGAATGTTTAAAATTCAATCCGGAGTAATCTAATGGAAACCCACCCTCAGGAGGTAATGGATCCGAATTAAAAAAAAATTCTCATAACGAACTTAAACTACCCTCCGACCGCAACGAAGAATTTTTAAATTAAAGCCACTTCGGGACCTTTTGTTTCGTACCGCCTTGTTGGGTTATTGATATTCTCGCCGGGGAATGTTTTGCCGTAAATCTTTCTCGGCACTTCCGTTAAATAATCACTTAATTAAGCGAATTTATGTCGCCGCGATAAAACACGAAACGAGATAAATCCCCCAGAAGTTCTCAGAAGCGTAATTAAGAAGAATAAATTTAATCGAATACACAAATTGGTACGCGATTAGGATTGTCGTTAATCGGAGTTAACATCAAATTGATTGTCACGTTACGGCTCGAATTATGAATTTTTGGAAATCGAGCATTAAATCTTCTCAGATTTCAAAAATTTAAACGATTGATGCAAACGATTGAGAAAGGTTAAAAATGGGGGTATGTAGCATCGTAAGACTTTCTCTTATGGCCGGACAAAATATTTATGACAACATTATCACAAACTGGTCATTATCACAAAAATCTGTTTTTGTTCATAAAACGTCTCCGTTACATTTTTAAGAAAAATACTTTTGATAAAAGTTGTAGTCCATTAAAAAGCCTTTTATTTGGCTATTCACAAATTCAAATCGGTTAACTAATTCCTGAGATAATGGCAAAAAACGCTTATTTTTGCCATAGTTTATAAATGTTAATAAAGTTGATATTATGATAATAACATTTAATATAAGCTTTTGAAAATGAGGCGTTTGATGAGTTTTTAAGGTGTGCTAAATTTCAGCTAGATTGATCAAGTAGTTTACAAGTTATTCAAATTGTTTATCCGAGAAGGCAATTGTTTAAACAATTGTCCTTGCCTAAATAATGAATCTAGGTAAATTTTGCAAGGTGAAATTTTTTGTGGCTTTAGCTGTAAGATATACCAAGAATACCAATATTTTTCAATTTGTTACTTTTTAGCTAATAAACATTTAGAATACCTTTATTATTATGCATGGTACAAACTTGTGAATGGGTGCATTGGATAGCTGGAGTCAAAACACACATTCTCAAAAAAAGAACCTTCTACGGCCAATAGGAACCGAGATAGATTTTTTTATAAAAAAAATTATATCTCCATTGTTTATAAATATTTAGAGTTGTAATTTTGACACATTATAAATGAATATCTTAGTTTTATGATTCCATTATGATTCCAACTCACAAAACTCGCGCCAAAACTCACAAATCTAACACACTCGCATGAGCGAGGAGACCGATACGTCCGCTCTCGATCGAACAGTACGTTAGACTGACGGTAATTAAGGTTCGGAGCGAGAGATAAATCTCTTAACGTAATTGTGCTGATAAGCGGCGATGATTCAAATGTAACCGACACGATTCCTTTGCTACCGAAATGTCCGAAATAGTATGGGTGTGAAGATAGCCACATCCACAAATTTTGAAGTCCGGTAAAATAGGTGCTCTTTTTTAACCTCAAAATTTGTGCAAAAATTTCACGCAACGTGTAAAAAGCTACAGCCATTTAAACTTAAGGTATTCGTGAGAACTTGCCTTTTTTAGGCAAGGACAATTGTTTCTTCTGGAATAAACAATTAGAATAACTTGTAAACTGTTTGATCAATCTGGCTGAAATTTAGCACATCTTAAAAACACATTAAATGCCTCAGGTTTAATAAGTTACACTAAATGTGGTTAAGTCAATAAGAAATTTATTAACATTTATAAATTAGTACAATAATAGGCGTTTTTCGGCATTAGCTCAGGCATTTGTTAACCGATTTGAATTTGTAAAAAGCTAAATTAAACGATTTTTAATGGACAACAACTTTTATAGAAAGTATTTTCCTTATAAATGCCAAGGAAACGTTGTATGAACAAAAAAATTAACTGTACCTACGTCTTCACGGATCCGTCATCTAGTACTCCCCAAATACCTTTTAGGACCTTAAAATATCTGTATAAATTTCTTACTTCCTTATATTAGATACCCATATAATAAGAGAAAGTATTGTAATCCTGATGAATTTAGAATTTGAGATATTGACATTTCTGGATGTTTTCCAGCATCTACGCTGGACTATAGGAATTGCAGCAAACGTCAACTTTTTCCAATTTTCATAATTACTCCTTGAAACGATACAGAACGACATTCTGAAGAAAAAAGTTAAACAAAACTTCCTTGTAAACGTGAAGTTTTAGAGTTATGAATTTATGAAAATTTGAAATTTTATGGAAACTTCTTTGTTTTGAAAAACTCCTGTTTTAAACCACATGATAGAATGAAAAGTTGATGTAAATTCATTGGTGGAATAAAGGACCCCGCACATTTTATATGAAAAACGGTGTTCCGGTGAAATTTTCTAAAAATTTGAGAGACCCCCAAATCAAAAGTCTCAATGGGGTCGAAGCTCAAAATGCCCATCTTAGGCTCTACGGCAATTTTTAATGGCCAAAAACGGCAAAAATTCATTTTTTTAAATGTTATGTTTAATGCTGGGAAATTGTTGGTTTTGTACCCCTGATCAAAAGTCTCAATGGGTCGAAGCTCAAAATGCCCATCTTAGGCTCTACGGCAATTTTAATGGCCAAAAACGGCAAAAATTCATTTTTTTTAATATGATGTATAGGAAAATCTTTGGCAACTCTTTGGCAACTCTTGGGAACTCTTTGAAAAAATACATGAGAGTTCCGGTTTCATTGAAGGTTTTTGGCCACTAAAAATTGCCGTAGAGCCTAAAGATGGGCATATTGAGCTTCGACCCCATTGAGACTTGATCAGGGGGACAAAACTAACAATTTCCCAAATTTTTAGCAAATTTCACTCGAAGACCATTTTCCCCTTTGTAATATTTTAAATTACACGCAGTGCAAATGAACTTATTTATATCGTTTAAAAAAAGGACTTTAGAGCAAAGTGGAGTAAAAAACTAAACTCGTTCATTTAAGTTAGAACATCGCTATAGGTTTTATTCCAGATAACTTTTAACCAAACCTGTCCAAATGACCACTTCCAATTTGGAATGTATTCAAATTACTTTTGTGGAAAACTTAACGCACGTTACTGTTCCTGTACCGTATTAATCTCCGATTGACGAAGATGTGCCCTGGAAGGCAAAAACGCGCGAGAAACTAAGATATTCCATATCATTGAGTTTTCAATTAAAATTTCCATTTTCGAAAGTGAGAAACGAGGTCGCCATCAACCTAATTTCCCTTTGTTCCGTTCGACCACGTTACGAGACTGGAGCCGAGATCTGATAAGACCTCCGCAGACTATAAATCAGTGGATGTTTTCGGGACATTCTTAAATGAGCCCTGCAAAATGCATTTTCCATGTAGTCGGGACGCGGGGAGTGGAAACCCTCACATATTTACGAGCAGCATTTTCCTATAAATCTCCTAGCAGTGTTCCAGATATGGGTCATAACTTTCCGCGAGAGGAGTCGACAGCGTTCATTTTACTAAAAAAGTAAAAAAGTTGCGCGTCCGCTTCAAGATCGCACGTCGTTGAAAAATCGGCCGTAGGTATCAACTTCGGCGGAATTGAATATCGCGACGTTAACATTCGTAAAACTGGGTTGTATTTAGTAAAAGGCGTATCCGTCAACGACTTTACAACTCCGTGCGAAGCCAATTGAGTTGTTGTAAAAAAACTGTGTAGACGGATTTGACAGTTGGAAAAGGTAGTTTGAGTTATTACAAGAAGTCCCTCATCTAGAGATTCATCCATTTTTTAGTGGAACCATTATCAAATAAACAATTAAAGTGCCAAAATCACTCTTTTATTTATAACTCCAAATGGCTTAGATTTAGACGTTTGCGGTCAACAGTGAACTTTTAGAGAAAATAATTATCTTTAAAATGAGACGTTCTAAATTAAAATTGCACTATAAATAAAAAAGTTATTGCAAAAAAGGAGGCAAAATGGCTATTTTTAAATATTGTTAATAACTTGTTAATTATTTGTTCGAATTAAGTGAAATGTTTATAACTTGTGAGTTGTAATGTACTTTACAAGTATGCAAAAGATGGGCTCTATCGGTCCAGTAGTTTTTGCAAAATTCTAATTGTTTATCCCGTTTCTTGAAAAAATCAACAATTTCTAAGTCCTGTCCAGTAGATTTTTCTAAATGGATCTTAACAAACTTGGTCTTATCCTCTTCGTAAAGACTTATATTAACGTTCTATGTAAAAAAACAATAAATTTTGTAATGTTTATTTATAAAAAAAGTTTAACAAAAAGTATACGTTTTTAAGCTTATAAACATTTACAACAACTTGGTTGGTTTTTGTTCAAACTTTATGGCAATGATTTATTCGAAAAGCTGATTCAAAAATACGCATTTAAAAAGAAAAAATAAAGCCCCACAACCTTTGTGAGCCAAGATAGCCCTTTTTTAAAAAAAATTCACCGTCGTTACGATCATTAATATTAAAGGCTGAAAATAACAAGGTTTTTAGAAGAAGAGTTGAAGTTTCCAATGGCACTTTCAGTATTTAAAAAAAAACGAACTTTGTTTAACGAAGAGCATTATAAACAAAGAGTAATTGCGCGTTGATTACTTTCCTGCTCGGAGTCCACGGAGTGGGGGAAGCCGACTGGGCGCTTGGCACAGCTCTCCTAAAATAGAGCGCGCGTCTTCAAATCGGACCGCTCGATAAAGACTTTATCTCGGGTTGTACTTGACCAAAATTGCTCATTCTTTATTTTTTTAATTGGGATACAATGAAGAAATAATAACAATTAACATACTTTCTGACACAAAATTGCTTTATCCAAAGACGCCAAAGGTTATGATTACTTTAAATGTTTTTATATACTCTAATTATAGTACTCCAATTTGTATATATTTTTATTAATTATTGCTTAATAATCACACCTATAAATAAACGTTATTTATGCATTTTTATCATTATATAATCTATAATCTTCTGAGCTTTTATCACACATCAAGTAGGTTGCGCAGAAATTATGTTAATTGTTATTATTTCTTCATTTTATCCCAGTTTAAAAAAAGAATGAGCAATTTTGGTCAAATAGAACCCGAGATAAAGTTTTTTTTCGAGCGTTCCGATTTGAAGCCGCGCGCTTACTTTTCTCGAGAGCTGTGCCAAGCGCCCAGTCGGCTTCCCCCACTCCGTGGACTCCGAGCAGGAAAATAATCAACGCGCAATTACTCTTTGTTTATAATGCTCTCCGTTAAACAATATTCGGTTTTTTTAAATGTTGAAAGTGCCATTGGAAACTTCAATTCTTCTAAAAACCTTGTTATTTTCAGCCTTTAATATTAATGATTGTAACGACGGTGAATTTTTTTTAAAAAAGAGCTATCTTGACTCACAAAGGTTGTGGGGCTTTATTCTTCCTTTTTAAATGCGTATTTTTGAATCAGCTTTTCGAATAAATCATTTTCATAAAGTTTGAATAAAAACCAACCAAGTTATTGTAAATGTTTATAAGCTTAAAAACATATACTTGTTGTTAAGCCTTTTTTATAAATAGACATTACAAAATTTATTGTTTTTTTACATAGAAGGTTAATATTAGTCTTTACGAAGAGGATGAGACCAAGTTTGTTAAGATCCATTTAGAAAAATCGACTGGACAGGACTTAGAATTGATTTTTTAGAGTTGATTTTTTCAAGAAACGGGATAAACAATTAGAATTTTGCAAAAACTACTAGACCGATAGAGCCCATCTTTTGCATACATGTAAAGTACATTACAACTAACAAATTATAAACAGTTCACTTAATTCTAAAAACTAATTAAAAAGTTATTAACAATATTTAAAAATAGCCATTTTGCTTCATTTTTTGCAATAACTTTTTTATTTACAGTGCAATTTTAATTTAGAAAGTCTCATTTTAATAATAATTATCTTCTCTAAAAGTTCACTCTTGACCGCAAACGTCTACATCTAAGTCATTTGGAGTTATAAATAAAAGAATGATTTTGGCACTTTAATTGTTAATTTGATAATGGTTCCACTAAAAAATTGATTAATCTCTAGATAAGAGGCTTCTTCTAACAACTCAAACTACCGTTTCCAACCAACAGTTTTTTACAAAAAGAATCTAATATGATTCGCCTACGTAGCACCCGTTTTTATCTTGTAAGGGACGCGTAAACACGTTTGAGAGATATAAATTGGAAATTCTCGAGGAGACAGTCACGAGCAAGTCCCAACTTTCCCGGGCGAGATGTTTCACCCTTCCGCCGCCCGCGGCGGAAAAAATAAAAAGAGATTAAAAAACACGAGCCATTACACCGCGATGTCCGCCTCGGGGACTCTTCCTACGCGTACGTTATTTAATTAGCTTTTTCGGGAAGCGGGTCACTTTGATATTCGCCCGTAGAGGGGTTAAGCCGGCTTATTTGGAAGAACTCGCGTAATCTAGACAAGGGTTTAATTACTTGAAAAATTTCGAGGGAGGGGAGCCCGACGCGATTCCACGCGCACAACTTACGCGCTAATAAATAGGGGAGCTTAACGTCGTTACTCCGCTTTGATTAGAAATTAGGCCGCGTGTATGTGCGTCGAAACCAAATCCGAAAGCGAAATTGAGTAGTGTTTTAAAAGTGCGTAACGCTGTTTCGACTTCGAAATACCTTATCAACTTCGCAGATTTGTCGAAGTGAAGCACAATACCTCGCATTTCAGTTCAATTCCGATTGATCCTCAGAAACACCAAAAGGAAATGTGGAAAGTTGACGCAGCCGTTTTGGCTCACAAACTCGCTTAAATTTACATACGAATTGCTTCCCATCTTCGTCCAAAATTTAACGAGTAAAAGTACTACTCACCATATAACAACCTCCATGCACTCAGGATCCACTTGCGATGCACTCGATCCTGCACATTCTGTAAATAAGAAGAATGTGATGTTATCGTTAATTGAATAATTTAAAACAGTATTTGTCCAAAAAGTTTCTGTATCTTGTATCTTAAAGTTAGCGTTGGAAATTAAAGTAGTGTAAGTACAATGCGAGGTACCCAGGCAATTTTCGCACATTTTGGAGTTACATTTGATAAAATAAGACAACAACACTCCCACTTTCTATTAGGAACCACTATTACTGAAAATCATAGCCCTAAAAGTGACCGGAATAGATGCACTTACGTTATGCAATAAACTAAATAATAATTTACTTAATTTGCAACAAGAATTTTAGAAATTTTTGGGCCAAAATATATAGTAACTAGTGGTGGACACGAGACGAGACGAAACGAGAAACGACATGCTCTCGTCACGTCTCGAAAAATTCCCAAAAATTGTCTGGTCTCGATCTGGCAAAAGGGGTCTCGTCTCGTCTCTTGTCTCGAAAAGTCCCGAAACAAATAGACGTATTAAATAACGAGAAACGACATGGTCTCTTCTGGTCTCGAAAAATTCCAAAAAATTATGTCTCGTCTCGTCTCGATCTGGTAAAGGTCTCGTCTCGTCTCGCGTCTCGAAAAGTGTCGAAATAAATAGACGTATACAGATGGTCCTTTTACAAATCTATACGTTTTACTGATTTTCTTGAAGTACCTATACAGGTGTGGTAAAGTTGAATCTACAGTAGTATTTTATTGATGTTATGTTTTGATAAAGAATATTTCATATAAGAAAACACTGAATAAAATAATTAGATTATAGAGAACAGGTACAAAATGAATGAATGAACATTACTGTTAAATATGTCCATTACCTCAGATAAACGTTTCACACCACTGTCCGTCTGTCTGTTATATCATAAACCCTTCCAAAATTCTAAGAAAACGACGAGCTAATTATAAATTTTACTCCCTTACTGGACAATGGCACAGTTTAATCCTGACCCTCTATTAGATATCCTTTTACCTGCGCTTTCGTCCTCATTGCTATGGAGTTTGGTGGCCTTTCATTTTACAAACGAAGGAAAACTCTTAAATTGCAATTTCTTAATCGAGACTTCGAGACTTTTCGAGACGAGACGAAATTATGTCTCGTCTCGTCTCGAATTTCGAGACGAGACGAGAACGAGACATGTCTCTTCTCGAGTCCACCACTAATAGTAACCAACCTATTTTCAACTAGTGATATTATAATTTGACAGTTTGACATATTTTGTTCTTCAGTCACATTCAGTTAGACAAAAAATAAAATAGTTTTCAAAATCGGCTTAAAATCACTAACCTGGAAAGATGACTGCGTTTGACCTCTCCATGTTGTCCGCGACGGTCGCCAACATGACTGGTATCCGAGAAATAAAATTAAAAATATATTAACAACTCAATAATTATTAATATTAATAATTAATAGGTAATAAGAAGGTAATAAATACTAACCATTAAAAGAAAGCCCATTGTGTCCTTTTTGCCCTTCTTTGAAGTTGTTCGACATTGCTGCCGTCATCACTTAATTACCTGAAAATATATTAATAAATATAGAAACTAAGCTAAAATAGAGAAAAAATGAAATTTCAAATATAATTCCACAATACTAACCATTTAAAATTTAGAACGTAACACTGTAAAACGTTGATTGCTGCTTTTCTGCCCTTCTATGAAGATCCTGAAAGTCTTACCTGAAAAATTAATGTTGAAAATATTACAAGAAACGTAGGAGTTTCAAAAAATAACTTACCTTGCAAATAGCTGACATTCTCTTGAATCTCCGCCCTTATCTGAAGTTCTATGCCATTGTCGACGAAAATACTCACCTGAAAATGCAATAAAAGAAATTAAGCATCATCAAACCGTTTATAAATTATAAATTTCAATATTATATTATAAAACAATTACATTTTATTTACAAATATTCTTATGTTCCGTCTCTGGTAGGAATGTGTTGAATAGATGGAAGTAACGCGTTGTAGATAATCTATCGTAAATTATCATACAAAGTCTAGTGAAAGATGTATATATACAAAAATTTCAAAAGTATTGAAAAATTGAAACCAGTCTCGACCGATTTTTGTAATAAGAGTCCCTTGGAGAAACTAACAGAAGAGTAGTGTTAGAGCGGACACTTTTTTCTTAAAAACTAAAAGGAAATGCGGATATTTCCTATAAGTTTTCCGCGCTTATATAATAAAATGTTTATAGTTTTAAACGAAACGTACCATTTGACAATGACACGTCGGCATGATGGCAACTACTTCCACCCTTGCCCTGCTACTTCCCTGCCACCAAAAGCACTAATCACTATCTGAAACAATAATAAGAACGTTATTATTCATAAATCACATTAATATCAATGAAAAATACAAAGATACTCTCAGGGCCAGATAAAACTAATGTAATTGTTCTCTTATAATTCACCTAGTGAAACTAATAGTTTATCCTTAAATTTTTTAAATTTCACCCGGTTTTCCAACACCCCTCCCTCAAAATACATCCAAAAATTCACATCGATATCCCCCATTCCTCCCTCCCATCCCACAATGCCCCTTTAATTAATCCTAAACGCTACTCGATTTTTTCATCCCCGCGCATCTCTATCTACCCCCGACGTTAATTGAAATCGAACTCAAGTGCGTCCCCCCACCCCTCTTTTCCAATTCCAGGATGGAGTAAATGGAGCGAGTGGTCCTCCTGCAGCGTGTCCTGCTCCTGCGGGATCCAACAAAGGACGAGGCGCTGCCGCCTGTCCAAATGCCAGGGATTCAACGTCGAACAGAGGCATTGTAACATCTTCGAGTAAGTTTTAATTAAATCCACCTCTCTTCCCGTTTCTTTCGGCTGTGTTTTTCCCTTGCCAAGTTTAAATTTAAACCGGGAACAGAGAGGCTCTCCCTTTTTGTCAGCTGTCACTATTAGTGTTCGGGGAGTGATTGATAACAGGAAGACGTGTCGAACTTACGGGGAAGTTTATCGGCGGGCGGTGGTGAGGATCCCGAGGGAGGAGACGGGGCAAATTATTTATCTCCTCGGATGCGATCAAAGTTTAAATTAGGTCTGGGAACTTGTTTGATTAGCGCAGAGAAAGCGACAAATTGATTTTTAGGGGTTTTTCCGATTGATAACGCAGAACTCTACAGATTAATTTGGATGAATTACATTTTGTTACAAGCCACACTCCAGTAATATATTTTAATACAGTACGTAGTTCTATCGGACTTCCATTTGCTTTCAATCTATAGCGTCAATATAATAGTTATTTATGGTTATGGTACTGGTGTGTTATGTTGAAAATAAGTCACGCGAGAAGATTTCAGGCCGAGTGGTATAAATTCTTAAGTGACTTAGAAAACATAGCACGCGAGTGGCATACAGTGTTTTATCCAACAAGTGAAAGAAATCGTTTTTTATGAGATAATAATTAATAAGCTTTGTGATCAAATCAAAACTTCTTGCGTTTCAGTAACCTATAAATATCAGAATGACTTGACAGTGACTTTCTTACATTTTGGTTAAAGTAGGTTGTTTGTTTGGTTGCCACGGGCAACCTTTAAATATAAATACTTCAACTTATATGAACGTGACTTATAATCCATACCTCACTAGTGAGTTATGGATTATAACACACTAGTGTGTTATTTAATAGTTTACTTGTCTAAAATGATATTAATAATGACAGTCATAACTGTCATGTGTTGGATAAATAAACAAATGTAGTAATATCAAATTTGAAAATGCATATACACATTCATTGAGTTTTCACCCCGAAACCTCGTTTACCTCGTCCTGAAAAACAGGAATACTCATTCAAAAAATTGAAATCAAGAATATTCCAGTTTCCAACACATTCACCACTTTGGCTCGATTGTAAAATATTTCACGTTTAAATTTTTCATCACCAAACTCAAATTGTTCTTCTTTCCTTCCTTCAGATTATTGGCGCTATATTTTCATATTTGAGGCATCTGCGCCTGGACAGAATTTCATGAATTTCGTCTGTTGCCTGATCTAAATGAAAATTCCACGTGATACTCATCTGAATTTTAAATACACCGTACGTACCTGCGAGATAATACAAAAAAATATGGTACATCGAGTAAGGCGCGGTCGAGGGAGGAAAGAGCGTATCCCAGTTTTGCGAAATTAACTTGGAACGCAACGTTAGGTCTGATATCCGAATATCCCCCCCGAAAATTATTCAATTCCGAACAATAAATATTGGAACAAGTCAGTCCACCCGGATGTATATCTGCGAATACAAATTTTCATTAGGGGCTCTCTCTTTCTCTCTCTCTCTCTCTCTCTCACCCCCTCTCTCTCTCTCTCACCCCCCGCTCTCTCTCTCTTCTGGTTAAAATATTACACCCCGAAGGGTTTCCGACTGATGGGCTTTGCCCGGGATTAATTTATTTTGGTAAAATACGCGATATGTTTAGTACCCAGCTTTGTTATTTAAATTAGAGGACCCGATCAACACACATAAATATATATAATCAGGAGAGGGAGGGGTAAATGAGTCTCACCCCCCCCCCCACGTCGACGGGTTTATTAAAACTGGACTGTGCGTATCACTGTCAGTCTGGGGAAAAGTTTTTTCATTAACAGTCAGCAAGCGCGAAATCGAATGATTTGCATTATAATGATCGTGACGCATTCGCCATAATTAATAAAATTGAATTTCACGTCACTTAGCAGGAGATATTATTACATTATAATAAACTAGGAAGGAACGTATGTTTCAGAAAGGAACGTATGTTTCAGATTTTAGTCTCTTAATGGTGAAAATGTATTTTTCCCTGAATACCTGATGCGCATTCGCCATAATCAGCAAAACGGAATTTCAGGTCAGTTAGCAGGAGGCACTATATTATATGTACTAAATAAGGAAGGAAAGTATGCATCAAATTTTAGTCCCCTAATGGTAATTTATATATTTTTCTGAAATACCTTTCAAAAAAATTTTCAAGGGAATGGAAGACTGTGTTTCAACTTCGTCGAAATAAACTTCAAAACTTCTGTTTTATGAAAATCATATTCAAGCAATGCCAGTTAACTAAAAATTATCTGTGGGTCAGAATATCGTACTTCAGGAAACATCCGTTGCCAATTAAAAAACTTTTTACTTTTTCTTGCCAAAACTTCAAAACACTGAATATTGTCTAATCTTAGGAAATATGGGAAAAAGCGACTTTTCCCTTAAAGGTAGGGTTCCTTTTCCTGTGGACAGTCACGCATATATGCATGCATACATCAATGTGGAAACTTGTATATAAATAATTTAATTGATACTTGATACCTACATTATATACGACATATAAATCCATGGAATATTAGACAATTAGACAAATTAGACAACACCGAGTTTTGGTAGGTTATTCATGAAGCTTTAAATCTGAATTACCATTTATATCGACGTAAGTTTCAGTAAACTCAAATTTTCAGTAAGTTTTTAAGAATTTTCGATATTTTTAAGTGACCTTCTTCAAAATTCTTCACTTTTTTTCAGTGAAATTATTAGAGGTGTCTAGGAAATCTTAAATCGTATTTAGCTACTTTTATTACAATTTGAGCTTAAAATGTTTAGATTTGTAAAAAAAAACATGAAATTATGAAAATATAAAATAAATTTGTGTTGGGATGTTCTCGGGGTCAGGAGCCGAAGCTGAGCTGGTGTTCTAGGTGGAACCCCCAAAAATTGAAACACTCGTTTCAAAATCCAATCTTTAATCATTCAGCCGACGTTTCGTCCCTGATCAAGGACATATTCATGGCGCTATAATGGTGTAGGTAAGTATATGATATAACAATTTTTTCAAAAAAACTTACATTTTACAGGTACAAATAACATTTAAAGCCTTATCTAGTGTGCGATGGAATGGTCAAAAGATTCACAACAGTTCTTTGCTTACAATGATGGACCAAGATCACAAATGGGCCATTATTCTTGAGATCAAGAATAGAAACCCTTACACGAGCAATCTTCAGCACACAATGAGAAACCGAACGTTTTGGGGCCCCAGAGAGGACGTTCGGTTTCTCATTGTGTGCTGAAGATTGCTCGTGTAAGGGTTTCTATTCTTGATCTCAAGAATAATGGCCCATTTGTGATCTTGGTCCATCATTGTAAGCAAAGAACTGTTGTGAATCTTTTGACCATTCCATCGCACACTAGATAAGGCTTTAAATGTTATTTGTACCTGTAAAATGTAAGTTTTTTTGAAAAAATTGTTATATCATATACTTACCTACACCATTATAGCGCCATGAATATGTCCTTGATCAGGGACGAAACGTCGGCTGAATGATTAAAGATTGGATTTTGAAACGAGTGTTTCAATTTTTGGGGGTTCCACCTAGAACACCAGCTCAATAAAATAAATTTGGTTCTTAAACCTTGCAATTTAGCAGTTACAATTTTTTGGAAACCTGCATTTTTAGAAATCTTTTCTACTTTGATTTTACAAATTCCAATTTCTAACAACAGAAAACGATATTCTAAAGGGAAATTTATATAAATACTCTTCGCGAGACGAGTAGTTTAGGATCTATATAATGTTAAACTACTGCAACTTCCCACAAACCTTACCCTCCTTCGATTATAAAATTTCCGGATTCGACAGAGAAAAAAGGACTTTTAAACAAAAATTAAAACAAGATTTCTTCGTGAAAAAACGTAATGTGAAGAAATCGCCAAATTTCTGAATTCTTTAGTCTTCCCCGATTTTAAATATTTCTACTTCAAACGGCAAAGAACGACATTCCGAGAAGACAAGATAAGTGGCTTAAAATTTCTGAATTCAAAGGATATGTTTCCTCAATTTGCTTTATACGATCAGTGAAGATTTTGTAGAATACTTACCAAACTTCGCAAACAACAAGTTAACTTATTAAATTAATTTAATTAAAAAATTAAATCTGATTGTTATAATTAAGGCCCGGATTTTATGCAACAAGAAATAGACGAAATATGCGCATATATATGCACTAAAATTACTAAAAATATGCACAATCATATGCAAAAATATGTGCAATATGGCGATAATTTCATAATTAATTGATATTGAACTACGATGAAAAGAAATTAGTATGTAGGTATTAAGTTATTGGATGTGTGTAAATTATTCGAAGAAAATTTTTTCGAAAACCCATTCGGATACATTTAAAATAATTTCAAGACAAAAGAATTTTATTTTATTAAAAATTTCATTTTTTATTAATGTTTTTATTCATAAAAAATGTCATTCTTGTCAGAAAACATTGAAGTCATGATTATTCACATAATATTTTCTCAAACATTCAACATTAAAGAAATATAATTCTAATGAAGGTTGCTTTCAAAGATTTGCAATTTGGCATTGTACAAAATTCCCGATCATTACAGGGATGTTATGCACAGGTCATAGGCTCAGTTGTAAGTGCCTTTCTTAACGAGGGGATTATTCGTCAGTAATTTAAAAGCATTTAGAGGCCTTACTTTCACATCTATTTTATCACCACGTTTCAGTAATTTTCGAAATATTTAGAGGCTATAAAAAGCAAGGTTAAATGTCAAAATCTCAAAAAAAAATACAGAAATATGCCAATTGGCACTGAATATGCAATTTTGCATAAAATCCGACCCTTAGTCATAATGCATATTGAAGTTATTGAATCCATCACAAGTTTCAGTGAAATCTGATGTCCAGTAAATTTTTGAAGGAATTTTCCTTTTTAACATTTATTAACAAAAATATTAACTTTCATCACAAATTCGCGTCCAGCTCCCTAAACTTCCCCTTTGTCTCCATTTCTGTTCCAGATGCGGGGACGCAGTGAACCCGCTTGCATTGTCCGAACGCAGATTCTTCCATCCCTCCAAAGATCGTTGGCAGGCAGTGCCGGATAGACCGACTGCGTGGCGCCTCAAGCCTAATTCCTACATTTGGGTGCCCTCGACGCAACTCTTCAAGAAACAGGACGACCGCCCTTTCCCGAGGGAGTTCTCGCTATTCATCACCATACGGCTGCACAACGTAAGTTTTAATAAGGGAAAAGTGGAGATTACGTCGAGAGGCTTGGTGTTGCTAATGTCGCTTCGTGACGGTTAGTAGCACTAAAGGATCTATGAAACCTCCACAGATCAATTAGTCTAGTCAAGATGTGTGTTTGCTGCGAAAAATAGTTAGAAGGCTCGGAAAAATATAAGCGATAGCTCGTTCGACGCGGAATGCAAAACTGAGAAATGGGTTTTGAGGATTTTTTCTGCTAAGAAAAATTGCAATTGTTATTAACAAAAAACGAAAAACAAAAATGCTCTTTCGATTTTTTGATAACTCAAAAACCATAAGAGATAGAGGAATTCGCAAAAAATATCCTTAAAGAGGAGGAAATTTCCGATAAAAAAGTCCCTACTCCCGGATTTCTATCTCTTATATTTATATTTTTAATTTGTTGCCGAAAGTAAGGCTCCACGCGACCGTTACGGCATACGCTCGAAGCCTCTGAAGCGACTACGTCATAGAAAATAACTTTTTAAGGTACTAAGTATTAGTTTAAAAATTTAAAACAAACTTTAGTGTATTCTATACACTTGAAAGAATAAAGTTCCGTTGTAAAAATAATTTTTAATGCATTTTTCAAAAAGCTATCCTATTGTTAATGTACAAGTTATTTTCGTACTTCCGTCTTCATTGAAAGCAGTGAAATGTTTAAATAAATTCTCCATAAATATGTTGCTTCTTGGAGTCCTTTCTATGAGTGTACTCAATAAGGTGACGTCATAAAATTATTTAAAATTTCTTTATTTAGTTTACAACGAATTTTTAAAATTAACAAAAGCGCAAAATCCAGAAATTGTTGTTAAATTTTTTTTCTCTTATATATTATGGTATGGCTGTTTTTATATTCAAACTAAGGATTAAATAATTGTGGAAAATTTTTTTACAGCTATTTGTTCAAGAATTGTTTATAAATAAACGGTAGTAGATAATACCCATTTTTCACTGTTATATACACCGTTACAACACAACCCCTGCACACTGAGACGTTTCGTCTTTACGAATTAAATATAATTCCGCACTTTATCCCTTTCCGGAACGTGCAAACTTTTACGTTCCTTATCGCCGCCGGCCCGAACTCCATTAGCGACAAAGTGCCGCGTCCCGGCAATTGCATTCATTTATATCGCTTCTTGACAACATTGTTTCCTCGACTTGTAATTGCCACTTTTACAACTTTCTTTCCGATAGAAACAAAGGCAAAACTCTCGAGAACAGGGACCGACCTGGAACGTAATCTGCGACAATTCGGAAACGGGAATTACCCCCGGAATGCGGTTTCGGATGCAAAACGCAATAAAACGTTATAGCGGATATAACGGGTGTCGGGTGTAGGGCATTAACGGCTCGCAGTTAAAAGAAACGATTTAAACTTTAAAAACTTTCGTTAAAGTATCATCAGAGCGGAGATTCAAAGGGACTGATAGATATAATGGAAAAGGTTCCCAAATGACTTACCAAAACGAAAACAAAATGTATCTACAGCAAAGAGATATCCAGATAAAGAGATCCAATTGTTCACAAAAATAAAAAATAAATGTGCAAATCTAATTGTATCATCTAAGCAATTTCACACGTGAAGACTGCTCTTAATGTCTCTATCTTAGCACAGAAACCCAAATTAGTCTAATTATCTAATGGAAACCTCGCTCCACCACAAAATGACAGTTTACTCAGCTAAGTTGTTTCGGGTAACGTGGGACTCATCATCAGCCCAAATTCAAAACATACCAAGGGTCCTCCAATCATCTTTCCGCATAAGAATTTTTTCCTAAATTACTGTTTCAATTAATTAATAACCTTCTTTATGCTACCCTTAAAGATTATACAGTTATTTTCGTCCATTAATAGTTATTTTTGAACTGGGCTGATGATGAGTTTCAGTTGACTCGAAACTGTAAGAAATTTGGATCGATAATAAGAATTCAATAACAAATCCAAAAGAAACCAAAGCCATATAGTCCGCCATTCTCTCTAAAAACTTTCTTTTAAGTTCAACAACCTGTAAGGTTTGCTTCGGGGTGAATTGATGGCCGACTTCACTTTATAACCGTTTATTCGTACTGTGATTTACCAACGTTCGCTCTCGACGCTGTCAAGCGAACCACACACACTGACATATCGTGCCTCTTTTTTTTCGGTTGCTAGGACAACGGCGCTAACAATGGAATACTAGATATCTATACCCTTACAAACCCAATATAACCTTTTATAGGGCTAGTCGCTAGTGGATTATTTTAGGAAAATGCATTTTCTATTTTTTTTAAATCTCTAGATTGTTAATACAGTAACATATTGACACAATAACTCTAATGTAGTGAAATATTATAAAATGACGCTATATATTTTTCAGAATAATAGGTTTGTTTTAGTATCATAATAGTATATATCAATTGGATCGTCATGAAAAAAGTTTGTTATTTTTTCGTTAGTTTTGATATTCAATTCTGAGTGACAATATTTCCATTAAACTTTCCATAGACTCTTTTTTTGTAATATTTCTCAAAATCAGGGATACTGGTTTATATTTGATTGAAACTTATTACAATTAAAATTCAGTCAATTAAAAAGTTGTATTGATCTAATAACCCAAAAATTTAACAAATACTTATAGTGAGTTACAGAAATTAAAAAATTACGATGTATCCATCGGACTACTTTCCCACATTTCATTATAAAAATGTACAATAGAATATTCAAAATTTAAAAAAAAAATCGGGTTGATCGGCCTAAGACACAAAATTTAAACACATTTCAACAAATTTAGCATTGAAGATCTTGATTCCTGAAATTCTCTGTACCAGTTAGATTGGATGAATAAAGAATATATTTCTGGGTTTTTACAATGTATTTTTACGTGCTTTCCCATCAATTTGTATATTTTCTAGAGCTCCTCCCTCCGGTGAAGAAATTGAATATGCCAATTGGTGAGTTAGAACAACTTGTTAATTTCAAAAAAAAAGCTAAGATCAAGATTATAGGCTTTGGCATGAACCGAAAATGTTTCTTTACTGTTAGGATATAATACTCCAACGTCAAAAAAAGTCAAATTGAATGTTTGCATGAGTTTTCACAGGGTTAGACACAGAAATATTTAATTTTTCCACAAAAAAAATTGTTTTTTGCGTGTTTTATTACATAAAACCAAAATACACAACGATAATTTGTATTGACCTTAAATTATATGTAAAAAGGGAGATTTTGGCAGCTTCCAAATATTTTTAAAAAAATAAACTTTTTAGATATCGCACTTTGAAAAAAAACTGTTTTTTAGAATTTCTCGTTCGGGGGAGCATCCAATCCTAATTCTGAAGCCGGAAATGGATTCCTGGGAAGATTTTACATCGACCCACTATTTTCAGAATTTTTTCAAACTCAAATTCTCGCATCGGCAGTCTAAAAACGAAAATTTGTCATGGCCCGCAAAAAAATGAACAAAACACAAAATAGGTCACAAATCCAAAATGGTGCAAAATTAGGGGCTGAAAATGTAGGATGGGACTATTTTTATATCCTCAAGACGACTAGATACTTCCGGTAGCGATTTAAAAACTACCCCATTCACTCCCTGATCAGTTGACATGGAATCTCCCTTAACACACCGCAGTCTCCCACAGCGTAACAGATTTCATGCTGACGCCAAACTGAAAATTTTAATACTCCATCTAAAAACGTTAATTTTTCTCAAAAATCCTTGAAAAGGAATAATTGAATGTGTGTAGCTTTTACGAGTAGGAGAAAATCCAATTTGTTATAGGTATAAGAAAAATTACAAAAATTACAATTTTATAAGTGTGTTTAAAATCCTGATTTCTTTTAATTAGGTTAAGTCACTCTATATAGTGTGATGAAATAAATTTATAATTAAAGTAAGCACCTGAGGAAAAATTATTGTCTAGAGTGTAATCTTTAATATATGCGACATCGCGATTAATTGATATATTTAATCAAGAGATAATTATATTTATTATTATATTAATATATAATATTATATATTATATTAGCGTACAGAAAAAAAGTAATTTTTTTCAAAAAATAAATAAAAATAAGAAAAAACTTTTATTTCGCGTCTGAGAGAAAAATGTTACTAAGATTTTTTGTTGCTCTTATAAAGGCGAACAACTTTTGTATAAAACAATCTGTCGAAAAGCGTACAAAACTAAAGTAATTTTTGTCAAAAAAGTAAAAAATAAAATAAAAAAAACTTTTATTTCGCGTCTGAGAAAAAAATGTTACTTAGATTTTTTGTTAATCTTATAGAGGCGAACGACTTTTGTATAAAATATTTTTTCGAGAAATGCTCAGAAATCCAAAATTTTTTATTTCGCGTCTGAGAGAAAAATGTTACTGAGGTTTTTTGTTGCCCTTATAGAGGCGAACGTCTTTTGCATAAAACATATCTTTGAGAGATGTACATAAAAAAATTTATATGCAAAAAGTTAGAAATTTTGACGTTTGTATTTTTTTAACATTTTTATTATTTTAACTTTTTAGTATTTTTTAAATGTTATATTACTGTATATCCTACCCATAAATCTACCTTTCGGCCTGGCATGCCATGGGGTTTATCATTGGAATCATAAAACTTCAGCGTCTACATCACCGCAATAACCGCACTTTAAATTCAATCCAGTTTCACAATTGACCACTTCAGGTTCGACGGCATAATTAATTCTCATTTCATGACTCCTTTAACGACCCGTCACATCTAAACCGCCGACGAAACTGCCCGTTTCGCAATAAGGGTCTTCAATTTAAAATAATAACTTTAGCGAGCCATTCGCCGAAAAGCAATATGTGGAAGCGTCGTATTTAATTTCGCCTCCACGGGTAAGCCACAAACTTTACGACGGACAAAAGATAAAATCTCGATACTTGATGAAAGAGAAATGAGGGCGACCGTAAATTTTTACGGCCGAGGGCGCAGGGCATATCCAGTTTATTAAGTAAATCGCATCCGGACAATCCGTGCCGTCTTGTTGCTCCGTAGAGGAAAGGATCTAAGTTATACGTCGCGTTAAATAAAACCCCGATAAAATCGAAGCCCTTTTTATCCCGACACGAAAACAAGAAACGTCTGCGGGATCGTTCCCGTTTCGGGTCGAGCGTAAAACGTTCGGCTCGCAAATTCACGTAACTATACGTTTTCGTTGCCTTTCTGGCGAAACTGCTTGGCTCGAATTACATCTCGCCATTTAACTACCCTTTTTGGAGTCGAGTGTAAAATTCACCTGCAGGAGTTGCACCACACCAATTCACTTAACTGCATCGCTCCCATTTTAGGGCAAACATGTGGAATAGAACTTTGCAAAATCGATACTTATAACTAGGTACAATATATTCGATAACATTTGTTGTGACGTTAACTATAACTTCGCCATCATATGGAGCATGTTTCAGTAAATTGTCGTTCAAAAATAAATAATCATTTTAAATTTTCAAAAATCTCACAAAAGTGAGAGTGTATCTCGAAATTTTGAATAAAGTGCAATCTAAAAGTTTTCCAATATTTTTTTGGCACCTCCAAACTTCTCAAAATTTGGAAAACCGATGTAAATATAACAAAGACACATATCTACTGAAGGGTTTCTCTAATACTTCCATCTTTTTGTTAAAACAAGTTCATGGGTGTGAAATTAGCCACAGCCACAAATTCAAAAAAATTAAAAACACATCTCACTAAAAATTTAATTAATTCCGTAAATATTCATCAATAATTGTATTTAATGAGGCGACTGTTAATTAATTATTATTACTGAAAACAAAATCCTCCATATCTAAGGGTGGTGGTGGATATATGTGATCAATTCACGATTTTTATTAAATTTTGTCACACAGATTTCTCTCTATTTCCACCACCATCAAAGGAAAAGTTAAAAAATTAAATAATTAATAATTTTCAGCATCCTATTATTCAATTAATAAACACAATTTTTGATTAATATTTACGTAATAAATTAATTTTTAAGAAAACCTGTTTCAATTTTTTTCAATGTGTATAACTTCACTCACGTAAAAAAAATACCAAAATTGAGTTATACTTCATTCAGAGCTGCCTCCAGTTTCGACAACTCGATAGGAAATGGGATTTAATAATTAAATAATTAATAATTTTCAGCATCCCATTATTCGATTAATAAACACAATTTTTGATTAATATTCACGGAATAAATTTTCAGGAAAACCTGTTTCTATTTTTTTTGAATGTGTGTAACTTCACTCAAGTAAAAAATTTACCAAAATTAAGTTACACTTAATGCAGAGCTGCTTCAGTTTCGACAACTCAAAAGGGAATGGGATTTTCGTTTTTGACACGGAACACAAATACATTTTGTTTCAAAAATGCCTAAAACCAAAATTCTTATTATATTTGGTACTATTTTCTTGGGCGCGTGCGAGTTCCCTCACGAATCCTTTTTTAATACTCAAATTACGCGAAATCCCATCTTTATTACGAAAATATTATAGGGCAAGAGGGCAAGGAATATCAATCAAGATACAAATATTATGCCTAAATAAAAATCTTATGCGTAATGTAAGTAATAGAAGAATCCTGACGGTGGAGTGGTGAGGCAATTCGACACCTCCGATTTTATTTACCCTTATGATGTTTAGGACAATTTAATTGTTCCACCTTGTTATTATTGCATTATTATTGTATAAAGAGTAGATCTAAAGTAGTATGAATCTATATAACAGTAGAAATTTTTGAAACAATTGTGATATTATATTTGAATACCATGCTATCATTCAGTATAAATATTTAATTAATCTGAATTAAACTTGTGTCAAATACAATTTCATTAGCACCTTTAGACTTTTTTTGGGAAAACACTGTATTGAAAATATTAAAAAAAAACACCTTCTACCGTTTTTCTAAACATATCAAACTTGATAAGTGAACCCCATTATTCAAGAATTACCCATCACTTTACAAAAGCTACTCGTGAACTCCAAATTCACACCTAAATAAAACTGTCTCCCAGCTCCCAGCTTTCATTTTTTCCCTGTCCCACAGGGCACCATGGGGACGGTCTTCAGCTTACGCTCGAGAAGGAAACAGGATAGCTACTTGTCCCTCGAGGTGGCCGGGAACGATCTCAAGCTGATACACGCCGCATCTAATGGGACGGACGTCGTGAGGATACCTGCCAGCCTGATGGACGGCCATTGGCATCAAATCGCAGTCAGGTATACCACGAGAGTGAGAAAAGGAACGTGAAAGGCGCTTTCAGACGCGTGCATTGGGGTTATCCCTATTCTTGCATGTCAGGAAGAGAAAATATCACTTTGGATTTTCGTCGACTTTCACTGTGAGAACGTGAAAGGGCCCCCTGTCGTTTTGTGGGGATAAACGTCAGAGAAACGAATTTCGTGTATTTCCATTTTACGTCAAGTAACGTTTATGACTTGACTTTAGTCGGTATTTAAAGTTTCCGTTTATTTTTCAAAGAGAAACTGCATTTGAACTCCCACTCGTAGAACTGAAGGATTGTTCCAACAATTTTTGGATTAATTTTGCACAAAGGAAAGAGACAATTCAGTTCAAAAATTAAATTCAAAACTGGAACCAACATTTAAAACTTGTTTTGAGAAATAATGAAAATGGACCTTTTATATTCCAAGTTCATATACAGGGTGTATTAGACACCCTTTAGACAGTTTATTATGAAAACTTGTGCTCTTATGAATGTATTTAAATTATTATAAATTATAACTCTCTAATGGGCCAATTAAGATTAAATTTAGTTAACAAAATTTGAGTTATGCAAATATGACGATATTGTTAAAAAAAAAAGTTATTTAAAATTCGTAGGAGACTAATTTTCCACTCATCGGCATCGATTTCTCTAAACTATTTAATTTCTTCACTTCATTAAAATTAATGATAAGGAATTTTGTGAAGTTTAAAAGGAGTACATAACCTCAAAATTTTGACAAATCTTCAGCTTTCAGCCGGATAATTCTGAGCATGAAATACTAAAAATTCTGATATTTAGTATTACTTATTAATTTCTGAATTAAATTGGAGTCACATTGAGTTCATCGAAAATTAATGGAGAATTTCGTTGTAAATTTGAGTTGTGTATAATTTTTTTTTATAAAAACACGTAATATACAATACTTTATGTAATTGTCAAAATTTACATCGTACATGGACGATGTGACAGGCGTCAATTTTAAAGATGTAACGTCAATAAGAATCAGAAGTAAAGATAACATTCTAAATATATTTTGTTCGTTGATCTGAGGATATGTAGCGGTGTTTCGAATGATTTTATGTTTCATGTGATAGATTATCATTTAGACAAAAATTTTGAGCAAAATTGATTGGGACATATTGAAACACCTTTTTCAAACACTTAGTATACCCATTTTTTTAAAGAGCTACTTTGAGAAAAATTCACACACTTACGAAGAGTTATAAAAGTTGATAGTGCCTCCGTGCAGTTCGTTGTCATAGTTTTCATGATTACTAAATTTAGGGAATGTTTCGAAAATTTATTTCTAACCAAACTGAACTTAATCGAACTTCAATATTTCATTTTCAATTTCCATTATTTTCAAAAAGTGTGTTTTTACAATTCCTGAAGTTGTTAGTTATATTCATCACCCATGTTACTTGAACAACCAGGACAACTTCCATATCTGAGAATAAAGCGAGTAACGATTTAATAATAATTAACGAATAAGCGAGTTACCAAAAATGAATACAAATCCGTCTTTTTAGGTTTCCAACTTTTCTTAATTCCGGACTGTTTTGGAAGAACATGGAATAGCTGTGTGAATAAAATGAAGAAATTACACAAAAATGCCTAAAAACGCAGTTTTTCAGATTTTCAATTACTAATATTTCACCGCAAAAAAACCGGAAAAATATTTTGATAAATTACATGAAAAGTCACAACATGTACGTATATTTGCAATACGATATTGCAGATTAAAAATTTCGAAAGCCCTCAAAAATCTCATCTTTCAGCCAAAATTATCCCAAAAAGAATGATATCGCAAGGAATGAAAATCCTTCAAATCAAAAAAAGTCTTTTATGGTGAAAAATCTGGAGATATCCTCAAAATTATTTTTGAGTAATATCTATTTAAGTAGATTACCAAAAATGCATACAAATCCGACTTTTTAGGTTTCCAACTTTTCTTAATTCCGGACTGTTTTGGAAGAACATGGAGTAGCTGTGTGAATAAAATGAAGAAATTACCCAAAAATGCCTAAAAAAAGCAGTTTTTCAGATTTTCAATTAGGTACTTATATTTCACCGCCAAAAAAAACGGAAAAAATTATTTTGATTAATTACATGAAAACTCACAACATATATGTATTTTTGCAATACGATATTGCAGATTAAAAATTTCGAAAGCCTCTAAAAATCTCATCTTTTAGCCAAAATTATCCAAAAAAATATAATATCGCAAGGAATGAAAATCCTTCAAATCTAAAAAGTCTCTTAAGGTGAAAAATCTGGAGATATCCTCAAAATTATTTTTGAGTAATATCTATTTAAGTAAATTACCAAAAATGCATACAAATGCGACTTTTTAGTTTTTTAACTTTTCTTAATTCCGGACTGTTTTGGAAGAACATGGAGTAGCTGTGTGAAGAAAATGAAGAAATTACTCAAAAATGCCTAAAAACGCAGTTTTTCAGATTTTCAAGTAGGTACTTATATTTCACAGCCAAATAGAAACGAAAAAAATTATTTTGATTAATTACATGAAAACTCACAACATATATGTATTTTTGCAAGACGATACTGCAAATTAAAAATTTCGAAAGCCTCCAAAAATCTCAATTTTCAGCCAAAATTATTCAAAAAAATATGATATCGCAAGGAATGAAAATCCTTCAAATCTAAAAAGGCTTTTACGGTGAAAAATCTGGAGATATCCCCAAAATTATTTTTGAGTAATATCTATTTAAGTAGATTACCAAAAATGCATACAAATCCGACTTTTTAGGTTTCCAACATTTCTTAATTCCGAACTGTTTTGTAAGAACATGGAGTAGCTGTGTGAAGAAAATGAAGAAATTACCCAAAAATGCCTAAAAACGCAGTTTTCCAGATTTTCAATTAGATACTTATATTTTACCGCCAAAAAAACGGAAAAGTTATTTTGACTAATTACATGGAAATTCACAACATATATGTATTTTTGCAAGACGATACTGCAAATTAAAAATTTCGAAAGCCTCCAAAAATCTCAATTTTCAGCCAAAATTATTCAAAAAAATATGATATCGCAAGGAATGAAAATCCTTCAAATCTAAAAAGGCTTTTACGGTGAAAAATCTGGAGATATCCCCAAAATTATTTTTGAGTAATATCTATTTAAGTAGATTACCAAAAATGCATACAAATCCGACTTTTTAGGTTTCCAACATTTCTTAATTCCGAACTGTTTTGTAAGAACATGGAGTAGCTGTGTGAAGAAAATGAAGAAATTACCCAAAAATGCCTAAAAACGCAGTTTTCCAGATTTTCAATTAGATACTTATATTTTACCGCCAAAAAAACGGAAAAGTTATTTTGACTAATTACATGGAAATTCACAACATATATGTATTTTTGCAATACGATATAGCAGATTAAACATTTCGAAAGCCTCCAAAAATCTCAATTTTCAGCCAAAATTATCCCAAAACATATGATGTCGCAAGGAATGAAAATCCTTCAAACCAAAAAAGGCTTTTACGATGAAAAATTTCGAGATATCCTCAAAATTATTTTTGAGTAATATCTATTTAAGTAAATTACCAAAAATGCATACAAATCCGACATTTTAGGTTTCCAACTTTTCTTAATTCCGGACTGTTTTGGAAGAACATGGAGTAGCTGTGTGAAGAAAATGAAGAAATTACCCAAAAATGCCTAAAAACGCAGTTTTTCAGATTTTGCAATTACTAATATTTTACCGCAAAAAAAACGGAAAAAATGATTTTGATTAATTACATGAAAATTCACAACATATATATGTATTTTTGCAACACGATAATATAGCAGATTAAAAATTTCGAAAGCCTCCAAAAATCTCAATTTTCAGCCAAAATTATCCCAAAAAATATGATATCGCAAGGAATGAAAATCCTTCAAATCTAAAAAGGATTTTACGATGAAAAACCTAGTGATATCCTCAAAATTATTTAAACGATTATGGGAGACCTAAGGGCCTAAAAATTCTTTGTTTCTTAAAAGAGCCGCAGGCAACTTTCACCGACTTTTCCCTTACTTATCCTACCCCTACTGGAAATAACTCTTCCACCTTACCGATCATCCCTTAACGTCCACCCATCCCACGGGAACCCATCCCTCGCCTCTCTCTCTCCCGTCCGCCACGTAATCTCCTAATAAATCAATTTTTCACAGTATCAGGGACGACAGCGTCGTCGACAGTTACGTGGATTGCGAATGGTCCAGGACGGACATCTTGAGATCCCACACGCTCGATATCCCCGACGATTCCGATCTCATTATCGGTTACTTATTTACGGTGAGTAGACGCCGCTAATTACACGTCTCATCTCTGGTACCGAACGCGCTATAGAATTATATACATATTTGTATAACCGCCAAAGGGCGAATACTCGTCCGGGAGCGATTAATTAAGCGGCCTGTTTACGCACGCTTTATTTACATATTTTCATAATCGACAATGTTATCCCGAGATAGAGAGAGGGAAAAAATATTAATAACTCAGCAGTCCTAATTTAAATTCGCGTGGCATATTCGCCGGATAACTCCTCCCGAAAAAATGATAATGATAATAAAAGGAAATTCGCAGGAAAACACACCGCCTGTACAAGTATGTGCGTATGTGCGGAATTATGAACCAAGCGAATATTACGTTACGTCAAAATTGTATGAAATGTAAAGCGGGTAAATTATCAGGCTCGGGGAGTTTTAGTTTAACAACTCCGAAATTAATTAATTTGATTGGGGCGAGGGGAACGCTCAGCGCAGTCGGTGTTTTTGTAATAAATTGTAACGTTGGCATTAACAGGATTGCATATATTTATTTATAATTTGCTAGTATTATAGTCCAGGCGCTATCTGTCAAAAAAATATTTCAGCCTCATGCTGTAATGAGACTAAAACTAAAACTGAGATGTTTTTAATAAATGCCTATTTTTCTAGTTTCCTCTTGAATTGCTCGAAATAATACACTTTTTAGTTATGTCAGCAATTTCATACATTATTACCATTGTTGCAATATTAGAATACTTAAGAAAACATCTTAATCAATTTTATTGTTTAAAAGCGAATTTTCCATTGCTGTAGTTTTGGATACATCACAATAGGTCTCGGTTTTTCGTCATTAATTTTGCAATCTAAAATGGGTCCAAAAACTGGCAGTTTTGAGACATTTTATAGTCTGTAAACATTTTGAGAATTGTTCGCTAAATTTTTTGTGATCTGGAAACATTTTCAGAACTGATCATTTTGTTTGTAAGTATACTCCAAATTTTTTAAGTAATTTTGAAAAATCGAAATCAGTTCAGTAAGAGTGCCTAAGAAATTTTTGAAATTGGTTCCTCCATTTTTGACAATTTTTCTTGAGAAATTGGACTTTTTGACAAATTTTTAAGGTTTTATCAAATGGGACTCGATAGCCTTTTCAAAGTTTTTTTTGTTAAAATAATTTTTTAATTAAGGTTAAGAAGAAAGAAAAGTCTTCGCCACGTATATTTTTTTTTTAATTATTATTAGTCATTACTTTTGCAATCCAAAATGGGTCGAGAAACTAGTTTTACAAAACTTTATTGAGTCTAGAAACATTTTGAGGATTGTTCACTAAATTTTTTGGGATCTGGATACATTTTTAGAACTGATCGTTTTTTTTGTAACTATACTCCAAATTTTTTAAATAACTGAAAAATGTAAATCAGTTCAGTAGGAGTGCCTAAGAAATTTTTGAAATTGGTTCCTCCATTTTTGACAATTTTTCTTGAGAAATTGGACTTTTTGACAAATTTTTAAGGTTTTATCAAATGGGACACGATAGCCTTTTCAAAAAGAGTTTTTTTTGTTAGAATAATTTTTTAACTATTATTTTAGTCATTATTTTGCAATCCAAAATGGGTCCAGAAACTAGGAGTTTTACGAAACTTTATCGAGTCTGGAAACATTTTTAGAACTGATCGTTTTCTTTTTGTAAATATACCTACGCCAAATTTTTTAAAAAAAAATTTTAAAAATCGAAAGCAGTTCAGTAGGAATGCTTGAGAAATTTTTGGAATTGGTCCCTCCATTTTTGACAATTTTTCTTAAGAAATTGGACTTTTTGACAAATTTTAAAGGCTTTATCAAATGGGACTCGATAGCCTTTTCAAAGTTTTTTTTGTTAGAATAATTTTTTAATTATTATTAGTCATTACTTTTGCAATCCAAAATGGGTCGAGAAACTAGGAGTTTTACGAAACTTTATTGAGTCTAGAAACATTTTGAGGATTGTTCGCTAAATTTTTTGGGATCTGGATACATTTTTAGAACTGATCGTTTTTTTTTTGTAAGTATACTCCAAATTTTTTAAATAACTGAAAAATCGAAATCAGTTCAGTAGGAGTGCCTAAGAAATTTTTGGAATTGGTCCCTCCATTTTTGACATTTTTTCTTGAGAAATTGGACTTTTTGACAAATTTTTAAGGTTTTATACAAAGGGACCCCATAGCCTTTTCAAAAAGAGCTTTTTTTTAGATTAATTTTTTAATTATTATTAGTCATTACGTTTGCAATCCAAAATGGGTCGAGAAACTAGGAGTTCTACAAAATTTTATCGAGTCTGGAAACATTTTGAGGATTGTTCCCTAATTTTTATGTGATATGGAAACATTTTTAGAACTGATATTTTTTTTTGTAAGTGTACTCCAAATTTTTTAAATAATTTTGAAAAATTCAAATCAGTTCAGTAAGTGTCTAAGAAATTTTTGGAAGTGGTCCCGCGCCATTTTTGACAATTTTTCTTGAGAAATTGAACTTTTTTGACAAATTTTTAAGGTTTTATACAAAGGGACCCCAAAGCCTTTTCAAAAAGAGCTTTTTTTAGATTAATTTTTTAATTAATATTAGTCATTACTTTTGCAATCCAAAATGGGTCGAGAAACTAGGAGTTTTACGAAACCTTATCGAGTCTGGAAACATTTTGAGGACTGTTCCCTAATTTTTTTGTGATCTGGAAACACTTTTAGAACTGATCGTTTATTTTTTGGAAGTATACCCCAAATTTTTGAAATAATTTTGAAAAATTGAAATCAGTTCAGTAGGAGCGCCTAAGAAATTTTTGGAATTGGTGTCTCCATTTTTGACAATTTTTCTTGAGAATTTGGCTGTTCAACAAAGTTTTAAGGCTTTATCAAATGGAACTCGATAGCCTTTTCAAAAAGAGTTTTTTTTTGTTAGAATAATTTTTTAATTATTATTAGTCATTACTTTTGCAATCTAAAATGGGTCGAGAAACTAGGAGTTTTACGAAACTTTATCGAGTCTGGAAACATTTTGAGGATTGTTCGCTAAATTTTATGGGATATGGAAACATTTTTAGAACTAATTTTGTTTTTTGTAAGTATACCTACTCAAAATTTTTTAAATAACTGAAAAATCGAAATCAGTTCAGTAGGAGTGCCTAAGAAATTTTTGGAATTGGTTTCTGGATTTTTGACATTTTTTCTCGAGAAATTGGACGTTTCGGCAAATTTTTAAGGTTTTATCAAATGGAACTCGATAGCCTTTTCAAAAAGAGAACATTTTTGATTTCATTAATTTGTAAGGTACAATTTGTCAAATTGAAGTCAATTGAAGCGCTGATTACGATATCGAGAAGACTCATGTATTTAAACCTGCAGAGAGGTAAATAAACAATTATTTATAGGTAAACTGTACTTGAATCGACTCCACCCAATCTCAGAAACAATCAAATAGCATTTACCTTTATAGAAACGCCGTCATGTCTAATTGACATATTGAAAGTTGATATCATAAAACAATGGGATTTTTATAAACTTCTCCAAAACACAGATTGAAATATCAAAAATGGAGGGGCAGTTTTAAAACTTCCCCCGAGCGCAACATTTTTTTAATTATTGCAACAACGGTAATGTCATTCGAAACTCCTGACATATACACCATTCCATGTAAAATGTTATTACAAAACCTCTATACCATTTCCACTTTCTCACTTAAACGAAGAAAACCGACATTACAAACACATCTATTAACTTTCCAGGGAGATCTGGAGCAACTGACGATCCTCCCGGACCCGTATTTGGTGAAGGAGCAGTGCTCCTCCACCAAAACTCCCATAATCGATCCCGGAATATACGACACTCTGGAAAAGATCCAGCAGAGGTACGGGAAGCGGGTCGTCATGAAGATACGGAAGCAGGTCGAGGAGAACAAAATCAATTAAATTATTTTTTACATAGGTGTGTGTGTATATACAGGGTGTTGATAATTCTTGAATCAATAATAGTACATAGTATTAATCTTAATCCGATAGACACATTGATGTATACAAGACAAGAACAAGGGACAGACGCTATGAAGTTAGCATCAGGATACTTTGTCATTGACTTTGGTTGGTTTAAGTTTGTAGTCGAGTTTAGAATCATACAAAGATTTTTTACGATAACTATTAGTACTTGGCATTATTCGTTTTTACATTTTGTAACGATGAGTTTTGAAATTGTACCTGGCGGACAATAGGCACTTGTTGAATAAAACACAAGTTTAAGGTAGACTTTCTTTCGAATTAGATAAAGATGACAATAATTTTAATTTCGTAAAGGTCGAGTATTCTATATATTATAATAAAAAGAAAATCGTATCAAACAAATCTATTGCATGCATTCTATCACTCCAAATGATATGTGTATATATATACATATAGATCAAAAGCCATTTTTATTAAACGAATTTTAAGAGAGGTTCTAAGGGCCCGTGTTTCATTCCACGCACCATCACCGGGAAGAACTACTACTCGAAGGCGAATCCTACGAATTTTCCGAAATCAATTAAGAGCCGGATCCGAATCGCGGGCGAGGCCGGCATCTGCCTTCCCGTTTCCCGCCCGCCGACAATTTCCGCGTTTCCCTAATGGGAATACTTGCACTTAATTAGCGGGGATGTTTTCCCGTTACGACTAAGGCGGCCCTATTAAAATTGCGCACGTTAATAGAGAGAGAGGGAGAGAAAGGCGCGGAACGTCTGATTGGTATGGCGCGTGAAGAACGTAGAAAGGGGTTAAGTCGTGACAGTTCGATAATAGTGTGTTGTAATTAAAGTATGATTCAATAGCATGTTAATATACTAGTTCAGTAAGACGGAGTATTGTCACACGAGAGTTTTAAAGCACTTAATAGAACCAGTTTGACAATACGTCTTATTAAACGAATGTAATATACTATTTTATCTACTTTGCTTTATTAATTCATTATGGCTGTTCAAGTTTTCGTATTGCAGTAGGGAATTTTGCGTGGGTTGGTTACAATGACGTCACTGACATTGACGTTTCGTATTTGAATTTGAAAATCTAGTAGCCCTAGGACAAATTCAATAACTACTTACTTGCGCGAAATGAAAGACAAAAATGTACAATTGAACTGTACACCCCCAAAAATACGCAAAGCTGCTCAAGAATTTTATTGAAATACTAATAATTTAACCTTGAGGTCTACGCACGTCTATGTGACAGGCTGACGTACCAATTTAACAAAACTAAAAGTTACCAAAAGTAGTATAATAATATGAATATTATTACACTACTTTCGGTGTAATAATGAGATCATTAGTATCGCAAAGTAGATAAAAATATTAAGTCTGTGAGGATTATAGCCTACTTTTACTTCATTTATACCAGGAAACTTATCAGATCTGGTGACTTTTCTCAAAAAACGCGTTTTTAAATTGGTGAGTAGTGAGAGGGAGAGAGAAGTAGCAAAAATGACATAGTTTCGGCTTGAGCTAATACCGAGGAGGGGTGGATGCCACACCTTTTCAGGGGTGAAAATAATTTTATCAAAACTTACCCCAGGAATCAATAAAGCTAGGTACTAACTCTAAGCTAAATATATTCTATAAAGTCTCTTTGATAAGTCAATATATTTTGAGTTATTAATAGTTGAAATTGATGATGTTTCATAAATGACACTGTTTTTTACAAATTACTTGTGTGTTTCCAAAAAAATTGTTCTTACCAAAAGTGAAGCTAATAAAAAACAAAGAGCTAGGTTTTATATAAACACCTTAAGTTGAATTTAAAGCGACTTATACATATATAGTTAAATATACATAGGTAGATGATATATATAGTTAAAGGGATGATTTTTTTGGTGAATACTCGAATCCAAGTAATCGAGGTTAAATAGCGGGAAACCGGTACCGTTTTCGAAAAATACCTATAGCAAACTTTTCAAAGTACTTAGAAAGACCTTTCAGATGAGCCTTGGATGGAGTCAATTGCATTAAAACTAAGAGAGTTATGATGAAAACAATACGGGACTCTCGAATTATTGAAAAAAAAGTGACGCCTTTTCCAGCAAAACTCCAAATTTGTAGTAATCCCTGTAAAATTTACTTTATTTTAGTACAAGTGATGAGCTCAAAAACTTTGACAGGTTTAGAATACTTGGTTTTTAATAAAAGTACGATTTAAAAGAAAAACAGAATTTTCAAATTTCTCTAAAAATTCCTTTTTTACAACTTTAAAACTACTCAATTTACTTAAAATATTGTTGAGAACGAAAATTCATATCTAAGAGTAACAAAATATGTTAAAGAATATTTATTCTACTTAACTATACAAGATTTCCACCGATAGAATGCTTAAATTTGTACTTTTTCCAATTTTTTGCAAAGGGGTAGATTTAATCCCTAAAACGCAAAAGGCGCAGGTCGAGCACACGTCACTTTTGAAGTTAGGGGAAAATAAGCTTAATACCAAATTTTCATGAAAATTGTTTGGAGGTTCAAAAAATTCTGAGGTAATAGCCTAATTGTACCTTCAGTGACTGTACCAATAAAATCACAGGATTTGTCTCGTTCCGGCCGGCAAAGCAACGACTGCGGCAAAACATTAGACATGACAGATATCAATTTGCCGTTGCCGAAATGCAAACTGCCGCACCGCATCACATTGCCGCAAGCAACAAACTCGTGAACCCACCCTAACATCTATACTGGAAAAACATGGGTTTTCCGAGTACAAAAAAACGTTCCCAGAGAATAACACCCCCCTACTAAGGGTAAGTAAACTAACAACATTTCGACTTTCGCACCTCTCGAATCCCCTTCTTAAATCGAAATCCATATTTCCCCGTAGACACGAAAACACTCCGTTCCGATCTACGTAAAAGAAGTGGGATTTGTCCCTGCGAGGCGACGAAGACGGCCCCGTAATCGAAGGCGTAAACGAGTTAGCGGGCGAGTAAAGAGGAAATTGGAAAACCGCGTCGCGGACGCTTTCCCGGGAGGGGCTCCATTTTTTCCCCTTTATCCGGAGTTAATGAGGTGGGCGGCCTGGAGAAGAACGGATTTCTGTGTATATTTAATTTTCGGGAACGATTGGATCGGCGGGGGGAAATCGATATATTGACATTTGACGGGAGAATTTGGGAAATATAAGTACGCGTCTACTCGTACGACGGAATCGGATTGGGAGAAAGACGAACATGAGCAATGGAAGGTCTCTTGAAACAAGTATTACGTTCGTGAGCTCCGTTGGAAATGGTAAAACGGCAAATATGAAACAATTGTAAGAGAATTTTTGAAAAAGGTATTTGTAGTCTCAGCCGGGATACCTACAAATACAAAATACTACAAATACCTTTTTCAAAAATTCTCTTACAATTGTTTCATATTTCACTGATTAATTCGAGAACCTATTCCATCTATGGTAAAACGGCAAGTTTAATTGTTTTAATTTTTATCGTTACCGAAAGAAGAAAAATAAATGCAGTAAGTGGAATGATACGATTTAGTATAGCTATAAATTCCAATATCATCCACTCCGTAAAAAAAATTAATGGGATGCCACTTATCATTTTGGGAAAAATTATTTTAAAATTTTATTCAAGAATTGAATAAAATACGCAACCTCCATAAAGCGGCCACCACTCTCCGAATATTTCAGTTAGTATTAAACAAGAATCAATGAAACTCCACTTCTCAATAACGGCCACCCCTGTGAAACCTTCATTGTCGCCCAATATTAACTTAGATTTTCGAAACTCCATTCGAAATGCACTTTTTCTTTGTCTTATTACTTTGTATGAATAAGAAGACCTCATGAATCCTTATTCACCTCTCAATAACAGCCATTTCTATAAAACCTTTTGTAACTGCCTTTAATTTTCCTTAAACGATCACCTCCTATTAACAACCGACGTTAAAATTGAAAACTATAAAACTTTTTTCAATAATGTCAACCTCCGTAAAACGGCCACCACTCTCAGAATAGGTTGATTACTATTAGAAAAGAACTAATGAAATTTCACTTCTCAATAACGGTCACTCTCCGAATATCTTAGTTAACATTAAAAGCAAATCAATGAAATGTCACTTCTCGATAACGGCCACCGCTGTTAAACCTTCATTGTCACCCAAATATTAAATTAGGTGTTTTAAATTTAAAATGGACCTATTAAAATTCACTTCTCAATAACAGCCATCTATAAGAAAATAGGAGTTCCAACTATTTCTCAGTTTCCTCGAATTCTCACCTCCTATTAACGACCGATGTTAACATTCCACCATTGGGCGAACCTATACAACTTCTTTTTAATAACGTCCACCTCCCTAAAACGGCCACTGCTATAAGAATATTCTAGTTAATATTTGAAAAGAACCAATGACATTTCACTTCTCAATAACGGCTTCTCATGTGAAACGTTCATAGTCACTCAAATATTAAATAAGATTTTGAAATTTCTCGATATTAAATGGACCAATAAAAATACACTTCTCAATGAGTAACAGCCCAAATCTATATGGAAATTCTCCGCGAATGCTCACCTCTCATTAATGGCCGACGTTGAAATTCTATTAGGAACGTAACTATAGAACTTTTTAATAATACAAACCTCCCTAAAACGGCCTCTACTCTCAGAATATTCTAGTTACTATTAGAAAAAAAGCAATGAAATTTCACTTCTCAATAACGGCCTCCCCTGTGAAACGTTCATAGTTACTCAATCATTAATAAGATTTTTAAATCTCTCGATTTTAAATGGACCAATAAAAATACACTTCACAATAACGGCCATCTATCTATATTGCTCACCTCTTATTAACGACCGTTGTTAAAATTTTATCATTGAGAACGTACTATAGAACTTCTTTTTAATTATGTCAACCTCCCTAAAACGGCCACTACTCTCAGAATATTCTAGTTACTATTAGAAAAGAACCAATGAAATTTCACTTCTCAATAACGGCCTCCCCTGTGAAACGTTCATAGTTACTCAATCATTAATAAGATTTTTAAATTTCTCGATTTGAAATGAACCAATAAAAATACACTTCTCAATAACGGCCATCTATCTATATGGAATTTTCAGCGAATGCTCACCTCTTGTTAACGACCCATGTTAAAATTTCACCATTTGAGGACCTAACTATAGAACTTCATTTTAATAATGCAAACTTCCATAGAACCTTCACTACTCTCAGAATATTCTAGTTACTATTAGAAAAGAACCAATGAAATTTCACTTCTCAATAACGGCCTCCCCTGTGAAACGTTCATAGTTACTCAATCATTAATAAGATTTTTAAATTTCTCGATTTTAAATGGACCAATAAAAATACACTTCTCAATAACGGCCATCTATCTATATGGAAACTCTCCGTGAATGCTCAAGTCTTATTAACGACCGATGTTAAAATTCTACCATTGGGAACGTAGCTATAGCACTTCTTGTTAATAATTTCCACCTCCCTAGAACGGCCACTATTCTCAGAATATTCTAGTTACTATTAGAAAAGAACCAATGAAATTTCACTTCTCAATAACGGCCTCCCCTGTGAAACGTTCATAGTCACTCAAACATGAAATAAGATTTTTGAATTTCTAGATTTTAAATGGACCAATAAAAATACACTTCTCAATAACGGCCACCTATCTATATGGAAATTTTCAGCGAATGCTCACCTCTTATTACGACCCATATTAAAATTCCACCATTTGAGAACCTAACTATAGAACTTCATTTTAATAATGCAAACTTCCATAGAACCTGCACTACCCTCAGAATATTCTATTTACTATTAGAAAAGAAAATTAAATTTCACCTCTCAATAACGGCCTACCCTGTGAACCGTCATAGTCACTCAAACATTAAATGAGATTTTTAAATTTCTCGATTTTAAATGGACCAATAAAAATACACTTCTCAATAACGGATATCTACCTAAATGGAAACCTTCCGTGAATGCTCAAGTCTTATTAACGACCGATGTTAAAATTCTAACATTAGAAACGTACCTATAAAGTCGTTGTCAATAATGGTAACCTCCGTAAAACGGCCACTCCTCTGAATATTTTAGTTACTATTAAAAGCGAACAACGAAATTTCACTTCTCAATACCGGCCTCTCTGTGAAACACTCTTTTTATACTTCTGGATTCGTAATGTATCGTGAATTCACCTCTCAGTAACAGCCATCGTTATGGAAATAAGTTTTGCAACTCTTCCTAATTTTCCCTAAACGATCACCTCTTATTAATGGCCGACGATTATATTCCACCATTGGGCGAACGATTTAATAAATTAGTTACCTCAATAAACGGCCACTACACTCAAAATATTACAGTTACCTACTATTAGAAACGAAGAAATGAAAATTCACCCCTCAGTAACGGCCATCTCTTTCAAACGTTCATCGTCACCAGAACGTCGAGTAAGATTTTTGAAATTTACCGATTCGTAATGCAAATATAAAATTCACCTCTCAATAACAGCCATCAATAACAAGAAGTTTTTCAGTTATTTGTTGCTTCCCTCTTATTAACGACCGGTATTCAAATCCTATCAATGGGAACGTATCTATAGGATGCACCTATTTAATAATAACTACCTCCGTAAAACGGCCACTGGTCTCGGGAGTATTTGTCACTATTGGAAACATACTTACCCCTCTCCCTCCACAACTCAAAAATATAATATCCCGATCTACACTAGTTGCCCCTATTTCCTTATCCCTTAAAAATGACGTCACGGCTTACTGTAACGTAACTAAAGTTTTCGTTCAAAGTTAACCGCTGCATGCCAACTTCCCCCCCTTTCAAAAAATATAATGGACCGACCCATTCAAATATTGTGGTGAAGTTTTCGCTAAAAGTTGACTAAAACCGAAATGAAAATAGGATTGCTGCGATCTCCCCTTTAGTAAAATGTAATGGACTGTTCCTTAATACGAGCGAACATACAAAAAACGTTACATAACGTTAAATACACGTCTCGAAGAAATATATATTCAAAACTCAGTTCGAGAGACATTAAAATCACGTTAAATGTAGATAATACCAAGTTGGTCGGCCGTTCCTCCCCTCTTGGAGACATAATGGACTGGTCGATCACACAAAAAACTGTTCCTGTATGTTCGAGTTTAGGTGATATGAAGTTTTTGTTAAAAGTCGACCAAGACGGAAGTGAAAACACAGCGACTTCCCCCTGTGAATATAATGGACTGACCCGTCAAGCGCAAAAAAACCTCTGCACATTCTCCGGAAAAACGACAAAATACTGCAAAACTGATAAGCCCAATCGTACAAGACAGTTTTAAACCTTAATCGAATGCACTTTAGTAAATACATTAGTGATACAAAGTGATATTTGAAGATAAGATAACTTACCTTCGCCCAGGACACGTTCCTCAGGTGTCTTGGTTTCTCCTCGTGGTCGCACTTCACTAGGCGGAAACGCCGTCACTTTCGCGAAACTGGGAGACGTCCCACGGCGAGAAAACACGAAAATTGAAGATCTCCAGGGATTCCAGGACCTCCAGGTTGCCCAGGTGCAGGATGACTTGGGAGCAAATCGAATGGTCTCCCAACGCGAGCTCGCCGTGGAACAGTCTGCTGAGGAGGAGAAGGTACCGTGCGGTACGAGCCCCAGGCCGACGCGGGGCATGCGCAGTATGCTCCGTGCAGCCCGGTCAACAGAGGTTTGGCGTGTGTAATTTCTTTGTGATCTGGAGAGGATACCCATAGAGATTTTTCTGCACACCAAGATTTAGACGGTTAAAACCTATACTGTCGTTTAAAAGACAGTCATAGGTGAAAACACACCTGTTTGCCTGTTTGCCACAGCAAAATCGGTGTAAGATTGCGGAAAAATGATTTTTTTTTTTTAGTTTTTTGGTGATATTGCGGAAAGTAATGCAAGGATCATTACATGACCCATAGGACTTTTGTAGAGAATTAAAAAACCTACAAAACAGTTTATTGGCGACTCGATAGGACAATTTTTCACCGAGAAAATATGGAAAAACCTCAAAAAATTAATTCTTTTTTAAAAATTCACAACTTCGACAAATTTTATGCCGGAAAAACGATATTGCGGAAAATGATAGATAATAACATGTAGTTTAAACGTGTGGAAGATGGTTTCTGTCTGATGTGTAGTTTTTGCACAATCACGTTATAAACCATTTTTGCACTTTTTCTTTGAAAATAAGCGAGTTTATAGGAAATTAATTTTTCTCAATTTTGCAAGCGTCATTTTAAACTAGAAATCAAAATATTTAGAACTATTGTCTTCGATTACCACGTAAGAAGTGGGAAATGTACAAAAAAAGCCCCTGAAAATTGCTCCAAAGCCGCAAAAATGAGTAAATGTTGTAAAAAGTTTATAATTGTTCATTGAATTTCTTGGAGAAATATAAAGAGCCACAATCAGTACTTTTGGTCCATGTTCAGAACTGCAATGGGCAATGGGCATATTTCTACGATTTTAGACACATTTAGTCTAAACGATTAAGTATTTCTTACATGTATGTCTATGTGAGAACTAACAATATGAGTTTTATTTTGTAGGTTATGGTAAATTGCTGCACCTGCAGATGAAACTTCTGGTCTTTTATAGCTCACAATACAACTAGGAGTTTCTGTCAAAATTAATGTTTGATTTTTACTTTCTTGTAAAAATGCGGTTTCCCGAATTGTTTTGCTTCTAACTTTTTAACTATTAACTTTAGAAGAAAGTTGAAGAGAGAGAAAAGTTGCAGAATCGCTTTTTACATAATATGGCATAGGTGAGAAATTCAAAAATTTATTAGCGATTTTGCAAAATAGCAATAAACAAAACAAAAGCGGAGCAAAAAAGTGATTTTTTAATTTATTATTTTAGGCATTTTAGAATGTAGTTAGGACTTTCATATCACAGGTAAAAAATCTTGAAGTTATAATACATGAATCCTGTAAATTTCGTTCTGATCAGTTTATTAGATTTTGCACAATAATTTTGCAATCCAGAAAAATCGAAAAATATTGGAAATTTTCAAAACTGTTTAAATTTTTTTTCCAAAATTCGATTTTAACAAAACTGGCTGAGCATATATAAGACGGAATAAGCTTCCATGTGCTTTTTTCAGAATTAAAAAATATTTATTAGAACGGCCACAGTCATTGTCTAAAATTGGTGTCGTTATTTTTGCATATAAACAAATAGATTATCTCGAAGAATTTTCTGTTAAATGAAATTCTGAAAACATAGCCGGAAAGTACTGGGAAAGACGCTTCTTTTTATATACAATAAGTTGATATTTTGTTCATTAGCTTCTGAGATATAACTCCCCAAAGTTAATTAGTGTTTAATAAAATGGTTAATAATGGTTAATAAAATTACTATTTCTTCTCATATCTTAAGAAATAATTGTTTCTCACAGTAACCAGTATAATATTTTTGTTGAAATTTACATTAAGCAGACTGAAATTTCATTAAAAAAAATCTCTTCGAATTTTGACAAATTTGTAAATTTGACACCAAATTTAAACAATGACTGTGACCGTTCCAATAAATATTTTTTAATTCTGAAAAAAGCACATGAAAGCTTGTTCCCTCTTATATATGTTCAACCAGTTTTGCTAAAATCGAATGGTCGAAAAAACAATTAAACAATTTTGAAAATTTTTAATATATTTCTAGATTGCAAAATTGTTGTGCAAAATCTAATAAACCAATCGAAAATAAATTTACAGGATTTATTTATAATAACTTCAAGATTTTCTACCTGTAATATGGAAGGCCTAACTACATTTTAAAGTGCCTATAGCCACCAATAGCAAACGACGTGTATTAGGTGTTGTCTAACTTTACTACCTTTTCTCGTTTCGTGGGTGTTTTCTTCTCAGTGGATTTACTATAGATTGTATATGTCAGTATGTCATATATGTCGTCATTGGGATGTCAAGTGTATATCAATATACTAGTGTATAATAATTATTAGTCACTAAAATTTAAAATCACAACAGTACTGTAACCAATAAAATTGGTTACAGTACTTTTTTATATTTTTCTGTGCGACCCTGTCGCCCTTTTAGGCTAAGAAATCCCGTCCGAAATAATCTGCAACGCACTATACACATGCAAGTAACGTAGGAGTTGAAATCTTAGAAAGAAAAAATGGAAAACCAATATGGAACTAGAGAGAACTATATGGAACTAAGGGAAAATGAAACTTGTACCGAGGTACAAAACAACCATCGCAACTACAATTTTTTTTAATCGTATCGTGACCCATCTCGAATATTAATTTACATGACGAACGCAATCCAAAAATTAATTTAACTTCGCCCTCGGATATCCTCTCCCCGAAAGTTCGGACTGCTTTTCAATCCCGATTGTCGACTGTCCGCGACGCGTGGAAATGACAAAGTGCCTCCTCTCCCGAAGGCTCGTTACGAGTCCCGAGTTTTTACCGGGACTTTTTCTGGATGTCTGCGGATCGCCGACGTTTATTGTATGGAGTCGTTGTGTTTTTGCCAGGCGTAACGGCACCCAGAAGGTTTTCCGCAATTTTTTTCGAACTCGACTCAGGACTTCATTCGACGTCGCTGACTCGGACCGCAGAATTTGTTTTGATCTCATTATGACGGTCGATGAATATGAATTTAATTTAATTAACGATTCATCGTCATTCGTGAAAACAATGAATGGGAATTACAGCCGATGTTTCAAATCGTCTGTTCCCCTCCGATACGAAGTTTAATCAACAAATTTCATTATTAATTCAGTGAGTTATAAATTTATTCATGAGAACATACATTTATCAATTTGCGGTTTTGTTGTTCTTGCAACTCATTAACCTCGTACTACATATTTGGTACTAACATATAATATAACAATCCGCTCTGACTATTTCTCATTATTACAATAACTATAAAGAGCGGTGCACAAGGAAAAACCGATTTCGACACATTAATAGCATATTGTTAATCATAAATTACAATTACAATATTATAAATGGGAAAATTTCTCTCAAATTATAAGTGATAGGGAAAGCAATGAAAAAAATAATGGTTGTAGTTTGAATTTTTTTTTCTCGATAACAAAGTTATGGATTTATTATAACCGTAGCACACATATCAAACAAGTGGTCAATACTTGTTATTGTAACAATTTTTGTAATGTAGTGTAATTTTTGGTGTGCAATATTTCATTTTCAATGAGTACTAAAAAAGTTTAAAAGATTTTTAAAAAAGTACAAAATCCAATTAAGCGCACTTAAAACGTACTTTCAAAAATCAAAAATATTCTGTCATAGAAGTATATCGAAATGTACGACAAATATTTAGTTCTTTTAGCGAATAATCAGTTTCAAGCAATTGTGGTAACGTGAGAATTTAATATTTCCAAAATAAAATACGAAAAGAACAAATTGGTATAAATATATTTATAAGTTTAATAGGTTTAAAATTTAACAAATTAAACAAAATTCTTAATAGAATTGTTTCATAATTTACAACAAATAGTTAGTGGAATATTAATTTCCAAAATTTTGCGCTAACAGTTTAACAACTGATATCTTCGAAATAGAAAAACAACGACATTGGGTTCAACTATTTTTTCAAAAATTCCGTTAACTTAACTTATGACTGATGTAATTTTGATTATCTCAAACATTGTGGAAAAAATGTAGAAATAACCTGTTTTGTACTAAAATCTTTATAATTAGTGTTTAGGTAACGAAATGATCATAGTTGATGTCCATCTAAAGTTGTATTACAAATTACAATTATTTAGAAAGTGCCATTTGTAAGCGTATATATCTAGTATTCCATTGTTAGCGCCGTTGTCCTAGCAACCACCCTGAGAAAGAGGAACGCACGCACGATGTGTCAGAGTGTGGTTCGCTTGACAGCGTCGAAAGCGAAGATTGTAAATCAACAGTACGAATAAACGGTTTGAAGTGAAGTCGGCCATCAATCCACCCCGAAGCAACCCCTACAGATTTCAGAAGTGGGATTCTTATCCGGGTTAATAAGAAGTGAAGATTCTTAACCGAAGTTAAAACGCCGAAAGTGAGAGGTCTCAAGTCAAGTGTCGAAAGTCACGGGAAACGTCGAGAGTCACGGCTTGCAAATAAGTGACTTGAACGGACTGCTGTGTGCAAATAAGTGGCTTGAACGGAGTGCTGTGTGCAAATAAATGGCTTGAACGGACGGCTGTGGAAAGACAAGTGACGGGCAGGGCCTGTTCACTTGAATAGCCGCACATGGACAGGGAACGTACTGTGCCATCTGGCGTAAATGCTGGAAACGAAAATGCGAAAATTAGAATGTTATGTCAAGAGGTGGCACCTCGTTCGATATTTAATCCGTGTACACAATCAGGGTAGCCGTGGCGGGCATGACAGAATACGTCAGTTCATACCGTCAGATGTCAGATCACATGTTTTCTCAGGTGAGACTATAAAATATTCGTAAATTTTGTGATGCCGAAGAATTGTTCAGTTCCTGGATGTGATGGTGAAGATACCAGAAGGTAGGAGCATTTTAAATCATGAGATAAAACATTCTAAAGGAGTTATTCAGAACTTGGTACATGTGGATTATAATACGATGTGATTTGTATAGGCTATCATCTCCTGTGGATTCTCACACTCTGAAGATATGGCTGGAACGCATCAACGACCCGAGACTGTCGGCAATGAACCCGATCCAGATGCGCCAGGAGTGCAAGGTGTGTTCCAGCCATTTTGAATCGGATTGTTTCACAGGAGTAGCCGGCCGCTTGCGGCTATCGAGTGTCGCCTTACCCACAAAAAACTTAACAGGTAAGATTATTTTCGTTTTAATTTATCTGCAGTGATTACGGCTTTTTTGTTCAGGTTATACTATTAGATCCCTTGAGGACAGGTTTTCAAAACTTACCCCGCCTAGGATAGCTGCATCACATAGCATTATTGGCAATTCTTTGATGTCTTATATTATCACATAACTTATTTTCATTGAATTGAATTGCTATATAGGAAACGTTGATGGAACTCAGCAGAGCAGTCTCTCTCCAGGGAAATTATCTGTTATACCTCCTAACAGGGTATATGGAAGAAAGAGGCTGTTCAGCATTGAAGAAGACGAACACCCTGGGCCATCATCAAGAATTCAACAACCAACGAGTACGTATATCACAATCAATTTTACGTCATACATTTGTATTTTTGAATCAATGTTAATGATGTTAATGAAACCACTTTTAAATTATTCGAATGCCAAACGCGCAACCAAAAACATTTGCCACAAGGTAGACGCTAGACTTTGTATGATAAGGCTGTGGATAAGGTGTTAGCACTTGCTTTATTGAAACAAGGTCCGAAAGCCTATCGGTTCCTATCTAAAGTTTTAAGTTTTCCATCCAGCAAAACTGTGTCATCTCTTGTGAGACAAGTTAAATTTCAATATGGCATTAACATAAACTTAAACCGATAGATGGGAACTGCATTTTGATGTTTGATGAAATGTCCAGGATCTATCATTAGTCGTTACATAAATGATTTTATGTGCATGTCGTTCATCCAGCACAAAATAAAATTACATCTCAAAATTTAACATTTACCAGTTTTAAGCATACCTCATTAGCTAAATATTTAATATTATGGGCATGATATAAAGGCATACCATTATTTCTTTTCGAAGGAATACATATTTAACATTTTTTAAGCTTTTGTAACGGTTTTAACAAACCGTGTTTCTTTTTTGTCTCTCTGGATGAATGATATAATAAATTATGTTTTAGCGATACATTCTAATATATGGATAGTTATTTTTTTGTATAAATTTTGTCACGTACACTTCTTAATAAAGATTACCTTATACTTATTCTTACTATTATTTCCAGGATAGGTAATGCTTGGGTCGACTATTGTCTCTTTCCAAATGAAGCAATTTCAACACGAAAAATATTTAATCGTAATCGAGATAATGGACGATCGGACGATAGACTCATTTTCAACCAATTAAGATTTGTGATTATCCCGATTACAGTTAAATATTTTTCGTTTAGAAATTGCTTTGTTTATGAAATAAATAAAAACAATAATTTCAAAATTCCCGCGCATTCCTGTTTAAGGATTACAGGTTTCTTTTTACCAATCTAGCCTTTAACGCGAGTATTTACGCTAGATGGCGCTGACACGTGGGCCAATTTCGCAGTATGGGAGTAGGCCATCTAGAACTATATGGGTGATCTGTGGTGACGGGTTTCGTGTGTGGTGACAGCGAACCGAGCGGAGAAATGGAGGCAGAACAGAACGATCCAAACACCTTTAAGTTAGCGGTACTGAAGGGCTTCGCAAGAATAGCCGGGGTGAGCGCGTCCCGAACGAAGGCGGAACTAATTGCGCTGACCCGACGAGAGAATGGATGAGGACGACTAGGGAAGAAGGCGAAAGCGACGACGCATCAGAAGAGGAGGTCAATGCAGAAAACATATTGTACCTATTGTATACTTTTTAGTTTTGTTGTAAATGATGTAGAGCCGTTAGGCCGGGGCGGCCTATTGTCAGGATTGGCCGAACTGTAAGCGTATATATCTAGTATTCCATTGTTAGCGCCGTTGTCCTAGCAACCACCCTGAGAAAGAGGAACGCACGCACGATGTGTCAGAGTGTGGTTCGCTTGACAGCGTCGAGAGCGAAGATTGTAAATCAACAGTACGAATAAACGGTTTGAAGTGAAGTCGGCCATCAATCCACCCCGAAGCAACCCCTACACATTTTTGAAATGTCTTCAAAAATTTTCTTGTAATGTCATGAATTGTATGTGTATTTTTGAAAACTGTATTGCAGTACTAAAACATTGGGAACTAGAATTATCCAAAGACTCTATGAAGACCCTTCTAGGAAGTTTGAAATAGTTATTAAAAAATTTTAACAATCAAAAAGAATCAATTATGTTGCATTTCCTCGTTTGAAAATCTAAAATGAAGATTTTTAAGAAGTTTCAAAAAATAAGGTTGATATAAAGGTAATGAATAAATTCGATGAAAATTCAATTAAGACACACTACCAATTGGTGTCTAATTTCTATATGAATTCAATATACCACCTGAAATTGCTGACATTGTTCTTGTTTTCAACATTGACATTAAATTTAATAATTTGAAGATGTGAAAAAAGTTTTTATAATTTGCAGTGAAAAAATGTATGTTGCCATTATAAAAACGCAATGCCTTTCATATGAATCACCGAAAATTTTGACAGTGTTATTCACAACGTCATAAAATTTCCAAAAAGCAGTTCAAAACGAATGGACTTTTTGGAACAACTTAAGAAACTACTTACCAACTTTTGAAGCTCGTAACTGAACTTTCATATTGGAAATATGAATTACAGAAGCAAAAAGTTCCAGTGTTTATTTTCAATACAATATTTTACACTAAGAATAAATAACTAGATATCACAAGAATTAAAAAAAACCTAAAAAAATAATTTTACATCTAAAACAATGCATTTAATATAATATTTATAAATAACAACAATTTTTACAGTTATTTATTTATAATACAACCGTATATAACATTATGTACAAAAACACACACACTAAGCGAAATGAGTAATAAATACATGAAACAAACAAAATTTTAATACATAGCGTCGATACGAGGACCCAATCCTAGGAACTTACCACGTGTCTGCGATCTTGGATCGTTAGATCCTCTCCTCTTCAGTCGAGAGACGTGTGGTGCTATGTGACGTTCTTCAGTATCCACGGGACGAACTTCGAGATCCTAGTGCAGACCCCCGGCAGATTAGCCTCGGCACAGCCGATGCCCCAGGATATTATCCCCGCTAGGAAGTACTTCCCGTCCTTCCCTTTCACCTGAGAAATAGGAACGTTGTAAAATTATGGAAAGTTTCAGTAGCATTTGGATAAATTTGAAGTTTTCTGTGGGAAATACCAGTTTCAAACATCAGCGTGAAGCGCGTTCCTTCTTATCTGACGCAGGCGGCACAATTCAAAGGGGGCCATAAAAACTCTTCGAGAATAATCTGGAAACGTCCAATTAGGGAAATAATCATCCCAGTAGGTTCTCGAGACACTATTGGGGCTATAAATTATGAAACGGGGCGGTCGGATGGGCTACTAGAAGCCTAAACCGAAATTAGATATGATGTTGAAATACCAGTATCATCTCATCTGTAATTAATGAAGTCAGTGACGTCTTAACCAGATTGTTCGTCTCCAAGGAATTTTCCTGGATTGGCCAGATCGCCACACTTACTTGGAGCGGGCCCCCGGAGTCTCCCTGGCAGGCGTCCTGTCCCCCTCCATCGTTCCCTGCACACAGGAATATCTCGGGGATGAACTCGTGCCTGCCTGCCCTCAGGAACATGCTCTTGCACCTGTCGTTGCTCACTATCGGGACCTGGACCTGCAGGAACACACGTTTTCATCCAGAAGATAATTTTAATATCGTAAATACATCTGGTTAAGCTAGCTTAAAAAGCACATAAGAACGTTTTATTAACGAAATTGGAAATGATACACATGGTAGGCGACAGATATCATGTAAGTTAATGAAAGCGCTTGATCAACAAGAAAACGATATAATCCAAATGAACAGGATAGAAGAAGATAACTGGGTAAAACACTATAAGACACTGTGGCAGGATGCAAATGCAAAAGAAGAAGAAACAGATAGAGTAAAAGGTCTAGATGATATAGATTTAGACGAACTAAAAGAAGCTTTTAAAACTACAAAAAAAACAGGAAAGTAACAGGAAGAGATGGAATCAACTCAGAATTGCTGAAATGTGGAGACACACCACTGCAACTGAGACTTCTCCACCTATGTAGTAAATGCCGAAAAAACAATAGAATACCAGAGGAATGGAAACAAGCAAAAGTACTATCAATACTAACACATTGCAAATCCGAACGTTCATTGCGAAAGATAGGAAAAGGTGCAGTGTCTAATATTCGGCAATACGGTCTTTTACATTATGAGAGAATGAGAGCGGGTGGATGATAGTGGCGACTCAATTTTTCCCTAACACGACGAGGGAAACATTAACTCATAGCGGTTCGGAGAGACGGACATTTTCACAGTCAACGGTTGTACATACGGATTGACAGATAAAAAGACGATCAACAACGGGTCACTTATAACGAGCGGTCGGTAACGGACAATTACGTAACACTTACAGGTAACATGAGGATCGGGCGGCGGCGGAACGATCAGTTACATATAACAAATAATTCGGCGGTCTTAAATCTAGCGGCGGTGACAAACACAGTTTACGGACGAATAACGTACGGCTTGTCACAATCAAGTATTGGTTCTGACCTTGGATTAATTCAGGTACAGGACCATTGGATGGAGGAAGTTTGCCTACCCGAGTACCTTCTGGATACTTAAGCAATGGTGGATTGAACATTGTCTTATAAGCCGCCATCTATCTGGCTCAACTCTCAAAAATATGCTTCGTTACACATTCACTTTCACCAAATTTCTGCCCAAACGCCCCAACAAATCTCTCACCTCTTGGAGCACCGAGGGCAGGGTGCCGCCCTCGCTGAGCCTCCCCCAGCCGGTCACCGTCGCGTTCTCCCCAATGAGGAGGTCGTCGGAGGCGGGCAGGCAGATCGGCGAGATGTGCGGCTCGAAGTCCAAGGGCTTGTCGACCTGGACCAAGGCGAGGTCGTACTCGTAGGTGAAGTAGTTGTACTTCGGGTGGACGACCTTCTTCGCGACGGCCCTCTCGACGAAGGGCAGCTCCTCCTGGACGCTCGAGAAGTCGTACTCGCCGACGCGGATCCGGATCTGGGAGGTGAGCAGGCTGGAAATATGGTAGGCGGAGGTAATCAGGGGAAACACATGTTGTCGATCGGAGGGTAAAGCATCTTCTTGCTTTCAGGCGAATGTAGGTATAAGTACATACAAGCAACATTTGTCTCATATAGACAAAAGAGAAACGCCAAGTCTTCGCCAACTAATTTTCAACATGGGCTCGACTAGCTGACTTCAACGATCGAAGGTTGTCCAGCGTCTCAAAGTTGGGCATGGCAATATAGACGACCTAAACTAATTTAGTTGGCGAAGACTTGGTGTTTCTCTTTTGTCTATATTGCCATGCCCAACTTTGAGACGCTGGACAGCCTTCGGTCGTTAAACATTTGCCTCTCCCAATGTTCTGAACCTTGAAGAGAGTACTTGTCGATTGGGATATCTAACAAACAAAAATTAATTGAAATTACATAAGCAACCTTTTGGATTAGAAACACTACTGTTTTGGCTAAAATAGAGTGATTTATCAAATGGAAGATTTTAAGCTGGTACATATTGAATTCATGTCTCCCTAATCTAAAAATACAGAAAACTGCATGTCTCAATTGAATTCTGAAAAATATGAAGGACCCTATGCTGGCGTAGTAAAAGTTGTTAGGATAAAATTATAAAAAAAAACATATTAATGTTTCAGTAGCAAATGACAAGTACGACAAATAAAATTTATCTTTCTGGCTATGCTGAAAACACGAAAAACAGTAAATCAGAGCTCTTTCAGCTTTTCAGCTCTTTGAGCTGAACGTGCATAATACAAGTTTTTTTAGAAAAATAAGGTTCGAACTAATAACTACAAAATACATTTGTCTCGCTATTCTAAAATGAAGAAGACTGTAAGGAAAGATCTGAAATTTTGAAAATCTGTGCTGGTGTAGCAAAAGCTGTTTGGGGTAAATTGGTGGAAATAAAACAATTTTTCACCATTTCATCAGCAATTTTCAGGATAAGATTGAAGTATCGACAGACGATGTGTAATAATAGGAACCTCCTTTGGAACACGAAAAGGTCTTTAAGCTGAAGGTGCAACAATAGAAAAATACTGGAGTTGAAACATACAAAATTGATTTGTCTCCCTATTTTGAAAATACAGAAAACTGAAACATCCCTAATTTTTAACTATTAGTTAAACTAAACTATTAGTACAAAGCATCAATTTTTAAAGGATTTAGCACACAATTATTGTGTGACTTTCGCTATAAATATCAAAAAATGATATATTTTCCGACCGACGTTCACCAACAGTGATATCTAATCCAATCATTGATTTAACTAAACTCCATTCGGTCGCTAAGCAACACTGTCAACTTCGTAGACTAAAAATCCTTACTACTTCAGCACTCTCCCTGCCTCGGAAAATTCTTTAGTTGATTAAAGCCCGTATTGGTCGTGACGTCGACTCTCAAAAACTTCCTAACCGGAATTTATTAATTTTCGCGAGTCGGTTCTTAGCGGCTCGGGGCGAGAATTAAATTAAAAGTTCGCGAAAGGCGAGACAGAGACGAGTGTTATCGCTGCGAGTTTCTAAGGAGAAAAAATTATAGTAGTTAAACTTCAACGCCTCGCCGTCATGATTACGCATTATAATTTTAATCTCGTCTCAAAGGGTGTACCCTACGGATCCGTGGTAAGGTCGGCGAGACGGGTTAATCCGTTTCACTAATGGTATTTGAATATATTTAGATTGTTTATCTAATTACTTGCGACGGGAAAGCCTCGAAAAACTTCAAAATAGGATGTTTAAACTCACAAATTCTAATCGTAAAGGAGATCATGTAAATAGGTCGTTTTACAAAAATGGAGACATTAAAATTCTGTTCAGGTTCTTAACAGACGACTACATCTACAAAGTAGGTACACAGAAGAATGTCACTATAAACATATTTATATCGTTTCTGGTATAAAAAATTAAAAACGTTTAAATACAGTTCACTGGAAACATGGGCTCGAATTTATCATTAAAACAGAGGCAACCACCGCAATAATTAATGAATATAACTGTTTTTATAGGAAATTCCAATACTGTTCAGCAATAAATTGGTACTATTAATACATTATTTAAACAACCCGCAGCAAAGGGTCGATATTTTGATAAATTAATTTTTGTTATTATTATTTTAAATAGAAGCTAACTATCCCTGACACCAAATTAAGGGTTGTTACATGAACAGGTTTCAAATTGCAAGCAATATAGGGCATAAACACAACAACAAAAAGTCTTAATTGTCCCCTAGAAAAATAAATTACATATAATAATAATTTCATTAATAAATTCATTTTAAACTAAGAAGACTAATGCAGTGCGTTATAATCGTTATACAACCTAAAAAACACAACACACAGGAGACACTTTTCTGGTTTAGATTTTTAGTTGAAAAAAGTAGTTTTGTTAGTTTGCCCATCATTTTCCAAGACAGACTCCCTTCGATTTTCCAAGTTTAATTCAAAGTCACTTACTCGTCGACGCAATGTCCTGCGGTGGCGATCCAGTTCTCATTAAGGACTGCCCCTCCGCATCGATGGGTGCTCGAGAATCCGAAAAATGACGTCCGCCTGACGGAGACCTGCAATGGAAAAACGCGTCACGTAATAGTCGACGTGCCTACTTATACTTAATACGAGGGAAGTGGAAGTTTCGTTCCGTGCCAGGATCCAGGATTAAAGTTCTCGTACCGGCAACAGGTAGTCATTAATATGATGGAACGTAGCGGAGGGATACGCTCGATGCATGCGAAGTCACAGTTTTTGTGGATGCGTTTCTGGAAAGCCGAGAACGTGGCGGATCGGAAAATGTTCCACCTGCCGCGTGGTACAATACCGCGAGGTCCTTTGTTCGGCCGTTGCGGGAAATGCATTCCGAAATTGGAACATCGAGAGGACCATTGTATTGTCATAGTAAGATAAAAAAGGTGCTTATAGACTTTCCAGGGGTAGTGGAAACACTACATAATATGCAGGAATCTAGTGACTGGACATCTCTTACAGCGGTAGCGACAAGCACCTAAACTGACCACTGTTATCAGTCTCCCGAATGTTTATATCGCTTCGTCATTTATTCGCGTCGAACGTGGATGTTATAAAATTTATCTACATATTTGAATAAACATACGTGTTTCGCTAAGAAACTTCTTTATGAAATTGATTTTAGGAAATTCACGGTTTGCCCATGGTTTTTACTCCTTGCTCTTTCTTTGCTAAATTACTGGTTTTCACCATATGAAAGAACGATGTATCTAAAGTCGGCGGTCAACCCGCCTCAGACCGGCAAAGCAAAATAGTGGAAAACTTGTGTCTTTTTGTAGGGACAAAACGAATTTTGTAGCTTTTGACCAGCCGGAGCTACAAAAGGTAGGCTAACTTAAACTTAAGTTGGCGGCCACCGCTATAACTCATACACGGAATGTAATAGGATGCTCTGGTTTGCCCAGGAATTTTTGTCTTTAGAAGTACTTGAAAGTGCAGGGGTCTAAAAATGTTTTGGACACATTTGGCCAATTTTGGCCAAAATTGACGAAATGTTCAATCATCACCGGCGGTTGAATTTCATTATATAATATCAATCTTGAGAATCATTTGGCACTGATAAACCTTTTGTTAATTGGCCGAAAAATCGGACAAGAAATGGCAAAATATTCGGAAATGACTTATTTCAGCTAAAACATGGGAAATCTTGTATATACGTCGACAGGTCGAACATGTGGTACACAGCGAGTTCAGAAACGCTAGCAGGAGGACAATCAAAAATGTCCAGAAATGGCCAAAAATTCTAAAATGACCTATTTCGGTCAAAACGTGCTATATCCTGTATATACCTCTACAGTTCGAAAATGTGGGCCCCGGAATTCACAGCTCCACAGGCCCCCGGTCTCAGGTAAATTCCAGTAGCTAGAAAGGTTCATTGGATCCATCAATGATGTGTCTAAAAATTCAGGCGCTCACATTTTCGAATTGTAAAAGTATATACAGGATTTAACACTTTTTGGCCGAAATAAGTCATTTTAGAATTTGTAGCTCCACAGTCCCGCAGTCTCAGACGAATTTTTAGTGGCTAGAAGGGTCCATTGGATCCTCCCATATTGTGTCTGAAAATTCCGGGGCCCACATTTTCGAACTGTAGAAGTATATACAGGATTTAACACCTTTTGGCTGAAATAGATCAATTTAGAATTTGTAGCTCCACAGACCCGCAGTCTCAGGTGAATTTTTGTGGTGAGAAGGGTCCATTGGATCCTTCGATAGTGTGTCTGAAAATTTCGGGGTCAACATTTTCGAACTGTAGAAGTATATACAGGATTTAACACTTTTTGGCCGAAATAGGTCATTTTAAAATTTGTAGCTTCAAAGGCCCGCAGTCTCAGGTGAATTCCAGTGGCTAGAAGGGTCCATTGGATCCTCCCGTAGTGTGTCTGAAAATTCCGGGGCCCACATTTTCGAATTGTAGAAGTATATACAGGATTTATCATGTTTTGGCCGAAATGGGTCATTTTAGAATTTGTAGCTCCACAGGTCCGCAGTCTCAGGTGAATTCCAGTAGCTAGAAGGGTTCATTGGATCCTCCCGTAGTGTGTCTGAAAATTCCGGGCATACATTTTCGAACTGTAGAAGTATATACAGGATTTAACATTTTTTGGCCGAAATAGGTCATTTTAGAATTTGTAGCTCCACAGTTCCGCAGTCTCAGGTGAATTCCAGTGGCTAGAAGGGTCCATTGGATCCTCCCGTAGTGTGTCTGAAAATTCCGGGGCCCACATTTTCGAACTGTAGGCGTATATACAGGATTTAACACGTTTTGGCCGAAATGAGTCATTTTAGTATTTGTAGCTCCACAGGTCCGCAGTCTCAGGCGAATTTCAGTGGCTAGAAGGGCCCATTGGATCCTCCCATAGTGTGTCTGAAAATTCTGGCGCCCACATTTTCGAACTGTAGAAGTATGTACAGGATTTAGCATGTTTTGGCCGAAATGAGCCATTTTAGAATTTGTCGCTCCACAGGCCCGCAGTCTCAGGTGAATTCCAGTGGCTAGAAGGGACCATTGGATCCTCCCATAGTCTGTCTGAAAATTCCGCGGCGCACATTTTCGAACTGTAGAAGTATATACAGGATTTAACAATTTTTGGCCGAAATAGGTCATTTTAAAATTTTTAGCTCCACAGGCCCGCAGTCTCAGGTGAATTCCAGTGGCTAAAAGGGTCCATTGGATCCTCCCATAGTGTGTCTGAAAATTCCGGCCCCCAGATTTTCGAACTGTAGAAGTATATACAGGATTTAATATTTTTGGCCGACATAGGTCATTTTAGAATTTGTAGCTCCACAGGCCCACAGTCTCAGGTGAATTCCAGTGACCAAAAGGGTCCATTGGATCCTCCCGTAGTGTGTCTGAAAATTCAGGGGCCCACATTTTCGAACTGTAGAAGAATATACAGGATTTAACACTTTTTGGCAGAAATAGGTCATTTTAGAATTTGTAGCTCCACAGGCCCGCAGTCTCAGGTGAATTCCAGTGACTAAAAGGGTTTATTGGATCCTCCCATAGTGTGTCTGAAAATTCCGGTGCCCACATTTTCGAACTGTAGAAGAATATACAGGATTTAGCACGTTTGGCCGAAATAGGTCATTTTAGAATTTGTAGCTCCACAGACCCGCAGTCTCAGGCGAATTTCAGTGGCTAGACGGGTCCATTGGATCCTCCCATAGTATGTCTGAAAATTCCGGCGCCCACATTTTCGAACTGTAGAAGAATATTCAGGATTTAGCACGATTTGGCCAAAATAGGTCATTTTAGAATTTGTAGCTCCACAGGTCCGCAGTCTCGGGTGAATTCCAGTGGCTAGAAGGGTTCATTGGATCCTCCCATAGTGTGTCTGAAAATTTCGGCGGCTACGTTTTGGAACTGTAGAAGAATATACAGGATTTAGCACGTTTTGGCCGAAATAAGTCATTTCAGACTTTATAACTCCACAGGCCCGCAGTCTCAGGTGAATTCCAGTAGCTAGAAGGGTTCATTGGATCGACCAATAGTGTGTCTGAAAATTCCGGCGCCCACATTTTCGAACTGTAGAAGAATATTCAGGATTTAGCACGATTTGGCCAAAATAGGTCATTTTAGAATTTGTAGCTCCACAGGTCCGCAGTCTCGGGTGAATTCCAGTGGCTAGAAGGGTCCATTGGATCCTCCCATAGTGTGTCTGAAAATTTCGGCGGCTACGTTTTGGAACTGTAGAAGAATATACAGGATTTAGCACGTTTTGGCCGAAATAAGTCATTTCAGACTTTATAACTCCACAGGCCCGCAGTCTCAGGTGAATTCCAGTAGCTAGAAGGGTTCATTGGATCGACCAATAGTGTGTCTGAAAATTCCGGCGCCCACATTTTCGAACTGTAGTAGTATATACAGGATTTAGCACTTTTTGGCCGAAATAAGTCATTTTACAATTTTTAGCTCCACAGGCCCGCAGTCTCAGGTGAATTCCAGTGACCAAAAGGGTCCATTGGATCCTACCATAATGTGTCTGAAAATTCCGGGGCCCACATTTTCGAACTGTAGAAGAATATACAGGATTTAACACTTTTTGGCAGAAATAGGTCATTTTAGAATTTGTAGCTCCACAGGCCCGCAGTCTCAGGTGAATTCCAGTGACTAAAAGGGTTTATTGGATCCTCCCATAGTGTGTCTGAAAATTCCGGTGCCCACATTTTCGAACTGTAGAAGAATATACAGGATTTAGCACGTTTGGCCGAAATAGGTCATTTTAGAATTTGTAGCTCCACAGACCCGCAGTCAGGTGAATTTCAGTGGCTAGAAGGTTCCATTTGATCCTTCTAAATTTTCGAACTGTAGAAGTATATACAGGATTTAGCACGTTTTGGCCGAAATAAATCATTTTAGAATGTTTGGTCATTTCTGGACATTTTGGATTGACCCCCTGCTAGCGTTTCTGAACTCTGTATGTACCACATGTTCGACCTGTCGACGTGTATACAGGATTTCCCATGTTTTGGCTGAAATAAGTCATTTCCGAATATTTGTCAATTTATGGCCATTTTTGCCAGATTTTTCGGCCAATTAACAGAAGGTTTTCCAGTGTCAAATTATTCTCAAGATTGCTACTATATCATGAAATTGAACCACGGGTGATGATTGAACATCTCGTCATTTATGGCCAAAATTGGCCAAATGTGTCCAAAAAATTTTTTGACCCCGGGACTTTTAAGTACTACTAAAGACACAAATTCCTGCGCAAACCAGAGCATCGTATCACATTCCTTGAATGAGTTATAGCGGTGGTCGCTATGTTAATTTTAAGTTAGCCCAGCTTTTTGTAGCTCCGGCTGGTCAAAATCTACAAAATTCGTTTTGTCGCTACAAGAAGCTACAAAAAGACACAAAATCTCCACTATTTTGTTTTGCCGGGCTGAGGAGGGTGGTTCGCCAACTTTACATACATGGAAGATGGTCTCAAACTCTTCCCGAATTGGCAAAAAGGTAGAAAATAGGTTTTCAACACATATAGGTCATATATAGACAGTTGTCACTAAAGCATGGATCAATATCTACAATGTAATGCAATGGAACAATGATACGACTAGGTTTTTATTATGTGTTTTAATATCCAAATCCAAGCAGAAGCGAAACGAACCAAATAAAATTAAATTCCTCTTGCGCCACAACATGCCATAAAAATTCAAAAGGTCCCGAGGGAGATCCCTTCAAAATCACCGATCCCTCAAACCTCACCGAGCTCGACTCGAAAACAAACGCCGATCCCGTATAAAAACCTTTATATTCCCGAAACATTTCCATAATCATCCCGAGAACAATCGCGACGAAACTATCACAACAACATCAATAAAAATCCCGTCAAAGAACCGGCTAGATTTCCTCTTCTTCCCGTTTGTCGAACATCGTCCGCCGGGAAAATGGGAAATCTCGTATCCCCATTACGTCTATTCCCGAAAGTCTCCCCTCGGATCCCAATAAAAAAAATCTATAAACGACTCATAAATACACCGCCATGTCTGACGTATACTCCGCACGTCGGAGTTCATTATCGGGGCAAGGCCCGCGAATAAAAAAAAACTTATATAAGACGGGAAGAGGAATGCAACTTTGATAAATGCCGAAGGGTAAGGTGGAAAAATGGGACGGCATTAAAATCGGATCTCCGCAAGGCGCTCCCGGAATCTACGTAGAATTTGCATTAAAAGTAAGTAAGATATAGTGGATTACGCGAAGAGAAAAAATGACAGAAGTGATTAGGGTTAAGACTGGCTTACTCGCCCAGGGGCCTGAAAAATGAATTGAGCTTTAAAAACGGGAGGCCGGGGAAGTTTAGCGGGATTTGGAAAAGTGGGATTAGTACGGAAAGAGAGGTTGACGATTGAATCGAACCTTTTCTGAATCCCAAAACGCATGATATTCCAAAAACGAAACGTTCATACAAGTGATACCGGAGTAATGTGACTATATTCTCAATCATACTTATTACAGCTTCAACACAACTGTGAAACTAACTTAATCAAACTTGTCACCTTATATTGTCACGAACGGGAACAGCATGTGGACCCCACCTTAAGGAACGTCATGTTTTCTCACGCCTGTTTATTCTAGAGAATAAACTTGCATCTAAATCAATATTATTGTAGGATATTGATTGTATATAACACCACCAATATTTTTTCTAAATATAAACAGAAGTTTCGTAATAACACGCAATACATTACTTGAGCCAAAGTGAATAACGACGGCACTACCAAAAAACACTTATTCAGTGCCTTGTATGTACTGGTACTTACTTGCCATGGCCACCTTCCAAACGGAGCGCTCTTGCCGCCGACTATCCTGGTTTGAGGTTTGGTGAACAACGTCGGGACGCCGCAATCTACAAACAAATTTGAATTAAACGACGATAAATGTAATTGGCGCGATACCACAGATAAGAAGGAAGATAACAAAACTGTTAAATTGATCGAAATTCTTGAATAAGCAATAAAAAAAAAAGGAATAGGAAAGCCATAGGACTGGAGGAGATGAATGAAGAGCTAGTAAAATACGGTGGCACTAAAGTTTAGTTTCCTTCATCTGATCAACATGTGCTGGAAAAGGTATTATACACAAGGAATGGAACACCCCAAAAGTAATTTCGATTTTGAAAAAAGGAGACAGACGAGATACCTCTAATTACCGTTCAATTAGTCTTCTTAATGCTAGTTACAAAATTTTGAATAAAAGATCACAGACAATATCAGGTGATATTATACTAGAAGAGCAATAATTAATTTACTAAGTGCCAGATGTAGCCAGATGGCCTTAATAAGCCAAATGGAAGTATATCTTCAGGGTCTCGAAACAGAAGGAGGCAGGAGAAGTAACACCACAGAAGAAAGAAACTGAAGAACCTTGTTCCAACTTTCAAACCATCTGCCATATTCCACCTGGTACATAACAGAAACGCTGACATAGGCGAAAGACACATTTTCATATAGATACATAGAACAACGTTGCAGACCAAGTGGGTATCTATGATCAACTTTGTTCTCTCCATCTAGTTGTTCCATGACTCCTTCAACTCTTTCCACCTTCGCACCTCTCAACCACCTACTAAGATTCCTAAATTTTCCTTTCATGGTTCTTATACCAACCACTTAATTATTGAAAATCCATGAACATAACTTTTACGCCAATAATATTGAGTCTCCTCGATTCCCGAGCCAATACCTCGTTTCTCTTACCGACTTTTGGTCTCTTGCTGGGCGCCTTGGGTGTCGTCGTCGTAGTACTCGTCGTCGTCGACGTCGGGACGTCATCCTCGGCCGGTTTATGTCCGTCAGGTCTGCGGAGAGAGAGAGAGAGAGAGACGAATATTAGAAGGAAGGTCGAGTCGTAAGCGGATTATCGGGGGAGGAAATCGAGGGGTTTCCCGAGAGGATCGAGATTTCTCCACAGTTGATAACTCCCAAGTAGGGGTTGGTGGAGGGTCTGATTGGAAAGCGATCGATGGTTTTCAAAACTGTGAGGTTGGGATCCCCACGAAATTATTATAGTTAGAATTATGCGAGCATTTACAGGTAGTTGGAGTTGAGGACTTTCGCTGGATTTATCCAGGATTAATTTTATGAATTCAGGATTGGCAATCGACTGGAATTTCTAGTGTTTGTGCATTCCGAGCTAGTCTGGACAATTTAGGGCTCCACCCCTTCATGGTTAGAAGGGGAACATTCCACCTAACACGACATTCGAGTAAGTTTCAAATTTATTGGCATTTTTGATTTATCAGTGATTGTTCCACAATCGAGATTTACGTTAAACGTCGTAAAAAATAGTATTTCCTCCATAACTCAATTTCGCAAATATTACCTCTATTGGAAACAAATGCGTTTTCCTACTTTACGTCAATACCATGTCTTGTATGTTATTACAATATTTGTGTTGCTTCGCAAACGTGTTCGATTGTTTGTGAAAGTCACAAAACACAAGTAGACATTATTTTTTTAAAAACGTAATTAAGGGAAGCTCCTTATAAAAGCAACTACAGAAAACATGCCTGGAGCGACAAAGTTGAATTGAAATTTGGTTCAATTGTTAATAAAAAATAGAAAGGAAGAAACATTACAATGAAAACAGGGGGCGTTAAGCAAGTTAGAATATTTTTTGAAAGAACTGGCTGGGAAATATGGAAAAATATTTAAATATTTCACAGGCATCAAATATCTATCACACATAAAGTCCGTTTTCCCTTGTACACTCTCGTATTCCAAAAAACAAAAATGTTAGTGAATAACATGTACTTCCTTTCTTATACGGAGCTTTTCTATTGAAACGCGTGTCCCGAAATCAACAAGAGCAAAAGAGAAACTTATGGTAGTTCGTTAGTACGACAGAGAAGGATGTTTTGCAACGTTGCTGGCCAAGCAGGCAGTCCAAGTCAACTCGTATCGCGGTCGCGTATCGCTTTACACTTTCGGATGTGTGCGCAGCGGATGACTGTGATGTTTCGCCAGTTAGCAACATCGCAAAAGTTCGTACCCTGTTTAGCCAACGAGAAATATATGGCCTCTCTTTCGCTCTTATGTTTATAGCATCCTGCGACTCTGTAGAAACGGTCTGTATATTAGTGTGTTTATGCCCATTTTCACGTTTTTAAAGTGAAAATTTCTATACATGCGCTTGACAAACGTAAACATTTTTAGATGGGACAATATCTTCAACTTGCCATCAGCATGAAATCTGTGACACTGTGTGTCATCGTATATCCAAACGCGTGTTACAAGTTTTTTACGACTTTTTCAAAAAATAAAAACCTAAATTTTAAGGTTTATTTTCGAAATTTGTACAATTTTTGTAGTCGGGAAATCAACCATTTCGTTTGTGGTCGATATTTCGAAAGACATTTTCAAGTGATTTTTCGGGGATCATGAATACGTCACAAAATCCGTAACGTACGTCAAAGCGATGCTTTTAAGATCTGTGGCCCAATTTCAGTTATTGTTATCTTGTTATTGTACACTTGTTATTTAAAGAAAATTCACTGAATTGTGACACACATAACCCAGGTTGTTAACCATATGTCCTGCAGTGATGTACGCCAGCTCCTACTCCAGACACATTGTAAGATATGCCACTTGTGCCTCTTTGGTTATAGTTATCATTCCCTTGTATATCTTATTACTATCACTTATTAAATTATTGAATAATAAATTACTTAAATCATTCTCTTGGTAGGCCAAATAAATGTCTTATCCGAAATAGAGAGAAATACAAAAATTAAAGCAATTTCATATTGTCACGCACAAAGGGAAGCATATGAAGCATGTAATTAGCCCAGGGCAAAAACGTGAATTCCTCTGGTTTAAACATCTTATCCTCCTCTTTTCCTCACACACTCGTCTTGCAAAGTCGACAAACGAAACACGATTTTACCATCTAGATAATGGTCCATTTGTCCTGCCGTGATCTACGCTTACTACTACTCCAGACTCATTGTAAGCAATGTTAGGTGTGCCTCTTTGGTTCTACGTATTGTTACTATCTGTAACATTGAGTTCTGTCACGACCCAGGTTAGCTACATTGGTTTTTTAAAGCTATAAGCTATGCTTTGTTGGCAACTTCCCTTTGAACCAATAGAGTCGTGTACGTTATTACAGTATCCACCTGCTTTATGATCACCCTGGAATCGCAATTCTTGTAAATGACACTCGTGGCAGAACTCGATTACATCCCTTGAAAATCCTCCCTTTGCCTAAGCAGAGATTTTGGAAATAAAACCTACATAATATCATATAAATTATAGGGATTGATGGGAAATATTCCAGATTTGGGGAAATTCCAAATCCCCACTCGTCCCTCTGAAATCCTCCTCTCGACGGATGAAAATTTAATCGCTCCCCGATTTATTAATCACGGCCGAGCGGCCGGTACAAATCACTATTGGAACTACTGTCGAATAAGCGATTATCCCGTTTTTAAATTTCCATTTGACAAATTACTGTAGCCATTAGCTTATTGTTTAGAGGAAAAACGGACTCGATTTTTCCAGGGCCGAATTTATACACGGAATTGATCGTAATCAATTGAACCTACATTAACAAGCAGCTTGCCAAAGCTGACTTTCGAGTGTAACGAAGTTCGTTATAACACAAACCCCTACGTGGCGAAAAAATCGTCCTCGCCCCTTCGTAAAAGGAACCTAATTAGGTATTCGCTGCCTCGCATTGTTAAACAGATTGAAAATTTTCTTTAGACGAGCATTAATATTCATGGAAATAACATAATATTGCTTAAAACTAATTTTCTAGTTCCCCGACTCTCGACATGATAACCAGCTTATGTCTTACGTCAGACAAGTGGGGGAGGTTAAGTTGCGCCCCTCCCCCCCCCCTCCCGCAGCAGGATCGGAATTATGAATAATTATTAGGGAGGCTCAGAAGGGGATGGTAATAAATCTTCACGATGAAAGACTTTTATCAGACGTCAAGATTCCTTCTTCCCCTTTTTTAAACGAACGATAATGACTCCAGAATCGAACGGACAAATTTTTCAAATTGCAAAGAGCGAGGGAGGAAGACTCGTCGATCTAGACGGGACAAAGATTTCAGGAAAGTAACTTATGTAAAATCGAAGAGAAGGAAAAATATAACGATTCGTCCAAGTAGGTAGTAGGTAGTACTACAATAGTCGCTCGTCGGAAATAAACTCTTATTTAGAGAAGTCAATAGCCTTTAATAATAAATTTGGAATATTGGAACGGCAAAAGTGTGAATCAGAAGTGAACTCGACTTTATTTTGGATTTGTCGACATCTGATTATCGAGAGGTAGTCTGTTACCTGAACTACTCTTATCTATCCCTTCAACCTATACATTTTCGTCTAATGAGATACACCGTTTACCTGTAGCTGTCAGATGGAGACAAGTTTCGGGAAGCTTTCTGATAAGTCATGTGACACGCTCGAAAGTACGTTGGAAACGCAAGGGGGCAAGGATCAAACATGTATCCAATGAGCCTAATAGGCATCATCAGAATTTGCTGTAGAATGTGAAATATCATGAGCCTCAATTTGGATGTTCCGCGCCGGCCGCGGCAGAGACCCGTTGCAGGTAATCGAAGATAATCAGACGAAAATGAGAGTACCACCCCGGTACCGTCGCCTCACCTCTTGGTCGTCGTCGTCTTCACGCCGTACTTCGTCGTGAACTTGTTCGTCGTGCTCGGCAGCGGCTTCTTCGTCGGCTTGTTCTTCGGCTTCAGGCTGCTCGGTTTCTTCACCCTGTTGGCGGAACTCGGCTCCGCCGTCGTCGTCGTCGTACCGTACTGAGCCTTGTCCCCGTGGTGGATCGCGTTCTGGTTGAAGGTGATGAAACCCGGTTCGGTCGTGCTCTGCCAGCCGGGCCTCGTGTACACCGCTATGCTGTTGGTCAACGCGAAGGAGTCGGTACTCATCGGCCTCATGCTGTGCCTGGGGAGGGAGAATTTGGGTTTAGAGTACTGTGTGGTAATGATTTTGGAGTGAGTTAGAAAAAGAGAGGTGGGGAGAGATGGTGCTGTCGTCACCGGTGATGGTAGAGATGGTTTGCTGTTGTATCTAGTACCATGTACCAGTATGAATTCCAGGGACGTTAACGGGAAAACCAAGGCTAAATAATCTGATGAGAAAAGTATAGTCAAGCAGGCTATATATATGGAGGGGGTCCTACAGGCTTGGCCGCTTCCCGACTTCTCTCTTCTGGCAATCCTTCCCACTGATGTTGTTGTACATATCATTGTCTGCAGAATCTTACCTTTTCATAACTTTATAAGCCATGTTTTTCTTCTACACCACTAATAAATCTTTCCCATGATTATGAAACCTCTAACCCTTGTACGTCCCCAAAATAACCACCAACCTAGGGACCAACCGCCCCAAGGGCACGTTTCACGTTTCGGCATTACCGATCCCATCATCCGGTACTTCCCATATCGACCGTTTTCCCCGGGCACAGTCCCGCCACCTCTCGACCCGATCCCTAAACCGTCTCTCACCTCGGCGGCAACGTGGGCAGCCTCGACGACGAGCTCGGCCTCTCGAACGTAGATGGCGCTGCGGTGTGCGGGGAAGCACCCGGAGACCTCGACGGGTGCGTGACGTGAGGTCGACTGGAAGAAGAACGAGAGAAAGGGAAAGTGCGGGATTTTACTCGCGCTCGAATTTCCTTCGGACGAGGACGACGCGACCTACTCCGTCGGTGCGATGAACTCGCTCCGGGAGGCGATAGTTCGAGTAGGGGAATACCCTACTCGGTACTAGAGGTAGTATGTTGGTACTAGAAGGGTGGTGGGGTGGGAAGGTTTGTCGAGAAATTTCGTAGATGGCGTGGATTTGTATGGTTGAAAGTTACTGTTACTTATCGCAAAATTTCGAGACTACATGATTCCCAATGTTAATTTCCAGGGTGCCTACAAAATGTAGCTTTCAAAATTCCCTGAGTTTTCCCGCCAAATTTTAAAAATTTTCCGACCTTGCTTCCAGGAAGTTTTTTCTTAGGAAAGTAATGGAAGGATCATAGGAACAATATCATCTAAAACTTATGAAGATGGGAGAACTAAAATTAATCGTAGTACCCTTCAAAAACCACCCCCTTATTTCTACAAATTTCGGAAATTTAAGTAAAATATTTAAAGCTATTTTGGTGTGAAAAATGAGAGTACATTAAAATTGATAGTAAATTTTGGAAGATTTGTACCTTAATTATCGTACCACATATACCTGTTGTACAATTTAAATATTCTTTAGAATCCTTCATATTTACTTGCAATTAATCAGAATTGCCTAATATGTCCCTCAGAAAGTTCATATTAATGCATAAAGTTCTAATATGTTAAAAATTACTTTAAACTAGGTTTCTAGGTAATTAATATTTTTTTGAAATTTCGACTTTAAAAATAATGCTAATAGTTCTTTCAAGAAAAGTTCAAAACGGTTAAGATCGTTTAAAGTCCTTCACGAAACTCTATGATCCGGAAAGTCCTTGAGTATTGCTTCAAAATGTATAAATTTTCAAAAATTGGTAAAACCTTCACGTTGACAGTAAATTTTGTAAAGTTAGGTAACACAGATTCAATAATTCAATTAAGGTTACTACAAAATCACGCAAAAATGGTGAAATGTCTCTACGTGTTTATATCAGCATAAACTTAAAATGGATCTAAATCTACTAAATAGGAAAATAGAAAATCTCCTAAATTAAGTTTGTATGTTGATTATGGTTTCTTATACGGAGCTTTTCTATCGAAACGCATGATGGGAAATCAACAAGAGCAAACGAGAAGCTAATAGTAGTTCGTTAGTATGACAGAGACGGATGTTTTGCAACGTTGCCGGCCGAGCAGGCAGTCCAAGTCAACGCGTATCGCGGTTGCGTATCGCTTTACACTTTCGGATGTGTGCGCTACAGTGTGCGGAGCGGATGACTGTAATGTTTCGCGAGCTAGCAACATCGCAAAAGGTCGTTCTCTGTTTAGCTAATAGAAATATATGGCCTCTCTTTCGCTCTTACGTTTATCCCATCCTGCGACTCTTTAGAAACGGTCTATATTGTATAATAGTTCAAATATTCGATAGAGTCTTCCATATTTATTTACAATTAATCAGAATTGTTTAATATGTCCCTCAGAAAGTTCATATTAACGCATGAAGTTCTGATATGTAAAAAATTACTTTAATTTAGGTCTCTAGTTATTTAATATTTTCTGAAATTTTAGGTTTTAAAAATATTGCAATATTAGTTTCTGAAAATTAATTTCAAAACCTGTAAGATTGCCTAAAGTCCTTCAGGAAACTCTGCTGTAATCCAAAAGGTCCTTGAGTAATGTTTCAAAATGTCTAAATGTGCAAAAATTTGAAACCTTATCTTAATCGCTAACAAAATAATCAAACAACTCGTACTCACCTCGTTGTCTTAATCTTACTAGCACTAGAGTGACTAACTGGCCTATTTGGCTTACTGGTAATTTGTTGACTATGTTGACTAGGAGGTGTGTAAAGTACCTGAGGCTTGTCGTGGCCGTGTCCGGGCACTACTGTGTTATCAGTCAGATTGTGTGCACAGCAAGAGCCGAACATGAACGTATCGACGCACATACCTGAAACACAGCGAGACGATAAGCTTGGAGATTTATCGCCACAATTAAAGGCTCACCTATATGGTAACCATCCGACTTTATGCATTCGTATACGAACATGCAGGTGCCCTCTTGGCCGTCCACCCAGCACGGTTTCGGGTTGATCTGGTACGCTGGAAAGGGAAGAAGAGACATTTTAGTTGGTCAAGGGTGGTTGGAATGTATAATCGAACCAGGCGGTTTAAAGGGGGAATTTTGGTTGATATAAGGGAAGAAAACGAAGTTAAGAAGATCTAAAACATTGCTGGTAACAGTAGCATTATATCACAATTAACCTTCCTTTTAAATCATATTGTAACGAAAAGTGTGGCTGGAAAATGAACACAAGTCGGAAATTGTCGGTTCCGCAAAATTCTAAGCAACAGGTGTGTGAAATATAAATTAGATAATAAGTGTTAGTCTTAGTAAAAAATAAATTAGTTAAGGCATTTCGCGTAGTGTTAGTTATTTTGAACAGTAAAACGTTACAAAAGTGAAACACGAGTTAAGTAGGTAGTTCACCCGTTTCCGAAACCGAAAATACTCTTAGCCGATCGACCGACCGCGGCAGGCGAAATCGGCGAGGAACTATGCCGGTGATACTCTTTTTTTTCCTGATTTATTTATTTGGAGAAACCTCCTGAAAGTTATTTATGCGTCCAGTTCCGCCCATATAACTTCTCCCCGAGAACGCTGAATTTATCGATGGTATCTCTCATACCCAGACGAATTAACTTTTTGGTTCAGTTGGTCAAAAGTATAATTCATCGATTTAAGTGCGGATTTTTTCTCCTCCATATCCCCGGCCGGGGTACTCTACAACGATGGCGAGACCGATAACGGAAACGGTGAATTGAGGAGTAATTAATGGTCCTTCGAGTAAAACGTATTGTACGACGGTCGTTATATATCGATCGAAACGTTTATGGCGGTATTAAACGCCTTGTTTACTAATTGTCCTGCGTTGTATGCTAATGCCTTAGATAGAAAAGGTATAACTGTAAAGTGGGAAATTGTCTTTGAGGCTGCTGCTTAAGTCGGCGAGAGATGTAAGCAGTGAAGTGAACCGGACGTTTTGCCTTAAATCACGTAACTGGTCGTCATTGAATTTTTGTATTTTCTGTTTTCATTAAACAATATTCACCCTTAGAAACCCAAGAAACAAGTTTTTCCACTCAAACTGAATATCATAAGTGTACGTCATTCAAAAAAGAAGAGGTGAGAAAACAATTAATAACAAAACTAATTAAAAGGTAAATAAGATATAAGAAGTAAAAAAATTTGGGAAAATAACCCAGAGGCATTTTTGCTGGTAATTTTAAATGTGAAAATGCCTCGATTTTTGAGAAAGCAAGCATTTCTAAACATTACATCTATTATGTCGTAATTCATTCAATGGCAATTAGTTAATTATTTAATATGGATGGGACAACGTGAGAAATGCTCGTTTCTCACCAGCTCATTGACATACTATTACTTTCGATCACTATCGAAAACTAAGAGGCATTTTTGCTGGTAATTTTAAATGTGAAAATGCCTCGATTTTTGAGAAAGCAAGCATTTTTAAACATTATATCTATTATGGCGTATATCAATCAATGGCAATTAGCTATTTATTTAATATCGATGAGACATCGTGAGAAATGCTCGTTTCTCATCAGCTCATTAACATCCTATTACTTTCGAAAAAACAGAGGCATTTTTCTAGTAATTTTAAATGTGAAAATGCCTCGACTGTTGAGAAAGCAACTATTTCTAAACATTACATCAGTTATGTCGTATTTCAATCAATAGCAATTAGTTAATTATTTAATATGGATGGGACAACGTAAGAAATGCTCGTTTCTCACCAGCTCATTAACACACTATTACTTTCGATTACTTTCGAAAACCCAGAGGCATTTTTGTTGGTAATTTTAAATGTGAAAATGCCACGATTTTTGAGAAAGCGAGCATTTCTAAGCATTATATCTATTATGTCGTAATTCAATCAAGGGCAATTAGTTAATTATCTAATATGGATGGCAAAACGTGAGAAATGCTCGTTTCTCACCAGCTCATTGACATACTATTACTTTCGATTACTTTAGAAAACTCAGAGGCATTTTTGCTGGTAATTTTAAATGTGAAAATGCCTCGATTTTTGAGAAAGCAACCATTTCTAAACATTATATCTATTATGTCGTAATTCAATCAACGGCAATTAGTTAATTAGTTAATATGAGACAACGTGAGAAATGCTCGTTTCTCACCAGCTCATTAACATACTATTACTTTCGAAAACCCAGAGGCATTTTTGCTGGTAATTTTAAATGTGAAAATGCCTCGATTTTTGAGAAAGCAAGCATTTCTAAACATTATATCTATTATGTCGTAATTCAATCAATGGCAATTAGTTAATTATCTAATATGGATGGCACAACGTGAGAAATGCTCGTTTCTCACCAGCTCATTAACATACTATTACTTTCGATTACTTTCGAAAACCCCAAAGGCATTTTTGCTGGTAATTTTAAATGTGAAAATGCCTCGATTTTTGAGAAAGCAAGCATTTCCAAACATTTTATCTATTATGTCGTATTTCCATCAATGGCAATTAGTTAATTATTCAATATGGATGAGACAACGTGAGAAATGCTCGTTTCTCACCAGCTCATTGACATACTATTACTTTCGATTACTTTCGAAACCTCAGAGGCATTTTTGCTGGTAATTTTAAATGTGAAAATGCCTCGATTTTTGAGAAAGCGAGCATTTCTAAACATTATATCTATTATGTCGTAATTCAATCAAGGGCAATTAGTTAATTATCTAATATGGATGGCACAACTTGAGAAATGCTCGTTTCTCACCAGCTCATTGACATACTATTACTTTCGAAAACCCAGAGGTATTTTTCTAGTAATTTTAAATGTGAAAATGCCTCGACTGTTGAGAAAGCAACTATTTCTAAACATTACATCAGTTATGTCGTATTTCAATCAATAGCAATTAGTTAATTATTTAATATGGATGGCACAACGTGAGAAATGCTCGTTTCTCACCAGCTCATTAACATACTATTACATTCGAAAACCCCAGAGGCATTTTTGCTGGTAATTTTAAATGTAAAAATGCCTCGATTTTTGAGAAAGCGAGCATTTCTAAACATTATATCTATTATGTCGTAATTCAATCAAGGGCAATTAGTTAATTATCTAATATGGATGGCACAACTTGAGAAATGCTCGTTTCTCACCAGCTCATTGACATACTATTACTTTCGAAAACCCAGAGGTATTTTTCTAGTAATTTTAAATGTGAAAATGCCTCGACTGTTGAGAAAGCAACTATTTCTAAACATTACATCAGTTATGTCGTATTTCAATCAATAGCAATTAGTTAATTATTTAATATGGATGGCACAACGTGAGAAATGCTCGTTTCTCACCAGCTCATTAACATACTATTACATTCGAAAACCCCAGAGGCATTTTTGCTGGTAATTTTAAATGTAAAAATGCCTCGATTTTTGAGAAAGCGAGCATTTCTAAACATTATATCTATTATGTCGTAATTCAATCAAGGGCAATTAGTTAATTATCTAATATGGATGGCACAACTTGAGAAATGCTCGTTTCTCACCAGCTCATTGACATACTATTACTTTCGATTACTTTAGAAAACTCAGAGGCATTTTTGCTGGTAATTTTAAATGTGAAAATGCCTCGATTTTTGAGAAAGCAACCATTTCTAAACATTATATCTATTATGTCGTAATTCAATCAACGGCAATTAGTTAATTAGTTAATATGAGACAACGTGAGAAATGCTCGTTTCTCACCAGCTCATTAACATACTATTACTTTCGAAAACCCAGAGGCATTTTTGCTGGTAATTTTAAATGTGAAAATGCCTCGATTTTTGAGAAAGCAAGCATTTCTAAACATTATATCTATTATGTCGTAATTCAATCAATGGCAATTAGTTAATTATCTAATATGGATGGCACAACGTGAGAAATGCTCGTTTCTCACCAGCTCATTAACATACTATTACTTTCGATTACTTTCGAAAACCCCAAAGGCATTTTTGCTGGTAATTTTAAATGTGAAAATGCCTCGATTTTTGAGAAAGCAAGCATTTCCAAACATTTTATCTATTATGTCGTATTTCCATCAATGGCAATTAGTTAATTATTCAATATGGATGAGACAACGTGAGAAATGCTCGTTTCTCACCAGCTCATTGACATACTATTACTTTCGATTACTTTCGAAACCTCAGAGGCATTTTTGCTGGTAATTTTAAATGTGAAAATGCCTCGATTTTTGAGAAAGCGAGCATTTCTAAACATTATATCTATTATGTCGTAATTCAATCAAGGGCAATTAGTTAATTATCTAATATGGATGGCACAACTTGAGAAATGCTCGTTTCTCACCAGCTCATTGACATACTATTACTTTCGAAAACCCAGAGGTATTTTTCTAGTAATTTTAAATGTGAAAATGCCTCGACTGTTGAGAAAGCAACTATTTCTAAACATTACATCAGTTATGTCGTATTTCAATCAATAGCAATTAGTTAATTATTTAATATGGATGGCACAACGTGAGAAATGCTCGTTTCTCACCAGCTCATTAACATACTACTATTATTTTCGAAAACGCAGAGGCATTTTTGCTGGTAATTTTAAATGTGAAAATGCCTCGATTTTTAAGAAAGCAAGCATTTCTAAACATTATATCTATTATGTGGTAATTAAATCAATGGCAATTAGTTAATTATTCAATATGGATGAGACACCGTGAGAAATGCTCGTTTCTCACCAGCTCATTAAGATTCTATTACTTTCGAAAACCCCAGAGGCATTTTTGCTGGTAATTTTAAATGTGAAAATGCCTCGGTTTTTGAGAAAGCAAGCATTTCTAAACATTATATCTATTATGTCGTAATTGAATCAATGGTAATTAGTTAATTATTTAATATGGATGAGACAACGTGAGAAATGCTCGTTTCTCACCAGCTCATTAACATACTATTACTTTCGAAAACACAGAGGCATTTTTGCTGGTAATTTTAAATGTGAAAATGCCTCTATTTTTGAAAAAGCAAGCATTTCTAAACATTATATCTATTATGTCGTAATTCAATCAATGGCAATTAGTTAAATATGCAATATGGATGAGACAACGTGAGAAATGCTCGTTTCTCACCAGCTCATTAAGATACTATTACTTTCGAAAACCCCAGAGGCATTTTTGCTGGTAATTTTAAATGTGAAAATGCCTCGATTTTTGAGAAAGCAAGCATTTCTAAACATTATATCTATTATGTCGTAATTCAATCAATGGCAATTAGTTAATTAATTAATATGGATGAGACAACGTGAGAAATGCTCGTTTCTCACCAGCTCATTAACATACTATTATTTTCGAAAACCCAGAGGCATTTTTCTAGTAATTTTAAATGTGAAAATGCCTCGATTTTTGAGAAAGCAAGCATTTCTAAACATTACATCAGTTATGTCGTATTTCAATCAATAGCAATTAGTTAATTATTTAATATGGATGAGACAACGTGAGAAATGTTCGTTTCTCACCAGCTCATTAACATCCTATTACTTTCGATAACCCAGAGGCATTTTTCTAGTAATTTTAAATGTGAAAATGCCTCGACTGTTGAGAAAGCAACTAGTTCTAAACATTACATCAGTTATGTCGCATTTCAATCAATAGCAATTAGTTAATTATTTAATATGGATGAGACAACGTGAGAAATGTTCGTTTCTCACCAGCTCATTAACATCCTATTACTTTCGATAACCCAGAGGCATTTTTCTAGTAATTTTAAATGTGAAAATGCCTCGACTGCTGAGAAAGCAACTAGTTCTAAACATTACATCAGTTATGTCGTGTTTCAATCAATAGCAATTAGTTAATTATTTAATATGGATGAGACAACGTGAGAAATGCTCGTTTCTCACCAGCTCATTAACATACTATTATTTTCGAAAACCCAGAGGCATTTTTGCTGGTAATTTTAAATTTGAAAATGCCTCGATTTTTAAGAAAGCAAGCATTTCTAAACATTATATCTATTATGTCGTAATTCAATCAATGGCAATTAGTTAATTATTCAATATGGATGAGACACCGTGAGAAATGCTCGTTTCTCACCAGCTCATTAACATACTATTACTTTCGAAAACCCAGAGGCATTTTTCTAGTAATTTTAAATGTGAAAATGCCTCGACTGTTGAGAAAGCAACTACTACTTCTAAACATTACATCAGTTATGTCGTATTTCAATCAATGGCAATTAGTTAATTATTCAATATGGATGTGACACCGTAAGAAAAGCTCATTAACATACTATTAGTTTCGATTCTAATCCAACCCCAAAACTTAAAGCAAATTTCACAGCCAGACCTCATATCATTGAAAATAATTCTCAAGCATCTTTTTTTGGACTTTTGATTGAGAAAATTAACAAGTAGGTACACCAGTTTGTCATAGCAATTAATTAATATTCATTATCAATCAACAATTATCCTCAATTAGTTATTATTTTCAATCAATATAATATTAATTAGTTACTGATTAAATATGAATGGAATTCCGTGAGAAATGCTGGTTACTCATCAGTTAAATAACTCAATATGATCTTCCAAACCAAGACTAAATCTTAAATTAAACTTATAGCATGATTTCGAAACCGTTTAAGCAACCCTGAAGCATTTCTCTTGGATTTTATTAAAAAAATTCCTCGACAGTTAAGAAAGCAAGTTCTTCCACAAATTACATCAGTTGGGTCATATTTAGATTTATATCTAGTCGTTATTTGTTTAATGTGGGTGAGACAAGGTGGAAAATGTTCATTTCTCACCAGTTAAATAACCTACTGTTAACAACTAGTCCAATTCAATCCAAAATCTAAAGCAAAGTTTATAAACACACCTAATAAACAGAAAGCAAATTATTCCAAAAATTTTTATCTAGGTCGTAAACGTCTAGGTCGTTACTTTGTTATTTGTTTCATATAAATGGGAGAATGTGAAAAATGCTCGTTTCTCACCATCTAAAAACAACCTACCTACTCTTATCTTCCAATAACTTCCCGATTTTTAAACTACTCGTGTCCTAAAGGCTTGTGTACGGTAGAGCCGTCTTATTTAAATTGAGAATAGGTAATCCTGAGGCCCCATAAAACTGCCATGAACTTCTAACGGTTTTACTTAAATCGTATTAAATCCGTAATTTAAGAGCGCCCCCAAACTTTCTCCCCCAACTCTCATAAGTTAACCGTTAAGGAAACGAATTTTCTTCGATTTATGTACAATTTACATACGATATTGATGGGTCGGTGGCTCGTATAAATTCGATTTTGAATAAAGTCGAGAGATACGTAAATCCTAATTATTTAGGAATTTGTTTTCCTGAAGCATTCTGAATACTGATTGTAACATTTGATTCTAAAGCATTTGATTCTGGGACAAGACGATTATGAATAATTTGTTACAGGGTGAGGTAAGGAGATTTTTTTTTAAGAGAATTTAACATTTATACTTATATCCTGAGAATGAATTTTGAATTTTTGAAAAGTTCATATGTAAGCATAGGACAGATATATCGGGTCTGTATGCACTTAGCCTTCGGCTCGTGCTACAAACGTACATAACACGACCGAATCTAAACTCATTACAGACCATCCCATTCCTGTTCATTACGTCCTTTTGAATAAAGTTATTTACTGAGCGGACAATGCGAATTGCGTGCAATACCCGCAGCAGGCTTTGTCCTGCTATCGTTTACAATCTAAATAGCCTCCTTACTGCACGGATAATAATAGAGCGTACACATTCGTCCGTTTTTCTCGTAAATTATTTCCGATCCGACGTCCTCGCGATCGGCCACGTCCGACTTTACGATAAATCATCCGTAACTTTTCTGTTAGCGTTAAATGTATCGGAGCATTAAAAGACGCGATTTGCATTTCATTACGTTACGATCGGAAAAAGAGATATGTTTTACATGATTGCCGCATTAATCATTACCATTAGGAGAGCTACTCCGGATGATTATTTATTAATACATGGGAATTAATTAGCGTAATTACCGTTTATAGATGAAAAACGGAGTATCGCTCCTCTTCTCGGTGAAGGAAACGGAAAAGGGAATTGGACGTGGAAGGGACTGAGCTTCATAATTCGCCGTACTTACCTTGCGGTCCTCTCGGAGACGAAGTGACAAAAATATTTGGGGCTGATACGGACCATACCAGAATGGCGCCCAAAATGGCCATCCAGAGCATGCTCGTTCCTGAAACAAACACAGAACGTTAGAAACAAGGACATCGAAAGTAAGCCAAATAAATAATTAGCATTAATCGATCTACTATGGTAATTTAACAAAAAATTGACCTAATGGTGTATTTGGATGCTAATTGTTCGCAATATATTTTATGGGAGTAGATAATAAAAGATCAATAACACTTTGAGCTTTGAGACGTCACTCTAAGTGCTGATATTGCTAGGTGTAACACTATACTTAGTTCACCAAAAATCACCACTGTTATCTAGTATTTCACAAGCAAATTAAATACGCTCCACAAAAATAAAACTCAACACTAATCTGAATCTATACTCCATATGCAACCAATTAAATCACAAAAAAGAATCAACGTCATGATTTGTGGTAAATTAAATTCTTAACACAACCAACAAGAAACGATAACAGCGAATACAAAACAAATTAAAAAATAATTGGCGATCCCAACAAACAAATTTATGACTACCCTACTCTGCTGACCTATAACACTAAAATTCGATGAATAAATAATCACCTCAGTGATTAGATACACGTTATAATGGCCTTCTTAAGAACATAATATATATTGTAATTTCAAGTGTGACTAGGTGTAGAAAACCATTTGAAGCAATGTTATTATTTGCAAAACGTATTTCTTTTCAAATTTCATTCACACTATAGAGCATAAAATGTTCAGTACTCTTCACTAAAGCAGTAATATAAATATAAAATAATTTTAATTACAATGCTGCAATTATGGAAGACAATTGTATGTAACCCATAATGAGATGTAAAGCCAGATTAAGAACGTGTACTACGAGATAAAAGATAATTGGCCAGCTTCTTCGCTTGTTTTTCAGAAAACGAGTATGAGTCAGGTTTTCCCAGAGAGGATCATTTTAACTTTTTTTTGGAAAGCAACTCCTATTTCTCCAGAAAAGCAACTTCAGTCTTTTGCCCCAAATTTTCTCGAACTTGAATACAATTCCATCTTTGTTATTGTTCTCCAGGAAACAAATCCCATTCATTTTCTTTGTGGAATAAAGGTTATTTCAACGTTTTCCAAAAAGCAAAGCCCAATTCAAACTTCCCATTTTCATCCAGAAAATATGGTAACTTCAGTATTTCCCCCTTAACAAAATTTTGACCTTCCACAGAAGCATATCTTTCTTAAATTTCCTTACATTTAAGACGAATTTCAATCACTGCCATTGTTTCCCAGAAGATTTATCCTACTTCGTCCTTGTCCTGAAATTAAGTTTGTTTCAATTTTTCCAGAAAACAAGGCCCAATTCAAATTTACTATTTTTCTTCAGAAAACATGGTAAATTTAGTATTTCCCCCATAACAAAATTTTGTTCTTCAACAGAAGCATATCTTCCTTAAATTTCCACAAATTTAAGACGAATTTCCTTAAATTTCCTCAAATCTAAGACGAATTCCAATCATTGCCATTGTTTCCCAGAAAACTGATCGGACTTCGACCATCCTGAAATTAAGTTTGTTTCAACTTTATCCAGAAAACTAAGCGCAATTTAAACTTCCCATTTTTCTCCAGAAAATATGGTAACTTCAGTATTTCTCCCATAACAAAATTTTGACCTCCTACAGAAGCATATCTTCCTTAAGTTTCCTCAAATTTGAGATGAATTTCCTTAAATTTCCTCAAATTTAAGAAGAATTTCAAGTTTTGCCATTGATTCCCAGAAAACTGATCCAACTTGGACCATTTCCAGAAATTAAGCTTGTTTAAATTTTTCCACAAAGCAAAGCCCAATTTAAAATTCCCATTTTTCTCCAGAATATATGGTAATTTCGGTATTTCCCCCATAATAAAATTTCGACCTTCCACAGAAGCATATCTTCCTTAAATTTCCTTCAATTTGAGAGGAATTTCCAGAAATTTCCTCAAATTTAAGACGAATTTCAATTTTTGCTACTATTTCCCAGAAAATTTATCCGACTTTGACGTTTCCGTGAAATTAGGTTTGTTCAACCTTCTTCTAAAAAAGCCCAATTCAGACTTTCCATTTTTCTCCAGAAAATAGGGTAATTTCAGTATTTTCCTCATAACAAATTTTGACCTTCCACAGGCATATCTTCCTTAAGTTTCCTCAAATTTGTGAAGAATTTCCTTATCTTCCTCAAATTTAACACGAATATCAAGTTTTGCCATTGATTTCCAGAAAACTGATCCAACTTGGACCATTTCCAGAAATTACGTTTGTTTAAACCTTTTCCACAAAACAAAGCCCAATTCCAGATTTCCATTTTTCTTCAGAAAATATGGTAACTTCAATATTTCCCCCATATCAAAATTTTGACCTTCCATAGCAGCACAATTTCTTTAAATTTCCTCCAATTTAAAACGAATTTCCTTAAATTTTCACAAATTTAAAAGGAATGCCATTGTTTCCCTGAAAACTGATCCTTTTCCTGAAATTAAGTTAGTTTCAACCATTTCCAGAAAAGAAAGCCCAATTGAAACTTTCCATTGTTCTCCAGAAAATATGGTAACTTCAGTGTTTTCCCCATATCAAAATTTTGACCTTCGACAGAACCATATCTTTCTTAGATTTCCTCAATTTGAGACGAATTTCCTTAAATTTCGCAAAATTTAAGACGAATTTCAGTTATTGCCATTGTTTCCCCGAAAACTGATCCGACTTTGACCTTTTCCTGAAATTAAGTTCGTTTCAACTTCATCCAGAAAAGGAAGCGCAATTCAAAATTCTCATTTTTCTCCAGAAAATATGGTAACTTCAGTACTTCCCAATATTAAAATTTTGACCTTCCACAAAAGCACATTTTCCTTAAATTTCCTCAAATTGGAGACGAATTTCCTTAAATTTCCTCAAATTTAAGACGAATTTCAGTTATTGCTATTGTTTCCCAGAAAACTGGCCAGGTTTGGGCCTTTTCCTGAAATTAAGTTTGTTTCAACCTTTTCCAGAAAAGAAAGCCCAAATGAAACTTCCCCCTTTTCTCCAGAAAATATGGAAAGTTCGTATTTCCCCCATATCAATATTTTGATTTTCCACAGAAGCATATCTTCCTTAAATTTTCTCAAATTTGGGACGAATTTTCTTCAATTTCGTCAAATTTAAGACAGATTTCAATTTTTGCCACTATTTCCCCGAAAATTGATCCGACTTCGTTTCCGTGAAATTAAGTATTTCCCCCATACCAAAGTTTTGACCTTCCACAAAAGCATATTTTCCGTAAATTTCCTCAAATTGGAGACGAATTTCCTTAAATTTCCTCAAATTTAAGATGAATTTAAATTATTGTCATTGTTTCCCAAAAAATTGATCCGACTTGGACCATTTCCAGAAATTAAGTTTGTTTCAACCTTTTCATGAGAAAAGCCCAATTCAAACTCCCCATTTTTCTCCAGAAAATATGGTAACTACAGTATTTTCCACATAACACAATTTTTACCTTCACCAGAAGCATATTTCCTTAAATTATCTCAAATTTGAGACAAATTTCCTCAAATTTAAGACAAATTTCCTCAAATTTAAGACGCATTCCAATTATTGCCATTGCTTTCCAAAAATTCATCCAATTTCGGCCTTTTCCAGAAATTCAGTTAGTTTCAACCTTTCCCAGAAGTCAAAGCCGAATTCAAACGTCTCATTTTTCTCCAGAAAATATAGTAACTTCAGTATTTTCCCAATAACCAAATTTTGACCTTCCATAGCAGCACATCTTCCTTAAATTTCCTCAAATTTAAAACGAATTTCCCTAAATTTCCTCAAATTTAAGACGAATTTCAGTCATTGCCATTGTTTCTCAGAAAACTGATCCGACTTCGAGCTTTTCCTGAAATTAAGTTAGTTTCAATCTTTTCCAGAAAGAAAGCCCAATTGAAACTTCCCAATTTTCTCCAGAAAATATGGAAACTTCGTATTTCCCCCATAACACAATTTTGATCTTCCACATAAGCATATTTCCTTAAATTTTCTCAAATTTGAAACAAATTTCCTCAAATTTAAGACGCATTTCAATTATTGCCATTGATTTCCACAAACTGATCCGATTTCGAACTTTTCCAGAAATTAAGTTAGTTTAAACCTTTCCCAGAAACCAAAGCCGAATTCAAACGTCTCATTTTTCTCCAGAAAATATAGTAACTTCAGTATTTTCCCCATAACCAGATTTTGACCTTCCATATCAGCACATCTTCCTAAAATTTCCTTAAATTTAAAACGAATTTCCTTAAATTTCCTCAAATTTAAGACGAATTTAAGTTATTGCCATTGTTTCCCAGAAAACTGATACGACTTCGACTTTTCCCTGAAATTAAGTTAGTTTCAACCTTTTCCAGAAAAGAAAGCCCAATTGCAACTTCCCACTATTTTCCAGAAAACATGGAAACTTCGTATTTCCCCCATAACACAATTTTGACCTTCCACAGAAGCCAATTTCCTTAAATTTTCCCAAATTTGAGACACATTTCCTTAAATTTAAGACGCATTTTAATCATTGCCATTGCTTTCAAAAAAACTGATCCGATTTCCACCTTTTCCAGAAATTAAGTTAGTTTCAACCTTTCCCAGGAACCAAAGCCGAATTCAAACTTTCCATTTTTCTCCAGAAAATATCGTAACTTCAGTATTTCCCTCATAACAAACTTTCGACCTTCCACAGAAGCATATCTTCCTTAAATTCCCTTAAAAGAAAACTGAACCGACTTCGACCTATTCCAGAAATTAAGTTTGTTTCAAACTTTTCGAGAAAACAAAGCACAATTCAAATCTTTTTCAAACAATGTAATTTCAGTCTCTTCCAGAATAAACCACAACTTTCTGACCAAGTACATACCTTGTTTCTTTATTTACTCAAATTACAATTTTACGATAGGGATTAAATAGATAATGTGACCAGAACCAAGGGTACAGTTTTGCCTTTTATCGAATAATCTATTGTAACTCGCTACTGTGTACCTACCCTCGGTGGCAGAACTTAACTGTTAAATATATGGCAGAACTGATCATTGATACCATCCGCTCCTTCGCCATATTTCCAGTGGACAAATTTCTTGATTAAACATTTATCTTCAGTGTCAAAGTAACACATCGGGTATTGATTCAAGCAATCATTTCAACAGTAGTCAGTCAGTAGTACGTTGTTGTTATTTGAAATTACACGTAATTTAGCGATAAGCACAGTTCTTTACCGAAATAAGGTTAGACGGTTTCTATTTATTTTACTTATCCGTCAATTATCTATCTTATTTGAACGGGGAATGCGAGCTAAGCCGCAAAATAGGACCGTGGGTTTGACGAAAAAATATTTTTTGCATAACGATGTCCGCTAAAAATTAATGTGAAGGGGAATCGTGTCGTATTAGAAATTACGAGACCACTCCGAATTTCATAGCTGTAAAATGTGTTAAGCGAGCCACATGCCAATATTTCAAGCCGATAAAAGAGTGTCAGTCGATTCCGATGATTTACGATTACGTTATTTGCTCGCCCGAAGTATCTCGTACGATTTTTAGGAGCATAACTTACCATAAATTAATAGTTTATCAAAACGGACAAGAATTTGGCGAAAGAGCCATTTGCATAAGCGATCCGACATAATAAATTACCAGATACCACTTCGCTAATTGGTGACCGTTTTGGGAGCCGTAACAAAACTAATAGTAGTAAATTTTTCTAACAGTTGGGTGTCGTGTAGACCCGATTTATAACCTCACGTTACGGGGACAGGCCTAAAATTTAATATTCCCCGAAAGGTATCAATTTAAAACAAAACGTGTAATTAGATAAATTCAACATTCCGGTACAACGAAAACGACAACGGATGGGAGAAAGTAATTAATGTAATTCCGAGGCGAGTATGCTATACATCTGTATGTATGTAGGACAGGTAACTTAATTACGAACGAGCCGCTTTTTGCGAGGAAGTATATCTCATACGATATATACTTAGTTTGGTAATTAAAACCTGCTCGGGATACGGCGTAGTTATAATTACGCCTTTTTTATGTTCTGTAGATTTTTATGGACATTTCGCACGTTACGCCATACGTACGATTCGCAAGAATTTTGATGCGTTTATAATTACGCCGAACGTGAGAGAGTGCGGAAAGGCCATCTTGCAGGGGCCGAGCCTTGAAAATTTTAACGCGGCAAAAACTAAATTTTAGAAAAAATAATGTTAATTGATCGATACAAATTTCGCTACGTGAAAGTGATAACAAGGTTAAATTGAGTAATGTTATGTATGTAGGTATATTAGAGGAAGTTTAGGTTTGTAGCACGAGCCGAAGGCGAGAATGATGGGTTCCACGATTAACGCGCTCCTGTTTTAAAGGTACACACCCATTTAGTAAAAAGTTTCAATGTTCGAAGTTTCTTGCTCACAGTTTACAGTTGAAATATTAATTTACAAGATTAATTTGTCAGATTCACAGAATACAATTGATTCGTTTAGATATTTACAAATTTGTTATATTCCCATAAAAACACTATTTATTTTCAATAAAAAATAAAGAAAAATAAAGTGTTATTTCTTTTTTAAAATTACTCATACATCTTCACTTGTAAGTCTGTTACTGTTTTGCTACTAACACACACCCTAACAACATTTCCCACTGTCCTCATAAGTAAAACATATTTAGCATATTTTTGCATATTTTGTGTGTTTAAAGTTATTTGCAGTTTTGCATAATGCATACAATACAGATAAAAGTACTTCTTCAATAAATGCATATTTCCTTTGGTCGTGATGTTATCCGGGTTACTAAGTAAATTACCGTAAAACCGCAATTGGTTTTGACATTTGATTGCACAGATGACAGTTCATTATTATGTTTTGCGAGCTGAAGAAATATTGAAAAACAAGTATATAAATATAAAATAAATAAAATTTTCACCCCTATTTTCCCCACTCTCGAAAAGGAGACCTTTTCTTAAAAACCTCTTAAATTTTTGAACTATTCGTATGCTCAAGGTATAACCGTGCAAAGTTTAAAATTTTTTAATCACCCGATAAGTGCCTTAGTCTTAAATCGCCAAAATACAGAATTCGCCCTTATTTTTCATCCCCTAGGAAACAGAAGTTTGGAGTTATAGTGCTTTTCTGAACCACCTTGAAGCTTAAGTTATAAGCTGGCCAGATTTATAGTTCCTAGTTATTCATGCATCACTGAATAAGTTTTACAACCCTTTTTCTACCCCTTGGGTAAGGGACATTCAGAAATTGAAAATAATTTGAGGTTGCTCAAGATTAAAGTTTCTTACTGTTCTATAAGTACCTCTTAGCATAAACACCACAAAAATGAAATTTCACCCTTATTTTGCACCCCCTCGGAAAAGGGAAATTTGGAATTGTAGCGCTTTTCTTGAATTCTTAAAAAACTCTAATTTTTTCGAGCCACTCGGGTACTGAAAGATATAACCGTGCAAAGTTTAAAATTTACTAACTGCCGACTCCTAAAACTAACTAGTCCATAAGTGCGTTAGTCTTAAACCGGCAAAATAACAAAACTCACCCTTATTTTTCATCCCTCCGGAAATGGAAATTTGAAATTATAGTACTTCTCTGCATCAAATTAAAGCGTAAGTTATAAACGTGCCGAATTTTAAAGTTTCTTGTTATTCAAGCGCTCTCAAATTAATTTCAACCCCTTTTCTACCCCCTCGGTAAGGAACATTCGGAAATTGAAAATTATTTCGGGTCACTCACGATTACAGTTTCTTACTGTTCGATAAGTATCTCTTAGCATAAACACCACAAAAATGACCCTTATTTTTCACCCCCTTGGAAAAGGGAAGTTGGAATTGTAGCGCTATTCTTGAATTTTAAAAAAATTCTTTATTTTTTCGAGCCACTTGGGTATTGAAGATATAACAGTGTAAAGTTTATAATTTACTAATACCGACTACTAAAACTAACTACTGGATAAGTGCGTCACTCTTAAACCGGCAAAATAACAAAACTCACCCTTATTTTTCATCCCTCTGGAGACGGAAATTTGAAATTCTAGTACTTTTCTGCACCAACTTGAAGTCTAAGTTATTAACGTGCCAAAATTTGAAAGTTCTTGTTATTCAAGCACTCTCATTAATTTCAACCCCTTTTCAACCCTCTCGGTAAGGAATTTTCGATTTCGGGTCGCTCACGATTAAAGTTTCTTACTGTTCGATAAGTACCTCAGCATAAACACCACAAAAATGAAAATCCACCCTTATTTTTCATCCCCTCGGAAAGGGGAATTTGGAATTGTAGTGCGTTTCTTGAATTTTTTTTAAATTCTTTAATTTTTCCGAGCCACTAGGGTACAGAAGTTATAACCGTTCAAAGTTTAAAATTGATTAACTACCGCCTACTAAAACTAACTAGATACTAGATTAGTGGGTTAGTCATTAACCGGCAAAATAAAAAATTCACCCTTATTTTTCATCCCTTCGGAAACGGAAATTCGACATTATAGTACTTTTCTGCATCAACTTGAAGTCTAAGTTATAAACGTGCCAAAATTTAAAGTTACTTGTTATTCAAGCGCTCTCAAATTAATTTTAACCCCTTTTCTACCCCCTCGGTAAGGAATATTCGGAAGTTGAAAATTATTTCGGGTCGCTCACGATTAAAGTTTCTTACTATTCGATAAGTACCTCAGCATACACACTACAAAAATGAAATTTCACCCTTATTTTTCACCCCCTCGGAAATGGGAAATTTTGAAATGTAGCGCTTTTCTTGAATTCTTAAAAAAATCTTTAATTTTTTCGAGTCACTCGGGTATTGAAAGTATAACAGTGTTAAAGATTAGAACCTACTAACTGCCAACTACTAAAACTAACTACTCGATAAGTGCGTCAGTCTTAAACCAGCAAAATAACAAAATTCACCCTTATTTTTCATCCCTCCGGAAACAGAAATTCGAAATTATAGTACTTTTCACCACCAACTTGAAGTCTAAGTTATAAACGTGCCAAAATTTGAAGGTTCTTGTTATTCAAGCACTGTCATTAATTTCAACCCCTTTTCAACCCCCTCGGTAAGGAATATTCGATTATTTCGGATCGCTCACGGTTAAAGTTTCTTACTGTTCGACAAGTACCTCAGCATAAACACCACAAAAATGGAAATCCACCCTTATTTTTCACCCCCTCGGAAAGGGGAATTTGGAATTGTAATGTGTTTCTTGAATTTTTCGAAAATTCTTTATTTTTTTCGAGCCACTCGGGTATTGAAGGTATAATAGTGTACAGTTTATAATTTACTAACTGTCGACTACTAAAACTAACTACTCGCTAAGTGCGTCACTCTTAAACCGGGAAAATAAAAAATTCACCCTTATTTTTCATCCCTCCGGAAACATAAATTCGAAATTATAGTACTTTTCAGCACCAACTTGAAGTCTAAGTTATAAACGTGCCAATATTTGAAGGTTCTTGTTATTCAAGCACTCTCATTAATTTCAACCCCTTTTCAACCCTCTCGGTAAGGAATTTTCGATTTCGGGTCGCTCACGATTAAAGTTTCTTACTGTTCGGTAAGTACCTCAGCATAAACACCACAAAAATGAATATCCACCCTTATTTTTCATCCCCTCGGAAAGGGGAATTTGGAATTGTAGCGCTTTTCTTGAATTCTTAAAAAATTCTCTAATTTTTTCGAGCCATTCGGGTACTGAAGATATAACCGTGCAAAGTTTAAAATTGACTAACCACCGAATACTAAAACTAACTACTTACTCGATAAGTTCGTTCGTCTTAAACCGGTAAAATAATAAAATTCGCCCTTATTTTCATCCCTCTGGAAACGGAAATTTGAAATTATATTACTTCTCTGCATCAAATTAAAGCGTAAGTTATAAACGTGTCGAAATTTAAAGTTTGTTATTCAAGCACTCTCAAATTAATTTCAACCCCTTTTCTACCCCCTCGGTATGGAATATTAGATTATTTCGGGGCGCTCACGATTAAAGTTTCTTACTGTTCTATAAGTACCTCTAAGCATAAACACCACAAAAATGACCCTTATTTTTCACCCCCTCGGAAAGGGGAATTTGGAATTGTAATGTGTTTCTTGAATTTTTCGAAAATTCTTTATTTTTTTCGAGCCACTCGGGTATTGAAGGTATAATAGTGTATAGTTTATAATTTACTAACTGTCGACTACTAAAACTAACTACTCGCTAAGTGCGTCACTCTTAAACCGGGAAAATAAAAAATTCACCCTTATTTTTCATCCCTCCGGAAACAGAAATTCGAAATTATAGTACTTTTCAGCACCAACTTGAAGTCTAAGTTATAAACGTGCCAAAATTTGAAGGTTCTTGTTATTCAAGCACTCTCATTAATTTCAACCCTCTCGGTAAGGAATATTCGATTTGGGGTCGCTCACGATTAAAGTTTCTTACTGTTCGACAAGTACCTCAGCATAAACACCACAAAAATGAAAATCCACCCTTATTTTTCATCCCCTCGGAAAGGGGAATTTGGAATTGTAATGTGTTTCTTGAATTTTTCAAAAATTCTTTATTTTTTTCGAGCCACTCGGGTATTGAAGGTATAATAGTGTACAGTTTATAATTTACTAACTGTCGACTACTAAAACTAACTACTCGCTAAGTGCGTCACTCTTAAACCGGGAAAATAGAAAATTCTCCCTTATTTTTCATCCCTTCGGAAACGGAAATTCGACATTATAGTACTTTTCTGCATCAACTTGAAGTCTAAGTTATAAACGTGCCAAAATTTAAAGTTACTTGTTATTCAAGCACTCTCAAATTAATTTCAACCCCTTTTCTACCCCCTCGGTAAGGAACAATCGGAAATTGACAATTATTTCGGGTCGCTCAAGATTAACATTTCCGATTTTTCGTCAAGTACCTTATGATAAACACAACAAAAATAATCCACCCTTATTTTTCACCCCCTCGGAAAAGGGAAGTTGGAATTATAGCGCTTTCCTTGAATTCTTAAAAAATTCTTTAATTTTTTCCAGCCACTCGGGTACTGAAGATATAACCGTGCAAAGTTTGAAATTGACTAACTACCGACTACTAAAACTAACTATCTACTCGATAAGTGCGTTAGTCTTAAACCGGGAAAATAACAAAATTCACCCTTATTTTTCATCCCTTAGGAAACGGAAATTCGAAATTATAGTACTTTTCAGCACCAACTTAAAGCCTAAGTTATAAACGTGCGATAATTTAAAGTCTCTTATCATTAAACTAAGTTTCTAACTGTTCGCTAAGTAGGTACCTTCGAATAAAAATTACAATTTTTATTTAATTTTCAACCCCTCGGAAGGGAAATTTTGAAATTGTTCTGGACAGAAGCTTCAAGTGTTCATAGTTTCAAGTTTTCAAGTAATTAGGAAATGACTAACATTTTCAGAGATAACAAATGTTTCTGGCCACCATTCACACTTCTGTTTTTAAAACGTTTCTTCAATATTTGAACTTTTTTGAGTAAAAACATTATTTCGCGACGATCAGAATAATTTTGTAAAATTTTCGGTTATATACAAAAACGTAAAGAGAATGTTTGTGGATCACAAAATTTCGAAAATTGTTTTGTTATAAATCGTGTCAAAACCTCGTGCAAATATTCCAAAAAAATGATTTGTGATAACACTAGATAATAATACCTATTTAAGAGTACTTACTTTAACACTTAAGCTACCGCGATAAAACGGCGTAAAGGACGTGAAACGTGATCCGCTCCCACTACCTCTAAATCCGCTAAACCTCGACAATAACTCACAATTATCTCAACGCCCAGTATGTGTTCCGCCGAGGCGCTCATACGTCAGTCCCATTTGTCCATCCTCCGTGAAAGATCTCGTCTTCTAATTAATTCACATTGACAAGTATTGGTGTTCAGCCTACATAATTACAAAATATATCCATGTTAAGCTGTGCTTATCGGCGAGTAAAATCTAGTTAGTTGGGCACTAATTATTGCGCGTTACGAGAGGTTCTTTCGCGTTTACGTGCCGATGCGCGTATGCACATCGCGAATACGTACGTACAGTACGATAAGGTGCACAAGACGTTTTAATCTCCCCAATTACCTGAAATCACATCGAAAAAAAAAACGACGACTGACACGAATCGATCGAGCGTGCAGACCTGTAATAATCTAAATAACAGTGCCAGCGAGATATCTCGCCTACGAAGTTTTTTTCGGGGATTTTCGGAGAATATTTTGGCGACTTTCTAAGAAATATTTTTCGAGGTCCAAAACAACATTCGAGACGTCGCCGTGAAAAAGGTGAACACACCTCAAGAGACCAACAAAGAGGAATTCCAAATGTACAGAATGTCACACACAATCTAGTCCATCTAAGGTTAAGTTAAAGTTAAATCTAGATAATCTAGTTTCAATGCAGTAGATTGAAGAAATATATATAATGTAAAAAGAAAGATATAGTTTCAATGCAGTTTCCTGCATTACCGACATATGTTTTGGCGCGCATTTTCCATTCATCATACTACACTGAAGTCTTGACATTGCCATTGCCTTAAAAAGTAATTGCAATTTGAAATTTCCGTAAGTTATTGGATTGAAATGGTCCTCCAAATCGAACAGTAATATGGACATAAATCTATTCCAGTTGTTTCTGTCAAAAGTGCCAAAAAAAATTTTTTTTTCATATAATAACTAAAGAAGGCATTAATGAAAACTGCATACTCTGCATAATTCGCATATGTTTAAGGTCACTTGCATATTCTTTCCAAAAACTGCATAAAATGCATAAAATATGGAAAAATCTACTTTTACATTAAATTTACTAAATGCATATTTTATTTGATCACGAGGATATCCGGGATAAATTACCGTGAAAACCGCAATTAGTATCGATATTTGATTTATTCATTTATTCATTACTTTTGTTCATTACGTTCATTTAGGTACATTTTTTGTTCATTACAAATATAGATTTATTCATCATTCAGTCAGAATTATCCAACTTGTCACTTTCAGAAAGCATAAAAGTAAGGAATAAAGATTAATCAGCGTAACACTGGGAGAAAAAGCGCAAAAAGTTTTTTGAAAAAGGTGTTATTGAAAATATTCTATAAACTTTTCAAAAAAAATTAAAAATGTTTTATAAAGAAGTTAGTAATGTGAGTGTCTCTCTACAATGAATGTGAGCAAAATGAAGGTTTTAATTGGAAATTTTGCCGATTCCATAGATAAATCCTGTAATTTTGACCAGATTATGAAGCGCTCCGAATACTCCAGTTGAAGTAAGATCCAGTTTTTTTTTTCAAATTTAAGTAAATATATTGTAACGCGAAATGAAAACAACAGCTATTGGCCGCTAATTGAGTCATAAAAACAGTTGCAAAATACTCCCGAATATTCTTATTAAAGGAAGAATGATTTATTACGTTCCGGGCCTTTCTAGAATAAACATTATTAGGGAAAAGAAGGATCGAGTTCTCTCTAGTAGATACTGGAGACATAATGGAGGACTATAAAAAAGCGAACGCTGCGGACGAAGAAATTAGATTAGACGTGAAGCCGCGAGTGAGTAAACAGTGCGAAAAACGGACAAATAAATTAACTGTTAAGAGTGTTATATAAATTAATTAGTTAGGAAATAGGTTAGATAAATTAAGTAGTGTGTAGTGTGTAATTAAAACTGTGTAAATAAATTAATAAACGTTACAATATGTACGTGTATGTGGTATTTTATACATAAGTACGTTTGGTCTATTAGAGCCCAACGGGTTATTCATTTTATGTGTAATTTTAATGAGAAACCAAATCCCGAACCTCAGTTTTATAACTTTTTTAAAAAACAAAACCGAAAAATCTAACCTACTCATTACAATATATATATATATATATATATATATATATATATATATAATTAGGAGGGGTAATTAATATATATGCAGATATTAATGCCATAGACATATGGTTAAAACTATAACCGTAATTATATAAAATAATAATAATCATACCGTACTATAACAACTTTTTTCTTGTGCAAATTGACAGTTCTTGATAGGTTAATGCAAGTGATTTAATTGTATATTAAGCTTACATTTATAAAATTGTTATGTACGTACGTCTCTCTCTTAATTATAAAACGTGCAGCGTCGCACACTCGTCTGAAGTTGGCGCCCGAATTTTTGAAAAAAAAAATCCAATCTATAGAGTTCTGAGGCGGGAAGGAATTGTTCTGGAGTTCTTTCATGAAAATTTCAATAGTTCCGCAAAATTTCTCAAAAAGAAACATATTTTAGGGTCATCGCCGTGATTTGCACTTAGAGGAATTCTGGTCGTTGATTCCGGCTCATAAACAAGAGTTCTGGAGTTCTTTCTGGTTTTCAAAAAAAATGCAAAATTTCTAAAAAATGAGAATTTTGAAAATCACAAAAAAAATCTGGCTAGAGTTCTCGGTAGCGCTCGATGAGTTCTACATCTTTTTCCTCTTTCATATTTCGATCAGACCCGAAACTAAAAAGTTATTCGCGAAAATCTTATTTTCGATTTTTGAGAAAATATTGAGAAAAATGCTAGAGGAGTTCTGATTGGAGTTCTAGGTAACGCCCAAAGAGTTCTACAACTTTTTCCTCTTTCATTTTTCGATCAGACTCGAAACGAGAAAGTTATTCTTGAAAATCATAGTTTCGATTTTTGAGAAAATAGTCTTAAAAATGCTAGAGGAGTTCTGATTAGAGTTCTAGGTAGCGCCCAAAGAGTTCTACAACTTTTTCCTCTTTCATTTTTCGATCAGACTCGAAACGAAAAAGTTATTCTCGAAAATCTTATTTTCGATTTTTGAGAAAATATTGCGAATAATGCTAGAGGAGTTCTGATTAGCGTTCTATGTAGCGCCCAAAGAGTTATACAAATTTTTCCTCTTTCATTTTTCGATCAGACTCGAAACGAAAAAGTTATTCGCGAAAATCATATTTTCGATTTTTGAGAAAAATTTTTTGAGAGGAGTTCTGATTATAGTTCTATGTAGCGCCCAAAGAGTTCTACAACTTTTCTCTCTTTCATTTTTCGATTAGACGCGAAACTAACAAGTTATTCGCGAAAATCTTATTTTCGATTTTTGAGAAAATTTTGCAAATAATGCTAGAGGAGTTCTGATTGGAGTTCTAGGTGACGCCCAAAGAGTTCTACAACTTTTTCCTCTTTCATTTTTTGATCAGACTCGAAACGAAAAAGTTATTCTTGAAAATACTATTTTCGATTTTTGAGAAAATATTTTTGAAAAAAATGCTAGAGGAGTTCTGATTAGAGTTCTAGGTAGCGCCCAAAGAGTTCTATAACTTTTTCCTCTTTCATTTTTCGATCAGACTCGAAACTAAAAAGTGATTCGCGAAAATTTTATTTTCGATTTTTGAGAAAATATTGCGAATAATGCTAGAGAAGTTCTGATTGGGGTTCTAGGTAGCGCCCAAAGAGTTCTACAACTTTTTCCTCTTTCATTTTTCGATCAGACTCGAAACTAAAAAGTGATTCGCGAAAATCTTATTTTCGATTTTTGAGAAAATATTGCGAATAATGCTAGAGAAGTTCTGATTGGAGTTTTAGGTAGCGCCCAAAGAGTTCTACAACTTTTCTGTCTTTCATTTTTCGATTAGACTCGAAACGAAAAAGTTATTCGCGAAAATCATATTTTCGATTTTTGAGAAAATATTTTTGAAAAAATGCTAGAGGAGTTCTGATTATAGTTCTAGGTAACGCCCAAAGAGTTCTACAACTTTTTCCTCTTTCATTTTTCGATCAGACTCGAAACTAAAAAGTTATTCTTGAAAATAATATTTTCGATTTTTGAGAAAATATTCTTAAAAAATGCTAGAGGACTTCTGATTAGAGTTCTATGTAGCGCCCAAAGAGTTCTACATCTTTTTCTTCTTTCATTTTTCGAGCAGAGTTTAAACGGAAAAGTTATTCGCGAAAATCATATTTTGGATTTAAAATATGCGTTGCATTTTTTTGGGAAATTTTGCAGAACTATTGAAATTTTCATGAAAGAACTCCAGAACTATTCCTTCCCGCCTCAGAACTCTACAGATTTGAGTTTTTTTCGAAAATTTGGGCGCCAATTTCAGACGAGTTCGTCGCACATTAAATCAAAGTGATGCACAATTATTATTGCGATGAATCAGTTTCGGTTAATTTTACGCCCGATTTCCCAAAACAAATATCATTCCATATTTATTGAACATTCCATGGAAACACACTTTACGACAATTCAGTTCAACAGCAACTGAACTTTCACATGTTTAATTGCTAATTATAAAGTTCAAAGCGGGAAGATGGGAAATGTCCGAAAATGGGTATATTTGAAATACCTCATCTTCACGGATATCGAGTCAATAGGTTGAGGCGCCTTTACGTAGAAGGAGCCAACGCTTCTTACAGAACGTAACGTAACTTGAAGTGCACGTTCTGACAGTTGTGATTTTTGGTGCAAGGGTGGATATCCTGAAGGTTATGCAGAAGTGATGCTGTGAAATTTTCTGCGTTATTAATAAGTGTGTTTGAAAAAACTTTCCTGTACAAAAAAGCGGGAATTTCAAGCATGACCACACATTTCAAATTGAAAAAGTGAAATCAAGAACAACTCAACTACTCACGCGAATTTCTCATATCATTATATTTGGCTTAAATAATGTGAAACCTTCACTACCGTACTCCTTACATATTCTCCATTTTTCCATCAAACTGCCAACTTATTCAATGAACCTCATCACACCCGGAGCGTTTCTACTGATAATTAACCGCCATCTAATTCCCGGGCTGCCACGATGTCGTCTTTTTTCGACGATTTCTTTTTAAGGTGCCCCTCGAGGGAAATGGCGTGTGGATGCGAGAGCACTTTCTTCTTAATTGATTGGAGGAACACAATACGGCAATTTGTCTAGTTAGGTGTTTCATTATCGGCCAGATGCTATCTGCCGGTGTAATAAAAATGTGGGACGTGTAGAGTATGTGGATGATTTACATGCCGACGTCCGCAATGGGGCATGTGAGAGTTTCGGCCGAGAGGAGGAATTGAAAACGAATCTGTAATTGACTAAGTTGTAAAGTTAAACAGGTACACTTCCTTCAGTTACAACATTACAGTCCTGGTACTATCGAGCAATTGCATGGTACGTAACCTCAAACTTGTAAGTACTTAATCGCAGCGTTCCATACAATTCAGGTACCTAGCGACGTTCTGTACACTTTGCGACGTCACTAACTACTATAAAAATCCCAGATTCACGCATGACTGCAAACTCTGTATTATCCTTCAAAACGTAAGAAACATTTATACACCTCTGCTATAAAATAACGTTTAATAACGAAGTTTGTCCATATTCATGAAGTGGTCGGCGAAGATATCGCGTCGAAACGGTTTCAATGCGAACCTGCTCGTAAAATCTTCACGCAAAAAAGTCATAAAACTACCGCAACGAAGTTGATTCCAGTGTACGCTCGGCGAGGAATTAATAATTCTTTACTCCCTTTCGAAAAGGTCGTGTTTAGCAGGAACGAGTTACTCCTTTTTTTCGTATGTTGTCCTCAATTTCCCGAAGTTGAGCGCCTGGCTCCTTACTTCTCCCTCTAGGTTCTTCTTTCCTCCGCGTGATGGTATTTCCTTGGTTGTCCTGGTGGTCCTCCTATTGTGTTTTCATCTTCCTGGTATGTCCTTCGTGATTAGTCTTCCTTCATTGCCGTCTTGGGTCTTTTCCTCTTTGATCTTGCGTCCTCGTCGTAGTCCGTTGCCTTCCTTATTAGTGGGTTCGTGTGCTCCATTGCCTTGATTATCGTCTTCCTAGTCCTCTTCCTGATGGTCTTCTTTAGTTCTTCAATGCGTAGGTCCCTTCGTAGCTGTTCATTCCTCATATACCATGGTGCGTCCGTCATCCTTCTCATCGCTTGGTTCTGTATCCTCTCCAGTTTCTCCAGGTGCGTCCTTGCTGCTTGTCCCCACGCTGCTGTTCCGTACGTCATTATAGGTCTTATTCCTGCCAGGTAGATCTTCCTCTTGGTTTCCAGTCTCAGCTTGCTCCGTCGTCCTATTGGTGGTCCCAGTCTGTTCAGTCGGTCTTTCGCCTTCTTCTCGGTCTCCTCTATGTGCCTTCTCCATGTAAGTCCTCGGTCTATGTGGATTCCTAGATATTTCACTTCTTCCTTCCATTCCAGTTCCTTTTCTCCTATTATGATGTTGGTCGTCGGTCGTCTCGTCTTCGGTCCTATGTATATCGCTTCTGTCTTCTCCGCGTTGAGTTTGATCTTCCATTTCTTCGTCCATTCTTCCATTTGCTCCACTTCCCTCTGTAGGTACTCCGTCACTTTATTGGGTTGTCTCGATGTCGCCGCCTTCGCCGTGTCGTCCGCGTAGATATAGGTCCTCGTGTGGCTGTTCCCTCTTCCAATCGGAATGTCGCTAGTGTAGATATTGTATAGGACCGGTGCCAATACCGATCCTTGTGGTGCTCCTGCTTCCATCCTCCTGCTGCTCGATGTGGTCCCTTTGTCCTTGATTCTGAAGTTCCTGTCTCGTAGGTAGTCCTGTATCATCTGGGTCGTCGCCGTCTTGAATCCTAATCCGTCCATCTTTGCTATTAGTCCGTTGTGCCAAATACTGTCGAACGCCTTCTCCACGTCGAATAGTACCATGCATGTCGTCCTCTTCTCGTTGATGTCCTTGATCGTCTCTTCTACCATCCTCAGCGCCTGGTGCTCCGTCGAGTGTCCTTCCCTGAATCCACATTGTTCGTCCGGTATCATACGTAGCCTCTCCTCTTCCTCCTTGATCCTCCTCAGTAGTATCCTCTCCAGTAGTTTTCCTAAATTGTTCAAAAGACTTATGGGGCGGTAGTTTTGCGGGAATTTCTTGTCCTTGCCTGGCTTCGGGAACATGATGACGTCTGCCTCCTTCCATATCTGTGGGTAGTATCTCTTCTTCATCGCCGCGTTGTAGATTTCCTGGATCCTCTTCTTTGCCTCCTCCGGTAGTTCCTTTATCATCTTGTTTGTGATGGTGTCCCGTCCTGGTGCCTTCTTCGTCGGTAGGGTTCTGATGATCGCCTCCATCTCTTCCATCGTCGTGGGTTCCAATTCGTCCTCGCAATTTCCCCTCCTGATCTTGGCCGCCCTCCTGTCGATGTCTTCTTCGAAATCGATGTCATCCTCTTGGTCTTCGTTCATCTTGAATTGTTCCTCCATGGTATGAGTTACTCCTGAACGTAAAGTGATCTAAATGTAAACCGAGCGGACGGTTAACGGCGGTGTATAAGTGTCGCCCTCTAGTGAAACTGGGATAGTTTTGCCGACAAGTCGGCGATGATTTTATTTGAATACAGCGCATGAGCGTTGAGATCTTCGAATGGTTGCTTGACGTCGCCAAGTGGGAATTCATTGTGCTAAATTAATTGGTAATTTAAATTCCCAAAATTCTGAAGGATTTCTGAGTAATCTTCTAAGTAATCTAGGGAAATTGGTTGAAGATATTGGAATCTTAAAGCCAACCTGAGATATCTGTGTAGATGGTGTTACAAACCTAACAATCTCCACCATAAACCTAAGAATTATCAACTCTGTTGAATCTTAGAGCCTATTACCATTGAACAGGAAGAAAATTGGGGACTCATAGTTTTCAGTAAGCTTTAAATATTTTTCTTGAGAGGTTAACAACTTTCAGACCCCGAAACTACAATAACTCAAAAGTCAGGAATATTCCTGAATTTCCTGAAGGAACATTACCTGAGATATTCTCAGAAAAGCCGTAGGGGGTATTAGAAAAATGTGTTTTAAATTTCATAGGAAGTTCGCGGCGAATTCAGGTATACGATACAGTCGCCACATAGTGTTTACTAACCTCTGACGTCATACAAATCAAAGATTTAAAAACAAATCTGCTTTTGAGTTACTTTTATGCATTTTTCTACAAAATTAGTTATCACCAAAAGTATCGCATTGAGGGTTATTCCGAGCATAACAACTTTATTCAGATTATTATTAAAAGTACTATTACTTAACGAAGCGACATTAAGCATTAGATGATTAAGTTTCTTATTTCAGTTTTTTCTGCAGATACAATAACCCCATTTGACAAGTCTGATGAGGCGCACTCATCCAAAAACACGGACCGGAATATAGTTATAACTTTCGCGCTTCATGAAGTAGTACTAAGGAAGTGCATAACTGACCGTCCCGACCTTGATTGACAACTACTTAAGAAACATTAACACTTCTTTGCCTATCCGTCTCTGTCAATAAAAGAAACCTGTCGGCTTGTCGCCGGACAATGTCTCCTCGTCAGATGATTTATCCTCGTTCGTCGGACATTCTCTCCGTCGTTAAGAAGCTCCTGTTAATGCAGTTTACGGCGACCCGATGAGTTATTATGACTCCGATTAAACTTAATTACCGAGCCGATGCGGCTTGGAAAAATCCGAACGGCATTTCGTATGCAAATCGGGGCGGCTTTATGAGGTGCCGAACGAATTGACATAATAATCGCTGCTATAAACCTCCTGGTAATCATAGGTTTCGTCAGTAGTCGGGGGTTTCGTTGCATAATCGTAAGAAGCTTGTAGGGGGGTGGGGGGGGGGGTACCTAATTACGTGACACGCCGGTAAATGGTGTTATTAATTGAGTGACAAAGTGAGCGACATTTAGTAGATTTAAATTTGACGAGATCCAAAAACTCCATGAGCTCTTCATCCTTGAGAACATATAGGTAAAGCAATAACGCTGAAAAATATGCATAGCGTCGCTAGTTTTATAGTAGAAAAATATGCATAACATGCCAAAACTATGCATAAATTGAAATTGATGCATGCAATTGAAACAAAAACGACTAAATATGAAATTCATATATGTTTGACATATAGGTCATATATGCCACGTTGTTTCTGTTGAAAAATGATTGAAACAATACTTTGTTATGTCCCATAGTCTTTTCCCACTTTTCCACGTTGCAATCTGCTTAACATAAGCTCAGTCGAGTCTACCCGACTCAACTATTTTAAGAGTTTGTTGGCAACACTGTCTAAACCTCTATCCTTAAATTTGAAAAATTTGGGATATTTGATATTGGAAATTTTGGGAGTGTTACCGTTTGAAAAGTATCGAAAAATAATAGTATATTATTATACTAGTTTAAAAAGGCGGGGTATTGTCACACGAGAATTAAAGCACGACGAGCGAAGCGAGGAGTGCTTTAATAGAACGAGTGTATACGTCTTATTAAACGGGTGTAATGTACTCTTTTATCTACTGTACTTTATTAATTCATTAAATTTTGGCTGTTCAAGTTTTCCTGTTACACTAAGGAATTTTGCGTGGGTTTGTTACACTGACGTCACTGACATTGACGTTTGGTATTTGAAAATCTAGTAGCCCTAGGACAAATCCAATAATACACATAACCACATATATTGTCAACCTAAAATATACACGGAACACATAAATTGCGATGTCCTGTGACCAGTGGCGTATTAACCCAGCTCTGGGCCTGTGTTCCAAATATTTCCACCGCACACAATAAGTTTTTTTTAAATTTTCTCCCCGACGACCGGGCCCCTAACGGGGCCCGGGCCTGTGTTCCCGGAACACATGGAACACTGCTAGATACGCCACTGCCTGTGACAATATTAAGTTGGTAGTATTGGATGATTCTGACGTCATCAAAATGACGTGCATCGGGATTTGTTTTGAATAGAGTATACTTAATTACGTACGCGAAATGGAAGACAAAAATGTGGAATTGACCTGTACACCCCCAGAAATACGCAAAGCTGCTGAAGAAGTTTATTGAAATACTAGTAATTTAATCCTGACATCTACGTGACAGGCTGATGTACCAATTTCACAAAACTAAAAGTTACCAGAAATTAGTGTAGTAATATGAATATTGATATTATATATGATATTATAATATGAATATTATTACACTACTTTCGCAAAGTAGGTAAAAATATTTAAAATATGCCTTATCTTATATCTTATTTATCTCTTGGATTAACAGAGTTAGAATGCGTTAAACGTCCTATGGGACCTTATAACCACCTGATCAAAAATTTTGTTTTTTTTTTATCTATTATTAGATTATTATTATTATCTTATTATCTATTATATTTTTATCTATTTATCTAAAAACTCTTTTTTCAGTTTTTTAAAACTTTGCTTCCTTTAAAAGATGACTTTTCTTAGGTTTGAACGGTTTATGGGGTAATTATTAAGTAGATTCTAGCCAAACCGTGTCATAAGCCTTCCAATAAGTGTGTAAGTTATTATAATAAATTATTTTATTTATTTATATATATTTTAAATTATAATAAATTGGTGGTCTTGTAGGAAGAAATATTCCATAACATTTCAAGTAGGTAACGTAGACTGTTATTAAATATTACAGGTGCACATAAATGTTCACCATGACAATAAAAAGAACAAGTTAAACAGAAAGTATATAGTTTACATTGGAATTTAGGTATAAGTGATCAAATGATTGTTGTATATTTATATAAATCACTGATGAAAATTTAAGGTAAAACGTTCGTTCATAACTTAAAATTTAAATTAGTTTATGCTATTTACAAATACAATTGAGTTTGAGTGCCTACATAGGCGGAGAATATAATTATCAATAGTACTTAAACCCCGATTTTTTATCTTTAAAAATGAACACCGTTTCAAGATAATTCCATGTATATTGCCGTGGTTTTGAAATTAAGGCGATAGTATCATTAAAATTCATTGTATGAGAATAATTTAGACACGAGCACATGAATTTTACGTTTATATGTGAAGAAATTCCTCCATTTAAAAGTCCTTAACGTTTGACCTATATATTCCAGGTAACAGTTTATTACACCACGTTATTAAATCTCTGAAGGTTTTAATGGGGAATTAAGTTTAGTGCATAATTTAGAAACAGTCAATACGTTTTGTTACTAAATTTAATGTTTGAAGGATTAAGCATATTTAAAACATTTAGTAATAACATAAATCACATATTTCTGTTTAAATTGACTTTCCCAATGATACTTACTCTTTTGATGTTGATCTTCCTGTAGTTAAATTCTCAGAAAATTCCCATACATTAAATAGAACCCACAGAACCCTTTTCAAAAATAGGAAAAAAATTTTAATTTTGTTTCTTAGTAGGAACCTAATGTTGTCAATCCAATAACGAACCTAGTCTTCAATTGAGGCACTCCCTTGTGATAACTCCCCTTAAAACCTCTTGTTCCCACAAGACAAGCGATGCCTACTAATAATTAATTTATTCATGCGCTGTAATTGCTTGTATTTGACACTTAACAACTCTTTAAACTGTCGTAAAAAGCATAGTTTTCACTTACCATTAATTTGTTAACTGAAGGTGTTTTTAGCATTCGTGATGTTTCTGTCAGTAATAAAATTATCTACGGACGTGTGGGAACACTCGCAAGCGTTGTGCCTTATCTCCGTTTTCTGGTACGTGCAATTGTCGTAAGGACTAATTCGAAAGTAAAACGTATCGATTCCAGTACCAACTGTGGGAAGTAGGGTAATGTCTTCTCGTTAAGTTTATCTAAGTTGCGCCCGATTTGTTAATTACTCGGAGCGCGTTATTGAAATAACGAAATTGATAAGGTGGAACGTTCATAATAAAGTACCGCAAACTCCGCCATTTTTGGGCAAAAATTTGGCGCCAAATTTGAATTGCTAATGATAATGAAAAATCAATTTTTTACTGTATGTATTGTTAAAAAAGCACAACTGTATCAACATGCGTTAATAATTGAAATGCAGATAGTAAGGCAATTAATTAAAACAAGCGAGCATTGTTTTCATTATTTATTGTTAGCAATATTTAAATTTAGCGCCAAATTTTTGCCCTAAAATGGCGGAGTTTGCGGTACTTTATATATCGGTCGTAAATCTACTGAGAAGAAAACACCCACGAAACGAGAAGAGGTAGTAAAGTTAGATAACACCTAATACACGTCGTTTGCTATTGGTGGAAAAGTCATAAAACTTTTGGCGGGAATTATTGATGTACAGAGTCGGTTCTGTAAAATTAAAAAGTTTAGTTGTCTGTTTACGAGGGTTCAGGTAAGTCGTTGACGGTGATAGTGGACTTTTAGTTGATGGTTTATTTTAACGTATCGCTATTGTTATTCAGGTTTTTGATATAAATTTGTATAAACATATTTCTGTGATCTATTGCAATTATGGAAAGAGACCTTCCCTGCTCGCCTCCCAAAAAGAGACCTCGAACATACTTAAGCTGCGGGGAGAAAACCATTATTTTAAATGTATACAGAAAAGAAAGAAATGAACATTCTTAGTAAAATTTTAGTAAAAGATAAATTATAGTCAAGGTGATCATTCTTAATGCGACCCTGTACTTATTCGCTAGCTGGTCGCGCGCTTCGAATTTCGACGTTTGTGTTTCATGGAAGTTTTCTTCTCAGTGGATTTACTGTAGTGACTTTAGAACGTTCTGAATTGGAGTCCGTCGTGGCCGAAACGGGAAGTGACTTTTATCTTTTAATTAAACGTGTGCGCGTTGATTTCAACGGGATTTTCAGTTTCTATAAATAGCCTGGGTTGGGTTCATCGGGCATGTAATTTGAAGAAACATTTACTTTCATTTTTATCATCTGACTTTGTGCCACTTTTCCTCCTCCGCGCATCTGCCCCGGGTGCAGCATACTCGCTCGGTACGTCCGATGAGAAAAACTTGAACTGAGAGGTATTAAATCGTTATTAAAACGCTATAAAAGGGGAATTACAGGTAATTCGCGTGAAATTTCGGCCGATATTGCGCCACCACGAAACGTAATTCAAGTAATAAACGTTTCGATGTTGTTATTAAAGATTAATTTCGAATAGAAAGTTGTTATTCTGATAGATTCTTCTTCTTCGAGTGTGGATTAGTGTTATTAGCGACAAGTATTGATTGAAAATTCATGCTGCAGAGATGTGTGTGTCCTCGAAGTGTATAATCAATACTAAACTTAACGTTAACGTTAACTAACTCAGTAAATTAAAACTACTTATATTTCCAAAATCTCCCTTTGGCTGGAGATGTCTTTTCAAGCCTTTGTTCAACGCGTTCCTTCGATTCCTTTCGCCCTCTCATTAATATCACACTAACATTAATGTTCTTGTTACTCTATTTTTCGTTTTGGAAAGCAGCGCGAAATGTGTTTACTCTTATCGGACGGTGGCATTCCTCAAAGGAACGCCGCTACGCTTAAATGAGTCTCGGCAACATCTTATTAAGGAAGAATGATTTATTACCTTCTGGACGTTTCTACGTAAAAAAGAAGGTTCGAGTTATTTCAGGAACCATCGCGAATACAATTGAGGTGCATATAAACGGGCTTGCGGTCGGAGAGATTAGATTAGACGTGAAGCCGCGAGTGAATAAACCAGCCGAAAAACGGACAAGCGAGAGAGTATAAATAAATTAATAATTAAGAGTGCGATATAAATTAATTAGTTAGGAAATAGTTAAGATAAAATAAGTAGTGTGTAGTGTAAAATTAGGACAGTGTAAATAAATTAGAAATAAACGTTACAATTACTTTGTGGAGAAGTGATATCACAGTTGGAAGCTGGAAAAACAATTTTTCAAAAATAATGAGTTACAATATATAGATTTGTCTCCACTCACAATCCATTGTATTGTTATGAAAAGGGCAACGAGTTTCGAACTCATGAAACGTCCATCTTCAAGCATTCAATATACAAGAGACAAATTCTTCTAGTATGTACTTAAATAAATTGATTACAAATTTATATGTTAAAAATGTTAAAATTATAAACAAATATGTGTTTATTAAGTTATACAAAAATCATATTTCTTAATGGGACTTAAGATGTTACTTAAATTATAGGTAGTATATTATACGGTAAAACTTTTGAGTGAAGTTGAAATCAAGAACAACTCAAATCTAAGTTAAAACGAACAACAAAAATTGTGTAAAATATATCAAATAACACAACCAATTTCTGTGTGAGTTGTGACAAAACAACTCAAAAAGTGACGAAAATTTTGTGAACTATGAGTACATCAGTGTTTATAACGATCAATTTGTGTGAAACATACTCAAAATTGAGTAGTATCATCAAAATAACTCAAAAATCCCTCGAACTGATTTTTTGGTTCTCATACGAGGCAGTCATATATGAGTATCGTAATAGGGTCGATTTTTCGAATTTGAGGTATTATAATTTCTAGACATTCTAGAGTTCAAAAAATATATTTTGGAAAAAGTGTCTGTGTATGTGTGTTGGTACGTTTTCCACGGAAATTGAAGGTTCACACTTTGTGTCTATCATGGCATTACTTCCCAATAAGCTCTTTAAGAATATCGGTCTAGATATATGGATAGTTTACCCTTTTTAGCCTACTCGTTATTTTTCAGTTTCCCACAATTTTCTCGAAATCTGCTACAATGATGTAACTATACTTGAAATGTGTATTCTAATATCGAATTTCTATAATCTTTTTGGGCTAACATAACACGTCGTTTTTCGGTTTTTTGAAATTTGATTTTTCTGAAGGGTACTTCTATATTTGTCGTTTTTTGTTTATTTGAATTTTTTTCGAAATTTGCTTTAAGCGTTGTATTTGAGCCTTTATATAATTAGGTGTTATCTTACAATTATACCTTCAACAATTTTCAAAATTGAGTAAATACAATTAAGTAATTTTGATCAACGTTACCGGGCCTAAACGGCCATTCAAAAAAAGGACGCGTTTTATATCAATTTACTGTCGGAGTCATAAAATATACATTCGAAGCCAAAAGTGTGAAATGACAGCCCCACTAGACTGGCACTATGTTTTTGAAAAGTGTAATCTCAAAACCGGGTATATTTTTTCCAAAAATAATGAGTACTTTTGCGCCAAAAAGCGGATATTTTGCAATGTCGATTATTACAAATTTCGAAATATCCATAAGAGTAATTGAATTTTATCGATGTTAAATATTTTGTGGTAGCAAATCAATTACTAGACGTATTTTTTAAAGTGTTAATTCTGCTGCTGCAACAACCAAAAGAGTCGAAAGAGTGAACAATTTTAATAGGTTTGTTTTTTCCATTTGTGGCCTTGACCAATTTGGAAAATTCCAAAAAAACGCCTTAGAGTGACAAAAAAAACACAAACGAACAGCCAATCAGGGTTGGTTATTAGTTCGTTTTGCTCTCCTTTCTGAGACGCCCCGTACATTCGGCCAAAATTGCGAACTCCCAAACCAAAATACAAACAATTTCCCATTCCGCCAGCGGCCGATCGGTTTAATTCCCATAACTGTACCGACACCTAGCCCGTCGTCAATTAAATCCCGAGATTACTACCATCGCATCAAACGCCATATCATTACGGGGCGTTTTTTCTCCTACCGAATCCAATTACCGTGTAATCGAGGAGTTAATTCGAGGCATTTTCGAAAGAAAGTGCCGGTCATTTTTGAAGGAATTTTCACTTTTTGTCTCGTTAGAACTGGTCGAGACGCGGATGGCGACGATCGCGACCGTCCACCGCTTCGTTTTTTCGAAATCGTCGTCAGGAGGTGTTAAACTGCCGATGGTCTAATGGAATTAAGCCCATTACATCGATTATTACGAGCCTGAGATCCATCTAAAGATAGAGTGTCGTGTATGAATTAACAAGGAGATATAACCTCAACACTTAATAACGTTACTACAAATTTTCCTTCAAAAATCATTGGAAATGGAAACCAAACTACGTAAATGACGTTACTATTTTGACTCGAATGGTAATGAGGCGTTCTTAATTGCTCCCTCAAGTAAATCAGGATAGTCAAAATTGCCCAATAAATTGTTTACAAATTATTTAAAATCTACTACACAGAGGAAACCAGAACTGGAAGGCACGCACTGCATTTGTAAATATGAAACCTATACTAAGTAGTCACGATATAAACCTAAACCTTAAGATATGGTTGGTTAGGTGCTATGTATTCTCTGTGCTTCTATATGGAGTTGAGGTATGGACCTTGAACAGGACCAACGTCAATAAATTAGAGGCATTAAGATGATCGTCGATAAAGCGCTTGCATGTAGTTTATGCCTTAGAACTGAATTTTGATTTTATTCAGAAGATGCCAAAGAAATCATTCTAAATGTATACAAAGGTACACATTGGGTTGAGGGATTCAAAATTTCAATAAACACGTGGTGTAATAGCCAGTTTGAGTTGTAGTGATTACCTCTATTATTAACGTGTAAGCGTGTAAATTCACCTTAATAAAAGACGGTAATAAAGTCTTCAGGAAAGCCCTGATTGTCCCTTCAATTCCAAAAGTTATGGTAATCCAAACTTCAAGTAACCGACCAAAAGTGATCAACTATCCCATGGTAGCTTTCCTGCTGGCACCGAACGTCGAAGCGATAAGTCTCCCGTAACTGTACCGCTTTAAATTTTTGCTTTGTTAACCCCGATTTCCTCCTCGACGCATATACGTACGCATCCGAGCTCTCTTTCAGTTACGGTTCTCGGCCATTTTTGGAATCAATCTTGTTTTCGTTTCGATGCGAATGCAAAACTAGAGAGGTTGTTGTCTAGCGCATTCCTGAGCCGTCCGCTGAAAATTCAATTTGTTGCCGGTTGTAAATGGAGAAGGACGCGACACAATTCGACCCGGTGCGATTGTTTATTGCCCCGCCATTGTCTCGCTTGATGTGCGTGAAACTCATTATTATTTTCAGGTGCGCGGAGCTTACAGCCCAGATGCTCCTTTCTCGTGTAGAATCATGAAGAATTAACGTTTATGTATATCATAGATTTGTGATTTATATAGGACTTACAGTCTTTTCTCGGATCCCAGTCGTCATGCACATTCTGACTCTCCAGTCTTCTTTCAAATTTCTTTGAGTAATTGTGCTTCTATTAGGTACCACCTCTCCATGTCTTTCTAGGGAGTCCTCTTTTCCTCCTCTCTGGGAGAACCCATGTCAATATATGCTTTGGGCATATATCATCCAGCATCCTACATACGTGACCGTACCCTCTCAAACACATAGCTTCAACAATATAAATGATAGTGGTGTCTATCTTCATTCTTTGCCTTATCTCATCGCTACTTATTCTATATTACAATGTTAGTCTGCAACATCCAGTAACACTTTTCTATCGACAACTACTTCATTTGTAATAGTTCAGGCATCTTCTAGACTTCCACCCCATAAGTTGTAATGGCTCTCTACCATGGCCTTATAGATCCTGATTTTAGTATCTGTTTCTCTGGTCTTTTTGTACAAATTCGATATATAGGCCGTTTTCCATTAAGTGGATAAGCAGTTGAAGACAAATGTGAGAAGTTGGTCTGGTCCATTTTTTACAAGTCCTATGGGAATACCTTTTGGTCCAGGAGCCAGTCCATTTTTCATAGTGCAGGGAACCTTTCTCACTTCTTCTGTAATTAAATCTTGGATTCCTGGAAATTTCTTGGAATTCTTTGAAATTCTGTGAATGAAATTTGTAAGTTATCACGCCCTTTGTCATTCTCTCTTATGAATTCTTGAGCATTTAGTTCGGGAGCTCGTCCATTTTTCATAGTGCTAAGAATCTTTCTCACTTCTTCTGTAATTAAACCTTGGATTACTGGAAATTTCTTGGAATTATTGGAAATTGTATGAAAGAAAGTTGTAAGTTATAACGCTCTTTATTATTCTCTCCTATAAATTCTAGACAATCTTCTGGACCTTTTTGTCCGGGAGCTCGTCCATTTTTCATAGTGCTGAGAATCTTTCTCACTTTTTCTGTAATTATAACTTGGATTTCTGGAAATTTCTTGGAGTACTTGGAAATTCTGTGAATGAAAGTTGTAAGTGCTCTTTGTCATTCTCTCCTATAAATTCTGGACAATCTTCTGGACTCTGGACCTTTTAGTTCGGGAGCTCGTCCATTTTTCATAGTGCTGAGAACCTTTCTCACTTGTTCTGTGATTAAACCTTGGATTTCTGGAAATTTCTTCGAATTTTTTGAAATTCTATGAATGAAATTTGTAAGTTATAACACTCTATGTCATTCTCTCTTATGAATTCTGGACTATCTTCTGGACCTTTTAGTCCGGAAGCTCGTCCATTTTTCATAGTGCTGAGAATCTTTCTCACTTCTTCTGTAATTAAGCCTTGGATTTCTGGAAATTTCTTGGAATTTTTGGAAATTCTATGAATGAAATTTGTAAGTTATAACACTCTATTCTCTCTCATAAATTCTGGACTATCTTCTGGACCTTTTAGTCCGGAAGCTCGTCCATTTTTCATAGTGCTGAGAATCCTTCTCACTTCTTCTGTAATTAAGCCTTGGATTTCTGGAAATTTCTTGGAATTTTTGGAAATTCTATGAATGAAATTTGTAAGTTATAACACTCTATGTCATTCTCTCTTATAAATTCTGGACTATCTTCTGGACCTTTTAGTCCGGAAGCTCATCCATTTTTCATAGTGCTGATAATCTTTCTCACTTCTTCTGTAATTAAACCTTGGATTTCTGGAAATTTCTTGGAATTCTTGGAAATTCTGTGAATCACAGTTGTAAGTTATAACGCTCTTTGCTATTCTCTCCTATAAATTCTAGACGATCTTCTGAACCTTTTAGTCCGGGAGCTCGTCTATTTTTCATAGTGCTGAGAATCTTTCCCACTTCTTCTGTAATTTAACCTTGGATTTCTGGAAATTTCTTGGAATTCTTGGAAATTCTGTGAACGAAAGTTGTAAGTTATAACGCTCTTTGTCATTCTCTCCTATAAATTCTGGATGATCTTCTAGACCTTTTAGTCCGGGAGCTCGTCTATTTTTCATAGTGCTGAGAATCTTTCCCACTTCTTCTGTAATTTAACCTTGGATTTCTGGAAATTTCTTGGAATTCTTGGAAATTCTGTGAACGAAAGTTGTAAGTTATAACGCTCTTTGTCATTCTCTCCTATAAATTCTGGACGATCTTCTAGACCTTTTAGTCCAGGAGCTCGTCCATTTTCATAGTGCTGAGAATCTTTCTCACTTCTTCCTATGTAATTAAATCGTCTTCTGTGAATGAACGTTTTAAGTTGTCACGCTCAATTCTCTCTTATAAATTCTGGCCGATCTTTAGTAAACAATTCCCTATAATAATATATCTACTCACTTTGCGGTATAAGACTGATAGGGGCTCTTCCTTTAATGATTTTAGAGTATTTCATGCTTCACTGGAATTACTATATCCTACATTCTGATCAATTTGCTCGCCCCAAATGGTCGTCAACCAAATGAATTAAACTTTTCTAAGTAATTTGAATTAATGAAATCCTTCGTTTAACTTGAATTAATTTCAACAAACTACCCTCTTATAACGAGCTATCTTAACTGGACAATACAGTTAATTAAACGCACTAAAAACGCTCCCTGTCAATAAATTCCTTATTAAAACAGTGAATCACTTGCTTGATCCAATCACTGTAATAATCACAAACTTCTACAATCATTCGCCCAGTTGATCCCACACTCATCCACATCTCACTCAGAATCTGTAGCGTTTTCGTGTATTCCTAAGACGAAGAAGTTCGCTAAACATTTATGTCGTTTCGTATTATTTTTTCCGTTAAAGCAATCTGCGAAAGTAACTGTTCCCGTGTGTCAATGCATTTGAATTGTTATTCGTTGCAAAGCTCCAACGAGCGATAATTCGACGTTGTTAAGCTCTCGTTCGTATGGAACTGGAACTCTGTCGGAGAGAGAAAGAAGTGCGAAGTCGAAATTCATAATTTATACATTCAAATTTGTCGATTTCGTGTTAGCGGCAATTACACCCGACGGCTCGCTTCGGAGATGATTTTAAAGATTTCTCTCTTTGTCGGTGATTGAATTTTTAACATAACCTTTTAGTCTAATAACGGCCACAGGCGAAACCGGTCGGTAGTAATAATTTAATAAATTAGTACTTGTATTTGATTTTTTTCCGGCATGAATGTCTCTTTTAGTTCCGAAGAAAGTTTAGGAGTACCTAATTGTTTAATGTACGGTAACATTAAATTCGCTTAATACGGAAAGTTGTCCATAGCTACTATTGTCATAGAGTATTTATGAAATATACTTAAAACACATCTTAAGTTAATAGGGTTTGTTTAATGCGATCGATGTTCAAATTGGGCATCTTATGAATTGATTTTGCCACAACTTTGAAAGCAATGAAGCCAAATTATAACAACTTTTACGTTAAGTAACGTGAATTAGCCCACATACATATTTTTTAATATTTCTTAATATTTTTTAAATATAAATATAATATAATCCTTTTATCGGTTTATAAATAATATATGTTGACATTAGTACAAACGATGTTTGAGGTTAAGGGTAGTTGCACCCTTACAGGACTTCTCCTTGAAATATAGCTTGCCTGTTGTATATGTTCCTAAGGTGTTATTGTGCTTGAGTTCTCGAGATATCAAGCCTTTGTCAAATTGCCAATATTTTTTTAATATTTATATTATATTATTTTTCGTCATAAAAGCCGTCCAGAAAACCTCCATTACGATATCAATAAATCGACCTCACCTCCCCTCCACCTCCTCTCGGAGTAATAAAACTGTAAATTCTCCTTTAAACTCAAAAGAGAATCCAATAATATACTAATTGTTTGATATCTATCGGAACTCCGACGTCTATTCGTTGTAATTAGCTTCCCTTTTAGCGCTCGATGAAGTATTCGATATGTTTCCTGGCTTTAATGCGTATAATAAATAATCGTATTTGTTAACAAAACCAGGTTATCCAATTACACGGCGCTCATTAACCGTACTTAACCTGCTACCGTCGCATTCGGAATAATACGATTTTCACGTCAATCGACGACGACTGGAGAAAATGATCCCATATAATTTTCCGCTGTCGTCACCTTTCATATATCTGATGGAAGATCATTGTACAAAAATATTAACATTTTTAATTATAAACATTTAAGACAACTTTTTCAATATTGCTCGAAAATAGAACATTTTTTCGTATTAGGAAAGTTGGCATTTTTAAACGAATTTTAAAAAACAATTTTTCTAGGTCAATTGGGTAAATTATGAATGATACCTTTTTGTTATATAAAATCAAATAACAATTTAGGTGATAATTTGAACACTAAAACAATATTAAATATAACTATTGTAAAATATTATATGTACCTACAGATGCCTATAAAAATTAAATGTACAAAATTTTAATAAATCACTTATCTTATCTCTGTCAATAAAAATAGCAAAAGAAATACTAGTGATATTTTGAGAAAAAAAATCTTGTTATTATTTACACATAGATACTCTATTGGTAATTAGTAAGTAAATTGATATACTATTTGTAACTTGCAAAAAATAATATTACATTGTAAATAAGTTTTGAGGCCTTATTAAATGTCTGAAATAAAAGAAATCAAGCAAAAATAGAAATAAAAGAGATTAACTTATTTTTTCGTATAAAAGTTATTATTAATAATAATACACTTTTATGGAAATTAGTTATTAATGAAAGTGTCAATAACTTATTCTAACGATAACGGAAAATAATAAGATAAAATATTGATTTCTAAAAAAATATTTATTTAAACAAATTGCAGTGTTTATTTATAAATAAAATGATAAACAAGTTGTATGTTTCTAATGTAAGCAAAGAGTATATGCAGATTAATATTAAAATCCATCAACTAGATCCAAAGATATAAAATATTGCTCGACTTTGAAGAGGCTTTTTTATTTATTGATCTCTCACAATTTTTAAGTTACACTACACCATTTTTGAAGTTTCACCAAGAATCTCCTTAAAGAGCAAACCATTTAAAAAAATTTGTTCATAAAGTATGAACCTTTGACTTCAAAATGGCATTATTTTTGTTTCTTAATAGTCATAAAGAAATTGTTTATGAATTTTTAAAAAATAAATGCTAACTTTGGTCCAAATTCACCTAGAACAATTTATTTTTTCAAAATTCTTGTAAAATTGCCGGAATATGGAAAAATATTTTATTTTCGGCAATAGGGAGAAAGTCGATCTTAAATGTCTATAAATGAAATGTTAATATTTTTGTACAATGATTTTGTAATAGAAAAACGATTTTTTTTACCTTTTTTTGATTCAAATTGATAGCTTAACTCTCCTTCTATCGTATGGTATCTGTACAATGACTTTATTATTTTCTCACTTATGTCATTACAAAGAAATGATCTCAGGGATAAACATATTAAATAAAATTTAAAAGATTTATTATTAATTTTAATCTTTTGGAAATTTTGGAAATTTGGATTTTTCGCACGTAACTGTTAATAAAAAATATGACCGAATCTCATGCAGTAAAGTGGAAGAATCTCTTCCTATAGGTCAATATTACCTAAAGCGCTTCTCATGTATGTTCTATTCAAAACAAATCCCGATGCACGTCATTTTGATGACGTCAGAATCATCCAATACTACCAACTTAAGCACATCGCAATTTATGTGTTCCGTGTATATTTTAGGTTGGCAATATATACGGTTATGTATATTGTCAACCTAAAATATACACGGAACACATAAATTGCGATGTGCTGTGACTATATTAAGTTGGTAGTATTGGACGTATTCTGACGTCATCAAAATGACGTGCATCGGGATATGTGTTGACAAGAGTACACCTGGATATTTCACAGTCCTGTTAGTGTTTTATTGCCCTGATCTACACATTACCGAGAGAACCGGAGGCCCGCATCTAATGAAATTTTCATTCGGCGCGATATTTTTGCTCCAATTAACAAATTCATTCCTCGGCGCCGATTCAGATCTAATCGTTTCCGAATCGACCTGTTCTCTCTCTCTCTCTCTCTCTCTCTCTCTCTCTCTCTCTCTCTCTCTCTCTCTCTCTCTCTCTCTCTCGCTCGCTCTCCTTTGTATTCATCAAATCGCCATTAAATTCGCCTTGACATAACTGGAGTGAATGCAAATAACACCATCAAGATAAAAGTCTCGGGAGATGAAGCACGGCCACGGATTTCGACGGGCTTTCTTCTCTTAACAGAATTAATTACGGACACGTGAAGGTGAACAGAACGGTGGTGTGGTGTTTTTCGCTATTCCAATTTATTTGCAATTTGTGGGGAAATTACGCGTGAAGTACATGTAAGAGGACAGTCCGACGAAACAAGAGACAATCGTATACCTTCTTCTAGATTCCAGATCCCAGATTTAATCTCACTCAAATCAGATTAGACCAGATCTAGATTCTATATCTACCTAGTGAGGCTTACTACATTGCGCTTCCTTACATTTTACAGTCTAGTGGGCTTCCAATGTAGCTTTAAGTGCAATGTCAAAAAATAGACTTATGATTTTGGATCATGGAACCTGGTGGTAGTATCATAAGGATTACGCCTTACAGATCTACATATGCAACGTACTTTTGGGTTTGGTACTTGGTAGATTTTATAAGATTTTTTTTTAATATCGAAAAGAGCAGAGGTATAGGCATTTGTGAATTTGCCATTTGTTTCACATTTTTGTAAAAAGAAGTGGAATATAGTAACGGATTAGTAAAGAATATTTAACACAAGTTAAATCAATATTTCACTACAAAACAAGCAATATATTTTATAATTTCTCCTATTAAATAAATTGTAGTCCCTTTATAAACCAAAATAATTTGTTAAGTGATTGGATTATTATTAAGTAACGAAAAACCTCGCCATAAAGATAAGCACCCGTCGGAAAGTGTCGCTTCTGGGAACTTCGAAACGACGAGAATTTAGCGAACTGATAGATGTCCTGAAAGTCGTAGAATATTCGAGAAAGGACGAGATCGTTCTGGAATTTCCATTGGAAAGTCACCCCTGGAGCAGGCAATCAACAATACAAACAATTGTAACACGAGTTGCCGCCAAACAGCCAGCGCGGCGCGATAATTGGCCGGCCGGATCGTTCTGTTTTTCGATGTTAACGCGTCTCGCCGATCCAGCGTTTCGATCGAAGCCCGCGATAAAAAAGCTATGCTTCCAATAAATGGTGCTGATATAAATTATGCATTAAGTGTTAGTGTAAGTGGTTAAAATAAATGGATTAAGACAGCTCGCAGTGTAGTGATTTTCGCGTAGTTAAAACGTTACATTATTGTACCCATGTAATTGCTGTAACATACTGAAAAGAACTTCTAAAAAGCGTATGTCAACTCTGACTTTCATATAAGAGCAGTAAATGGTATACTCAAAAAGAAGTTGGGTAGAGAGTTTAGAATGAGGTTTTATGGACGAAATGTCAGTGAAAAACGAGAAACTTTGTGGAGGAACAAAGCAAAACCGACAGACGAGTTGGAGAAAGTTGTAACATCGGAAGGTAGACAAGACTTGTCTTGGTAATTATGATTAGTGGTGGACACGAGACGAGACCAGTACTGGTTCGAGACGAGACGAGACTTAATTTCGTCTCGTCTCGAAAAGTCTCGAAGTCTCGATTTTTTTTTAAGAAATTGTAATTTAAGAGTTTTTTTTCGTTTGTAAAATGAAAGGCCACCAAACTCCATAGCAATGAGGACGAAAGCGCAGGTAAAAGGATACCTAATAAAGGGTCAGGATTAAACCGTGCCATTGCCCAGTAAGGGAGTAAAATTTATAATTAGCCCGTCGTTTTCTTAGAATTTTGGAAGGGTTTATTATACAACAGACAGACGTACAGTGGTGTGAAATGTTTATCTGAGGTAATGGACATATTTAGTTCATTTATTCATTCATTCATTCATTATTTCCTTCGAGACTTTTCGAGACACGAGACGAGACGAGACGAGATAAGACCTGTACCAGATCGAGACGAGACAAGACGAGACATAATTTTTGGGAATTTTTCGAGACGAGACGAGACCATGTCGTTTCTCGTCTCGTCTCATGTCCACCAGTAATTATGATGGTCTTGAGTACTACAAACAGATAATTCGAGATTTGGATTTCCCTCGCCGATATTTCAAACGACGTTTGACGAAGATAAATCGACAGTAACCACATCGATATGTTACGACGTTCGCTACCGCTACCGCATTTAATTAACTCGTCGATTATTATTTTCATAACTTTTTAGGTCGCGCTTCCAACACTTGTCGCTGTAAAAATCGTTAATTAAACTGCGTTAACAAGTTTTTAATCATTTCTAACTACGAAAAAGTCCGTAATCCACTTGTAAGCCGCTTTCTACTTTTTTTTTCGTCCGGTAGATTATGCCACTTTACCTGTCAAAATTCGCGATTTTTTCGCTCTCTCGATAAATCCGCGCTTGTCAATCGCACTAGGTGAAACTCGAGACGAAATTGCTCTTAATATCGCATTACTACGCCAATTATTATAAATAAGAATGTCGCTGTGCTTCTCCTTATTCGGACAGATGGAATTTCTCGGACAGATTGTAATTATATTTCAACATCGCGACGGAATGACACCGAGCGGAGCGGAATGATTTGTACCTGTCGGATTTTTCTGTTATTTGTATATGTAACGGGAAAAAATGATCATCGAACAAAGCGAAACTCCGTCCTCGCGGGTTAATCGCTTTTCACTCTCTTTTTCGTGTCTATTCATCGCCCGTTTGGCCCAGTAACGTCAAATTTCGTTATATCACTTTTTTTTCGTGCAGAGGAGAAAATGCAGACGTTTCATGACCGAACGGTAGATATCTTCTCGACGTCGACCGACTATTAAAATATTCTATTATATATTTTACTTTCTACTCTTTAACAAATTACTTACGCCAATTTAGTTGTCAAAAACTTGGGAGATTTTTCCTTCTCCGCGTCGTCGTCACAAGTGAAACTCGGAGTTTGTTGTTGCTCGCCCATAACTTCATCAGGTTGTTGTTTTTATTATTATTAAGGAAAAAATGAGGTTCAATTCAATTTAGATTCATATCAGTTCCCTGCGTCGGGAACGCAACAATAAAATACGGGAGAAAATTGAAATCGCTAATTGTAGGAAAGTAACGGGATTAGCAACGCCTCTCGCTTACCTGGGGCGAAAGAAACATTACTCGACGTAATCAGAGGAGTAATGTTTTGAAAATTATGTAAAACTCACAGTACAATCATTCGAATACACTCAAATCATAAGCAAAACATTAACAGTAGTTCATAACTATCTAAAGTGCCATCTCAACTAATTTTTTTTAAGGAATTTGAAGGATTTTTTTTTAAATTCGCTCTATTCAATAGTTCAATATTTATATTTTTTTAAATGGTTATTATAAAAGAAAAAAAAACACGATTGTTATTGTTAAAAAAGCTGTATCATGCAGTATATGCAAAATAAAGGTGTATAGGTACTCTCGGACTACGCTAGAGTGCGAGTGGTGGGGATGGCAGTTCGCAACCGCTCGCGCTGAGACGACCGAATTTACGCGTTTAAATTGGCAGAGCGCGGACTAAATATCTGTATCTCTGTCTCAAAAAAAATTCCTATCTCGGCTTCTAATGGTCGAAAAAAGTTGTTGTTTTTCTTCAATTCTCCGTTTTGAATCCAGCTATCCGAATTTGTAAGTCAGAAATTTGTACAAGTTATGAAAATGGCTCCAGGTCTATTTATTTATAAAAAAATCACCTCCTTTTTTTTAAAGCGATAAATAAGGGGTTGACAATTGTTTTTATCATATTTTCTTAACGGGATATGAAAATTTGGTTATTTGTGAAGAGAATAAGCCTTTGTGCACCTCGACATATTTATCCAAAAAGAAGTAACAGCAATGAATATTATGCGTCTGGGAATAAACAAATAGCAATATCTCAGCAACAAATTAACCAACTGACTTTTATAAAAGGTGTTTAGGTTTGGAATTTTCAAAGCTAGCTTTTAAAGTAGTAAAAACCTAAATC